>CM077665.1:42487565-43829018 GCA_039707655.1 Elymus sibiricus
CCAGACATTCATAACGTCCTCAGACGAAGCCGTAGGGGTATTTCACTGAGCGGTGCATTAAGGACATAAGCCTTCTGTGCAGCAGTGAGGACAATCCTCAGATCACGGACCTAGTCCGCATAGTTGCTTCCATCAACTTTCAACTTTGTTTTCTCTAGGAACATAATAAAAATAGGGGAACTACAGCGCGGTCTACTGATCTACAACATAAATTTGCTAAGACAAGTAAGACTATGTTCATGATAATTGAAGTTCAATTAATCAAATTACTTAAGAACTCCCACTTAGATTAACATCCCTCAAGTTGTCTAAGTGTAACATGATCCACATCAACTAAACCACGTTTGTCAGGGATAGAACCCCGCGATATAACCCGGCCAGGACTTGGCAAGTCACCAATGACCCGTCCACAGGCTTGGCGTCTCATAGTTAAGACCCGTAAGATGGGCCAGAAGATGGAAGGCTAAGCTACAGGGCGACTTACCAGGCGGGCCAAGACTAAGGCCCAGAGACATGAAGATGGCGGTTCATAAGCAGGCCGGTTGACGGCCCAAGACCATGAGGCGACTAAAAGGCCTGAAGGCATAAGCCGCCATAAGATGACTTGTTCTGTAAGACTAGGGAGTTGGAGCCAGGATCGGTTACGTTATATGACCCGACCCGGACTCGTGTAAGCCGCTGGACCTCAGCCTATGTATAAAAAGGTGAGACCTGGTGGCAAGTTAGACAAGTTAGGAGAGACAGACAAGCCTTACGGCGAGAGAGACCAAGCAATCAGGAGCTAGGGCAAGCAAGCCGCCCCTTTGTAATCAATACAACAGTCAATACAATACAAGCAGGACGTAGGCTTTTACCTCCACCGTGAGGGGCCGAACCTGGGTAAACTCGTGTCCCTTGTCCCGTTTAACCCCTTTGAGTCCACCTCTTTAGCGATGGCCTCGAACCTAAGCCTTCGAGCATCTGTCGTGACAAAACCACGACAGTTGGTGCCCACCGTGGGGCTAGCGCTTGATGGTGTTGAGTTCTCAAAGGGTTCTCTCTCAGAGATCGAGGGGTACGAGGTTGACAGGATGACCGAGAGTCGCCGCAGAAAGCTTTACATCGACAACGCCGACCAGGGCCCCGAGGCCGACTCAATCGAGTGTGGTTTCCGGGTCCACTTTGGCGGAATCCGCGTCTTCATCGGCAAGATCAGCGGATCTGAACCCGAGCCGGACATCTGCACCGACATCGTCGAGCCGACTCGGCGCAAGCAACTCGCCCGGAGCATGCAACCCGCCCGTTCTGACCCGGGCAGGAAGCATGTCTTCGTCGGCTTTACTCAGGGCATGGAGCTTGAAGGATATGTGTCAGAGGAAGGAGCTCTCGCCCACTCCGAGGAGAGGTCCTCGTGTGGAGAGATGGAATCGATCTATCAGCTTCAGGATGGAGGGCTTGGGGGTTACGATGAGCCTTACCCCGAGTCGGAGTACCATGAGCCGGAGGAATATGAGCCGCCAAGCCATGCCGCCGTCTTCATGGCGGGTGCAGCGGCGGCTCAGGGCAGCACAGCCGCCGGTCTAACTGGGTCCGGGTCAGGCACCCCCCCGCCTTAGGTTCTTCTGGATCTAATGAACGAGCTTACAGCCTTGATGGAGACTGAGGTCACTGCTGAAAACCAAGCGGCCCGTAATGCGGAGATCGGGAGGTTGAAGAATCAGATGGCTGGAGTCCAACAGGAAATCAATGAGCTGAAGGCACGGATGGATGCTGAGGCGGAACGCCTTAAGGCGGACGTTTTTCGCTTTGAGCTAGAGCGGCAGTCAGCGGCGGCGGTTCATCGCATGAGACATCAATCCCGCTTGCAGTATGAAGCTAGGGATCTTTTTCACACGCCAGGAACAGGACGGAACATACCTTTAACCGTAACCCGGACGGCGGAAATACCTGGAAGCCGGGCGGCGGTTCAGCGTCAGCAGCTAGACCCGCCCCGGTGGAATCAAAACCCGCCACTACTTTATTCAACACCGCCGGGTCATTATTCTAGCCTGGTGGAGAACATGGTGGCGGCGGCAACCAGGCTTGATACAATCCCGATCCCCGATGAGGCGCCATACGCAGAAGAGGTGCGGAATGCCATCGGATACCTGCGCACGGCGATGGCCCAGCAGGGGAAATATAATTACAGCCGGAGTCGTGTGCATTCAACCCCCATCCACAGCCGTAGCTACAGCCGGCGTTATGAGTCGTCGGCGGTCTCTAGCAGTAACCCGCCGCAAGCTGATCGGGCGGCTCTGGATGTTCAAACACGGGTGGAACGGGCAAAAGCACAGCAAGAAGCGGTGGCTCTGGCAGCAGCGGCGGCTTATCAGGATCCCACAGTTGCCCTTTCCGTCTCAGGAGGGGCGGGGGTGACTTCCAGGGCTGTGGGAGTACCATGTTTGGTGCCGGCTCTGCGAAATGAGCGTCTGCCGAAGGATTTCAAGGGTCCTCGTAAGGTGCCCAATTACACTGCTGATTTACCTCCAGAGGCCTGGGTTGAAAGTTATGAGCTAGCCATGGAGATGTTGGATGTTAGTGATGTGGTCTGCGCCAAGTATTTCATCATGATGCTGGAAGGGCCGGCTCGCACATGGTTGAAGGGTTTGCCACCCAACACCATTAACTCCTGGGCCGAGTTAAGGGCGAAATTCATCAATTTTTTTGAAGGAACATGCAAGCAGCCCATGACGATTGTGGATTTGGACCAGTGTGTGCAGCGTGAGGACGAGTCGGCTCATCACTGGGTCCGGCGAGTCTCCGAAATCATCCACTCTTCTGAGCAGATTACGGCCTCTCAGGCGGTTTTGATTCTAGAGAAGAATTGTCACTTCACGCCTTTGAAGCAGAAACTTGGCCGGCTCAAACGCTCATGCCAAGACATGGGGGAGCTCATGGCGGCTCTCACCAAGTACGCAGATTCTGATAACACGAAGGACCCGGACTCTGATAATGAGAAATCAGGTCAGGGGAAGAAAGGTAGCAATGGCAAGCGGAAGCACCCAGATGGCGGGTCAGAACTGGTGGCAAACACCAACGTTAGGGACAACCGTGCTAAGGGCAACGGGAACTTCGAGCAGTCTTTTAACAAGGGAAAAACTACTTTCAACCTGGAGGAGAGGCTTAGCCAACCTTGTCCAGAGCACACCCGGCCGAATAAACCGGCAAACCATCTATGGAGGGATTGTTATACTATAAGACAGTTCTGGAATTACAGCATTCAACAGCATCGTGATAACGGTGATGGCCCATCGGGCGGCTCAGAAGCCGGCTTTGATGCTGGTGGCTCATGGTCCGGTTACCAGGGTCAAGGCAACCATGGAGGTCATAATCAACAGCCTCGCGGCGGAGGCCAGCGGCAGAATAACCAGTCAGGGTATCAGAGGAACCCGAAACGCCTTAATGAGGATTACTAAAACACCTCAAACGGGATCATTTATAACCCGCAATGGGAAACTTCAACCTTCCATGGAGATTATTAAGCCGACTCCTCAAGTCATCTTAAAGACTTGGGGGCTATGCAGTTATGACTCGGCAAAGATCGTTATTTCAAAGAAGACAAAACCTGGTCCTGGAGATTGCCGCCACATTCCAACAGGTGACCCGCCGTTCTCTTTGACAGTCAATCTATATGACCCTGAACTGTCAAGAGCCGGCTTATGATTTACGTCTCTTGACGGTCAATCTATATGACCCTGAACTGTCAAGAGCCGGCTTATGATTTACGTCTCTTGACGGTCAATCTATATGACCCTGAACTGTCAAGAGCCGGCTTATGATTTCCGTCTCTTTGACAGTTAATCTATATGACCCTGAACTGTCAAGAGCCGGCTTATGATTTACGTCTCTTGACGGTAAGTCTATATGACCCTGAACTGTCAAGAGCCGGCTTATGATTTACGTCTCTTTGACAGTCAATCTATATGACCCTGAACTGTCAAGAGCCGGCTTATGATTTACGTCTCTTGACGGTCAATCTATATGACCCTGAACTGTCAAGAGCCGGCTTATGATTTACGTCTCTTGACGGTCAATCTATATGACCCTGAACTGTCAAAAGCCGGATTATAATTTACCTCTCTTTGACAGTCAATCTATAAGACACCGAACTTGTCAAAAGAGTCGGTTTTTATAAATTGTTGTACTCTTAAACAGTCAATCTTTAGAGACCCTGAACTTGTCTCTTGACAGTTAATCTCGTAATAAGACCCTGAGCTGGTTAAGGTTAAAATGACGAATCTATGCCATGTGAGAGCCGGCACATGAGTGGCAATCATGCCTAAGTCTTTACAAGATAAAGCCTGAGTTTTAAGCAAATTTGTGAGAATTAACCTCTCCGGGTTGTGCTTTTCAAGCCGCCCGCCATACCGGGTTACATCGTAACCTCTGCAAGCATAATAAAGACACTAAATAGCCGACATGGCTGGCTATTCTTGAAGAGCCGTCCTATTGATTATAAAAGCCGGGTTATCTAGATCGACCGGCTCTTGGATTTCTTCAACCAGTGCTATGTAGTATACTACAGCATTCATGGATTTCTCAAGCATATATTTGCCGGGTTGCACCGCAACCACGAGCAGGGATTTCATTATTCATAACCGGGTTACAACCACGGTCAAGGAATCATATTACTCTTATACAGTCCCGAGTCGCCGCAGACAGACAACCCGGTACTTGGGGGCTACATTATTCAAATCCGGCTTATATCAAGTACGCAAGTCCCATGTCGCTGCAAGCATGCGCCACAGCACTTGGGGGCTAATGCAAGCCGGTTTTCAAGACAGTACATTTTCAAGCAAGACCCTGTTATTTCAAGGAGATGACCGGTTTTCTACAATCCTTCTAAAGTCCCGGCCCAGTACATATTACTGAAGAGCCGGCTCTTGGGGGCTACACCAGCTGAAGCTTTATAAAGTATAAGACAGTTATAAGTCCCAGGCTGCTGCAAGCAAGACAACCTGATACTTGGGGGCTGCACAGTCAAAGATATTATTGCAAAGCGCCAAGTCATCATGGATAAACTTGGAGCTTGGGGGCTACAGGTAATAAGGATATATCAAAATTGAAAAGAGTGTTCAAAATGTCAATTCTGGAGACTGGTTATTTGACCCGGTGTCACCAACATTACATGACCCGATGTCATCAAAGATTATAACCCGGTGGTGGTAACCCGCCGAGAGTATTGGAGGCCGACTCAATGGCATATGGGTGTTGTATTTCCAGAATATTACTTCGGAGGACACTGATAAGCAAGACAATAGAGAAGACGGAGCTTAGCATGAATAAATTCAAGCTAACCTGGGGGCTAATGTCAGGGATATAACCCCGCGATATAACCCGGCCAGGACTTGGCAAGTCACCAATGACCCGTCCACAGGCTTGGCGTCTCATAGTTAAGACCCGTAAGATGGGCCAGAAGATGGAAGGCTAAGCTACAAGGCGACTTACCAGGCGGGCCAAGACTAAGGCCCAGAGACATGAAGATGGCGGTTCATAAGCAGGCCGGTTGACGGCCCAAGACCTGGAGGCGACTAAAAGGCCTGAAGGCATAAGACGCCATAAGATGACTTGTTCTGTAAGACTAGGGAGTTGGAGCCAGGATCGGTTACGTTATATGACCCAACCCGGACTCGTGTAAGCCGCCGGACCTCAGCCTATGTATAAAAAGGCGAGACCTGGCGGCAAGTTAGACAAGTTAGGAGAGACAGACAAGCCTTACGGCGAGAGAGACCGAGCAATCAGGAGCTAGGGCAAGCAAGCCGCCCCTTTGTAATCGATACTACAGTCAATACAATACAAGCAGGACGTAGGCTTTTACCTCCACCGTGAGGGGCCGAACCTGTGTAAACTCGTGTCCCTTGTCCCGTTTAACCCCTTTGAGTCCACCTCTTTAGCGATGGCCTCGAACCTAAGCCTTCGGGCATCTGCCGTGACAAAACCACGACAACGTCCGATCATCACGTGAGGTGGATTAGTTATCAATGGTGAACATCTTTCATGTTGATCATATCTACTATATGACTCATGTTCGACCTTTCGGTCTCTTGTGTTCCGAGGCCATATCTGTATATGCTAGGCTCGTCAAGTTTAACCCAAGTATTCTGCGTGTGTAAAACTGGCTTACACCCGTTGTATGCGAACGAAAGAATCCATCACACCCGATCATCACGTGGTGCTTAGAAGCGTCGAACCTTCGCAACGGTGCATACTAGGGGAGAACACTTATCTTGAAATTTAGTGAAGGGATCATCTTATAATGCTACCGTCGTCCTAAGCAAAATAAGATGCATAAAAGGATTAACATCACATGCAATTCAATATATGTGACATGATATGGCCATCATCGTCTTCGTGCTTATGATCTCCATCAGCAAAGCACCGTCATGATCTCCATCGTCACCGGGTTGGCGCCATGATCTCCATCGTAGCGTCGTGACACCTTGATCTCCATCGTAGCGTCGTGGTCGTCTCGCCGGCTATTGCTACTACTACTACTGCTAACTCAAAGCGATAAAGTAAAGCAATTACATAGCGTTGGCATTGCATACAATAAAGAGACAACCATATGGCTCCTGCCGGTTGCCTGATAACTTACAAAACATGATCATCTCATACAACAACTTATATCACATCATGTCTTGGCCATATCACATCACCAGCATACCCTGCAAAAACAAGTTAGACGTCCTCTACTTTGTTGTTGCAAGTTTTACGTGGCTGCTACGGGTTTGCAAGAACCGTTCTTACCTACACAAAACCACAACGTGGTGTAGTGATTGCTTTTTGATCTTCTAAAAGAACCCTCTTCATTGAAACCGGTTCAACTAAAGTGAGAGAGACAGACACCCGCCAGTCACCTTTATGCAACGAGTGCACGTAGCGGTGAAACCGGTCTCGCGTAAGCGTACGCGTAATGTCGGTCCGGGCCGCTTCATCTCACAATACCGCCGAATCAAGTAACAACTAGTAACGGCAAGCAATATGTATATACCCACGCCCACAACTCGTTTGTGTTCTACTCGTGCAAATCACATCTACGCATAGACCTGGATCGGATGCCACTGTTGGGAAACGGAGCATGAATTTCAAAAAAATTCCTACGCTCACGCAAGATCTATCCATGGAGATGCATCGCTACGAGAGGGGAGAGTGTGTCTATGTACCCTCGTAGACCGTTAGCGGAAGCGTCTCACAACGCGGTTGATGTAGTCGAACAATCCTTCGAGCTCCACCGATCAAGTACCGAACGTACGACACCTCCGAGTTCTACACACGTGCAGCTCGGTGACGTCCCTCGCCTTCTTGATCCAGCAAGACGTCGGGGAAGTAGATGAGTTCCGTCAGCACGACGGCGTGGCGACGGTGATGGTGAAGTGATTCCGGCAGGGCTTCGCCTAAGCTCTCCGAAAATATGACCGAGGCTCTAAACGGTGGAGGGGGGCGCCGCACACGGCTTGGATCAGATCAACTTGTGTGTCTAGAGGTGCCCCCCTCTCCGTATATAAAGGAGGGAGGAGGAGGAGGCCGGCCAGCCCCTAGGGGCGCACCAAGGAGGGGACTCCTACTAGGAATCCTACTCCTAGTAGGAGTCCACCAAGAGGGGAAGGAAGAGGGGAAGAGGGAGAAGGAAAGAGGGGTCTTGCGCCCCCCAAACCCCTTGTCCAATTCGGACCAGCAAGGGGAGGGGCGCAGCAGCCCCTGTGGCCTGCTTCTCTCTTTCCCGTATGGCCCAATAAGGCCCATAACTTCCCCGGGGGGTTCCGGAACCCCTCCGGCACTCCGGAAAATACTCGGATCACTTGGAACCTTTCCGATATCCGAATACAACCTTCCAATATATCGATATTTACCTCTCGGACATTCCGAGACTCCTCGTCATGTCCGTGATCTCATCCGGGACTCCGAACTACCTTCGGTCACTCATCACATAACTCATATAATACTATATCGTCATCGAACCTTAAGTGTGCGAACCCTACGGGTTCGGGAATGATGTAGACATGACCGAGATGACTCTCTGGTCAATAACCAACAACGGAACCTGGATGCTCATATTGGTTCCTACATATTCCACGAAGATCTTTATCGGTGAACCTCATATGTCAACATACGTTGTTCCCTTTGTCCGGCGGTATGTTACTTGCCCGAGATTCGATCGTCGGTATCCCGATACCTAGTTCAATCTCGTTACCGGCAAGTCTCTTTACTCGTTCCGTAATACATCATCTTGCAACTAACTCTTTAGTCACTGTGCTTGCAAGGCTTCTGTGATGCTGTATTACCGAGAGGGCCCAGAGATACCTCTCTGATAGTCGGAGTGACAAATCCCAATCTCGATCCATGCCAACTCAACAAACACTTTCGGAGATACCTGTAGTGCACCTTTATAATCACCCAGTTACGTTGTGACGTTTGATGCACCCTAAGTATTCCTACGGTATCCGGGAGTTGCATGATCTCATGGTCAGAGGAACCTGTATTTGACATAGTGAAAGCAATAGCAATAAACTGAACGATCATATGCCATGCTAACGGTTGGGTCATGTCCATCACATCATTCTCCTAATGATGTGATCCCGTTATCAAATGACAACTCATGTCCATGGTCAGGAAACCTTAACCATCTTTGATCAACGAGCTAGTCAAGTAGAGGCTTACTAGGGACTCAGTATTTGTTCATTATTCACACATGTATTTAGTTTCCGGTCAATAAAATTCTAGTATGAACAATAAACTATTATCATGAACGGGGAAATATGATAATAAACACTTTATTATTATTGCCTCTAGGGCATATTTCCAACACTCTTCTCTCGATCCAATCTTCGCTACCTCCCCCGTCATCGCCGCCGCCGCCACCACCACCGCCACGGTGCTGGTAACCCTAGCCTCCTCTCCGGTGAGGACTTCGACATCGGCGCCTCCCGGTCCCCTTGCACTCACGCTCCCCTCGCCAATGCACTTCGTTTCGCCCCAGTTTTGGCACCCCCTCTCTGACCCTCATGGATGAAGGAGGTGTCTGGCCACGACCAACGTAGGGCTCCCGTAGCTTGTGCGGCGGACGGAGACCACGCTCGAGGTGGACGCCCAAGACCAAGTCGCGGGGAGAGAAGGAGGGGGCGGCTGCCCTGTTCCATCCACGTCTGATCGCCTTCTCGTTGTATGTCCAATACATGTGAGAAATCATCATTCCCCCTCTTTGTCAATCCGTTCGTTCTTGTGCTGTTGAGCAAAGCTGCCCATGCACGCATCTGATGCTTGACAAAGCTGCAGCCCACACATTAATTAGCGGCAATTGCAGGATCCTAGGAGAGGAAGCACCGACATTTTTAGAATGGGGAAATGAGTCCTCTGTTTGGGCTAAATCCCATTGTTTTGCTTTAGATCATTCCTTGTATTTTCTTCTGTCAGATTATATGCTTTGTAGAATGTGTATACACGTGAGAGTACAAAAATGAACAATGCAGTTTGCAATGTCTTTAAACAGGGGAGGAGGCATCAGGGTACCTTATTCCTATCATAAATATATAAGGATTAATGAATCAATCAATTTAAGGTGGTAGTAACCTGGGTTATAGCAAAACCTTGGATGTTTGGTTCCTATGTTTATATATGTGTAGAGGCACCCCAAATCATGAAAATAGTACCAGGTTCAGACTTCAGAGCCTTAATCATGGCAGCTAGAAAGCCAAATAATCCATCTTATAATTTAGTACACAAGCGCATTCTTGTGAGAAATTATTTCAACGAGAGTGCTAGCTGCTAGGATATATCTATTTGGTCCCAGACTGAAATCTCAATTGTTAATCTCTAAAATACTATACACACTTGTCCTAAAACATACAGTGTGTGTGGTGTTGCTGCGTACAGGAATCGCTTGCATGAACTCCTAAATAGTGTACATGTGGGAGCTAAATTGAAGTTTGCTACTTGTGAGGTGCCAGCCATAAACATTTATCTATGACCATTGTTTATTTGGTAAGGTGGCAAAAACAGTGGAAATGAGTCCTTCGTTTGGGCTAAATTATATAATCGTCTCTCATGGTTAATATGGTCATAATCAGCAATCCGGATTACCTGTTGTGTGATAATGTTTTATATATACAGAAGAGGGGTATTTTCTCAGATGTTTGCAGGTTTCATGTGAATTTCACCTCAAAAGTTTTTCCTCAATGTGACCTTATGTTTTTCTTTGGCCAATGTTGGGCGTCGGTCTACTGGGACAGGTGATCGGCGCCGGGCAGAGGCATCTTGGCTTGCTGCGCCAATCCTGGCAATGGATGGACGGGGTAAGAGGGAGAGGCATGCATTAAAATAAGGGGGGTGGGTACTCGAAAAATCAATGATGGTTGTGGGAAAGGGAGGGTACGGGCGGTGGAAAACTCGCCTATTGGTGATACAGACGGTGAGGCTCGACGGAGGATCAACACATATAATCGAAACGGACGGCGGCTCAGACTGGAAAAGGCGATGGGAGGTGCTGCGTCGGTGAGAAAAGAGTGGAACGCTGGAGGAGAGGGATAAAGCACGTGGGCCCATAGCGAAGCGTTGTCCACGGATCGCGAACGGTTTCCTTTTTGTTTGCTTAATGAAAGTTCATTTTCTGTTTTAATGTTTTTTTGTGCCCACAATTTGAGCGTCGGTTTTAATTAGTTATTAGTTTTATTCTCTTATGTCTTTATTTTTGCAAACGGTGGCATAAAGCAATAGTTTATATAGCAGGGGTGATGCGGGTGATCATAGCTGCTGCTATTAACTGGTTCTCTCTTACTTTGATTGCATTGGCCATTTGAATTTATAGTACATGCATTGTGTTGTGGTGCGTATATATTTTGGTTCAGGTTTGTTACTACAAAGTATTCAAATCGGTATCTACCCTGCTGGGTATGTGAACTCATCTAATTACCAACCTATCAAAGTCAATTCACCTGTTAGTTTGTTATCACTCCATGTCTCCATGGGCGATCCCTAATCCTTACCTCCACCTTGTCATTGACATCAGGCAGTACCATGGCAGATGTTTCTTTTGTGCATGGATTTCCAAGCACTCCTACCATCATCGCCGCATGCGTGGGTGATCCCTAATCCTTACATGCATCTTGTAGGCGATTTGTTTGTGTAGAGGATTTTACTCGGCATGTAGCATGTTTGGGTGTCGTTTTTGTCGAAACAAAATCATGTTTGTTGATATATTTTTCTGGCTGACCCGTATTGTGTTCCAGTATTGTTTTCTTTCTGGGAAATGGTTATGCTAAAGGAGGAATTGGTTTAAATACTTTCTATGTTGTTAAAACCTTATATCTTGCTTTTATGTATTAGTCCTTGGATGATCTTAGTACAATCTTTGTTGTGGAAAGGAGCACTGCACTATGAGTATGCCCTTTGTTAGCTCTGATTTGCCCTTTTTCTGCAACACTAGCTTATAGAAGGATGAATGGTGGCAAGTAGAATTATCTTAGTAGTCAACAGTTAGCACCACTATGTGAAATTGCACATTTAGGACCATGGTGGCACACAGAAAAGGAACCTTGGTCTGGAACAAATTACCAAATGCTAAGATCAAGAATTTTTTTTCTACATCATGTCCTTGGGAAAGATGTTGTCGAGAAGTCAATTGATGTGTTCTTTTTTTTCTTCAAGAAGCTCGATATAGACCTTGATAGCTTCAAGGAATATTTTTTTTAGCATGGTGTATTTGTCAGGTACAATCCATTCGCAGTTATTGGTAGTAACATGTGTCTCTGTGTATCTTTAAACGTACCGTTACTTGATCTAAATTTGGACATACATAGATAGCTCCAGATGTAGCCGGAATGTTTTTTTACACCCCATACAATCACTATTACGAATCCTGGTGCATAGATATCTCTAAGTGCATCTGCTGCTATATCTCTCAATAGTCAATACCATAGCGAATCAGTGCCAGTGTTACGTATGTTGATATTTGAACCAAACCAGTGATTTGTTATAACTTCTATTGTTTCTTTTATAGGACGTCGTTTTTTCAAATCATAAGAATATTCCTTTGCTTTGTTTTTTATATATAATGCAGGTTGGCAATTCTGAATTTATTGGCTTTCCGCTTCAAACTGAAATTATTCCCCTCTGTAATTTCCCCTCTGTCTCAGTAATATGGAGATGGGCACTAAACTTTAAAAAGTGATGACATGATAAATAACTGGAGTGTGATGCATAAGTTTTGTTCAACAGGGATTGATATCCTCACGATATATATATTATGAGATGATGCATAAGTTTTGTTTTTTAGAAGTGATGACAAGATAAACAACTGGAGTGCGACATGTTTGAGGAACTACCCCCAAAGACTTTGGAATCAACTAGGATCTGGTTTGATTCTACTCATGGGTGGGCACCTAATTATTACCCATGACAGGCTACACTAATCATCAAGGTAAGTGCTATCCTTCAGTCTTTCCTAATAGTATGTCACTTGCATGCTGGTTTGGTAAACTTAGCATGTTGGTTGGTACCTAGTGCTCCCATCGATCGAATGGATACCCTATCGATTTTTTTGTTGTCCCTCCTACCGATTTTACTGATTTTTTAATTCCTGATTCAGCCTCACATTGCACGAGCCTATCTTCTCTCTCTCTCTCTCTCTCTCTCTCTCTCTCTCTCTCTCTCTCTCTCTCTCTTCAGCAGTCAATTCCCCTTCGATAGGCATCCCTACAGAATGAAGTTGTGTCGCCGCCGCCCCTCGACTCCTCCTCTCCCTTGACTAGGGTTTTTGTATCGAGCTGCCTACACTAGGATGCGCACCTACCTATGGCTATCACCTTTCTTCCACAATGGCGAGCGACCCCGACCCCTGAAAGAGATGTGTGCCTACTCTACGGCAGCGACAAGGACCGGGCAGGGAAGGAGGAGGTGGAGGAGGCGAGAAGCTATGGTGTCATGCTCTCCCCCGATGCTTTCATGTCATTCTCCCTGCACCAAGGACTTCCTCTCCCTTCTCGATTCCGCTCCTCCACACTCTGTCCTTTAGTTGTTGATGTGTTGCAGGAGGCTCCACGGAGGCGGCGGCCGGCGAGCTCTCGATCTGGCACAGCGGCACACCGTACGTAATGCTCGCCAAAGCTAAGGTAGGTCTCCCGTGCATCTCATCCTCCACTTCTCTGAAGAGATGGTTTTGAAGTCTTAACTGTAACATGGGATCGTTGCAGGAACTGACGAAGATCGGCTATAATCCGTGCCCACGTCATATTAATTATAAGCAGTTCTGGACAATATACTTTCTGCTCGTGAGGAGCTACATCTTACCGGAAGTTTCAGGTATGAGACTAAAACGGTTCTTAATTTTTGCCTAATTGTAGTTTATGCTCTTTTTTCTTTATATAAATAGAAATTTTCTATGCTCTTATGTTTACGTGGAGAAGCAACAAGCAAGATTACAGTCAATATTAATGTGACTTGTTCGTCTCTTGCAGAATTTGCAAGGCCTTGTCCTGCTCGATTTGCCAGCGTGTGTGCAATCCCAAAATCCAAGTTTGCATCGCTGCATACAGGTTTGTTGGGCACCTCTGAATTTGCTACATGCGTTGATTTGCATGGGAAGCAGGCGCTACAGATTGACGCAACTTCCCCAACTAAATGCACGGATGATACTTCTTTATGGCCCTGACTAACTTGTTAACCTGGGTAAAAGAAAAATATTTTACTGTACAAATAGGAGAAGGCAAAAAAAATTCATCTCATATATTAGATTGCACCAGTAGTAATTTGGGAGCATGAATTGTTCATCAGACATACGAAAATTGTCTTCCAGATGTTGCAGGAGAGAGGAAGGGCGCGTCATGCAATGCCTTGTATCCGGTAGTGGTTTCTTCCCCCATATGGTATGCCATTACTGTCCGGTATATACGTATTTGTGCTTTTCCACTTAATACAGTGTTAGTTCTATGTTAACCTTCTTCTAGGTTTCCGGCTCTGGGATTTTCTTTGTAGGAAACCTGAATAATATAAATAGGTATATTTTCCCATGAAGATGATCTGGTTTTGATCCAATTTTTTACATTACATGGTATGCTAAAATGGTTTGTATTTTATAGTTTACTCCCATTTACTTGTGTGTTCTTTTCATAGTAATAGAATTGTTGTCGATTAGACTTCTTTGGGTTTCTTGAAATTAAATGGTTTGCCATAGAATATGAAAGTTGAGTATGTCGATTGTTGAACTAAAAATAATTTAGCGAGCAATAATAAAATGAAGAATAAGTTATGATATTGATGTTCCCTATGAGTGAATAACAGACCAATACACTTGAAAAATGAACATGCTTTGTTTGGATACAAAGCAGAAAAATTGTTCACATAGAGAGACTATTTCTAAGTTGTTTCCAATAGACTATTAGATATCAATATACCAAGTTTTTGTTTGGTGGGAATTTTGACAACATCATATTCATATGTTTAGGACGCCTCTAGGGGAGGAGTGATGACGATGAGGCCTGCGTGCTATCTCGCTATGGCCCTCTTTGGAGTGGTGTGCGTGGGGTTTCTTATGTGTGCTGCTCGGCGGTTGTGATGGTTTTCGCCTGGTTCTCCATAATTAACTGGGCAATCCGATTTTCGCTCGGTTTTCCCTAATTAATTGAGCAACTCTTTTCTTATTAATGAATGCAGGATAACTGCCATTTCGAAAAAATATATTCATATGCTTATGTACTGTAAGATACCAAAGGAGGAGCCAAACACTGTTCGTGCTTCGATAAACGGAACCTACAATGCGGTCGCAGGGGGTTGGGGGTCAACGAGTGGCCGTGCCGTGTGAGTTGCTCAAGTCCAAGGCGCGAGCTGATACATCCACGGCTATCAATTGCATCTTCAACCACGGGAAGATTAGTTATATTTGGTTGTGTTAAGAGTACTAGCGATAGAGAGAAATTATTAGGATAATAAAAAGTGTTAGGCTATTTTTCTTTGTATATGTGATTATATTGCTGAGGTATGAGGGTTTGTATGAGTGGTACTATCAGCTCTCACGCAATGCTGAAATAAGAAAAATGAGAGGACTATAACATTGCAAAATTGTTTGCGGAAATTGCTGAGTTTATCGAAACTTTGAGGATGGAGTGGATAATGAATGCATCTAAGTTAGGGATGATAGGAATGCCTATGGCAATTTGGCGAACTTGGAGAAAAGATAAGTAAATTTGGTGTTTGGTGGCAATGTAGATCTGAATCCATGTAGCTTGTGATATGCCCCCCTCCTCGGTTTAAAGGGCCCATCATATTTTTTTCCTTTCCTGGTTTAAAGGTTCTATCTCTATCATATGTTTATATTCCGAAGCATATTAAATATCTGCATGCAAGGATTAAAAATCCAATTCACGTAACGTATCTACTCATTTAGTGGCCACAAATACATATTTGTAGTTAATGCATCTGTTTAATTGGGTTAGTATTGCATACTACAAAAGTCATTCCATCACTCATCATTAATTTGCCTTGTTTGAGGAGATTTTTCAATCGGGCCTTTTAAATAGGAAGGGAGGGAGTATTCATTCCATAGTTTATGGATTAGGGATGATCGGACTGACCACACCAATTTGGCAGACTAAGAAAAAACACTAGACGGATTTGGAGTGGGGTGACAGCATAGCGAAGCAATAGCGCAATGGCCAAAGTGTTGAAGTTGAGGGCCTCATGATAGATCCATGTGTTGGCCCGTGGCTACGTACATGAATTTGTTTTTTATTTTATGCTCTGGTGGAACGGTGAAGAATTGGTTTGTCCGGTTTCCACGAAGAGTGTTCTTTGTTAAACATTTTAAGAGAATTGATGTGAAGTATTTGTGCTAACTACATATATTGTTTGTGCAAGATGAGTATGAGTTCATATTTTTTTTTAATACTTGCTCAAATATCGTGCGAATGAAGCCAAAGACAACATTTCAATAACCGTGCGAGACTTTCTTAAGCGCATCATGTAGATCTTAATTTGTTAACTTATTTTTAGTTGGATAGCCGCTCTATATGTATACATCGTCAAATTTCCTTTTTATTATTAACTTACATTGCAAGTTAAGTGGACTTCAATTATTACCCGATTGTGCCCGTGCTATCTATTATCTACATGAAATTTTTAACATGCATTATGTATATATAACTTCAACAACATATATCAAAACTCCGTGGCAACGCACGGGCATTTTACTAGTGTATTCCTAAAGCCCATTGACCCATCTTCACGTACCTAGGCTGGAAATAGCGAGCGACGCATCCACATCGATTCCCCACATCAGCAAACCTAGCCTCGAATATCGGCGCTGGCGACGAGCGGCACGTACGCGCGGTGGAACTGGGCCGCGGTGGCCGGTGGGGAGACAGCAACCGCCTACCAGAGGATGGAGGCGGCCGGCGTTGGCGCGCCTGTCGACCACAAGTGCAGACTAGCCCTCTCACCCTCTGTACTCTCTCAGACAGCAGTGCAGTAGAATTAGTATCTTTTCCTTTGTGAATTTTGATTGAGAAATCAGGAAATGATTTGTATTGCTGTCTGTGTCCCTTGTGTTTGATTTGAAAATTGATGTTTATTTTTCATCATTTGTTATGCAGATTTATTGAGAGTTTGAGACATGGGCAGCCGCTGATTGTGATTGAGAGTTGAGATCGACATGAAGAGAGATAATCCCATAGTGTCCTATTTCAGAGGCATGAAGCCGCAAAGCTACAAAAAATAAGACCATCATTAGCAGGGCAGACTCAAGAACAGGGGACTGCTGCTCAAGAACAAGAAGTTGAAGACAGATTAACCGGAGGAAGGGGAAATCAAACTCCTATTCCACCTTCCCCTCCAGCAGTGCCGGAGGTCAATGTTCAGACTGATCTGAACCCAACACCAACCCAAATCGATAATGTTGAGCTCATTTCACATGATCCAGGGAAGAGGAAACCCATTGCAAGCTATCCCATAAATGATCAAGATGCAGTTAGACGAAGGCTTATTGCAAGAGGTCTGTAAATGAGATACTTCCTTCATTTCCTTACACAAGGTCATTATGAAAAATATACTTCCAGAATAAATGTGCAAATAAGGAAAAACGTGGCAAGCTATGCTGGTTGCCCAAATTCGCATGGCATGCACATGGCCACGTAAGACATCGCCGATCTGGTCAAAACCGAGTAGATAAGGGAATGACCAGAGATGGAAAATCCCAACGGCTTCACGGCTGGGGCCGTGCGCCGCCGCAGCCACGGGACGAGCCTCGTGGCGCTGCGGCTCGCCGCCCCGCGGGAGGTTCCTCGTCAGTGGAAGAGACCGCCGCCGAGGGAGGCCCGACGCTTCCGCCGCACCTAGGCGGCCATGTCGCCGCGAGGAGCCATTTCGGGATGACAGGTGCTCGGTGGTCGTTTGCGGAGGCATCGTCGGTGCAAGTCCTGCATATTTCCCTTGCGAAGCTTGTCTTCAAAGTCGGAGGTGTCGGTTGTTCGCGATTGTGGCCATCTGTTGGCATGCACCGTCATGGCTTCTGTGTAGTTGTTTGCGGTTTGGCTTCGGCGATTAAGCTTTTTGGGGAAGTTGGAGTCGCCCGTTCGGGGGTAACCGGTGATGACGACGACGCCTTCGACTCTTCAACGGATGTCCTTTCTTCTTTGCAGCTCTACGTTTCATGTCGGTGGCCAGGTTGGTCGGTGGTGCCCATGTTATATGGGTCGGGTTGTTTCGGTTTTAGCCTGGTTTTTCGTCAATTAACCGGACAAATCTCACTCTTTTCTTAATCAATGAAAAGGACATGTCTTTTGTCTCGTTTAAAAAAAGAAGAAGAAATGGACGCTCGAACGGATAGCGCTAGCTAACTCAAGGAGTTATCTTGTCGCTCTCGTCGTCTCGGCTGCCTTGTGATGCTGATGGAGTCATGGTCTCCGATGCCGCGTGTATGATGACACCGTGTGGCCGCGGAACACAGATCTCCTTCTATCTATTCCGTGGCGTACGACAGTACGACTACCCTGTCCATATGCATGCGTAGTTGATGGTCTTGCCGGTGGGACCTTGCGTGGGATGCTTGACGCCAAAAAATATGATGTGACAACGGTACTCTCTTAAATTTCCTTGCTTCTTCTGATTTCTTTCGTGTGTTCTTACATGCGTGCGTGCTCTGGTGTTTTCTAGACGCGCACTATATGGCGCAGCAAACGCCGGGTCATTGCTACGACCATGTCAGGATTATTATTAAAAAGGATGGACGGATCTATATTGGCAGCGACGACACAGAATAGCCGGTGATACTTCCATCTCTCGTCTTAATTCTTTTGCTATCTTTTTATTAGTAAGTTTCCAGTAGGTGCGCAGATCGCTACAAGTAATCGGTTATTCCATCTCTGTTGCTGTTCCTATGTACTTGTATATTTTTTATCCACTGGAAGATATATGCTACATATACGTATTTGCAGTTATCCTATACAATTTACAGTCAACTTGCTTGCTTAATTATGAGTTGACCATGAGCGCTGAGTGGATTAGCCCGTGTGTATCTAATTGTCTCTAACATGCTTAGTTTATTATCCTATCGGCAGGTTGTTCAACAGGCGGGACCTACAGTTCAGATTACAGCAATATTCAGTGAGTATTTTCTTTACTTCTCTTAATATTAGGTGTGCTTTCCGCTCAATTTGGTCTCGTATCTTCTACTATGTGCTTTCAGTAATTCGAATATATTTCCTCTGAAGATATGGAGGCTTTCGACACAGCTCTGCTACGCACACGACATACCAACCTCTCTCTTGTGCCCACTCATCCTTTGTTGCCGATGCCGTTGCATCTCACCGACCGGACTTGAACACGGATTTGCGGTTCTATGCAACCTCGACGAGCGTCCCAATCCTCGTCTTTTTGGTCGACGGTGTTGCTGCCACGACCATGCTGTCATCGTCTTGGTCACCATTTCAACCACGCATCCCATCAATGACTATCGTCTATTCACCTCTCCTCCTGTTGTACCTGCTGATATGAGGCCGAGGAGAGTTGTGGTAATTGTGTGAATATATCTTGGATTATTGAACTAGTGGCAAGAAATTGACTTGTAACACATGTACTTGTACTCCCTGTTTGCGACATATGAACTGCTAGTGAAGCCATGTGTACTCTGAAGTGTATGTATATAAATAATATGGCGTCATGGCATATATTCCACATTTCGTTTCAGTTGTCCTTCCTAATCAGAGCTACTAGTAGTTTTTTATTTGTGAGAAAGAGCTACTAGTAGTTGAATATGAGAATGGTGGTTTGGCTTCCGGAAGCGCGAGCTCCTGCGTGAATAGTAAATAAAAAATATATAGTAAATGTTTTCATAAAATTCTGATTTTTTTTGTACATGTTCGTGTTAGTGTCGCAATTGTCCTTAGCGAAACGGAGCAACAATGTTTCGTCGATGAAAAAAACACATTTAGGATGATATTTTGGGGTAACATTTCGTGTTTTTTTGTTTTCTTTTCACAGCCCAAAATGATTAATCTTTTGGCCTATAAATCTGTATGTAGAATTTGGATGTGACAAAGAACACATTAAAAATTTGTTATAATTTCTTTGACATTAAAACAAAAATCAGGCGCAGGAGAACAGGAGCACCAATAGATTTCCAGTTGAATATGGGATTTCTATCGTTTTTCATATATAATTCCTTAAAAAAAAGATTTCTGAACATCTTCAGAATACATAGTTTGTTTTTGCGAATATCTTTCAGAATACACAGTTGATATTGAACAAGAGAATAAAGTGTACTTTGCGATAAACGACGAGTACGAATTGTTCACACAACATTTGGAAATTAAGCAACCGCCATCGAGTAAGGAAGGTTCCGCTCCCTAGAGCTCGGGAAACGAAACTTAGGGCGTGTTCGGAAGTCCTCCGCGTCGCTCAACTCCGCAGCTTCTCCGCTCGGCGCCGGGCTCGAGCTCTAGCGAGAAGCCAACACCGTTCTGCACGTTCGCTCAGCTCCTCCCCACGCTAGCTGGGCTGGCAGCCTGCTGGGACAGTCTAAAGCCCATCCAACTCAATAGGGAAAGAGGCATCAGGCCTTCTCGGGGAGATGTGGAGAGAGAGTGGGCTTGGTCCAGTTTGGGGGGACGCTGTGAACAACACGATGCGTTCTCGTTTGCCTAATCCAACGACGGAGACAGGGACGGCACGAACCGGTATGGGACCTCACTTGGCGGTGGCATCACGTGTAATTTGACGAACTCTGCGTTTCCGAAGAAACCGTGAAGCTGCGAAATCCGAGCTTCTTTTTACTCCGTCGATTTGCACTACGGCTGGGTACAGCTTCTCGAAGCTACCAAGAAGTTAGAGCGTTCGGCCCGGCTCCGCGTGCAGAGTTTGCGGAGTGTGGAGCGCGGAGGACTTCCGAACGCGCCCTTAACCACCAAGATTCACGGAAGGAATGGATAACTCTTTCTACTGTTTAGCTTCGAGGATTGTGCTCCACCTCGTCCACACGGTCGGCGTCATGGGAGACCATGATAGCGAACGTGACAGGCAGCCGTAGCATATACGTCATGGAACGGAAAAGGATTATTTCCTCCGTTTTATAACATAGTGCGTCCGTGTTGTTTAAGATTTAATTTTACTTATAAATTTAAATAATGTGGATAACTGCAACCAGAGCAAAAATTATATCATTATAAAAACTTTTTTTGAATACGAATTCAATGATATAATTTACGTTCCCGTCGCAGTCGTCCACGTTGGTTAAATTTATGATTAAATTGAAACCTCAAGAAAGACGGACGCACCATATTATATATTATAAAGTAGAAGTAGTACTACTTTTCGAGCTAGTTGTAGGATGCTCGTATTTGCATTCTCCTCGAGTAGTTGAATTGGAGGACAGTATTACCTATTTCTCTTCTAGAAGCGGTTTCCAACGGTTGAGTATGTGATTAGTTGTCTATAAAGATTATTCACTTTTAAGAATATTTTCTTTTTTTACATTCAGTACAAAAAAGACGTGCGTGACTGTGAGCATAAAAATAGGGGAACTATGTGCGTATGTCTGGTATGATAGTAGCCTTCAATTTGGGACGTGTTTGTTTATTAATGTAGGAGCTAAGCGCATCTTCAACGGCAATCCGTAAACTTTCTTCCGCATCCGTTCGTTGATAAGGGGACTAGTCCGCGGACACGAATGCGGAAGGACAACCTTTAACCGTAGCCGTATACATTTTGACAACAATTCGAACCAACCGGGCAAAATTCGTGTAAACACGACCGGATTTCATATAAACATGACGGATTTCATATAAAAATGCCGGATTTTCATATAAACATGACGGATTTAATTACATTTACTTCAACTAAGCGGTGCTAGTCCGACTAATCTAAATGGTCGCTCGCAGATCCCTTTGTCCTCCTCATGTCCGACAGCCCAATGACCGGATTGCCGGGAGCTCCGGAGACATATGCTTCAGTGCAAATAACGACTCGCTTTCCCACCCATCGTCGGAGCGGAGCCCCCAGCAGATGCTTCAGTGGAAGGGGAAGGGGGCGCCTCCGGTTTCGTGGAGCCCATGTCGGGTCGACGATGGTCCTCACAAAGGAGGAACCGGGCAAGACAATGACTGTGTACGCCGGCGTCGCCTCGGCAGTGGGCTTCATGGGACCCAAGCGGCGGCGGATTCCCGTATTCTACTTCTCCTCGATGATGGCGGCGGACGCGGAGGCGCTGGCCACCAACTCATTGCCCTCCGCGCACCCGGCTTCTGTCTCTGCCTACATGGCGTGGCTGCAAGCACGGGAGGCGCGGTCGCAAGCACGGGAGGCGCGGTCGCAGACACGGGAGGTACGGTCGCAGACATGGGAGGCGTCGTGCTCCCCGCCGAGCCGACGTGCAGCAACTCGCCACGCCTCATTGAGCTAGCCTGGAGTGGCGAGTTGCTGAAACACGCGCCTGCTTGGGGCGGCAACTGGCTTCGTCGGGCTAGGCGAGGAAGGTGGAGCAGTGATAACCCACAAGTATAGGAAGATCTCAAGAGTCTTCACAGGTAGTATTACACCCTAATTTATTAATTCGACACAAGGGGAGATAAAAAATATTTATTGGTCTTAGCAGTTGCGTAGTCAATTCAACCACACATGGAATCTCTTTCTGCAGCAAAGGTTTAGTAGCACAACAAAATATTTGTAGAAACAGTAACAATAGCAATTTGTAGTAATTGTAACAGCAATAACAACAATATTAACTTAGCAAAGATCAATATGTGAAAAGCGTAGGCATTAGATCGGTGATGGATAAGTATATTGGATGACAGTCATCATGTAACAGTTACACACTAGAGCGACAGAGAACAAGCTCCAATTTATCAATGTAATGTAGGCATGTATTCCGTATATAGTCATACATGCGTATAATAAGAACTTGCATGACATCTTTTGACCTACTCTCCCGTGGCAGTAGGGTCCATAAGGAAACTAAGAGATATTAAGGCCTCCATAGAGAAACGGAACAAAACATTAACACATAGTGAATACACGAACTCCTCAAACTACGGTAATAACCGGAAAAAATCCCCACGAGTGCTAGGTTGCCGGCTTGGCGAACTCTGGGGTGGACCTGATGCGGGCTCTGCGGGCGCCGTCTCCGCTCTGCACCAGGACGCCATGTCCGTCCAATGCGGTGCCGACCGCTCTGGCTCCGCCGTCGTATCCGGACCTCGTGGTCATGGGTTCGGTGGCGCCGCCGAAGGGGGCGGCCACCACGCCGCTGGTTGGAACCCCTATTGGTGGGGTTTTTTAAACCCATTCATAGTTGTGCACCATGGATGCCGGCGCCGTCCTTCTCGACCGCGCGGGTGGCCACGAGCACCGGGCCAATGCCGACGGCCGTCGGCTCCTCCTCCTCATCACCGACGATCTCCTTCCCGCCGGAGTTTTCTCCCCGACCGGCGTACGCTCCAGCCGCTCCGGTAAGAACGAAATCCCCACTCTGCTCGTAGATGTGTAGATTAGGTTTTTCATCATTAGCATGTATTGGATTCGATTCGATTCCAATTGAATCGAATCGATTGGACTCAATCCCTTCTTGCGCGGTACTGTTCATAGGCAGGATAGTAGTGTTTTTGCTTATTAGGTGTTTGATGTGCATTCTTAGTAGTGTTCATAGGAAGGATAGTAGTGTTCATAGGCATGTAATATTGTTGCGTGTTCATCATGCTAGTTAGGTACATGGGTGTTGTGTTTGATGTTCATGCTTAGGGTTCATGATGCTAGTTAGGTAGATAGGTGTTGTGTTTGATGTTCACTACTGGAATCAGAGTATTTGCCGTCTGTCAGTTCATTGCCGTCTACCAGCAGACAACAAAGAAGGTATTTGCCATCAGCTTACAAAAAGCAGACGACAAAGAACTGACAGACGACAAAAAGCACAAAAGCAGACGGCAAAGAACTGACAGATGGCAAAGATTGTATTTGCCATCAGGCCTTTCTATGTCGTCTGCTAGCAGACGGCAAAAATCCCAAAAGCAGACGGCAAAGGACCCAACTGGGCCCGCTGGGCCCTGGACCTGGTTAGGTCAAACGAGTTGCTTCTTTGCCGTCTTCTAGAGGACGGCAAACTTTCTTTGCCGTCGGCTAGCAGACGACAAAGCGCACGGCCTACTAACGTCCGTGCCCCCGCCCCCACCCCTCTCTCTCTCCCTCCCTCCCCCAGCTCCGTCCCTCTCCCTCCCTCCTTCCACTCCCCGACGCCCACCGCCCGCCGCCACCCCTCCCGACGCCGCCCAGCACCGCCGCCAGCCAGACACGCCGCCAGCCCCTGCGCCCGCCACCGCGGCCCCGGCCCCATGCGCCCGGCCGCCCCCGGCGCTGGGCCGCCCCCGCCGCCCCCCCCCCAACTCCGGTGAGCCGCTTTTTTTGTTTTTTTCCTGTTTTTTTTCATCTAATTATATTAGTTAGGTTAGTATTTATCCCAATAATAAGAAGAAGAAGAAGAAGAAGAAGAATAAGAAGAAGAATAAGAAGAAGAAGAAGAAGAAGAAGAAGAATAAGAAGAAGAAGAAGAAGAAGAAGAAGAAGAAGAAGAGTAATAATAAGAAGAAGAATAAGAAGAAGAATAAGAATAATAAGAATAAGAAGAAGAAGAAGAAGAAGAAGAAGAAGAAGAAGAAGAAGAAGAAGAAGAAGGAGAAGAAGAAGGAGGAGAAGGAGGAGAAGGAGGAGAAGGAGGAGAAGAAGAAGGAGAAGAAGAAGAAGAAGAAGAAGAAGAAGAAGAAGAAGAAGAAGAAGAAGAAGAAGAAGAAGAAGAAGAAGAATAAGAAGAAGAATAAGAAGAAGAATAAGAATAATAAGAAGAAGAAGAATAAGAAGAAGAAGAATAAGAAGAAGAAGAAGAAGAAGAAGAAGAAGAAGAAGAAGAAGAATAAGAATAAGAAGAATAAGAATAAGAATAAGAATAAGAATAAGAAGAATAAGAAGAAGAATAAGAAGAAGAATAAGAAGAAGAAGAAGAAGAAGAAGAAGAAGAATAAGAAGAATAAGAAGAAGAAGAAGAAGAAGAAGAAGAAGAAGAAGAAGAAGAAGAAGAAGAAGAAGAAGAATAAGAATAAGAAGAATAAGAAGAAGAATAAGAATAAGAAGAAGAACAATAATAATAATAAGAAGAAGAATAAGAAGAAGAAGAAGAAGAAGAAGAAGAAGAAGAAGAAGAGGCGGCTATCCCGGTTTCATCTCTTGGTTCAAACAAACAGACGATCAAGATTATTATTAGTTCATGTCAGGTATTCAATTTTTATTATATACATGATGATGATACACTTAAATTATATACATATTATTATTCATGTCGGTATTCAATTTTTTTTATGTTGTACTAATTTCGTTTACTCTTTGTCATGGCAGGTGTTCAAAGATGGTGGGCGCGGGTCGAGAGTGCTTCGCGGCTCCTTCTTCGTCGGCGCATTGTGGGAGGGGTACTTCCATTCCACCCCAGTCTCTCCGGAGAGCGTTGCTCGACAGTATGCATACACAGGTGGGCGCTTCTTCGTCGGCGTTGTTTCCCACCAGGAGAGGAGGTCGGGGGAAGAAGAGAGCTAGTAGAGGTACACGTGGCCGCGAGAGAGGTACTCAGGTGACGTGGCTTGAGACTGCGTCAGTATTTCCCCAAAGAGGAAGGGATGATGCAACACAGCGACGGTAAGTATTTCCCTCAGTTATGAAACCAAGGTTATCTAACCAGTAGGAGGATGAACACCACCCAATAAGCAGCACCTGCACACAAACAACAAATACTTGCAACCTGACGCGAAACAGAGGTTGTCAATCTCTCTACCGTAAAAATATAGATTAGGTAGTGATAGATAGGAGAGACAGATCTCTCAAGAACACAAAATAAAAAGAGCAAATATGCAGCAATATGTTTTTGGGTTTTTGGTTTTATAGATCTGAAAACAAAGATTGTAAAAAGATAGATCGGAAAACAATATGTTGGAAAAGTAGACCCGGGGGCCGTAGGGCTCACTAGTGGATTCTCTCATGAGTATAGCACACGGTGGGTGAACAAATTACTGTTGGGCAATTGATAGAAAATCGAATAGTCATGACGATATCCAAGGCGATGATCATTATATAGGCATCACGTCCAAGATAAGTAGACCGACTCCTGCCTTCATCTACCACTATTACTCCACACATCGACCGCTATCCAGCATGTATCTAGTGTATTAAGTTCATGAAAAAACGGAGTAATGCAATAAGAACGATGACATGATGCAGACAAGATCTATTCATGTAGGAATAGACCCCATCTTGTTATCCTTAATAGCAACGATACATGCGTGTCTTGCTGCCCCTTCTGTCACTGGGAAAGAACACCGCAAGATCGAACCCATCACAAAGCACCTCTTCCCATGCCAAGAAAAATCGATCTAGTCGGCCTAACTAAACCAAAGATTCGGAGAAGAAATACGAGGCTATAAGTAATCATGCATATAAGAGATCAAAGAAGACTAAAATAATATTCATGGATAGAAACTGATCATGAACTCAAAATTCATCGGATCCCAACAAACACACCACAAAAGTTTACATCAAATAGATCTCCAAGAGACCATTGTATTGAGAATCATAAGAGAGAGAGAGATGAAGCCATCTAGCTACTGCCTACGGACCCGTAGGTCTATGGTGGACTACTCACGCATCATCGGAGAGGCACCTATGAGGAAGATGAACCCCTGTGTGATGGTGTTTAGATTGGATCTCGAGGTTCTGGAACTTGCGGCGGCTGGAATTGTGTTTCGTCGAATCCCCTAGGGTTTTTGGAATATTTGGAATTTATAGGCATCAGAGGCGGTGGAGAGGGGCCCCGAGGAGGGCACAACCCATCAGGGCTCGTCGGGGCCCCCCTGGCACGCCCTGGTGGCTTGTGGTCTCCTCGGCCCACTCCCCTGGCACTTCTTTGGCCCACTGGGTGTCTTCTGGTCCAAAAAAAATCTCCAAAAAGTTTCGTCGCGATTGGACTCCGTTTGGTATTGATTTTCTACGAAGTAAAAAACAAGAAAAAACAACAACTGGCACTTTGGCACTGTCAATAGGTTAGTCCCAAAAAATGATATAAAGTTGTTATAAAATGATTGTAAAACATCCAAGAATGATAATATAACTGCATGGAACAAGCATAAATTATAGATACGTTGGAGACGTATCAGCATCCCCAAGGTTAATTCCTACTCGTCCTCGAGTAGGTAAATGATAAAAACAGAATTTTTGATGTGGAATGTTTCCTAACATGTTCATCACATTCTTTTCTTTTGTATAGCATGGACATTTGGACTTGTAAATGATTCGAAGCAATAGTCTAGTTTTAACATAATGACTTCAATACTCAAGCATGTCAACAAGCAACCATGCCTTTCAAAATATCAACACTAAAGAAAGTTATCCCTAGCCCATCATGCTCAATCATTGATCCATTCATGAAACACAATCAAATATTAGCTATGCCCAATGCTCAAGTACGATCATAGTGCCCCCTAGTTAGTGCTTATAAGAGAAGATGGAGACTCAAAGTAAAAATACAAATTGCATAAAGTAAAAGATAGGCCCTTCGCAGAGGGAAGTAGGGATTTGTAGAGGTGCTAGAGCTCAGGGTTTAAATTGAGAGAGAAAAATATTTTGGGTGGCATGCTTTTCCTGTCAACGAAAACGATAAAGTAGCTCACAATACTTTCCATGCTAGATATATCATAGGCGGTTCCCAAACAGAAAATAAAGTTTATTCCTTTTTCCCCCAAACTTTCACTTTCCATGGCGGGCTGTATCCACGGTTGCCTTCCATACCAACACTTTCCAAGGAATTTATTATTTGACAACATAAAGTAAATATTTTTTTTCTTTTTCATTTCGGGAATGGGCATCCTATTACCGCCACACTCTCGTGCAATGACAAGTGAATAAACACTTGATGTCTACTACGCAACCTTCTACTTGTAGACTCGTGTTGGGCCTCCAAGCGCAGAGTTTTGTAGGACAGTAGCAAATTTCCCTCAAGTGGATGACCTAAGGTTTATCAATCCGTGGGAGGTGTAGGATGAAGATGGTCTCTCTCAAGCAACCCTACAATCAAATAACAAAGAGTCTCTTGTGTCCCCAACACACCCAATACACTGGTAAATTGTATAGGTGCACTAGTTCGGCAAAGAGATGGTGATACAAGTGTAATATGGATGGTAGATATAGGTTTTTGTAATCTGAAAATATAAAAACAGAAAGGTAACTAATGATAAAAGTGAGCACAAACGGTATTGCAATGCTTAGAAACAAGGCCAAGGGTCCATACTTTCACTAGTGCAAGTTCTCTCAACAATATTGACATAGTTGAATCATATGTAAATCCCTCACGTGCGACAAAGAGTTCACTCCAAAGTCACAAATAGCGGAGAACAAACAAAGAAATTATTGTAGGGTACGAAACCACCTCAAAGTTATCTTTTCCGATCAATCATATGAGCTATCCCTATAAGTGTCACAAACAGCCCTAGAGTTCGTACTAAAATAACACCTTAAGATACACATCAACCAAAACCTTAATGTCACCTAGATACTCCAATGTCCCCACGAGTACCTATGGGCTTGATTATACGATATGCATCACACAATTTCAGATTCATCGTGTTCAATCCAACACAAAGAACTTCAAAGAGTGCCCTAAAGTTTCTACCGGAGAGTCAAGACGAAAACATGTGCCAACCCCTATGCATAGATTCCCAAGGTCACGGAACCCGCAAGTTGATCACCAAAACATATATCAAGTGGATCAATAGAACATCCCATTGTCACCACGGATATCCCATCGCAAGACATACATCAAGTGTTCTCAAATCCTTAAAGACTTAATCCGATAAGAAAACTTCAAAGGGAAAACTCAATTCATCACAAGAAGATAGAGAGGGGAAAACTCCATATGATTCATCTATATTAATAAAGCTCGCGGTACATCAAGATCGTGTCATCTCAAGAACACGAGAGAGAGATCAAACACATAGCTACTGGTACATACCCTCAGCCCCAAGGGTGAACTACTCCCTCCTCATCATGGAGACCGCCGGGATGATGAAGATGGCCTCCGGTGATGGTTTCCCCCTCCGGCAAGGTGCCGGAACGGGATCCCGATTGGTTTTTCGTGGCTACAGAGGCTTGCGGCGGCGGAACTCCCGATCTAGGTTTCTTTCTGGAGGTTTCTCGATTTATAGGAGTACTTGGCGTTGGAATCAAGTCAGGGGGGTGCTCGAGGGACCCACAAGCCAGGGGGGCGCGCCCTAGGGGGGGGGGGCGCCCCCTAGGCTTGTGACTGCCTCGGGACTCCTCTCCGGTATCTTTTTGCTCCAGTATTTTTTATATTTTCCAAAAATATTCTCCATAAATTTCCAGCCCATTCCGAGAACTTTTATTTCAGCACAAAAAATGACACCATGGTAGTTCTGCTGAAAACAGCGTCAGTCCGGGTTAGTTCTAATAAAATCATACCAAAATCATATAAAATTATTGTAAACATGGCATGAATACTTCATAAATTATAGATACGTTGGAGACGTATCAGCATCCCCAAGCTTAATTCCTGCTCGTCCTCGAGTAGGTAAATGATAAAAGAAATAATTTATGAAGTGTGAAGGCTAGCAAGTGCACAAGTTTGATCAATGATAATTCCAATCACTTTTTCTAGCATCAATATAAACCATAAACAGTAGCTCATCTCATAAAACTTCTCATGATCAAGTAACAAGCTATTCACATGTTAAAGTATAGACCAGAAAGTTTCTTGAAAACTAACAAACCATATTCCTAGTCATCTAACAATTGCAATTCATCTTATTTTCAGGAAGGGTCTATGTAAGAGCTTTGATTTAGCAAATTCCACATACTCAACTATCATATAGTCTTCCATGATTATTGACACTCAAAGCATATTTTTAGAACAAATAGCATCCATCGAACACAGAGAAAGATAGGGGCTTAATGTTTCGCCTCCCAACTTATTTATCATATAGATAATTGTCAACAATAATAATTCATGATCAAATATATTTGTGTGGATATATATGTCTAGATCATTCCCCAACACATGACGCTTGCCAAGAGAAAAGGCGAAATATAGGAAGTGGTGAAGATCACCATGACTCTTGCATAAAGGTAAGTACTAGAAAGTAAAAGATAGGCCCTTCGCAGAGGGAAGCATTGATTTGCAAAGGTGCCAGAGCTCGAGCTTTTAAAACAGAGATGAATAATAATTTTGAGCGGTACGCTTTCATTGTCAACATAACAATCGAGAGATCTCGGTATCTTCCATGCTAGATACATTATAGGCGGTTCCCAAACAGAATGGTAAAGTTTTTACTCCCCCTCCACCAATCAATCACACTCCACGGCGAGCCGAATCCACGGGTACCGTCCATACAAACAACAATCTTGGGGGAGTTTTGTTTCATTATGTTTTGTTTTGATTTTTGAGCATGGAACTGGGCATCCCGAATACCAGCCACTTTCTCGTGAATGATAGTGAATCAACACATATCTTGAGAATAACCCACCTAGCATGGAAGATATTGACAGCCCCTAGTCACTATATGAGCGATTCGGGCATACAAAACAGAATATTATTTGAAGGTTTAGAGTTTGGCACATGCAAATTTACTTGGAACGGCAGGTAAATACCGCATATAGGTAGGTATGGTGGACTCATATGGAACAACTTTGGGTTTAAGGGTGTTTGGATGCACAAGTAGTATTTCTACTTGGTGCGGAAGTTTTGGTTAGTATGAGGTGGAAGCAAGCACCACATGTTGGAGGATCCATAACAATATAACTTCTATACAAATATACCCGAACATAACTCATTAAGTTGTCTTCCTTGTCCAATTTTAACTAATTTGCTCGAGTTTGAAAATAATTAATGAGCTCACAATCATAGAAGATGTCCAAGATAGTATATTTATATGTGGAATCTCTCTTCCTTCAATATTCTTTCATGAATTGTTCAAGTGACCAATGCGGTGTTTGCTAACTTTCAATAAATTTTACCACCTATACTTATTATGTGTGAAGTCATTACTCCCCATGGGATAAGTATATGAAGCATATTTAATTTCAGATTTATGATATTCAATTCATTCAACCAATTACTCATAGGATATAAGTGAAGCACGAGAGTGAATGACAAACTACTCCAAAAAGATATAAGTGAAGATCAATGCGTAGTCAACAATTAAATAACTATGTGAAGACTCTCTCATCTAAGAATTTCAGATCTTAAGTATTTTATTAAACAGAAAGCAAAAGAAAAATAGCACTCCAAGAATAGCACGTATCATGTGAACGAATAAAAACTTTAGGCTCAACATAGGCTAACCGATAATTGTTGATGAAGAGAGGTGGGATGCGTAGCATCCCCAAGCTTAGATGCTTGAGACTTCTTGAAATATTTACTTGGGGTGCCTTGGGCATCCCCAATCTTGAGCTTTTGTATCTCGTTCAATCCTCTCATATCCCGGTTTCACCTATTCTCAAAAACTTCATCCACACAAAACTTGAAAAGAACTCGTGAGATAGGTTAGTGCACATAATAATAAATCAACTCTTTATGTACTGCCAAGACAAGTTGCATAATAATTTTCAAACATTATGTACTGTATACTATCATTTCCACAATTTATATCTACCAATATAGGATATGGAAACTAGAGGATAAGTAGATAACAAAACTATGACAGCAATCTGTCCAAACAGAACAGCCTATAGCAATTTATGAAAACAGTGTACTTCTGTAAATCAAAAAATTATGAAAATTAAGGACATGCTAAATAATTTATATGAAAACACTGTGTAAAAATTTCAGAAACTTTCCACGTTCCAGTAAAATATGAAAATTCAAACACTACAGCCAAAGTTTCTGTTTTTACACAGCACTCATCAAAACATGCAATGCAAGCATCCTATGGCAATTCTTGGAACTTTTTATTAAAAAACAAGGTTATAAATAACACCTAACAGAGAACAAGAAAATAAAATGATGCTCCAAGCAAAACTCATATTATGTGACGAATAAAAATATAGCTCCAAGTAAGATATACCGATAATGTTGAAGACGAAAGAGGGGATGCCTTCCGGGGCATCCCCAAGCTTAGGCGCTTGAGTCTTCCTTGGATATTACCTTGGGGATGCCTTGGGCATCCCCAAGCTTAGGTTCTTGTCACTCCTTTTTCTCCTCCTATCGGTATCTCACCCAAAACTTGAAAACTTCAATCACACAAAACTTAACGGAACTTCGTGAGAAGGGTTAGTGTAATAAATAAAGATAATTCACTTAGGTACTGTCAAGACCAGATTCATAATTGTTACCACATGATACCTACTGTATTCTATCATTCCCATAATTTATACCACTAAATATAAGCTATGGAAACACTAAAACAAGCAAACTATGCATGCAAAACAGAATCTGTCAAAAACCAGAACAGTCTGTGAAGATCTGTAGTGTAAGCATACTTCCCTGTCTCTAAAAATTCTGAAAAATTAGGAAAACCTGAAGAATTTATATATAAAGACTGTGTAAATATTTCAGATCATTATAAAGCTCCAGTAAAAAATTAAAAATCCTGTACTGGAGTCAAAAAGTTTCTGTTTTTTGCACAGAATCAAGTCAACTATCATCCATACTATCCCAAAGGCTTTACTTGGCACTTTATTGAAATAAAAGGCACAAAACATGATTAATACAGTAGTTTAATCATGTGAACACTCAAAAATAGAAAGGAAAAATGTTGGGTTGTCTCCCAACAAGCGCTTTTCTTTAATGCCTTTTAGCTAGGCATGATGATTTCAATGATGCTCATATAAGAATAGTAATTGAAACATGCAAAAGAGCATCATGAATCTCATGAAAAGCACATTTAAGTCTAACCCACTTCCTATGCATAGGGATTTTGTGAGCAAACAATTTATGGGAGCAAGAATCAACTAGCATAGGAAGGCAAAACAAGCATAACTTCAAAACTTTGAACACATAGAGAGGAAACTTGATATTATTGCAATTCCTACAAGCATTTGTTCCTCCCTCATAATAATTTTCAGTAGCATCATGAATGAATTCAACAATATAACCATCACATAAAGCATTATCTTCATGATCCACAAGCATAGAAAATTTGCTACTCTCCACACAAGAAAATTTCTTCACACGACTAATAGTGGGAGTATCATAAAAGAATTGAATACTACAAATTGTTTCCACATTAAAAGAGTAATATTCAGTAAAAGGATATTCATAATTATGACAAGTATCATAATAGTAATCATCACTCTTTTCCATCGCATAAGTATCATCACAATAATCATCATAAGTAGGAGGCATGCAATCATTATAACAAATTTGATCATTCAAAGTAGGGGGAATAAAAAGATCATCTTCATTAAGCATAGCATCCCCAAGCTTGGGACAAACATTAATTGCAGCAAATAAATTCTCAAACATGTCATTTTCATCAAACATAGCATCCCCAAGCTTGTGGCTTTGTATATCATAAACATAATCACTCTCATCATTAATAGTATAAATAGCACCAATAGTATAGCAATTATTATCATCATCTTCCAAGTTGGTGCCATAAATATTTTCAAGATTATAAGAAGTATCATTATCTTCCCAATCATAATTATCACAACAAGCAATAGGCATAACAAAATCATCCTCAAGTGTATCATCTTCCACAACTATCTTTGATTCATTCTCATGAGGCCTATCAATAATGGGAGCAACATTATTTGGGAGAGATACCTCTTTACCTTTACTTTTCCTTCTTTTCTTCTTCTTCACCACATTATGTGTGGGTTTATTTAATTCCTCCAAGCTTCTTTTTGAAGAGGTTGGTTGAATAAAAAGCTCCTCCTCGTTACCTGATTCATCATAAGAAAAAATAGGAGGATATTGGGAAACCTCTTCCCCTTCATTAGTATTCTCTTCATTTTCTATTTGTTTTCTTGTCTTTAAGTAATGGGCAATATAAGGATTCTCAAAGCAATTTACCACGCAATACATATAGATTTCATTTAGATCAAAATCAATCATTTTCATGAGAACCCAAGCTGGAACATCCTTAGTTTTATGTTTCATTTCTTCATACCCCAAAAATAGACTAATTCATTATGATGCTCAAGGGCAATGAGGTTATCACAATTTTTGGACACAATTCGATCATGAAATAATTCACATTGGAAATTAAAATTACCACTTTCATTGCAAAGTTCACAAGGACGGCGAGAAATATTAAGTCTTTCAGCACAACCATATAGCCTCTCTTGCAACCATTTAGTTTCTAAATACTTATGCCTCTTACAAAATCTATCTTCCCTTTTACGCATGTCTTCACAAACTCTATGCACTCCACAAAAATTGACATGCTTATAAGAAATCTTTTTATCATGACTAGTGCAATCATCATTAGTACTATGGATATTCAAAGAGTTCATACTAACAACATTGCAATCATGCTCTTCACTCAAAGATTTAGTGCCAAAAATTTTAATAACTTCTTCTTCTAACACTTGAGCACAATTTTCCTTTCCATCATTTTCACGAAAGACATTAAAAAGATGAAGCATATGAGGCAACCTCAATTCCATTTTTTTTGTAGTTTTCTTTTATAAAACCAAACTAGTGATAAAACAAGAAACTAAAAGATTCAATTGCAAGATCTAAAGATATACCTTCAAGCACTCACCTCCCCGGCAACGGCACCAGAAAAGAGCTTGATGTCTACTATGCAACCTTCTTCTTGTAGACTCCTGTTGGGCCTCCAAGCGCAGAGTTTTGTAGGACAGTAGAAAATTTCCCTCAAGTAGATGACCTAAGGTTTATCAATCCATGGGAGGTGTAGGATGAAGATGGTCTATCTCAAGCAACCCTGCAATGAAATAACAAAGAGTCTCTTGTGTCCCCAACACACCCAATACAATGGTAAATTGTATAGGTGCACTAGTTCGGCGAAGAGATGGTGATACAAGTGTAATATGGATGGTAGATATAGGTTTTCGTAATCGGAAAATATAAAAACAGCAAGGTAACTAATGATAAAAGTGAGCACAAACGGTATTGCAATGCTTAGAAACAAGGCCTAGGGTTCGTACTTTCACTAGTGCAAGTTCTCTCAACAATACTGACATAGTTGAATCATATGTAAATCCCTCACGTGCGACAAAGAGTTCACTCCAATGTCACAAATAGCGGAGAACAAATGAAGAAATTATTGTAGGGTACGAAACCACCTCAAAGTTATCTTTTCCGATCAATCATATGAGCTATCCCTATAAGTGTCACAAACAACCCTAGAGTTCGTACTAAAATAACACCTTAAGAGACACATCAACCAAAACCCTAATGTCACCTAGATACTCCAATGTCACCACGAGTACCCATGGGCTTGATTATACGATATGCATCACACAATTTCAGATTCATCATGTTCAATCCAACACAAAGAACTTCAAAGAGTGCCCCAAAGTTTCTACCGGAGAGTCAAGACGAAAACATGTGCCAACCCCTATGCATAGATTCCCAAGGTCACGGAACCCGCATGTTGATTACCAAAACATACATCAAGTGGATCAATAGAACATCCCATTGTCACCACGGATATCCCATCGCAAGACATACATCAAGTGTTCTCAAATCCTTAAAGACTCAATCCGATAAGAAAACTTCAAAGGGAAAACTCAATTCATCACAAGAAGATAGAGAGGGGAAAACTCCATATGATTCATCTATATTAATAAAGCTCGCGGTACATCAAGATCGTGTCATCTCAAGAACACGAGAGAGAGAGAGAGAGAGAGATCAAACACATAGCTACTGGTACATACCATCAGCCCCAAGGGTGAACTACTCCCTCCTCGTCATGGAGACCGCCGGGATGATGAAGATGGCCTCCGGTGATGGTTTCCCCCTCCGGCAGGGTGCCGGAATGGGCTCCCGATTGGTTCTTCGTGGCTACAGAGGCTTGCGGCGGCGGAACTCCCGATCTAGGTTTCTTTCTGGAGGTTTCTCGATTTATAGGAGTACTTGGCGTTGGAATCAAGTCAGGGGGGGTGCTCGAGGGACCCACAAGCCAGGGGGGCGCGCCCTAGGGTGGGGGGGGGGGTGTGCCCCCTAGGCTTGTGACTGCCTCGGGACTCCTCTCCGGTATCTTTTTGCTCCAGTATTTTTTATATTTTCCAAAAATATTCTCCGTAAATTTTCAGCCCATTCCGAGAACTTTTATTTTTGCACAAAAAACGACACCATGGTAGTTCTGCTGAAAACAGCGTCAGTCCGGGTTAGTTCTAATAAAATCATACCAAAATCATATAAACTTATTGTAAACATGGCATGAATACTTCATAAATTATAGATACGTTGGTGACGTATCAACACTCATCTTGAGAATAACACATCTAGCATGGAAAAATATTAGACACTCCCCACAGTTTCATGAGCGGTACGAGCACACAAAAGAGAAAATTTATTTTGAAAATTTAGAGATGGCAAATACAAATTTTCTTGGAACGGCATGGAAATACCACATATAGGTAGGTATGGTGGACTCATAAGGCAAAACTTGGTTTAAGGATTTTGGATGCACAAGTAGTATTCTACTTAGTACATGATGAGGATGTCTACCCTGGGTAGGGTCATAGACCTGACATCTGGGGCCCACCAATGGTCCCACATGAGCATCGAAGTTCATGAGCAGGAGTGCACTCGGTCATACCTGAAGAGTCACTCGGACGCACATGAAGAGTCCAGGAGACGTAGCGTTGAGTTATATGAAGAGACGTCCTCTGGGACTGATCATTCATGCGTTACCTGTAACGCTCTAGTTAAAGCGGCAGTTTCTGTAACGTAGCTTTAACTAACATTCAATGCGGCGCTCGACTGGTGGTGGCGCACTCTATATAAGCCACCACCTGACGCCGTAGCAAGGTTCCGACACTTGTATTCTCATACACACCCATAAGCAAAACAAACCAGCCCCCGGGCTCGAGACGTAGGGTTTTTACCACTTCCGAGTGGGGCCTGAACTCGTACACATCCGAGTGAAACACCTGAGCCGTAGCTAGACTTCGCCCCTCCATTCGTACCCCTAGTTCTATTGTCAGGGACATTCCCATGACAGTTGGCGCCCACCGTGGGGCCGCGCATCTAGCGAATTTTGGCGCAGGTGGAATTTCCATTTTCGCGTTCATCATGAACATTTTCGGCAGTGAGATCGTCTTCGGGTCACTCAGCTTTGCCGTCGACGATTCGGTGTGGCTGCAGGAGGCACCGCTGGACGCTGAGGCACTGCCTGCCCGCAGCGCAGTGCACTTCAGCGCGGCAACGTTCGGAGTTCTTCTCCGGCAACCGTCCACGCCTTATCGACCGGTTTCTCCTACACGTCTCGCGGCTTTTCGCCGGCACTCCGGGTGTTCCAGGCTGCAGCGCTGGATCAAACACGCTGTGGCGGCGCAGGCCGCGGGGCAGCAAATAACTGCACTCGGAGCCGACGAGGCAGTCCACTGTCTTTTCTCTTCTTCGGATGATGACTCCTCCGATGCCGCTGGTTTCGAGAGCAGCGGAGAAGTAGCGGAGGTCTTTATGGCCGGCCCGTCCCGAGATGCTGCACCTCCAGGGTATTCAGCCGGAGGCGCCCGTGATCGAGACGGCGATCATCGTGACACCAGTACCAACGGCTACTTCCCCCGGTCACTCACTCGGGAGCAGCGGGAGGAAATCATGCGCAGGAACGATGAAGTCCTTCAGACGCCCATTGCGGGGAACACCCCCGAATAGATAGCCCTTGAGGCCGCTCGCCAAGCCACTCTGGCCGAGCGCAAACGTCTTGAGTGGCTATAGCAGTCACTCGACGAGGGCGCATCAAGAGATCGTCCTAGTTCCAGCCGTAGCCGCCGCCAGTTGACATTCATGAAGGAGCGCCCGTACACCATCCCAACGATGCGTACTCCTTTGATGAACCTGGCCGCGGCCACTCGGATCGCAGATTCGATCCAGCCGTCTAACTCAGCGGCGGGCGAGGGCATTCGGCAGATCCAGGCTCTGTTGAAGACCGCCCTACAACAAAATTCAGAGGTATCACAATCTCACCAGCGCATTCATAACGAATCCACTCGGGCAGATACTGTGCAGTCAGCTCACAGTCCTCTTGCACCGAGGAGGGATCCGCGGACTCCTCCTCATCCGAGAGGCCAGTACGGAGGACGCGGGCACGACGACCGTGATTTCAGTCGGACTCCCCCTCCGAGGGGCGGTCCGCGTGGTCAACGTCCGTATGACGGGGGCTATCCACTCGGGAGAAACCGTGAGCGGAGCCCTGTCAGACACAGAGGCTACGACGCCCGATCGGACATCACTCAGCGAGTGGTCGATCGGAACAGATATGACAGAGACCGAGTGAGCGGCTGGGGAGTTACCGGTCTCGGATGCTTCAGCAGATACATCCGAGAGGCGGAAATACCCCCTAATTACCGACTGGCAACCAGGATTGGAAAGTTCAATGGTGAATCCAAACCAGAAACTTGGTTGGAAGATTATCGAGTCGCTGTCCAGATCGGCGGCGGCGACGATTTCGTTGCCATGAAGCACCTTCCGCTCATGTTGGAAGGGTCTGCGTGGGCGTGGTTGAATCAGTTGCCTGCCAACTGCATTTACTGCTAGGAAGACTTGGCCCGAGTGTTTGCCAAAACATTCGAAGGCACCTACGAGCGTCTGGGTGGACTGACGGAACTCCAGCACTGTGTTCAGAAGAACAATGAAACTCTCCGAGAGTACATTCAGCGCTGGACCACGTTGCACAACACCGTGGAGAATGTCACCGAGCATCAGGCCGTGTGCGCCTTCAAGGCAGGCACTCGGTATCGGGAGTTGGTCTTGAAGTTCGGTCGGTCTGGGGACCTGTCCCTCAGTCGGGCCATGGAGATTGCAAACAAATACGCCAATGGTGAGGAAGAAGACCGCCTCCGAAGCGGCAAGGCGAGAGCCGGCAACGCCCCTCAAACGGGAGGCAACACCGGGAAGAATCAGAAGCGGAAAGCTGACACCTCCGGCAAGGCTGAAGTCGCAGCAGTCCAAGGGCAGGGGCAAGGCAAGCCGAAGCCCAAGAAGAAGAAGAAAGAATGGACTCCCAAGAAGAAGTCCGAGTACAAATCCGATATCCTTGACCAACCGTGCCAGATTCATAACAAGACGGATGAAGAAGGCAACGTTGTGCTTCCGAAGCATTCCACTTGGGAATGTCGCCTGCTGAAGCAGGAGATGGGCGTTGAGCCCTCGAGTGAGAAGGTCGATGTCGAAGACGAGGAGGATACTTCCGAGTATCCGAAAATCGACAAGGTCATCAACGTGATATTCGCTGACGTTGAAAGCAGAAGGCAGCTCAAAGTAATCAATCGGGAGGTTAATATGGCAGTTCCGACTGCTACCAAATACCTCAACTGGACGAAGACGCCTGTCACCTTCAACCAGTCCGATCATCCGCCCCATATTGCCACCCCTGGGAGGCAAGCTCTGGTGGTTGACCCAGCAGTGGGTGGAGTCCGACTGCGCAAAGTCCTAATGGACGGAGGCAGCGGGCTTAATATCATATATGCCGACACGCTCAGTGCTATGGGCATCCCGATGTCCCGATTGAGCAAGAGCAACATGCATTTTCATGGGATCGTCCCTGGAAAGAAGGCCGAATCACTCGGTCAGATCGCGCTGGACGTAGTATTCGGCGGCGAGAAGAATTTCCGAAAGGAAAAACTGACCTTTGAGGTGGTCGACTTCCGCAGTGCTTACCACGCCATCCTGGGTAGGCCTGCCTATGCACGTTTCATGGCCAGACCATGTTACGTGTACCTCAAGCTCAAGATGCCAGGACCTAAGGCGTGATTACAGTCACTGGTGATCGGAAAGTTGCCGAAGAGTGCCTTCAGCAAGGCACGAAGATAGCCAATGAACAAGTGCTGGCAGTCGAACTTGAAGGGTACAAGAAGGAAGTGGACATGGCTGATTTGCTCAGGTCAAAGCGGCCAACTTCAGAATCAGCTTTCCAATCGTCTGGCGAGACTAAGCAACTTCATGTCCATCCGAGTGATCTGAGTGCCGCTCCGACGAACATCTCCACTTCACTCGGAGATAAATAGGAAGCCGTGCTCATCCAGTTCCTCCGTGAGAACTGGGACATCTTCTCATGGAAGCCATCTGACATGCCGGGTGTTCCCAGGGAATTGGCTGAGCACCGACTCCGAACCGAGCCCAAGGTGAAGCCAGTTAAGGATTAATTGCGCCGATCCTCCGTCGAGAAGCGCAAGGCGATTGGTCAAGAGATAGCTCGGCTTCTCGCCACTGAGTTCATTCGCGAGATTTACCACTCTGAGTGGCTCGCGAATGTGGTCCTGGTACCGAAGAAGGATAAGTCACTCCGCATGTGCATTGACTTTAAACACCTCAATCGGGCCTGCCCGAAAGATCATTTTCCTTTACCTAGGATAGATCAGATAGTGGACTCTATAGCCGGATGTGAACGTCTGTCGTTCCTGGATGCGTACTACGGGTACCACCAGATCCGAATGTACGGCCCCAATGAAATAAAAACAGCCTTCATCACCCCATTCGGGTGTTTTTGCTATGTCACGATGCCATTCGGCTTGAAAAATGCTGGAGCCACTTTTCAGCGCATGATCCAGAAGTATTTGCAGAAGCAAATCAGTCGGAACATGGAGGCCTATATGGATGATATCGTGGTCAAGTCTAGGAAAGGTTCCGACCTCCTGACTGACCTTGCCGAAACCTTCGCAAACCTACGCCGTTTCGGGATCAAGCTGAATCCAGCTAAGTGCACATTTGGAGTGCCTGCCGGAAAGTTACTCGGTTTTCTCGTTTCCGAACGAGGAATCAACGCTAACCCTGACAAAATCGGCGCTATAGTCCGAATGAAGCAGCCAGAGCGCTTACATGATGTGCAGAGGTTGATAGGATGCCTTGCGGCCCCGAGCCGATTCATTTCAAGACTCGGAGAGAAGGCTCTTCCTCTCTACCGATTGATGAAGAAGTCAGACAAATTCGAGTGGACCAATGAAGCGCAAGACGCATTCGTAGAACTCAAGGCATTGCTTTCCACCCAGCCGGTGTTAGCTGCTCCGAGCAGCCAGGAACCTTTACTCCTGTACATCGCGGCAACCAGCCAGGTGGTGAGCACAGTCCTTGCGGTAGAGCGCGAAGAGCCAGGAAAAGCATTCAAAGTCCAAAGACCCATATATTACATCTCAGAAGTGCTAACTCCTTCCAAGCAAAGGTACCCGCACTACTAGAAGCTGGTTTATGGTATTTACCTGACTGCCAAAAAGGTAGTCCATTACTTCCAAGATCACTCGGTCACGGTTGTCAGCAACGCTCCCCTGTCGGAGATCCTGCATAACAGGGACGACGCTGGCCGAGTGGCGAAGTGGGAAATCGAGCCCCTTCCGTTGGAAATCAAATTTGAAGCTAAGAAAGCAATCAAATCCCAAGCGTTGGTTGATTTTATGGTTGAGTGGATCGAGCAGGAGCAACCAATTCCGAGTGTTCCCGAACACTGGACCATGTTCTTCGATGGATCCAAGATGCTCAATGGCTCGGGGGCTGGCGTGGTTCTTGTCTCTCCCAAAGGAGATCGACTGAACTATGTACTCCAAATCCATTTCGACTCATCAAACAATGAGGCCAAATATGAAGCCCTCCTGTACGGGCTCCGCATGGCCATCTCACTCGGCATTCGTCGGCTGATGGTCTATTGTGACTCGGACCTCGTTGTCAATCAAGTGATGAAGTGGGACATTCGGAGTCCAGCAATGACCAGATACTGCAATGCGGTCAGGAAGCTGGAGAAGAATTTTGAAGGCCTAGAACTGCATCACATCCCTCATGCAAAGAATCAAGCAGCAGATGATCTGGCAAAGATCGGATCCACTCGACGAGCAGTTCCGAAAGATATATTCCTTGAACATCTGCGTGCTCCGACAATCGCGGAAGATCCTTTCACAGAGGAGCCCCCGCAAGCAGTTGGTCCATCTGATCCGACTGAGGTTGAAGTTCCAGCCATAGTGGATCTGGTCCACGAAATGCTGGTAATCACTCCCGAGTGGACTCAACCTTACTTGGCATACTTGCTAAGACAAGAACTCCCTGAAGACGAAGAAGAAGCCCGTCGGATCGTCTGCCGATCCAAGTCATTTGAAGTTATGGGAGATTAGTTGTACAAGAAAAGTACCACAGGAGTCATCCAGAAATGCATTTCCCCAGAGGAAGGGCTGCAAATCTTACATGAAGTCCACTCGGGAACCTGTGGCCACCATGCGTCCTCTCGGACTTTGGTCGCTAAAGCTTTCCGAGCGGGTTTTTATTGGCCCTGAGCCAATGAAGCAGCAAAGGACCTGGTGGACCTGTGTGTTGGATGTCAGTTCTATAAGAATAAGTCCCACAAGCCAGCGTCTGCCCTCAAGACGATCCCAATCACCTGACCGTTCGCTGTCTGGGGCCTTCACATGGTCGGTCCCCGACGGACTGGGTCAAGTGGGTTCACGCACTTGCTCGTAGCAGTTGACAAGTTCACCAAGTGGGTTGAGGCAAAGCCCATCAAGAGCTTAGATGCGGGCACAGCCATCAGTTTCATTCGGCAAATCATCTTCAGGTTCGGTATGCCTCATGATATCATCACAGATAATGGGAAGAACTTTGACTCGGACGAGTTCCGTGAATTCTATTTCTCTCAAGGCACTCGGGTTAATTACGCCTCACTGGCTCACCCGCAGTCGAATGGACAGGCAGAGCGCGCAAACGGAATGATTCTGCAAGGTTTGAGACCCCGATTGATGAGAGACCAGAAGTATGCTGCTGGAGCTTGGGTGGAAGAATTGCCCTCTGTCTTATGGGGCATTCGGACAACCCCAAACCGTTCTATGAAGCGCACGCCTTTCTTCATGGTGTACAGGTCAGAGGCGGTGTTACCGAGTGATCTTCAGCACAATTCTCCCCGAGTGGAGCTATATGATGAAGCTGAAGCTGAAACCGCTCGGCAAGACGGTCTCAACCTTCTGGAGGAAGAGAGAGAGAGCTGGCCCTCATCAGATCGATGCTCTATCAGCAAGATTTGAGGCGTTACCATGACAGACACGTCCAGGGCCGAGCCTTTCAAGAAGGAGATCTTGTTCCCCGACTGGATCAGCAGAGACCCCACAAGCTCGTGCCTCCGTGGCAGGGACCGTATGCAATCTCCAAAGTCTTGCATAACAGAGCCTACCGGCTTTACAATATCAAAGATGGAGTAGAAGAGCCCCGGACTTGGAATGCGGACCTGCTTCGCAAGTTCTACACCTAGAACATAACTACTTTAGCTTGTTGAAATCTGAGTAATCTCGATGAATAAAGTTTTATTTCATTAAATCTTGTTGAAATCTGACTGCCACCCCCAGTGGGTGTAAAACACAAAACACTTAGCCGCGGCTCCGCATCGCCTAAGTATAAACTACTCCGAGTGAAAGTCCCGCTCACACTCGGGGGCTTAGCCGCGGCTCCGCGTCGCCTAAGTTAAAAAACTGCTCCGAGTGAGGGCATCCTCCACACTCGGTTGTCAAGATGAACAGGACCATCATTGTTCATCTAAGGACAAACTACTCCGAGTGAGGGTCTAGCCCACACTCGGGGGCTTAGCCGCGGCTCCGCGTCGCCTAAGTATAAACTACTCCGAGTGAAAGTCCCGCCCACACTCGGGGGCTTAGCCGCGGCTCCGCGTCGCCTAAGTTAAAAATTGCTCCGAGTGAGGACATCCTCCACACTCGGTTGTCAAGATGAACATGACCATCATTGTTCATCTAAGGACAAACCACTCTGAGTGAGGGTCTAGTCCACACTCGGGGGCTTAGCCGCGGCTCCGCGTCGCCTAAGTTAAAATCTACTCCGAGTGAGGACATCCTCCACACTCGGTGGTCAAGATGAACAGGACCATAATTGTTCATGTAAGGACAAACTACTCCGAGTGAGGGTCCAGCCCACACTCGGGGGCTTAGCCGCGACTCCGCCTCGCCTAAGTTAGAAACCTTACGAGTGGGACATCCTCCACACTCAGTTGTCAAGATGAACGGGACCATCATTGTTCATCTAAGGACAACCTACTCCGAGTGAGGACATCCTCCACACTCGGTTGTCAAGATGAACAGGACCATAATTGTTCATCTAAGGACAAACTACTCGGAGTGAGGGTTTAGCCCACACTCGGGGGCTTAGCCGCGACTCCGCGTCACCTAAGTTAAAAACTAATCCGAGTGAGGACATCCTCCACACTCGGTTGTCAAGATGAACAGGACCATCATTGTTCATCTAAGGACAAACTACTTCGAGTGAGGACATCCTCCACACTCGGTTGTCAAGATGAACAGGACCATAATTGTTCATCTAAGGACAAACTACTCCGAGTGAGGGTTTTGCCCACACTCGGGGGCTTAGCCGCGACTCCGCGTCGCCTAAGTTAAAAACTACTCCAAGTGAGGACATCCTCCACACTCGGTTGACAAGATAAACAGGATCATAATTGTTCATCTAAGGACAAACTACTCCGAGTGAGGGTCTAGCCCACACTCGGGGGCTTAGCCGCGACTCCGCCTCGCCTAAGTTAGAAACCTTACGAGTGGGACATCCTCCACACTCGGTTGTCAAGATGAACAGGACTATCATTGTTCATCCAAGGACAAATTACTCCGAGTGTGAGTCTCGCCCACACTCGGGGGCTTAGCCGCGACTCCGCGTCGCCTAAGTTAGAACCATCCGGAACCAATGATCGAATAAAACCAAAACAAATGAGAACTGCATCATTCGGATTGAAGGTACGGATAAAGGTTCAAACAGTGGGAGCCTCAGGCTCACTTCGAGTTTCACGGTTACAACAACCACTCGGCATTCCGAGGCACATACTTAAAAGAGTTTAAACTGGACGATCATTCGGGCGGAGGCACTGCTTCCACGAAGGTGTCCAGGTCGATGCTGTCCGCTATCCGAGTGGCAGCCTCCATGAACATCTCCATGAAGTCATCAATCTTGGCGTTCTTCCTATTGGCCACCTCGAGAGACTTCAGCTTCTTCTCGTCCACTCCCTTGCAGTGGATACGGACCAACGAGAGAGCTATGTCAGCACCGGCCCAGGCCGCGGATTTCTTCCATTCTTTCACTTGGCTTGGCACTGCTTTCACTCGGGTTAGCAGAGACTCCAGATCCTTTGAGGGCTCATCGTCGGAGAAGACGTCGCGATCGATCGTGGAGATGGCCGTGCTAAGCTCCCTGATATACATGGCCACTTGCTCAATGCGCTCTTCCAATCGGAGCACACTCATGGCGGCACTGTCCTTAAGCAGACCTTGGGATGGATCCAGCTCCTTCTCGATTTTGTCCGTCTCCTCCGCCACATCATCACAGAATGCTGGATTCACCCAAATGAAGAAAGAAGTCAGAGACAGAAAAATTTCATTCGGCCTAATCAAGATCCATGAGAGTCATTCGGAAAAAGTTACCTTTGAGCTTTTCATTGGCCTCGCCACTGAATTCTTCAACATATTCCTCTAGCTCTGCTTTCTTGGCAGCAATGTGATTGAGTCTGGTCTCCCACTCTGCTTGTGACTTCTTCAATTCAACAAGTTCCTCGCTGGACTTCTGGATGGCAGCTTCCAATGCTTTCTTCTCCTCCTCCAGCTTTCCGACTGACTTCAGTTTCTCCTCGGCCTCCTTGGCCTTTCAGCTGGCTTCCTTTTGAGCGGCTGCCAGTTCGGTGTCCTTCTTTTCAAGAGCAGCCTTCACAGTTTCTAAAGAAATAGAATTCCGCAGCCTCTGGACAAGTTCACGAGTTTCTGTACGAAAATCTGATGAAGCATATTCAGTCGGATGGAGAAGACGAGTAGCTACTATTACAGTTGAGCAGGAAGATATTACCTTCAATGGCCTGTTTCTCCTCTTCCAGTCGGGCGTTCTTGGTCTTCTCGGCTTCGAGGCTAATGCGCAGGTCCAGCACCTCCTTCTCCAGAGTTTTGTAGTGGCTTCTGAGCTCACAAACAGACTGCGAAACAGATTTAAAGCAAAGGATATTGGTCAAAATTTTGACTCGGACTCTAAGACTCCCGCCGACTGCTTCAGTCGACAGTAGTCTCGGGGACTACACCCAGTGGGTGCGCTCAGAGCGCCCCCACTGGAAAATAAAAAACAAAACATTCATTCGAATGGGTTGAACATAGTATTCACTCGGACTCTAAGACTCCCGCCGAGTGCTTCAGTCGACGACAGTCTTGGGGACTACACCCAGTGGGTGCACTCAGTGCGCCCCCACTGGAACTTAAACACACCCAGCCGGTGTACTCAAAACTCAGATTCAAATCCTCACAAGACAGGAAATAGAAATTTCCACTAAGAGGGTACTTACAAGAGTACTTACTCGAACATTCTTCTTCAGAGCTTCACTTGCATCGTACGCCGTCTTCAGTCGGTCACTCATTATCTCCAGCTGCATTAGCGCCTCTTTGCTCACTCCCACTTGATCCTCTGGGACATGGTGTAGTGCAAAAATGTTGGGCGTAGAGGGAGTCAACGAGTGAGATGAAGACCTGGTACCGAGTGCTGCCCCGGCTCCCGAGCCGGCCTCTTGTGTGGGCACCAGAGTATTGGCAAGCGACGGCTCCTGCATCACGACGTCTGCGTTGGCCGGAGGGTTCATTGGGTCAATCTTGTCGTTTGCATCAAGGTCGATCACTTCACGCGGAGCTGCAAGTAATCAAGCCACTCGAAGATGAATAAACATTCGGAAATTTACAGGATTACCGAGTGACTCCAGAACTTACCCTTCGAGGACGCAACATCAGCGTCGGCCCGCTCTTTTTCCACGGTCTGGAGGTCAGGCGATGCAGTCGAAGTATCAGCTCTGCAAAGGGAACACTCGGATCATTTTGTCACTTGGACAAGTATACGCAACAACTGTTAAGAATGTAAGCACTTACGCTGAAGCCACCGGGATGTCCATCTTGATCTTCGGGATGAAGACCGCCTTCCGAGGTTTGGTCGTGGCAATTTTGGGCTGCTTCGCCGTCTTCTCAGGAGAGGAGACAAGTTCTCCACGCCCACGCTTTGAAGCGCGGGTTGGGAGCGTAGACCCACTCGGTTTGGTGGTTTTCGATCCTTTGGGCCCGCCACCGTGGACTCCCGAGTCTTGACGAGCCTTGGAACGAGATTCAGGCACTCGGTTTTCTGAGCACGATGACTCTACTTCGTCGCCATCTTCTGAGCCCTCCTCGTCGTCTTCCTCATCGTCCTCGCCATCAACAGGCTCTTCATACTCTCCAGCTTCAGCCGAGTCATCTGGATGGTCAGTGTCGCTGGCAACTTCGACCGGACCCCTATCCACGAGTGGCACTGGACTGCTCATTTGTGTGAAGGCCTGCCGAATGAAAAGCAGAATCAGTCGGATCAATTTCAACAAATATACGAATATCACTCGATGATAAACCTTCGGAATTTACCTCGTTCGCCGGGTTCTCCAATGAGAGTGGGGCCACACCAGCCTGCTCCCCCTGGGGTTGTCACGCGCTGGTTTGATTGCCTTGATCTTAGCCTCCACCTCTTCCTCCTTGAGCTCCTCCGGGTGAGTTCGAGTAGAGTCACTCGGCCCGGAGTATTCCCACATGGGATGACCTTCTGGCTTGCAGCGGCTGGATCCTCCTCTGGAGGAAAACCTCTAGCAGGTCGAGACCGTTGACGCCTTTCTGCACCAGAGCGACTAACGCTATCACTAAGATCTCTACTTCGGTCTTCTAATCTTTGGTCACTGTCAGTCGGGGAACCGGCCGAATGCGCTCCGAAGTATATGGTGGGAGTCCCGGTTGACCCTCACCGACTGAGATGTCGTGGCAGTAGAACCAGTTCTCCTGCCACCCCTTTACCGAGTCAGGGAATGTCATCTTCGGGAAACATCCCTTGCCCCGCAGCTGGATTCCGAGTCCCCCGCAGAATTGGGCCACATTGGTCTTTGATAACGCACAAGTATAGGGGATCGCAACAGTTTTCGAGGGTAGAGTATTCAACCCAAATTTATTGATTCGACACAAGGGGAGCCAAAGAATATTCTCGAGTATTAGCAGCTGAGTTGTCAATTCAACCACACCTGAAAGACTTAATATCTGCAGCAAAGTATTTAATAGCAAAGTAGTATGGAAGTAACGGTAACGGTGGCAAAAGTAACAGTAACAGTTTTGTAGTGATTGTAACAGTAGCAACGGTAAAGTAACTTAGCAAAGATCAATATGTGAAAAGCTCGTAGGCAATGGATCAGTGATCGATAATTATGTCGGATGGCATTCATCATGCAACGGTTATAACATAGGGTGACACAGAACTAGCTCCAATTCATCAATGTAATGTAGGCATGTATCCCATATATAGTCATACGTGCTTATGGAAAAGAACTTGCATGACATAATTTCTCCTACCCTCCCGTGGCAGAGGGGTCCTAATGGAAACTAAGGGATATTAAGGCCTCCTTTTAATAGAGAACCGGACCAAAGCATTAGCACTTAGTGAATACATGAACTCCTCAAACTACGGTAATCACCGGAAAGAATCCCAGTTATTGTCACCCTGGGGGATGCGGATCATAACTCGTAATAGGTGTCTACAACTTGCAAGATAGGATCAAGAACACATATATATTCATGAAAACATAATAGGTTCAGATCTGAAATCATGGCACTCGGGCCTTAGTGACAAGCATTAAGCATAGCAAAGTCATAGCAACATCAATCTCAGAACATAGTGGATACTAGGGATCAAACCCTAACAAAACTAACTCGATTACATGGTAAATCTCATCCAACCCATCACCGTCCAGCAAGCCTACGATGGGATTACTCACGAACGGCGGAGAGCATCATGAAATTGGTGATGAAGGATGGTTGGTGATGACGACGGCGTCGATTTCCCCTCGCCGGAGCCCAAAACGGACCCCAGATCTGCCCTCCCGAGGAAGAACAGGAGGTGGCGGCGGCTCCGTATCGTGAAACGCGATGAACTCTTCTCTCTGATTTTTTTCTCCCCGAATAGGTTTATATGGAGTTGGAATTGAGGTCGGAGGAGTTGCAGGGGGCCCACAAGCCACCTGGGCGCGCCCTAGGGGGGGGGCGCCCCCCTGGCTTGTGGCCAATGGGTGGACCCCCTCCGGTTGATTCTTTCGCCAATATTTTTTATTAATTCCAAAAATATTCTCCGTAAATTTTCAGGTCAATCCGAGAACTTTTATTTCTGCCCAAAAATAACACCAAGGCAATTCTGTTGAAAACAACGTCAGTCCGGGTTAGTTCCATTCAAGTCATGCAAATTAGAGTCCAAAACATGGGCAAAAGAGTTTGGAAAACTAGATACGATGGAGACGTATCAACTCCCCCATGCTTAACCCATTGCTTGTCCTCAAGCAATTCAGTTGACAAACAGAAATTGACAAAGAAAAACTTTTACAAACTCTGTTTGATCTTGTTGTTGTAAATATGTCTAACTGATGTTCAGATTTTCAGCAAAGATTATAGACTAACCACATTCACAATAACATTTAGGTCTCACATTTACTCATATCAATGGCATAATCAACTAGCGAGTAATAATAATAGATCTCGGATGACAACAATTTTATCAAAACAATCATGATACAATATGATATAATGGTATGTCGCTAGCCCTTTCTGAGACCGCAAAACATAAATGCAGAGCACCTCTGAAGAACAAGGACTGACTAGACATTGTAATTCATGGTAAAAGAGATCCAGTCACAATCATACTCAATATCAATTAATAACAAAGCATACAAATGACGGTGATGCTCTCTAACTGGTGCTTTTTATAAGAGGAGGATAACTCAACAGTAAAGTAAAATAGATAGGTCCTTCGCAGAGGGAAGCATTGATTTGCAGAGATGCCAGAGCTCGAGCTTTTAAAACAGGGATGAATAATAATTTTGAGCGGTATGCTCTCATTGTCAACATAACAACTAAGAGATCTCGGTATGTTCCATGCTAGATATATTATAGGCGGTTCCCAAACAGAATGGTAAAGTTTTTACTCCCCCTCCACCAATCAATCACACTCCACGGCGGGCCGAATCCACGGGTACCATCCATACAAACAACAATCCTGGGGGAGTTTTGTTTCATTATATTTTAATTTGATTTTTGAGCATGGAACTGGGCATCCCGAATACCAGCCACTTTCTCGTGAATGATAGTGAATCAACACATATCGTGAGAATAACCCACCTAGCATGGAAGATACTGACAGCTCCTAGTCACTACATGAGCAATTTGGGCATACAAAACAGAATATTATTTGAAGGTTTAGAGTTTGGCACATGCAAATTTACTTGGAACGGCAGGTAAATACCGCATATAGGTAGGTATGGTGGACTCATATGGAACAATCTTTGGGTTTATGGAAATGGATGCACAAGCAGTATTCCCGCTTAGTACAGGTGAAGGCTAGCAAGAGACTGGGAAGCGACCAACTAGAGAGCGACAACAGTCATAAACATGCATTGAGATTAACCAACATTGAATGCAAGCATGAGTAGGATATAAATCACCATGAACATAAATATCGTGGAGGCTATGTTGATTTGTGCCAAGTCAAGCCACTTGAATCATTCAGAGGAGGATACCATTCTATCATACTACATCACAACCATTTTAAAATGCATGTTGGCACTCAAGACAAACCATTATACACTCTTAGCTAATTAAGCATATCTCTAATTGTCATTGCAAACATGTTTCATCCATAATGAGCTGAATCCAGAATGATGAGCTAATCATATTTATAAGAACAAAATAGGTCGAGTTCATACCAGCTTTTCTCCATCTCAATCACTTCATCATATATCGTCATTATTGCCTTTCACTTGCACTACCGAACGGTGTGAATAATAATGAGAGTGCATGTGCATTGGACTAAGTTGGAATCTACAACCAATAACTCAAAGGAGAAGGCAAGGTAATATGGGCTCTCTGTAAGATAAACAGTAATGCATATGAGAGCCACTCAACATTTTCATCGTGGTCTTCTCCTCTCGACCCAAAGAAAAGAAATTTCAAAACAAGAACGAGAAAAACTATTTACACGGGAAAGCTCCCAACAAGCAAAAGAAGAACGAGAAATCTTTTTGGGTTTTCTTTTAATGATACAACTAAACAAACTAAAAGGTAAAGCTAGAACTAATTTTTTTTTTGGATTTTTCTCAAGGTTAATTAAACACTCAAGAAGAAAGCGGAAACAAGAAATAAAATACCATGGAAGATTCAATGAAAAAGTATAAGCACCGACTACTAAGATGAGTGTGTGAACATGAATGTAATGTCGGTGAGAAATACGTACTCCCCCAAGCTTAGGCTTTTGGCCTAAGTTGGTCTAGGGCCATGGCTGGCCCGGATAATATCCAAAGTCATAGTTGGGGTTGTACTGGGCCGCGGCGGCTACCGCCTGAACGGCTGCAGCGCGGAGGCGAGCGGCTTCCGCCTCTCTCTCGTACTCGTTTGCCTCCTCTCTGGTTATAAAGTGTCTCCGTTTTTCCTGAAAGTTAAAGAAGGCAGGAGCAGGAAGGGTAATATGGATAGCACGTTGTCTATCAAAAATTAGTCGGTACAGGAAGGACTGTTCGTTCCTCTCAAGAAACTGGTAGAGCACCATAGCCTCATAATCAAGAAAAGCAGGTGGTAACTCAATATCATTCCCCCTTATGGGTACCCCAAGATAATTAGCTACACGGGTGGCATAAATCCCGCCAAAGAAATCTCCATCCTTAGCATTTTTATGTAGCCTCCTAGCAATAATAGCCCCCAAGTTATATCGTCTATCACCCATGACCGCACTCTTAAGAATACTAAGATCCGGTACGCAAAGGTGGCTATGATCATGTTTACCGTTAATACATTTACCTATGAAGAGAGCAAAATAATGTATAGCAGCAAAGTGAATGCTCCCCAAGGTAGCCTGTGTAATGTTTCTAGTTTCTCCCACAGTGATGCTAGCAAGAAAATCACTATATTCAGTTTTGTGAGGATCACTATAGCTGCCCCATTGTGGAATTTTGCATGCACGGTTAAAATCTTCTAGGTCCATAGTATAAGATTCATCATAAAGATCTAATAGAACAGAATGCGTATTACGCCTGGATGAAAATTCAAACCTCCGCACGAAGGAATCAGTGAGTTGATAATATTGCTTGCATTGGTCTGAAACAAAATCTTCAAGGCCAGCATTTCGTATGTATGCGTAAAATTCTTCCTTGAAACCGGCATGAACCATGAATTGATTCGACGGCCATTCACAAGGCCGTACTTGAGCTTCCCTCGGTGGTTCAAAGTCGGTCTCACGTATCATGAGTCTCGGGGTCTTCTTGCTCGAGGAACCACCTTGGTATATTCTCCTCAACATCTTTCTTTCTCTGAAAAATTTCTGAAATTTTTAGTGACTCAAAATAAAGGTGAACAAAACTCAACAAAACTTATAGCAACTACTCCCACAAGTGCCTAGAGGCTATATCATGCATCAAAACTACTTGGGACCATACAAATTTGACATCCAAGCTCAAGAACAAGGTCACCACAGCAGCAAATTTTTTGCAATATATAAAGCACTAAGGCAAAAACTAATTGGACCATTGGAGGAGTCACATACTGAAGATTAATCCCTCAAACCAGTTTTGCAAATGGAGCTTTGCACAAGGAGATCGAAAACGGCCGCAAAATGAGCTAGGACACGGGTTTGAGCAATGGTGGGATTTTTTCCGGAGGAAATCGAAGTGGATGGGTGCTGGAATAAGTGAGGGGGGCCTACGTGGGACCCACAGGCCAGGGGGCGTGCCCAGGGGGGTGGGCACGCCCTGTAGGCTTGTGGCGCACTAGTGCAGCCCCCTGATGTGTTCTCAGTGCCAGAAATTCTTAAATATTCCAGGAAAAATCATACTACATTTTCAGGGCATTTGGAGAACTTTTATTTTCAGGTCACTTTTTTATTGCACGGATAATTCAGAAAACAGAAAAATAATACCATTTTCACTTTATTAAATCTAAATATCATAAAGTAAAAGTTGGGTACAGAAGGTTGTGCCTCCTAAATTCATCCATCTCATGCTCATCAAAAAGAATCCATCAATAAGGTTGATCAAGCCTTATTGACAAACTTTTTTGGAATGACACGGAACCGGAGAATTTTCAAATAACACTAGGTTACCTCAATGGGGATATGCATGTCCCCAACAATAAGTATATCATATTTCTTTTTGGCAGTAGGGAGAGGGAATTCAAAATCTCCAATAATAATCGTTGAAATTTTTTCAATGGAGTTGATACTATGAACTTGAGGTTGTGTCTTCGGAAAGTGTACCGTATGCTCATTACCATTAACATGAAAAGTGACATTGCCCTTGTTGCAATCAATAATAGCCCCTGCAGTATGTAAAAAAGGTCTACCAAGGATGATCGACATACTGTCTTCCTCGGGAATATCAAGAATAACAAAGTCCGTTAGGATAGTAACATTTGCAACTACGACAGGCACATCCTCATAAATACCGATGGGTAAAGCAGTTGATTTATCAGCCATTTGCAAAGAGATTTCAGTAGGTGTCAACTTATTCAAATCAAGTCTACGATACAAAGAGAAAGGCATAACACTAACACCAGCTCCAAGGTCACATAAAGCAGTTTTAACATAGTTTCTTTTAATAGAGCATGGTATAGTAGGTACTCCGGGATCTCCTAGTTTCTTTGGTATTCCACCCTTAAAGGTATAATTAGCGAGCATGGTGGAAATCTCAGCTTCCGGTATCTTTCTTTTATTTGTCAGAATATCTTTCATATACTTAGCATAAGGAGACATTTTCAGCATATCAGTCAAGCGCATACGCAAAAACACAGGTCTAAGCATTTCAACAAAGCGCTCAAAATCCTCATCATCCTTTTTCTTGGATGGCTTAGGAGGAAAGGGCATGGGTTTCTGAACCCAAGGTTCTCTTTCTTTACCATGCTTCCTAGCAACAAAGTCTCTTTTGTCATATCTTTTGTTCTTAGGTTGTGGGTTATCAAGATCAACAGCAGGTTCAATCTCCACATCATTATCATTACTAGGTTGAGCATCAACATGAACATCATCATTAATATTATCACTAGGCTCATGTTCATTACCAGATTGTGTCTCAGCATCAGAAATAGAAATATTATTTGGGTTTTCATGTGTATCTATAACAGGTTCACTAGCAGCATGCAAAGTCCTATCGTCATTCTTTTTCCTTTTATTACTGGAACGACTAGGCGCATCAGTATTAATTCTCTGAGAATCTTGCTCAATTCTCTTAGGATGGCCCTCAGGATACAAAGGTTCCTGAGTCATTTTACCACCTCTAGTCACAACTCTAACAGAATGATCATTATTCTTACCATTCATCTCATTAAGCAAATCATTTTATGCCTTAAGTACTTGTTCTACTTGAGTAGTTACCATGGAAGCGTGTTTACTAATAAGCTTAAGATCATTAATAGTTCTACTCATATAATCACCTAAGCGATCAAGCATGTAAGCATTATGTTTCAATTGTCTACTAACATAAGCATTGAAATTTTCTTGCTTAATAATAAAGTTATCAAACTCATCCAAGCATTGGCTAGCAGACTTATTATAAGGAATATCACCTTCATCAAACCTACGGAGAGAATTTACCTCTACTACTTGTGTCGGGTTATCAAGACCATGTATTTCTTCAATAGGTGGTAGATTCTTAACATCTTCAGCTTTAATACCTTTTTCTTTCATAGATTTCTTTGCCTCTTGCATATCTTCAGGACTGAGAAATAGAATACCTCTTTTCTTCGGAGTGGGCTTTGGAGGTGGTTCGGGAATAGTCCAATCATTATCATTGCTCAATATATTATTCAATAGTAGTTTAGCTTGTTCAACAGTTCGTTCCTTGAAAACACAACCAGCACAACTATCTAGGCAGTCCCTAGAGGCATCGGTTAGTCCATTATAAAAGATATCAAGTATTTCATTTTTCTTGAGAGGATGATCAGGCAAGGCATTAAGTAATTGGAGAAGCCTCCCCCAGGCTTGTGGGAGACTCTCTTCTTCAATTTGCACAAAGTTAAATATTTCCTGTAAGGCAGCTTGTTTCTTATAATCATATCCTGGGGACTACGCACACAACCAGGAGCAAGAGAATTAAACCATATCTTAGCATCACCCTTTAATGAGAAAGGAAACAACTTAAGAATATAGTAATAACGAATTTTTTCCTCATGAGTAAATAGGGTGGCTATATCATTCAATTTAGTAAGATGTGCCACAACAGTTTCAGATTCATAACCGTGGAAAGGATCAGATTCAACCAAAGTAATTAACTCAGGATCGACAGAGAATTCATAATCCTTATCAGTAACAAAGATAGGTGAAGTAGCAAACTTAGGATCATATTGCATTCTAGCATTCAAAGATTTTTCCTTCCACTTGCATAGCAATTTCTTAAGATCATCTCTATCTTTACAAGCAAGAAAGTCCCTAGCTACCTCTCCCTCCATAACACAACCCTTAGGTATATTAGGCAATTCATATCTAGGAGAGCTAGGTCTACCAGGTGTCTCATAGTGTTCAGTTTCAATAATTTCATCAGTTTCAGAAATATCATCAGTTTCAGCATTGACTCTAGCAATTTGTTCATCAAGAAATTCACCCAGTGGCACAGTATTATCAAGCAAAGTATCATCATAAGCATCATGCATATCATAAGTGGCATCATCAATTACTTGCGACATATCGGAATCAATAGCAGGTGGTGGTGTCGCAAATTTACTCATAACAGAAGGTGAATCAAGTGCAGAGCTAGATGGCAGTTCCTTACCTCCCCTCGTAGTAGAGGGATAGATCTTGGTTTTTAGGTCCTTCAGATTCTTCGTAGTGATCAATAGATATAAATCCCAAGTGACTCAGAGAATAGAGCTATGGTCCCCGGCAATGGCGCCAGAAAAAGGTCTTGATAACCCACAAGTATAGGGGATCACAACAGTTTTCGAGGGTAGAGTATTCAACCCAAATTTATTGATTCGACACAAGGGGAGCCAAAGAATATTCTCGAGTATTAGCAGCTGAGTTGTCAATTCAACCACACCTGAAAGACTTAATATCTGCAGCAAAGTATTTAGTAGCAAAGTAGTATGGAAGTAACGGTAACGGTGGCAAAAGTAACAGTAACAGTTTTGTAGTGATTGTAACAGTAGCAACGGTAAAGTAACTTAGCAAAGATCAATATGTGAAAAGCTCGTAGGCAATGGATCAGTGATGGATAATTATGTCGGATGGCATTCATCATGCAACGGTTATAACATAGGGTGACACAGAACTAGCTCCAATTCATCAATGTAATGTAGGCATGTATCCCATATATAGTCATACGTGCTTATGGAAAAGATCTTGCATGACATCTTTTGTCCTACCCTCCCGTGGCAGCGGGGTCCTAATGGAAACTAAGGGATATTAAGGCCTCCTTTTAATAGAGAACCGGACCAAAGCATTAGCACTTAGTGAATACATGAACTCCTCAAACTACGGTAATCACCGGAAAGAATCCCAGTTATTGTCACCCTGGGGGATGCAGATCATAACTCGTAATAGGTGTCTACAACTTGCAAGATAGGATCAAGAACACATATATATTCATGAAAACATAATAGGTTCAGATCTGAAATCATGGCACTCGGGCCCTAGTAACAAGCATTAAGCATAGCAAAGTCATAGCAACATCAATCTCAGAACATAGTGGATACTAGGGATCAAACCCTGACAAACTAACTCGATTACATGGTAAATCTCATCCAACCCATCACCGTCCAGCAAGCCTACGATGGGATTACTCACGAACGGCGGAGAGCATCATGAAATTGGTGATGAAGGATGGTTGGTGATGACGACGGCGTCGATTTCCCCTCTCCGGAGCCCAAAACGGACCCCAGATCTGCCCTCCCGAGGAAGAACAGGAGGTGGCGGCGGCTCCGTATCGTGAAACGCGATGAACTCTTCTCTCTGATTTTTTCCTCCCCAAATAGGTTTATATGGAGTTAGAGTTGAGGTCGGAGGAGCTGCAGGGGGCCCACAAGCCACCTGGGCGCGTCCTAGGGGGGGCGCCCCTGGCTTGTGGCCAATGGGTGGACCCCCTCCGGTTGATTCTTTCGCCAATATTTTTTATTAATTCCAAAAATATTCTCCATAAATTTTCAGGTCAATCCGAGAAATTTATTTCTGCACAAAAATAACACCATGGCAATTCTGCTGAAAATAGCGTCAGTCCGGGTTAGTTCCATTCAAATCATGCAAATTAGAGTCCAAAACAAGGGCAAAAGAGTTTGGAAAAGTAGATACGATGGAGACGTATCAGTCTTATCCTCCGACCGAGTGGGTTTTTTCACGGTCATCACTCGGCAAGTGAAGAGGTGTTTAAATAAGCCCCAATGGGGATGGCAACCCACGAAGTTTTCGCACAAAGAGATAAATGCAGCTAAATACACGACAGCATTGGGAGGAAGGTGATGAAGTTGAGCGCCGAAGAAACTCAAAAATGTTTGTAAGAAAGGGTGAGGCGGCAGAGAGAAACCTCGCTCGAGGTGAGTCACCAAGAGCACACGCTCGTCCCCCTTCGGCGATGGCTCCTCTTCGTCCGCCCCCGGCAGCCGCCAGCACCCCTCGGGCACGAATCCTTGATCCTCCAGATCGAGCATCCGGGACTTGGTCACCCGCGACGGGAGCCACTCGCCTTGCGTCCATCCGGCCGGTGCTCCGGCGCTGGAAGAGGACACGCGCGAGCTCTTCTTCACCCGCTCAGCCTTCGCGGTCACGGACGCCGTGTGCATCTCCACCGGCGAGCTCGAGACAACCTTCGACGAAAGAGAGAAGGGAGGTGCGCAGGTGGGCGTCGGAGAAGACGAGGGATTGGGGAAAATGAGATCCGTTCTCACTCCACAGCGTTTCCCGTTTTATATCGAAGATTAGGTGCAATCTCAGGCCGTCAATCTGCAAACGAAGCAAGATCTGCGAATCCACTGTTCAGGGCCTCGGGGACGCGTGGCGTGATTCTCGGCGCGGTTATCAAGGCGTCGTGCCCATTCCCCCAAAATTTTCGGGACGTGACCGTTCTGCCGCGCGCCCACGCACAATTTCGTCGATTTCAAACGCGCGGAATTTTCTCCGTGTTCAAAGGAGGTGAGTTATACGCCACGAGTAACTCTGGTGACACCCTCCTATGAATCGAGTGAACGGCTCACGCCAGCTGACCACTCGGATTAAACAGCGAGATTGTTTTCACCAAAGTCATTGATCCTGAATCCATCTTGGTTTGAGGCCGAGTGAGGAACGACATGATCACTCGACTAATAAATCCTCATGGATTCGGGGGCTACTGATGAGGATGTCTACCCTGGGTAGGGTCATAGACCTGACATCTAGGGCCCACCAATGGTCCCACATGAGCATCGAAGTACATGAGCAGGAGTGCACTCGGTCATACCTGAAGAGTCACTCGGACGCACCTGAAGACACACTCGGGTGGTTGCATCCACACTCGCTCAACGACAACTCAACAGTCCAGGAGACGTAGCGTTGAGTTATATGAAGAGACGTCCTCTAGGACTGATCATTCATGCATTACCTGTAACGCTCTAGTTAAAGCGGCAGTTTCTGTAATGTAGCTTTAACTAACATTCAATGAGGCGCTCGGCTGGTGGTGGTGCAATCTATATAAGCCACCACCTGACGCCGTAGCAAGGTTCCGACACTTGTATTCTCATACACACCCATAAGCAAAACAAACCAGCCCTCGGGCTCGAGACGTAGGGTTTTTACCACTTCCGAGTGGGGCCTGAACTCGTACACATCCGAGTGAAACACCTGAGCCGTAGCTAGACTTGGCCCCTCCATTCGTACCCCTAGTTCTATTGTCAGGGACATTCCCACCACAGTACAAATGGAGGCTTGCAAATAGGTTGGGAAGCAACCAAACCAAGAAACGAAAAATCACATAAGCGAGCATTGAGCATAACTAACACCGAATAATGCACCACAAGGAGGATGTAACTTCATTGCATAACTATTGACTTTCGTGCATGCATAGGGAATCACAAACCTTAACACCAATATTCCTACTATGCATAATTACTCTCTAACATGACTCACATATTACTATCATCATGTTTCAAAACTATTACAAGGAATCATGTTTAATTTGTCCAATGATCTTCATGAAAGTTTTTATTATATCCTCCTTGGATATCTATTACTTTGGGACTAGTTTCATATATTGCCATTGCTTTTTGGCAAGCTCAAACAAATTTAAGCGAAGCACATGAGCATAAAGATTTCATCTATCAAAATGGTATAAGTGAAGCATGAGAGGATTCCTTCAAAATTTACCTACTCTCAAATTAATCTAAGTGAAGCATGAGAGCATTTCTACAAAAATTTCCAAGCACACTGTGCTCAAAAAGATATAAGTGAAGCACTAGAGCAATTCTATAGCTCAAAAAGTTTAACTGAAGCACATAGAGCGATTCTAACAAATCATAGCATGATTTTGGCTTTCTCAAATAGGTGTGTACAGAAAGGGTACAAGGGAAAAACTAACAAACAAAGCAAGCAAAGATACAAGACGCTCCAAGCAAAACTCATGATATGTGACGAATAAAAATATAGCTCCAAGTAAAATACCGATGGTCGTTAGAAGAAAGAGGGGATGCCACTCGGGGGCATCCCCAAGCTTAGTTGCTTGTTACCCTTTGGATATATCTTCGGGGTGCGGTAGCATCCCCAAGCTTAGGCTTTTATCACTCCTTATTCCTTCATCCATCGTGATCTCACCCAAAACAAGAAAACTTCAATCACACAAAACTCAACAAAATCTTCATGAGATCCGTTAGTATAATAAAGAAAATCACTACTTTAGGTACTGTTGTAAACCCATTCATATTTTATTATGGCATTATACCTACTGTATTTTAACTTTACCATGCCTCATACCCTTCAATATAACCCATAGATTCATCAAAACAAGCACACAATGCAACGAAAACAGAATATGTCTTAAACAGAACAGTCTATAGTAATCTGTACTCTAACCATACTTCTGTAACTCTAAATATTCTGAAACATTAGGACAACGTATGGGATTGTTATAGCAACACTGTGTTAAAATTTCAGCTCAAGATCATGTTCCAGCAAAAAATGAAAATTCATATACTGGACGCAAAGTTTCTGTTTCAGATTCAGCATCGCTTCTACTCATCCTATGAATCATCCTAAAGGCTTTACTTGGCACAAACACTAAATAACCCATAAAAACACAATCATAACAGAGGCATAATTGTGTCAACACTCCAAAAAAGAAAGGAAAAAGCAAAAATTTATTTATTAATTGGGTTGCCTCCCAACAAGCGCTATCGTTTTACGCCCCTCGCTAGGCATATATCATGGATTCAAGTATTGTCATCTTTGGTTTCGGATCCATAGGATGCCCTGATGATTGATTCATATGGTGGCTTAATTCTTGTCCTAGGTAAGTGTTCCATACCCTTTATCAAGGGAAATTGAAAACGAATATTGGCTTCTTTCATATCAATCACGGCTGCTATAGTACGTAAAAACGGTCTACCAAGTATAATGGGACAAGACGGATTGCAATAAATATGAAGAACAATAAAATCAATAGGCACATAGTTCCTATTTGCAAGAATAAGAACATCATGAATCCTTCCCAAAGGCTTTTTAATAGTAGAATCCACCAAGTGCAAATTAAGAGAACATTCTTCAATATTGGTAAGACCAAGCACATCACATAGAGATTTCGGAATCGTGGAAACACTAGCACCCAAATCACACAAAGCAAAGCACTCATAATTTTTAATCTTGACCTTAATGGTAGGTTCCCACTCATCATGTAATTTTCTAGGAATATAAATCTCCAACTCCAACTTTTCTTCAAAAGATTTCATCATGGCATCCACGATATGTTTAGTAAAAGCTTTATTTTGCTCATAAGCATGGGGTGAATTCAACATGGATTGTATCAAAGAAATACATTCAATCAAAGAGCAACTATCATAATTAAAGTCTTTGCAATCCAAGATAGTGGGCACATCACTAGTTGAAGTTTTGACCTCTTCAAACCCACTTTTATCACAAATTTCATCAAGATTTCAACACCAAATTATTGGGACGCCTTCTAGCTAAAGTTGACTCTACTTCAGTCCCTTCATTATCAATTTTAACATTACTAAACAAGGAATCAATAGAAGAAACACCAATCACTTTAAGATCTTCATCTTTTTTATGAAGGCAATCACTAGAAAACGATTTTTCAAAGATTGTTATTGAAATTGTTTCGCGAGACAAAATTCACATCTATGGAATCACTATTTTGCTCAATCAAAGTAGACAAAGGAACATCATTAAGATCAATAGGAGAATTTCTACTAGCAACCAATTTCATCAAAGCATCCATTTTATCACTCAAAGTACTAATTTCCTCTACCGAATAAACTTTTTTACTAGTAGGTGCTCTTTCGGTATGCCATTGAGAATAATTTGCCATGATATTATCTAGCAATTTAGTTGCTTCACCCAAAGTAATCTCCATAAAAGTACCACCCGCGGCGGAATCTAAAAGATTTCGAGAGACAAAATTCAATCCCGCATAATTTTTTTGTATGATCATCCAAAGATTTAAACCATGAGTAGGACAATTTCTTAGCATCAACTTCATTATTTCCCAAGATTGTGCAACATGTTCATGCTCAAGTTGCTTAAAATTCATGATTTGCATCCTAAGGGAAATAATTTTCGCGGGCGGAAAATACTTAGTGATAAAAGCATCCTTGCACTTATTCCAAGAATCGATACTATTGCGAGGCAAAGAGGAATACCAAATTTTTGCATGATCCCGCAAGGAGAAAGGAAATAGTTTCAACTTAACAATATCATTGTCCACATCTTTTTTCTTTTGCATATCACACAATTCTACGAACGTGTTTAGATGGGACGCGACATCCTCATTAGGAGTACCGGCAAATTGATCTTTCATGACAAGATTCAACAAAGCGGCATTAATATCACAAGACTCCGCACTAGTGGCGGGAGGAGCAATCGGAGTACTAATAAAATCATTGTTATTAGTATTGGAAGAATCACACAACTTGGTGTTCTCTTGAGTCATCGTGACTACGCAAACAAGATTCCAAGCAAGGAATAGATCCGGCGAGAAAAAGGGCAAACAAAAAAGAGGGCGAATAAAACGGCAAATCGGTGAAGTGGGGGAGAGGAAAACGAGAGGCAAATGGCAAATAATGTAATTGCAAGGAGATGAGATTTGTGATTAGGAACCAGGTAGATGATGCTGGAGTCCCCTCGGCGCCTACGATAGGCACGTTGAAGAGACCGCTTCCTCCCCGGCAACAGCGGCAGAAATTCCTTTGACGTGGCTTGAGACTGCGTCGGTATTTCCCCAAAGAGGAAGGGATGATGCAGCACAGCGACGGTAAGTATTTCCCTCAGTTATGAAACCAAGGTTATCGAACCAGTAGGAGGATCACCACCACCCAATAAGTAGCACCTGCACACAAACAACAAATACTTGCAACCCGACGCGAAAAAGAGGTTGTCAATCTCTCTACGGTAAAAAGATAGATTAGGTAGTGATAGATAGGAGAGGTAGATCTCTCAAGAACACAAAATAAAAAGAGCAAATATGCAGCAATATATTTTTGGGTTTTTGGTTTTATAGATCTAAAACAAAGATTGCAAAAAGATATATCGGAAAGCAAAATGTTGGAAAAGTAGACCCGAGGGCCGTAGGGTTCACTAGTGGCTTCTCTCATGAGTATAGCACACGGTGGGTGAACAAATTACTGTTGGGCAATTAATAGAAAATCGAATAGTCATGAAAATATCCAAGGCGATGATCATTATATAGGCATCACGTCCAAGATAAGTAGACCGACTCCTGCCTGCATCTACCACTATTACTCCACACATCGACCGCTATCCAACATGCATCTAGTGTATTAAGTTCATGAAAAAATGGAGTAATGCAATAAGAACGATGACATGATGTAGACAAGATCTATTCATGTAGGAATAGAACCCATCTTGTTATCCTTAATAGCAACGATACATGCGTGTCTTGCTGCCCCTTCTGTCACTGGGAAAGAACACCGCAAGATCGAACCCATCACAAAGCACCTCTTCCCATGCCAAGAAAAATCGATCTAGTCAGCCTAACTAAACCAAAGATTCGGAGAAGAAATACGAGGCTATAAGTAATCATGCATATAAGAGATCAAAGAAGACTCAAATAATATTCATGGATAGAAACTGATGATGAACTCAAAATTCATCGGATCCCAACAAACACACCGCAAAAGTTTACATCAAATAGATCTCCAAGAGACCATTGTATTGAGAATCATAAGAGAGAGAGAGAGAGGAAGCCATCTAGCTACTGCCTACGGACCCGTAGGTATATGGTGGACTACTCCCGCATCATCGCAGAGGCACCTATGAGGAAGATGAACCCCTCCGTGATGGTGTTTAGATTGGATCTCGAGGTTCTGGAACTTGCGGCGGCTGGAATTGTGTTTCGTCGACTCCCCTAGGGTTTTTGGAGTATTTGGGAATTTATAGACATCAGAGGCGGTGGAGAGGGGCCTCGAGGAGGGCACAACCCATCAGGGCGCGCCGTGGCCCTCCTGGCACGCCCTGGTGGGTTGTGGTCCCCTCAGCCCACTCCCCCGACACTTCTTTGGCCCACTGGGTGTCTTCTGGTCCAGAAAAAATCTCCAAAAAGTTTCGTCGCGATTGGACTCCGTTTGGTATTGATTTTTTGCGAAGTAAAGAACAAGCAAAAACAGCAACTGGCACTTTGGCACTATGTCAATAGGTTAGTCCCAAAAAATGATATAAAGTTGTTATAAAATGATTGTAAAACATACAAGAATGATAATATAACAACATGGAATAAACAGAAATTATAGATACGTTGGAGACGTATCATCAGGCTGCTACGCCTTCCTCGCCGCCACCCCCAGCTGATTCACCCGAGCACATGTGGCGCCCCGCCTGATTACCACTGTAGCCAGACGGTCGCCACGCATACCAGCCCAGGAAATCACTCTAGCATGCGTGTTTACAACAAGTATCTTGAACACAGGAATTTCTATTAGTGGATATATAAGTCTTACATGATCTATTACAAGAGTGATGGCAGCGGAAAAGCTCTATCTAGGGCAGCATGGTCTTGGTGCCGCTCCAATCCATAGGGATCTGACTGGGTTACTCTCCTAGCCCGCAAACGCTCCGGCTGCTCATCGACGGACGACGGATCATTATGTGAACCTGGCCATGTTAAAGGCCGCTGAGTACTTTTGAATGTGCTCGCAAGCAAACCAAACTAACATATACACCAAGCAATGCAATCCATGGCATTCAAGCATGCATTTGTTATTAGAGCAATATTAACCATCATGGGATAGCATACCTATCTAGCAATATTAATTATCATGTTATATCAGGATTTTCCAGTGTGATACTACTAGAGTAAAGTAAAGCATGGCAAGTAGATAATCCATACTCCGAACATTCTCAGGATCCAATCCAACTCTTAACCAGATCCAACTTACTCTCTTACGGGTTGTCCCACAACCCTCAGAATACTCATGATCCACAGAGTATAAGACAAGTTCTTCCATCATTATTATCAGTATTACGGTTGACCACCTAGTGAGGCCTGGACGGACTGTCCAATACCGTGGACGCGGCTATTCGAATAGATTCTTCACTCTGTAGAGGTTGCGCACTTTACCCACACCATGGAGCACCTGGCCTCGTGATCCCATTCGGGTGGACCAGCGTTGCTCCAACGAAACCCGCCTGACCCGTGACTCTCCCATCGTACCACCGGCATTCATCCTCCCCCTGAGTCCTGCCCTGGGTGGCCCCTATGTCACCTCGTGACACCTGCCACCGTCGTGGCCACACAAACTCTCCCAAACGGGGATTCCCGGGTTAAACAATCAACTGGGCTCACAAGGTTATCGCCGCCTACCGGGCCAGGGTAGTGCGCGCGCATAACCTTCCCTGTCTGGAGGTACAAGTGAAAGAGCACGCGATCAGACTGAGTCAAGGCCGTCCCATACCGGCAAATGTGGCTGCACGGATAAGCCCGGACAGGTGACTCTAGATCAACCGACTAGGTTTAGCCTTAGCAAGTATTTAACAAGCATGGTTGTTTATCACAATAACTTGAGATGGCAGTAGCTAAGCATGACAAAAACATAACCACCTATCTCCATATAATATCACGACAAGTCATTAGTGCAATGATAAGATGAGCAGTAGCAGGTAATGTAAATGACAATATCGAAATGGCAGGAGTTTAGTTATTTCTAGCACAAGCATATCATTAATTAAACACGCAAGAATAACACAGAGCAATGCTTTAGGGCATATATCAGATGGTCGGCTTGCCTGGGGTGAAGAATACTCCGGGAAGAAGTGCGGAGAGTCCGCGGAAAGGATCGCCGGAAACCGTTCTCTCTCGGAGAGGGCTGATAGAAAGGCAAGGGCAAAATGGTCATTTTCAGAATGTAAAAACATTATGAAAATGATACCATCGGAACGGGCTTGACAAACTGAAGTCGTGAGCGTTGGATTCACCTGAATCGGAGTTACGAGAGAAAAGTTGTGGCTGTTCATTCGTTAAGCGGGGAAATGAATTAAAACTATCCATTTCAGCCGCTAACCAGTGAACGTCGGCAATATAGCCGTTTTGGCCGGCGGGGTTTAAATAGAAAACGCACTTTGCAAAAACACGCTTTCAGAGGAGGAACAAGTATTTTCAGAAATGCGCTTCCACTTAAACAGCGCGGGCCCGGGGTTGACTTGGCTGATAGGCTGACAGGCGGGTCCCACCGCTGACCACTCTCTCTCTCCTCTGCCTCCTTCTTCTTCCTCCCGCGGGCAGAGAGGAGAGGCGAGGCCGGAGTGGTCCTAGGCGATGGAGGCCGCGGCTGCCTCGAGCGCCGCCGGGGATGGATCCCCTGCTCTGCTCCGCACGCGGGGAGGGTCTTCTTGGCCACGGGGGTGGCCGGAGGGAGGAGTTGCAGCGGAGGCAGTACCGCGGCGGCTCCGGCGAAGGGAGGGGCTCCGGTGGGAGATGAGGTGGGGCGAGGGTGCTAGCGAGGTCGCCGGAGAACGGCGCTTCCAGGGGTGGACTCCACGGGCACCGGGGACGGTTGGAGGCGGGATTTGGCCGTGGAGGACGGCGGCTCCAGCGAGCTTGGGCTCAGCCCTACAGTGGCAGGGAGGGAGGGGTGAGGTTCGGGAGTACTCTAGCAAGGTTGAGAGGCTCCATTGGTGACGAAAAGAGGAAGGAACGAGCTCCGGTGAGCGCGAATTTACGCGGGCGACAGCGGCGGCCATGGCGGCGATGGGGAAGCAGGAGAGCTCCTCGAGCTCGGTTCAGAGCTTGGGTGGGACTAGGAGGGAGAGGGGAGAGGCTGCTGGTGATCAGAGACGAGGCCGGGGAAGGCTATTTATAGCCGGCCGAGGCGGAGGGGATGAGCATGACCACGGTGACGTGGTGGCCGGTGCACTGGAGCTCGCGGTGAGCTGGCCGTGGACGCGAGCATTGCCGACCTGACGAGCACTCAATGCAACGCGACGGCTCGAGGAGGAAGGAGCCAACGGAGAGGAAGACGACGGCGGATCACGGGGCAACAGTGGCGTGGCGGCGACCGCCGTGGCGCGAGGAGGAAGAGTCTGGAGGGGAGAAGGGTCGGGAGAGGGCCGCGTGGACGCCGGGAAGCCGCTAGACACTCCCAGACAGGCGGAGGCCGACCGGAGCTAGCTGGTCGACGGGGACAGCACGCGGAGCGCCGTTTCTGCATGCTGTCCACGTGGTCACCACGGCAATGGCGTGTTCTGGCCCGCGTCTGCCTGTCACACCTTGTCCACTAGGCACCTCACTGCTCCAATAGGTGATTTGGATCATTGGAGGGAGATACTTGCAGAAAAGGATTCTGACATGAAGGTGTTTGTGGTTGTTTCTGGATGGATCCTTGAGTGGAATGAGCTGGGGTTTGGCATGGAGTAATGATCTACCAAGGTGACTACCCTGGTAAATTTTGGGGCCATCTGGATAGGAATTGAGGGTACTTGCTGTACAAACCACCATACTGGACAAAAATGCAAATAATGAAGCTGGGGAAGAATGGCTAAATGGACATGGCTCAAACTTGGTGTAGGATGATGGTTTGAACATATGAAGATACTGGAAAAGTTTCAGATCATTTGGAAATGCCTACATGGTATTTCCTGCACAGCACTTCCAAATGGACAGAAACTTGAGAAAAATGCTATGGGAAAATGGATAGATGGATTGAGCTGATTTTTGGTATCCATGAGTGATTTGGCAATGTTAACCACCATGAAAAAGTTCAGCTCAAATAGATCAATGAATAAAGCACTTCCTTTGCAAATTGTCCAACTGGACAGAATATGCAAATTGATGTTGTGCTCAAAATTTGAACTATGGAACTTGGGTTCTTGGTGGAAATGGTGAAGATATGGATAGGAGAAGCTCCACAAATTATTTGGGATTTTTCCTGGCTACCAAAATGGTAGTTCCTTTAGAAAGTGCCCAAAATGCAATATTGGCATTAAATAGGAAAATGCAATTTATCCTATTTAATTATGGCCAATATTTTTATGGGAGCTCAATAGGATCACAAAGAATATGTCCACAAGTTTTCATGAACTTTGGAGATGGATAGATATTTTCCTGGATTTAATTCCTTTAACTGGCTGAGAAAGGAATTAATTATAAATGAAAAATATTGCAAATGACTTGGCAATATTTTTGCATATCCAGGGTTTATAGATGAAGGATGATCACTGGGAAAAGTTTGGGAGGCAACAGATCAAAGGAAATTGGGGTTCCTTTGTAACTGGAAGGATTAGAGTTTCCCTTCCGGTGACTCGGAAGGCATGGTTTCGATGGCAAAGTCCGGAGATAGATCTTGGGAAGGCAAGGATAGATGACCATCTTCACATACCCAAGAGCTAAAGAAATCCAATAACACCGAGAAAAAAGACGGGAGTCAAATCCCGCAAAGGAAAAACAATAGGAGCGAAAACCAGGGTGTTACAGTACAGGACTGCTAGGGTGGACCCGTCTGAGGTGGAGGCTACGCGGACTCCTGTCCACGAGCCTCGGGTCGACGAGCCTTTGTCCCACGAGACTCCTGTCCCAGACGCTTCGTTCCACAAGACTCCGGAGCAGAGCAGGGATCAGGCTGCGTCCCAGCAGACCCGATGGGATACCTGGCCGGATCTGAGTCAGCAGGAGCTGAGTGGCCATGCTGATGGTGGCGGGGATCGATTTTCTGATAGCGAGGGCGAGGTGGTTGAGGGGGCCACCGTCTACCAACGTGGTAGTACACGGCTGCCGCCCGTGCAGGCAACCCGCGAGCAGAGGTGGTGGATTTTGGCCTAATGGGCAGAAGTAAGTGCATTTACTCTTTTTTAACCTTTTGCCTTCACGTTTCTTCAAATATCTAATGCGTTGGCCTTGTCATACTGCAGGGGTTGGCTACACGCCAAGGATGTCCGCAGGCCCAACCAAGTCCTTGTCACGTTGCCCGGTGAGGGTCAGCTTCCACAGCTAGGATTGAGCTGGGAGCACTACTTGGCTGCCTCGGCCCCGTCGGACGAGATGATCGACGGTGTCTTGTGCCACACGAGGGCCGACATGGTGATCAGAAAGTTTTGGGTAATTTCTCCTTTACTCAATTAAAAATCAACAATAGCTAGTTATTGTACTAATCAGTGTTGTCTCGTTTGATTGCAGACCTTCTACAGGTGTGAGGAGGGATACGAGGACGCCGTGGCACAGGTTATCGATACCGAGTGCAAGTGCCTACTACAGAACTTACGACACGAGGCTCGGCATTAGACTGTTCGAGACTACTACGCCTCGCGTGGTGTTAAGAAGGACAACTTATCGTGCCGCGGAAAGTTTCTGAAGAAGGAGCAATACATGAAGGTAATTACCTATTCTTAAGGCCTTGTACTTAGTTTCCTTAATTTGATTCACATGCGTAGCGTTCAAATTTCTCTTTACTAACTTAGGTGCCCCCGAGATGGTGTGCGGATAAGATGGATTGTTGGGAGGCGTTGGTGGATGAGTGGTGCTCAGACGAATGGCTAGCAGTCCACAACAATGCCAAGGACCGGCGTGCCAAAATGGTTGGTGTGCCACACCATCAAGGCGGCGCCAACTTATATCAGTTTGGGCGGAACTGGGTATGTGGTTTGCTTCATGATTCATGCAATTTATTCTTGATGCTAGCTTTAGCCCTTTACTAATACTTTGTTCCTCTCTTTTAGGCGCAACACAATAACACCTGGACTCTGACCGGACGTGTCCACACACATTTGAGAGGCAAGATTTGTGTTATACGGTTGTAGAAGCTCTCACCTTGCTCCCGAGGGCCGAGGTCTAGAAGCATGCTTGGACGCTTGCTTGGTTAAGCCAGCCTAGGAGTAGTAAGCTCATAAGGCTGGTCGTAATGGGAGTATCATAGGTAGTATCATGCATGCCAACTAGACAATTTTGATGAGGTGGCATAGAATTAAATGAAGGAAGAGAGGGTTGAGTATCATATCAAGATACCGTATCATATTAAATGTTGTGCTACTATGTGTCATGCATGGCAATGAATGAAGTATCATATAATACTAACATATGATACTATGCATTACAGATGTAGTATCATACACTAGTATCATATGTATGGTTCTAGTATATGATACTTCCCATTACAACCAGCCTAACCATTTTACCAGCCTACATCGACGTGCTCAACGAAGGGCTCTTCCTAAAAAACGAGCAAAAGGCCCCAGTCGCTGTCTGCTGTCTATACCGGCATGGATCCCGTTGACACGACAATTCTTAATCACCACGCTCACCGTCACAGGTTACGCCTCATCCGTGTTACCGCTCTCCCTCGACGCGGCGGGCGGCTCTTGTCGCCGTAGGCCAAGATCATTCATGCGCACTAGCACGCTGCACGCCATCCTTGGCGAATGGATGCGTCGGGGGCCGGAGCTCGCTACTGGCGACCACGATGGCGGACACGAGGGGTAGTATCGATTATTACGACGGGCATGGAGGGTTCAAGCAAGTACAATAGTAGGCTATAAGCCCGCTTACATGGCAATTTTGCCTATGTGAAGGAGAGAGACATGAAAAAGTAAGGGGGGTGGGCTCTCATGCAAGAGCCTAGCTATATGCGTGCTCCTAGGCAGACGCAATTAATGTGAAGAAAGAGATAGAGAAAAGATGAAAAAATATGCTAACCTTATAGCTAACCTTGTTGTATGAGTGTATGTGTTGGCTATAGATAATATGGTAACATCTTATAGCCAGCAGGTGGCTATATTATCAACCATGCTCTTCGTGTTACCTACGTACACTGGCCATGCATTAATGGCAAGAATGCACGTTACTGCGCTGACCTGCAGGCTGCTGGTGCATGTGTTGATGCTCGAGGCTCCAGGTCATGAAGTAGTTTGTCCGATCCCAACCGAACTTAAACAATATCCACGAAGGATGCATACTTGTCTCCCTACCTCTGGCGCATTTCTGGTTTCTCCACCCTAGCTAGCTCCATGGCCTGGCCAGTCGTTGATCCCACCTGTTTCGTCGTCGACCATGTCTTTCCTTCCCGGTCTCAGACTCCGATGTCCAAGTATTATTTTTACTAAATGGCCCCTGGAGGATCTGATGTCGTGCACTGACCCCCCAAAAAACTTATTTCGTCACCTGACCCCCGACACGCGTGACTGTTTGGCGTTTTCAGTACACGTCAGCACGCCTAACACCCTCGACGCCTTTGACCGTGCCCGGCAATCGACTGCCAGCGTGGCAATCGTGTAACACGCCAGCCAGTTCGGCGTGTCATGGTCGGATGATCCGCTTTTCTAAGCCTAGCCTCGTTCAGACCGTCTGATATATTGAACTACTGGTTGCTCTTGTGGATGCAGCAGACGAATATATTTGATTGTCTGGTGTGCCGATGGACCCGTGTATCCGTTAGGCATGATACGTCATCGTGGGCCCGGGGCCGCACGTCGCCGCGCCTGCACACTAGGCGTTAACTGCAAAAGGAAAATTGGCTTAAATTTTCAGATGTTCTAGTTGTCTAGTACTCTCTGACTGTTGTGTGGGTCCCCGATTTAGTTTGACCTACTTAGCTTCTGAAACCCTATTTCTCTGAAACAATTTAGCATTATTCACCGCCCCCGCCCGCCGCCCATTGTTCTCCTCTTCCGTGCAGAAACCCGTCCTCCTCTTCGCCGCCGCCGAATCAGCCACCTGCACGCGCCTCCGAATCGATGGCGGACAACGCGAATCCGTCGACGAAGACAAGGAAGGAGTTGGTTCATGAGTACTTCGTAGATATGGACCGCCGAGTTCGTGCAAAGCAGGCCGGAAAGAAGGCTATCGATGCCATCCCGATGCATCCAGATTAAGGACCCAGCAATCCTTGTGCTCATGTAAGTAATCCCGACGCACCATAGGATGTATCTACTTCTGGTTGTTTCAAATCTATAGGATGTAGGTACTTTTGGTGGTTACTATTTTTGATAGCCTTCCAGGAACTCAGGTGCATGCAGCAGCACAGTTTAGATCTTAGGTTTTGGGGAGGAACTTAGTTCTTATCCAAAATATAATTCGATCTATTTCAAATCGTTAGTATCCAGGTTTTTTATCACACTGCTGTATTTAGATTTGCCATTCCGCAATCCTTTGGCACATGTAGTTCTGAATTGAATATAGTTCATTCGTGGTTTAGATTTGTGATTCAGCAAACGACAGCCCTGCTATGGCGAATCTAGGTGTCACTGCTGTCGTCAGTGTCCCAGAGGATAATAATGAGCATGGGCTGCGTGCGCGCATTTTAGCTAAGCAGCAAGCGAGATTGACAATTAAAGTCAGAAGGGAACAAAGGCGAGTAGTGCATCGGCTGGCAAGATTCCTCCCGCCTGTAGAGGAGGATTCGGAGGATGCGGAGGATGCAGAATACAGCTCCGGCAGTGAGCAGATACAACTGGACCCATATTGTGCTTTCGATCGGTACCTCGACATTGATCGCAAGGAGAAGCGAAAGAAGAAGGGGAAGGCGACCGGTCTACATGAAGTGTTGATGGCCAACAGGGAGCAGCTCTACACGGAGCTGGCACATTTGCAGCATCAGATAGCCTGGTGGATGGAGGTGTACAAGCATACCAATGAGTCGGTTGAGAAGTTGACCGCCATGATCGAGGAACTTGTTGATGACAAGGCGAAGCTCACAATCGAGTGCGATGAGCTCATGGAGGAATCTGTCGCTCTTCTGAATCAATGGCGTGAGGGCATGCAATAGCTCATCGCTGCTAGCCTCGAGAAAGCCAAGGCCATTGGCGCAATGACGGAGTTGGCAGAAGAGAGGCGAGCGCAGACGAAGGTCGTCGAGGCGATGAAGAAAGAGATAGAGGAACTCCGCGGCCAGGAACTCTGAGCCCCCCAATGTTGTCGTCATTTCGTCGTGTTTAGGCGTCTGATTTGTACTATGTCATGTGCTTACCTTCTGTACGCTTTTTTTGTTTTTGTATATGCATCATTCCCATGACATTGTGCAAAATCGATCGTTTTCTATGCCGGTTGTGGATCCTGAACTTAGCCTCGTTTCTGTAGAAGAAGAAGTATGTTATGTTGTCTGATGTTGTATGTCATTCAAGCCCCTTGCATGAGGTAACTGTGGGATTGATTAATTTTTCAACTTGCCCAATATGCAGGCGTCAGTGCCAGCAGCTACTATAGATTCATCACATGAAGTGTTTGTCTATCCACTGGTGTCAAACCCAGTAAGGTATGTTTATGTTGGTTTGGCATTGAGACGATTTGTAGAACTTACCAAAGGGTGGAAACTTTGCATTTTTTTACTGATAGGCGAAGTCGGCGTGTGAACTGAAAGCACTTTATGCTAGCATGGGGCACCACCATGTAGAAAAGGCGCCAAACTGTTTCGTGAGGATCATGCAGGACAGGTGTGATTCCTGTTTGGTTCTACCCGATGGTGCTGCCTCTCTTTTAAAGTCCACAAAGCTGAGCATGCCTAGGTTAATCAATCTGGAGATGAGCACTGGCTGTTGTTGGCGTGTGGAGTTACAGGAAGAAGATGGAGTGCTGGTGTTGCGTTCATGGTGGTGTGCGTTTGCCAAGTTCCACGGCCTTGTTGGTGGCTGCGTTGCTGAATTTGAGGTTGTGAACCCTGAGTTCATGAAGGTGATCATCTATGACAAGACAGGAATGGAGATGACATACAAAGAGTGTGGTACTAGAGAGCTATTTACGCCGGTTAACTGAGCCTTCACCATGTCTCGTTACTTGTCAGACGGTCTAGCTTTTTTACTTTTGTGAACCGCGAAGAACTTCATGATTTATCAGATGTTTAGTTTTTGGCGTGAAGTGCTTACGATTTGAACTGGTAATGGTTGCTGTAATGGTTTGTAGGAGCCGTGTTTAGGCTAGTGACTTTTGTGAAGTGGGACGAACTATATGATTTGTTCGAGCCATGTTTAGTTTGAACTTTAGCTAAATCAGAGACGTGTTAAGTTTGAAATTCTGTAAGAGCCGTGTCATAGGTTCCCGCTTTAGAATTGTTGTTGGAAATATGCCCTAGAGGAAATAATAAATTGGTTATTATTATATTTCCTTGTTCATGATAATCGTTTATTATCCATGCTATAATTGTGTTGATTGGAAACTCAAATACATGTGTGGGTACATAGACAACACTATGTCCCTAGTAAGCCTCTAGTTGACTAGCTCGTTGATCAAAAGATGGTGAAGGTTTCCTGTTCATGGACATAAGATGTCATTTGAAAACGGGATCACATCATTAGGAGAATGATGTGATGGACAAGACCCAAACTACGAACGTAGCATATGATCGTGTCAGTTTATTGCTATTGTTTTCTGCATGTCATGTATCTGTTCCTATGACCATGAGATCATGCAACTCCCGGACATCGGAGGAGTACCTTGTGTGTATCAAACATCGCAATGTAACTGGGTGACTATAAAGGTGCTCTACAGGTATCTCCGAGGGTGTCTGTTGAGTTGGCATGGATCAAGACTGGGATTTGTTACTCCGTGTGACGGAGAGGTATCTCAGGGCCCACTCGGTAATACAACATCACAATGAGCCTTGCAAGTAATGTGACTAAAATTTTAGCCACGAGATCTTGTATTACGGAACGAGTAAAGAGACTTGCCGGTAACGAGATTGAACTAGGTATAGAGATACCGACGATCGAATCTCGGGCAAGTAACATACCGAAGAACAAAGGGAACAGTATACGGGATTAACTGAATCCTTGACATAGAGGTTCGACCGATAAAGATCTTCGTAGAATATGTAGGAGCCAATATGGGCATCCAGGTCCCGCTATTGTTTATTGATCGTAGAGGTGTCTCGGTCATGTCTACATAGTTCTCGAACCCGCAGGGTCTACACACTTAACGTTTGGTGACGATTAGTATAGTTGAGTTATTGTGTTGGTGACCGAAGGTTGTTCGGAGTCCCGGATAAGATCCCGGACATGACGAGGGTCTCCGGAAGAGTCCGGAGGTAAAGATTGATATATGTGATAATAGTGTTTTGATCTCCGGAAGGGTTCCGGAATACATCGGAAGGGGTTCCGGATGTTTACCGAAGTGTTCGGGTGCAGCAACACTTTATATGAGCCAAAGGGGTAAAGCCCACGAGGTATTGGAAAGTGCAGAAGGAAGTTTTGTTGCTGCCTTAAGCGGTACTACCGCTAGTAAGGCAGTACTACCGCGTAAGCGGTACTACCGCTTGTGTGAAGCGGTACTACCGCATAAGCGGTACTACCGCTTGTGTGAAGCGGTACTACCGCTCAAGCGGTACTACCGCTCGTGAGCGGTACTACCGCTTGTGCGCGGTACTGCAGGGATCCGAGTTGGACTCTTTCCCTGCGGGCCAAACCGACCTTGTGCGGGCAAAACCGACCTGGAGGAGGCTTTTACTCCAAGTTTAGACCCCAAGGCTCAACATATAAATAGAGGGGCAGGGCTAGCACACGGGAGACATCAAGATTTCCCAAGCCGTGTGTCGGCAACCCTAACCCTCTAGTTCTCCCGTCATAATCTCCATAGTGCTTGGCGAAGCCCTGCAGAGATTGTTCCTCACCACCATCACCACGCCGTCGTGCTGCCAGAACTCATCTACTACTTCACCATCGCTCGCTGGATCGAGGAGGTGAAGGCGTCATCAAGCCGTACGTGTGTTGAACGCGGAGGTGCCGTCCGTTCGGCACTAGTTCGTGATCGGATCGAGGGACGACTTGCGATTTGGATCGCGGAGACGTTCGACTACATCAACCGCGTTTCTTAACGCTTCCGCTTAGCGATCTACAAGGGTATGTAGATTCACTCTCCCTCTCGTAGATGCTCATCACCATGGATAGATCTTGTGTGTGCGTAGGAAAAATTTTGTTTCCCATGCAACGTTCCCCAACAGTGGCATCTGAGCTAGGTCTATGCGTAGATGAGATCTCGAGTAGAACACAAACGAGTTGTGGGCGTGGGTGTATACATATTGCTTGCCGTTACTAGTTGATACTTGATTCGGCGGTATTGTGAGATGAAGCGGCCCGGACCAACATTACTCGTACGCTTACGAGAGACCGGTTCCTTCAACTGACATGTAACTTCGTTGCATAAAGATGGCTAGCGGGTGTCTGTCTCTCTCACTTTAGTTGAATCGATTTCAATGAAGAGGGTTCTTTTAGAAGATCAAAAAGCAATCACTACACCACGTTGTGGTTTTGCGTAGGTAAGAACGGTTCTTGCAAACCCGTAGCAGCCACGTAAAATTTGCAACAACAATTAGAGGACGTCTAACTTGTTTTTGCAGGGTATGTTGTGACGTGATATGGCCAATTACATGATGAGATATATGTGATGTATGAGATGATCATGTGTTGTATAGAATATCACGACTTGCATGTCGATGAGCACGGCAACTGGCAGGAGCCATAGAGTTGTCTTTAATTATTTTCGCCGTTTTGCTTTACTTTATCGCTATGAGTTAGCAATAGTCGTGGAAGCAACAGTCGGCGCGACAACCTCATGGCGACACGTTGATGGAGATCAAGATGATGGAGATCATGGTGTCATGCCGGTGACGATGGAGATCATGCTGGTGCTTTGGAGATGGAGATCAAAAGCACAAGTTCATGGCCATATCATGTCACTTATGATTTGCATGTGATGTTAATCCTTTTATGCATCTTATTTTGCTTAGGACGACGGTAGCATTATAAGGTGATCCCTCACTTAAATTTCAAGATAAAATTGTGTTCTCCCCAAGTGTGCACCGTTGCGAAAGTTCGTCGTTTCGAGACACGCCGTGATGATCGGGTGTGATAGACTCTACGTTCACATACAACGGGTGCAAGCCAGTGTTGCACGTGCGGAACACTCGGGTTAAACTTGACGAGCCTAGCATGTACAGACATGGCCTCGGAACACAAGGGACCGAAAGGTCGAACATGAGTCATATAGTAGATATGATCAACATGAAGATGTTCACCATTGAAACCACCTCAACTCACGTGATGATCGGACTTGAGTTGGTTGATTTGGATCATGTGACACTCGAATGACCGGAGGGATGTCAATTTGAGTGGGAGTTTTTTATATGATTAACTAAACTCATTATCTTGAACAATAGTCTAAGTTGTCTTTTCTATATTTATGTTGTAGATCATGGCTCGCGCAGTAGCACCCCTGAATTTTAATGCGTTCCTAGAGAAAGCTAAGTTGAAAGATGATGGAAGTAACTTTGTGGACTGGGCCCGTAATCTAAGGATTATCCTTACGGCTTCCCAGAAGGCTTATGTCCTTGATGCACCGCTTGGTGATCCACCCGCTCCAGTTGAGTCTCTAGACGTTGTGAACGCCTGGCAGGCTCGTTCTGAAGATTACTCAATAGTTCAATGTGCAATATTGTATGGCTTAGAACCGGGACTTCAAAGACGTTTTGAACATCATGGAGCATATGAGATGTTCCAGGAGTTGAAGTTTATCTTTCAGAAGAATGCCCGGATCGAGAGATATGAGATCTCCGAAAAGTTCTATGCTTGCAAGATGGAGGAGAACGGGTCTATCAGTGATCACGTACTCAGAATGTCTGGATACTCCACCCGTCTGGCTGAATTGGGGATGCCCCTTCCGCCAGAGGCTATCACTGACAGAGTTCTTCAATCATTGCCACCTAGCTACAAGAGCTTCGTGTTGAACTATAACATGCACGGGATGAACAAGTCAGTCGCCGAGCTGTTTGCGATGCTGAAAGCCGCTGAGTCTGAAATTCAGAAGGAGCATCAAGTGTTGATGGTCAATAAAACCACTAGTTTCAAGAAAAATGGCAAGGGTAAGAAGGGTAGCTCCAAGAAGAGTGGCAAAGCAGTTGCTCCTCTCGTGATGAAACCCAAGGCTGGACCCAAACCAGAAACTGTGTGCTTTCATTGCAAGGGAACTGGACACTGGAAGCGGAACTGCCCCAAGTATTTGGCTGACAAGAAGGCGGCCAACAACAAACAAGGTATATATGATATACATGTTATTGATGTGTACCTTACCAACTCTCGTTGTAGTGCCTGGGTATTTGATACCGGTGCGGTTGCTCATATTTGCAACTCAAAACAGGAACTGCGGAATAGATGAAGGATGGCAAAGGACGAAGTGACGATGCGCGTGGGAAATGGTTCCAAGGTTGATGTGATCGCCGTCGCCACGCTCGCTCTTCGATTACCATCGGGATTAATGATGAACCTGAATTATTGTTATTTAATGCCTGCGTTAAGCATGAACATTATATCTGGATCTTGTTTATTGCGAGACGGTTACTCATTTAAATCAGAGAATAATGGTTGTTCTATTTATATGAGTAATATCTTTTATGGTCATGCACCCGATGTGAGGGGTTTATTCTTATTGAATCTCGATAGTAATGATACACATGTTCATAACATTGATGCCAAAAGATATAGAATTGATAATGATAATACCACTTTCTTGTGGCACTGCCGTTTAGGTCATATTGGCGTAAAACACATGAGGAAGCTCCATGCTGATGGACTTTTGGAGTCACTTGATTTTGAATCACTTGACACATGTGAGCCATGCCTCATGGGCAAGATGACTAAAACGCCGTTCTCTGGAACAATGGAACGGGCAAGTGACTTATTGGAAATCATACATACTGATGTGTGCGGTCCGATGAGTATTGAGGCGCGCGGTGGTTATCGTTACTTTCTCACCTTCACTGATGACTTAAGTAGATATGGGTATATTTACTTAATGAAACACAAGTCTGAAACATTTGAAAAGTTCAAACAATTTCAGAGTGAAGTTGAGAATCATCGTAACAAGAAGATTAAATTCCTACGATCTGATCGAGAAGGAGAATATCTGAGTTATGAGTTTGGCAGTCACTTAAGACAACGTGGAATTGTTTCACAACTAACACCGCCTGGAACACCACAGCGTAATGGTGTGTCCGAACATCGTAATCGAACCTTATTGGATATGGTGCAATCTATGATGTCTCTAGCCGATTTGCCACTATCATTTTGGGGTTATGCATTAGAGACAGCTGCATTCACCTTAAATAGGGCACCATCGAAATCCGTTGAGACGACGCCATATGAACTTTGGTTTGGCAAGAAGCCAAAGCTGTCGTTTCTTAAAGTTTGGGGATGTGATGCTTATGTCAAAAAGCTTCAGCCTGAAAAGCTGGAACCCAAAGCGGAGAAATGCGTCTTCATAGGATACCCAAAAGAGACAGTTGGGTATACCTTCTACCTCAGATCCGAAGGCAAAGTGTTTGTCGCTAAAAACGGAACATTTCTTGAGAAAGAGTTTCTCTCGAAAGAATTGAGTGGGAGGAAGATAGAACTTGATGAGGTTGTTGAACCTTTACTTCAACCTGAGAATAGCGCAGTGCAGAAAGTTGTTTCTGTGGAGCCTACATTAGCTGAAGAGGAAGTTAATGATGATGATCATGAAGCTTTGGATCAAGTTGCTATCGAACCTCGTAGGTCGAGAAGGACGCGTACTGCTCCTGAGTGGTACGGCAACCCTGTCTTAGAAGTCATGTTGTTGGACAACGATGAACCTACGAGCTATGGAGAAGCGATGATGGGCCCGGATTCCGAGAAATGGTTAGAGGCCATGAAATCCGAGATGGGATCCATGTATGAAAACAAAGTATGGACTTTGGAAGTATTACCTGAAGGGCGTAAGGCCATTCAGAACAAATGGATCTTTAAGAGGAAGACGGACGCGGACGGTAATGTCACCGTCTATAAAGCTCGACTTGTGGCAAAGGGTTTTTCACAAGTTCAAGGAGTTGACTACGATGAGACCTTCTCACCCGTAGCGATGCTTAAGTCCGTCAGAATCATGTTAGCAATAGCTGCCTTTTTCAATTATGAAATTTGGCAGATGGATGTCAAAACAGCGTTCCTTAACGGTTTCCTTATGGAAGAGTTGTATATGATGCAACCAGAAGGTTTTGTAGATCCAGAGAATGCTGACAAAGTTTGCAAACTCCAGCGATCCATTTATGGACTGGTGCAAGCATCTCGGAGTTGGAATCTTCGCTTTGATGAGGTGATCAAAGCGTTCGAGTTTATACAAGTTTACGGAGAAGCTTGTATTTACAAGAAAGTGAGTGGGAGCTCTATAGCGTTTCTAATATTATATGTGGATGACATATTACTGATTGGAAACAATATAGAAATGTTGGAAAGCGTGAAGGAATATTTGAACAAGAGTTTTTCAATGAAGGACCTAGGAGAAGCTGCTTTCATATTAGGCATCAAGATCTATAGAGATAGATCGAGACGCTTAATAGGACTTTCACAAAGCACATACCTTGACAAAGTTTTGAAGAAGTTCAAAATGGATCAGTCCAAGAAGGGGTTCTTGCCTGTTTTGCAAGGTGTGAAGTTGAGTAAGACTCAATGCCCAGTGACTGCAGAAGATAGAGAAAAGATGAGTGTCATCCCCTATGCTTCAGCCATAGGCTCTATCATGTATGCAATGCTGTGCACAAGACCCAATGTCAGCCTTGCCATAAGTATGGTCGGAAGGTTTCAAAGTGATCTAGGAATGGAACACTGGACGGTGGTCAAGAATATCCTGAAGTACCTGAAAAGGACTAAGGACATGTTTCTCGTTTATGGAGGTGATCAAGAGCTCGTCGTAAAGGGTTACGTCGATGCAAGCTTTGACACTGATCCGGATGACTCTAAGTCACAAACCGGATATGTATTTATTCTTAATGGGGGTGCGGTTAGCTGGTGCAGTTCCAAGGAAAGCGTGGTAGCTGATTCTACATGCGAAGCGGAGTACATCGCTGCCTCAGAGGCGGCGAAGGAAGGTGTCTGGATGAAGGAGTTCATGACAGATCTTGGAGTAGTGCCTAGTGCGCTTAACCCAATGACTCTGTTTTGTGATAATACTGGTGCCATTGCTCTAGCCAAGGAACCAAGATTTCACAAGAGGACCAGACACATAAAGCGACGTTTCAATTCCATCCGCGATTACATCAAGGAGGACGACATAAATATTTGCAAAGTACACACGGATATGAATGTTGCAGATCCGATGACTAAACCTCTTCCAAGGGCTAAACACGAACAACACCAGAACTGCATGGGTGTTCGATTCATTACAATGTAAATCACATAGTGATGTGAACTAGATTATTGACTCTAGTGCAAGTGGGAGACTGTTGGAAATATGCCCTAGAGGCAATAATAAATTGGTTATTATTATATTTCCTTGTTCATGATAATCGTTTATTATCCATGCTATAATTGTGTTGATTGGAAACTCAAATACATGTGTGGGTACATAGACAACACTGTGTCCCTAGTAAGCCTCTAGTTGACTAGCTCGTTGATCAAAAGATGGTGAAGGTTTCCTGGCCATGGACATAAGATGTCATTTGATATCGGGATCACATCATTAGGAGAATGATGTGATGGACAAGACCCAAACTACGAACGTGGCATATGATCGTGTCAGTTTATTGCTATTGTTTTCTGCATGTCAAGTATCTGTTCCTATGACCATGAGATCATGCAACTCCCTGACATCGGAGGAGTACCTTGTGTGTATCAAACGTCGCAACGTAACTGGGTGACTATAAAGGTGCTCTACAGGTATCTCCGAGGGTGTCTATTGAGTTGGCATGGATCAAGACTGGGATTTGTTACTCCGTGTGACGGAGAGGTATCTCAGGGCCCACTCGGTAATACAACATCACAATGAGCCTTGCAAGTAATGTGACTAAAATGTTAGCCACAAGATCTTGTATTACGGAACGAGTAAAGAGACTTGCCGGTAACGAGATTGAACTAGGTATAGAGATACCGACGATCGAATCTCGGGCAAGTAACATACCGAAGAACAAAGGGAACAGTATACGGGATTAACTGAATCCTTGACATAGAGGTTCGACCGATAAAGATCTTCGTAGAATATGTAGGAGCCAATTTGGGCATCCAGGTCCCACTATTGGTTATTGATCGTAGAGGTGTCTCGGTCATGTCTACATAGTTCTCGAACCCGCAGGGTCTACACACTTAACGTTTGGTGATGATTAGTATAGTTGAGTTATTGTGTTGGTGACCGAAGGTTGTTCGGAGTCCCGGATAAGATCCCGGACATGATGAGGGTCTCCGGAAGAGTCCGGAGGTAAAGATTGATATATGTGATAATACTGTTTTGATCTCCGGAAGGGTTCCGGAATTCATCGGAAGGGGTTCCGGATGTTTACCGAAGTGTTCGGGTGCAGCAACACTTTATATGAGCCAAAGGGGTAAAGCCCACGAGGTATTGGAAAGTGCAGAAGGAAGTTTTGTTGCTGCCTTAAGCGGTACTACCGCTAGTAAGGTAGTACTACCGCGTAAGCGGTACTACCGCTTGTGTGAAGCGGTACTACCGCATAAGCGGTACTACCGCTTGTGTGAAGCGGTACTACCGCTCAAGCGGTACTACCGCTCGTGAGCGGTACTACCGCTTGTGCGCGGTACTACCGCTTGTGCGCGGTACTGCAGGGATCCGAGTTGGACTCTTTCCCTGTGGGCCAAACCGACCTTGTGCGGGCAAAACCGACCTGGAGGAGGCTTTTACTCCAAGTTTAGACCCCAAGGCTCAACATATAAATAGAGGGGCAGGGCTAGCACACGGGAGACATCAAGATTTCCCAAGCCGTGTGTCGGCAACCCTAACCCTCTAGTTCTCCCGTCATAATCTCCATAGTGCTTGGCGAATCCCTGCAGAGATTGTTCCTCACCACCATCACCACGCCGTCGTGCTGCCAGAACTCATCTACTACTTCACCATCGCTCGCTGGATCGAGGAGGTGAAGGCGTCATCAAGCCGTACGTGTGTTGAACGCGGAGGTGCCGTCCGTTCGGCACTAGTTCATGATCGGATCGAGGGACGACTTGCGATTTGGATCGCGGAGACGTTCGACTACATCAACCGTGTTTCTTAACACTTCCGCTTAGCGATCTACAAGGGTATGTAGATTCACTCTCCCTCTCGTAGATGCTCATCACCATGGATAGATCTTGTGTGTGCGTAGGAAAATTTTTGTTTCCCATGCAACGTTCCCCAACAATTGTTCGAAATGAAGCTAAATCTGTGTCCATCTATATTGTTCATGGAAGTTGTCCATGGTGTGTGTTCATTATAACCTTGACCGCGGGGCGTCTGCACTTGGCCGTTCAGATTGTGTTTTCCCGATGCTCGCCTAGTAGTCCGGTGTTTAAACGGATGGCTCATATAACTGGAATCTTGGACGCCTTGTTGTTCGGCGCCTCGACGGCTGGTCGTTTAATTGGACACAAATGCGCCTAGTGCTTGGGCGTTTTTAATACGTCTGGCAGTGTGGGCCGGGCTCCCCATGTATTTAGTGCGGTTGCGATCCTCGCTGCACTCAAACCCGTTCTCACTATTCTCTTCCTGCCCTCTTCCTCTCTGCCTGCTCCTCAACCCCATCCCTCCTGGCGGCGATGGACCTCTTTGCGTTGCCAGCAGAAGAGAGTCGGACGTTGGTTCAAAGTTTCTGGGATCGGCAGTACAAGCAGCGGGAGATCTTGGAGGTGAAGATTGCCGCCGATCGGCAGCGAGATGGCCAGTCCAGCAACTGCAATGTGCCCGCTACTATACGTTATAATCACCATCCTAGATGCAAGTATCCGGGCACTAGGATTTTGATTTCTTGTTGTTTTAAGCATTATTCCTATGTATCCTCGGGGCACATCCAGTTTATGAAGTAGTTACAAGAAAGATTGATTTGAAAGAATGATTTGTATGTTCCAATGTATCCTCGGGGCGCTAGGATTTAGATTTGTTGTTGTTTTAAGCATCAGGATCCTCTTGGCTGCTAATTTTAGTCACTTTGATTTTGTAATTGTGGTAGATTTGTTGGTGTTTTAGGTTATAGGACCCCCTTAGTTCATCCGATGGCTCGTTCTTCCATTAATTCCGTCACTTCTAAATGAATGCAGGACGTAACAACGACTGTAGTGATGGATTCCCCAAGTACCACCAAGCAAGGAACTAGCGCTGCGCCTGCTCCTGTAATTACCCGGCATCCCCTAGATTACATGCACACTTTACAGTACCTCCGACACTACACTAGTAGAAAACATGCCATTAGTCCCGGTTCCCTGATACGTCTCCATCGTATCTACTTTTCCAAACTCTTTTGCCCTTGTTTTGGACTCTAACTTGCATGATTTGAATGGAACTAACCCAGACTGATGCTGTTTTCAGCAGAATTGCCATGGTGTTATTTTTGTGCAGAAATAAAAGTTCTCGGATTGACCTAAAAATTTACGGAGAATATTTTTGGAATTAATAAAAAATATTGACGAAAGAATCAACCAGAGGGGGTCCACCCATTGGCCACAAGCCAGCGGGGCGCCCCCCCTAGGGCTCGCCCTGGCGGCTTGTGGGTCCCACAGACCTCCTCCGACCCTAATTCCAACTCTATATATTCACATCCGTGAAGAAAAAAATAGAGGAGGAGAGTTCATCGCATTTCACGATACGGAGCCACCGCCACCTCCTGTTCTTCCTCGGGAGGGCAGATCTGGAGTCCGTTTTGGGCTCCGGAGGAGGGAAATCGACGCCGTCGTCATCACCAACCATCCTCCATCACCAATTTCATGATGCTCACCGCCGTGCGTGAGTAATTCCATCGTAGGCTTGCTGGACGGTGATGGGTTGGATGAGATTTACCATGTAATCGAGTTCGTTTTGTTAGGGTTTGATCCCTAGTATCCACTATGTTCTGAGATTGATGTTGCTATGACTTTGCTATGCTTAATGCTTGTCACTAGGGCCCGAGTGCCATGATTTCAGATCTGAACCTGTTATGTTTCCATGAATATATATGTGTTCTTGATCCTATCTTGCAAGTTGTAGACACCTATTATGTGTTATTATCCGCATACCCCAAGGTGACAATAATTGGGATTCTTTCCGGTGATTACCATAGTTTGAGGAGTTCATGTATTCACTAAGTACTAATGCTTTGGTCCGGTTCTCTATTAAAAGGAGGCCTTAATATCCCTTAGTTTCCATTAGTACCCCGCTGCCATGGGAGGGTAGGACAAAAGATGTCATGCAAGTTCTTTTCCATAAGCACGTATGACTATATACGGAATACATGCCTACATTACATTGATAAATTGGAGCTAGTTCTGTGTCACCCTAGGTTATAACCGTTGCATGATGAATGCCATCCGACATAATTATCCATCACTGATCCATTGCCTACGAGCTTTTCACATATTGATCTTTGCTAAGTTACTTTTCCGTTGCTACTGTTACAATCATTACAAAACTGCTACTGTCACTTTTGCCATCGTTACCGTTACTTCCATACTACTTTGCTACTAAATATTTTGCTGCAGATATTAAGTCTTTCAGGTGTGGTTGAATTGACAACTCAGCTGCTAATACTTGAGAATATTCTTTGGCTCCCCTTGTGTCGAATCAATAAATTTGGGCGGAATACTCTACCCTCGAAAACTGTTGCGATCCCCTATACTTGTGGGTTATCAAGACCTTTTTCTGGCGCCATTGCCGGGGAGCATAGCTTTATTCTCTGAGTCACTTGGGATTTATATGTGTTGATCACTATGAAGAATTTGAAAGATGCTAAAACCAAGATCTATCCCTCAACTACGAGGACAGGTAAGGAACTGCCATCTAGCTCTGCACTTGATTCACCTTCTGTTATGAGTAAATTTGCGACACCACCACCTGCTAGTAATTCTAATATGTCGCAAGTAATTGATGATGCCACTTCTGCTATGCTTGATAATACTGTGCCATTGGGTGAATTTCTTGATGAACAACTTGCTAGGGTTAGAGAGAATGAGATCACTGAAACTTCTGAAATTATTGAAACTGAACACTTTCAGACACCTGTTAGACCTAGCTCTCCTAGATATGAATTGCCTATTATACCTGAGGGTTATGTTATGGATGGAGAGGTAGCTAGGGACTTTGTTGCTTGTAAAGATAGAGATGATCTTAAGAAATTACTATGCAAGTGGAAAGAAAAATCTTTGAATGCTAGAATGCAATATGATCCTAAGTTTGCTACTTCACCTATCTTTGTTACTGACAAGGATTATGAATTCTCTGTCGATCCTGAGTTAATTACTTTGGTTGAATCTGATCCTTTCCATGGTTATGAATCTGAAACTGTTGTGGCACATCTTACTAAATTGAATGACATAGCCACCCTATTGGCTCATGAGGAAAAAATTCGCTACTACTATATTCTTAAGTTGTTTCCTTTCTCATTAAAGGGTGATGCTAAGCCATGGTTTAAATCTCTTGCTCCTGGTTGTGTGCGTAGTCCCCAGGATATGATATATTACTTCTCTGAAAAATATTTTCCTGCTCATAAGAAACAAGCTGCCTTACAGGAAATATTTAACTTTGTGCAAATTGAAGAAGAGAGTCTCCCACAAGCTTGGGGGAGGCTTCTCCAATTACTTAATGCTTTACCTGATCATCCTCTCAAGAAAAACGAAATACTTGATATCTTTTATAATGGACTAACCGATGCTTCTAGGGACCACCTAGATAGTTGTGCTGGTTGTGTTTTCAGGGAACGTACGGTTGAACAAGCTGAACTACTATTGAATAATATATTGAGCAATGATAATGATTGGACCATCCCCGAACCACCTCCAAAGCCAACTTCGAAGAAAAGAGGTATTCTATTTCTCAGTCCTGAAGATATGCAAGAGGCAAAGAAATCTATGAAAGAAAAAGGTATTAAAGCTGAAGATGTTAAGAATTTACCACCTATTGAAGAAATACATGGTCTTGATAACTCGACACAAGTAGTGGAGGTAAATTCTCTCTATAGATTTGACGAAGGTGATATTCCTTATAATAAGTCTGCTAGTCAATGCTTGGATAAATTTGATAACTTTATTGTTAAACAAGAAAATTTCAATCCTTATGTTAGTAGACAATTGAAACATAATGCTTGCATGCTTGATCGCTTAGGTGATTATATGAGTAGAACTGTTAATGATCTTAAGCTTATTAGTAAACATGCTTCCATGGTAACTACTCAAGTAGAACAAGTACTTAAGGCACAAAATGATTTGCTTAATGAGATGAATGGTAAGAACAATGATCATTCTGTTAGAGTTGTGACTAGAGGTGGTAAAATGACTCAGGAACCTTTGTATCCTGAGAGCCATCCTAAGAGAATTGAGCAAGATTCTCAGAGAATTAATACCGATGCACCTAGTCATCCCAGTAATAAAAGGAAAAAAGAATGATGATAGGACTTTGCATGCTGCTAGTGAACCTGTTATAGATACACATGAAACCCCAAATGATATTTCTATTTCTGATGTTGAAACACAACCTGGTGATGAACATGAAATGGGTGATAATGTTAATGATGATGTTCATGTTGATGCTCAACCTAGTAATGATAATGATGTGGAGATCGAACCTGCTGTTGATCTTGATAACCCACAATCTAAGAATAAAATATATGATAAAAGAGACTTCGTTGCTAGGAAGCATGGTAAAGAAAGAGAACCTTGGGTTAAGAAACCCATGCCCTTTCCTCCTAAGCTATCCAAGAAAAAGGATGATGAGGATTTTGAGCGCTTTGTTGAAATGCTTAGACCTGTCTTTTTGCGTATGCGCTTGACCGATATTCTGAAAATGTCTCCTTATGCTAAGTATATGAAGGATATTGTGACTAATAAAAGAAAGATACCGGAAGCTGAAATTTCCACCATGCTTGCTAATTATACTTTTAAGGGTGGAGTACCAAAGAAATTAGGAGATCTAGGAATACCAAATATACCATGCTCCATTAAAAGAAACTATGTTAAAACCGCTTTATGTGATTTGGGAGCTGGTGTTAGTGTTATGCCTTTCTCTTTATATAGTAGACTTGATTTGAATAAGTTGACACCTACTGAAATCTCTTTGCAAATGGCTGATAAATCAACCGCTTTACCCATCGGTATTTGCGAGGATGTGCCTGTTGTGGATGCAAACGTTACTATCTTAACAGACTTTGTTATTCTTGATATTCTCGAGGACGACAGCATGTTGATCATCCTTGGTAGACCCTTTTTGAACACTGCAGGGGCTGTTATTGATTGCAACAAAGGCAATGTCACTTTTCATGTTAATGGTAATGAGCATACGGTGCACTTTTCGAAGAAACAACCTCAAGTTCATAGTATCAACTCTATTGGAGAAATTCCAACAATTGCTATTGGAGGTTTTAAATTCCCTCTCCCTACTGTCAAGAAGAAATATGAAATAATCATGGTAGGGGACATGCCAGTCCCCGTTGAGGTAACTTAGTGTTATTCGAAAATTCTCTGGTTTCATGTTACTCGAAAGAAGTTTTTTAATAAGACTTGATCAACCATGTTAATGAATTACTTTTGACGGGCATGAGATGCATGAATTTAGAAAGCACAACCTTCTGTACCAACTTTTACTTTCTGTTGTTTAGAATAAATAAAGCAAAAATACTATTATACTTCTGTTTTCTGAATTATCCGTACAACAAAAAAATGACCTGGAAATAAAAGTTCTCCAAATGCCCTGAAAATTTAGTATGATTTTTTATAGAATATTTAAGAATATTTGGCACTGAGAACACACCAGGGGGCTGCACCAGTGGGCCACAAGCCCAGGGTCCGCGCCCACCCCCAGGGCGCGCCTTGGTGGCTTGTGGGTCCCACGTGCCCCCCGCCTCACTTATTCCAGCACCCATCCACTCCGTCCTCCTCCATAAAAAATCCCACCATTGCTGAAACCCGTGTCCTAGCTCATTTTGCTGCCATTTTTGATCTCCTTGTGCGAAGCTCCATTTGCAAAACTGTTTTGGGGGATTGTTCTTCGGTATGTGACTCCTCCAACGGTCCAATTAGTTTTTGTTCTAGTGCTTTATATATTACAAATTTTTGTTGCTGTGGTGACCCTGTTCTTAAGCTTGCATGTCAAATTTATATGGTCCCAAGTAGTTTTGATGCATGATATAGCCTCTAGGCACTTATGGTAGTAGTTGCTTTAAATCTTGTTGAGTTTTGTTCATTTTTATTTTGAGACACTAAAATTTTAGAAATTTTTCAGAGGAAGAAGTGTTTAGGAAGATATACCAAGGTGGTTCCTCGAGGAAGTAAGCCCCAAGGCTCGCGATACGTGAGCCAGACTTTGAACCACCAAGAGAAGCTCAAGTACGTCCTTGCGAATGGCCGTTGGATCAATTCATGGTTCATGCAGGTTTCAAGGATGAATTTTATGCATACGTACAAAATGCTGGCCTTGAGGATTTCGTGTCAGATAAGTGTCGACAGTACTATCACCTCACTGATGCATTTGTGCGAAGATTTAAATTTACATCCCAGCGCAATACTCATTCTGTCCTGTTTGATCTTTATGATAAATCATATACCATGGACCTAGAAGATTTTAATGATGCATGCAAAATCCCACAATGGGGCATTCATAATGAGCCTCGCAAAACTGAATTTAACGATTTTCTTGCTAGCATCACTGAGGGAGAGACTAGAAATATCACACAAGCTACCATAGGGAGCATTCATTTTCCTACCATACACTATTTTGCTCTCTTTATAGGTAGATGCATTAACGGTAAACATGATCATTGCCACCTTTGTGCATCAGATCTTAGTATCCTCAAGTGTGCGGTAATGGATGATAAACGATATAACTTGGGGGCTATTATTGCCAGGAGGTTACATCTTAATGCTAAGGCTGGAGATTTCTTTGGTGGGATTTATGCCACCCGGTTAGCTAATTATCTTGGGGTACCCATAAGGGGGAATGATATTGAGTTACCACCTACTTTTCTTGATTATAATGCTATGGTACGCTACCAGTTTCTTGAGAGGAACGAACAGTCCCTCCTTTACCGATTAATCTTTGACAGGCAACGTGCTGTCCATATTACCCTTCCTGCTCCTACTTTCTTTAACTTTTAGGTAAAACGAAGATATTTTATAACTAGAGAGGAGGTGAACGAGTATGAGATAGAGGTGGAGGCCGCTCGCCTCCATGCTGCAGCCCTTCAGGCAGTAGCTGCCGCGTCCCAGTACGTACCCGACTATAACTTTGGGTATCCACCAGGCCAGCCGTGGCCATAGACCAACTTAGGCCAAAAGCCTAAGCTTGGGGGAGTACGTATTTCTCACCGACATTACATTCATGTTCACACACTCATTCCAGTTGTCGGTGTTCATACTTTTTCATTGTATTATCCATGTTAGTTTATTTCTTTTTCTCGCTTTCTTCTTGTGTGTCAGAAAAACCTTAAGAAAACAAAAAAAATTAGATCTAGTTTTACTTTCTAGTATGTTTAGTTGTAGTATTAAAAGAAAACCCAAAAAGATTTCTCGTTCTTCTTTTGCTTGTTGGGAGCTTTCCCGTATAAATAGGTTTTCTCGTTCTTGTTTTGAAATTCTTTTCTTTGGGTCGAGAGGAGAAGACCACGATGAAAATGTTGAGTGGCTCTCATATGCATTATTGTTTATCTTACAGAGAGCCCATATTACCTTGTCTTCTTCTTTAAATAATTCTTTGCAGATTCCAGCTTAGTCCAATGCACGTGCACTCTTATTATTATTCACACTATTCGGTCATGCAAGTGAAAGGCAATAATGAAGATATATGATGAAGTGATTGAGATGGAGAAAAGCTGGTACGAACTCGATCTATTTTTGTTTTTGTAAATATGATTAGCTCATCGTTCTGGATTCAGCTCATTATGGATGAAACATGTTTGCAATGACAATTAGAGATTATAGTTACTCATGCCATGCTTAATTAGCTAAGAGTGTATAATGGTTTGTCTTGAGTGCCAACATGCATTTTAAAATGATTGTGATGTAGTATGATAGGATGGTGTCCTCCTTTGAATGATTCAAGTGGCTTGACTTGGCACATGTTCACACATGTAGTTGAAACAAAATCAACATAGCCTCCACGATATTTATGTTCATGGTGATTTATATCCTACTCATGCTTGCATTCAATGTTGGTTAATCTCAATGCATGTTTATGACTGTTGTCGCTCTCTAGTTGGTCGCTTCCCAGTCTCTTGCTAGCCTTCACTTGTACTAAGCGGGAATACTGCTTGTGCATCCACTTCCTTAAATCCAAAGTTGTTCCATATGAGTCCACCATACCTACCTATATGCGGTATTTACCTGCCGTTCCAAGTAAATTTGAATGGGCCAAACTCTAAACCTTCAAATAATAATCTATTTTGTATGCCCGAATCGCTCATGTAGTGACTAGGGGCTGTTAGTATCTTCCATGCTAGGTGGGTTATTCTCACGATGAGTGTTTATTCACTTGTCATTCACAAGAAAGTGGCTGGTAATCGGGATGCCCAGTTCCATGCTCAAAAAATCAAATCAAAATATAATGAAACAAACCCCCCCCCCCCCCCCGGGATTGTTATTTGTATGGACGGTACCCGTGGATTCGGCTAGCCGTGGAGTGTGTTTGATTGGTGGAGGGGGAGTAAAAACTTTATCATTCTGTTTGGGAACCACCTATAATGTATCTAGCATGGAAGATACCGAGATCTCTTGGTTGTTACGTTGACAATGAAAGCATACCGCTCAAAATTTTATTCATCTCTGTTTTAAAAGCTCGAGCTGTGGCACCTCTGCAAATCCCTGTTTCCCTCTGCGAAGGGCCTATCTATTTACTTTATTGCTGAGTCATCATCCTCTTATACAAAGCACCAGTTAGAGAGCACCACTGTCATTTGTATGCTTTGTTATTAATTGATATTGAGTATGACTGTGACTGGATCTCTTTTACCATGAATTACAATGTCTAGTCAGTCCTTGATCTTCAGGGGTCCTCTGCATTTATGTTTTGCGGTCTCAGAAAGGGCTAGCGAGATACCATTTTGTTATATCATATCATGATTGTTTTGAAAAAGTGTTGTCCTCCGAGACTTATTATTATTGCTCGCTAGTTGATTATGCCATTGATATGAGTAAATGTGAGACCTAAATGTTATTGTGAATATGGTTAGTTCATAATCTTTGCTGAAAGCCTCAATGCTGGCTATACATATTTGCAACAACAAGATCAAACCGAGTTTGTAAAAGTTTTTCTTTGTCACTTTCAGTTTGTCAACTGAATTGCTTGAGGACAAGCAATGGGTTAAGCTCGGGGGAGTTGATACGTCTCCATCGTATCTACTTTTCCAAACTCTTTTGCCCTTGTTTTGGACTCTAACTTGCATGATTTGAATGGAACTAACCCGAACTGACGCTGTTTTCAGCAGAATTGCCTTGGTGTTATTTTTGTGCAGAAATAAAAGTTCTCGGATTGACCTGAAAATTTACGGAGAATATTTTTGGATTAATAAAAAATATTGGCGAAAGAATCAACCAGAGGGGGTCCACCCATTGGCCACAAGCCAGGGGGACCCCCCCCCTAGGGCGCGCCCTGGCGGCTTATGGGTCCCACAGACCTCCTCCGACCCTAATTCCAACTCTATATATTCACATCCATGGAGAAAAAAATAGAGGAGGAGAGTTCATCGCATTTCACGGTACGGAGCCGCCGCCAGCTCCTGTTCTTCCTCGGGAGGGCAGATCTTGAGTCCGTTTTGGGCTCCGGAGGAGGGAAATCGATGCCCTCGTCATCACCAACCATCCTCCATCACCAATTTCATGATGCTCACCGCCGTGCATGAGTAATTCCATTGTAGGCTTGCTGGACGGTGATGGGTTGGATGAGATTTACCATGTAATCGAGTTAGTTTTGTTAGGGTTTGATCCCAAGTATCCACTATGTTCTGAGATTGATGTTGCTATGACTTTGCTATGCTTAATGCTTGTCACTAGGGCCCGAGTGCCATGATTTCAGATCTGAATCTGTTATGTTTCCATGAATATATATGTGTTCTTGATCCTATCTTGCAAGTTGTAGACACCTATTATGTGTTATGATCCGCATACCCCAAGGTGACAATAATTGGGATTCTTTCCGGTGATTACCATAATTTGAGGAGTTCATGTATTCACTAAGTGCTAATGCTTTGGTCCGGTTCTATATTAAAAGGATGCCTTAATATCCCTTAGTTTCCATTAGGACCCCGCTGCCACGGGAGGGTAGGACAAAATATGTCATGCAAGTTCTTTTCCATAAGCACGTATGACTATATACGGAATACATGCCTACATTACATTGATGAATTGGAGCTAGTTCTGTGTCACCCTAGGTTATAACTGTTGCATGATGAATGCCATCCGACATAATTATCCATCACTGATCCATTGCCTACGAGCTTTTCACATATTGATCTTTGCTAAGTTACTTTTCCGTTGCTACTGTTACAATCATAACAAAACTGCTACTGTCACTTTTGCCATCGTTACCGTTACTTCCATACTACTTTTCTATTAAATATTTTGCTGCAGAGCTTGATGTCTACTACGCAACCTTCTTCTTGTAGACTCGTGTTGGGCCTCCAAGCGCATAGTTTTGTAGGACAGTACCAAATTTCCCTCAAGTGGATGACCTAAGGTTTATCAATCCGTGGGAGGCGTAGGATGAAGATGGTCTCTCTCAAACAACCCTGCAACCAAATAACAAAGAGTCTCTTGTGTCCCCAACACACCCAATACAATGGTAAATTGTATAGGTGCACTAGTTCGGCGAAGAGATGCTGATGCAAGTGGATGGTAGATATAAGTTTTTGTAATCTGAAAATATAAAAACATCAAGGTAACTAATGATAAAAGTGAGCACAAACGGTATTGCAATGCTTGAAAACAAGGCCTAGGGTTCATACATTCACTAGTGCAAGTTCTCTCAACAATACTGACATAGTTGAATCATATGTAAATCCCTCACGTGCGACAAAGAGTTCACTCCAAAGTCACAAATAGCGGAGAACAAACGAAGAAATTATTGTAGGGTACGAAACCACCTCAAAGTTATTTTTTCCGATCAATCTTATGAGCTATCCCTATAAGTGTCACGAACAGCCCTAGAGTTCGTACTAAAATAACACCTTAAGATACACATCAACCAAAACCCTAATGTCACCTAGATACTCCAATGTCACCACGAGTATCCATGGGCTTGATTATACGATATGCATCACACAATTTCAGATTCATCATGTTCAATCCAACACAAAGAACTTCAAAGAGTGCCCCAAAGTTTCTACCGGAGAGTCAAGACGAAAACATGTGCCAACCCCTATGCATAGATTCCCAAGGTCACGGAACCCGCAAGTTGATCACCAAAACATACATCAAGTGGATCAATAGAACATCCCATTGTCACCACAGATCTCCCATCGCAAGACATACATCAAGTGTTCTCAAATCCTTAAAGACTCAATCCGATAAGTGAACTTCAAAGGGAAAACTCAATTCATCACAAGAAGATAGAGAGGGGAAAACTCCATATGATTCATCTATATCAATAAAGCTCGCGGTACATCAAGATCGTGCCATCTCAAGAACATGAGAGAGAGAGAGAGATCAAACACATAGCTACTGGTACATACCCTCAGCCCCGAGGGTGAACTACTCCCTCCTCGTCATGGAGACCGCCGGGATGATGAAGATGGCCTCCGGTGATGGTTTCCCCCTCCGGCAGGGTGCCGGAACGGGCTCCCGATTGGTTTTTCGTCGCTATAGAGGCTTGCGGCGGCGGAACTCCCGATCTAGGTTTCTTTCTGGGGGTTTTGGTATTTATAGGAATTTTTGGCGTCGGTCTCACGTCAAGGGGACTCCCGAGGGGCCCACAAGCCAGGGGGCGCGCCCTGGGGGGGCGCCCCCTAGGCTTGTGGCTGCCTCGGGACTCCTCTCCGGTATCTTTTTGCTCCAGTATTTTATATATTTTCCAAAAATATTCTCCGTAAATTTTCAGCCCATTCCGAGAACTTTTATTTCTGCACAAAAAACGACACCATGGTAGTTCTGCTGAAAACAGCGTCAGTCCGGGTTAGTTCTAATAAAATCATACCAAAATCATATAAAATTATTGTAAACATGGCATGAATACTTCATAAATTATAGATACGTTGGAGACGTATCAGCATCCCCAAGCTTAATTCCTGCTCGTCCTCGAGTAGGTAAATGATAAAATAAATAATTTATGAAGTGTGAGTGCTAGCAAGTGCACAAGTTTGATCAATGATAATTCCAATCACTTTTTCTAGCATCAATATAAACCATAAATAGTAGCTCATCTCATAAAACTTCTCATGATCAAGTAACAAGCTATTCACATGTTAAAGTATAGACCAGAAAGTTTCTTGAAAACTAACAAACCATATTCCTAGTCATCGAACAATTGCAATTCATCTTATTTTCAGGAAGGGTCTATGTAAGAGCTTTGATTTAGCAAATTCCACATACTCAACTATCATATAGTCTTCCATGATTATTGACACTCAAAGCATATTTTTAGAACAAATAGCATCCATCAAACACAGAGAAAGATAGGGGCTTAATGTTTCGCCTCCCAACTTATTTATCATATAAATAATTGTCAACAATAATAATTCATGATCAAATATATTTGTGTGGATATATATGTCAAGATCATTCCCCAACACATGACGCTTAACAAGAGAAAAAGGCGAAATATAGGAAGTGGTGAAGATCACCATGACTCTTGCATAAAGGTAAGTACTAGAAAGTAAAAGATAGGCCCTTCGCAGCGGGAAGCATTGATTTGCAAAGGTGCCAGAGCTCGAGCTTTTAAAACAGAGATGAATAATAATTTTGAGCGGTATGCTTTCATTGTCAACATAACAACCGAGAGATCTCGGTATCTTCCATGCTAGATACATTATAGGCGGTTCCCAAACAGAATGGTAAAGTTTTTACTCCCCCTCCACCAATCAATCACACTCCACGGCGAGCCGAATCCATGGGTACCGTCCATACAAACAACAATCTTTGGGGAGTTTTGTTTCATTATATTTTGGTTTGATTTTTGAGCATGGAACTGGGCATCCCGAATACCAGCCACTTTCTCGTGAATGATAGTGAATCAACACATATCGTGAGAATAACCCACCTAGCATGGAAGATACTGACAGCCCCTAGTCACGATATGAGCGATTCGGGCATACAAAACAGAATATTATTTGAAGGTTTAGAGTTTGGCACATGCAAATTTACTTGGAACGGCAGGTAAATACCGCATATAGGTAGGTATGGTGGACTCATATGGAACAACTTTGGGTTTAAGGATGTTTGGATGCACAAGTAGTATTTCTACTTGGTGCGGAAGTTTTGGCTAGTATGAGGTGGAAGCAAGCACCACATGTTGGAGGATCCATAACAATATAACTTCTATACAAAAATACCCAAACATAACTCATTAAGTTGTCTTCCTTGTCCAATTTTAACTAATTTGCTTGAGTTTGAAAATAATTAATGAGCTCACAATCATAGAAGATGTCCAATATAGTATATTTATATGTGGAATCTCTCTTCCTTCAATATTCTTTCATGAATTGTTCAAGTGACCAATGCGGTGTTTGCTAACTTTCAATAAATTTTACCACCTATACTTATTATGTGTGAAGTCATTACTCCCCATGGGATAAGTATATGAAGCATATTTAATTTCAGATTTATGATATTCAATTCATTCAACCATTTACTCATAGGATATAGGTGAAGCACGAGAGTGAATGACAAACTACTCCAAAAAGATATAAGTGAAGATCAATGAGTAGTCAACAATTAAATAACTATGTGAAGACTCTCTCATCTAGGAATTTCAGATCTTAAGTATTTTATTCAACATCAAGCAAAAGAAAAATAGCACTCCAAGAATAGCACGCATCATGTGAACGAATAAAAATTTAGGCTCAACATAGGCTATCCGATAATTGTTGATGAAGAGAGGTGGGATGCGTAGCATCCCCAAGATTAGATGCTGGAGACTTCTTGAAATATTTACTTGGGGTTCCTTGGGCATCCCCAAGCTTGAGCTTTTGTATCTCGTTCAATCCTCTCATATCATGGTTTCACCTATTCTCAAAAACATCTTCCACACAAAACTTGAAAAGAACTCTTGAGATAGGTTAGTACACATAAGAACAAATCAACACTTCATGTACTGCCAAGACGTGTTGCACAATAATTTTCAAACATCATTTAATTTTTACTATCGTTTCCACAATTTATATCTACCAATATAGGCTATGAAAACCATAGGATAAGTAGATAACAAAACTATGAGAGCAACATGTCCAAACAGAACAGTCTGTAGCAATCTATTAAACCAGTGTACTTATGTAACTCAAAAAGTTATGACAATTTAGGACACGCTAAAAAAATTACATAAAAACACTGTGTAAAAATTTCAGAAAGTTTCCACGTTCCAGTAAAATATGAAAATTCAAACACTACAGAAAAAGTTTCTGTTTTTACACAGCGCACATCAAACATGCAATTCAAGCATCCTAAAGGCAATTCTTGGAACTTTTTATTGAAAAACAAGATTATAAATAACACTTAACAGAAAATAACAAAATAAAATGACTCTCCAAGCAAAACTCATATTATGTGACGAATAAAAATATAGCTCTAAGTATGATATACCGATAGTGTTGAAGACGAAAGAGGGGATGCCTTCCGGGGCATCCCCAAGCTTAGGCGCTTGAGTATTCCTTGGATATTAACTTGGGGTTTCCTTGGGCATCCCCAAGCTTAGATTCTTGTCACTCCTCATTCTCCTCATATCGGTGTCTCACCCAAAACTTGAAAACTTCAATCACACAAAACTTAACAGAACTTCGTGAGATGGGTTAGTATAATAAAGATAAATAATTCACTTAGGTACTGTCAAGACAAGATTCATAATTGTTCCCACATGATACCTACTGTATTCTATCATTCCCATAATTTATACCACTAAATATAAGCTATGGAAACACTAAAACAAGCAAACTATGCATGCAAAACAGAATCTGTCAAAAACAGAACAGTCTGTGAAAATCTGTAGTGTAACCATACTTGCCTGTCTCTAAAAATTCTGAAACATTAGAACAACCTGAAGAATTTGTATATCAAGACTGTGTAAAAATTTCAGATCATTATCACGCTCCAGTAGAAAATTAAAATTCCTGTACTGGAGTCAAAAGTTTCTGTTTTGGTTCAGCATCAATTCTACTCATGTTGTGACTCATCCCAAAGGCTTTACTTGGCACTTTATTGAAATAAAAGGCATAAAACATGATTACTACATTAGCTTAATCTTGTGATCACATAGAAACAGAAAGTAAAAGTGTTGGGTTGTCTCCCAACAAGCGCTTTTCTTGAATGCCTTTTAGCTAGGCATGATGATTTCAATGATGCTCACATAGGAATAATAATTGAAACATGCAAAAGAGCATCATGAATCTCATGACAAGCACATTTAAGTCTAACCCACTTCCTATGCATTGGGATTTTGTGCACAAACAATTTATGGGAGCAAGAATCAACTAGCATAGGAAGGCAAAACAAGCATAACTTCAAAACTTTGAACACATAGAGAGGAAACTTGATATTATTGCAATTCCTACAAGCATATGTTCCTCTGTCATAATAATTTTCAGTAGCATCATGAACGAATTCAACAATATAACCAGCACATAAAGCATTCTTTTCATGATCTACAAGCATAGAAATTTTACTACTCTCCACACAAGAAAATTTCTTCTCATGACTAATAGTGGGAGTATCATAAAAGAATTGAATACTACAAATTGGTTCCACATTAAAAGAGTAATATTCAGTATAAGGATATTCATAATTATGACAAGTATCATAATAGTAATCATCACTCTTTTTCATCGCATAAGTATCATCACAATAGTCATCATAAGTAGGAGGCATGCAATCATTATAACAAATTTGATCATTCAAAGTAGGGGGAATAAAAAGATCATCTTCATTAAGCATAGCATCCCCAAGCTTGGGATAAACATTAATTGCAGCAAATAAATTCTCAAACATGTCATTTTCATCAAACATAGCATCCCCAAGCTTGTGGCTTTGTATATCATAAACATAATTACTCTCATCATTAATAGTAAACATAATTTTTATCATCATCCTCCAAGTTGGTGCCATAAATATTTTCAAGATTATAAGAAGTATCATTATCTTCCCAATTATAATTACAACAAGCAATAGGCATAACAAAATCATCCTCAAGTGTATCATCTTCCACAACTATTTTTGATTCATTCTCATGAGGCCTATCAATAATGGGAGAAACATTATTTGGGAGAGATACCTCTTTACCTTTACTTTTCCTTCTTTTCTTCTTCTTCACCACATTATGTGTGGGTTTATTTAATTCCTCCAAGCTTATTTTTGAAGAGGTTGGTTGAATAAAAAGCTCCTCCTCGTTACCTGATTCATCATAAGAAAAAATAGGAGGATATTGGGAAACCTCTTCCCCTTCATTAGTATTCTCTTCATCTTCTATTTGTTTTCTTGTCTTTAAGTAATTGGCAATATAAGGATTCTCAATGCAATTTACCACGCAATACATATAGATTTCATTTAGATCAAAATCAATCATTTTCATGGGAACCCAAGCTAGAACATCCTTAGTTTTATGTTTCATTTCTTCATACACCAAAAATAGACTAAGTTCATTATGATGCTCAAGGGTAATGAGGTTATCACAATTTTTGGACACAATTCGATCATGAAATAATTCACATTGGAAATTAAAATGAGCACTTTCATTGCAAAGTTCACAAGGACGGCGAGAAATATTAAGTCTTTCAGCACAAACATATAGCCTCTCTTGCAACCATTTAGTTTCTAAATACTTATGCCTCTTACAAAATCTATCTTCCCTATTAGGCATGTCTTCACAAACTCTATGCACTCCACAAAAATTGACATGCTTATAAGAAATCTTTTTAACATGACTAGTGCAATCATCATTAGTACTATGGATATTCAAAGAATTCATACTAACAACATTGCAATCATGCTCATCACTCAAAGATTTAGTGCCAAACATTTTATTGACTTCTTCTTCTTACACTTTGGCACAATTTTCCTTTCCATCATTTTCACGAAAGACATTATAAAGATGAAGTATATGAGGCAACCTCAACTCCATTTTTTTGTAGTTTTCTTTTATAGACTAAACTAGTGATAAAATAAGAAACTAAAAGATTCAATTGAAAGATCTAAAGATATACCTTCAAGCACTCACCTCCCCGGCAACGGCGCCAGAAAATAGCTTGATGTCTACTACGCAACCTTCTTCTTGTAGACTCGTGTTGGGCCTCCAAGCGCAGAGTTTTGTAGGATAGTAGCAAATTTCCCTCAAGTGGATGACCTAAGGTTTATCAATCCGTGGAAGGCGTAGGATGAAGATGGTCTCTCTCAAACAACCCTGCAACCAAATAACAAAGAGTCTCTTGTGTCCCCAACACACCCAATACAATGGTAAATTGTATAGGTGCACTAGTTCGGCGAAGAGATGGTGATACAAGTGTAATATGGATGCTGGATATAAGTTTTTGTAATCTGAAAATATAAAAACAGCAAAGTAACTAATGATAAAAGTGAGCACAAACGGTATTGCAATGCTTGAAAACAAGGCCTAGGGTTCATACTTTCACTAGTGCAAGTTCTCTCAACAATACTGACATAGTTGAATCATATGTAAATCCCTCACGTGCGACAATGAGTTCACTCCAAAGTCACAAATAGCGGAGAACAAACGAAGAAATTATTGTAGGATACGAAACCACCTCAAAGTTATCTTTTCCGATCAATCTTATGAGCTATCCCTATAAGTGTCACGAACAGCCCTAGAGTTCGTACTAAAATAACACCTTAAGATACACATCAACCAAAACCCTAATGTCACCTAGATACTCCAATGTCACCACGAGTACCCATGGGCTTGATTATACGATATGCATCACACAATTTCATATTCATCATGTTCAATCCAACACAAAGAACTTCAAAGAGTGCCCCAAAGTTTCTACCGGAGAGTCAAGACGAAAACATGTGCCAACCCCTATGCATAGATTCCCAAGGTCACGGAACTCGCAAGTTGATCACCAAAACATACATCAAGTGGGTCAATAGAACATCCCATTGTCACCACGGATATCCCATCGCAAGACATACATCAAGTGTTCTCAAATCCTTAAAGACTCAATCCGATAAGTAAACTTCAAAGGGAAAACTCAATTCATCACAAGAAGATAGAGAGGGGAAAACTCCATATGATTCATCTATATCAATAAAGCTCGCGGTACATCAAGATCGTGCCATCTCAAGAACATGAGAGAGAGAGATCAAACACATAGCTACTGGTACATACCCTCAGCCCTGAGGGTGAACTACTCCCTCCTCGTCATGGAGACCGCCGGGATGATGAAGATGGCCTTCGGTGATGGTTTCCCCCTCCGGCAGGGTGCCGGAACGGGCTCCCGATTGGTTTTTCATGGCTACAGAGGCTTGCGGCAGTGGAACTCCCGATCTAGGTTTCTTTCTGGGGGTTTTGGTATTTATAGGAATTTTTGGCGTCGGTCTCACGTCAAGGGGACTCCCGAGGGGCCCACAAGCCAGGGGGGTGCGCCCTAGGGGGGGCGCCCCCTAGGCTTGTGGCTGCCTTGGGACTCCTCTCCGGTATCTTTTTGCTCCAATATTTTTTATATTTTCCAAAAATATTCTCCGTAAATTTTCATCCCATTCCGAGAACTTTTATTTCTACACAAAAAACGACACCATGGTAGTTCTGCTGAAAACAGCGTCAGTCCGGGTTAGTTCTAATAAAATCATACCAAAATCATATAAAATTATTGTAAACATGGCATGAATACTTCATAAATTATAGATACGTTGGAGACGTATCAGATATTAAGTCTTTCAGGTGTGGTTGAATTGACAACTCAGCTGCTAATACTTGAGAATATTCTTTGGCTCCCCTTGTGTCGAATCAATAAATTTGGGTTGAATACTCTACCCTCGAAAATTGTTGCGATCCCCTATACTTGTGGGTTATCATTCCCCAACCGGGACTAATGTATAGGGACTAAAGGGTCCAAGCCTTTAGTCCCGGTTGGTTATGAACCGCGACTAAACCCCTGCCACGTGGTCGGCAGTGGGCGCTAGGGGATGGGGACCTTTAGTCCCGGTTGGTAACACCAACCGGGACTAAAGATTTAGGGGCTTTGGGGTTTATGGGTTTAAGTTTTATTGTTTATTTTCCCTTTTCATTTTGTGTATTCGATTTAATTCTTTTTCATTTCAAACATATTTTACGCTACTACATACTATACACGTTATGCATGTATAATAGAATATCTCGTAGAACCAATCATATACATAGAACTTTTCGTACGACCATGCATACACATATGTACAATTTGGTATATACAATTTCTCCTACAATTTGCAAATCATTACATGCAGGCATTAGGTGTAATGGTATTCTCCGTCGGAAGATATGACCTGCTCAAGCAAAAAACCCGCAATTTCCTCTTGAATTGCTCGTATGCGGTCCTTTGGTAGGAGCTTATCCCGCATCTCGTGCATCTTTAAAGAAGGAGATCAATATGAACATGTTAGTTGTCTGTATATATATTACATCATGATAAAAAATGTGAATGGTGTTTACGTACCCAAAGATCTCTTGTAGTATTGATCTTTTCGGTCATAAAGCGAATGTTCTCGCAAACATAATATGCACATAAATTAGTCCCTTGTTCCTGCCTCATGCACTTTACGAGAATATAATTCAATCAGATAATAATCAAGCATGATAATGGTATTGAAACTATACTTAAAGAGATGCGTGGACGTAGCTAGTACTACTTAAATACCTTGGACTTTCGCCATTTCAGCTCCTCTTTCCATTCACCTCTAACATCTTTGGTGATCTTTTTCCAAACCCTGCCCGGCAAAGAAAATGAATAAAGGAGTTACTAATTACTTGATATCAGGAAACGAACTAAAGAGGCTGACATAGTGTGTAAATGATTGAAATTACATGTCGAGCATCGAATGCAGGCTTCTGTATTCTTCAGGGTCTACTTCATGCATAAATGATTGAAAGTCCGCTTTCTTTGCTTCTACCATTTGAATCCGATCTACTTCATGCTTCTTCTTTCTCTCACAGCTTCTGTAACTGTCGTTCCAATCCACAAACCCCAGAAGCCACGGAACAACGCCTTTGCCTCGTGTTCGTCTCGGGTGTTCAGGATTCTTGAGGGCGAGTGTAAGCTCGTCGTTCTCTCTCTCGGGCTGGTACACACCCATTCGAGCTTCTTTTATTGCTTTAAGTAACTCGTCCGTGGCTTCTTTAAGACTTGCTTGTTCAAGAACCTTCCCTGTCTTTGGGTCCAACTTTCCCCCTTGTGCATAAAACCAAGTCCTGCCCCTGTCGGGCCAAGTCTCTGTTTCTGGAGTGACCCCTGCAGCCTTCATGTTTCTCTCAGATTCATCCCACTTAGGCAACCCAGACTTGTAGCCACCTGGCCCCAGATGATGGTGCCACATTTTTTCTCGGCGTTTATCTTGTTTACTCTCGACCGTTCCTTAGCTGCTTCTGATTCCTTGAACTGCACAAATCTGTTCCAGTCATCTTTTAACTTCAAATATTCTCCTTTGAATTCTCGAGTCTCTTTCCTGCTTTCAAGTAATTGGTCCATAATCTTTTCTTACAAGTCTGGAATTGTGTGGCCATCTTCTTAAGAGCACAATTCTTGACTTTCTCCCGTTGGAGATCTGTGAGACCCTCTGGTACGGTGTAATGTTTCATGAGCGCCTCCCAAAGCAAATCTTTTGCTCTTTCGCTCACAAAAGGAACTCCGCGATCTTTTGGCTGATTCCATTCTTGAGCGGTGATCGGGATTTGGTCCCTAATGATAACTCCACATTGACGTATAAATTTGTCTGCATTAATTTTAGGAGGATTCGGTTCGCCATCTGCTCTGATTTGATCGATGTTGTACTTTATGCCTTCTTTCAACTTTTTTGTCGGGCCACGTTTAACCCTTGTAGAAGATTTGCTCGATCCGGAGGGCTAAAATAAGAAATATTCGTTAATATATACAAATCAATCAATACTTCTGATGATCACCAGAGGGCAAATTAATACGTCACCGGACTTTGTTAAATGGAGAAAAATTTCTTCACCGTCATTGTCAGTTGGTTCCCCTTCGTCTCTTGGTTGTTCTTCCTCAATTCCCTCACCGGATGGGTTAAGGTATTGTGAGCCATCATCTACTTCTTCATTCTCTTCGTTCCCGGAGCGTATCATGTCGTACATGACATTCTCTTGATCACGGTCTCTGTCTCTACCGTTCATAGCTTAACTAATCCAGAACAAATATAAAACAATTAGAATGCATTCAATAAGCAAAACCGGAGATATGCAAATCAATACACGGCAATGCAACAATATGATCATATAATATCACTAATACATCATCCAATAGTATCACTAATACATCTCGAATATTATTATATAATATCACTAATACATCATTTAATATTATCACTAATACATCTCGAATATTATTATATAATATCACTAATACAGATCTAGTTGACGTCTCGCGGCGCAGGCGGTGGACACCCAAAGAGAAGGAACTATGATAGGATCATAGCTCGGGTGAGATCCCTGAAGAACCTGCCAGGTATTGGAGAACCTGGCGTCCAACGCAGCCATGTAGCGTCGGACGTGCTCGTCCTCCTCCCTGACACGACGACGTACCACCTCTGCGGGGGGCGGCTCCCTCTGCACCGACAGTGGTCCACGCGACCGCCACCAAAGAACCTCCGGGTCGATGATGGGACCCTGATTCCTCACCAAGCTGCGCGGCCCGGAAGGCAGCACCTCCCAGTGCCAGCCCGACGGAGCCCAGTCCTGGACATGGCGCCTCTCAAGCAGGTTGTTGCCACCGAGTCGATGACGAGGATGCTGGCCGGGCATCGTCGACTCAACGGCTACGCTATACAACTAAATATTTAAACATCTATACATCATATATCTGCCTAATATAAAATAGCTAATGCCTAATAAAAAGTCTAAACATCATAGCTAATGCAACTAAACATTTAAACATCTAAACATCATATATCACCGGCGATCGTCGCCTCCTCCTCACCGGCGATCGTCGCGGACTCCTCACCGGCGATCGTTGGGGACTCCTCACCGACGATCGTCGGCGATCATCGGGGACTCCTCACCGACGATCGTCGGGGACTCTCCCTCACCGACGATGAACAACTAAAACAACTAAAACAACTAAATTAACTAAAACATAAAAAAACAAAACAACTAAAACAACTAAAACATAAAACAACTAAATTAACTAAAACAATATGAACACTTAATTAACTAAAACAACAAAAACAAAAACATGAAAAGCATCATAATTTAACAAAATCATCTAACAGAAAAAATTATCATCATCTGACAAAATTACTACAGAAAATCATCATCATCTAACAAAATCATCTATTATCATATCTAACAAAATTACTACAGAAAATCATCTATCATCATCTATCCTCCATCATCATCATCTATCATCTATCATCTATCATCATCATCCTAAGAAAAAATTACTACAAAAAATGCATGAAAATAATCTATCGATGCAGGGGAGCTCACCGGGGGGGCCGACGAGGAGAACGGCGCGACGGCGATGAGCGACAGCCTAGCGGCGTCGGGGCAGGGCGACGGCGACAAGCAGCGACGGAGACCGCGACGGCGACCAGCGGCAGCCTGGCGACTGATACGTCTCCAACGTATCTATAATTTTTGCTTGTTCCATGTTGTTATATTATCATTCTTGGATGTTTTACAATCATTTTATTACAACTTTATATCATTTTTTGGGACTAACCTATTGACATAGTGCCAAAGTGCCAGTTGTTGTTTTTGCTTGTTTTTTACTTCGCGGAAAATCAGTACCAAACGGAGACAAAACGCTGCGGGGATTTTGGTGGATTTTTTTTACGGACAAGCAGAAAGAAGATGGGCCAAAGAACACCAGAAGAGGGGCCCCAGGGTGGCCAGCACCCACCAGGGCGCGCCAGAGGCCCCCTGGCACGGCCTGGTGGGGGCTGGGCACCTCGGGCACCCCCTCAACCGACTATCGTGCCTATAAATTCCCAGAAAATCCAAAAACCCTAGAGGAGTCGACAAAACACAATTCCAGCCGCCGCAAGTTCCAAAACCGTGAGATCCAATCTAAACACCATCACGGAGGGGTTCATCTTCCTCATAGGTGCCTCTCCGATGATGCGTGAATAGTCCACCATAGACCTACGGGTCCGTAGGCAGTAGCTAGATGGCTTCTTCTCTCTCTCTTATGATTCTCAATACAATGGTCTCTTGGAGATTTATTTGATGTAAACTTTTGCGGTGTGTTTGTTGGGATCCGATGAATTTTGAGTTCATGATCAGTTTCTATCCATGAATATTATTTGAGTCTTCTTTGATCTCTTATATGCATGATTACTTATAGCCTCGTATTTCTTCTTCGAATATTTGGTTTAGTTAGGCCAACTAGATCGATTTTTCTTGCCATGGGAAGAGGTACTTTCTGATGGGTTCGATCTTGCGGTGTTCTTTCCCAGTGACAGAAGGGGCAGCAAGACACGCATGTATCATTGCTATTAAGGATAACAAGATGGGGCCTATTCCTAGATGAATAGATCTTGTCTACATCATGTCATCGTTCTTATTGCATTACTCCCTTTTTCCATGAACTTAATACACTAGATGCATGCTGGATAGCGGTCGATGTGTGGAGTAATATAGGTAGATGCAGGCAGGAGTCTGTCTATCTATCTTGGACGTGATGCCTATATAATGATCATCGCCTTGGATATCGTCATGACTATTCGATTTTCTATAAATTGCCCAACAGTAATTTGTTCACCCACCGTGCGCTATACTCATGAGAGAAGCCACTAGTGAACCCTACGGCCCCGGGGTCTACTTTTCCATCATATTGCTTTCCGATCTACATTTTTGCAATCTTTGTTTTCAAATCTACGTTTTTGCAATCTTTGTTTTCAGATCTACAAAACCAAAAACCCAAAAATATATTGCTGCATATTTACTCTTTTTATTTGTGTTCTTGAGAGATCTATCTCTCCTATCTATCACTACCTAATCTATCTTATTACCGTAGAGAGATTGACAACCTCTCTTTCGCGTCGGGTTGCAAGTATTTGTTGTTTGTGTGCAGGTGCTGCTTATTGGGTGGTGGTGATCCTCCTATTGGTTCGATAACCTTGGTTTCATAACTGAGGGAAATACTTACCGTCGCTGTGCTGCATCATCCCTTCCTCTTTGGGGAAATACCGACGCAGTCCAAGCCACATCAAAGGAATTTCTGGCGCCGTTGCCGGGGAGGAAGCGGTCTCTTCTACGTGCCTATCGTAGGCGCCAAGGGGACTCCATCATCATCTACCAGGTTCCTAATCACAAATCTCATCTCCTTGCAATTACATTATTTGCCATTTGCCTCTTGATTTCCTCTCCCCCACTTCACCAATTTGTCGTTTTATTCGCCCTCTTTTTTGTTTGCCCTTTTTCTTGCTGGATCTCTTCCTTGCTTGCAATCTTGTTTGCGTAGTCACGATGACTCAAGAAAACACCAAGTTGTGTGATTTTTCCAATACTAATGACAATGATTTTATTAGTACGCCTATTGCTCCTCCCGCCACTAGTGCGGAGTCTTGTGATATTAATGCCGCTTTATTGAATCTTGTCATGAAAGATCAATTTGCCGGTAATCCTAATGAGGATGCCGCGTCCCATCTAAACACGTTCATTGAATTGTGTGATATGCAAAAGAAAAACGATGTGGACAATGATATTGTGAAGTTGAAACTATTTCCTTTTTCTTTGCGGGATCGTGCAAAAATTTGGTTTTCCTCTTTGCCTCGCAATAGTATCGATTCTTGGAATAAGTGCAAGGATGCTTTTATCACTAAGTATTTTCCTCCCGCGAAAATTATTTCCCTTAGGACGCAAATCATGAATTTTAAGCAACTTGAGCAGGAACATGTTGCCCAAACTTGGGAAAGAATGAAGTTGATGATAAGAAATTGTCCTACACATGGTTTGAATCTTTGGATGATCATACAAAAAATTTATGCGGGATTGAATTTTGTCTCTAGAAATCTTTTAGATTCCGCCGCGGGTGGTACTTTTATGGAGATTACTTTGGGTGAAGCTACTAAATTGCTAGATAATATCATGGCTAATTATTCTCAATGGCATACCGAAAGAGCACCTACTAGTAAAAAGGTTAATTCGGTAGATGAAATTAGTACTTTGAGTGATAAAGTTGATGCTTTGATGAAATTGGTTGCTAGTAAAAATGCTCCTATTGATCTTAATGATGTGCCTTTGTCTACTTTGATTGAGAAAAATAGTGAATCCGTAGATGTGTATTTTGTCTCGCACAAAAATTTCAATAACAATGCTTCACTAGTAGAAAACAGGGCATTAGTCCCGGTTAGGAAGGGCCTTTAGTCCCGGTTCCCCAACCGGGACTAATCAATCGAGACTAAAGGGTCCAAGCCTTTAGTCCCGGTTGGCTACGACCCGGGACTAAAGGGGCTCCACGTGGCCGTTGTCTGGAGCGGTGGCTGGAGGACCTTTAGTCCCGGTTGGTAAGGAATTTTTTTGAAAAAAAATTCGAGATATTTTAAAAAAAAATTCAAAAAAAATTTCAATTTTTTTTTCAATTTTTTTTTTCTGATTTTCAAATCTTTGAATTATTTGACAATGTAATCTCTAATCACCCCTCCTCACTGCTCCAGCGTGAAGCACTCATTCCAAATCGTCTAACTTCCCGGCCGGTCACCCATCCTCTCACTGCTCCAATACCAGCACGCTTAACTTTCGAGTTCTATCTCCCCTAGTTTCCAAGTCTGCACTTGTTGTTTTCTTGACAATAGTAAGCTATCAATCCTATTAACCCTTAGGTCTTTATGTCACATGATTTAATTTTTTGAATTCCAAACAATTATATTAAAATAAAATGAGTAATAATAATATTGAATTTCAATGAAAATCAAATAAGTAATAATATTATTATTTTCATTTTTTTGCCATTTATTCATTTAATATGGCATAATTAATATCTTTAAATCTGTAAATCGAAATTCGACAAATAATATATCCATTATTATCAGAAAAATGTGAGGAATCCAAATATGACATCATTTATTTTTTTAAATAAAATAGAAAACAACTAACATAGCAATAAAGTAATATTAACTAATTACAAAAACTAAATTATTGTCAAACAACAGAAACTAAAGTTAATTATATTAAAGTGGCAAAAAGAATTACTTTTTAATATAGCAAAACTAATTCTACCAACTAAAGTGCCAAGTTTCAACCTTTTCAGTGTTCATTTGTATTGATTTTTAATTTCAGGGTCATTTTGCTCAAAAAAATCATTAAATGCATGAAAAGTAGCAAATGAAGTTAGAAAGGATTGAAATTTGAAGATGTGGCTTAGAATGGTGCATATTGAATGCACAAAAAGTCTGGAGTTGAAATAAGTTAAAAAAATGAAATGCCTTTGTAACAGATGAGTTTTCGTCCGAAACCCTCATACTTCGAAGGAGATGGTCCAGTTTGTACACGAAGTGCATCCAGTTTTTGTTGTAACCCTCTCAACTTTTTAGCACATGCTATGTGATCGAAATGATGATACCATGCCAAGTTTCAACCTTTTCAGTGCTCATTTGTATTGCTTTTTAATTTCAGGGTCATTTAGCTCAAAAAATCATTAAATGCATGAAAAGTAGCAAATGAAGTTAGAAAGGGTTGAAATTTGAAGATGTGACTTAGAATGGTGCATATTGAATGCACAAAAAGTCTGGAGTTGAAATAAGTAAAAAAATGAAATGCCTTTGTAACAGATGAGTTTTCGTCCGAAACCCTCATACTTCGAAGGAGATGGTCCAGTTTGTACACGAAGTGCATCCACTTTTTGCTGTAACCCTCTCAACTTTTTAGCACATGCTATGTGGTCGAAATGATGATACCATGGCAAGTTTCAACCTTTTCAGTGTTCATTTGTATTGCTTTTTAATTTCAGGATCATTTAGCTCAAAAAAATCATTAAATGTATGAAAAGTAGCAAATGAAGATAGAAATGGTTGAAATTCGAAGTTGTGGCTTACAATGGTGCATATTGAATACACAAAAAGTCTGGAGTTGAAATAAGTAAAAAAAATGAAATGCCTTTGTAACAGATGAGTTTTCGTCCGAAACCCTCATACTTCGAAGGAGATGGTCCAGTTTGTACACGAAGTGCATCCAGTTTTTGCTGTAACCCTCTCAACTTTTTATCACATTCTATGTGATCAAAATGATGATACCATGCCAAGTTTCAACCTTTTTAGAGTTCATTTGTAGTGAATACAATTAAAAACAACAATTAAATGACTAAAACAACTATATAAGCAAAACAGTACTGTTTTAATTAAAATCCTAATTTAAATTATTCTAAAAATAACCAAATAAATCTTACTGTGACAACAATCTAACATGTGACTAGGAGCAAAAAGAATTAAATTAAAAACTATTTTTAAACTCAAGTTATTCACAATCTAGGGTTTGAAGCAAATTTGAACAAATTCAAATTTAAACCATTCAAATTTGAAAACTGATGGCACAAACAGAAACTAGACAAAATTTTGAATCTAATGCAAAAAGAATCACTCAAAAACATCAAATGTCCTAAAAGATATAAGGAATTTAAAACAGAAACTAAAAACAGACAACAAATAGAAAAACAGAAAAGAAACTTTCAAAACCCTTTAGTCCGGGTTGATATCTCCAACCGGGACTAAAGCCTCAACCCCTTTAGTCCCGGTTTGTATCACCAACCGGGTCTAAAGGTCTATCTCTAGTCCCGGTTGGTGATACCAACCGGGACTAAAGGGGCTCGTAGGGGCCCCAGCCTGACGCCAGCCTGCCACCACCCCTTTAATCCCGGTTGGTAACACCAACCGGGACTAGAGGTCACAAATGAACCAGGACTAAAGCCTAGCCGTTGGAACCGGGACTAGGGGTCACATTAGTCCCGGTCCAAAACCCGACCGGGACTAATGCTCCGGACGAAAGGTCCTTTTTCTACTAGTGCTTATAGAGGTAATTTTAATCCTAGGCCTTTTCCTGGAAATTCCTCTAATAATTATGGTAATTCCTATGGTAATTCTTCTTACAATAATATTAGGAACACCTCTGATCTTGAGATTAATATTAAAGAATTTCTCAATGCGCAAAAGTCTTTCAATACTACGATAGAAGAAAAGTTGAATAAGATTGATGATATGTCTAGAAGCATTGATAGAATTTCTCATGATGCTGAAAATCTTAAGTTGAAAGCTTTTGTGCCTAAGATTGATGAATCTATTAAAGCTTTATATGTCTCTATGGATGAAAGTAAGAAAAGAACCGCTATGCTTAGAGTTAAAAGAGAAATCTTAGAAAAATCGTCTTCTAGTGATTGTCGTTACAAGAATGATGTAGATCTTAACGTGATTGGTGTTTCTTCTATTGATTCCTTGTTTAGTATGTTAAAATTGATAATGAAGAGACTTAAGTAGAGTCAACTTTATCTAGAAGGCGTCCCAATAATTTGGAGGGTGAAAATCTTGATGAAATTTTTGATAAAAGAGGGTTTGAAGAGGTCAAAACTTTAACTAGTGATGTGCCCACTATCTTGGATTGCAAAGATTTTAATTATGATAGCTGCTCTTTGATTGAATGTATTTCTTTGTTGCAATCTATGTTGAATTCACCCCATGCTTATGAGCAAAATAAAGATTTTACTAAACATATCGTTGATGCCATGATGAAATCTTTTGAAGAAAAGTTGGAGTTGGAGATTTCTATTCCTAGAAAATTACATGATGAGTGGGAACCTACCATTAAGGTCAATGTTAAAAATTATGAATGCTTTGCTTTGTGTGATTTGGGTGCTAGTGTTTCCACAATTCCGAAATCTCTATGTGATGTGCTTGGTCTTACCAACATTGAAGAATGCTCTCTTAATTTGCACTTGGCGGATTCTACTATTAAAAAGCCTTTGGGAAGAAATAATGATGTTCTTATTCTTGCAAATAGGAATTATGTGCCCATTTAATTTATTGTGCTTGATATTGATTGCAATCCGTCTTGTCCCATTATACTTGGTAGACCGTTTTTACGCACTATAGGTGCCGTAATTGATATGAAAGAAGGCAATATTCGTTTTCAGTTTCCCTTGAGAAAGGGTATGGAACACTTCCCTAGAACAAGAATTAAGCCACCATATGAATCAATAATAAGGGCATCCTATGGATCCAAAACCAAAGATGAAAATACTTGAATCTATCCAATATGCCTAGCTAGGGGCGTAAAATAATAGCGCTTGTTGGGAGGCAACCCAATGAATAAATAAATTTTTGCTTTTTCCTTTATGTTTTTGAGTGTTGACACAATTATGCCTCTGTTATGATTGTGTTTTTATGGTTTATTTAGTGTTTGTGCCAAGTAGAACCGTTAGGATGATTCATAGGATGTGTAGAAGTGATGCTGAATCTGAAACAGAAACTTTGCGTCGAGTATATGAATTTTCATTTTTTGCTGGAACGTGATATTGAGCTGCAATTTTAACACAGTGTTGCTATACAAATTCCTTATGTTTTCCTAGTTTGTAAGAATTTTTAGAGTTACAGAAGTATGGGTATGGTACAGATTACTACATACTGTTCTGTTTGAAACAGATTCTGTTTTTGTTGCATTGTCTGCTTGTTTTGATGAATCTATGGTTTGTATTGAGAGGTATAAGCCATGGTAAAGTTAAAATAAAGTAGGTATAATGCAATTATAAAATTTGAATGGGTTTACAACAGTACCTAAAGTAGTGATTTGCTTTCTTATACTAACGGATCTCACGAAGATTTTGTTGAGTTTTGTGTGATTGAAGTTTTCAAGTTTTGGGTGAGATCACGATGGATGAAGGAATAAAGAGTAGCAAAATCCTAAGCTTGGGGATGCTACCGCACCCCCAAGATATATCCAAAGAGTAACAAGCAACTAAGCTTGGGGATTCCCCCGAGTGGCATCCCCTCTTTCTTCTAACGACCATCGGTATTTTACTTGGAGCTATATTTTTATTCGTCACATATCATGTGTTTTGCTTGGAGCATCTTGTATCTTTACTTGCTTTGTTTGTTAGTGTTTCCCTTGTACCCTTGCTGGACACACCTATTTGAGAAAGCCAAAAGCATGCTATGATTTTTTAGAATCGCTCTATGTGCTTCACTTAAACTTTTTGAGCTATAGAATTGCTCTAGTGCTTCACTTATATCTTTTTGAGCATGGTGTGCTTGGAAACTTTTGAATAAATACTCTCATGCTTCACTTATACCTTTTTGAGAGATGAAATCTTTATGCACATGCGCTTCACTTAAATTTGTTTGAGCTTGCCAAAAAGCAATGGCAATATATAAAACTAGTCCCAAAGTGATAGATATCCAAGGAGGATATAATAAAAACTTTCATGAAGATCATTGGACAAATTAAACTTGATTCCTTGTAATAGTTTTGAAACATGATGATAGTAATATGTGAGTCGTGTTAATGAGTAATTATGCTTAGTAGGAATATTGGTGTTAAGGTTTGTGAATCCCTATGCATGCACGAAAGTCAATAATTATGCAATGAATTTACATCCTACTTGTGGTGCATTATTCGGTGTTAGTTATGTTCAATGCTCACCTATGTGATTTTTCGTTTCTTGGTTTGGTTGCTCCCCAATCTATTTGCTAGCCTTCACTTGTACTAAGTAGAAATACTACTTGTGCATCCAAAATGCTTAAACCAAGTTTTGCCTTATGAGTCCACCATACCTACCTATATGCGGTATTTCCATGCCGTTCCAAGCAAATTTGTATGTGCCATCTCTAAATTTTCAAAATAAATTTTCTCTTTTGTGTGCCGGTACCGCTCATGAAACGGTGGGGAGTGTCCAATATTTTTCCATGCTAGATGTGTTATTCTCAAGATGAGTGTTTATTCACTTGTCATTGCACGAGAGTGCGGCGGTAATAGAGATGCCCATTCCCGAAATGAAAAATAAAAAATATTTACTTTATGTTGTCAAATAATAAATTCCTTGAAAAGTGTTGGTATGGAAGGCAACCGTGGAGACGGCCCGCCATGGAAAGTGAAAGTTTGGTGGAAAAAGGAATAAACTTTATTTTCTGTTTGGGAACCGTCTATGATATATCTAGCATGAAAAGTATTGTGAGATACTTTGTCGTTTTCGTTGACAGGAAAAGCATGCCACCGAAAATATTTTTTCTCTCTCAATTTAAACCTTGAGCTCTAGCACCTCTACAAATCCCTACTTCCCTCTGCGAAGGGCCTATCTATTTACTTTATGCATTTTTTATTTTGCTTTGAGTCTCCATCTTCTCTTAGAAGCACCAACTAGGGGGCACTATGATCGTACTTGAGCATTGGGCATAGCTAATATTTGAGTGTGTTTCATGAATGGATCAATGATTGAGCATGATGGGCTAGGGATAGCTTTCTTTAGTGTTGATATTTTGAAAGACATGGTTGCTTGTTGACATGCTTGAGTATTGAAGTCATTATGTTAAAACTAGACCATTGCTTTGAATCATTTACAAGTCCAAATGTCCATGCTATACAAAGAAGAAAAGAATATGATGAACATGTTAGGCAGCATTCCACATCAAAAATTATGTTTTTATCATTTACCTACTCGAGGATGAGTAGGAATTAAGCTTGGGGATGCTGATACGTCTCCAACGTATCTATAATTTTTGCTTGTTCCATGCTGTTATATTATCATTCTTGGATGTTTTACAATCATTTTATTACAACTTTATATCATTTTTTGGGACTAACCTATTGACATAGTGCCAAAGTGCCAGTTACTATTTTTGCTTGTTTTTTACTTCGCAGAAAATCAGTACCAAACATAGATGAAACGCTGCGGGGATTTTTGTGGATTTTTTACGGACCAGAGAAAACCAGATGAGCCAAAGAACACTAGAAGAGGGGGCCCAGGGTGGCCAACACCCACCAGGGCGCGCCAGAGGCCCCCTGGCGCGGCCTGGTGGGTGCTGGGCACCTCGGGCACCCCTTCAACCGACTATCGTGCCTATAAATTCCCTGGAAATCCAAAAAACCTAGGGGAGTCGACGAAACACAATTCCAGCCGCCGCAAGTTCCAGAACCGCGAGATCCAATCTAAACACCATCACGGAGGGGTTCATCTTCCTCATAGGTGCCTCTCCGATGATGCGTGAGTAGTCCACCATAGACCTATGGGTCCGTAGTTAGTAGCTAGATGGCTTCTTCTCTCTCTCTCTTATGATTCTCAATACAATGGTCTCTTGGGGATCTATTTGATGTAAACTTTTGCGGTGTGTTTGTTGGGATCCGATGAAGTTTGAGTTCATGATCAGTTTCTATCCATGAATATTATTTGAGTCTTCTTTGAACTCTTATATGCAAGATTACTTATAGCCTCGTATTTCTTCTTCGAATCTTTGGTTTAGTTAGGTCAACTAGATCGATTTTTCTTGCCATGGGAAGAGGTGCTTTGTGATGGGTTTGATCTTGCGGTGTTCTTTCCCAGTGATAGAAGGGGCAGCAAGACATGCATGTATCGTTGCTATTAAGGATAACAAGATGGGGTCTATTCCTACATGAATAGATCTTGTCTACATCATGTCATCGTTCATATTGCATTACTCCGTTTTTCCATGAACTTAATACACTAGATGCATGCTGGATAGCGGTCGATGTGTGGAGTAATAGAGGCAGATGGAGGCAGGAGTCGGTCTATCTATCTTGGACGTGATGCCTATATAATGATCATCGCCTTGGATATCGTCATGACTATTCGATTTTCTATCAATTGCCCAACAGTAATTTCTTCACCCACCGTGCGCTATACTCATGAGAGAAGCCACTAGTGAACCCTATGGCCCCCGGGTCTACTTTTCCTATCATATAGCTTTCCGATCTACGTTTTTTGCAATCTTTGTTTTCAGATCTACAAAACCAAAAACCCAAAAATATAGTGCTGCATATTTACTCTTTTTATTTGTGTTCTTGAGAGATCTATCTCTCCTATCTATCACTACCTAATCTATCTTATTACCGTAGACAGATTGACGACCTCTCTTTCGCGTCGGGTTGCAAGTATTTGTTGTTTGTGTGCAGGTGCTGCTTATTGGGTGGTGGTGATCCTCCTACTGGTTCGATAACCTTGGTTTCATAACTGAGGGAAATACTTACCGTCGATGTACTGCGTCATCCCTTCCTCTTTGGGGAAATACCGACGCAGTCCAAGCCACGTCAGCCCCCTCAACGCAACCGGAAGCAATTGCGTCATGATCACATGGCAGTCATGAGACTTTAGGTTCTGGAATTTTTTTCTCTGCCATATTTATTATTCCTTTTATATTCGATGAGAAGCCAGACGGGACCTTCATACTGAGCAGGCATTCAAAAAATATTTCCTTCTCTGCTTTGGTAAGAGCGTAGCTGGCTGGACCTTCATACTGCTTTGGATGCATGCCGTCTTTTGCGTTCATACGTTGCTGGTCCTGCCGTGCCTCTAGTGTATCTTTTGTCTTCCCATATACTCCCAGGAAGCCTAGCAGGTTCACGTCGATTGCAGAGCGGACCTCTAGGACTTTCCAATATTCTAGCTCCCAAAATATAGATTTCTTCTTCCACATGGGGGCGTGTCCGTCAGCGTTAATCGGAACAGATTGTCCGCCAAGACCCTTTCCAAAGATTACTTGTAAATCCTTGACCATATCAAGTATATCATCACCAGTACGGAGAACAGGCTTCTTTCGGTGATCTGCCTCAACTTTGAAATGCTTGCCTTTCTTTCTTAAGGCATGCTTGGTCGGAAGAAATCGACGATGTCCCAGGTACACATTCTTCTTGCATTTGTCCAAATATATACTTTGAGTCTCATCTAAACAATGCGTGCATGCATGGTATCCCTTGTTTGTCTGTCCTGAAAGGTTACTAAGAGTAGGCCAATCATTGATGGATACAAACAACAACGCTCGCAGGTCAAATTCCTGCTGTATGTGCTCATCCCACACACGTACGCCTTCTTTATTCCACAACTGTAAAAATTCATCAACTAATGGCCTTAGGTACACATCAATGTCGTTGCCGGGTTGCTTAGGGCCTTGGATGAGCACGGGCATCATAATGAACTTTCGCTTCATGCACAACCAAGTTGGAAGGTTATAGATACATAGAGTCACAGGCCATGTGCTATGCTTGCTGCTCTGCTCCCCAAAAGGATTAATGCCATCTGCACTTAAACCAAACAATACGTTCCTTGGGTCATCTGCAAAGTCCGGCAACTTTCTTTCGATTTTTCTCCACTGCGACCCATCAGCAGGTAGTCGCAACTTCCCATCTTTCTTACGGTCTTCTTTGTGCCATCGCAACGACTTGGCATGCTCTTTGTTTTGGAACAAACATTTCAACCGTGGTATTATAGGAGCATACCACATCACCTTGGCAGGAATCCTCTTCCTCGGGCGCTCGCCCTCAACATCATCACCAGGGTCATCGCGACAGATCTTATATCGCAATGCACTGTATACCGGGCATGCATTCAAATTCTCGTACTCCTCACCGCGGTAGAGGATGTAGTCATTAGGGCATGCATGTATCTTCTGCAGCTCTAATCCTAGAGGGCAGACAACCTTCTTTGCTTCGTATGTACTGTCGGGCAATTCGTTGTCCTTTGGAAGCTTCTTCTTCATTATTTTCAGCAACTTTTCAAATCCCTTGTCAGATAGACCATTCTCTGCCTTCCATTGCAGCAATTCCAGTGTGGTACCGAGCTTTATGTTGTCATCTTCGCAATTTGGGTACAACCATTTTTGTGATCCTCTAACATGCGTTGCAACTTCAACTTTTCCTTTTAACTTTCGCAGTTTCTCTTTGCATCAGCAAAGGCCCGACCAAGATCATCAGCGGGCTCATCTGATGCCTCAGCTTCTTCTACTTCATTCTCGTCCCCCATTGTAGTACCATCATATTCAGGAAACCTAGGATAGTTGTCATCATCCTCTTCTTCTTCATTCTCTTCCATTAGAACCCCTCTTTCTCCGTGCTTGGTCCAACAATTATAGCCGGACATGAAACCGGACGTAAACAGGTGGACGTGAATGTGTTTTGCGCTAGAGTAAGTCTTATCATTCTTACACACACCATCCCGCTAGTTTGCCTCAGCCACACGCAGAAAACTATGCACGCCATTAATGAACTGGGGAGAGCGTCGGTCATCGTACATCCATTGCTGGTTCATCTTCATTACACAACACCGAAAAGACCAAATTAATACAAGTTCATACAAACTTATTCTCATAAAACAACATACAACTATCTAGCTAAAACATTTAAATGCAACAACAAATGCGATCAAAATCGCAACTAAGGTAACAATTGATCCAACAACATAATGATACCAAGCCTCTTTATTAATGGCATATTTTCTAATCTTTCTAATCTTCAAGCGCATTGCATCCAACTTGATCTTGTGATCATTGACGACATCGGCAACGTACAACTCCAATTTCATCTTCTCTTCTTCAACTCTTTTCAAATTTTTTTCAAATCCTCGTTTTCTTTTTCAACTAAATTTAACTTCTCGAAAATAGGGTCGGTTGGAATTTCCAGTTCAACTACCTCCTAGATAAAAATATCTATGTCAACTTGATGGGCATAATTGTCATTAACACGAAATGTAACAAATAGTTATAAAAGAGAATATACCACATCCGAATCGTAAACCGGACGAGGGCCGACGGGCACGGATATCAAAACCATGGCAATATATATAACAAACAATCAGACGAGTAAGAAAATTATGCAAGTAACTATCTAAATCATACAAAAACGATTTTTTTTATAAAAAGGATAAGAACAAGAAGAGGCTCACCAAGTGACCGAGGTGGTGCCGGCGACGGGACGGTGCGGGCGATCGACGGTGGTTAGGACGGGGACGGGAAGGCACTAAGTAAACCACACCTACACACATATGCAAACTAAGAAGTTAATTTGAGCCCAAATTGCATATAAAGCAAACTTATAAAGCTAAAAACTCCCACATAATTACACCCAAACTAAAACCCACAAATCACTATACTTATAAAGCATTGCACGAGCTGATCTAGCAATGAGAGATGAAAGGACAAAGTTGCTAACCTTTGTGAACATTTGGATGGATTCGGGTGCCTCAAATCTTGACAAATCTTGGCAAAAATGGAGGGATGAGCTCGAGAAGAGGAAGAGAAAACAGAGAAATGGAGAGGATGAACTCGGACGGGAAGAAGCACATCCATATATAGGGATACATTTAGTCCCGGTTGGTCCTACAAACCGGGACTAGAGGTCTATCTCTAGTCCCGGTTGGTGTTACAAACCGGGACTAAAGGTGCTCGCAGGGCCCCAGCCTGACACCAGCCTGCCACCACACCTTTAGTCCCGGTTAGTAACACCAACTGGGACTAGAGGTTCCATCATTAGTCCCGATCTGTGTGAGCAACCGGGACTAAAGTGGCTCGCAGGGGCCCCAGCCTGCCACCACCCCTTTAGTCCCAGTTGGTAACACAAACCGGGAGTAAAGGTTACTCATGAACCGGGACTAATGCCTAGCCTAATGAACCGAGATTATTGGTGGCATTAGTCCCGGTCCAGAAGCCAACCGGGACTAATGCTTCGATCCAAAGGCCAGTTTTCTACTAGTGCTACATTCATATAATCCTTACGCATCTGCAGGTTCCAGGTTCTGCTTCACCTCCACCTGCTCCCGTGCTTGATCACAACAACCTGGAACTGAACAAGTTCTCTGAGAAGACGACTGTCATCACTTATCCCGTGGCAGCTATACAGTCCAAGGGAACGGGCTGTCCTTTTAAAACTGGTCACGTTCATGATTTTCATACTCCTAGGCGTTTTACGGTTTAGATACATGAATTTGAGGAACTTCACATGTTTGCGCTGCCGAAAGTAATAGAGCAACATTTCAAGGAGCCTGTCCCTCGTGTAATACAGGTGTACACAAGCCCTCATTGCCACTGGAACATTCGTATGACCCGCTGGGAGGACAAACTTGTCTTCAACGATGTGAAAGCAAGTTGAAGGAGTTTTGGAGATCACCATGATCTCAGGAAGGGTGACATCCTCACCTTCACTGTTGTTTCTGCTCACAGGCTGGACGTGAATATCTACGACGCAAGGAACTCCATGTAGAAGCAGCTGATGTGCCATGAGCACACATATTTCGCCTGATCACCTACAATAGTCTTCTGTTGTACTGAGTTTCGTGCGTAGATCATCTTTTGTGTTGGTCCGTTGTAGTATTGAACTCTGTCCGTTTGTTACTTTATCTTTTAGTTGTATCAGGAAGCAGTCAGTGAGATTAAATTTATCGTTCAGTTGTACTGTGTTGGCCCGTTACAGGACGCACCCGCTGAGATTTAATTTATCATGTTTTGTTTGTTGTCGTCTCGTCTAATCAGTTGGCGTGACTCGTCAATGCAAGTCTGGGGTTCTGCACACGCCAGCTCCTCATGCCAAACAGTACAGCGCGTCATGTCCATCGTCCTGACACGCCTATTTTATTGGCGCTGCATGAACAGTAGGCTACCTAGATTCCTTTCATCATGAACTGACGCCCCATCAAATCAGTCAATTACGTCTACCTGTTTGGCGATTCCGTCCGCGTGTCGATGCCTTCGTTAATGGTGCTACAGCAAGGTTGGATGCTCCGACTTACATTTCTTCAGGCACCGTGCAAGGACGACTGAATTTTTGTTCTGGAGTTTGGCGTGCTTACGATTGCACTGCTATGTTTTTCTGATTGGAATTGAGTTCAGTTAGCTCAGTTAGCTTCAGCTAGGTTCAGTCAGATTCAGATTCACTTGGGTTCAGTTAGCTTCAGGTAGGTTCACTTAGGTTCAGCTCTGAAGATTGTTCAGTTGTCAAAAATTAAAGCCAAAAGCCACAATTCTACCATGTTTATGAGCAAAATCCTAACAAGAACAGAAGGACACAGCTAGCACCCCTTACATAAGAAATCATGGTATTGACAAAAGCTAGGACCATCCGTGTTGTCGCCGTCCTTGATGAACTCTAACTGCTGCGCGAGTTCATCGATTGCGTCGGCGCGTGTAGGTCCTCATGGCAGCCGACATTGTCGCTAAGCTGGTGTGGTCGCCGGGAGAGCAGGGCGACATACGGTGCATGGCGACCATCTCGGCCTCGTCCGCCAGGCGGGCAGCCTCTTGGACGCGCTTGGTGCACTTGAAGACGACCCTCCTGGTGTCTCGCTCCGCATGCGTCGACTGCCGGCGGAGCTCGACGATGAATGGCGAAAGCCCCTTGACCTGTTCGTAGAGGCCGTCGAGCACGCGGGGTCGTGCATGCTTCATGGAAACCAGAACCTCCGCCGCTTCACTTACAGACAGTAATGCTGGATAGCACTCGACGCGACCGTACTTCCTTTTCGTCGGGCTTCTCCTTGGCGTATAAACTGGTAGGATATCTCTAGGAGCCGAGGTGGTTTCTCTGGCGGTGATTGTATCCACTCCCATTGCACTGCAGTCGGAATCGGCGGAGGAGGATGTAGGCGGCGGCTGAGGCGAGTGTGCCTGTTGGCTTTCGCGGAGGTGCCATAGGTACAAAGCAGGAACCACCATCGCGGAGGACGCCATGGACGTGGGGGTGAGGTGTGTGGGTTGGGGGGCAGGGGGCGGGGGGTGCTTGGGGTTTGGGGGGAATGCAAGCTAGAGAGGTGCGGCAAAGTTCAGATACCCCTTGCGGATGCTCACTGTGGTCGCCTCTATAGGTGCAGCAAAGTTAATATACCCCTTGGACGCATCTTCTGATTGCATGTGTATGCAAGTTGGATGGTCTGGCATATAAGGGTGCACTGTGGTCGTGTATCCTGTTGGGAATTATAAAATAAGGTGCCTAGGTAAACGTTGTCACGCCTTGTGGAGAGGCGTCACATCGGGTCAGATGTTCTCTAATGTTTGTTGGACCGTATAATAAGCGTACCCCTTTAAAATCACCCCTCATGTAATGACACCCCCATCTCCCCACACCGCAGCACCCTCCCCACCCCACCCCCCCACACACACATACACACCAGCGTTCCAACCACATCCCCCCCCCACACAACATCGTCCGCCCCCTCCTGGCACACAAATTGTTCATCTTCTCCGTTGTTGGGATGGACATCCGAACGGAGCCAGGCCGAGGTGATTTGGTGCTTATGGAAGCAGTGAACAAGGCTACTACTGCGAAAGATTTTGTAAGTATTTGACCAAGCTAAATCTGCTTTCATGTGTACGTACTTAAAATCACTTACGACTTTGAAAACTTGTATCCATTGATGTACACATAATGCGTCATGTCCCGTTTGTAATTATTTGTAGTTGGAAAGGCTGTGGTCTTTGCTGCCGGCCGAGTTCAGGTTCGATCCGTCGGACCGTGAAATCATGGAGCATCTCCAGGCCAAGTTTGCTGACGGCGGCGTCCGATCTCACCCTCTCATTGAACGATTCATGCCGACCTTACGGAAGGGTGTATGGTCGACACATCCTGACAAACTCCCAGGTGATCCAATCGTCCTTCGCTATCAAGCAATTTGTGTCGTATTTGCATCATCTGATCGCCGCGTTGTCATGCCAGAACTGAGAATGGACAGCATCAGCAGACATTTCTTCTACGTCCCCTCGAATGCGTACAACACGGGAACGAGGAAATGTTGCCTGATACAGTCGGATGCCTAGCTAGAACTACGTGGCACAAGACTAGAAGAAGCTTGGGCATCAAGGTCAACGGGTTGTACGCAGGCTGGAAGCAGGTGTTGGTGCTTCACACTAGGGCCGACGACGCCAGGTACAACACGAACTGGGTCATGCACCAGCACCACCTCGGAGAGCAGCCCCATGAGAAGACGGGAGAGCTAGTTGCCTGCAAGATATTCTACAAGACAGAGATAAGGACCAAGTCAAGGGTAGCGCGTTAGATCCTCATTAGCCTCGTTGTTTGTTCAGACATCTTTTGTTGACCGTCGTTGATTCTGTTAACATCTATCCTTTTGGCACGGTAAATGTAGCTCTACACGAAGGTTATCTGTGTTCCTTATGTTCCTTATGTATCATTTCTGATTGATAGATCACGCCACACTAGTTGGCGTCTGAAGAAATGGTTGTTCTGTTTAACGTACTAGAATATCTGGGTAGGGCTTGTACTATTAAACGGCACGGACTTAACCTGTTGGGGGAAGTCATCCTTACGGTCGTACCCCTACTTCCCCATCCTCGGTAGTCGCAGTGTTAACCTTCACCGGCTTTCCCGGTGACTCTGTGCTATCCCCACCGCTGTCCATGGACGTTGAGGGCAGCAGTTCAAATGACCCGCACTTCACGGACCGCTGGTTGCGCATCGTCGATGTGGGACATGGGGATCTTGCTCGGAAGGCATATGTTGGAAACAACGTCCAGGTTGTCTCACATAGTAATCCACCAATGACTATAAGTACTTCTGAATCTATGCTGCCTATTCACGAATCCTTATTTCAAGCACTCATTGTTTAAACGTCCTAACTTCTTTGTCTAAACAACCGCGTAGGAACTGGTTCGGGCAGCTCTGGAGGCCATAGATCTAGAGGACGAACTCGACTTGTTGAAGACTGGTGCGGACGAGCGGAACCACCTGCCTTTCAAAAACATTGATGAGCCCAACGGAGAAGAAGCATCAGCAGCTTGTTTTGACGATTGGGTGGACGCTCTTCTTCAGTTTGACACTCGTGTAGCTGGACATGTGGTAAGTAAACTTTCGTATCTCCATCTTCTTCAGTAACGTTTACTAACAACTCTGCACCTGGTGTACCTGACAGAAGCAATCTGCAAATTCGCGTCGCCAGTTCTCTAAGGAGGATAGGAAGTGAGGGTGGCGGCTGAGAGACTCCTTTTTCGATTGGCTGAGTAGTGTGATGGAACACAAAAGGGCAGTTCAGGCTCGCGGCTCGAAGGCGCAGTTGAAGGATTTTCCGAGGACAACCCGTCACAAACTACATCTGCTCCAGATGCGCATTTGGATTGAATCGAACACGGAGGAGAGAAACAGGATGGGTCCTCGGTCTAGAGAGCTACCATATCCTATGTTATCCATCAGGTGGGCTATCCTAGAAGGCGCAACTTCGAATCCGGAACAGGCCTCTAGATGGTCGTTCCTATGCGAGCGTACACCATTGTTGGATTCTCCTGAAGAGTGTGCAGCTTTTCCTCCCCTTCCCCGGTTCCAGGATGTACACTGCGGTGATAATGTAGTCAGGCAGTAATGAAACTAGCTCACGCTTATTTGATGAAATGTTAGAGAGTACATTAATGTTACAATACAAATTGTACACAACAGTGAAAACAGGGCATGTTCTTCAGTCAAAAATCGAGTACATTAACGCCTCAAACTATTTTCCTAATCTAGTACGTGGACACGTCCCTTTCGGTAAAGACTCGCTCAATCCTTGATTGGAGCTCGATCCTTTCCTCCCGGGCTTTGTCAAGATCTACAGTCAGCCTGTCAACCTAAACCTGCAGCTTCATCTTCTCCCCCTCTAGGTTGTAATATTCTTCGGCAATGCACACGTTGTCCCTAATTCTTGTGCATCTTTCGTCATCATACAACATCCAAAGCTTGGTCAATGTTTTCTTCAGACATTCCGGCCATTCCTGGTCAACCCACTCTAAGAAGCCACAGTTCGACCCTCCCTGCATAGTATTAGCACCGATTTTTGGATGGGTTACTCAGCCTTGCATATGAACTGAGACATGAAGCTTCGTAAGCTGTCGGTATTGTACCCACCAGATCAGCGCATCCCAAAAATCTTCAGCCGGTGTCAGTTCCATCGAACGCAACCAGTCTCCGGCAGTAAGCTCGGTGATGGCACTGCGTAGTGACATCAACCGCTCGGCCGCAGTAGTCGTCATCGTCGATGGTACGTACCACCTGCTTGAGAAGATTCATAACAAAACCATGGCATGTAGCTGGTCAATTTGTTCAGCCAAAGACAAATGAAGATGTGTCGGGCGACCCCAGCACATGACGAAATGGAACTCACGATGTTGAAAAGGGAATCGACGTCGAAGCAGTCCGCTCCGCCGCCGTTGTCCGTGCCGCCGGCCCCTGTAACCATGGACCCGTCGGCCGGGTTTCGTGGCCTTGCGGGCTCGGTCCGATTCGGCTCGTCCGAGCCTGTTGCTTGTGTGTGTGGGGGGGGGGTTGGCATGTGCAGCGGCGAGATGATGTGGGGAACGGCTGTCGAGGCCACCATGTCCATGGCATTTATCGCAATCCATATCCGCCTTGCTCCTAGGCGGCGTAAGAGGTTGGTGTTGAACGTCACCTAGTTTGGCGCTTCAACTATTTTTTGCGGTACCAATCGTCCTTTACGCCCTTTAATTGCTCCAATTTACTTTCCAAGCGCCAACCGCCCCCCTTCACGATCTATTCCATCTCTCGTAGCCCTGTCCTCCCCTTCGCACGTTCATTGTAGCCGCTAGGCCTTCTCCATGATCTGTCTTCCCCTGGCGGTTTCGTTCGACAGTCACTGCAACAATGGACGAACCAGGCGGCAACCATGCGAAAAGGCCAACTGGCGGCATGTCGGATGATGCGCTGCGCCTTATCGCGTGTACCTCCGACGTGCTGACTGCAACAAGACTTGCCGCAGGCTCCTCTAGATTCTTCAAGGCTATCGTTAAGCATTCACCCCATCTGCCCATGTTCCTTGGTTTTCCATGCCTCTTCCAGGACGATCATGTCCAAGTGGCACAACCTCCTAGGATTGGGCGGCGTTGCAGGATCACGCCGCTAGACAACTACAATTACGAGGACACATGGATCGCAATAGATGAGGAGGTTCGTAGTCCATTACTACGCCGTGTTCCTAAACTATCTTCACGGCGACGTTAAATTATGCTTTGTCCACTCGTCAATGCAGGTTTGCATAGGAGCTAATGAAGATTGGATGGCGTACATCGGTAGGAATACCGAAATCAAGTTACACAATGTGTACATCGGTGTCACCGTGGATGTGGCACCGCTGTCAACAGTTGGTTTCGACATTACAGATTCCGAGGACCGACGTATAATGAAATACGATCATGCTGAAGCAATGTTGAAAAAGATTGTGATTCACTCTCCACCAACATCGTATGTTGGGTACAACAACAAGGCTCTCATCGCTGTATTCGATATTGCAGTGGTTACCATGGACATCTGCGCGGACGGATGGAGCACTCTGGCTCCCGCCAAGTTGTTCCCTGCAAAATTTGAAGACGGAATGCGACTCGGCGATCGGCTCTATGCGCTGACAAACGAGGGGAGTTGCTTCGTGTGGTATCCGGGCACCTATGGTAAGAGATCGCATCTTAGCACTACTGCCCTGTACGAACTCATGTTATGTACTTTCTCAGGGACGACACACCCCCTTCGAAAATCAGTTCGCCCTGGCAAGAAGTTCCACATCCCGTAGGGCTCACATGGAACCTTGCCAGGGATGAATCGTCATGGCCAGGCAACGTCTACATGGCCGTGACTTTTGGTCAGGTCACTGGGCAAGAAGTCCAGAAGCCTTACCTTGATCGGGCGCTGACTGTCTACACAGGTCCCGTCCGTCCTCGAAACTACTATTACGCTATGCATGATCTAACTGCATCATCATCCTTTGTTCGACGTTGGTAAGTTTTATGAACACACAGGGTTGCATTGCATGGTGTTTAGCTTCCAAGGCGGGGAGCAGGACGTACGTAATGGTTCATGGGAACCCACAAACACTCTCGGTGAGCGCTCGCTCTTCATAGCAGACAGCCAACCACTAATGCTAAAGGTACCACCATCCGTGCACGATGCCGATGGCCTGCTGTTCCTGAAGGCGGGTTGTGTTTACAGCGCCCACAGGATGCTCGGAGGAGCGGCAAACAGGATCACTTACGTTTGCCGCTTCAGCTTGGATGTGGCTCCTGCATTAGGTACGATTCTCACTGGTAGAGGCACACCTATGTGGATGGTCCCGTCCATGGCCCGGATATGGGACTGGAACATACCGGAAGACAAAGACCGGGCGATGGATTATTTCGCTGCCTCGTGAAAACTTCAGTGCTGATCAGTTAAGTTGTGTGCAGAACTATATGTTGTCATGATCTTGGTCTAGTGCTGTAGTAATGCTTTTTTCGAACAATGTAGTTGTGTTCCTTGTGTGTTTGCTGTAAGAACTTGCAGTTTTCGTTGCATGTAACATTAAAGTAAGGGATAATTCATACAATAACAGGTGTCACAGCTGTCATTCTCAACACAACATGTTAACAAAAGATCGTGAACTTAATTTTTCAACAGATGACTGAAGACTAAATCCGTCGGAACGTCTTGTACGAATCTGTTAGCCAACCATAATTGTCCTTCATACGCTGCTTCTTGCTTTCTTGCCTTTCCCTTTCTTCGACCTCTTTCGCCGCCTTCACCTCACGTTCCAGCTTGAGCCCCTCTGCTTCCTGGGTCTCCATTTTGCGAGCCCATGCTGCTTCAAATTGTTTGTCTCTCATCTCCTGGTCCTTAGAAAGTTCGTCATCGAACACCTTCCAAGCTTCGTCCAATGTGTCGGGACCGTACAAGGGGCACCACCTAGTTATGTCCTGGCAATGCTCGCACCATACCGGATCAGGTGCCCGCGGTGTTGTCTGTCCCGGACGCCATATAGCTCAGGGCGAAGGCGGAGGACGGACTTGCCGCGTCCAGCTGTGCGCAGGCTTCTTACATAGAGTAAAACGGGCTCTGCTCGTTAGCAGATAATCGTCGTACACATCTGGTCCATCGATCCATTGGAAAAAGTAGCAACACAGCTCACTCTGCAGTGAAGATGCAAACTCTGTTAGCACCAAACATTGATGCCTTACTTTGTATATGAGGAAAGAAGCAAGAACAAACCTCCCAATGTCCACAAGAGTAGTACGCACGTCCTGCTGTATCTGGATGCATCGACTGGAATATGTATGCTGGCTCCCCGCAGCAGCATAGAGGAACTGGCATCCTAGGTGGAACCGGAGCATGTTTTGAAGCAACAGTAGGGTATTTACCCTTGCTGAGCTTCGCGAGGGCGCGTAGCCTGTTGAAATCATCCCAGTCTTTAGGGCGCTCTGTAAATAAGGTGTTATGCCAGATCTAATAACAAGGAAAGCAAGAACTAGGATCTGAAAACAAAGATAATCACCTCCAAGGAAGATCGCCATGGATATGATGCGGCGACATGGCTGCTGTTGCGGCTCCTTTAGTGGATGGGATCTAGATTTGAAATACGTTGGCTATGATGCAGCGACCTGTCTGCTGTTGCGGCTCCTTTAGTGAACGATATCTAGATTTGAAAGATGGTGGGAGGGTACGAGGGAAGGGATTGTATTATGATGTTGTGAACACGCCAAGGGACTTGGCGTAACATTTTCCAATGTCTTGGTTACGTACATTGGACAGACCGGCGTATGCCCTAGATGGTTCTGATGGGCTGGGCTAGAGCGGCCGGCCCGAATCAGCGCAAGGGTAGGACTGGCCTATTTGCTAAGCGGCGGCTGGCAACGAGCGGTGGCACTACTCCCCTACTAGCCTATTTGCTAAGGTCATTGTAACAGCATAGTTAAAAAAGTATTGAGTGGATCATAGTACCATATGATAACATGACGACATCTGAGTACATCACATAACACAAAAGTCACCTAAATGACAACTAGACATGGTGATCTGCGTGGTCACATACAATAGGAAACTCAACGAGATCTGGGTTGAACATCGTGACCACCCAGTGATCATGCCACACAACGTCAAAATGTAGAATGTAGCCAGGCAACATCCCAGTGTGCTTGACAAAAGTAAGCCATCCCTCACTCAGGAACCTTTGACGACCTGAAGATCTCAGCATCACTAACCATGTACATCTGCATACACGAAGGTTGACAGTACGATGTCCGAGCTCACCACAGCTGAGGCGTTCTACAAACTGGGCTGGTATAGGAAGGGTTGATTCCAGGTCAGAGAGCATGATGACACGAATAAACTTGGTTACCGTAAAGTCATCTACCACATGCCCAACCCTAAAGGGCTGACCCCTCTGCTGCTCTTGCTGATGGTCATCTTGTATCTCCTTCTTTAGTATCTTCTTCTGGTCCTGGGGAACATCCCTCGTCTTCTTCCTCTTATTCTGTTCCTGCTGGGAAACATCAACCTTCTTCATCCTCTCCCGTTCCCCAATTGCAACACCCTTCATCTTCTGGTCCTGTGGAACATCCCACGTTTCCATGTTCTTCAGCTAGTTGCGGCGAAAAGGCTTCTTATTTGTACATCTACTCTGCCATTCACAGGGGACAAAGCTATCCAATGGCTTCCGCCTCTTATATGGGTACCTATCCTGGGTAATTAGACAGCCAGCAGGCTTCGAACCAACATACTCAGGTTTCATGGCCTCCAGGATGATGGGCATGCTTCCGTCCTCCCCGCTCTCTGAATCTATGATCATTATATGTGTATCCTCTGAAGCCATGCCTGCAAACATAAATGGGTAAATGGACTGTATGAACATTCAGCACTAACAAATCAGACCGTCGTCGCTCTCTGAATCAGTCAGATCTCATACGAGCAAACACCCTGCCGGCAAATGTACTGTTCACTAAAGCGAATCTGATGCTACAATAAACATAAACGGTGAATCGGACGGATAAGAGGAAGAGGAAGCTCACCTTTAAGCCGTGGACGAGGGCGGCGACTCCGCGACGGATGGTTCTGGCCGATACCTCCCACGGCCGGCAACGAAGGTGTGTGCTGGATGGATGGGGTGGTTGAGATAGGACGAGGGTTTTCAAGAGAGAGAGAGAGAGAGGAATGGGAACATAGGCTGTCTAGGTATTATTTTTACTAGGGGCGTGTCGCGCCAACTGTATAGCCTACACTGACGGCTGGAATGGAAAGTTGGACGTTCCAAAAGGTTCCCGGACGCATGGCAGCGAATCAGAGGTTCGTGTCGTGCCTGGACTGACACACCGAATGAATGTTGGATGTTCCAATAGATTGATCACGCCTTATTATCAGGCGCTTAGCGTACATTCTACATCACATAAAAGTTTTATTTAACAATAGAAAACATAAAAACGCTTGTCCAATGCATGATAAGTTCATAAGTTCTACTACAAAATATACGAACTACAAATCAGAAGAACTACAACTGCTGACCCTCGGGATAATCAGAGGATCAAGACCAATACATGAGAAGGTGGTGTTTTTCGCGTACGAAACACTAGCGAGCTGCTCTACCAGGTTTGGACGATATTCCTTGCCTGATTGCCCAGCCTATGATCTGCCCAGGACGGTCAATATCCAGCTCATCTAATTCTTGGCGACTGGCAGAGGCGGAGATCTGCATAGCCAACTTGTGTTTCAGATTGACTTCTTTAGACTGCAGCGACCGAAGATTCTCTTCTTTTCTGCAGACGACAAGGTCAATCTCTTCTTGCGAAAAGCGAAGGAAAGTGGTTGGATCGGGATAGCGGGAAAAATCTCTTTCAGCTCTCACAATCTCTTTGCAACACTCTAACCAGAGGTCTATGTCGTCCTCTATTAGGCGGCGCCAAAGCTCATCCGGGCGCTGCCAAGTCTGGTGGCAGCGAAATCCCAAGAGGGCCATCGATCGTAGAGCAACATGATCCATCTCACGTCGGAGGTCACTAAATGTGTCAGTGAAATCTGGTGGCAGCAAAATCCCAAGAGGGCCAACATAATGGAAGTTTTCCTCCGTTTCAGAGGGTCGTTCAACATATATAGTGTGAAGCGAAAATGAGACTGAATGTGTCACGCCAGGTTGCATGGCGTTTGATCGGCCTTTTTTAGTGCCAGAATATAACACGCCTAACTATCAAGCGTGTACCATAATGCGCCAACTACCCCACCACATATTCTGCGCCCACCTCCCCCGCGGTTCATACAAGTTTACCCCCACGCAGATCCCGCAGTTAAAAGAAGTTATCCCCCTTCGATCCACTTCCCACATAAACCACCGCTACCATGGATGCGCCGGCCCGTGCTCATCATCGTGGTGGCTGGGATACCATCGACGATGACGCTCTTGAACAGATCGTCAGTCGTACAGACTTCCTCACCGCCGCAAGACTAGGCGATACATGCACTAACTACTTAAGAGCGTTTCTGCGTAAACATGCGAGCAGCAAGGTCATGGTCGTTGGTCTTACATGCGTCCTTGAGAAACATGTTTTCTGGTGGTCCAATCAAGCATAGCGTGGACGAAGATGCAAGATCTCGCCACTAGAGTGCCCTACCATGGATGGAACAGACCAAGAATTACAAGGCACTAGGATTTTGTCCGACAACCAGGTAAATGAACATATCCGCTTGGCCTCAACAAGTACTTCAATTTATAAAGAAATTCTTCAAAGAATTACCATGTACTTGGTCAATCATGTATAGGTTTGGGTTGGGGCAAACGGCGATTGGCTTGTTTACATTACGGAGGCTACGGACGTGATGATTCACAACATCTACACCGGCGCCGACGTTACCGTAGCCCCACTATCCAACATCGTATTCGGCCATGCCAATTTGGAGACCATGATCATGCACTACGCTAGCGCCGTAGCTACTATGAAGAAGATAGCACTCGCGGAACCGCCAACAAGGTTGGGCGAGTACGCCGATTTCCGTCTTATTGCGGTGTTCGGCATCGCAATAGCCATGACCCAGAGTCATTTAGCCGGAAATGCCTGGTACGTGTTGCCTGCAGCATGTTTGTACCCGTACAAGTATGAACACGCCGTGTATCATGCAGGCCAGGTCTTCGCGGTAACAGACCACGGGGATTGCTTCGTATGGTTTACATTTTACGGTATGCAACGAGACCTAATTAAATTCAGTATTCATGTATTTATCGGTTATTTTTCTTACTTACATCCGGTACTACATGTCCACCAGGAATGAGCCACCCCCCTAATCAGGATCGAACCACCAGAACTTGCAGTTCAGCAACCTCTTACATGGAGACTTGTAACTGACAGTGAGCAATTAGGAGGTACTATCCTATTAGTCCTTGTACACCGTCCCATCGCCGGCGCCGGTGTTGGAGATAGTGTCCCCTATATGGATCGAATCCTCACGATGGAACCAGGTATTGCTTCATAATCGAAACATGTAGTCAATTCAACCCCACCTTCACCACATGCATTTTACCTTTTGAGTTCAGGTCTGCAATGTGAGCTATACCAGATCGACGGCCTGAAGCATGACCTTCGTGTTGCTATTTGGGAGCCTGTAAACTCTCTTGGACAGCACTCTATTTTCGTTGGCGACAGCTACCCAATAGTAAGAAGGATGCCACCTTCCGTCCACGATGCCCTTGGCTTACCGTTCACGAAGCATGGTTGCGTATTCACAATCAACCGCCGGATAGCTATCTGGGATGGACGGCTGCCTGATTTATGCCGCTTCAGCTTGGATGGGACTTCTCCATGGGTTATGAAACTAAGCAGTTGCGAGAGATATTCTCGCTGCGCACCACTATGGATCGTGCCATCTATGAGAAACGCCTGGGACTGGAACATGATCTTTCGCAGCAGCTCATAAGTCGTTGTTCCTGAATATCCAAGAAACAGTGAAGGTCATATTTATGTAAATACATGGATGTTCATGTGCCGCTGTTCATGCATGTTAGCTTTGCAAGTGAGCCTGTTCAAATTTAGGACGGCAGCTTAACTTTATCTTCTTGTGTACCTACTTAAATTGCAACTGCTTAGTCATTTTTCAACTCCTCGTAGTAAATGGGTGAAGCAAGCCAACAGCCCAGGCGCGTCATCATCACGATGCGTCATGTGAAAATACGATGCGCCGCCACGCGAACTGTAGTTACAATGACTTGTCAAACACGCCAAACGCAACGACGTGAACAGACCACGATGTGACACCTCGTTCCTGTAGCCGCCAACTGCCTAGGCGCGTCATCATCACGATGCGTCTTGTCATACGCGCCCAGTGAAAATACGCAGCGCCGGCACGTGAACCGCCAAAGAGTCTAGGCGCTTCATCATCACCATGCGGCTTGCCCTTGGTACACGCGCCCAGTGAAAATATGTGGTGCCGGCACGCGAAGCCTAGTAAATATAACTGGTCAAACACGTCAAACGTAGCGACGTTTAATGACCACAAAATGTGAAAATCTCGTTTCTATACGCGCCGACCGTCCAGGCGTCTACAAATAGCTCTTGCTCCACCTCCACACCTGTCAAATAGCTCGTGCTCCACCTCCACCTCCACACCTATCAACAGAAGACCCTTTCTTTTCTTACTACTTCCTTGCTTCTGCCTGCCACCATGGCTCGTGGTGGGGGAGCTCAAGTTCCAGAAATAACCAGGGACGATTGACCAAGGCAGCGGAAGCAGCAGAGAAGGCCCGTCGGGCAGCGGCGGCATCAAGCTCAAGCGAGGCCTCTCGGAAGCGCATTCGCGGCGGAGGAGCAAGGAAGCTGGAGGAGGAGGTCGCCGACGACGACATGCCGGCTCAAGTACAGAAGCTGAAGGACGAGATCGCAGGCTGGGCGAAGGTGAACGAGAAGACCAATGCCTCGCTCGTCGAGAGCAATGCCACGCTGAAAAAGGCCACGGATCTCATCGTGGAAATTATGGATGACAAAGAGAAGTTGTGCAGTGAGCGCGACATGCTTAATGAGCACATAGCCCGTTGGAAGAAGCTGCACGAGAAGAGCAAGGCATCGGTGGAGAGCTTGTCCGCCATCATCGTCGAACTAAGGGATGACAACGCCAAGCTCAGAAATGAGCGGGACAGGCTGATGGACGAATCGCTTGTTCTTCTGAAAGAAGGCCGACAGGACAAGACAGAGCTCATCGCCGCTTGCCTCGAGAAAGGCAAGCTCAGCCAACGTCGTCGGGAGGTGAAACAGCTCATCGCCGCTTGCCTCGATAAAGCCAAGCCGGCAAAAAACGGTGAAGAGTAAGTACACAGTAAGGACACCACCGATCCGTGTCTTTTCTCCTTCTTTTGCGTTAGTGTTTCAGGACTTGCCGCATGTGACATTTCTAGCACCAGTCAGTCCAAATTCAGACTATGCATCAGGTTCCTGGTTCGTACAAGTAGGCGTTCCATATTTGACAATTCTAGTATGAAATAACATACGAGCTCAAAATCGGCAACACCAAACGAGTGCGAACACTAGGAGTTAACAAATTCTGAACACAAAAGGAGGGCAAACACTAGTTCATGGTTACAAAAGCAGTTTGCATAACTTGAATGCAAAAGGAGCGCATAACATCATAGAAGTTCATATTGAAAACATAAAAAGCTAACACCACTAGCAGGATGACGCCTAAAGAGGACGGAAGTCCCTCTCCTTCTCCAGTGCAACGACGCCACAGATGTAGGATGACACCGACCGCAGGTCCCGCTCCCGATCGACCGGAGCCAGCTCGTCGAAGACGGCATCCATTGGCAGAAGTGGATTCCGGTGATGCAGCCCGGAGAGGATCCGCCCCGCAACCATGACGGAAGCGTGCACCGCCTCCATGTGCATCAACATACGCACATTCGAGCCAACACGGCTCAGCTCGTCGGCCATGTAGGTGAAAAAAGAGATCAGGTCCGGAAGCCGCAGCTCGTTGAAGTCAACGGGGTGGTTGTAAGGGGTTAGCCCCACGGCCGGCAAGATTGCGCCTACACGACGGTACACATCGCGCAGTCGCAACACTTGCGAGGCAACTTCGTCCAGCAAACGATTCAGGCGATCCTGGGACTCCTCCTTCTCGGACCGCTCGCTCTCTACCTGGCTCAGCAGAAGGGACATCTGGTTACCTAGGGCAACGGCCGCCTTATTGAAGAACGACTTCGCGGCCTGAAGGGAATTGGTATTGGACTCAAGCAGCTTCCGAAGCAACGCCAGCTCTCTCTGCTGACGGAGGACCTCGCCGTCCTTGGCACGGAGCTCATCATCCTTCGCCACGAGCTCAGCATCCTTCGCCAGCAGCTCCGCCTCCTTCGCCAGCAGGAGCTCCTCTGTGAGGCGCTGAGCATCCTTCGGCAGCAGCTCCGCCTCCTTCCCCATGGAATGTGGTGGGGTGCTGGCGGGTGTGGGTGGGGGGGGGGCGTGGTAACCTATAGCGGAGGGGGACGAATGCAGGAATGGGTGGGGCGAAGAGCGGCGGGTTTTCTTTTTGTCTCTTCCCGTGCAGCTGTAGCGACAAACAACCCGACGTCTCCCCTACCTCTCCTTGATGGGTGGGACGAACGTAGTCACGCCAACTTAATACCCGCCTTCAAGTTCTTACGGTTGAAATTTGGACCTCCCTAGGTAGCGACTAACAGCAAGGCGGCACACCATGTCTTACGCCTTCTGATCTGGCGTATTTTTCTGCGCCCTTTATACGCCGAATGAGTAGGCGCTGCAACACGTCAGGCAAACACGCCGTAATAAAAGGCGCTACAAAGGAAAAAGGAAAAACGCTAAACAATAAGGCGTGTTACGACAGACACGTCGAACTGGCTGGCGTGTTACACGATTGCCACGCTGGCAGTCGGTCGCCGGGGACGGTCAAAGACGTCGAGGGTGTAAGGCGTGAGAACGTGCAATGGAAACGCCAAATTGTCAGGCGTGTATGTCGGGGTCAGGCGACGAAATAAGTTTTTTGGGGGGTCAGTGCGCGACATAAGATCCTCGAGGGGCCATTTAGTAAAAATAATACGATGTCCGACCCTCATCTCGCCCGGCGCCGCCTAGCCGTCAATGCCCTCGACGCCCACTCCGACCGGATCCGGCAGACGATTGAGCGCGCGCAGTGGTAGTCTTTATTATTCATTGATGTACGATGGTCCTTTCGTACTCGTCGTACAGTACTACTTTATGCGCAGTTTGTTCTTGTTTTTGTTCGAGCATCGAGCTTCCCCAAGATCCAAGTGATGTCCTCGTTTTGCCGCGTTGTGTAACCATGTCATCATGGAATGGAAGGAGGCCGAGATGCGTGCCCCAAACGAGAGGGGCCTGGGAACAAACTCTGAGTGTCTGAGATACGCGTCCGAGAGCCCATTTCAACACGGTACCACGAGAAAAACCGGCATCCATCGGAAGCGACCGGCCAGCCAAGAACCCCTCCTCCCACCCCACCCCCAACCCGCGCACACGCCCGCCCACGACTCTGCCTCTCTCTCCCCCACTTCCGTTCTCGCATCCCCCGTCCGTCCCCTACTCCTCCACTCCCCCGCCCGTCCCCCGGCAAAGCTTCGAATTTTCCTCCCTCCCCTATCCCAAGCCTCCCGATGCCGTGTCCGCGTCTCGTCTTGGATTCGTCCGCCGCGCAGCCAAGAAACCGCTTGCGTGCGCGCGCGTCGGTTCGGTCCCGTCCCGCCCTTGTTCCTTCCCTTCCGGCCGCTGCTTCGCGCGCATTGCCGCCCCACTCTCTCCGCTAACCTGCACCCGCTACGCCCAGTACAAAAGAGACCCCCCCCCCCCCCCCCCCCCCCCCCATGCCTCGACGGAAGGACACGATCTTCTTCTCCGCAACGCCGTGCTCTTCTCCACAAGCTCCGCATCGGAGATCAACCGAGTTCATCGCCAACACATACTTCAATCGTCTCCGTGCAGCGGATCTCTCTCCCAGCCAGGGTTAGTTTGCATCCTTCTTCCGTTCCATCTTACTACGTGGATGAATTACTTTTTGCCTCGTGTGTGTGTGTGTTCACTGTTCATGCGTGAGTATATCCTTTGCTAGACGTGCTCCCCATGGCGCCGCCTACCCTTGTCGTGGTGGTCGACTCTGACGGAGGGATCTATATTCAGAGCGAAGAGGCGGAATAGTTGATGCTTCAGATCTCCACGATATCATCTTTAAGCTCTCGTCGCCCGTCGGCACGTATTCTGCTGTTGTTTTCTGTGGATTATTTGCTTTTCGATCGCTTGGTGTGTTCATACCATACGGGATCTCTTGTACTCTCTCTGTAAACTAATATAAGAGCATTTAGATCATTAAAGTAGTGATCTAAACGCTCTTAGCGTTTAGATCATTAAAGTAGTGATCTAAACGCTCTTATATTAATTTACGGAGGGAGTATCTTCCTACAAGATGTGGTTCTATATTACTGCGCCGCCGACGCCTCCGAGCTATGATCCGGATGTCGAACCCCCGCCTGCTGATTTCGTCGTGAATGTTGATTCTGGTGCAGGGGCCTATATTCAGACCCAAGACACAGAACATATGGTGAGATTTTGATCTCTCATCTTAATTACTTAATTTATTGTCTCTATGTTCACACACACACCGCATGTACATCGCTGCTACGACCAATCAATTGTTTTGCTTATATTCCCAGTGTTTTGCTTATATAGTTTTGATCCACTGGAATATGCTCCCTGTACAATCTACACTTAATTTGCTTGCTTATTAAGTTATGAGCGCGAGCGCACCACTGGCTTGTCTCAACCAGGTCCAAAAATACTCATTTGTGAAATAGTCTAGAGGCTAACTTTTGCAGGGTGAACCTACTTATCTCCTTACAAGTTTATCCCAAATATAGTCTGTCACAAGCTATCTTAATCGGTCATAGTTTTGAACTCACAGGTTCTCCAACGTTACCTGCTGATGCCGTGCTGCTGCTGCTACTGGTGCTAAAAAAGAGGAGATTGTGGACATATATGCTTGTGTGTGCTTTTTGCATATATTATTTCTCGCTAAACAAATGTTCAGAAAATATTGTAAGATAGATGTGCTTGTTCTCTTTAGGTGCTTTATGTTGAGTTTCATGTCTCTCTTATGTGTGCTTTCAGTATTTCCTATTTGTTCCTCTAAATGTAAGTGAACTTTCTATTGTTGTCTATACTAGCATTGAGGAACGGTGTGAACTTGAATACTTTGCTGTGTTGTTTGTCTTTTTTCCTTTCTTTGTTCAGCTTGACTAACAACTCATTCCTATATATACCAAGCTTCTCTACACACTTGGGAGTGAGATTTTGTTTTCTTAGAAACAGTAGCCCACGCATCGTGTTAATAACCGGCAGTTACATAGGCAATCTTGGTCCTTGGTACACTGAAAATTGGATACACTATTTGTTTCACCATATCTATCATCGCCTCGCCATGAAACAGACAAATGAAAACAGTAAATCTCAGAAAATTTTAACACAAGATATGCTAGAGGCGCAAAGGATATATTGAAATACCACATTCTTGATTTTTCGCTGGGGCATACAAATAACTAGAAAATAGAGTGGGTGCATTTTCAAGAATTGGGTTCTAAAATTACGTGATTGGGGGATTCACATTTTATACTCAAGTTGATCGTACTGTTCTGTACAACTCTAGATTTTACCTATCTGCAGCGTGATTGACTTAAACATAATAATTTCCAAGCATAGAAAAATCATGTAAAGTAACCTAGCCGACTATTATTTGTCAGGTTTAGCAAGCACCACCAAATGTTAGACTTGGCTACAAGCTTATCTTATACCTCAGGAGAACTAAATGAGGTTGTTTTATCAGCTAATCTGTATTAGTGAAATCATTCGACTAGTTAGTTAAATTGACTACGGCAGCTCCCAAGTAAAGTGATTGCAAAGTCAAAACTGAGCTCATGATAAATTATCAAGCTTGCTTGACAAGTTATTATTGTGATCACATATGCACAACACCGACCAAGCTGGCATGAAGTTAGGAACACCACTTAAATTATATGTACTAATGGCGACTGCTCAACCGCTTAAAGGTTATTAGGATAAGCTATTAGCTTAAGTTATTAGGTGTTTCCAGAGGCTGCGAATCGAGGCTTCAGTTCCCTCCCATCAAGATAAACTAGAGCAATTTGGTGGCTGCTCAACTGCAAGATCTTCCGGAAAAGGGCCAAAAATGGTTTTGACATTTTGGTTTTGATCACTGCACGGAATCAAGGAAAACAAGGAAACATGAGAGCTTTTCATAACATGGATCAGCAACGTTCGGTGACAGCCCCTGTTGATCATATCATTGATGAACTCGGAACTTGGAAGGAGAGAGGTGTAGAGGGTCAAGATAGTGTTGCGAGAAGTTACCGCTCGTGAGTAGAGGTTTAGTGGTTTTGATGCACTCTATGCGAGAGTTCTTGTAAATCTCTGCCCCTGAAAGATGAGTAGGTAACTTCTTCTCAACGGTTTTTTTTTTTTGCTTCGCCTTCGATCACCCCTTTCATACTGTTTTTTATTACTCTCACTGAATACCGTAGCGATTTGCTCCACCCTTTCAGTTTTTTTTCCTTTTCTCCTGCTTCCCACTCGCGTCCACCCTGAGGCAACACATCATCGCCTATGCCCTATGATTCCTGCCGACCGCCGCACCCCGCACTCCCTGTCACCGCCCCTGCATCTCGACCACCGGCCCATCCCTACTCAGTGGCCGAGCCCGCCGGCGGAGCTCCGCCTTCCATGGTGTTTCCGTGGTGGTCCGCCACCGTGGTCACCTTCACCCTCAGGATCGGTAACTGCCGGAAGCAATAGGACGACCCCAAGGCGATGGGGGTGATGTGGCCAACCATGCCAACGGAGCACCGAAGATGAGCGCGGGGCGGTAGTGGGGACGAGCGTGTTGTGCGAGGTCTTCTCTGCTCGCGCACAAGGGGCGGCCGGTCGCTTCTTCTCTGCCCGTGGGAGGACCGCGTCGTGCGCCCCCAGGCCTGCTGTGAGTGGGAGGTTCTCGGGACGGTCAGATCCATGGGGAAGAGGTTCTCGGGACAATATTTTTCTTCCAAAACGAAGACAGTAGGCCCAAATCCATTCACTAAGAAATAAATAACTGCTATGTTAATTGATGAATAAAACTACCGTCAAAGAAGGTAACGTTCAGGACACATGTGCCTCGCAATAGACACACCACGTACGTACTGCGAAGAAGAAAACACCGCCAAGACAACATATAAATTTTCACCATTATCGCTCCTCAAACAAGCAACTCTGACTTTGCTGTGGATAGACCATTGCCGAAGCCATCACCACTGTAGTCGCCACACTAAAATATATTACTCCCTCCGTTTTTATTTACTCCGCATATTAGCTTTGGTCAAAGTCAAACTTCGTAAACTTTGACAAAGTTTATAGACAAAAATATTAACATATACAATAGCAAATCTATACCATTAGATTCATTATCGAACGTACTTTCACATCATATAGATTTGTTATGGTAAACATTTATATTATGCAGAGTAAATAAAAATGGAGGGAGTATGTTCTAACTTTTTTCTGATTCGGTTGTATATAGACATATTTTACTGTGTTTTTTCACTCATTTTAGTTTGTATATAGTCTATATTGAAACATCCAAAACCTCATATATTTGTGAACGGAGGTAGTACAAATAGTCAGCCACATGCATCGATGAGCTTCGAGTGTGAAGGTGAGCCGAGAATCACCTGCGCGAGTTAACATGCTTTTCATTAACTGACTCCTGAAGTTTTTTCGGAAATGGGCCGGCTCATCTAAGGTTGCAGTGGGAGAAGGAGAAGCTTCCCAGGGAAAAAAATCGTTTTAGTTTTTTAAGACCGGTTTCGATTTTTCTTTTTCTCTCTCTTTTAATAATGCATGAAACATTTTTCAATTCAAAAAAGTTTTTCCAATTCGCAATTTTTCAAATTGGTTAACCTTTTTTAAAAATATCAATGATATTTTACAATTCGTATTTTTCCAAATTATCACAAACCTCTACATATTCGTGAACATTTTTCGACTATTTCAAATTTTACCTATTTTTGTGAACTTGTTTTTGCAAATCAATGATTTTTTTAAAATTTTAGATATTTATTAAATATACATGAACTTTCCTTTCTTTGCATTTCATGATGTTTTTTTTTAATTTTGAACTTTTTCCATTTGTCCGTGAATGTTTTTTCCAATATATGAAGTTTTTTCAACATTTTATGAGTTGTTTTCTAAATCTATGAACCCTTTTCAACGTATGAACTTTTTCTGAGTTCATGATGATTTGTTGTAAACTTTTTTTAATTTTTTAATTTTTTTTCCTTTTTCCTTGAATGTTTTTTCATATCTATGAAGTTTTTTCAACATTTTATGAGTTGTTTTCAAAATCTATGAACCTTTTTCAAAGTATAATCTTTTTTTGAGTTCACGAGCCTATTTTTGTAAACTTTTTGAAAGCATGGAAATTTCAATATTTCATTTTTTTCCTAAATTCGTGAAATTTTCTCAAACTGATGATTTATTTCAAAATCGGTAAATATTTTTTGTGTTCGTGCATTATTTGAACAGTATTATAAAACAGCGTTCGGTTTTTCCTAGCAAACCAACAACATAAAACACGTGAAAACAAAACTACTGGGCGAAGTGAGCAAGCGGCTGGTGCAAAGTTGGCCCGCGGCCCGCTTGCATACGTGCGAGCACATGTTGCTAACTGGGGCTTAAGGCGCTGGAGAAGAGGACTCCAGAACAACAGCTAGCTGAGGAGTACTCGTTTCCGTCTCCCGCAGGAGTCACTTTTGGTGGGCTGAGAGCATGTCACCTTGTGTGTTTCCAGACACCGCCACGTGTCGTGTGCTAGGCGCTTCCTCCGGATTTCGTTATTTTTATTTTTTCTGTACGTGTTTCGAGTTTTAGATGATTTTTTGCTTTTTCGGCCTTTCGTTTTTTGCCTCTTTTTTCTAGTTTTTTTGTGAATTTTTGTCGAAAATATATATATGTGCGTAGCAAAAAAAAATCTTTCGTGAGAGGTGCAAATTTATTTCTCGTGGAAACACATATTTTCTCTCGAAGAGGCCTCACGGAAAAAGAAAAACATGTTTTTTTCTTCTGCGAGATGCACAGACTTGCTTCCGCAGGAGACCTCTCGGACAGGGAAAGGCGTGTTTTTCTGCTTTCGCAAATACAATTTTACTTCACGTGGAGGCAAAGATTTCCTTTCGTTGTGCCTCTTGAAACAGTAAAAGCCACGTTTTTTACTCTTTCTTCCGCGAGCAACACATATTACCTTTTCGTAGAGGCACCAATTTATTTCCGCGAGAAGCACAGTTATGCTTCTCAGAAAAGGGGAAAATATGTTTTTTAATTCCGCGAGAGGTACAAAGTTGCTTCTCGTGGAGGCGCAGATTTGCTTTCGCTAGAGGCAGAATTGTGCCTCTTCGGAAAAGTGAAAAAAAAAACATGCTTCCAGTCATGGATTTTTGGTCCGGTTTTTCTTGAAAATAGTTTATCAAATCCAATCAACATGTGATCTAGTTTCAATGATCTCGACGCGAAGAATATGACGATGGAAACAGTTCAAGATTTAGGCGCACGGTTAAAGAGATATAAGTTTTTTTAATAAACGAATGTATGAAAAAGGAAAAACTCACAGAGATGAGAGTGAACTTTGCAAAGAGTACACCTTAGTTAATGATTTTGAAGACTCCAGGCAAGATATATGAAGGAGATTAGTTTTTGAGGAAAAATTATGTAAGGTTGACACAGGTATGATCACACTAGTAGAAAAAGGGTCATTTGTCCCGGTTCGTAAGGGCCTTTAGTCCCGGTTCTGGAACCGGGACTAAAGGGTCGGGACTAAAGCCCAAAACCTTTAGTCCCGGTTTGCTTACGAACCGGGACCAAAGGCCCTCCACGTGGCGCTGCCTGGGGCGGGGGAGGGAGGACCTTTAGTCCCGGTTGGTGTTACCAACCGGGACTAAAGGTCCTTGCCGGGGGCTGCCTTGCCGGAGCCGGCCTTGCCGGGGGAAAAAAATTAAAAAAAAAATTTGAATTTGTTTTAAATTTTTTTTTGATTTGTTTTTAAGTTTTATTCCGAATTTCAAAACTTTGAATTATTTGACAATTTAATCTCTAATCACCCCTCCTCACTGCTTTAGAATTTAATCTCTAGTCTCTAATCAGCACTCATTCCAAATCGTCTAACTTCCCGACCGGTCACCCATCCTCTCACTACTCCAGCCCCAACACGCTTAACTTTCAGGTTCTATCTCCCCTAGTTTCCAAGTCTGCACTTGTTGTTTTCCTGACAATCTTAAGCTATCAATCATGTTAACCCTTAGGTCTTGATGTCACATGATTTAATTTTTTGAATTCTAAACAATTATTAAAATAAACAAAATAAGTACTAATAATATTGAATTTCAATGAAAATAAAATAAGTAATAATATTATTTTATTCATTTTTTTGCCATTTATTCATTTAATATGACATAATTAATATCTTTAAATCTGTAAATCGAAATTCAACAAATAATATATCCATTATTATCAGAAAAATGTGAGGAATCCAAATATGACATCTTATTTTTGATTTGAAATAACTTTTTTTCCTTTTGGAATTTTGAGAGTCTGAGAAAACTTCACCGGGTAAACCCAGGTGAAATCGAGTCCCAATTTTTCTCTAGTTTTTTTTGATAGTTATGGCCGTTTTACATTTTTTTTTTCGTTTTTTTGCAAAAAAGGTCAAAATTCATATTTCAAAATTTCTATACCAACTAGACACTAAAACCTAACTACATCTCGAAGGATTTTATTTTTTGAAGATTTTATCATTTTTGTTTATTTTCTACAAAACTAAAAAAGGCGATCCACGGGGGGGGGGGGGGTAGAGTTTGAAAATTTCAGAACCCCTTCAGACGAAAACTCGTGTGTTACAAAGACATTTCATTTTTTTAACTTATTTCAACTCCAGACTTTTTATGTGTGCACCATTCGAAGCCACGCCATCAATTTTCAACCCTTTCTGACTTTATTTGCTATTTTTCATGCATTTACTGATTTTTTTGAGCTAAATGACCCTGAAATTGAAAAGCACCACAAATGAACTCTCAAAAGGTTGAAAGTTGGCATGGTATCATCATTTCACCCACATAGCATGTGCTAAAAAGTTGAGAGGATTACGGCAAAAACTGGATGCACTTCGTGTACAAAATGGACAATCTCTTTCGAAGTATCAGGGTTTCAGACGAAAACTCGTCTGTTACAAAGGCATTTCATTTTTTTAAACTTATTTCAACTCCAGACTTTTTGTGTGTTCATTATGCACCATTCAAAGACACATCCTCAAATTTCAACCCTTTCTGACTTCATTTGCTATTTTTCATGCATTTACTGATTTTTTTGAGCTAAATGACCCTGAAATTGAAAAGCACTACAAATGAACTCTGAAAAGATTGAAAGCTGGCATGGTATCATCATTTCACCCACATAGCATGTGCTAAAAAGTTGAGAGGGTTACGGCAAAAACTGGATGCACTTCATGTACAAACTGGACCATCTCATTCGAAGTATCAAGGTTTCGGACGAAAACTCGTCTGTTAATAATGCATTTCATATTTTTAAACTTATTTCAACTCCAGACTTTTTGTGCATTCAATATGCAGCATACTACAACATGTTAAAATCTACAGAAAGAACTAACTAAAAATAATAAAAAACAACAATTAAATGACTAAAACAACTATATAAGCAAAACATTATTGTTTTAATTAAAATCCTAATTTAAATTATTCAAAAAATAACCAAATAAATCTTATTGTGACAACAATCTAACACGTGACTAGGAGCAAAAAGAATTAAATTAAAAACTATTTGTAAACTCAAGTTATTCACAGTCTAGGGTTTGAAGCACATTTGAACAAATTCAAATTTAAACCATTCAAATTTGAAAACTAATGGCACAAACAGAAACTAGACAAAATTTTGAATCTAATGCAAAAAGAATCACTCAAAAACATCAAATATCTTAAAAGATATAAGCAATTTAAAACAGAAACTAAAAACAGAAAACAAATGTAAAAACAGGAAAAAAAAACTTTCAGAACCCCTTTAGTCCCGGTTGGTGTCTCCAAGCGGGACTAAAGGTCCAACCTTTAGTCCCGGTTGGTAACACCAACCGGGACTAAAGCCTCAACCCCTTTAGTCCCGGTTGGTGTTACCAACCGGGACTAAAGCCTCACCATTTGGTCCCGGTTCCAGCCACAAACCGGGACCAATGGCCCACGAGGCGCATTGGTCCCGGTTCGTGTCTGGAACTGGGACCAAAGGGGTCAGACGAGGCCCGGCCGGCGCCCTGGCCTCACGAACCGGGACCGATGCCCCCATGGGTCCCGGTTCGTGAGTGAACCGGGACTAATGGGCTTTTCAGGGTGGACCAAAGCCCTATTTTGTACTAGTGTCACCAGCCTATGTTAATTGCACGAGCCCAGAATCAATGGGACGGAGCCTCCAGCCTCCCCTCCAAAATCGACAAAAATATATATTTCTATTATTAATCTTTAGCACGTAAGCAGCCCATCCCAAAAAACCGTCGCCTCTCGTGACATCCAAATCGCACCAGCCCAGAGAACTGACCGCGGCACCCCACGTGCAAGCGACGCATTCGCAGGTTGCAGCCGCCGCCGCCGCCGCAAGCCCTAGCCGGCAGGTTGAACGGAGCCGGGAGACGGGGAGTAGGCCACCGCTGCCGGAAGGAAGAGGCCATGCTGCCACGCCTGTCCACAACCACAGCTTGTTATATACCCCAAGATCCAACAACCGAGGGTAAAATACTTGTAATCTTGACGATTCAACTTTATTGGCCTCTGCAGTGCAGGTGAAGGAATCGATGGACGTTCAGGAGGAAATGGGACGGTGAGTTTCATCCTTACTATGCTTCTCCTGAAACTGCAATGGTGACTTGTGGTGTTCGTTAGCTTTGTTAACCTGCAGTCAAGACTGCTTTTGGTTTATCCAGAACGCACATGTTTTCACACGCAATTTTGTCTTCAACATATTGTGCTTTAGAGTGTTGCTTATGGTTGTGTAAGGTCTACTAGCTCTATTCCATTATGGTCTTCGAATTCGAACTACAGATCGAAGGAAGAGGAACGCGAGGAAGAAGAGTTTCTCACGCCAGCCACATACACACGCCACACACACCAGCCGTGGCCATCCAGCCGTTTGCCGTTCCTCACCTTACAGAAGGGTAGAGGGGAAGTATCTAAAGGTGTACAAGGCCCAAGGCCCATTCTGGGCTAGCAAGCCGAGCGGGTAAGCGAGGCTTGCGTGTGGGCCTGCTGTTTAATTCTCCTTCGCCTTGCCGCGCGTCTTCTCTGTTGCTGCTGACAATCCCCCTTTGTTGACATATGGCTTGCCCCCAAGCCGGCGCCATGGGGAACAATTGCTTGAGTGCTTCCGAATCCTCCCAAGTAGCCAGGTCCGTTGTGCTATCCGACCATTGAACGAGAACCTGAAGAACCTTTTTAGCGCCACGAGACACCACTCGCCATTGAAGAATCAGTTCTGGCACTTGCAAACGCACTTCAGGTGTGGGAAGAGATGGCAGCACAGGCTGGTCTGGTTTGAGCACTTTTCGGAGCAGAGAGACACGAAACATCGGATGCACCTTGCTGGTTGCTGGCATATCAAGTTTATAGGCAACCTCTCCCACTCGTTCCAGGATTTTGTAAGGACCAAAGAATTTATATGCTAGCTTGTGATTACCCCGCGGAGCAACTGAAGCTTGAATATATGGTTGCAGTATCAGAAAAACTGAATCTCCCACCTCAAAAGTTCTCTCAGCTCTGTGCTTATCTGCTTGCGCTTTCATGCGTTGCTGGGCGCGCAAGAGTTGTTGCTTGACTGTGATGAACACCACCTGACGTTGCTCAAACCAGAGAGATAGATCATCGGATGCCACTGTGCAATCAGGTCCAATGCCAAAGTGTCTGGGAAGATGCCCGTAGATGATCTCAAATGGAGTTTTGTTAGTAGCTGAGTGCCAGTTCGTATTATACCAGAATTCACAGAGAGGGATCCATTTGGCCCATTTAGTTGGTTGTGTACTGACGAAGCATCGCAGGTAGCATTCGATCTGCTGATTTACTCTCTCAGTTTGTCCGTCAGCCTAAGGGTGTCTTGCAGAGCTCATGCGCAATTTTACACCCTGAGTATGCTGAAACAACTCTTTCCAGAATGCACTAGTGAAGATGCGATCACGATCAGATACGATTGACAGGGGCATACCGTGTAACTTGTAGACATTGTCTAGGAAGGCTTCAGCAACTGGTACTGCAGTAAAGGGGTGCTGTAATGGTATGAAGTGTCCGTATTTAGACAGCTTGTCAATGATGACTAGAATACAGCTGTAACGGACAGACGTAGGCAAACCTTCGATGAAGTCCATTGTAACCATTTCCCAAGGGAGATCAGGAACATGTAGTGGTTGGAGCAGGCCAGGGTAGGGAATTCTTTCAGGTTTAGCTTGCTGACAGACCACACAGTGCTGCACTGTTGTTTTGACAAATGCCTTCATAGCAGACCAACGAAACAGCTGTCGGAGTCATCTGTAAGTGACTGGAAATCCAGAATGACCTCCTAATGGTGTGTCATGAAATGCCAATACCACTATACCAGCTTGTGTTTGAGTTGACTGTCAGCACCAACCCAGATACAGTTGTCAGTACATAAGAGCCCATTTCTCACAGTAAATTTAGTGTCCGAAGAGGGATTAACTGACAGTTTTTGCAGTTTCTGCTGACAGAATGAATCTTGAGCATAACTTGCTAGAATTTCAGATAACCAGAGAGGTTGTATAGTGGAGATTGTTTGCAATTCTGATTCTGCAATATGATGAGGTCTGCGAGATAACGAATCAGCTGCGTTGTTTTCAGATCCTTTCTTATAGACAATTCTGTATTGAAGGCCCATAAGTTTTGTCAGGGCTTTTTGCTGCCAAGGAGTGTGCAATCGCTATTCAGAGAAGCTAGTTAAGCTCCGATGATCAGTCTGAATGACAAACTCGCTTAACTGTAAATACTGGCGCCAATGTTCAACAGCAAGCAAGATGGCAAGATACTCTTTTTCATAGACAGATAGTGCATGGTTTCTGGGACCAAGGGCCTTACTGACGTATGCCAGGGGATGACCATCCTGCATTAACACTGCCCCGATGCCTACATCACAGGCATCGGTCTCGATCACAAAGGTTTTTGTGAAATCCGGAAGGGCTAGGACTGGGGCTGACATCAGTGCCTGTTTCAGAGCTTGAAACGCCTCTTCCTCAAGTGGTGACCAACAAAATATCACCCCCTTTTTTTAGCAAGGCAGTCAAAGAGCGACAAATAATCCCATAGTTGTGAATGACCTTGCGGTAGTATCCGGCCAATCCCAAGAACCCCCGCACCTCCTTAACATTTGTTGGAGTGGGCCACGTTTCAATTGCAGAAATCTTGCTGGGATCAGTTGAAACCCCTGAACCACTGATTATGTGACCGAGATATCCTACTTGTCGCTGCGCAAAGGCACACTTAGATATCTTAACCTTCCACTGATGCTCCAAAAGCAGAGACAAGACTTGTTTGAGGTGTTGCAAGTGCTCCTGAAATTTGATGCTGAAGACAAGTATATCATCGAAGAAGACAACGACATAGTGTCTGTTTCCTAGGCCCAAAGTACTGTTCATAGCAAACTGAAAGGTGTTAGGACCTCCTGTCAGGCCAAACGAGACGACCGTGAACTCGTAGTGACCTAGATGTGTTTGGAAGGCTGTTTTGTACTCCTCGCCAGGAGCTAAACGAATTTGATGATAGCCCGAGCGCAAATCCAATTTAGTGAACCAACTGGCTCCGGATAAATCATCCAGGAGTTCATCAATGACAGGAATTGGAAATTTCCCTTTTTGAGTCATGGCATTCAGGTGGCGATAATCAATGACTGGGCGCCAGGTGTTATCCTTCTTTTTGACCATGAGCAAGGGAGAAGAGAAAGGACTGTTACTCAGCCTGATAACGCCACTGGTCAGCATCTCTTGGATCTGTTTCTCAAGTTCAGTTTTCAAGGCAGGAGATATTATGTATGATCGAAGTGACACAGGGGTAGTTCCTGGGATGAGGGGAATTTTGTGATCATATGGACTTCGAGGGGGCAGACCAATGGGAGCTGCAAAGACATGTTGAAATTGATCTAATATGCTCTGAACTTCAGGTGGAATAGGTGCATCAGTAGTGGTGAGAAGAGAACAGACTTCCACTAACTCCAGTTCTGGAATTACTGCTGCTGCTCCTAGGATAGTGACATTAGTGTTGAGATGCTGGAAGGAGAGCCAATGGTTTTCCCAATCAACCAACATTGTACTATGTGCCGAAAGCCAGTCCAAACCTATGATTCCATCATAACTGCCCAGGGGAAAGAACTTGAAGTCACTTGTGAATTTATGCCCAGAGCAATTCCAAGTACAGTTCAAAATTTGTTTTGAGCAAGTCACTGTGTCACCATTTGCAATTTTGACAGTCACTGGTTTCATTGGTACTGCTCCTTGCAATTCCGGTGTGAGAGTTGTGTCTAGGAACGAGTGGGTACTCCCTGAATCCACTAAGAAAATACAGTTGCGCCCTTGTAACTGGACCTTCATTTGCATAGTTCGAGATGATTGAGTTGATTTGTTTCCCATAGCAGCTGCATGAATAGAAATCATGTGTACTGATTAGGTATGGTCTGTGTCCTCAGAATCAGAGCACTCTGCATTTTGTAAGAATTCCACCATTTCCTGTACCACATGTAGTTGCACTTCCTACTTGCATACATGATCCTTGCCCCCATCGTTCTCCACAAACAAAACACAAGCCCTTAGCCCTTCGATAGCTCCTTAGTGCTCCCCACTTATCATCAGAGACGGGTCGCTTGTAATTGTCTGAAACTCGTCGGTCATCCATAGTCCGGTTGGTAACAGAGGTATTGATCGGAGCAGATGGAGGTAGGGGACGGGGTAGTGCAGAAGCCCTTCGCGCTGAAGATGAACTGGTGACATGGACATGAGATCCTAGTTTTTCGTGTAAAATGGCCAATTGATAAGTTGTGTCCAAATCAACAGGTTGTTGGATGCCTACTGCTAGTCTGACAGCTGGTTTCAGACCTTCCATGAAACGGGTTACATAATGTACTGGATTTGGTGAAGTTTCATAAGTTGCAAGCTGGTCAAATAATTCAGAGAATCGTTCCACATAATCCTCAACTGTCCCTCTCTGATTAATGCTGAAAATTTTCCTCAGAATCGACTGGTGTTGATTGCGGCCAAACCTTGTTTGCAGCAGACGACAAAATTCCTCCTAGGTTGCTTGTGGAACTCTACGGCGAACTGAATCGAGCCACCTAGCTGCTGTCCCTTCAAACAGAGCCGTTGCCAAAGAGATCCACTGTTGCTGCGGTGTGTTCTAGAAACGGAAGTAATCTTCGCACCTGGTTTGCCATAATTTTGGGTTGGTTCCATCAAACCATGGCATCTTGATTCGTGGACCAAACCCAAACACATCAGAAGAGTTCTGGCGAAAATTTTCCAAGGGAGATAATGGAACACGTTCCAGTGTTTGGTCAAGATGCAAACCTTTGACCGGAGGTGGAACATAAAACTTATGTCCAGACCCCCGGTTTTCATTGCCGATGCGGTGCCCATCGGGGCCGGGTGCGCCACTGCCTTGAGCTCGTGGAGGAGTAGACGGCGCGCCTCTGGATGGATCTGACGGGCTCGAGCTCGAGCGGTCCAATCCTTGCCGCAGCTCGTCGATGTCGACGCCGAGGGACAGTTTGACGTCGTCGATCCGGCCCGAGAGGAGATCCAGTTTGGCGTCGAGCTTGGAGAAGGCTTGCGCGACGGAATCGACGTGGTCGCGGTGTGATTTCTCTAGCGCCTGGTCGAAATCAGCTCGGAGCAGCTCATAGATGGCCTTGGTTTCCGGCGAGACGCGGTCCATCGCCACCGCACGCTGTCGGTCCGTGAATCGGGTGTGGCGGTGGTGGACGGGAAGCCGCAGCGGATCTAGAGGCTCTGATGCCAGATTGTAAGGTCTACTAGCTCAATTCCATTACGGTCTTCGAATTCGAACTACAGATCAAAGGAAGAGGAATGCGAGGAAGAAGAGTTTCTCACGCCAGCCACATACACACGCCACACACACCAGCCGTGGCCATCCAGCCATTTGCCGTTCCTCACCTTACATAAGGGTAGAGGGGAAGTATCTAAAGGTGTACAAGGCCCAAGGCCCATTCTGGGCCGGCAAGCCGAGCGGGTAAGCGAGGCTTGCGTGTGGGCCTGCTGTTTAATTCTCCTTCGCCTTGCCGCGCGTCTTCTCTGTTGCTGCTGACAGGTTGTTAATCTGAGGTCAAGATTGTTCTAGGTTAATCCAAAGTGCATGGCATTCTCAGCATTTGCTTACTGTTATTATGAATCCAGACATCGAAGAGCTATATTCAAAGAAAGATGTGTCAACTTACAACACAAGGAACGATTGTTGGATCATAATCAAGGACAAGGTTAGACCAAAACAATCTACTGGCCGGCTTACCCACTACCATCTATCGTATATAAATATTAGAGCATCTTTTTACTGACTGACATGTAATGTAATGGGTACAAGCTACTCTTTGACATATGGCATGCCGTTTCAAAATTGGAGCATCTAGATATTAGAGGAAGTTATCAATTAGCAAGGTATCTCTTTGTTTCTTCCATGTTCAATTTATGTTGTTCATGCACTCTTATATGAGCATAAAGTGCATGATTCCGCATCAACGTCAACAACAAGAAACAACAACAACAAAGCCTTTAGTCCCAAACAAGTTGGATAGACTAGAGGTGAAACCCATAAGATCTCGTGACCAACTCAAGGTTTCGGCACATGGATAGCAAGCTTCCATGCACCCCTGTCCATGGCTAGTTCTTTGGTGATACTTCAATCCTTCAGATCTCTCTTAACAGACTCCTCTCATGTCAAGTTCGTTCTACCCGGCCTCTTTTGACATTATCAGCACGCTTTAGCCATCCACTATGCACTGGGGCTTCCGAAGGCCTGCGTTGAATATGCCCAAACCATTTCAGACGATGTTGGACAAACTTCTCTTCAATCAGCGCTACCCTAACTCTATCTCGTATATCATGATTCCAGACTTGGTCCTTCCTTGTGTGGCCACACATCCATCTCAACATTCGCATCTCCGCCACACCTAACTGCTGCATATGTCGCCTTTTAGTCGGCCCACACTCAGCACCATACAACATTGCGGGTCGAACCGCCGTCCTATAGAACTTGCCTTTTAGCTTTTGTGGCACTCTCATCACAAAGAATGCCAGAAGCTTGGCGCCACTTCAACCATCCGGCATTAATTCGATGGTTCACATCTCCATCAATATCCCCATCCTTCTGTATCATTGACCCCGAATATCGAAATGTGTCCTTCTGAGGCACTACATGCCCATCAAGGCTAACCTCCGCCTCCTCCTCATGCCTAGTAGTAATGAAACCGCACCTCATGTACTCGGTTTTAGTTCTACTAAGTCTAAAACCTTTCGATTATAAGGTTTTCTCCATAGCTCTAACTTTCTGTTGACCCCCGTCCGACTATCATCGACTAGCACCACATCATCCGCAAAGAGCATATACCATGGGATATCTCCTTGTATATCCCTTGTGACCTCATCCATCACCAAGGAAAAAAGATAAGGGCTCAAAGCTGACCCCTGGTGCAGTCTTGTTTTAATCGGGAAGTCATCAGTGTCGCCATCACTTGTTCGAACACTTGTCACAACATTATCGTACATGTCCTTGATGAGGTAATGTACTTTACTGGGACTTTGTGTTTCTCCAAGGCCCACCACAGGACATTCCGTAGGATCTTATCATAGGCCTTCTCCAAGTCAATGAACACCATATGCAGGTCCTTCTTTTGCTCCTTGTATCTCTTCATAAGTTGTCGTACCAAGAAAATGGCTTCCATGGTCGACCTCCCAGGCATGAAACCAAACTGATTTTTTGTCACGCTTGTCATTCTTCTTAAGAGGTGCTCAATGACTCTCTTCCATAGCTTCATTGTATGGCTCATGAGATTAATTCCACGGTAATTAGTATAACTCTGAACATTCCCTTGTTCTTGAATATTGGTACTAATATATTCCGTCTCCATTCTTCTTGCATCTTGTTTGCCTGAAAAATGAGGTTGAAAAGCTTGGTTAGCCATACTATCGCTATGTCCCCGATGCCTCTCCACACCTCAATGCGGATATAATCAGGGTCCATCGCCTTGCCTCCTTTCATCCTTTTTAAAGCCTCTTTGACCTCCGACTCATGGATTCGCCGCACAAAATGCCTGCTAGTATCATCAAAGGAGCCGTCCAGCTCAATGGTAGAGCTCTCACTCTACTCATTGAACATCTTGTCAAAGTACTCCCGACATCTATGCTTAATCTCCTCATCCTTCACTAGGAGATGATCTGCTCTGTCCTTCATGCATTTGATTTGGTCAACATCCCTCATCTTCCTCTGTCGGATTTGGCCATCTTATAGATGTCCATTTCGCCTTCTTTCGTGTCTAACCGCTGGTAGAGGTCCTCATACGACCGACCCCTTGCTTCACTCACAGCTTGCTTTGCGGCCTTGTTTGCCATCTTGTACTTCTCCATGTTGTCTACACTCCTATCCAGGTATAGGCACCCGAAACAATCTTTCTTCTCCTTAATTGCATTTTGTACATCATCGTTCCACCACCAGGTATCTTTAGCTTCGCTTCTACTTCCCTTGGACACTCCAAACTCCGCTGAGGCCACCTTACGAATGCAAGTCGCCATCTTCATCCACATGTTGTACGCATCACCTCCCGCCTCCCAAGGGTCCTTCTGAATGACCCTCTCCTTGAACACCTGGGCTACCTCCCCCTTGAGCTTCCACCACTTCGTTCTAGCGACTTTGGCATACTTGTCCCGCTGGACACGAATCTGAAAGCGGAAGTTAGCAACCACAAGCTTATGCTGAGGGACAACACTCTCTCTAGGTATTACCTTACAGTCTAGGGACGCACACCTATCTTCTCTTCTCGAGAGGATGAAATCAATCTGGCTAGAGTGTTGACCACTAATAATGGTCACTAGATGTGATTCTCTCTTCTTAAAGAGGGTGTTAGCTACGATCATCTCTTCTCGAGAGGATGAAATCAATCTGGCTAGAGTGTTGACCACTAATAACGGTCACTAGATCTGATTCTCTCTTCTTAAAGAGGGTGTTAGCTACGATCATGTCGTAGGCTAGCACAAACCTTAAGACATCTTCTCCTTCTTGATTCCTGATGCCATAGCCAAAGCCCCCATGCACCCCTTCAAAACTTGTGTTAGATGTGCCCACGTGGTCATTGAGATCTCCTCCTATGAAGAGCCTTTCGCCAATCGGTACACTCCTAACCATGTCCTCCAGGCCTTCCGAGAACTCCCTCTTGGTGTTTTCATTATGGCCTACTTACGGGGCATACGCACTGATAACGTTGAGAACTAGGTCCCCAACTACCAGCTTGACCAGGATAATCCGATCCCCACATCTTTTGACGTCTATCACTCCATACTTGAGGCTCCTGTTGATCAGTATGCCTACTCCATTTATGTTTGCAGCTGTCCCCGTGTACCACAACTTTAAGCTGGTACCCTCCACCTCCTTCGCCTTCTGTCTCCTCCATTTGGTCTCTTGGACGCAAAGGATATCAACACCTCTTCTCACCGTTGTATCCACTAACTCCCGAAGTTTACCTGTCAGAGACCCTACGTTCGAGCTACCTAAGCGGATCCTCCTAGGCTTGGCTAGCTTCCTTACCCTTCGCACATCAACGTCGTCATGATAAAAATTTCATGCACCCCGGGCCACTCTTATTGTTCATGCATTGTGTGTATGTTGTGTCAGACTCCCAGATGAGGTTGTCTGGAGGTGTGTGTGCGTTGCGTTCATGCCACAAAATTAGTCTCCTTGAAGTTGAGCTTACCCTGCCTTTATGTCCTAGATTCGTCATTGCTGGACCACCTTCGCTTGCCATCGTCACCGCTTGGATCTTTGATTATGGCAACAAATGCATAGTGTGAAACCACAAACAGACCAAAGGGCTAACTACCGCAACTTTGCTGTGACCCAACAATCTTGAAAATCCCATCAACAACCACCTCCATCAAGGCCCTTCTAGCCGGAACAATTTCAAAAAAATGATGCCCTCGATAGGCAACAATTTGTTGGGCACCGCCATCGTCACATCTGAGAAGACCCAGATCAAGGCTTTCTCCCGGAGCATCTCGGCTAGGAAGGCTTCAACTGTAATCTTGATGCTTCAAGAAAGGTGACGGCTCCTGCTTGTAGAACCATTCTCGGCTCCAAAGGGAGCCACACTGTGTCCCAACTCCACCTACAGGGAAGAGTTGCACATGTCGCCATCCTACCTAGACCATCGTGCCACCGAAGAAGCCGCCACCGTCGAGGTGGCCATTGAGTTGATCCAACAAGGAATGGAAATTTCCATTAAGTGCCAAAAAAATCAACACGGGCTGGCATCTGAATGGAATATGTTTCGAAATGAACTGCCATAGAACTTCATGTTATCAACTCTTCTTTAGTGTTGGTTTCCTAAACGCATTTGCACCAACACCCTTCTTGTGTTGTGAATAGTAATAGTTCACCATTTTCACTTCATAGAAAATTCTCTCTTTTTGTTTCTCACAAATAACTCTACATATAAACTTTGACTAGTAGAAATTCAAGTTGTCCGATCGATCCATCCAGTTGTTTTTCGGCAAAACAATTTCAGCCGAAATCAATGAAGGCCACAAATGCCAATTTTAGAGAAACCGCATGCAGAAATTACTTAGGTCATTTCTTCTATCCAACCACCTTGGATAATACCAAGAAAAGAACGCAATTATGAGAAAACATTCTCCTCATGTGAAAACCTAGCCTCATCTTCACCCTCCTCTTTCTCTATATGCCGCTATCGAACCCTAGTGTTGCTGCTTCACCACCACTTAGCCTGCTCTCTCCAACGTGTTTCACGGGTCCGCTTTGCACCTCCCTCCACCGAAAACTTGCACTAACCCCCAATCATTGCCAGCCAGAGCATTCGTGCCGCCGCCACCTGATCCCCTCTCCCCACCCATGACACGGCCTCCACCGACCCCTTACACCGTCTACCATCCATGGAGCCCACCATCGGCAAGGTGTCTTCCTCATCATGGATGATACTGCTTTGCGAACAAGGCTAATAGATTCTGTATGGTATCCTGAGGACCCGAACCTATCGTAGTTGTCGCCTTGTCTCCCCTTAATCGATGCCCTAGGCCAGTCAGAGGGCCTGGCCGGCGAATCTCCGACCCTGACACAGTATATGAAAAAGGCTTCGCACGGTCATCGTCCTCCCACAACGAGGTATAGTGTCGCGCGGTGCCAACCTGGGTGACAATGATTTTATTTGTTTGCTAGATTTTTGTTATGCTTATTTATGCTAATTTTCTATGATCAATTAGGTTCAACTAACTGCAATGGTTCTGTTTTGGATTAGAATTGTTAGGTTTGGGTTGATTAGGTTCTTCAATTTATTTAGCTATAGGTTAAGTTTATGATAATTATTTGATAATTTGAGCGTAGTCACTCATGCCTTTGTTAATTTGAATGAGGTCATGCCTATGTCCACTATCTACATCTCTCATCTTTTGTTCCGTCTCACCTCATATATACTTAAAATTCTTCTTTCTCTACTCCATCAACCTAATTTGAAAAGCAAAATATCACTATCTTTTACCAATCTCCATTGTCCTGCTAATGATGCAATAGCAAGTTGATGTTTTACCAGCCAGATAAGTTGGGAGTTGGGACATCATTCTCAACTTGGTTATAATTTTGTTACATTTTAATTACGATTTTAAAATAAAAATACCTAATCATGCTATGAATAAAGTTCCATTATTCTTCTCATAAACATCACCTTGCTCTTGCACTGCATATGGTTAGCTTTCATAAGCTGTCCGGGAGAAACGCCACGGAACTCTTATAAGTGTGATGCCTTAATTATTCGCATGCTTTTCTTGCATCAACAAAGGCGTCGTGGCGCAGGCATAATATTTGCGGTTTGCCTGATGATCACCCTGGACTCGTTTATAACCTAGTCATGTGTAATAATTATTCTTAATATAGGCTGACCAGTAAAAGGCAGAGCTTTTGACGTCTGAATCTTCAAATTGTTTGTAAAAACGTCTTATATTATGAGACGGAGGTAGTACTACAAAAGGCCAAAGGGCAATCAAGCTCTTTAACCTGCAAAAAAAAGTGGAAATTGTAGCTGGCAGGAGGCTTCGGGAACCCTATTGCTGCCGCCTTTGTGTCTGTGTGCGAGTGCGGCAAGAAATAGTCAAACTTTGGGCCTTGTCATGGTTTGTACGTACACTTGCAGAGAGAAAACTTTGGGCCTTGTCATGGTCTGCTCCTTAATCTAATCTACTTGCAAGTGCCCACTTTAGTAGTCTAATAATCTGCAAGTGTACGTACTCGGCCTAGTAAAAAAAATGAGAATAAAATAAATAAATAAATACGGAGTACTAGTGTATCCCATTAGTACACACTCGATCCTGCCAGCTTAGCACTGAGTTCGGTCAGAGATCTACAACTACAAACCACGAACGAAGCTTCCTTATCCCTTGAGCAGATCCAACCGGAACTTCTGATCGACTTTGGATGTCCACTGGTTAGGGTGTAGTCTGAAGTGACATTCACTGGCCACTGCACCCGCGTGCCTTTCTCCGTTAACATCCTTCGTCGCCCCCTCGTCTCAAGATCGTCTGGTTTCGAAATTCGAAGCAGCAAAGCTACTCCTACGCACCCGGTATGTAATTATGCATACACCACCGCTTGCCCATTGCATTCGATCGCCCGCATTAGTTACATAAGTACATGTGTGAGGGGAGTGTGCTTTTTGCTATGCATGTGAAAATTCACATGTATACTCTGCAATTCTAGATTGCAGTCACTTATGAGCATAGATTAAAATCGCGGGAGAAACGATTTTGCGGCGGCCTCTCCCAGGAGCTATAGCGGCGGCCATAGCGGGCAATCGCGGCAAATAGCGGAATTTTTTCTGGTGGGAGAGATGATTTCTGGAGGGTTTTGCTGATTTTTGAGCCATTTAGAGGGATATGTGGAGGATTTCGCGGCAGCAGATAGAGCGTAGCGGCGAGGCTCCCGAGCAGCTATAGCGCAGCTATTGCGGCTATTTCGTGGGCTATTTTAATCTATGCTTATGAGTACTTCAGGCGACTGAGGATTAGCAAATTCACCGACGTTTATTATGCATGATGATGTACTGTTATCTACACATTCGCATTTTTGTGGATCCTTTTGGTTTATTCCTGATCATGTGTCTGAAACAAAGCCGCGAAAATTCATCCATTCCAGGTAGTGCAGTGGAGACCCGAGTGTCAAGAGGAGAAGGTCAATTAGTATGGCTGCAGGGCCGCTGGGGCTATGGAACCACCGGTCAATGCAGATCCTGGTCCTCCTCAGCCTCGGGCTCCAGCTCGTCCTCTTCGCCTTCGCCGGGATTCGCAGGCATCAGACGCTCCCCGTGCGGAGGCTCCTCCTGTGGCTAGCGTACCTCATGGCCGACTCCACCGCCGTGTACGCCGTCGGCCACCTGTCATTCGGCAGCGCCGTGCGTGAGAACCAGCTCGTCGCGTTCTGGGCGCCGTTCCTGCTGCTCCACCTCGGCGGCCCGGACAACATCACCGCCTATGCGCTCCAGGACAACCAGCTCTGGCTCCGCCACCTCACCGTCCTCGTCGTGCAGGTTCTCGGAGCGGGCTATGTCGTCAACAAGCACATCGCCGTCCCCGGCGGCCAGGACAGGAAGCTGCTCCTGATCGCCTCCATTTTGATGTTCGTCGTCGGCTTCGTCAAGTACGGGGAGAGGACGTGGGCGCTCAAGTGCAGCACCCTGGAGAGCATCGGCGCCTCCCTCAAGACGCAGCCGCCAGCCATCCACAACCATGTCCACCCTCAGGACGAAGCCGAAGCCACGGAGGAAGAGTTCCACCTGCGACGAGCCCACTCGATGTTCCACATCTGCAAGCGCGCCATGGTCGATTCCTCAGTGGTCGAGGAGGACTCCATGGACGGCCAAGAAGAGTACACCGGTAAGTTGATACAAGGCGTCGAGCTGTGGACGCTGATGGAGATCGAGCTCTCCCTCATGTACGACCTCCTCTACACCAAGGCGGCTGTGGTCCACACCTTCTTGGGTTACCTAATCCGCTTCGTTTCGCCGCTCACCGTCGCCACCTCGATACTGCTGTTCCGGTTCACCCCCAAGGATGGCTACATCAGAGCTGACGTGACAATCACCTACGTCCTGCTGGGTGGCGCCATGTTCATGGAGACGACGTCGCTCCTAAACGCGCTGGCATCGTCCTGGACGTTCGCGTTCCTGAGCACCACCAAGTGGCATTGGCTTCGGTACACGGCCCTGTGCAACAAGAGATGGGACAGGCTCCGGCGCGTCGTCGTGTGGCTTCACGATCTTGTCAAGGGAGGAGTTGCCAGTAACAGTAGGTACAAGTCAAGAAGGTGGTCATACACCATCGGGCAGTACAACTTGTTGCACTTCTGTACTCGCCCCGCCGACACGCCGCTCACTAGCCCCCTGCTCGGGAGGCTAGCCAGGGCAGTGGCACCCGACGAGTGGTGGAACCGGAAGCATTACTCGGCGACCGTCGAGATGACCGATCCGATCAGGCGCCGTATCTCTGTGTACATGAGCCGACTGTACAGTAAGGGGAGGTTTAATGCTGCCATGCTGGGGAAGAAGTGGGGTGAGTACCCACTAGACCGCCACGGGCTTTACCGCGGCGTCCTCAAGGACTCCCTCGGCGTCGAGTTCCAGGAGGGCATCATCATCTGGCACATTGCCACCGAGGTCTTCCTCACCAAGAGTGAGAGCGCAAAGGCCGTGGACGCCGCGCCTGACGTGCATGCTATTAGGGTGATGTCTGACTACATGATGTTCCTCTTGGTGGAACGTCCCTACATGTTGCCGGGCCAGCCCCAGAAAAGGTTATACCAGCGGACTTGCGAGCGGCTGGTCACCAGGCGATCGGCTGATCCTAGGTACCCGAGCCGGGCACGCGTCGTCAAGGATCTGTTCCGCGTGCGCGATGAGCCACACTCCAGCATTTCTAGGGTTGCCGAGAGAGAGGAGCTCGCCAACAACCTGTACCATGAATACGAGAACCAGGAGTTCAGCCACCTTGCTCCTCGTCTCACTCACATGGCTCGACTTGCCAAGGAGCTGCTGGAGAAGGAGAAGGATGGCACGATAGACTCCATGGAGCTTGTCCTTGACGTGTGGATGGACATTCTCGTCTACGCCAGCAACAAGTGCAGCAGAGAGTCCCATGCCCAGAAGCTCAACAGTGGTGGCGAGCTGACGACAATCTTGTGGCTTATGGCAGAATACATCTACCAAGCATCGGTTGCCCAAAGAGATGATGTAGTATAATTCACTAATGTCATGCATGTAAGCATGTTACCATCACGTGTAAGGAACATGGATGTAACTCAGACCGCGTCGTCCTCAGGGGAGCGGCATGCGTGGTACCCTAGCCACCACCTCCCTCATTGGTGGCGAAGACTGGTTCTCTCAGACGGGGAGGTGTTGGCCCTCATTGTCGCGGCTCAGGATGGACGGTAGCGGTGACAGCCCTAATCCTTCACAAAGCGACGGCCTTGGCACATATCGATCTAGTGACGGATCTCCTGTCCGGCATTTGTAGGGTACCCTGTTAGTCAGGGGGTAGTCCCGGGACCGGGGTCGGATGTAGTCGGGCTCTCAACCCAGGGATCGACGTGCATATCTGGACAATGACAATGTGGCTGCAACAGTGGATACTTCGTCCATCGCCCCTCACCACCAACCCTTTAGAGTATGATTAATCATGTTAAGTAAATTTCGTAGGATACAACTTACTAAGTAAAGTTAATGATTTTAGTAGCTTCTATCCATGTTTTCCTGTCTTTCATTCTTTCCTCTCAACTCGTCTGAATAGATCACTAAAGATTTTTGTTGTTGTTGTTGTAAAGAACGCTTCTTGATAAAATAATCAATCAATTGCTTTTGTTGATGGATGTGGCTGGACCTCAGTCAATTGAGACTTAACTAAGTTTCAGTCAAGTAATGGAGCCTATAAAAAAATTAAAAAAAATGCATGAATCTTCATACAAAATCTCACGAATATAGCATCGACTAAGACTTAACTAAGTCTCAATCGACTGAGATTAGCAACCCGGTTTGTTGATTGACAAGTCTACTCTGCCTTCAGATCTGGTTGATGCTTGAGACTATTTTTATCTACCTATCGGCCTATCCCCTGATCCCAAATTTTGTATTGTGCCGCTAGCTACCAAACCATGGGCTGGTCAGCAAGATGCAAGGACGCTGTAACACCCTTAACATGGTTGCTAATGCAAAGAGCACATGCGGTGATTCCTCACCACCTTTCCTCATCTTGTTCCTCTTTTTGGCTTCTGCTCGGAGTTAGGTACGGCACATGTCTGGCAAATCCTCCAATATCTGGAAATCCTGGAATCCGGCTCCGTGCGCCGAAATTGGCTCTTTGTATGAAGCGTGAGACGTTTGGCTGCTTGTCTATCTTCAGCTCCAGATCCCTGGTCATTGTTCTAGCAAGTAGCAACCACTTGAGAGAGGTTAGAGGAGTTATCCGGGTGCTAACATGGTCAACTTGCAAGCACTGGATAACAAATAACATGGTCACTTGGCGAATGGGAGAAAGGTACCAGTGATCTTTCTCCAACAAACCTGCAGAACGTGAGCTTCCTCTAGCTTGCAGCTTCGTGAAATGGCGAAGATTTGTTTTATACGGAGGTGCTTGCGAGGCATGAGATTTTCAAGCATCGGCTCCATAGATCATAAAACTAGTCTACATTTGCACTGCAGCATTAGCCATTAGTATACTTACCAATCAAGTGACATGGAAGCACAAAATGAGAAGATTCCAAAATTGTAAATCATATAATATTGCATTCGAATATAAACATATTGGAGAGGCGAAATTACCATGTGATCGAGATGTACTTGAGGGCCGCGAGCCCTCACTGAGAGCCCCAAGTACCATATGTATGTGAGATTTACTCCCTCCGTTCCTAAATATAAGTCTTTTAAGAGATTTCACTACGGATTACGTACGTACGTATATAAACATACTTTAGATTGTAGATTCATTCATTTTGTTTCGTATGTAGTCGGTAGTGAAATCTTTAAAATGGCTTATATTTAGGAACGGAGGGAGTACAAGAATTTTTTTTAATATACTTTTAAGTCTCAATTGTAACGGTATGAACAATCAAAGTTTGTTCTAGCAGAAAGAATAAACAATTTGTCCCAAGTTATGTCTTTGAATGCAAATATTAGCTTTGTGTGGATAAAGAAATAAATAAATACAATAACGAGATTCAGAAATAAAATTGTGGGATAGCATTTTTACAGTGAATTTTAAGGTTTTTTTTACAGTGAATTTTAAGGGTCAGAAAGTTTCTGGGAATAAAATTGCAATTAACGGTCCCTACTCAGCCCAGGCTGGAAACGCATGTAATGTCTTGCTACAGCCCAAACTTGAGGTGCGGGCTAGATTCTTGGCCTGCCAAGGCCCAGGCAGCGCGAGGGCCACTTCTTGCTTTTTTTTTTTTTTTGAAAACTGAAACCTGGCTTTATTAACATACAGAAGCAGAAGCAGCTAGATGCTAGCCACCACAGAAGATACAATGTCAGGAACAGCGTCATGCCAATACATGGTACCTCCCTGGGACATATGGGCACCATGGATAGCCAGAACATGTGCCACAGAGTTACAGACACGTTTACACACATGCACTTTAAACTCAATAAAGCTAGTAAAAAGAAGAAATTTTGCTCCCCGAAAGAGAACTCCGATACGAGCAGTATCCAATTCATTGGAAAGAAGAGCTGAGGCTAGCACTGTGGAGTCTGTTTCAATGATGATACGCCCAAACCCAACTTCAGTCGCGAACTCAATCGCCTTCAGACAAGCTATCGTCTCTGCATGCAAAGCATCCGACAGGAAGTGGATTTGGCCCATGCCAGCACCAACGACATCTCCAGAAGCATCCCTAACACAAAAACCCCAACCTCCTGTACTGTTATCTTTTAGGAACGAACCATCAATGTTTATCTTTAGGAAGTCGTCGGGAGGCTTAGACCAGCGCTCATTAGGGGCAATAGCTGAACATGAAGGTATACGGAGATGTTCAAAAAATTCTGTAACTTGTACAGCAGTAGAGGAAACGATAGCCGCTGCTGACGGACACCTATCACCATTATTAACCGCATTTCTAGCATTCCACAAATTCCACATCAAACAAATGCAGAAGATGGATGTCGCATTCTCCAGGCTTAATAGAGCTTCGACTGATTGTTTTGCATCAATACAGCTGAGAAGCAAACCCCTTACATGCTCCTGTTTAGCTTCCCTCCAAAGAGCCTTTGCAAATTTACATTTGAGGAAGGCATGGCCACCATCCTCATCAAGGCGATTGCACATCGGGCAGATGGTATCCAGGTCAATTCCACGACGTTTAAGATTTAACCGGACAGGAAGGGTGTTGTGACTCAATCTCCAAAGGAACATGATGATTTTCCTAGGCATTTTCAAACTCCAAAGCTTGGTCCAAACCTTTGTAGCACTTGTTGTCGGATCTGCTACAGTGGAAGTTGATGTTTGACCTGCAGCAACATCGTCCAACTGAAGTTTGAGTTTGTAAGCTGAACGAACCGAAAAGTTACCTTTCGGGTCGGGATGCCAGGCTGGAAGATCATCAAATCCCTCCTTAATAGGAATACTCAGAATGTGTGGGACATCATCATCATTGAATACTTGTTGAACAAGATCTTGATCCCACTGTCCAGAAATAGGGTCGATCAGATCACAAACCTTCTGAAGTAAAATTTGGCCTCTAACAGTACTAGGTCTTCTAGTACTCCCTCTTGGTACCCATGGATCTTCCCAGGTATTAACGTTTTGGCCATCACCTATACGCCAGATCAAGCCTTGTTTGATAAGATCGCGACCTTTGAGAATACTTCTCCAAGTGTAAGAGATACCCATTTTTGGCATGACCTTCAAGAAATCCTCGTGCGGAAAGTATCTCGCCTTGAGTAGTTGAGCGCACAGGGACTCTGGATTTAGAAGGATCATCCAGGCTTGCCTTGCTAGCATAGCAATATTAAAGGAATAGAGATCTCTGAAACCTAAACCTCCATCCTTCTTCGGCTTAGATAATTTTTCCCAGGCAACCCAATGTAATTTGTTTTCTTCATCCATTTGACTCCACCAAAAACGACATACCATGGAAGAGATCTCCTCGCAAATCCCTTTAGTGATGTCAAAGCATGACATAGCATAAGTTGGGATCGCCTGAGCCACCGCCTTAATAAGAATTTCTTTCCCGGCTTTGGAAAGTGTTCTCTCTTTCCAACCTTGGATTCTTGCCCAAATTTTCCCTTTCAGATATTGGAAGACTCTTTTCTTGGACTTGCCTATATGAACTGGGAGCCCTAGGTACCTCTCATTTTGTCCCTCACTGGAAATATGCAAATAATCCATAATTTCTATCTTCTGCATATTATTACAATTTGGGCTGAAAAGCACACTGCTCTTATCCCTGTTGATAATTTGTCCTGAGCATTCCTCATATCGGTCAAGGATACGTTGAAGTTCTGAAGCATTGTCACAATCAGCCTTTAGGAGGAGAAGGGAGTCGTCCGCAAAAAGCAAGTGTGACACACTCGGTGCCCCTGGACAAATCTGAATGCCTTCAATCAACCCTTGATCCTCAGCAGTATGGAGTAAGGAGGAAAATCCTTCGGCACAGATTAGAAAGAGATAGGGGGAAAGTGGGTCCCCTTGTCTCAGACCCCATTGGGGGTATATCACCTCTGTCAGATCACCATTCACTTTAACTCTGTAAGTCATTGATCGAACACACTTCATCAAGAGAGAAACCCACTTATTATGGAAGCCAAGCTTGATCAACATTGCTTCTAGAAAATTCCATTCCACCCTATCATATGCTTTACTCATATCAAGTTTGATTGCCATGAAAGCATCCTGTCCATTCCTTTTGTTTCTTATATAGTGAGACATCTCGTAAGCAACCAGGACATTGTCAGTGATCAAACGACCTGGAATGAAGGCACTTTGATTTTGCGATATAATGTCTCCAATAAAGACTTTCAGCCTACTAGTAAGAACCTTGGAAATAATTTTGTATAGCACATTACAGAGACTGATAGGTCTGAAATCCTTAATCCTTTCCGGATTTTTACTCTTTCGAATTAGCACAACTGTAGTTCTGTTCCACTCCTCTTGGATTGGGCCTCCATTTAGAACTGCGAGTACCTCACATCTGACCCTCTCACCAACCAAATCCCAGAATCTCTTGTAAAAAATTGCTGGCATCCCGTCTGGGCCTGGAGCTTTTAAGTCCCCCATATTTTGCAAAGCTTCAAAGATTTCTTTTTCAGTGAAGGGAGAACAGAGGGAAGCATTCATATAGTCCGAAACCCGTGGTTGCACATGTTGGAGCAAATCAGCCAAGTTTGTAGCAGGCTGTGCAGTGAAGAGAGATTTATAGAAATTATGAATGTGCTCCTTTAAAGCCCCTTGACCCACAATAGAATTCCCATGGTCATCACGCAATTTAATGATTTTGTTTCTCCTTTTCCTCTCTGAACAACAGTTATGGAAAAATTGTGTATTACGGTCACCCTTTTTCAACCAATCTATGTGAGCTCTTTGCTTCCAATAAGTGTCCCTCTGATCTTCCAGTCTTTCAAGTTTGAACCGAAGCACATGCTCACGATGTACAGATTGTTCAGTAGTTGGACCACGAAGGCAACATCTAAGATCTTTTTTTAGTTTTTTGATCCTCTTCTCTAAATCTCCCAAGACATTTGTGCTCCAGTTTCGAAGTGAATCTGCAACCTGTCTAACACCATCCGATGCACATAAGGCGCCGTTCATAAAGGCATTATTCCAAGACTCTTGTACCACTTGAGGGCAACCTTCTTCTTGCAACCACATAGCTTCAAATCGAAAAGTTGGGTCACTTGGTGGCTCGAATACAGGTTCACAACTAGAGTCAAGAATCACCGGGCGGTGGTCTGAATGGCGAGGTTCGCCATTGATTACTTTGAAAGCCGGATACATGGTACGCCATTCACGATTGCCAACAGCCCTATCCAGCCTTTCCTTGATGTATCGGTCATACCTGTGATTTACTTCTTGCTGGCTGAACTGGCCCGATTAAGACGGGGCATCGTCTTCACAAAGGCAACAATTGCCCAGGAATGAGGCGCCGCTGCTGGAGGTCGCCGGAGCTCCGTCACATGGCGGCACTGAGCCCGAGCACGTGCCCTAGGTGAAGGCACAGTAAACTCGTCCATGGGCTTATGGAAGCTAACTATATGTAGTGCAAGAACAACCGATATTTACCAAATGAATAAATGAAAAAAAAGCATACTTTCATAGCATGGTTAGCTATTTTTATTCTGAATTAATAAATATACAAAAATATTTACTCCGTCCCATAATATAAGACGTTATTACATCCAGGAAATATCTAACAAAGTTGAATATAAAGTCCCAACTTATGTGGCTAGTAAACATCAACTTGCTATGCATCATTAGCACAACAAGAGGTTACTAAAAGATAATGATATTTTTCTTTTCAAACTTCGATGGGGAGAGAAAGAATTTTTTGAAGTATATATGAGGTGAGAGGGAATACAAATGAGAGACAGATGGTGGACATATATGGGCATCACCGCATTTAAATTAACATAGGCATGACCACACTCAAATTAGCAAATAAATACTAGCCTATACTTAATCTTTTGAGAAATAAATTAAGCACCTAATCAAACTAAATATACCCAAAATGTAGCAGTCAGTTAAATCGACTAACCACATCAGAATTCGCATAACTAAACATAGCAAAACCTAGAAAAAATAAAATCATTGATACTAAGGTCGATGCCATGCGACAATATACTTTGCCGGGAAGTGCAGCGACCATGCACAAGTTTTCTCGTGCACGGCCACTCCCCCACCGAGCAGCTTCGTCCACGGCGAGGAAGCCACCATGTTGGTGGTGGGCTCCGTGGAGGGTGGTCGGCAAGGTGATCGGTGTTTTCTTCTTTGCGGTATATGGTATCTATTGTGAGCGAGGTCGCACGGGCTATGTACCCAAATGTTGCCATCATTGACGGTAGGTTTATCTGCCAATTATCATACCACTTCTTTATTTCTTAGTCAATGGACTACGTATGTTCTTTGGTCTCCATTTAGGAAAAAAGAAGTACAAGCAGCTGTTCAGTTCCAACAATCAACAATGATTGACCGAATCAAATAAGTGGTGATGCTCCAACATCTAGCTAGTACATATCCATACCACCTCATCCTCTCTCCTTCCTCTCCATTTCCCCAGTGGTGCCGACCTCACCCGCCCCCGTGCAGCGTCGAGCTCCTCCACCGCAGCGGACGCTTCATGGCTCATCATGCGACAGACGTCCATCAATGGTGATGCCTCCTTCTCTCCTAGTTAAATTATGTGCTTTGTGCATCCCATCGAGCTTGGTCGCCATGGCTGGGTGGAGCGAGGATCGGATGACGGAAATCTCCGGCCGTGATCGCCCGAAAAAAACTACATGTGGCTGCTTGCATCTTTACTAACTTCTTGTTTTCAAGGCTCTCCGCCACGGGTGCGCTCCTCGATGAAGACACTCTGCTATGGGTGTCGCCGGGAGATGATCTGGCTGGCGGTGGATTGCTCGTCGGTTTAAATGGAGACACGTATTATATGCCACCTGGTAATCATATTCCTCATCTCCGATCCCGCTTTATATCAATCTTCGTTTTTGCATCATCTAGATTGAGCAGGTTACGCTGCTGGTAGTAAAGAGAAAGAAAAAGGATGGTGATGTTCTGCAACTGTATTCTGAACGATCTCGTAGGTGAAAATTCTTAAGCGTTGAGAGAGATTCTTCAGTATACAAGATTGGCTTCAGTTTACAAATTATAGCTTGCTACTATCGTTATTGACCATGGTTACTGTGTTTGGGCAGACACGGCACGGAAGTTGGATGACACCGTGAGGGAGGAAAATATTTCTGGACAAACTCTATTGGAGAAAATTTGGAGTAATGTTATGCGGTGGCTTGAAGAAAATTCGGTTGATGATCCTCCTGTATCCCCAGGATCATAGTGTGGTATAAACTATTTAAGTGTTGTGCAGCTTATTACATAGAAATATATAAAATAAAGCCCTTCTCAGCAATATTTGCTGATGCCCCCGTGTCCCTGGGATGATACTGGCAAATAGTTGCCGAAGAAACTTCGTAGTAGAAATCTTTATCAACAAACACCTTTTTTTTGTGCGGCATACACAAAAAAACATATAAGAAAGCCCTTTTGAGTATTTTATATATGTTTTTGCTCCAGTTGTTTGCTAAATTCATTCGGTTATTCGGCCTCGATATCATGTTGCATTGTGTGTTCTCACTGCTCAGTCTTTGGTTACTGCTTTAGCGATATCTTTAGTGTTGTATGCTGTAGTAGAGAAAATTAGATGAATAATATGGAACGCTGACATAAATTTTAGGAGACCAATAAATTGTGGATATTGGTGACCTTGTTCATGTTTTGACATACTTTAATTTGTATACCAAAAAACTGGTTTGTAAACCTAACCGCGAGGACCTAGTGGTGTGTCTTTGCTGACCTGGGTAATCTCATGGTCGATTCCACTTGAAGATGTTCAGAAAAGTAATGCAATTAAATTTAATCAGATCACACTGGTAGTGTTAACGAAACGGTTCAAAACCTAAATCTGTTTGGTTCCACAAATGCATCGGCCGGTAATCCATTCAATCCTCCAACGTTTACCAATTCATAGGACATGATGCAGAAAAAATACTCCCAAATCATCAAGTAAAAAAATCTGGAAACATAAGGGATTGAAACCACCAATTGGCAAGGTCCCGACAATATTTACAGGCAAATCAAGTATATGGAACTCCGTGCTTTTTATACCACCTAGCTAACCACATGGTTTCTTGAATACAGTTTCAAAACTATTCATATATTTTTTCTTCTATACGTTACCAAAATGAGTGTCGATTCATACTAACTAATTTTGTATAGAAGAAACCGCCAAGAAGGCACAAAGTGTGAGATGGGTTCAAACGTTCTCGTTCAAGCACCGATCACATAAATGGCCAAAGTTACGACCAACATAAATCTGCTGAGAATATCAGCTTAGAAGAGGGGCATTATACAAAGATATAAAACAGCGCCCCGCGCAAAAGTTTTTTTTTTGTTTTTTGTTTTTTGTTTTGAGACAGACCCCGTGCAAAAGCTAAGTCCCAAGAGCAGCGGACAACAGGAAGAAAAACATCGCCCCACACACAAAGCTATTAAGAACATGGTCCTGGTGTTGGGTTGATGGCGGCATGGAGAGATAAGAGACAGCAGCAACGCCTCCACTTCCTGCACTTCCTTCGGGAGAAAACAAATAGGAATTACTCAAACCCCACATCAGAAAAAAGAACACACTTAAAGAGAATTATAACATCTTACAATATGTTTTGAATATTTCTTTAACGTGAACTGTAGGTACGAAAATAACTAACTATTTTATTTTACTATTTTTCGAAAATAGAAAACATATTATTCTCAATTTTTTCAAAAACGTGCATCTCCCGTTTAGATAATGTTCATGCAGGGAAAGAAATGTTGATGTGACATTTAAAAATATTGATAGGATTCAAAAATAATTTGTGACATTTAAAAAATGTTCACGTATTTAATACAATGTTCGTGACATCTTAAAAAATATTTATGCAATGTGAAAAAATACAATTTAAATAATGTACTTGATATTTTAAAAAAATGTTCACATGTTTCAAAAATATTTTTTTACATTTAAAAATGTTTATATAATGTAAAAAAATGTTCACATAGTTTAAAATAATTTTCCATCCCATTAAAATAATGTTCAACGTGTATTTGAAGATTTTTTATCATGTATTTAAAAAAATGGTCAAAACATGGATTTCAAAAAATATATAAATATGTAACTGAAAAATGTTCAAGCTGTATCAAAAAAGTTTCACGTGTATATTAAAAATGTATAATGTGTACTGAAAAAAGTAGAGATGTGTTGAGAAAAACAAACCAGAAGAAAGCCGGTGGAGGAAAAAAACGATAGAAAATAAGATATAGAAACGAAAGAAGAAGAAAAAAACCATGAAAGGTTCTAAAACCGGTCCGAAAAGATTCATATAACCTTCCTACTTCCACTGCTTTGGGCCTAACCAGTCCACTGCATCCTAATTATTTTTTTGAAACGAGGCAAAAGACTTGCCATTTCATTGATTAAGAAGAAGAGAATTGCCCGGTTAATTGACGGAAAACCGGGCTAAAACCGATACAACACATCCCACATGACATGGGCACCACCGGCCAACCTGGCCACCGACATGGAACAAGCCACGACGGCACATGCCAACGAATGGCCACACGCGCAAGCAACCGACAGCTCCGACTTTGACGACGAGCAACACAAGGGAGATATGCAGGACTTGCGCCGACCGTGCCCTAAAGAGCACCTCGGACACGCTGGGAAGAACCGACTACCGAAGACCACGCCGCGACCCAAGCTCTGCATCCTAATTAAGCTGTGTTCAAATTACCTTTTTCTGTAAAATAGATATTTTCTGAATGTGTAATACTTATTTTGAGACGATGAAAGTACTATTTTTTTATTAAGTCAAAATCCCAGGTAAGTTGAAAGTTTATGTGCAAGAATTCATACGCAGTTGCATGGATGCGAGACGTGACTACGTATGTATACTCGGGTCTCAGAGAAGCTGCTACCTCAACGACTGCGGACTGAGTCAGTTGCATTGATGTGGATAATTCCATCCTGTGTACCGTACTAATTTGCAAATGTCGCCTGAACAGGACGCGGATTATCTGGTCCCGAGCTCATATGCTTCCTAATGAACAGGAAAATCAAAAGGAAAATCTGAAAAACATTTGGTGAAATGAAAATTTTGACACGTGTTCTCAGTGCTTGCTAAAAACATGATTAAGTCTCAGTCAAGCACCAAAAAGGTGAAAACGGTTGTGGAAGATATATTTGTCACAGTGCCATTCTTTGCATATTACACTAATCGGGATTGCTCAATCTTAGTCGACTGAGATTTAATCATGTTTTAGTCGATGAAATATTCGTGAGATCTTACGTGAAGATTCATGCAAAGTTTTCTTTTAAATTTTTTCTTTCTTCTTTTTCATATATTCTGGCACTTGACCGAGACTTCAGGGCAGAGCTTACTTAGGGCCAAACTAGGTCGTGGCCCGCCCTAGATTCTTGTGATTTTTTTATTACCCATGCTTCGAAACCTGCCTCCTCGTGGCATTTCCTATTTGGTGCTTCAGGCGCCGGTTATAGTGTGTTTTCAACAGGCGCACACCCTGCCTGCAAGCTGACCCGGTCCATCTATCACCTTTTCTCTTTCCGAAAAAGGGTTTCCCCCGCTTTGTATTAGAAAGCAACCAACTGAAACATGCAGTGATAGGTGCTGGGGCGGAAGCAGCACAGTCACGCCCAAAAGAAACGACAGAGAAAAACAAAAGAAACAAATGCCGACAACGGCGGATCAACAAAAACGAAGAAGCCTCGCGACCGCTGCGCCCACCGGGGATCTTCCACCAAGCTCCAAGACTCCGAAGTGCCGGCACCAATCAACACCTCCAAGAAGGATCGCGACGATGACGACGCTGCTGCCAAGGGTTTCCCCCGGTACTCGACGAGGCGAGAGGAAGGGTAGCCCCCGACGCCCTCCAGGAAGGTCAGGCGGCACCCATAGGCGCCACCGCGCCGGAGTCGGCCATGTCGACGGGGTTTCCCCCGATCCCAACCCGCACCTCGGGCGCTCCGGGGCCTGCCACCAAACCAACCACCACCCTGCGCCAATACAGTCTTGAATCCCCCACGCCGTCTCACCACAGCACCGCGAAGTGAGGACAACACGACGACGATTCGAACCCGGGACTAGGGGCAGCAGCACCGTCGGCACGCAGGAGGGCTCCACCTCCACCGTCAACGACGGTAGCCGTCCGGACACAATAGCAGGAGCACACCAGGCCGGTGGGCCCACAGGCCCGGCCGGGCCCTCATACGCCCGTAAAGCTCCCGCCCTCGCACTGCAGCAGGCACGCCGTCGGCGCCGCCGCCCCACATCCAAGCTGCTCCTCCTCCTCACCGCGCAGCAGACAACGAGGCCACGCCGGGGGGCCGGCCCGCTAGGACCCAGATGGGGCCCGCAGGGCCCAGATCTGGGCCGGGGGCGCGCCACCGGCCACCCAGCGCCACCATGCCGTCCCGCCGCCAAGTAGCGGCGCCGCCACCACGCCCACCGCCGGCCGCCGCCGGGCCGCCGTCCAACCGAGGAGCACCACCGCCGCCCCCGGCGACGCCACGAAGGCCACCCGCCGAGGCCTGTGCCGCCCGCCGCCCGCATCGCCCGCGAGGCACCTCCCGGCCCGATCCAGATAGGAGATGAGGGGGAGCTGCCGCTGCAGGCATGCCCACCACCAGCACGCCGCCCGGCACACGAGCCAGGCCCTGCCGTCGCCGAAGCCGCGCCGGAGAGCTGCCGCGCCGCTGTGCCCGACGCCAGCGCAGCATCCCGTCGTGGCGGCCCTATCCCGCACCGGGGCCACCGTGCGAGGAGCCGAGGAAGCCCCGCCGGCGCCGGCGCCGGCCAGGCTTTGCCCGGCCGCGCCCTGTGGCGGCGGCGAGGGAGGAGAGGGTCTCTGGCGGCGGCGGCGCGGTCGCCCCCCCTGTCGCACGCGGGGCGACGCAGGAGGGGATAAGGTGAGTTCCCACTTTTTCTCTTTTAACCGGCAAAAAAGTGTTTGCGCGTTTTTGACTCAAACCCTCAACCTCCCGTTTGAATCCACACTACACGGACCAACAACCACCTCATGTTTTGTTATTCCTTGCATCGTTACGCATTTTGTCCTTCCTCCTTTTCCCCCATTTTTCTTATTCCTTTTTCCGTTTTCCTTTTTTTTCTTTTTTCTGGTTTGATGAACTTTATCAAATTTCTGAACTTGTTTTTCACAATCGATGAACCTTTTCCAAATTCGTAAATTTTTTCTTCAAAGTCATTGGACGATTTTTCAATTCTGATCAACCATCAAAATAGTTGAACCTTTTTGAAAGTCGGTGAATTTTTTTCCAAAATCAAAGATTTTTTTTCAAAATCGATGAACTTATTTTAAAAAATGGGATAGACCTTTTTCCAAGTTTGATGAACTTTTTTCAAATCGATGAACCCTTTTTTCAAAGTCATGAAGTTTTGTTAAAATCCATGGACATTTTTTTTGAATTCTCGATTTTTTGCTATTTTTTTCTTTCTTTTTCTCAAATGCACTCGAGTAGATGACCCAGGCCAACATCGTCGGCGCGTGGGTTCCACAGAGCTTCCATGGCACGCCCCGAAGCGCCGAATAGGAGCTCGCCCTCCTGGTCTTGCTCTCGCACGCGCATGCATCAATGACGCGTTAGGTTCATATATGTGTTTTTGGGGTTTTTGCATACTTGTCCCGGTTGGGCTTGGCTGAGCTAATGCAGGTTAAAACCAAAATCTGCATGTAGTTTGGTTGCCTGCATAAGGCTAAAACATAGTGGTGGCGTTGGATCCTACGCCAACAGTATAGTGCATGATGCTGGCGTCGAAATTGGCCAACGCCAGCTATACATCTACACTACCTTTGTCGTGTGTTGTTGTCCAACGCCAGCAAATTTTTTTTGAATAATAAAAAAAACTCCTTCAGAAACTACGAGCTTAAACATCATAGTTTAAAACATCATAGTTTAAAACTACTCAACATCATAAAAGACTAAACATACTTAGCTAATTAGTACTCAACAACTAAACATACTCATAAACATCGTAGTTTAAAACTACTCAACATCATCAAGGATTAAGTCCAGCTGGCGAAGCTTTTTCCGATTGTTCTCTCCATCTTTTTTGAAGTGATCAACGTCTGTCTGTAGGTTATGATTCTCTAGCCTGTATTTCTTCTTCTCCATCTTCAAGTTGTCTCTCTTCTCCGTCAACTCACCCCTCAGATCCCTTAGTTCGTTTAACTTAGTTCGGGCATTAGCACCCTCTGCGAGCAGACTATCCCTTTCATTCTTCAGTGCGGCATTGCCTTCTTTGACTTTTTTGATGCGCCAGTCTAAAGACTCTAAGCGCCACTGATTCCAGTTCTGCACGTCGCCCACCGATTCGTTGTTGGCTGATGAATTGTCCATATGTGTGTTGTAATGAAAACTCACCATCTTATAGAATGAAGAATTTAAAAATAACATGCAGAATTTAAAAAGAACTAGAACATAAGGAACAAAATTATCTATCATGACTTATCTTCTATATCTAAATAGCTAGACCCCACTATTAGGAATTCTCTAGCCACAACTCTTAGAACTAGAAGATAAGAAACAAAATTATCTATCATGACTTATCTTCTATATCTAAATAGCTAGACCACACCATTAGGAATTCTCTAGCCACAACTCTTGGAACTAGAACATAAGGAACAAAATTATCTATCATGACTTATCTTCTATATCTAAATAGCTAGACCACACTATTAGGAATTCTCTAGCCACAACTCTTGGAATTATAACATAAGGAACAAAATTATCTATCATGACTTATCTTCTATATCTAAATAGCTAGACCCCACTATTAGGAATTCTCTAGCCACAACTCTTGGAACTAGAACATAAGGAACAAAATTATCTAGCCACAACTCTTGGAACTAGAACATAAGGAACTTACCTGTGCTTGAGTCGGGCGGGGCGGGTCGAGGCGGCGTCGGGTGGAGAGGGGCAGCGTTGGGCGGCGGTGGGGGGGGGGGGGAGGGGGCTCACGAACACGGGCAGGGTCGGGCGTGGCGGCGTCGGATGGAGACGGGCAGCGTCGGGCGAGGCGGAGACGGCTAGCGGCGGGGATCGAGAGGAGGACGGATGGAGTTGGGGATCGAGAGAGAGTGAGGACGAATGGATCCGGATTTTACCTGTTAAAACCGACTAGTGCTGGCGTGGGCCTAATGGGCCTGAATGCGCCACGCCGGGCCTACGAAAATACCTATGGCGTAGGAACTTTAGTCACGCCAACAATAATAGGTGAAAGGCGAGAGCGTTGGGGTCATCATACAAGTGACGTTCGGCAGAATTTGCACGCCACCACTAAGTTTGTACCAATAATGTACAAATTTAGGCAATGCCGGCACTATTTGAAAATATTAGTGCTGGCGTCGGCTGAAAATGGCGCGCCACGAACAAGAGTTGTGGCTAGCCATTTCTCTACTAGTGTTATGGCCAACAACATGATGGAACAAGGCCACTTGCTCGTTAACACTGGTGTGGATGCTATCTTCTAGCAGCCCCTGCTCCTAAAGGTCTGGAAAAGTCTTGCAAATGGTGCTCTTTTCATTCTAAGCATCCACAAAGCCTATGTGTCGGTGTAGTTGTAGACGTAGTTCAGATTGGCGATCCTCTCCCTATCCCGGATGAACATCGGACCATAACGGATGAGAGGTCTCGCATTCTGACTTAGAGCTCTCTTATGGACCAACAGGATCCAGGCCTGAACCACAACTATCAGTGATGCTGCCTGAACTAGAAGCTTCATCTGTTCATCGACAACCTAAGCGGCATCCATGATGCGGCCAGCCTAGGCGGTACCAACCCTAAACGGTCCTAGTAGAGGAGGGGGAGGGGGGTAGCTTAACAGCTTTCGGGTCGGGGGAGACATGCCGGAGACGAGGATGGCCGGACGGAGTCGAAGAAGAAGGGGAAAAGTAGCTGCCGGTGTCGGGGAGTGCTGCTGCCGCCACCAACGCCGCCGCCGCAGCCGTCGTAGCCGCAGATATGAGTCGTTGCCGCCGCCGGTGCCAATAACATAGGATGGCTTGTCCTATAGCTAGTAGCAAGGAAACAAGGACAGTAAAATATTCTATTATTCCCTCCATTCCACAATGTAATGCACCCTTATACCATATACTACTGCGTATCAGTCATAATTAAAAAAAGGTATTATTTGGTCTGATCCGCCCAGCTTTCTCTTCCAAGCTCCGCCACTATGAGACTTGGTTGAGTCTCAGTCGCCTCTGATCTAGCCACACCATGCACTATTACACACTTTCAAGTACACATGGCTTTACAAACTGATACAAGTCAATTTCTTGCGCTGTTGAGAGGTCAGCCTTGGCGAAATCACTAATCGAGCAGTATTCCTTTCAAAGGTCACTCCCACCTCATCAGTTTGCGACAAGTGGCGTACTGCATGTGTGCCACTTGTCATAACCTGCGAGTTTTCCTTTTTTCGTAGATCCGTTATTTTAAAACATTTTATCTCTTAAACCGTACGTCCAAGAGACACGGCCGTGCACCTCCCAGAAGCATATACATGCCTCTCGCGGAAGCGAAACCATGACTCTCGAGGAAGAAAAAAAAAGAAAATGTGTCTTTTTTCTGTTTCCAAGAGGCACGACTGTGCACGACTGTGCCTCTTGCGGAAGCAAAACCGTGCCTCTCGAGGAACGACAAAAAAATGGCCGTGCCTCTCGCGGAAGAAAATCCGTGCCTCTTGCGGAAACAAAACTGTTCCTCTCGAGGAACAGAAAAAAAAATGCGTTTTTTTCATTTCCGAGAGGCACGGCCATGCCTCTCGCGGAAGCAAATCCGTGCCTCTCGTGGAAGCAAAACCGCGCCTCTCGAGAAAGAGAAAAAAATAATCGCATTTTTTCGCGCAAACAAAAATATTGAAAAAAAGTTTAGTCCAAAAGCTAAGAAAGACCTATGGAATACGGAAATGCCAAAAAAATAAAAAAAAAACATCTTAAAAGGCGAAAACGCATGCGGAAAAATAAAAGAAAACAAAATCCGAAGGAAACGCCCAGAACGTGACACGTGACGACAGCTGAGAACGTGCCAAGTGGCGGCACCTGAGAGTGCTCCTTCAGAGGCTCCCGAAGAAGCGCTCCTCGATTAGTTGCTCTGGTTTCAGTCTTAGATGGATGGGCCTCCGATAGTAGTCTTGGGTATGGATTTTAGATGGATGCATGGGCCTCCGGTAGCCCATGGTCGCTGTGAGGCTGCCACATGTGATATTATATTTGTTTCGGATGCAACTTTGTATAGCGGCGCCGTATAGAAAGGTTTCATACCTTCAAAGGAAACAAATATACAGTAGTTACTGAAAACTCATATATAGAAGAGACATGGAAGTCAAACTGAGCAGAAAGCGCGCTTAAAAGAGAAGCAAACCACTAAAAGCTCATATCTAGAAGAGACGTTGAAGTCAAACTGAGCCGAAAGCACGCTTAAAAAAGAAGTAAACCATCTTAATATTCTCTGTATATTTGTTTAATTAATGGTTCCCTAGCAACCCTACTTGGAAGTAGTACTCCATCCGTTCCTAAATGTGAGTCTTTTTAGAGATTTCAATGCGAACTACATATGAATGTATATAGACATATTTTAAAATGTAGATTTATTCATTTTGCATTGTATGTAGTCCATAGTAAAATCTTTAAAAAGATTTATATTTAGAAACAGAGGAAGTACTAACTAAGAAGCATGTCACAACGAGAACTGGTCACATGCTGGCTAATCAATTGCTAGGAAACTGGTCACATACTAGTTAATCAATTTCTAGGCAACTTCTAAAAAGATGCGTACAAGATAAGTCTACACTGCAAAACCTTTTTGATTACTATATATTCCGGTACGGTGGATCAAGAGGAACGGTGACGAAACAACTTTTTGTTTACTCAATATCGATCATCGATTTTCGTACGTGCAAACGTGAGCTAATAATTTGGTAAAGATAAACTACCTCCATTTTTTTATTCAAGGCCACAAACTCATATTACATGTATCAAAGTAAACATTAATGTCGGGTTAAGCTAATATTAAAATCTAGCTTTCCTTCTTGTTAGGTATGTCAATTAATGTGTACTTTTCTCTCCGACACACAACAAACGAAACCTCTTACTCCTCATTGATTGATTAATGCAGCCCATGCAAACCAACCTTCTCACTCCTGCATGCACGCAATGAATATTAATGTCCTTGATTGCTAGCACGAGGCAAACCTCATCAAAAAAAAAAAAATTAGATCAACAAACCTCATCAATTTTGCCTCAGTTTTACCGGTCTTACATAACTGTAAATTGTAATTTTGATAGTGATTTTGTATACAAAAATGAAGGGAATAACAAATCAATACGGAGAGATAGATGTGCACCTGCTGCTATTGCGTTGCCTCACTTTGAATACGGATGATCGTGATGCTTCCATCAGAATCGACAATGATAACAAGAATAGGGTCGTACTAGCTCGGAGTCGGAGCTGTCGACGGTAGCGCCATTATGCAGAACGAGCAGCTTTAGACAACAAGGTGTGGCATAAGAACGCAGGAAACAGAAAGAAAAGAAGAAGGAAGGGGAACTTGGGAGAGTACGTGCCGTTGCATGGCGCAGATGGACGTTTTCCGATGAGGTCGTTCGGTTCCCCGGTGCGCGCGGCTGAGGAGATCGAATTCAGGAGCTAGCTCGTGGTTACAGAGGGAGAGGAGAGGGAGGCTTCTGTCTATCTGCGGCGATCAAGGTTGAACGCAAGGAAAGAGGGAGACGTTCTTGCTGGTGCTTGAATTTGCCCAAATCTCGACCCAGAGACCTCCGTATTTGTAAGGTTTGCATTGGTACCGCGTACATAGTGAGTGGCGGTTGGGCGGGACAGGTGTCGCCCAAGGACGCTTCCTTGTGTAGGTGGAAAACGTATCCATCCGTTTCTTTTTAGTGCGCATATACGTTTTGGTCAAAGTCAAGCAATGTAAAGTTTGACCAAATATATATCAAAAGATATCTACATCTACAATACTAAACCTATATGCTATGAAAATTAATATAATAATTCATCTAATAATATTGATTTCATATTATGAATGTTGATATTTTGTTATGTAAAGTTAGTCAAAGTTTACGAAGTTTGACTTTGACCAAATCTTATAGGCGGATTAAAAAGAAACGGAAGGAGGATTTCGGCTCACCTCTCGCATTTTTTAGCTAACGTTTACGAATAATTCTCTCTCTCTCTCGCATTTTTTATTGGTTAGTCAAAGTCAAAGTTTAATTACGTATCTCCGGAGATAAAGAGAGAGAAAGATTGAGCACTCAGAGGGAGAGGATCGAAATGGAGAAGCAAGAGAAATGGGTAAAACATCGGGGTCAAACTTTAATGATGGGGAAACATCGGGTACTAAGAAAAAGAAGAGGACCGCAATTCACAACCAATGAAGATGTATTGTTGTTTAAAGCTTGGTCAGCCATAAGCATGGATCCTATTTGTGGAACCTAAAACAAGATCACAATGTACTCACAAAAATCCACAAACACAAGCACTATGTGGAGCCGGTTGCTATCCATACCACCCGGAATAAGGGCTCTCTCCAACCCACTATAATGAGCTCAAGGGCCACACCAAGAAGATGAAGCACAACGATGATTAGGATCACATCAATATATTAGACTGGGTTACAAAGATGAGCCAAGTGGAGAGGTACACAGACAAGGGACCGCAACAAAGAGGAACCACCAGGTGATAGGAAAAAAGTGGGACAAGGAGAAGGCCGCACATGATGCCGCGGACAGAAAAATGCCTACCACATAGACAAACATTTTTTCCATGAAGGTGGAGAGATACAATCTATTCTTGGATGTGCAAAGGGAGAGGATGCGGAGAGATTGAGCACTCAGAGGGAGAGGATCGAAATGGAGAAGCAAGAGAAATGGGTAAAACGGGAGATTGAAAAAGCTAAGACATTGGAGGCAATGACCTCGAGAAAGAGAAGTTGAGCCTTGCGAGGAACATGGAGGAGTCGAGGATCTTGTTGCAGGACACTAGACTCTTGGATGAAGAACTCTTAAAACAGGCTTTCGCCCCGCTTTACATATAAAGCAGCAACCAAATAGAGTACACGACTGATGGGTGGCCCTCATACAATGCCAATCCCAAGATAACCGGAACACTCAACACGCACGCGACTACGCTACCAAAATAGATTACATGATGAACTCAGGACAACACCATACTAAACCCTATAGCACCTAAGCTCCACGACAATGCCCTCGGGAGGGAGAACGGCATGTTGTGTCGCCGTTGCCGAGTCCACAACGGACATAGGTTTTCACCCGGAACCCGGACACAAAGAGGAGCACCACGACGGTGTCTTCAAGAAGATAACGGCACCCACAGGCGTCGGCGGCGGCGGCGACAAAGCGCTGAGCCTTCGCTCGGTAGCTCCCCCACTCACCACGAGGTCTTCAGGGTAAGTGTGCCGAGCACAGAACTCCAGATCCGGATTGGGGCACCCCCACCGTGACAGACAGAGAGCGCCCAAGCCATCCGCTGCTCCACCTCTCGCCGTCCACACGACCAAGAGGTAAAGCTATCCCCGCCGCCTTGGTGCCCGCCGGAGAGCCAACCAGTTGGACCACCATCCGGGGCCGTCACCCCGGCATCCATGTCCAAGACTCCGTCAATCGCCCACGTCACGGTGCATCCTCCATGGTAGGAGGATTAACAGGGTCCTCCTTTCACTCTTAGCCCGCCATCAGTCACGGAGTCTGGGTCGGCGCCTCCATAGTAGGAGGCACGCATGCCTGTGTCTCCAGCCGGTCCCGGTGGACCAGGGAGACACTATCCCGTGACTACCCATGGCTGTCGCCAAGCTCGCTCGCACGACGCCATGTTTGTGGCCTTGATGCCGATCAGCCCGACAATGTGGTGGAGCCCCGACTCACCGCCATGGCATCAACATAGAGCTAGGGAAAGGAGGCCTGCCACCACCACACTGCGCCACCGGTGAGGGCACGACACTCCGCTCCGAGCGCCGCCACCCCACCGACCCGCACCACCTGCGCCCCTGGACGTGGCCCACACAGTCGGAGACGCCGCTGGACCTCCACCATGGCACACCCCCACATCAGCCACCTCCAGCAGCAAAGACCGCCGGCGACGATTGACCCTCGCCGCCTCAGCCCGTGTCGTCCGTGAGCCGATGGCCATAGGAGCCCGCCCAGATCTGGGACGGGGAGCTGCCACCCCGATGCGCCGCCGCCCCACGAGGCACGCCCCGCCGTCTCCTGGATGTGCAGTCACCCGCGCCGCCGCGCAAAGACGCCATCACCGGCTACCCCAGCCGCAGCCTCGCCGCGACGCCCAGAGGACCGCGCCTCCGACCGATGTCGTCGTCCCGCGCCAGCAGCCACCGCGAGGAGAGGGGATGAGTCCCACCGCCACCGACGCTGGCCAGGCTTTGCCCGGCGACGCGACCCGGCGGCGGCGAGGCAGGGGGAGGGGGTGGGGGAGGGTTGGAGGTGCCGGCGCTAGGGTTCGCCCTCCCGCTCGCTGGAGCCGGCAGGGAGAGACAAGGGGGGAAGCTTAGCGCCCCGAGATTGATCTTTTAGCCCGGAACGAACACAACAACAGAAGCGATTAATTCATTTGTGTATCGCCTATGTATGAAGTGTTAAATAGTTGAATCGTGATTTTTTTTGTTAAATTGTTGATTTGATGAATCAGTTGTGTGCCATATCATATACTGCATTTTTTGCAAGAAAATTAAGGTTTAAATATGAGGTGAAGTGGTTGTTCGGAAGGACAAATGAGGGGCGGACCAGCGATGTCAGTAAGTGCCCCCGGACGTTTAGATGGTAATATTTGCACAATCCATTTGTAGATGCTCTAATATTATTATTAATATTATTATTATTAGTATTGGCAATTTTGTAGGGTGCTCAAGATCGTACATATGATTCGCTGCTCTGCGGCTGGTGATCTTTCCGGTGTCGAATTTGCACAATTCCCCTTCAGCGCACCTTCACACTTAAAGTTGTTCCTTTGTCAATGCCGACTATTTGGCAGTTTTTAGCGTGGCTTCAAGCAACTAGTGTGGTTATGCGTTCTGCAATAGTCGTCTGTGGCAAAGTCAGAATCGCTGAGTAATGGTGACAAAATTTATGTGCTGCCTTTTTGTTCGCGGTGTATGGTTTGTGTATTGTGAGCCTGGTCGCACAAGTGTGTCCCGACTGTTGCCATCCTTGACGGTAGGTTTATCCGCCAATTATCAGAGCACTTTGTTTATTTCTAAGTCAATGCACTATGTATGGTCTTTGGTACCTATCCGTTTTGGAAAAAAGAAGTACAAACAGCTGTTCAGTCCAACAACTAACAATAATTGACCGAATCAAATAAGTGGCGTGATGCTCCTGCTCCAGCATCTAGCTAGTACATATCCATACCAGACACTGATCCATACCACCTCCTCCTCTCTCCTTCCTCTCCATTTCCCCAAGGTGCCGACCTCACCCGCGCCGGCAGCCTCGAGCTCCTCCACCGCAGCAGCGGCCTCATGGCTCACCATGCGACAGACGTCCATCAATGGTGATGACTCGTTCTCCCCTAGCTAAATTCTGTGCTTTGTGCCTCCCATCTTTTTTGTCTCCATGGCCGGGTGGAGGTGGAGCGAGCATCGGATGAGGGAAATCTCCCGCCGTGATCGTCTGAACTACTTGTGACTGCTTGCATGTTTACATAGTACTTGTTGTTTTGTAGGCTCTCCGCCACGGGTGCGCTCCTGGATGAAGACACTTCGCTATGGCAGTCGCCGGGAGATAACCCGGCTGATGGTGGGTTGCTCGTTGGTTCAAATGGAGACACGTACTATATGCCACCTGGTAATCATATTCAACATCTTGCTTTGCACTATATCATATCTTCGTGTTTACATCATTTAGATTCTTGTTTGAGCAGTGTACGCTGCTGCTGGTAGTAAAGAGAAAGGAGAGAAAAATGAGATTGTTGTGATGTTCTGCAACTGTATTCTGAACGATCTCGTGACTCTGTTTTGGTGGACATCCTTGAGCGTTGAGAGAGATTCTTCAGTATACAAGCTTGTCTTCAGTTTACAAATTGCTGCTATCATTATTAACCATGGTTATTGTGTTTGGGCAGACACGGCACGGCAGTTGGATGACATTGTCAATGAGGAAAATCTTTCTGGACAAACTATAGGGGAGAAAATTTGGAGTTTTCTTATGTGGTGGAAAAATCCGGTTGATGAATGATGATGCTCCTGTATCCCTGGAATAATAGTGTGGTAAAATTATTTGTGTGTTGCGCAGCTTACATAAAATAAAGCCCTTCTCAGTATTTGCTGATGTCCCTGTGCCCCTGCGATGATACTGGCAAGTATTTGCTGAAGAAACTTCGTAGAAATCTTTCTCAACAAACACTTTATGTTGTTGTTGTGCAGCATACGCAAAAAACATGTAATAAAGCCCTCCTGAGTATTTGATACGTGTTTTCGCTCCAGTTGTTTGCTATATTTATTCGGTTATTTGGCCACGATATCATGTTGCATTGTGTGTTTTCACTTCTCAGTCTTTGGTTACTGCTTTAGCGATATCTTTAGTGTTGCCTGCTGTAGTAGAGAAAATTTGTTGCATAGTATGGAAAGCTGATATGAACTTTAGGAGACCAATAAAATGTAGATGTTTGTGACCTTGCTCATGTTTTGACATGCTTCAAAATGAAACCAATTATCTGGAAACCAAAGAACTAATTTGTAGACCTAGTACTGCAGAGGACTTGGTGGTGTGTCCATCCTCACCCGGGTTCATGCATTGAGGCATGGAATGCCGTCGCCCTCTCCAGTGGCAGCATCACCCACATCAATCCTGACGGTGGCGGGATGAATCGCCATTTGTACCTTGTCCGAGCTCTGGCCATCCCCTCCTCATCCAACGTTGGCGGAAGGTTGTCCGCCACGCAGGCAACACACATCTCCATCGTGATTTTGGCGCGATACGTCGGGGTCACCATTTTGTACCATGTAGCCTTTTGTTGTTGGACCATGGCGGGCAGAGATAGGGACGGGGACGTCGTGGCGGTGCACACGGGAGGGGAAATAAGGATATGTGCACGGCTAAGATTTGGCCCTCGTAGTCCGGAGCCGGGGCTGGCTCCTCGGTAGGAGTACCTACCGCCGAGACATAAATGTGGGCAGTAGGACCGATGAGCGGCCTCGCGGATGCTTCATTTATGTGTGGATCCGTACTATAAGTACGACATGGCAAACACACCCAAGCACATCCAGGCGGCGCCAAATCACATTTTGGGCAGTCTTTGTCTCGCCCTTTATGTGAGGCGAAAGAACACCTCGCCTCAACGACGCTCCAAATGGTAGGCCCAGATTTTGGGTGGGTGGGGGCGGGGGTAGCTCCCTAGCGGACGTTTTTTAAAAATGGAAAATATATTTTGCTTAATTTTTTGAAAACATTCATCGGACATTTAGAAAATGTTCATGTAGTGTAAAAAAATGTTCACGCAAAACATTGATAGTAATAAAAAACATGCTCATGACATTAAGAAAAATGTTCACACATTAAAAACAACTGATCGTGACACCTTTAAAATATATTTAAACAATGTAATCAAATTTTCGTGTAATTCAAATAAAATTTTATACCATTCAAAAAATGTAATCTATATTTTTTTTAAATGTTTACACCTTTCAAAAATATGTTTTGACATTGTTAAAAATGTTTGCATAGATAAAAATATTTTTACCATGAAAGAGTTTAATGTGTATTTGAAAATTGTTTAGCATGTACTCAAAAAACTCAAAACATGTATTTTAAAAAGTATACATGATGTATTTGAAAAATATTCAACGTGTATCAAAAAGTTGTTTCAATTGTATACTAAAAAATTATAATATGTATTGAAAAAATTAGACATTTGTTAAAAAAAATGATACCCAAAGTAAACCAGTGAGAGAAAAAATAGAAACCCCAATAGATAAACACAGAGAAACAAAAGAAGAAGAAATCACACAGAAGTTTCTAAAACCGGTCTGAAATTGTTCGTAGAACCTTCCTAATACCGCTACAAGATCTACAGTATTGGACCGGCCCGTTTATTGGAGTGTCAGAAGCGAGCCGGAGCTACATCTAGCAATAAGGGGCATAGCTCAAGCGTCATGTCACATATGGGCTGGATATGTGAGATGTCAAACAACCAGAACATATAGGTTAGATTAATATAGGGGGTCCGGTCGGGTGTGTTTTTTTGCGGTTTGGGCCTTGTTCGGGTTATCCAATCGAACATATAGGAGGAAATGGGGCACCGGTTGGAGATGCTCTTACCCTCGTCAAGGCCTGATCTACGTGGCAGCAGCAGTTTAGTACACTGTACACACTACCATGTGAGGTATACTATTTACAATGCTTTGGGCCTAACCAGTCTACTGCGTCTTAATTAAGCTATGTTCAATGCCTCAAAATAAATTAAGCTGTGTTCAAATCATCTTTTCCCCTCCCCCCCCCCCCCCCCCCCCCCCCCAAAAAAAACCGCCTTTTCCCTTTAAATAGAGATTTTTTCTGAATGTGTTATATATATATATATATATATATATATATATATATATATATATATATATATATATATATATATATATATATATATATATATAGAAAGTCTATTCATCACCCAGGGTGCAGAATAAGTTATTCTTCACCCGAAATAATCTTACGATCATTTCATAAATAAATTACATTTGAAATACGAATAGTTACATTCATATTGATTCACTGCGTAAAATTTGACATAAGAAAAAAAAATATATGTCATAAGACCAGAAAAATAGCATTTTATGTACATTTTACATTATGTTTTTACATTTGTAATTTTACGTAACATAAAATATTTTTTACGGCGATTATATATTTTCTTACGTTCTCTTTTTACGTCTGAAATAAGACAAAATTTTCGGAACGTAAAATTACGGTGCATTGATATTAAAATAGAGGGGGGTGAAGAATAACTATTCCTCACCCAGGGTGACGAATAGTCAATCCCTATATATATATATATATATATATATATATATATATATATATATATATATATATATATATATATATGGCTAGGTTTCAGTCGACTGAGAGTTAACTAAGTCTCCATCAAAACATAATTGTAAGAAAGAAATAAGAAAAAAAATTAATTTTTTTTGCACGGATCTCGAGATGACATCTCACACGTATACCATCGACTGAAACATAATCAAGTCTCAGTTGACTGAGATTTAACAAGATTGTTTCTCGTATATAGCTTCACAAGCATGCAAAATTGTAAAGTTTACAGGAAGTATGTGCATTCGTGATACGGGGCACGCCCGTGTGCGTCGATCTTTCACGAATTGGAGGGGATCTCACGAGGAATACGAAGAACACAAGAGAAACACGAGAGGAAAATCAAACACTCAAGGACAACCATCGATCACACATCCACTAGAATCACACGAGTACACGAGTATCACGGTCCACAAACAACAAAAGGATACAAGTAACGATAGTCTTCTCGCTCCGGAGGAGGAGGTCTTGAATCCCGAGGGGATCTTCCCTTAGAGGGGCCTTGGCATCGCTTGGATCTTCTCTCAACGGAGGGTAATCTCCTAGGGAGAAGGAAGTGATGGAGCTATGCTCAACAAAGTCTTTTGCCAAACAATAGCTAACCCTAGAAAGAGGGGGAGATGGGTTTATATAGTGCTAGTGGAAAAAGGGGGCGAAGGGAAAGGTACATGGCCACTCGGGCCCGAGGCTGCCCACACAGGGGCCGGATGTCCGGGGCTTCAGCAGGGGGCCGGATGTCCGGGAATCCGGGCCGTATGTCCGGGAATCCGGGCCGGATGTCCGGGGCCTGGAGCTGGCTGAGAAAGCTCTCTGGATAGGAGGCGCCGGAAGTCCGAGGCAGGGGTGCCGGATGTCCGGGGTTGGCGTGCCGGTTTTGATGCTCTCTATATAGGTGATGCCGGATTTTTGGGGCCGTTGGCCGGATGTCCGGGCATGCCGGATGTCCGGGGCAGGGAGTCCGGATGTCCGGCGTCTGTAGCTTTGCGGTAGCTTGGCCTTGGCGCCTGTGAAGCTTCCAGGGGCCGGATGTCCGGGGCATGGCCGGATGTCCGGGGCCTGGGAGTTGGTCTGCCTCCTTTGTAAGATCTTGTCTCTCCGTCTTCATGTCCGTTTCCATGGGGACTTGTCCTTCACCACGAGCGTCTCCTAGGCCTTCTTCATGGTACCTGAACATGCATAGGGTTTCCGCTTGAGGTAGCATCCACGTTCCATGTGTATCAAGAGATGAGTCGAGAAGGAGAGAAGTCACCTCGTCTTGGATTGCACGTGCACGGGCTCTTGTCATAGGAACACTTGGGGGTTTGTTCGGATGTGTAGTCTTCATGGGGATGATGGTGGGATGCTCCGCATCAATTCGGGTGGATCAAGAGCAACGGAAACGAAACAACTTTGATGATTACTCATATCATTTTTGTGTGTACCAATATATGCCATGCAAACGTGAGGTATTGGATAAAAGATACTAGTATATAACAGATTAATACAATCCCCTAAAAAAAAGATTAATACAAGGAGAGACGTGCACCTGCTCCCCGCAAAAAAGAAAAAAGAAAAAAGAGACGTGCACCTGCTAATACGTACTGCGTGGCCTCGCTTTGGGTAGAGGTGAACGTCATCCTTCCATCAGAAGCAACACTGAGAACAAGAGCAGGCGGAGCTTCGAGGTCCAGATCGTAGCTCGGAGCCGCCGCCGGCGTCGCCATTACGTAGAACGGACACGCGCGTCGAGCTAGAAAACAACATACATTGAAGAAGGCAGGAAACGAGAAGTAGATATATGCATGTATATAGGCCAAAGAAGAAGGAAGAGGAACTTGGGAGGCTTGCACGGCGCCGGAGATAGCCTTGTGTACGTCGTCCTATGAGGTCGGTCGATCGGTCGCCGGTGAGGGTGCATGGAAGTCGACGAGGAGACGTGCTTTGATGGTGCTTTGCCCGGAGCTCTATCTGTAGGTTTCTGTATATGTACGTAGTAGCTATACTAGCAAAAGTGTCCATGTGTTGCAACGGAAGAAAAAAAACACCCCTCATATGACGACATCGGCAAATTCCTTGACATATTTCACGTTGTCATACGCGAAACAACATGATAAGTGGTGTTGCACGAACACATAAAGATATGATGATATTTTTAATATACTAAAGGTATGTCCAATTTATTAGGCACACCTTTAGCATATCTACATTCCCTATGGCGTCAATATTAGATTTTATAAGAGCATAAAAACTATCATATCTAGTCAATTTAAATGAGTATAAAACATATATAATAGGCATTACCGAAATATACCATATAAAGAAAAGTATTAATTAAGAGTGTATCCTAAACAGAATTTTAGAAAAAATTAACATGGAGGATAATAGCATATTTGAAATCTACACATTTTTCTCAACGATTTTCATATATAACATGTTTAATTTGGATTTAAAATTTAAAATATATAATTTTTAAAAAGCATTTGAATCTGTCAAAAAAATTTAGAATAGCTGGGCCAAAACTGCAACATTATGCATAGATGGGCTTGGGCAAGGCAATTTTATCCTACGCCAAGGAGGCTAACCCACCACACTACTTCGGTGCTTGTGAAAGCTTTGGGGGTCTTTCTGTATATAAACTATAGAGCTGGCGGCGACTTAGAAGAAAAACGAATCTTTTTTTCCACTTATCGATGACATGAGGGATAATTATTGACAACTTCAGGAGTAATTTAAGTGATGGACGGACAAAAGTAATAGCTCCTTTATTAATAGATATATATAGATACAGAGGTATAGATATAGATATAGTCGTAGTACGCCGGGGGGCGGGGGCAGTCACGGTAGGGCGGGACAGGTACGGACGCTTCCTTGTGTACGTACATGAGAGAGTCGTGTATCCCCCTCGCGTACGTATACTTTCGTCGCACTCGTACTGATGACCGGCCAAACGTGCATGCATGATCGACGATGCCCGCAAACCAACCTGTGGTTGGATGGTTAGAGGGACAGTGGTATCCCCAGCCCACCAGGGTTCAAATCCTGGTGCTTGCATTATTCCTGGATTTATTTCAGAATTTTCGGCGATGCGCATTCAGTGGGAGGAGACGTTCCCGTCGACGACGAGGCGCCTACGGTGACTTCGTAAATCTCAAGATGATATGCCGGCTCAGTCTCTCGAAGGTGCTCATAGGGGTAGGGTGTGCGTGTGTGCGTTCATAGGGGTGAGTGTATGCGCGTGTATATGAGTGCTTGCGTCTGTTCTGTGTTAAAAAAAAAGATCGACGATGCCCCTCACGTCAACGCGCTCGATTTGCTCAAAAAAAAACGTCAACGCGCTTGATCCATCTGCTCTGGAGAACGTATGTATGTATAGTCCGAGCTGCACGTAATATAGTTCGTAGGTTTTTCTTTGAATTTTTTTTGTGATTAATACCAATATTTTAGCGGTATGCCCTACTTCTCACATGTATTAGTATCTTCTCTAGCGCAAAGTAACAATGGTAGGAGACGTTTTCGTCGACTAAGAGATGTCTGCAGTGACTTTGTCAAATCTTAAAATGTTATGACAGCTTAATACGGAGGTGTTCATAGGATATGTGGTGTGTCCATAGAAGGTTGCACCCGTCAGAGATATGCATGGTCGTCCCAGCTGCGCGTCATGTATATATATATAGTTCGTACTTCTTCATTGAATATATTTTTGCGATTAATACCAATACTTTATGAACTATTTCTCACATGCATTAATATCCTCTGAAGACTGAAACAACCATTTCCAATACGATAGCAGAAGATGATGCTTGCTTGAATAATATGGAAACGTGTTTTTTTTTTTGCGAGAAACTTCCAATCTATTCATCTTTAATCATGGCAGTACAACGAACACTAGAAATAATTAAAATTACATCCATATTCGTAGACCACCTAGCGACGACTACAAGCACTGAAGCGAGCCGAAGGCGCGCCGCCGTCATCGCCCCTCCATCGCCGGAGCCGGGCACAACTTGTTGTAGTAGACAGTCGGGAAGTCGTCGTGCTAAGGCCCCATGGGACCAACACACCAGAACAGCAACCGTCGCCGATGAAGATAAGTTTAGATCGGAAGGATCCAACCTGAAGACACAAGAACAAAGACGAACAAAGACTGGATCCGAGCAGATCCACCAAAGACAACCACCGACCGAATACCGTGAGATCCGCCGGAGACACACCTCCACACGCCCTCCGACGATGCTAGACGCACCACCGGGGCGGGGGCTAGACGGGGAGGACCTTATTCCATCTTTAAGAAGCCGCTGCCGTCTCGTCTTCTTGAGCCGGACACAAACCCTAACAAAACTTGAAGAAACACAAAAAAACGGAGCCCTCCCATCGGCAAGGGCCGAGATCCACCACGCACCCATGGCCCTAAGGCCACAGGAGACGTGGCAGATCGGCGCCGCCGCCGACGGGAGGCAGAAACCCTAGCCGTCTTTTCTTGGAGGAGAGACGAAGGGATGTAGCACTTTTGATAGGCTTTTGACCTTGGTTGGTTTAATATGGAAACGTGTTAATTACCATCTTTCCAGAACAGACAGAGGCGTGTTGTCTCGGCTGGAAATCTCTGACGTCCAAGTTCGTAGGGATGCTACGTCATGTTTCTAATGACTTCTAGTACAAGGCAGTTTGGGTGGAGCGCTTCAAGCTAATTGAACTGCGACAGTTTTAGAAGAACTATCTTCTTGTATATCCAAATCCATCATGTAGAGCTAAAACGGACGGTAGTGCTGCGGTCAGCGGATGCACGTCATTACTAGGAGGAAATCACGATTAGTTCATGCATATATAATCTTATAGAATCTAAACTTTAGTTTTCAAATAGTGGATGTCACTACCTACGTACGTACTCCAGCTTTACCAGCTCCGCCCGGAGTCAGTTGCATTCATGCTACTAACTTAACCGCGTCGCTACAAATCGCAACCGATCGACGTTATATGACACATGCATTTCATTATTTGACCCGGCACTTGCATTTCTATATGTATTGTTACCAAGATGGGAAGGTTCTACACACATCATCCCAAGCATTTTTTTGACATGGCCGGGTTGCTACCGGCAGCCGTTGGGGGTTTTTTTATTCGAGAAACCGAAGACCATTCTGAGGCGGGGCTTTTTTATATAGAAAAAAGAGTACACACTTCATCACATGCATCGCTTGTGCTTGTGGAGATAGCCGGAAGTTGACCTCCACAAGCAAGTACAGAGGAAACACGCTAGCACCATCCTACCGAGATGAGATCTGATATGATCCCTTCTTCTCGCCAGCCTTGACTCACAAACCCACTGCCCCTATACCATTTCTACGGTTGCCCTCCATCTACTCTATGTCGATCAATCATTCATGCCCACAACACACATTACTAGCCCGTCTCCTTCCCCTGTAGCACACGGATCAACCACAACAGAACCTTGCATACCTCACAAACTGCATATGAAATTTGTCGATGACAGTGCCCAACTAAGGGTTGACACGGTCATGCGAGAAAAAAGAATATGCAAGAAGTAACTATGCATTTTCACAGTGTTGGTGTAGTAAAGGGCGAACCATTCATCGGTAGCACCTATGCAAAAGAAAGAAAGAAAACACATGTGTCTGGCCTTGGTGGGCAACCCGAGAGGAGCCAGTGCAAAGCCATGGTACCAAAGAATGTAAGAAAGAGACATCTAAAAGAAGACCGATCGAAGACGTGACATGCTCGCACACTCTCTTGTGACATGGTGACGCGGTGCATAATAAGCAAGCTGAAGGATGGGTGGGAGAGGGGCGGGGGGAAGGTCGATTATGACGCGTCGGCCCTGCTTGTGAGCATGGTATTAGTTTCCACCCATATCTAAACTGGCGGGTTTTAAGTGAAGGATCCTGGGGTCTGACGATTTTTTCGGATGTAGGCATGTAGCATGTTAAAATCAGGCGGAAAGGAAAGGAAAAAATGACAAAGCGATCCCCTTCTATAGACTTGCCTCCATTGGTGTCACCGCATGATGGCTACCACCATTGGTTTGGTCAAGTCTCGCCTTGCCATTGTCGTCGCCGCCATGGTCGACCAGTGTCGGTTCGTGCTTGGTCCGTGGTCGTAGTATCTGTCTCTCTCTCTTTCTCTCTCGCACACCTAAGTTTTGCCTCAACACCAGCACTACTAGAATCGCTATTAAACTCGACGAAATCTTCGCCGCCAAACTCGGCTCGACGGGCCTCGGAAATCATTAATACTGCCGAGTTCTTTCGATCGGGAACTCAGTAAATATTTTTTTGGAGTGGAAAATGAAGGGAAACCAGATTCTAGTACTGCAGTTTGGAGTGGAAAACGAAGGGAACCACCAAAGAGGAATCACGTGTTTGTTTGAGAGAGAGAGAGAGAGAGAGAGAGAGAGAGAGAGAGAGAGAGAGAGAGAGAGAGAGAGAGAGAGAGAGAGAGAGAGAGAGAGAGAGAGAGAGAGAGAGAGAGAGAGAGAGAGAGAGAGAGAGAGAGAGAGGACCTTGTGTTAATCAACGGATTGAGGCCCCTAGGGTCGCCGTTCCCAACAGCCAAATTATTTGGTAGTACCATGTTATGTACGTATTCTCATCCTAACTTGCGTCACGGCAATAATAAATTAATAATTGATCTAATTGAACAGCGGTGATCGAGTGGGCGAAATGGAGCGCTCCAGCATGTACCATGTTATGTACTCAGTGTCCATAGTGTCTCCTCCTTCTCTGCACTTGCTCTGTGTGTGCCGGCCGCGGCAGTCCGCCCCCCTCATCCTCGATCGAGCTCCTCTCCTCCTCGCCCGCAGCGGCGACCTCATGGCTCACCACACGACGTACGTCGATTTCCACCATGCAAACGGTTATCTCTTCGTCTCTCTGTTTTGTACCCACAAAATATCTCTGCTCTATGGACTGTTACTACTCATCGATGAGCGGTCGGATCCAAAATTCCAAACACTAACGTCCTGTGAGGCAACCACCGGCGGCCGGCCGGACGTCGGACGGCGGAGGCGATTGGGCCAGATGTCTGGTGGTTCCCAACTTCCCATGGCCTTGCAGTGTGACCCTTGGACTTGCAATGGCGGTGGAGCGAGCATCGATCGTGATTACCGGAAAAGGCCCATCGCTGCTTGCAAGTTGCATTCTTACCAGTATTTACTGTTTTGTAGGCTCCGGTGGGATGCATTTGCCGAAGGTACTCCGGTATGGGATGTTGATCCGATCGCTGGTGGGCTGGCTGTTGGTTTAAATGGAGACATGTACTACATGCCACCCGGTGATGCCCTCGTCTCCGCTTCAGGCGTCATGGAAGAGACGCCAAAGACGTTGGGTTACATCTTGGGGGAGAAAATCTGGAGTTTTCTCATGGGGTGGGATGAAGAAGATCCAGTTGCCGACACTCTCTCGAGCCTGCCGTCACGATCGCTGGATCTCCGGTGAGCTCCACGGTGATTAGGAAGGTGGTAGAAGATGAAGTTATACGTCCAGATTATAAAATGTATCCCACCTCTTATCTAATCCATCCATTCAGGTCAGGTGGTTATGTGGGAGAGTTTCAGATTTGTACTGAACGGTGGTTTTCACCTGATTGTTACCATGTGAATTATGATATGTGTTACTCCCATCCCATGCATCCCTTTTTGACGGTGGTTTGAGTATAATTTGGACTGAAATGCCCCTAGTTATAATTTTTATTAGAGTATAATTAGTTAATTACCCTAGGCTAATTAATGATTCTTCTAATTCGGGGCATTGATTTGAATATAATTTGGGACTGAAATGCCCCTAGCTAATTGCAATGTTTGATTAGAGGAGTAATTACCATCAACTGATTTGAGTATAATTTGGGACTGAAATGCCTGTAGTTACGGTGTTGATTAGAGGACTGATTACTGTGGCCAACTAATTAGGGTTGTGGGCTACACAACCCATGTCATGTTTTAAGATTCATGTGTACACAATTGAGAATGATTTTTTGAGGACACCTCAAAGGGGACAAGGGGTTCCTGCATTTACTTAAGAAGAAGAGAGATGATCCAGTTTATAAGGAAAATCGAACCCAAAAAACGTAACATTTCTCGGTTGATTAAAGAAAATCGAGTGAAAACCCAAAAAAAACAGAAAAATACACTAGAGCTTGGGGATAGGGACGCAAAGATGCAACATCAAGGGACATCGTCAGAGCCAGATGCAAGGGCGCGAAGGCCCAAAACCATTAGTCGTGGCTCAAGTGCAACCAAACTAACTATCACGCGAACTGAGAATGTGAGCAACTGGCACTCGAACTCGGGCAGGTTGGCAAGTATCAACACTTGCTAAACATCCGGGTGGAGCCTTGTCGCCGGTGGTTAATTAATGATCTTTGGCGCCTGCTTAATATTTTTTTCTCATGCTTCGCAACATCAGAAGTTTCATCCCTATCGATCTCACCTCTTCCTCTTCTACCTCTACCCGACCTTCCTCCCGTGTCTCCCCTGCTCCAAATCCAACCATATATTGTACACTAGCTACTGTTGTTTCACGAAATTTCTCCTGACATCAAAGGCACGGTGTACCCATTAAACGTCATTTAAAACATTGAAAAATGGTAATAGGTGAAAGTATGCACAACCTCGCGCGAAGTTTAGCGCTGACGCTTGTGGTCATGTTGTAGACCAGCAAATCCAGCATATTGCAGCAACGTGAAATAACGTTGCGACGTTGGAGGTCGATCGGTTTTGTGCAATACGAAGTGGCGTGGCGCCATCATCTGAAAACTACAACACTGACTTTGAACATTGCAATAGAAAGGAAAAATCATCCTGCAGTAATTTGCAACATCGATCTTGTGCCACTCCAAAACAAAGTTTGGACGAGTGCAACATGATGAGCAAACACTACGATTGATACTACCTCCGTCCGGGTTTATTAGGCCCCCTCTTATTTTGGGTAAAAGTTTAAACTAAATATTTAATTAATAAATTGTAAACTAATATGTCACAAAAATTATATTATCGAAAAGCTCTTTCAAATACAAATCCAACAATATAATATTTAATATCATATACTTTATATTTTAGTATTTTATAGATGGTCAAAATCTGACTCAAAATACGAAAGGGTCTCGTAAACTCGGAAGGGAAGGGAGTAGTACCTCGTTTCAGATCTGAAAGTCAAGCACGCGGGCGCACGTGGGTGTTCCTCGTCCTGCGCCGCACTCGTCACGCCTCCACGCTGAAAGAAGATGCTCTCCATAGTTCGATGGAGGACGAGGCCAGACATGCTCACCGCGTCCACCAGCCCCGGCGATCTGCATCCTCGCCACAGATTTGCGCCACAGGTTCTCTTCTCTCTCTCTCTCTCTCTCTCTCTCTACTTACGTCTCCTGATCTTGCGTAGGCTTGTTGTCTTCGGTCGACGCTATGGTTGAGCAAATGCTGCCACCGTCTTCCGAGTATCAGCCGCCGCCCTCGACTGAGTATGAGCTGGAGAAGGAAACTGAGCACCCTCGCCTCCCTCGAATTCGAAGGTTTCAGCCGTCGCCCGAGACAGATGGTCAAATAGGAAACTTCTGAAACTGTGTTATGGTTAGGCGAAAATACTTGAGATCTGACACTGATTTTCCAGTTTACATAATTTTCTCTTTGGTTTTCTAAAATTCAGTTTGCTTCTATGGTAAACGCTAATTAACCATGGTTATGACAGGGCAGCCAGCATCATGACAAGACCACAGAAGAAGAAATAACACTACTATGCTGAGTCAACTTTTGTTTGTGTCATGAAACCAGATAGAACTCCGTTCTTGGGACTGAACTTGGCCATCTTAAGGCGAGGTCCGAGTACATGTAATCATTTGTGTTGCTGCACAGTTTGTATATTAAGACCTTGAAACCTTCGAATTCGATGCTTGTGTAACTGAACCTGGAAGGTGCCCATGTGTTGGTGCACTGTGGGTGAGTGAAGTGATGGTGAGCTGCATCTGTTGCAGCCATCAGTTCAGGTAGTGGGTATACTGAGTGTGTACCCATATAGTGTAGCAGAGTGTGGGCTGTGTGCGTGCACGGGTATGGCTACAGTGTGGTGTTTGTTTGTGTAACTGAACATCAAAAGAGCAGAACTAGCATGTGTTGCTAGTTCAGTGAAAAAAAGAAGGGCATTTGTTGCCTGGAAAACCAACCCCGAGGCTGCTGCTCTGCTACTCTCTGCTCTGGCCCTGAGTCCCCATTACTTCGAGTAGCTTCAGTGTGAGATAAAACAACCAAATCCAATACAAGGAGAGACGGAGACGGACAACATTTTTTGTGCCCGCATTGATACGTCAGTTTCATACTATTTTGCTTGCCCAGCAACAGGTAGGTCAGCCAACCATTTTCTTCTTCTTTCAGTGTCATCAGGTTCGGCCAAAGATTGAGTGAGTTTCTAAGGTGAGGTGGGTTTGTTAGTTTTTTTGTTTGTTAGTTCAGCCAAAGTTCTTGCTAATTTTCTTCTATAGAAAATATATTATATGAAGATGTTTTTAATGAGCCTTCAGTATGATTCAATGATGAGAGACCGAACCGTTTTAATAAAAGTTCTCTACAAGAAAAATTGAGGAGAAAGAAAACTGTTTGCCCTGTTGGAACAATAATGAACTAGGATGTGTGGTTGTTACTTGTCCTCACTGAAATTAAAGACAAGGTGTGAATGCCTGCATGATCATTACGAAAGTAGTATGAGCTATTGTTTGCCACACATACTCATCGGTAAACATTCTTCTTGGAAGTAATGGACTCATACCTTTTGATATCATTATCTTATAAACACAAGGATGACTTGTTCTTTAAAGCCATGGTACTTGCTTGGGCACGAGCAAGACTTAAGCTTAGGGGGTTGATGAGTCCAATTTATGTGATATTTTTCCCATGTATTTTGTGCCTCCAAGGTGGGATTTGTAGAATTTCACCGCGTTAGCGCACTTTTTTTTTGTTGATAATCCCCCAGGTAACGTCTTTTGAATCAATACTCATTTAATGAACAAAATCCTCAAAAATGATAGTGGAATCACGTATTAAAAGTGATAAACACTTTACATAAAAAAATCAAGCATGAAGGCCAAAGAAAACAGTTGTGGTCGCGCTTCCAGACCGAACGACGGCGCCGTACGACTGTGAGCGCTCGCATGAGCGGTCGTTTGGCGCGCCGCCGCCTCTGGGAGATCAGCTATTTTCACCCCGTCGAAGCGGATTGTGAAGGGGAAAGCACAGAGACTCCAGAAACTCATCCAGAAGGCAGAACCCTAGCCTCCGGAGCCCATCTGGAGGGAGGATCGACCAGGAGAAGAAGGGGATTCCTCTCACCACGAGGGGTACGACATTATCATCACCATTTTCATCACCACCATCCTCATCATCACCCGCATCCTTATCATCTGTAACATCAAGAACCATAGTGGATCCTTTGGTGTATCGATTGAATCATTCATCCATGCACTCCATTACCATTACCATGATGATTGTTGTTCCCATGTGTGAGTAGACCCCTTGTTCTCGGAAATATGGATGAACCTTGGTATGTGTAGGATCTGAAATATTTATTGTGGATATGAGATCCTCTGTTCAATGCTTAGTTTAATAACTTCGTGAATGTTGTGAAGGGGGGCCACTCAGCATTTGTGCCTTTGTTGGCGACGAAGTATATCACTGTCTTTGCATAGGTCTAGGTTGTGGAGGTAATTCGAGGTGACCGTAAAAGCCTACTGCTCCTAACCTTTACAAGTGACCGGGGATTTAAGGAGAACCCTTAGTGAGGCTGCGTCCATGGGGAAACCTTTAATTATCATGAGTTGTAATTCACAGGGGGAGACTATAATGGTAGCGTGTGTGGCACAAAGTCTACCACGAATAGAACGTGTTCTGTACCCGGCTCTGCCCAGCATAATCGTCAACAGTGACTCAAGTATCTGTTCCTGCTAGGCTCATGCATAGTAGTACTAGAAACATACCAATGGGGATTCCAGAACCCTGAGGACGCATTTTTTATTCTGTTGTTTCACCGTCATTATAATTCGTGTCTTTTTACTTACTTTTATATTATTTATTTACAAGTCACCATTTTACTTAATCCTTATTTAAATCCACCCTCACTCTGCTTTAAGTCTACAATTATCTGCACGCGCAAAGTTACATAATTCTCTACAAAAGGCAGAAGCCTGATTCCTATGTGATTGATACTCTTACTTCGAAAAGTCTACAACTAAATCCTATGCACTTGTAGGTTATCAAAGCCTCCCGTCTTCGATGCCATCCGATGAAGACCCGGAGCACTTCACCCCGCCAGGCTACGATCCACTCTACAAAAGACAAATTTGAAGCGCGGACAATTTTGGAATAGGTGAACAAAAAATTGAATTTTAAAATTTATGTACGATTTTTTAAAACAGGAATATTTTTAAAATCATGAAGATTTTTATAAAAATTGTGAAAAAATTGAATAAGACCATTCTGAACAATTTTGAAAAATAAGAACATTTCCTGAAATTGCCATGTGATTTTGGAAAAATGCAGACATTTTTGGAATTTATGAACAATATTTGAAAAGGAGACCATTTTCGAAATTTTAACATTTTTTAAAAGAACGAACATTTTTGTAAAATTTTCTGAACAATTTTCGAAACATGAACTTATGTTGAAAAGGGAAAATAAATCTAAAAAATTGAAGAATAGGAAATCAATGCAAAAATAATAAGAGAAAGAAGAAAAAGAAACAGAAATACGGAAAAAGGAAAAAGTGAAGAAACAAGCCGTGAAAGACCAAAAAGAAACAAGAAAGCCGGTTAAAGAAAATACAAAAGGTTCATGGAAACTTTAGAAGGTTCCCAAAACTGGAAACGCAACCACACGTTGTGGGCCTGCCCAGGTCACCGCTCAATCGTCGCTATGTGAGAAAGGTCGACAGTTCGACGCAGTATGCATCAAATAGGATATTCCATATACTCCCTCCGTTTTTATTTACTTTGCATATTAAGTTTGTTTTAGATTAAAATATTAACTTTTATCAAGTTTGTAAAAAAAATAAGGGCATCTCCAATGTTGACCCGCAAATTTGCTCCGGCATCCAACCGCGGACATGGATGCGGGAGCCGGCCATCCTATGATACCATGTATATATCCGCCAGTAAAGGGCAATTTCAAATTCAAATAAAGTCCGATCCATAGCGCGCACCAAATCTCACTAGCGCCAAGAGGCAAGTATGCTCAATTTTTACATGCCCGATCACAAAAGTATATAAGTCTGGCAGTCTGTGAAAAAAAGCTTGCCCTGCCGGACCCTTTATCTGAGCCTCTGTGCTCAAGGTATCGTCGTCTCCTTGTCCGCCCCCTCCAACTCATCTTTCTCCCGCGTCAACATCTTGTAGCGAACGGCTTGCACAATCATTCTTGCGTTGATATCCAAAAACTCCAAATTCAAGGACAACGTCTTGACGTCCTTCGCATCGGCTAGATGTTCACCGTATTTTCTTCAAGACGAACCTTCCTCTCCTCCCAATTGGCCAATGATCAACAAACCTACGCATATCCAGCCAATGATCAACAAAATTGTGCATATCCGGCCAAAGAACTTACTTGCTCGGTGATTTCCGCACCACTAGGCCACCCTGCGATGAGATGTGCCAAGCGGTCGCAATACTTTGAGATGGCCTTTTGGATGGTATATCGTCGGTGGTTGAAGGACTTTGATTTACGGTTGCGAACGACCGCCTCAGAGTAGGGCGTGAAATGCTTGTGTTTCATGGAACCATGTGTGAATGTTGGCCCAAAAAGTTCAGCCCTTTTTGCTCCGTGCCATGGATCGGATCAAGCCAAGTGGCCAACCATGCATTACACAACAGCTCATCTCCTCGGATGTTGAAACCTTCTCCTCTATCCTTCTTTTTTTGGATCGCCCGCAAAATCATCCAGATCATCGTCCTCTCCATCCTCCTCCTCCCAATCATGTTGTTGTGTGCTCGGTTTGCGTGTAGGACTGCGTGTAGGACTGCATGCCAGTTTGGGTGTAGCCCAGCTGCGTGTGGGTGTAGTTGTCGGACCGGGTGGGATCCGAGTATTTCACCTGCCCGTCCTCATAACCACCTCCTACTCTGGCTCCATCGTGAATGATGTCAAACATATCCCTCTCTCCGTCGTCGTACGCCTTCTTCCCCGTAGAAAGCATAGCAGCGAAAAATGGAGTTGCGTGTACGTCGACGATGTAAGGCAATTGTCCGGCAACGGTTGCCGTGGACTGCTACCGAGCTGCTTGGCGGCGTAGTAGTACGGAGTCTTATAATGCTCCAGCCATGGCGCCCTCTGGACTGTGGGCGTCACCATCGGGGCTTCGTGACCCTGCCCGTGACCTCCACCACGTCCGCGACAAGCACGGCCACCACCACGAACACCATCAGCATGCTCTTCGATGGACTTCCGCTTCTTGAGCTTTTCCTCCTTTCAGGCCTTATCTTTGATGCCACGATTTTGCCGCGTTACCGAGTTGATCTTCCGGGCGAGGGTGATGCTCGGATCCTCCTCCATCTCCACCACCTCCATCTCCAGCAGGTCCTCGTCCGGTTCCATGCGTCAAAAGATAGTGGGAAAAGAGCGAGAATTGGGTGGAGAGCGGCGGAACGAAAGAAGAGAGTGGGGGATTTTGACGCGGAAATGGTGCGGGATGCTACGAAAGCGCGGACTCCACCTTCCTTTTAGGTTGGCCGTCGGTGTAAGAGTCTGACGTGTCTCTTGTACGGACTCCACAAAGGCCCCCATGTTTGGTTCTGGTTTGCAGAAAAAACATAGTCCAAACCACTCGGCGGACCGATGCAGGCCCGTGTTGGATGGTCCGGACCGCTTGGCGGACTGATATAGGCCCGTGTTGGTTGGCTTCCAAGATCCGGACCATGCGGTCCGGACGTGGTTTGAGGGTCGGCGTTGGAGATGCCCTAACATCCACATTACCAAGTCAATAATACCCTTAGAATCATGATTCAATAAGTTTTCATATCATACATATTTTTATTGGGAAAGTTTAGATTGTTTTCAATGAACTTGGTCAAACTTTATAAAATTCCACTTAGCTCAAAGCTAATATCACGGAGGGTACTCAAATTTCTCAGAACCTTCTTAGTGCGGGTTGTTTAGTTTAGCCTGGAGCCCAGACCTAGACCACCCATCATCGGCATGCAGGTCAGCGGTATGGTCCATGTCCAGGTCCAGCAGTATCAGTAGTAGCCCAACACGCATGAACGATGTTGGCCCCATCGCGCGCGTCCGCCGGCACAAAGCTCTGGGCCGGGCTCGTCCGAAATCGTCCTGGCGAGATAATTGAGCGATTAGAAGCCAGACTTGTGGCATAAATACATGCGGCTCAGGCTTAACAACCTTCCTAACTACTCCCTCCATCTCATGATATAAGACATTTTTTGACACTAAACGTCTTACATCATGAAACGGAGAGACTCCTGATTACAAGGTATACAGTGGAGACAGAGGCGTTCGTGAAAGGCTTTTAACCGGAGGCCACGAAGTGGGCTACAACGTTACTCCCTCCATCTCAGTTTATAAGTCTTGCACATGTATCTAGGTCATCAATTTGACTTATATAAAATAAATTATTTAACATAAAAATTATATCATTAGAAAATAGAACATCTAAAGTTTCTAATGATATATTTTTTGTAATATATGCCTCTTATTAAGTTGATCAAATTGACGACCTAGGTTCATGTGCAAGCCTTGTAAAAAACTGAGATGGAGGTACTACACCATAACTTCAACATGGTGACCGCTGCGTTGAGGGAGAGCAAGGGAGCAGCGAACCATGACCCGCCCGGGTGTGTGAAGATTACCGGCCGTCCCAGTAGACGCGGCTGCAGCGGTTGAGTACACTGTACACGCGGCCACGTGAGGCTTTGGACCAGTCCACTGGACCTTAGTTAAGCTCGGTTCAAATCGCCGTTTGTACTTTAAATAAGAGTTAATTTCACTTTTTACCCTAAGTTTCACATTTTGTGACAACAATTACCTTATTTACCATATTTTTTATCTATTTAAACGAACTTGTGCCACTAATTATTCCCTTAAATATTCCTAGGTCTGACTACTTGGGCCCACGCCACAAGCTGGATTGCCTTGTCAGCTGGTTTTGTTCTTGGTTCGGTTTTCTCGGTTTCATCAGGGCCACCTGCACCAGCCCACACTGCACCTATCTAGCCGCATATCGTGTGAGCAATTCTATGGGCTGTTTGGTTGGCTTCCACAGAAAGCTGCCTGAGTCAGGCACAATTCCTAGGCGTTGGATTTTGGAATCCTATGGTCAGGATTGCTGCCTGACCGAGGAGCTGCCTATCAGGACTCCATCCAAACAGCGCCGCCTACTTCGTTTGTTGCAAAGTTGTACTCCAAAAGATGGTCTGAAATCTTGTTCACCTAGCTAGCAGTACGTAGCTCTGATTGAAGAGGAAAGTTGAAACGATCATGGAAGATATATTTGTCACATTGCCATTCGTTGCATATTACATTAACAGAGTACACATGGCTTCACAAGCAGGTCATATGTCACAAACACGAATACAAAAACAAGCCGCGTTCTTATTTGACAAGACAATTTTCTTGCGCACGAGAGAGATTGGTCTTGGTCTTGGTCTTGGGCATAGATTTTTGGTGGATAGTGATCTGGTTGTTTACGTCGCTGCGACGCTGCCACGTAGCAGCGCCGTGTAGAAAGGTTCCATACCTTTGAAGAAAACAAATAGTAATTATTACTGAAACACCATATATAGAAGAGACGTCAAAATGAGCAGAAAACACACATAAAAGACACGAAAATAGTCCTCTTGTGTGGAACATCCTAATTATTTTAATATAGGTCCCTATTGTGGAACCACCCAAATGAAAATGGCCGCTGCTACAAATCAGCCGGCTGCCTAGCCACCCGATCGATCCATAAGTTCGCTTTGTCAGCCGTCTGATTCTCCCAATCAGTCCGCCTGTTTTTTTATTCGCGTGGGTGCTAAGGCCACGACGCACTGTTTCGCATGTTACGTTACGTGCATCAACTCCATATAAAGCTAGCTAGTCACTCCAATATTATTGCAGCAACACCGCATGAACCAGGTACGTACTTCTAATTCAGTCAAGTATCAAGCCATTCGTGCTGATTATACATTGTAGAGAAAGCCAGCTACAATGCAACATCTTTTTCCCTATTTCATGCATCAACAAGTATTTACACTACGTGCATATATTCAGTCATTTACCAGCCGGTGCTGCGACTGTCATCGACGTGTTGTGTGCCAGTGCTGCGAGAGCGCCGCCGTGCTATTAGCTGGTGCTTCGATGACGACGGTGTGTTGCAAGCCGATACTACGATGACGCTACCGTGCTGCGAGCAACAATGATTGCGAGCCGGTGCTGCGAGGGCACCACCGTGTTACGAGCTCATGATGCAACAACACCACCATGCTGCGAGCCGGTGCTGCTACGACGCCACCGTGCCACGAGCGGCCATGATTGCGAGTTGGTGTTGCGACGACGCCACCGTGCCACGAGCGGCCATGATTGTGAGCCGGTGCTGCGGCGATGCCACCGTGCCGCGAGCGGCCATGATTGCGAGCCGGTGCTGCGACGACGCCACCGTGCCGCGAGCGGCCATGATTGCGAGCCGATGTTGCGAGGGTGCCGTCGTGCTACGAGCCGGTGCTATGACTACGCCACCGTGCTACGAGTCGGTGCTGCGAGTAGCCATGATTGCAACTCGGTGCTGCAAGGGCGCCGCCGTGCTGTGAGCTGGTGTTGCGACGACGCCACTGTGTTGTGAGTGGCCATGATTGCGAGCCGGTGCTGCGAGGGTGCCGCCGTGCTACAAGCCGGTGATGCGACGACGCCGTGAGCCGGTGCTGCGAGGGTGCCGCCGTGCTACGAGCCGGTGCTGCGACGGCGCCACCGTGCCGCGAGCGGTCATGATTGCGAGCCGGTGCTGCGAGGGTGCTGTCGTGCTACAAGCCGGTGCTACGACGACGCCACCGTGCCGCGAGCGGCCATGATTGCGAGCTGGTGTTGCGAGGGTGCCGCCATGCTACAAGCCGGTGTTGTGACGATGCCATCGTGCTACGAATGGGTGCTGCGACGACGCTGTCATGTTGTGAGTAGCCATGATTGCGAGCCCGTGCTGCGAGGGCGCCGCCGTGCTACGAGCCGGTGCTGCGACGACGCCACCGTGCCGCGAGCGGTCATGATTGCGAGCCGGTGCTGCGAGGGTGCTGTCGTGCTACAAGCCGGTGCTACGACGACGCCACCGTGCCGCGAGCGGCCATGATTGCGAGCTGGTGCTGCGAGGGTGCCGCCATGCTACAAGCCGGTGTTGTGACGATGCCATCGTGCTACGAGTGGGTGCTGCGACGACGCTGTCATGTTGTGAGTAGCCATGATTGCGAGCCGGTGCTGCGAGGGCGCCGCCGTGCTGTGAGCCGGTGCTGCGACAACGCCACTATATTGCGAGTGGCCATGATTGCGAGCCGGTGCTACGAGGGCGCCGCCGTGCTGTGAGCCGGTGCTGCGACAACGCCACTATATTGCGAGTGGCCATGATTGCGAGCCGGTGTTGCAACGACGGCAGCTTGCTGCGTGCCCGTGGTGCGATGACGCCACCGTGTGGCAAGCGGCCATGATTGCGAGCCACTGTTGCGAGCCGGTGTTGCGATGACTCCATCGTGCTGTGAACCGGTGCTGGGACGAAGCCACCGTGCCGTGAGCGGCCATGATTGTGAGCTTATGCTGCGACAACGCCATCATGTCGTGACCGGCCATGATTGTGAGCTGGTGCTTGGGTGATGCGAGGGTGCCGCCGTGCTGCGAGCCCCAGTTTGCGACACCGTCGTCATGCTGTGGCGACGTCATCGTGCTGCGAGCGGTCATGATTATGAGCCGGTTGGCGCCGTGCTGCGATGCCGCTGCCTTGTCGTTAGCCGGTGCTGCGACAATACCACCATAATACGAGCGGCCATGATTACATGCCGGTGAAGCGGCGTCGCCGCTGTGCTGTGAGCCGGTGCTATGACGATACCACCATAATACGAGCGGCCATGATTATGAACCAGCGCTGCGAGGGCGCCGTTGTGTTACGAGGCGGTGCGACGCTGCTGCCGTGCTGTGAGCTAGCCGATGTTGTGACAATGCCGCAGGGTGCTGCGGCGCCACCGCCTTGCTGGGTCAGCCGTCGAAGTGTTGTGACGGCACGGTGTGCAGCTAGCGCCTGTGCTACGATGGCCATTAACGTGCACACATCCGTGGCAGCACATATGTCTCGTAAATAGTAGCACGTTTAGTGTATGACTACTAGCTATAGTACAGCTGGTGCGTGACAATAATTCAGCCATGCATTAACAGTACGTAGTGTCAGTGACATGCATCAGTTTACCCGAAAAAAGCGCCATGCAGCGGGGCAGAAACTCATGTAGGAGCATAAAAGCCCGCCTCAAAACAAACACGTCGCTTAGGAAAAGTGAAAGGAAGCAGCTATGGGCCTCCACCTCGACACGTGGTTCGCGGGGGAGGCGGCTGATGTTCCGGCATGATCAACCGGTGGATTTTAAACGTTTTCCAATGAAAATAGTACTCCTGCTATTGTTTGGAAATAAAAAGCATGTCAAAGAGAACTGGTCACAGATTGCCTACCAATTGCTAGCTAGGAACCTTGTAAGGAGATGCTAAATAAGTCACCTTTGCATTTAGCGCCCATATTTGCTCATAACCTCACAAGCAAGCAAACTGTAAGATCAATTCCAGAGAAATCATATATACTCCCTCTTCCTTCCGTTTCTAAATGTAAGTCTTTCTAAAGATTTTGTTACGCACTATATACGGAGTAAAATGAGTAGTGAATCTACATTATAAAATATGTCTATATACATCCATATGTAGTCCGTAGTTAAATTTTTAAAAAGATTTATATTTAAGAACAGAGGGGGTATTCCGGCCGGGCCGGTGCATCAAAAACTAATAATGACAAGGAAACAAGGCAGACACTACTATAACAATCTAATAAAGATGACATAGTGGAGACCTGCACCTGCTATTGCGTTTCCTCGCCGCGAATATAAACAATCCAGATCCCTCCGGCGGCGTTGACAACCAGCACACGAACAGGCGGAGCTTCGACGGCCGGGTCGTAGCCGGTAGGCGGCGGCGGGGGCGCCATGAATGATTTAGAGCAACGTCTTGAGAAGGAAACAAAACAAACAGAGCACGCAGGTGCGTAAGAAGACAGAAATGAGATGGAAAAATAGGTTCAAAGAAGTAGGAAAAGGAAGCTCAGGAGAGCACCGTTCCGCGGCGGAGATCTTGTGCTACGTATGTGGTGCGATGAGGCCGGGCGGCGCCGGTCGTCGCCGCTGCGCGCAGGCGCGGTTGAGGAGGTGAGCTCGGTCGGGGTTGCGCTCGGGGTGGAGAGGGGGAGGATGGATGGAAGCAGATCGAAGGCGTGCTGGTGGTTTGGCCGGAGCTGGAGAGGCACGGCGGCAGTCTATTTATACTACTAGCGAGTAGTACGCTGTACGCGGAGGGCAGTGGCGGTTCGGCGGGACAGGTGTCGCTCCTGTACGTACGCTTGCTTGTGTACGTGGACAACGTACGTACGTACGTATCTCCGGAGAGAGAGAGAGAGAGTTAGTACTAGTTTTTATCCCCCTCGTATCGTATCACGTCGTAGTTTCGATGTACGGGTTCGCACGTCGCGTCTCATGACCCGGCCGCTCCGCTGCCAGCAGCCCACCGTATGTCCGCACGCCGCCCAGGTGCACGTACGCGTGGTCTACGCGTGAGTTACACAGTGCGCGGCTGGCCGTTATTTCTGGGTACGTTCCGCTCTCTTTCTTGCGGGCGTTTAAGGCCGTTAGAGCAACTTCGACGCGCCGATCGTTGATATTACTAGCAAAAGGGCCCGTACGTTGTAACGGGATAAAATATACTATATCCTGTTACAAAAGATGATCTATAATTTGAGAATTTATAGCTGCAATCTAAATAAAATTGGTCTTAGCCTATAAAAACGCAGTTCAACATTTCACATGTCTTCTATTTCCATACAACTTGCATGTAGATTTAATAGGTACATAAAACCAGACAAGTGATCATTCATTTATTCATGTCATGTGCGGAATGAGGTGTTGTTACGGGTAAAGGAAAACGACAAAAATAGACGATGACACATTACCTGTTGGTGCGAATAAGCCATGCCCTACGGTGATGACCAGTGTGAGCACGTCCAGATCGTGTCCATGGCTGTTGCGAAGACCTAGTCGGGCGCGTCTGGTGCGTCGTGGATGCAGGAGCGCAGCAGAAGCGTTGAGGGCAAGGTCTCGCGTGAGCCGCTGGGAGACCGACTCCTCAGGCACTGCATGCGTGGGTAACGTCCAGGTTGTTAGCTAGGTGCATGTATTGGATGGATATGAACGTGCATGTAGACTAGTTAGCTGGTTAGTGGCCGGGTCATGTGGTAGTGGCCGGTGTGGTGCGTGCGTGTGTGCGTGAGGCTATTTCAAGAGCTGTGTGTAGGGCAGGTGAGACGAGAGGCAAGATGTAGGCTTCTGTGTGTAGGCTCCATGGCACCTGGCGTGTGTAGCTAGAGGTGCTAGTGTGTGTGCAGTTCATGTGTGCGTCGGTATGAGCCGAGCCTAGGAGAGCCAGATGTGAGCGTAGTCTCCGCCGGGACCGTGGTGTGCGCCCGGTCGGCACGAGAGAGAGCTCATCTGGATAGGGTTATGATTTGTTGTCGAGCCCGGGTATGTGCCCAGTAAAGTGAGGCCGTTCGTGCAGCGGAGGCGTTTGTGCGCCGGAAAATCATGTGCTCCTTCTTCCACCTTCGTATGTGCGAGTGAAAGAGAGAGTTGGTCCGGGGTTTGTCCCAACATTTGGTATCATGAGCTTGGTTGTCTTGGGCATGTTTTCCTTGCCGGCGGTGACGGCGTTCGCCGGCGGCTGCGTGAAGCTCTGGGCCGTGTGTCGGCCTATGGAGGTGCGCAGCGCTGCGGCGGTCATGGCGGACGCGGAGGCCGCACGCAGTGAGTCCGTGACGAGCGCGGCGGACATGAAGGCCGAGGCGGCGTGGCTGCGGTGCGCGGCGAGCGCATGGCGACGACGACGCTCGGCGAGTCCGGATGCGGTGGTGGCACACGGCTTTGACGTCGAACGACGCGGCAACCATGGCGCGGGTGCGACGAGCACACGGCACGTCGCAGTGGCACGGAGGCGCGCGGTGGCATCAGGCAAAGGAGACGACGACGACCAGCCAGGGCTCCTGTCGGCAGGCCGCGCGGCGAGGTCATGGCTTAGGGGGTGATTGTTGCCGCGAATAAGCCATGCCCTACGGTGGTGACCAGTGTGAGCACGTCCAGATCGTGTCCATGGTTGTGGCGAAGACCGAGTCGGGCGCGTTGATACGTCTCCGTCGTATCTATAGTTTTGATTGTTTCATGCCAATATTATACAACTTTCACATATTTTTGGCAACATTTTATATGATTTATTGGACTAACATATTGATCCAGTGCCCAGTGCCAGTTCCTATTTGTTGCATGCTTTTTGTTTCGCAGAATATCCATATCAAACGAATTCCAAATGCGATAAAAATTTACGAAGATTTTTTTTGGAATATTTGTGAATTTTGAGAAGTGGAATCAACGCAAACGGAGGCCCACAGCCCCCACGATACATCAGGGCGCGCCCTAGGGACCCAAACGCGTGGTGGTGTCTTGTGCCCACCTCGTAAGTCAGTTGAAGCTCTCATTCGGGCGCAAGCAAGCTAATTTTCAGATAAAAATCCCCTCAAAATTTCAACCCGATCGGAGTTACGGATCTCCGGAAATATAAGAAACGGTTTTCGGCCAGAAAACAGGAACGCGAAACAGAAGAGAACAGAGAGGGAGATCCAATCTAGGAGGGGCTCCTGCCCCTCCGCCGCCTTGGCGGCCATGGACCAGAGGGGGAACTCTCCTCCCATCTAGGGGGGAGGACAAGGAATAAGAAGAAGAAGGGGGGCTCTCTCCCCCTCTCTCCCGGTGGCGCCGGAACGCCACCGGGGCAATCATCGTGACGGCGATCTACTCCAACAACTTCGCCGCCGTCATAACCAACTCTCTCCCCCTCTATGCAGCGGTGTAACACCTTTTTTCGCCACTGTAATCTCTACTTAAACATGGTGCTCAACTTCATATATTATTTCCCAATGATATTTGGCTATCCTATGATGTTTGAGTAGATCCGTTTTGTCCTATGGGCTAATTGATGATCGTCGTTGGTATGAGTGTATATTTTATTATGGTACTGTCCTACGGTGCCCTCCGTCTCGCGCAAACATGGCGGATCTCCGATGTAGGGTGTTGCAATGTGTTCATGATTTGCCTATGGTGGGTGGCGTGAGTGACATAATACACAGACCCGAGTAGGTGGGTTGTTGCATATGTGAGTAAAGAGGACTTGATACTTAATGCTATGGTTGGCTTTTACCTTAATGATCTTTGGTAGTTGCGGATGCTTGCTAGAGTTCCAATCATAAGTGCATGTGATCCAAGTACGGAAAGTATGTTAGCTCCTGCCTCTCCCTCATATAAAATTGCAAGAATGATTACCGGTTTAGTTATCAATTGCCTAGGGACAAATAACCTTCTTGTTTGACAGAAGCTTTCTACTAAACAACTAACTTTTATTATCTTGCAATTTACTCGTAGTTTTATTCCGGCAAAATACTTCTAGTTTTATCCGTGCAAACTATCCTATCACCTACAAAATAGTTTCATACTTGTTCTAGGTAAAGCAAACGTTAAAGTGTGCGTAGAGTTGTATCGGTGGTCGATAGAACTTGAGGGAATATTTGTTCTACCTTTAGCTCCTCGTTGGGTTTGACACTCTTACTTATCGAAAAAGGCTACAAACGACCCCTTACACTTGTGGGTTATCAAGACCTTTTTCTGGCGCCGTTGTCGGGGAGCAATAGCGTGGGATGAATATTCTCGTGTGTGTGCTTGTTTTCTTTATCACTAAGTAATTTTTATTTTCTGTTATTTGTTGTTTTATATCTTTAGCTATGGATATGGAACACGAAACACCAAAAAAATTAGTGGTACTTGCTACTCATGGAGATGGGGAACCTCCTAAAACCCTCGATGCTAGTTATGTGCAAAGTATTAAATACTACTTTGATAATCCTGAGAAGACCCCATTCAACTTGATAATGGGAGTAATGTTGGATCAACGTGAATACTTTAGAGATTATCGCTTGACTCAAAAAGGGAAATTGTTATGGGATCAAATTCATATGTTGCATTGGTATGCTCGGGAGCTATGCTTGAGATATGATATTACTTGTTGCTCTAGGATGAATGCTCCACACCTTCCCTTTTCATGCAAATTTAATGATAATGAAACCTTAGCTTCTTATGCTAAAGGTATTTATGATTACTATGATGTGGAACGAATAGAAGAATTTGTTGCTTTTAAAGGTGCTTATGAAGTTGCTTCTTTGATGGAAAAGTATGATGATGTTTCTTACGAATCTGAAAATCTTGCCATACTTAAATATTGCTATGATAATTATGAATACAATGCTGATATTATTGAATTTTTTGAAAGAATGACCGCTGCTTTGGAGGAGACTTATACTTTGCAGGAATCAATGGAAGAAGAAATTGCTAAAACTGTGAGCTCATTAGATGAAAAAGATGAGGAGGAGAGCGAAGAACAAAAGGAGGAAGTGCGGATTAGCTACCCATGCCCACCTTCTAATGATAGTAACTCTTCAACTCATACATTGTTTAATTTCCCTTCGCACATACCGAAGGATGAATGCTATGATGATTGCTATGATCCCTTGGATTCATTTGAAATATCGCTTTTTGATGAACTTGATGCTTGCTATGCTTGTGGCCAAGATGCCAATATGAATTATGCTTATGAAGATGAACTTGCTATAGTTCCTTATGTTAAGCATGAAATTGCTGCTATTGCACCCACACGTGATAGTCCTATTATCTTTTTGAATTCTCCCAACTACACTATATCGGAGAAGTTTGCTCTTATTAAGGATTACATTGATGGGTTGCGTTTTACCACTACACATGATGATTTCGATGAATATAATATGCATTTGCTTGCTGCTCCTACTTGCAATTATTATGAGAGAGGAACTACATCTCCACCTCTTTATGTTTCCAATACGATAAAATTGCAAGAAACTGTTTATACTATGCATTGGCCTTTACTTAATGTGCATGAATTGTTCTAGTATGACATGCCAATGCATAGGAAGAGAGTTAGACTTCGTTGTCACATGATATATATCACTTTGTGCTCACTACTAAATTACAAATCATTGTTAATTAAAATTTCTTTGATATACCTTGGGATCCGGGTGGATCCATTACTTGAGCACTTTATGCCTAGCTTAATGGCTTTAAAGAAAGCGCTGCTAGGGAGACAACTCGGAAGTTTTAGAGAGTCATTTATTTCTGTTGTGTGCTTTTATAAAGTTTAAAAACAAAAAAATATAGAGGGGAACCTAAAACTTCACAAAAAGAAAGGTGAAAGTGAGAGAGATGATGAGCACCATTGAAGTGGGGGACGTCCTTGAACTTTTGTTCATGCCCATGGAAACTTTGTGAATCTTGAATCACAAAAACTTTTCAAAAAAAATAATTATCCCCTTGTACAAATCCATTGTATTATAAAAATAATGTGCCAAGATTTGCCTTTAGGATGATTAGTTTGCTTGTTGGTATGTGCGGTGTAAAAACAGAAACTTTGGCTGTAGTGCGTGAATTTACATTTTTTACTGGAACGTCAAAAGTTTCTGAAATTTTTACACATTATTGCTATACAAAATTTTTATTTCGTCCTAATTTTTCAGAATTTTTGGAGTTACAGAAGTATGGTCAAAGTTCAGAATACTACAGACTGTCATGTTTAAGACAGATTCTGTTTTTGATGCATTGTTTTGCTTGTTTTGATGAAACTATCAATTTTATCGGTGGTATAAGCTATGGAAAATTTATAATACATCATAGATAATTCAAATATAAAGTATTAATGGGTTTGCAACAGTACTTAAAGTAGGAATTTCCTTTATTATACTAACGGATCTCACCAGTCTTCTGTTAAGTTTTGTGTGGATGAAGTGTTCGAACATCGAGGAGGTGTCGATATGAGGAGAAGGAGGAGAGGCAAGAGTTCAAGCTTGGGGATGCCCAAGGCATCCCAAGTAAATATCCAAGGAGACTCAAGCGTCTAAGCTTGGGGATGCCCCGGAAGGCATCCTGTCGTGGTTTTGTCACGGCAAGATGTCCTCGTGAGAGAACTTCGGTGTGAGGCCATCGCAACTATGTGGCGGCTTGAGAGGGGTTGGTCGGAATTGAGAGACGCGAGTTTACCCAGGTTCGGCCCCTCCGATGGAGGTAAAAGCCTACATCATGCTTTGTGTATATTGATGATGAGGATGATCTCGATTACAAGGGTGCGGGATCGCTACTTCTAATCTCGAAAGCCTCTAATATGTCTATCTCTAATGACTTGAAGTTGTCTGTCTAAGACCTGTCTATTGAGACGTCTAAAAAACTTGACCCTCTTGGGGTGACCTGCCCCTCCTTATATAAGTTGAAGGGGCGGTTTACATGTAGAGTCCAAGTCGGATTAAGACTTAACCTATTATGACTATCCATCGCGGGCTTCTCTTCGTGGGCTTCTGAGTCCCGGGCGGCTTACAACCGGGCGGCTTACAGCCGGATTCATCTCCAGGACTCATCTTCAGACACTATGTGTCTGCCAGGTCATAACTGTTCTGGGTCATAATTGTCTGCCGGGTCATAACTGTCTGTCGGGTCATAACCATTCCGGGTCATAACTGTCTGCCGGGTCATACCGCGGGGTATATCCCCGACATTAGCCCCCAGGTTAGCTTGAATTTATTCATGGTAAGCTCCTGAAATAAGAATATGTAAAGGGACCGGCCCACTCAAAAAAAACCAGTTGATCAGCTCCTGAAAATTCTGAAACTCTGTCATATCAATACACTGACGCTGGCTCCTTGGAGAAAAAAAATAATCCTTACTGTCCACTGCCTTGTCTTGATCAAAATTTGTCTGATGTTGTGCCAACTTTCAATACTTCAGACTTCCTTATATCCATATTACCTGTAGCCCCCAAGTCTTAAGAGGGGAAACGTAGTGATAGCCTTAAGACTTGCTTCAAAATATTGCAACCCTAGAGAAATCCGGATTGTTTATCTGAGTTACCAGTCATAAGTTGAATGTTCCACATATGTAGCCCCAAGTACCGGGTTGCTTGCCTGCAGCAACCTGGGACTTGTAAATGTCTTATGTTCCTAAAACTTCAACCAGTGTAGCCCCCAAGGGCCGAGTCATTATGCAATAATGAGCAGGAACTTGTTGTAGATCTGATCATATAGACTTGAGGAGCAATGTGTAGCCCCCAAGGGCCGGCTCAGTAAGACAATACTGGGCTGGGACTTAGAAAAATATAGAAAAATCCGGCTCATCTCCTTGAGATAACAGGGTCTGTTGATACTTTGAAAAACAACTTGCATTAGCCCCCAAGTGTCGTGGCGCATGCTTGTAGCGATATGGGACTTGCATACTTGATATAAACTGGACTTGAATAATGTAGCCCCCAAGTGCCGATCGTATGCTTGCAACGATTCGGGACTATTCCTTTCATTGCAGAATAAAATCATATCCACTATCTAAATGATATTGCTGAAATCCTTGCATATCAATGTTGAACCATGCTCCTTGCTGTAAGCTGGTATTTTTTGGATGAATGAATAATAGCCATTACTCTGAAGGGGCTTTGAAAACCTCAATCATCCAATACTGGTTATGACAACCATAATGAAAATCCAGCCATGTTGGCTATTTAAGATAAGAATATAACTTGGTTTGAGAACCTCAATTATTCAATATTGGTTATAACAACCATAATGGAAATCCAGCCATGTTGGCTATTAAGGATTGAAATATGTATCCCGGTTTGAAAACCGGCTCCTGCAATATAAACCAGGATATCCATGCATTTATGATGCCATGTATGATGCAATGTATGATGCAATGCAGCATGATGTATGTGTCCAAAGAAGCGAGGCACCATAACCTAAAAATTGTCGCGGTTTTGGCTTCCGAAGAAGCGAGGCACCATAACCTAAAAATTGTCGTGGTTTTGACTTCCGAAGAAGCGAGGCACCATAACCTAAAAAATTGTAGTGGTTTTGGCTTCCGAAGAAGCGAGGCACCATAACCTAAAAATTGTCGCGGTTTTGGCTTCCGAAGAAGCGAGGCACCATAACCTAAAAAATTGCAGTGGTTTTGGCTTCCAAAGAAGCGAGGCAGCATAACCTAAAAATTGTCGACCACTGGCTCTCCTAACTACTCATCATCTTGGGGAATTTTTAATCCTTCACCAATAAGGTAGCATCCATGTTTGAACGGTCGCATCATGGCGGCACGTCCTCTTTGGGCGACTTTAAATCTTCCGCCAATAAGGTAGTGCTCCCAGGACCGGGTTGTCTTCCTCGCAATGACCCGAGGTTCTTGTTGAAAATGACCAAAATGTATCGATCCATGTCTGTAGCCCCCGAGTCTTAAGTCGACTCGAAGAGGCGGCTTGAGAGTCTTCATAGTTGACTGTGGCATAAACCGGCATATGGTTAACGACTGATAACTGAAATTTATTGAAGCCAAAAGCGTGTGGCGAGTTGATGATCTCCACGACACTCATCGTATGTCCTTGGCGTTGATAACGCAACATGAACCCGCGGAAGGTTGAGATGGCGGGTTATAAATGATCCCATATGATTTTTGTCAGTAATCCGGCCAGCGATTCATCCCTGCTGGTTGTTGAAGTTAACCAAAACGCAGTGGCGGCGACTTGCCCGCCTATCCATTGAGCCATCCGATGGAGGCAGAGGCTGATAATATATCATGACTTGCTTCAGAATTGTTGGAATAGACCGGATCGCAGGGCGGCGACTCATGAGCGTCCGTTGGGCGGCTTGAACGAGCAAGCACGGCACCAGCATGTTGGTGTAAACCGGATTGCAGGGCGGCGACTCATGAGCGTTCGTTTGGGCGGCTTGAACGAGTAAGCACGGCACCAGCATGTCGATGTAGACCAGACCGCAGGGCGACGACTCATGAGCGTCCGTTGGGCGGCTCGTACTTGTGTATGCGGCCCCTGACGTGTTGATATATATGTAGAAGTCAGCCGCGCGTTTGAAGGCGGCGCGGTTGTGAGAGACGGCCGCGGCGTTGTAAGCCGGTGCGGTCGCGAGAGACGGCCGCGGCGTTGTAAGCCTGTGCGGTCGCGAGAGACGGTCGCGGCGTTGTAAGCCGGTGCGGTCGCGAGAGACGGCCGCGGCGTTGTAAGTCGGCGTGGTCGCGAGACAGACGAACACTGGTCCAGACTGATGTTGGCGCGCCTCCGCCTCCGTGGTATAATACCACTTTGGTAATGAATAATTGTCCTGTGTAAAAAATACTACAAAGACAGAGTAGTTGTTCTTGGGTGAAATATTTACTGAAAAAATAGATAGTATGAATATCACCTGATGATGATTTTGTCCGATAACGGACGCGAACGCTGGTGCTGCCCAAACTTAGAAGAAGACAACCACTACCGAGGACGCTTGTATGTGTAATACTACGCCGCCCACATTTGGTGTTGTTCAAAACCAATGAATCCAGTACGTGGATAGCATACTGCGGTGGGATCTCCTCACCAAAAGTCTTGTATCCTAGAGAAAAAACTCCCTCTTCTGCTGCTCCAACTCCTTGTGCCATGGACCAACATCCAGACCCTGTTTGTGCTTTGCTTCCATCGAATAAACCATTTAACCCCAAGCAAACTCATCGGCGCGTCCCAGGCGCAGCGGAGGCGAGGCGCGTGTGGCTGGGAGCCAGCCGGAGCGGCGCGTGGAGGCGGGAGCAGCCAGGGCAAGAGGCGATGTGATGCGCGGCAGCGGAGCCGGCGCAACGGCTCGGTGGTGGAGGCGCGGCGAGGCGGAGCGGAGCCTGCAGAGGCCCGGGTGCGCGGTGGCGGAACGAGGTGGGCCGGCGGCTCAAGGTGGTGTTGGAGGTGGTGACGTGGTGGAGCAGCAAAGGCGAGGTGAGCGGCAGCGGCTCAAGGGCGAAGCCAGCGAGGTGGCTTGAGACGACGGAGGCAGGCGCGACGGAGCGGGTCGAAGCCGAGCAGCGGCTCAAGACGAAGGCGGAGCCATGGCGGCTCGGACGCGAGACGACGGAGGCCGGCGCGGCGAGTCAATTTTTAAGGAAGACCCGGGCGGCTTGGTGAGTCGCAGCAAGGGCGGCTTGGTGAGTCGCAGCAAGGGCGGCTCGCCGAGGTGAGGCGAGGCGGCGGCCGGCACGGCGCAGCGAGAGCCGGCGGCCAGCGCGACCCATGGCGAGGCGAGAGGAGCCACAGCGGCGAGCGCGACGACTCAACGCGAGGCGAGGCGACCCGAGGCCCCGACGGCGAGGCCAGCGCAAAGCAGAGGCAGAGTGGCTCGAGGCGCGATTGCCTCGGAGCGAGGCGACTTGAGGCGATGCCAGAGGAGCCACGGCGGCGGGCGCGATGACTCAATGCGAGCGCGAGGCAAACCGAGGCCGCGACGGCGGCTCGGCCATGGCAGAAGTGAGCAGGCGAGGTACGGGAGAAACGGTGCGTCTAGCTCAGGGCGTTGGCTGGCCGAAGCAGCGGCGGGGGACGGCGGCTCGTAGTAGCAGCGGGGCGGGGCGACAATCGGCAGGAGCAGCGGCGCGGGGCGACAGCTCGCAGTAGTAGCGGGGCGAGGCGGCTGGGCCATGGCGGCCGGCGAACGCGTAGGGTCGAGCTGCAGCCGAAGCGGTTCACGGGCGAACAACCGTGGTAGCGGAGGCATGCGAGCAAGGGCATGGGCGCAAGGCGGCCGATGCGACGTGTCGAGCCACGGCCGAGTACCGGCGGGTGCGGCGGCGGCTGACTTGGCGTAAAGAACAACGACGCCGGCTTGAAGGACAGCGGAGACCAGCCTAATGTGATGCGGCACGAGCTTGGCGGGTCGATGAGGTTGACCCGAAGCGAGGCGAGCCACGGCAGTGACGGGTCAGGCAAGGCTAGACGGGCGAGCCAGGGCAGGTGAGACAGGTGCGGCGGAGGCCGACTTGGAGCAGCGCAAGGTCAGTGCCAGGCGGCCGTAGCAGCGGAGGCCGGCGGCGGCTCAGCCACGGCGGAGGCGGAGCTCGACCGAGGCGAGGCCATGGTGGCGGCTCGCGAGCAGCGTCTGAGGCGACGGGGCCGCAAGCGCCGAAGCGGCGGGTTGAACGGAGACAATGAGGCGGCAGCACCGGCTCGATACGGGTCACAGAAGTAACAGCAATGGTCAACAGCTCGGCCCTGATCTCCGGGTCGAGGACGGCAATGTAGGAGTACTTGACGCCGCAGAGCACGCTGATTTCGGGGGTTGAGGGGGAAGCCATGGCGGCTCAACGCGCAGCCGACTCGTGGCAAGGCTCGAAGTCCAAACCTTCTCCGGGTCGTATTTAGTTTGACCCCGCTTTGTAATCTGCAGTTATAGTAAAAAACATTGGCTCCTTCGGGGCTTGATCTGATTCCATATACTCTGGTTTGGAGTCGAGATAGCAGCAGAGCAGGCACACATGAGGCCATCGGCTTGATCGGACGTGCCCCCTTCAGAACTCTGTCAGTCTAGGCAACTCGAAAACAACCGAATAAATCGCAGGACAGCGGAAGCAGATAGATCGTAACCCTAATTCTTCTTCGACTCAAATCTCACAGATTGTAAAATCTGGACCGATGAACTCGAAGCTGATGCAGATCCTTCCGAGCTGAGTCTTTCTTCATCCGGAAAATTGCAAACTTCTCGATCCCAGGAAGAGATCCCTCCAAGAACTCAACACCACCGTGCGTCGCCCCACGGTGGGCGCCAACTGTCGTGGTTTTGTCATGGCAATATGTCCTCGTGAGAGAACTTGGGTGTGAGGCCATTGCAACTATGTGGCGGCTTGAGAAGGGTTGGTCAGAATCGAGAGACGCGAGTTTACCAAGGTTCGGCCCCTCCGATGGAGGTAAAAGCCTACGTCCTGCTTTGTGTATATTGATGATGAGGATGATCTCGATTACAAGGGTGCGGGATCGCTACCTCTACTCTCGAAAGCCTCTAATCTGTCTATCTCTAATGACTTGAAGTTGTCTGTCTAAGACCTGTCTATTGAGACGTCTAAAAAACTTGACCCTCTTGGAGTGACCTGCCCCTCCTTATATAAGTTGAAGGGGCGGTGTACATGTAGAGTCCAAGTCGGATTAAGACTTAACCTATTATGACTATCCATCATGGGCTTCTCTTCGTGGGCTTCTGAGTCCCGGGCGGCTTACAACCGGGCGGCTTACGCCGGGTGGCTTACAGCCGGATTCATCTCCGGGACTCATCTTCAGACACTGTGTGTCTGCTAGGTCATAACTGTTCCGGGTCATAATTGTCTGCCGGGTCATAACCATTTCGGGTCATAACTGTCTGCCGGGTCATAACCATTCCGGGTCATAACTGTCTGCCGGGTCATACCGCGGGGTATATCCCCGACACATCCCATCTTTCTTCAACAAGTATCGGTATGTTTTCGTTTTCGTTTCGTTCATGTGATATGTGTAAATCTTGGAGCGTCTTTTGTGTTTAGTTTTTACTTTTTTTTATGCACCATGCTGGTATGAGATAGTCCATGGTTGATTTATAGAATGCTCATTGCACTTCACTTATATCTTTTGAGTATGGTTTTATAGAATGCTTCATGTGCTTCACTTATATCATTTGAAGTTTGGATTGCCCGTTTCTCTTCACATAGAAAACCGTTATTCGTACTAGTGGATGATAATATGTGGGAGGTACTAGTGGATGATCATGTTTAGTAAGATATTGGTGTTAAGGTTTGTGATTCCCGAAGCATGCACGTATAGTCTCTCGTTATGCTAGGAAGTTGGAGCACAATTTATTCTTGATTGTCTATCTTTGTGTGAAGGTCGGGGGCGCGCGATGGTTAACTCCTACCAACCTCCCCCCTAGGAGCATGCGTAGTAATACTTTGCTTCGAGGGCTAATAAACTTTTGCAATAAGTATGTGAGTTCTTTATGACTAATGTGAGTCCATGGATTATACGCACTCTTATCTTTCCGCAATTTGCTAGCCTCTACGGTACCGTGCATTGCCCTTTCTCACCCCGAGAGTCGGTGCAAACTTCGCCGGTGCATCCAAACCCCATGATATGATACGCTCTATCACACATAAGCCTTATTATATCTTTCTCAAAACATCCACCATACCTACCTATTATAGCATTTCCATAGCCATTCCGAGATATATTGCCATGCAACTTCCACCGCTTCCGTTTTGATAACTTGAGCATTCATTGTCATATTGCATTACATAATCGTAAGATAGCTAGCATGATGTTTCCATGGCTTGTCCGTTTTTTTGATATCCTTGTTACGCTAGATCATTGCATTCATATAGAGTCATACTTTGTTCTACTATCGAGTTGTAATATTGAGTTGTAAGTAAATAGAAGTGTGATGATCATCATTATTCATTATTAGAGCATGTCCCAGTGATGGAAGGATGATGGAAAATATGATTCCCCCAAAAGTCGGGATGAGGCTCCAGACAAAAAAAAAGAAAAAGAAAAAGAAAAAAAAGAAAAAAAGGGGATGAGAGACAAAGAAAGAAGGGGCATGCTAATTTCATACTTGTGCTTCAAAGTAGCACCATATTTTTCATGTAGAGAGTCTCCTATGTTGTCACTTTCATATACTAGTGGGATTTTTTCATTATAGAGTTAGATGCACACCCACTTAGTTTTCATATTGAGCTTTCATACACTTATAGCTCTTAGTGCATCCGTTGCATGGCAATCCCTACTCCTCGCATTGATATCTATTGATGGGCATCTCCATAGCCCGTTGATACGCTGAGTTGATGCGAGGCTTTCTTCTCCACTTTTACCCCTTTGAAACCTACCACCATATTCTATTCCACCCATAGTGCTATATCCATGGCTTGCGCTCATGTATTGCGTGAGAGTTGAAAATGCTGAAGCGCGTTAAAAAGTATGAACCAATTGCTTGGCTGACACCGGGGTAGTACATCATTTATACTTTGTGTTAAGAAGACAGAGCATGACAAGGCTATATGATTTTGTAGGGATAGCGTTCTCTAGCCTTGATATTTTGAAAGACATGATTGTTTGTTGGGATGCCTGAGTATTAATGTCTTTGTCAAAACTAGACTATTGCTTTGAATCACTCGTGTCTTAATATTCATGCCATGATTAGATATATGATCAAGATTATGCTAGGTAGCATTCGACATCAAAAATTATCTTTTTTATCATTTACCTACTCGAGGACGAGCAGTAATTAAGCTTGGAGATGCTGATACGTCTCCGTCGTATCTATAATTTTGGATTATTTCATGCCAATATTATACAACTTTAACATATTTTTGGCAACATTTTATATGATTTATTGGACTGACATATTGATCCAGTGCCAAGTGCCAGTTCCTGTTTGTTGCATGTTTTTTGTTTCGTAGAATATCCATATCAAATGAAGTCCAAACGCGATAAAAATTTATGGAGATTTGTTTTGGAATACTTTTGAATTTTGAGAAGTGGAATCAACACAAACGGAGGCCCACAGCCCCCACGATACATCAGGGTGCGCCCCAGGGGCCCAAACGCGTGGTGGTGTCTTGTGCCCACCTTGTAAGTCGGTTGGAGCTCTCCTTCGGGCGCAAGGAAGCTAATTTTCAGATAAAAATCCCCTCAAAATTTCAGCCCGATCGGAGTTACGGATCCCCGAGAATATAAGAAACGGTTTTCGGCCAGAAAACAGGAACGCGAAACAGAAGAGAACAGAGAGGGAGATCCAATCTAGGAGGGGCTCCTGCGCCTTCGCCGCCATGGCGGCCATGGACCAGAGGGGGAACTCTCCTCCCATCTAGGGGGGAGGCCAAGGAAGAAGAAGGAGGAGGGGGGCTCTCTCCCCCTCTCTCCCGGTGGCGCCGGAACGCCGCCGGGGCAATCATCGTGACGGCAATCTACTCCAACAACTTTGCCGCCATCAACACGAAGTCTCTCCCCCTCTATGCAGCGGTGTAACACCTCTTTTCCTCGCTGTAATCTTTACTTAAACATTGTGCTTGATACGTCTTCAACGTATCTATAATTTTTGCTAGTTCCATGTTGTTATATTATCATTCTTGGATGTTTTACAATCATTTTATAACAACTTTATATCATTTTTTGGGACTAACCTATTGACATAGTGCCAAAGTGCCAGTTGTTGTTTTTGCTTGTTTTTTACTTCGCAGAAAATCAATACCAAACGGAGTCCAATCGCGACGAAACTTTTTGGGGATTTTTTCTGGACCAGAAGACACCCAGTGGGCCAAACAACTGCCGGAGAGGTGGGCTGTGGAGAGCACAACCCACCAGGGCGCGCCAGGGGGGCCCCAGCGTGCCCTGATGCGCTGTGCCCTCCTCGGACCCCTTTCGCACCGCCTCTGATGCCTATGAATTCTCAAATAGTCGGAAAACCCTAGGGGAGTCGACGAAACACAATTCCAGCCGCCACAAGTTCCAGAACCGCGAGATCCAATCTAAACACTATCACGGAGGGGTTCATCTTCCTCATATAGGTGCCTCTCCGATGATGCGTGAGTAGTCCACCATAGACCTACGGGTCCGTAGGCAGTAGCTAGATGGCTTCATCTCTCTCTCTTATGATTCTCAATACAATGGTATCTTGGAGATCTATTTGATGTAAACTTTTGCGGTGTGTTTGTTGGGATCCGATGAATTTTGAGTTCATGATCAGTTTCTATCCATGAATATTATTTGAGTCTTCTTTGATCTCTTATATGCAAGATTGCTTATAGCATCGTATTTCTTCTTCGAATCTTTGGTTTAGTTAGGCCGACTAGATCAATTTTTCTTGCAATGGGAAGAGGTGCTTTGTGATGGGTTCGATCTTGCGGTGTTCTTTCCCAGTGACAGAAGGGGCAGCAAGACACGCATGTATCGTTTCTATTAAGGATAACAAGATGGGGTCTATTCCTACATGAATAGATCTTGTCTACATCATGTCATCGTTCTTATTGCATTACTCCGTTTTTTCATGAACTTAATACACTAGATGTATGCTGGATAGCGGTCGATGTGTGGAGTAATAGAGGTAGATGCAGGCAGGAGTCGGTCTATCTATCTTGGACATGATGCCTATATAATGATCATCGCCTTGGATATCGTCATGACTATTCGATTTTCTATCAATTGCCCAACAATAATGTGTTCACCCATCGTGCGCTATACTCATGAGAGAAGCCACTAGTGAACCCTACAGCCCCCGGGTCTACTTTTCCATCATATTGCTTTCTGATCTATCTTTTTGCAATCTTTGTTTTCAGATCTACAAAACCAAAATCCCAAAAACATATTGCTGCATATTTACCCTTCTTATTTGTGTTCTTGAGAGATCTATCTCTCCAATCTATCACTACCTAATCTATCTTATTACCGTAGAGAGATTTACAACCTCTCTTTCGCCTCGGGTTGCAAGTATTTGTTGTTTGTTTGCAGGTGCTGCTTATTGGGTGGTGGTGATCCTCCTACTGGTTCGATAACCTTGGTTTCATAACTGAGGGAAATACTTACCGTCGCTGTGCTGCATCATCCCTTCCTCTTTGGGGAAATACCGACGCGGTCTCAAGCCACGTCAAAGGAATTTCTGGCGCCGTTGCCGGGGAGGAAGCGGTCTCTTCTACGTGCCTATCGTAGGCGCCGAGGGGACTCCATCATCATCTACCAGGTTCCTAATCACAAATCTCATCTCCTTGCAATTACATTATTTGCCATTTGCCTCTCGTTTTCCTCTCCCCCACTTCACCAATTTGCCGTTTTATTCGCCCTCTTTTTTTGTTTGCCTTTTTTCTCGCCGGATCTCTTCCTTGCTTGCAATCTTGTTTGCGTAGTCACGATGACTCAAGAAAACACCAAGTTGTGTGATTTTTCCAATACTAATAACAATGATTTTATTAGTACGCCTATTGCTCCTCCCGCCACTAGTGCGGAGTCTTGTGATATTAATGTCGCTTTGTTGAATCTTGTCATGAAAGATCAATTTGCCGGTAATCCTAATGAGGATGCCGCGTCCCATCTAAACACGTTCGTTGAATTGTGTGATATGCAAAAGAAAAAAGATGTGGACAACGATATTGTGAAGTTGAAACTATTTCCTTTTTCCTTGCGGGGTCGTGCAAAAATTTGGTTTTCCTCTTTGCCTCGCAATAGTATCCATTCTTGGAATAAGTGCAAGGATGCTTTTATCACTAAGTATTTTCCGCCCGCGAAAATTATTTCCCTTAGGACACAAATCATGAATTTTAAGCAACTTGAGCATGAACATGTTGTCCAATCTTGGGAAAGAATGAAGTTGATGATAAGAAACTGTCCTACACATGGTTTGAATCTTTGGATGATCATACAAAAAAATTATGCGGGATTGAATTTTGTCTCTAGAAATCTTTTAGATTCCGCCGTGGGTGGTACTTTTATGGAGATTACTTTGGGTGAAGCTACTAAATTGCTAGATAATATCATGGCTAATTATTCTCAATGGCATACCGAAAGAGCACCTACTAGTAAAAAAGTTAATTCGGTAGAGGAAATTAGTACTTTGAGTGATAAAGTTGATGCTTTGATGAAATTGGTTGCTAGTAAAAATTCTCCTATTGATCTTAATGATGTGCCTTTGTCTACTTTGATTGAGCAAAATACTGAATCCGTAGATGTGAATTTTGTCTCGCGCAACAATTTCAATAACAATGCTTATAGAGGTAATTTTAATCCTAGGCCTTTTCCTGGAAATTCCTCTAATAATTATGGTAATTCCTATGGTAATTATTCTTACAATAATAATAGGAACACCTCTGCTCTTGATAGTAATATTAAATAATTTATCAATGCGCAAAAGGCTTTCAATACTACGATAGAAGAAAAGCTGAATAAGATTGATGATATGTCTAGAAGCATTGATAGAATTTCTCATGATGTTGAAAATCTCAAGTTGAAAGCTTTTGTGCCTAAGATTTATGAATCTATTAAAGCTTTATATGTCTCTATGGATGAAAGTAAGAAAAGAACCGCTATGCTTAGAGCTAAAAGAGAAATCTTAGAAAGATCGCCTTCTAGTGATTGCCACTATAAAAACGATGAAGATCTTAAAGTGATTGGTGTTTCTTCTATTGATTCCTTGTTTAGTAATATTAAAATTGATAATGAAGGGACTGAAGTAGAGTTAACTTTAGCTAGAAGGCGTCCCAATAATTTGGAGGGTGAAAATCTTGATGAAATTTTTGATAAAAGTGGGTTTGAAGAGGTCAAAACTTTAACTAGTGATGTGCCCACTATCTTGGATTGCAAAGATTTTAACTATGATAGTTACTCTTTGATTGAATGTATTTCTTTGTTGCAATCTATGTTGAATTCACCCCATGCTTATGAGCAAAATAAAGCTTTTACTAAACATATCGTTGATGCCGTGATGAAATCTTTTGAAGAAAAGTTGGAGTTGGAGATTTCTATTCCTAGAAAATTGCATGATGAGTGGGAACCTACCATTAAGGTCAAGATTAAAAATTATGAATGCTTTTCTTTGTGTGATTTGGGTGCTAGTGTTTCCACGATTCTGAAATCTCTATGTGATGTGCTTGGTCTTACCAACATTGAAGAATGCTCTCTTAATTTGCACTTGGTGGATTCTACTATTAAAAAGCCTTTGGGAAGAATTAATGATGTTCTTATTCTTCCAAACAGGAACTATGTGCCTATTGATTTTATTGTGCTTGATATTGATTGCAATCCGTCTTGTCCCATTATACTTGGTAGACCGTTTTTACGCACTATAGGTGCCGTGATTGATATGAAAGAAGGCAATATTCGTTTTCAATTTCCCTTGAGAAAGGGTATGGAACACTTTCCTAGAACAAGAATTAAGCCACAATATGAATCAATCATGAGGGCATCCTATGGATCCAAAACCAAAGATGACAATACTTGAATCTATCCATTATGCCTAGCTAGGGGCGTAAAACGATAGCGCTTGTTGGGAGGCAACCCAATGAATAAATAAATTTTTGCTTTTTCCTTTCTGTTTTTGAGTGTTGACACAATTATGCCTCTGTTATGATTGTATTTTTATGGTTTATTTAGTGTTTGTGCCAAGTAGAACCGTTAGGATGATTCATAGGATGAGTAGAAGTGATGCTGAATCTGAAATAGAAACTTTGCATCCAGTATTTGAATTTTCATTTTTTTCTGGAACGTGATATTGAGCTGAAATTTTAACAAAGTGTTTCTATACAAATTCCTTACGTTGTCCTAATTTTTCAGAATTTTTAGAGTTACATAAGTATGGGTAGAGTACAGATTACTACAGACTGTTCTGTTTAAGACAGATTCTGTTTTCATTGCATTGTGTGCTTTTTTTGATGAATCTATGGTTTGTATTGGGGGGTATAAGCCATGGTAAAGTTAAAATAAAGTAGGTATAATGCAATATCAAAATATGAATGGGTTTGCAACAGTACCTAAAGTAGTGATTTGCTTTCTTATACTAACGGATCTCACGAAGATTTTGTTGAGTTTTGTGTGATTGAAGTTTTCAAGTTTTGGGTGAGATCGCGATGGATGAAGGAATAAGGAGTAGCAAAAGCCTAAGGTTGGGGATGCTACCGCACCCCCAAGATATATCCAAAGAGAAACAAGCAACTAAGCTTGGGGATGCCCCCGAGTGGCATCCCCTCTTTCTTCTAACGACCATCGGTATTTTACTTGGAGCTATATTTTTATTCGTCACATATCATGTGTTTTGCTTGGAGCGTCTTGTATCTTTGCTTGCTTTGTTTGTTAGTTTTTCCTTTGTATCCTTGCTGGACACACCTATTTGAGAAAGCCAAAACCATGCTATGATTTGTTAGAATTGCTCTATGTGCTTCACTTAAACTTTTTGAGCTATAGAAATTGCTCTAGTGCTTCACTAATATCTTTTTGAGCACGGTGTGCTTGGAAACTTTTGCAGAAATACTCTCATGCTTCACTTAGATTAAATTGAGAGTTATGAAATTTTGAAGAAATCCTCACATGCTTCACTTATACCTTTTTGAGAGATGAAATCTTTATGCTCATGTGCTTCACTTAAATTTGTTTGAGCTTGCCAAAAAGCAATGGCAATATATGAAACTAGTCCCAAAGTGATAGATATCCAAGGAGGATATAATAAAAACTTTCATGAAGATCATTGGACAAATTAAACTTGATTCCTTGTAATAGTTTTGAAACATGATGATAGTAATATGTGAGTCATGTTAGTGAGTAATTATGCTTAGTAAGAATATTGGTGTTAAGGTTTGTGATTCCCTATGCATGCACGAAAGTCAATAGTTATGCAATGAAGTTACATCCTACTTGTGGTGCATTATTCGGTGTTAGTTATGTTCAATGCTCACATATGTGATTTTTCGTTTTTTGGTTTGGTTGCTTCCCAATCTATTTGCTAGCCTTCATTTGTACTAAGTAGAAATACTACTTGTGCATCCAAAATCCTTAAACCAAGTTTTGCCTTATGAGTCCACCATACCTACCTATATGCTGTATTTCCATGCCGTTCCAAGAAAATTTGTATGTGCCATCTCTAAATTTTAAAAATAAATTTTCTCTTTTGTGTGCTCGTACCGCTCATGAAACGGTGGGGGGTGTCCAATATTTTTCCATGCTAGATGTGTTATTCTCAAGATGAGTGTTTATTCACTTGTCATCGCACGAGAGTGCGGCGGTAATAGCGACGCCCATTCCCGAAATGAAAAAGAAAAAAAATATTTACTTTATGTTGTCAAATAATAAATTCCTTGAAAAGTGTTGGTATGGAAGGCAACCGTGGATACGGCCCGCCATGGAAAGTGAAAGTTTGGTGGAAAAAGGAATAAACTTTATTTTCTGTTTGGGAACCGCCTATGATATATCTAGCATGGAAAGTATTGTGAACTACTTTGTCGTTTTCGTTGACAGGAAAAGCATGCCACCCAAAATATTTTTCTCTCTCAATTTTAAACCTTGAGCTCTGGCACCTCTACAAATCCCTACTTCCCTCTCCGAAGGGCCTACCATTTACTTTATGCATTTTTTATTTTTTGCTTTGAGTCTCCATCTTCTCTTATAAGCACCAACTAGGGGGCACTATGATCGTACTTGAGCATTGGGCATAGCTAATATTTGAGTGTGTTTCACGAATGGATCAATGATTGAGCATGATGGGCTAGGGATAACTTTTTTTAGTGTTGATATTTTGAAAGACATGGTTGCTTGTTGACATGCTTGAGTATTGAAGTCATTATGTTAAAACTAGACTATTGCTTTGAATCATTATAAGTCCAAATGTCCATGCTATACAAAAGAAAAGAATGTGATGAACATGTTAGGCAGCATTCCAAATCAAAAATTCGGTTTTTATCATTTACCTACTCGAGGACGAGTAGGAATTAAGCTTGGGGATGCTGATACGTCTCCAACGTATCTATAATTTTCGCTTGTTCCATGCTGTTATATTATCATTCTTGGATGTTTTACAATCATTTTATAACAACTTTATATCATTTTTTGGGACTAACCTATTGACATAGTGCCAAAGTGCCACTTGTTGTTTTTGCTTCTTTTTTACTTCGCAGAAAATCAATACCAAACGGAGTCCAATCGCGATGAAACTTTTTGGAGACTTTTTCTGGACCAGAAGACACCTAGTGGGCCAAACAACTGCCGGAGAGGTGGGTTATGGAGAGCACAACCCACCAGGGCACGCCAGGGGGGCCCCGGCACGCCCTGATGGGTTGTGCCCTCCTCGGCCCCTTCCGCACCGCCTCTGATGCCTATAAATTCTCAAATATTCGGAAAACCCTAGGGGAGTCGACGAAACACAATTCCAGCCACCGCAAGTTCCAGAACCACGAGATCCAATCTAAACACCATCACAGAGGGGTTCATCTTCCTCATAGGTGCCTCTCCGATGATGCGTGAGTAGTCCACCATAGACCTACGGGTCCGTAGGCAGTAGCTAGATGGCTTCTTCTCTCTCTCTTATGATTCTCAATACAATGGTCTCTTGGAGATCTATTTGATGTAAACTTTTGCGGTGTGTTTGATGGGATCTGCTGAATTTTGAGTTCATGATCAGTTTCTATCCATGAATATTATTTGAGTCTTCTTTGATCTCTTATATGCATGATTGCTTATAGCATCGTATTTCTTCTTCGAATCTTTGGTTTAGTTAGGCCGACTAGATTGATTTTTCTTGCCATGGGAAGAGGTGCTTTGTGATGGGTTCGATATTGCAGTGTTCTTTCCCAGTGACAGAAGGGGCAGCAAGACACGCATGTATCGTTGCTATTAAGGATAACAAGATGGGGTCTATTCCTACATGAATAGATCTTGTCTACATCATGTCATCGTTCTTATTGCATTACTCCGTTTTTCCATGAACTTAATACACTAGATGCATGCTGGATAGCGGTCGATGTGTGGAGTAATAGAGGTAGATGCAGGCAGGAGTCGGTCTACCTATCTTGGACGTGATGCCTATATAATGATCATCGCCTTGGATATCGTCATGACTATTCGATTTTCTATCAATTGCCCAACAGTAATTTGTTCACCCACCGTGCGCTATACTCATGAGAGAAGCCACTAGTGAACCCTACGGCCCCCGGGTCTACTTTTCCATCATATTGCTTTCCGATCTATATTTTTGCAATCTTTGTTTTCAGATCTACAAAACCAAAAACCCAAAAACATATTGCTGCATATTTACTCTTTTTATTTGTGTTCTTGAGAGATCTATCTCTCATATCTATCACTACCTAATCTATCTTATTACCGTAGAGAGATTGACAACCTCTCTTTCACGTCGGGTTGCAAGTATTTGTTGTTTGTGTGCAGGTGCTGCTTATTGGGTGGTGGTGATCCTCCTACTGGTTCGATAACCTTGGTTTCATAACGGAGGGACATACTTACCGTCGCTGTGCTGCATCATCCCTTCCTCTTTGGGGAAATACCGACGCAGTCTCAAGCCACGTCAGTGCTCAACGCCATATATTATTTCCCAATGATATTTGGCTATCCTATGATGTTTGAGTAGATCCGTTTTGTCCTATGGGCTAATTGATGATCGTGGTTGGTATGAGTGTATATTTTATTATGGTTCTATCCTACGGTGCCCCCCGTCTCGCGCAAACGTGGGGGATCCCCGCTGTAGGGTGTTGCAATGTGTTCATGATTTGCCTATGGTGGGTGGCGTGAGTGACAGAATACACAGACCCGAGTACGTGGGTTGTTGCATATGGGAGTAAAGAGGACTTGATACTTAATGCTATGGTTGGCTTTTACCTTAATGATCTTTGGTAGTTGCGGATGCTTGCTAGAGTTCCAATCATAAGTGCATATGATCCAAGTACGAAAAGTATGTTAGCTCATGCCTCTCCCTCATATAAAATTGCAAGAATTATTACCGGTCTAGTTATCAATTGCCTAGGGACAAATAACCTTCTTGTTTGACAGAAGCTTTCTACTAAACAACTAACTTTTATTATCTTGCAATTTACTGGTAGTTTTATTCCCGCAAAGTACTTTTAGTTTTATTCGTGCAAACTATCCTATCACCTACAAAATAGTTTCATACTTGTTCTACATAAAGCAAACGTTAAAGTGTGCGTAGAGTTGTATCGGTGGTCGATAGAACTTGAGGGAATATTTGTTCTACCTTTAGCTCCTCGTTGGGTTTGACACTCTTACTTATCGAAAAAGGCTACAAACGATCCCCTACACTTGTGGGTTATCACGCGTCTGGTGCGTCATGGATGCACGAGCGCAGCAGAAGCGTTGAGGGCCAGGTCTCGCATGAGCCGCTGGGAGACCGACTCCTCAGGCACTGCATGCGTGGGTAACGTCCAGGTTGTTTGCTAGGTGCATGCATTGGATGGATATGAACGTGCATGTAGACTAGTTAGCTGATTAGTGGCCGGGTCATGTGGTAGTGGCCGGTGTGGTGCGTGCGTGCATGCGTGAGGCTATTTCAACAGCTGTGTGTAGGGGAGGTGAGACGAGAGGCAAGATGTAGGCTTCCGTGTGTAGGCTCCATGGCACCGAGCGTGTGTAGCTAGAGGTGCTAGTGTGTGTGCAGTTCATGTGTGCGTCGGTATGAGCCGAGCCTAGGAGAGACAGATGTGAGCATAGTCTCCGCCGTGACCGTGGTGTGCGCCCAGTCGGCAGGAGAGAGAGCTCCTCTGGATAGGGCTGTGATTTGTTGTCGAGCCCGGGTATGTGCCCAGCAAAGTGAGGCCGTTCGTGCGTCCGAGGCGCCGTTCGTGTGGCCGAGGCGTTTGTGCGCCGGAAAATCGTGTGCTCCTTCTTTCACCTTCGTATGTGTGAGTGAAAGAGAGAGTTGGTCCGAGGTTTGTCCCAACATTACCACACTACGAAGAGATGTGTGCATCATCGGCGGTTTCCAGTTTAAGCATCACCAACTTAGGGTACGTTCAACATCATTCTAGCTCCTGGCTCCACTCCATGACCTCAACCTCACCCTTACACCGTCGTCCCGAGCTCCTCCTCGCTTCACTCTGACTTCAAACATCGCTTCGGAACTCCTCATGCCTCCTCTATGCTCACCCAGGTTGGTTCGCCAACACCGTCTTTCTGATAATTTACCTACCCCTTTGCTAAAGGGTCTCTTAGCTTATTGTTTATAACCTATGTGAAAGAAGATGTTGGTGTCGCATTTTTTTGTCATCAAGCCCTGCAATCACCATAGATTGCTACATTTGATATGATCTTCACCTCTCATTTAATCTGTTTTGAAAACTACAGACATACATATTTTGTATGTACAAATATTTATGCATTCTCTCTTTTTATTTCTTTTGTAGGACACATCCCATCTTTATTGGACCTCTCTTTTATTTCCTGTCATGCATGTTGTTATTTATTGAGTGTCTCTAGCAAATTGACCTACAATTTCATCTTCAATATTTAATTTTGTCAAGGTGTTTATTTCCAATCTGGATCGATACCGGTAGGAAAGAAAAACGGATAATGCATTATTGATTAAGGTTGCATCCCAAATAGTATTTTTATAATATCATATTGGGATTCTACATATTTTTCTAATCAAATTTTGTATATAGCATGTTAAATTTGGAGTTAGGGTTTAAAAGATATGGGTATTTAAAAAACATATCAAAAGTGCACTATTGATTTAAGTTGCACCTCAAATAGTATTTTTAAAATGGTTAACATGTAAAATAATATCATATTTAGATTCTACATATTTTTCTAATCAAATTCCATATATAACATGTTAAATTTGGAGTTAGGGTTTCAAAGATATGGATAATTAAAAAAAATATTTGGTATATATTGCGGGTTTAATATAAAAATATTAGGGGTTTTTATGTAAAATAGCATGACGGGCCAAGAATACCTATTTCTTTCATTAGTAGGTATAGAAAACGGACAAAAGTTGGCCCAACGCGTCGATTCAAACGGAAGCACGTCCGCTTTTTATCCATCGGACGACTCATTTGAAGTCCAAATTTAGTCTTCATTTGCGTCGACGTGGACACAAAGCAAACGCGCGCGACGCCCGCCAACTCCTTCCCCTTGCCTGTCTATCGGCTGCTGAGCCACCCCCATCCCCCCCCTTCCCAAAATACTCCCGCCCGCTCGCGCTCCTGCCCTCGCCGATGCCGCCGGCCTCGCCTCAATAGCCTCCTTCGACCTCGCCTCCCTCGTTGTCGCCAAGGGCAAGCCCCGTGCCCCCCGCAAGAGGCCGGCGCCGACCAAGAAGAAGCCACTAACGACCGAGGAGCGGCGTGTGCAATCCACTAAGAGGAAGGGCCAGAGGCACGCGGCGGAATGCAAGCTCGAAGACCTGGCCACCGCCGCACATCAAGAGGAAACCAATGTAAGAGTCATTGCGGCTACGAGGGAGGCACTGATCTCCTTGGGTTAAACCCTAGTCAGCACAGGCTGACTGTCGCCGCCAACATGACCACGGCCAGCACGGGCTCGTCCGCCTTCCCTCGTGTGCCGCCGCCTGAGTCGCCGCGCACGTCCACCCCGACGGTGATGGCCGGCTTCCATCATCACTACCCGCAGGCGTCTCGTTTCTCCAAGGAATGCTCACCGGAGGTGAGCATGGTGGCACTGTCCACGCCCACCATTGCCATCGACCTCATTGCCACGTCGGTGGCCGGTGGATCATCTTCCGGGGGCCAGAGGAAACGCCCGCAACCTGTTCGACAAAATGTCGACCATAGACGACTACGCGTCCAACCATTTCATCATCGAGAACATGATCTTCGAAGGTGGTGCGGGTGCCGCTCCCTTCGATCCTGAGGAAACCAAATGCCAAGACGGCCGAAAGCCCTTCATGGCTAACATCTTCGACCATGGTGGCATGGTCGACCCCTTCATGCAAGGCCAAGATGGCATGTGCACCTTCCCCGGAGACCACGAGTTCCCGGAGGACTACGGCCTAGAAGAAGAAGAAGAAGAAGATGGCATGTGCATTCTCAATTAATACAAAAGGAGGACAAGTAGCGATCTTCTTAGTTAGTTTCACTTGGAGGTTATCATGAGACTCTTTGAGAGAGTTATGAGCACTCTTTAAGGCCTTGTGAGCCTTTTCAAGTAGCTCAAACGCCTCCTTGAGTCTAGCATGGCCAACCCCCAGTTTAACATTCTAGGATTTAAGCACTCGAGCTAGAACTTGAGCATGTTCATGATCTTTCTTAAACTTAGCAAGATCAACATTGTGTGACTCCTCAAGAGCCAAACTAAGACCTTTCTCTTCCTCAAGAGCATGGGAAAAATCCGTAATCTCGTCGGCATTGTCATGACTATGACCTTCCATCTTAGTGATGGTATATTCATGACCCTAAATGGTGTCATTGGCCTCACCAAGTTGTTCCAAGAGAGCAGCAAAGTGCTTCTTGGTAGTACCTTTGAGCTTACCATGAACTTGTCAAACTCTTTTTCATCCACCTTACCCACCTCCGTTTCTTCTACACAATCCGTCGAAGAGGGATGAGCAGTGATAGTAGTTTTGATGTTGGAGGTCACCTTGTTGGTGGACTTGGACATGAGGCACTTGGCGGGGGCAATGACGTTCTCGTTGGGGGAGTCGAAGAGAGATGCCAGAGTTGGGGAAGAGTTGGCAATGGCAACGGAGGCCGTTGCAATTCCTTCACCACTTGTATCATCATCATCATTGTCGGAGGTGTACTCTTCGAGTGCCACCAACCCCTTTTGTGGCACCCGCTTCGTGAAGTTGTTCTTGTTGGGGAAGTACTTGGCCTTGTCTTTGCAGATAAGCTTGCCACCATTGTCTTCCCTCTTCTTATACGGACAATATGCAATGAAGTGACTCACGTTGCCACAATTGTGGCATGTCCTCACATGTTGCTTGCCCTTGGCGCCACTTGAATTGTTCTTGGAGAAGTTGGGCTTGGAGTTTCTCTTGTTGCCCCAAAATTGCCTTGACGCAAGAGCCATGTGCTCGTGGTAAGCTTATTTAGTGTCTTCGGGGAAACTCTCTTCTGCTTCTTCCTCTTCCGGTATCGCCTTGGCCTTCAAAGCAAGAGTTGGCTTCTTTGACCGTTAGACACGAGCTAGAGCATTATCGCTGGTCTTGTTCAAGATGTTCATAGCAACGAACTCATCCAACACTTCACTTGATGTCAAGGTGTGGACGTCCGGCCTTTGACGGATGACGGAGGACATGGCTTTGTTGAAAGGCATGATCATCTTGAGGAACTTGCGCTTGACCCAATTGTCATCTGTATCCTTGCTCCCATGATCGCGGAGGGAGAAGGCAAGAGTGGTCAACCTCCGATAGAGCTCATGGGGATCTTCATCTTCATTCATCACAAACTCATTGGCTTCATCAAGCACCACCTCAAAGTTGGAGCGTTGAATGCTTGAGCTTACTTTGTAAAAAGAGTTGATGTGCGCCCATGCATCTTTTGCAATAGTGAAGGGACGCAAGTGAGGAAGCTCTTCGGGTGGCTTGGATTCTTGAAGAATGAACAATGCGGATACATTAAGTTGATTATCCACTTCTTCTCTTGGTGTCATGTTGTTTCGATCATGAGGGTAGAATCCTTGCTCAATAACACTCCATAGTTGCATTGAGCAGTGATTCAAATGAGACTTAATAAGAAAAATCCAATTAGGAAAGTTAGACAAATCAAGTTAGGGTGGTTGCTTACTAGTGTTGATATGGGGATCACTGGACCGGGCCACCATATGTTATGGGAGGGGAAACCGCGACATGAGTCCCCGACCCATTCTTTCCTTGAGGAGACTTAGGATTCAAGGAGCTAGCCAACTCCTTGGTGGAATCGATATCCGTCTCCGTCGAGAGTGGATTAACCATTTTCGATGGAGCGGTTGGAGGTTTAAAACTCTCAAGGAATTTATTTTACGTGTCCTTGACCTCATCAACCACGGACGATTTTAGAGAAGCCATAGCCTCATTCAAATCACCACGGGTGACAACGGTCTCGGACGCGGCCACGGAGTTTTGCCCATCGTCTACCATACTCTTTAGGCGGTTAAGCCTTTAAAAGGGACGAGGCTCTGATACCAATTGGAAGGATCGATATGGTTGACTAGAGGGGAGTGAATAGGCAACTACCAATTTTTAGGTTTTCTTAACAAATTAGGCTTAGCAACAAATAAGTTGTCCAGATATGCAACTAGGTGAGCAAACTATATGATGCTAACAACAACAACGATACAAGCAAGCAAAAGATACAACACAAATAAAGCTTGCACAAAGTAAAGGTAAGAAGTAACCACAGTGGAGCCGGTGAAGACGAGGATGTGTTACCAAAGTTCCTTCCCTTTGAGGGGAAGTACGTCTCCGTTGGAGCGGTGTGTAGGCACAATGCTCCCCAAGAAGCCATTAGGGCCACCTTATTCTCCTCACGCCCTCGCACAATGCAAGATGTTGTGATTCCACTAGTGGTGCCCTTGAAGGCGGCGACCGAACCTTTACAAACAAGGTCAGGGCAATCTCCATAACAGAATTGGAGGCTCCCAACACCACCACGAAGCTTCACCACAATGGATTGTGGCTCCGAGGTGATCTCGACCGTCTAGGATGCTCAAACACCCAAGAGTAACAAGATCCGCAAGGGATTAGTGGGGGGAATCAAATTTCTCTTGGTGGAAGTGTAGATCGGGGCCCTCTCGACCAAACCCTAGAGTATCAACAAGTTCTGTTGGCTAGGGAGAGAGATCGGGCAAAAATGAAGCTTTGAGCAACAATGGAGTTTGGGGAGGAAGAGGTGAGTCTTCTTGGGGAAGAAGACCCCCTATATATAGAGGGATGAAATCCAACCGTTATCGACCACTCAGCCCGCACACAAATGGTACTACCGCTCGGGGAGTGGTACTACCTCTTGGGCGGCAGTGCCTGGAAAGCAGTGCAATGGCACGAGGCCACGAGGCGGTAGTGCTGCCGGAGCAGTACTAGCGCTCGCCCAGTGGTACTACCGTTGGGGTTGTAGCTCGAGGGCCCACGGAGGCAGAGCAGAGCAGGGGCGAGGGGCAGTACCGCTCCACAAAGCAGTATTACGGCTTAGAAGTCGTAGTGTCGCGCACCCACTGCCGCTCCACATCTGCTGAGCGCACGTTAGACCCAAAAGGAAGCGGTAGTGGAGCAGTAGTGGAGCGGTAGTGAGCGGGTTGTACTACCGCCTATAAGCGGTACTATCATTCAACTACCGTGCAACCCGACACAAAAGGTCGAGCCCCCAGACGCAGCGGTAGTACGCGCGGTACTGGGCAGACGTAGTGCCGCTTATAAGCGGTACTACCTCTGCCCAGAGCGGTACTACTGCTTGGGGCCTTCCAAGCCAAAGCAGAGATAACAAAATGAGCAACTCCATCGAAGTGGGAAAGGAACAAGGGTGCAAAGGCAAATGTGTACATGTTGATTCCACCCTAACCTTTTCGAAGCGAACCCTCTCTTAAGAGTATGGTTTTCCTACGACTCAAAATCCACCGAAAAAGAAACGCAGAAACAACCGTCTTCACTGATAAACTCTGAGGGGCTAGAATCATCTTGTGCCATATGATAGATTATCTGAAATGCTCGATGCACACGATTAGTCCGCAAAAGCATTGTCATCAATCACCAAAACCACTAAGAAAGAAATATGCCCTAACAAAATGCCATCTACCTTTTGGCTACGTGTTCATCGTAAATTTCATGAACGCAAGAAGTTCGTGCCGTACCAAATGGAGAGCAAGTGTGGGTGGTGTCCATCTCCAAGCGTTGGAGGGTGCTACAACAAGAGTGCAACAAGTTTTGTGCCACCCTTGAGAGCATCGAGGGGCGTCCTGTAAGCGGCCTCGACATCAAAGACATGGTAAACATGCGCCCATCTTCGTTTCCATTGTGCTTGCATGTCCATTTGCCCATATGCTTGCATGATATACGTTTCTAGGCATTTCAAGCTTTGGAGGCTTTCAAGGCCCAACATGAGAAGTCCTTCAACCTCGTCCATTGTTGGATGGTGATCAACAGGGAGGAGAAGTTCAAGGCGCAACATGCCGCCCTCAAAGCGCGTGGAGAGACGGAAGCCATCGAGGAGCATGGTGAGGGAGAGACACTGCGGCCGCAGGGGAAGACCAACTCCAAGAAAGAGGACAAGCTTGATGCGGCCTCGATTGCCTTGCATGCCAGTTTGGAAGGCATAATGAGCAAGAAGAATACACGGGAGAAGAAGCGCCGGCAAGACAAAGAAGAGCAAATGAATGCTTTCATGGAGATCCAAAGGAAGAGGCTTGAGCTCGATGCGGAGAAGCAAGCGAATAGGCTCGAGATGGAGGCGGAGAAACAAAGGAAGATGCTCGAGATCGAGGCCACCAATGCAAAGACCAAGGCAAAAGAAGTGGCGCTCGCTAGCATGATGACGGGAGTAGAGATCGTGAAGGTGGACTTGAGCACGGTGTCCCCATGGAAGCGGCCTTGGTTCGAGAAGATGCAGGCCGACATGCTCTAGTTCGACGACGAGTGATCTATGGTGGCGGAGAGTGACACACTTTTTTTGTATGTCGGCAGGTGTACTAGCATGACCACGGCTGAGATGGCGTGGTTGAACTCCCGCCCCTTTTTTGTGTGCTGGCAAGTGTGCCGGTTGCTGAAAAGTGCGCCAGCATGAACTGTGTGGTGGTCTTTCAGTGTGCTGGCATGTATGCCGGCTGCTGGCATGGCGTCGGCATGAACTCTGGATGATGGCATGGCAGCTGGCATGATCTATAGCCGCGGGCCTTTTCACTATTATATGCGGATGGGATTTGGGTCCGCACGTTAGGCGGACGGTCAACCCAAATGCAGAAGGGGGCAGACGAGCCGATCCAAACAGACAAAAACAGTTAAAAAGCGGATATAGGGCGTGTCCGTTTGGGCTGGCCCGTTGCTCTTACCCCAAGCTTGCTTGTATAATACAGTTCGTAGTGTTTAGCCGAGTACACGCATAACAATTCGTAGTTAACATATTGTGGCCTATTTCTGTTATGTTAATTAGTTGGTATCTGCCCTGAACAGGAAAACAACCCATATATATGGTGAAATTCTCACATGTTAATTAATTCGTCATGTTTTAACTTCCAGTCCAAGGCAAAGGCAGTTTGGGGGTAATTCGAGCTAATAAATTGCCACATTTGTAGTAGTTACCATCTTCCTAGATCTTTCTTCTAGTATAATGAACCAAATCCATGCAGAGCTGTTAGCAACCCTCCACGGGTGGGCCTTGGGCCGTCATCAGAGAGGCGGGCCTAGAGTACGGGCCTTGGAAGCTGGCGACTACAAGTACTCAAAGGAGGGCATCGATCAGTTCATCCGGTTGGATCACGGCTGAAACGGCACGGCGGCTTCCTCTCCCACCTCTGGCTCTCCTCCTCAATCCCTTTGTTCTTGGTTGTTCATGTAATCTAGCTACCCAAATCCTTGTATCTGTGTGTGATTCGTGAGATTGGTAGAAAGAGGCTAAAATTTTGGAATTTTGAGACCTTCGTGGAGGCCGAGGGCCAAAACGCCATTCTCCGATCCCATACTCCTATATAATTTTATAGAGCTCATACACTTCGGTTTTTAAAAGAGTGGATGTCACTACCTACGTACGTACTCCAGGTTTACTTAGCCGTGGCCACTTCATGCTGACTGAACCGCGTTTGCTACAAATTGCAAACGACGTGTCAATAACTAATTCGTTTGACCTGTCACTTTTATATGCTTTGTTACCAAGACAAGATGGGAAGGTTCTACACATCATCCCAAACGTTTTCGAGATGGTTGCTACCGGCAGCCAGTGGATAGATAGAAAAGGAGTACAAAGTTAACACATGCATCCCTTGCGGTTGTGGAAGTTGACCTCCCTGGCAAGTAAACAAACACGCGTATACCCACTCTTCTCGCCAGCCTTGCCTCACAAACCCACTGCCCCTGCCATTTGTATGGCTGTCCCCACCTTCTACTCGACGTCCACCGATTATTCATGTCCGTCGCACATCATTTGCCCGTCTTGTTTCCATGGTAGCACACGGATCAACCACAGACTGTAACTACATAGAAAAAATGTCCATGACTGTCTCTGTCTCCGTTCATGCTTAGTTGATGCCTTGCTGGTCGTGGTCTCTTTTTTTTACAAAAAGGAATATCACCGCTAGCTTCTGCATCAAGCAATTTACACAACCATTTATTAAAACAAATAGAGTAACAAAATGGGACTAACATCACAAGTAACTAAGCCACACATGCCTAAACACATATTTTATTATCGGACGGCCATTCAAACCACTCTTTGTCTCTCTCCTTCACTCTCTCTCACACACACTATTTTTTGGCTCAGCCGCGGTTTGGAAAGGAAGACGAAGCAAACCGTCAAAGAGGAACCTCGTGTTTTTTTTTAAGAAGAGTCGCGTGCTAATCAATGGATTGAGGCCTACGGTCTCCGTTTCGAATGGAAGAGAAAAAAAGGTACAAACAGCTAGTTCTGTCCCAACAACCAGATTACTTTGTAGTAGTACGTATCCTCATCCTAACTTGCACCCATAATGGTCACGGCAATACTTGATCTTGATCCAATAAAACAGCGGTGATCGTCCAGGCGAAATGGCGCGCTCCAGCATGTAGTAGTAGTAGTAGTATCCCTACCATCTCCTCCCAGCTCCTCCCTCTCTTCATTTGCTCTGTGTGCGCCGGCTGGCAACCCGCCCCCGGCAACCTCGAGCTCCTCCTCTCCTGACGATCTACGTCGATCTCCACCATGCAGACGGTTATCTCCTAATCTCTCTCTGTTTTGTACCCACAAAAATCTCTGATCTATGGATTGTTACTACATATCGATGAGTGGTCGGGCCTCCTGAACCATGCAGTTTGGACCAGACTCCAATGCCCTTGCAGTGTGACCTTTGTGGAAATTGTAGGATGGCTAATAATTTTGTTGTATTGATCTGACCCTCATAGGGGTATATATAGAGTACAACGTGCAGTGAGACTTGAAGTACAAGACAAGTCATATAGTATATTAAACAAATTATATCTCTATCTCTCCTTATCTCTAACTAAACACGTTAATACTTCTAACAACCCTTGGCTTTTCAGCGGCAGTGCCTGCTACTGTGGTCGGTCGCCATGGATGAGTAGAGCGAGCATCGATCGTGATTACCGGAAAAAGCCCATTTCTGCTTGCAAGTTGCATTCCTACCAGTATTTACTGTTTTGTAGGCTCCGGTGTGATGCATTTGCCGAAGGTACTCCGGTATGGGATGTTGATCCGGTCGCTGGTTAACTGGTTGTTGGTTTAAATGGAGACATGTATATACCACCCAGCGATGCTCTTGTCTCCGCTTCAGGTGTCATGGCAGAGGTGCCAAATACGTTGGGTGACATCTTGGGGGAGGAAATCTGGAGTTTTCTCATGGGATGGGATGAACAAGATCCAGTTGTCGATACTCTCTCCAGCCCGCCGTCACGAGCGCTGGATCTCCAGTGAGCTCCACAGTGATTAGGAAGGTGGTAGAAGATGAAGTTCTATGTCCAGATTACAAAAATGTATCCCACTCTTATCCAATCCATCCATTCAGATCCGGTGGTTATGTAGGAAAGTTTCATATTTGCATTCAACTGTGGTTTTCACCTGATTGTCACAATGTGAATTATGATACTCCCTCCATTTCGTAATGTAGTGTATATAAATATTTTGAAAAGTCAAACCTCACAAACTTTGACCAAGTTTGTGGACAAAAATATTTACATCAACAATGTCAAATATATATCATTATATTCATTAGAAGATGTAGTTTCATATTTTATGTATTTGATACTGTAGATATAAATAGATTTTTCTATAAACTTGGTCAAAGTTCGTAAAGTTTGACTTTGCAAAAAATCTACATTATGGAATGGACGGAGTATGTGTTACTCACATGCATCCCTTTTTTTTACGGTGGTTTGAGTATAATTTGAAATGAAATACCCCTAGTTATAATTTTTTATTAGAGTATAAGTAGTTAATTACCATAGGCTAATTGATGATTCTTCTAATTCGGGGCATTGATTTGAGTATAATTTGGGAGTGGAATGCCCCTAGCTAATTGCAATGTTTGATTAGAGGAGTAATTGCCATCAACTAACTTATGATCATTGACACTGATTTGAGAATAATTTGGGACTGAAATGCCTGCAGTTGCGGTGTTGATTAGAGGACTGATTACTGTGGCTAACTAATTGGGGTTGTAGGCTACACAACCCCCGGCATTTTTTAAGATTCATGCGTACGCAACTGAGAATGATTTTTTGAGGACAACTCAAAGGAGATAGGGGTTCCTGAATTTCATTAAAAAGAAAAGAGATGATACAGTTTATAAGGGAAATCGGACCCAAAAACCTAACATTTCTCGATTAATTAAAGAAAATCAATTGAAAACTAAAAAAAAAAACAGAAAAAGACACTAGAGCTTGGGGATAGGAAACGCAAAGATGCGACATCAAGGGACATCGCCAGAGCGAGATGCAAGGGCGCCAAGGCCGAAAACCATTAGTGGTGACTCAAGTGCAACCGAACTAACCATCACGCGAACTGAGAATGTGAGCAACTGATACTCTCTCGATCCCGCCGTCACATCGCTTGATCTCCGGTGAGCTCCACGGTGATTAGGTCCAACGGAAGGTGGTAGAAGACTAGGGCACATATTATAAAATGTATCCCACCTCTTATCTAAATCCATCCATTTGAGATACGGTGGTTATGTGGGGAAGTTTCACATTTGCACTGAATGGTGGTTTTCATATGCTATGTCACAATGTGAATTATGATACTCCCTCCTTCTCGGTGTATAAGTCATCTTATGAAAATCAGATTTTCTCAGAACACTTAGACGCGGTGCATTAATTCTCACATCGTTTCTTATTTCTTAACATGAATAAAGGAATCAACCAATAGAAAATATGGGGCGTGTATGTTTTTAATGACTTGAGACTACCTAGCATCGCATGCATTGGTCAGTTTATTGCATGCAATGATATTAATTAGCTGATAAATATTAAGTTCTCTCGTTGTTTCCTTCACCTTGGTCGTAGTGCACAACGTAAGATGACTTATACACCGAGACGAAGGGAATATGTCTTACTCCTATGCATCCCTTTGTGATGGTGGTTTGAGTATAATTTGGACTGAAATGCCCCTAGTTACAGTTAGTATTAGAGTATAATTATCATAGGCTAATTAATGTTTCTTCTAATTCTGGGCATTGATTTGAGTACTCCCTCCGTTATTTCTTAGTCAGCGTCTAAGTTTTTCTATTTTTCCACGATTACTCGCGCATTGGCCTTTTTTTTCATTTCCTTTCAATTTTGCCCCTGATTTTTTAACTACTAGCCAATGCGATGCATGGCAGAGCAATTAGTGGAGCAGTTAATGCGCGCATGCATGAGAAGGCTGGTCTGAGAGTATCATGCATACTTCCTTCGTCCGGATTTATTAGGTCCAAAGACCACCCCTTATAGACCAAGGCACATGGTAATTTGTTCACATTAATTCTTTCATCCCACTTCCAATGTACTTCCTGAGGGCATCTCCAACAGTTTGTTGATTAGCTTGTTGGTAAAAGATGCCATGTCATCAATCAACACCTTAACATACAACTACTTCAGAGCATGGTTAATAATAGAGCCAGCTGCTGGCTATATGATGTTGCCACATCATTTATAGCCAAGCTTATAGCCAACAAGTACAATAGTAAGATAAAAATATGTACTACTTTGTTGATTCACGGCCCACCTCACTCTCTCACAAAGTGTCTAGGAGCACGTGCTGCAGCCGGCAATAGGTTGTATCTAGTTTGCCCAATAGGATGTGAGATAATAAATAAGATGATCTCTCATTCTACATTGGAGCTTGTGCAAGGGGTGTTGGTTCATTTACATACAACCTTGCTCTTTTTCCTCGTTTATTGTATGACACGTCAGCAAAAATCCTATGTGTCAAAGTTTTACGAACAACTATCTTACGACCATTGAAGATGCCCTCACATGTCAATTCTCACATGCATCAATGAAAAAGCATGCATGCAGTGTATTTATTATTCAGCTATGGGACTAGCAACAATGCATCTTGCTACGGCCAATGAAATGGTTGCATGCATGCATGTTTTCAAAGCAAGGCTTTATAAAGAGAGACATGTTTGTGATGCTCTTAGGCCTAATAAATCCGAATGGAGAGATACTGGTCTGGCATGAGTAACATTACAGGCTTGCAGCTAGCTAGCAAACACGCGCAGTCCGAAACCAATCAATTTTGTGGCCGAGACAGGAGCCGGCGATTCGCCGGTGGAGAGGTCGGATGTGATGACCCTACAAACTAACCAACGAAACTGCGAGGTCGATCCTAAGCTGCCTTGATCCGCTTTTTTAAGAAAACAATGTCGAAGCTTTCTGGTTTGTAGGCTACTCTATATGCTACGGTTGTGTTATTAGATTAGATGGCAGTTGCATCTCCAAGCTATACCACTCAGACCATCGGCACATCTTCATTACACTCTCATACAACACTCGAAGCCTAACTGCACAGATTTGTTGCGCAGGTTAAACTGACAAGAAGCTAGTACTCGTTGGAGTTTCGACACTTGTTTTGATCCATCTGGAAATGTAGAAATGATGTGATTTTTGGTCAAAAGAAAAACTGTGATCCTATGACACGTTGTGAAACTAATGTGCAAGTTCACTTTTCTTTGTAGCGGCCCGACCCAAATAGATCGGTGCCTCTGTGCTATATGTGCTGTCTCTGGATCAGTATGCTGGCACACACGGTACAACGATGAAATATCTATAACATCGTAAAAACAATCATAAGGGTGTGGAGTCCCATCAACGCCAATGGCAAGTTGAGTGTAGACCGTAACCCTATAACGTAACTCTTACTCATGATAAGTTACAGACGTGTAGGTCAGCATTTGAATATGCCGGAAAAATCACAGAATGAACAGATAAAAATACTATCACTATATGCAATATGGCTGTGGTCACTCTAAGTTTAAGTTTTTTGCATAAAAGCTAGTTTTTCGCTACTCAAGAGTAATCGGATTAATTACTACAAATTAATGTCATTAATGAGATGGTTCCACCAATCAAATTCTCATAACTCAAAGTAATAATTAAAACCAATTCATTTATAGTAACTGTGTCGAAAGTTCCTGATAGTTTCAATTCTAGAGGCTTAAGTTTTCCGTAACCGGGGACACGGCTAATCGATTAGGTTAATACTCTGTAGAGTTTTGCGCACTTTACCCACAAGATTCGATCCCTCCTTTTACATCCTCGCACTGCCTCGTGTCTGAGAACAGGATGAACAAAACATGGTCTTTCAGAGAGTTTCCATAAACACTGACGGTGCCCATCCAATCCTACTGTTCGTCTACATCTCGTAACACTGTCAAGTCAGAGTCAGAACTAAGATCAACCGAGCCAGAGCCCATATTGACTTGTGTTTACACAGGTAAGCTTCCAGCATTGAAGTATCCATCCGTATCTTTGAGTATGGGTGGAGCTTTCCTCATGATAACTGACCTACTCCAGCTCACTAGGCAAATCCACTGGTACTCCATGGTGCCTTTCAACCATTCCACCCAGCGGTGTATTGAATATTGTCTTAAGTCTTGAAATCTTGAAGTTGAAGACTTGATCCAAATTATCATCAATCTCAGAATTCTCATGAGTTCACTCATATCCAATCCCAGTCTACTAAAGCATAGCATTATAATCATTTCATCGATTCCTGGGGTTTGGTAACAGGGTAATGGGTTCCTACCACATGATGCTACTCAAGCTACAATTCAATTTACCTATTGGATGCAAGGTGAAAATGTGGCACTAATGCGATAAAAACATAGGTATTCAAAATATGATCAAAGTGAACTTGCCTTTTTGATGAGGGTTTGAAGATCGTCTCAGTCACAAATCCCGATAATTCTACTTGTCACACTCCGAGAAAGCTATCGTAGACGAGTAAAATCCAATAAACAGCAATGCCAAAAAGAAGAACCAAAATAACATAAAAATAAAATATGTCATAGTGCAAATAGCAACAGCATACAATGGTTTAACAGATAGAAAACGTTTTTATGGTGTTGTAAGGTGAAAGGTGAAAGAATCAACTCAAAAGAGTTAATGGATGATGAATTGCCATATAATCTTAGGTTGGAGATACTATGGAAGATGATCCAAAGTATGGGGAGAACAACACGAATGTTGCTTGATAGATAGCATAAGACATAAGAATTGATTTGCAAAAGGAATCGATTAAAATGGAGCACTATAACGCAAGTTATAGCGAATTAAAGAATAATTAGAATTCAGAATTCAAAACTATTTGAATTGGAGTATCGTCGATATGAACATAAAGTATATGACACAAGTGTTTAGGTGCAAAAGGAATCAATTCAAAATGTGCTACGATTTGCAAGATATGATAATATGAATATTCCAATACAAATTTGAATCACTCAAATTTGAAAGGTTCAAAAATTGAAATTACGATGCTTCTAGATATAGGAAGTCAATATTAACATGTAAGAAAACGAATTACTAGATTTGTTGGGGACATAACCCCGTGGTGAGACCCGCCCAGGTGGGGCCGGGTCATGCGGTTGGCGGCTTACAATAAGGTTTGGCGCAGGCTTACTCAATGGGCCTGAAGGCCCAGAGCCAGAAGATGAGATGTAACCCGGTGGCGTAAGCCGCCGATGGCGGCTTGTTAGACAAGGCATGAGTAGTTAAAGGTGAGGTCGGTTATCAAGTATAACCCGGCCCGGACTCTTGTAAGCCCATGGCCTTGACCTGTGTATATAAAGGCGGGTTACCTGGGCGGCTTAGACCACGAAACAACTCATCGATAGCTAGGTCAAGTGAACTCGCTCCCTTGTAATCGATACCCAATCAATACAACACAAAGCAGGACGTAGGCTTTTACCTCTTTCCGAGGGGCTGAACCTGGGTAAACCCTTGTCTCTCGATTCCGATCAACCCCTTTGAGATCACCGCCTTAGCGATGGCCTCGAACCTAAGTCCTTTCATGGGGACATCTGCCGTGACAAAACCACGACAGTTGGCGCCCACCGTGGGGCCGACGCTAAGTGGTGTGGAGTTCTCGAAGGGCTCTCTCACAGGAATCGCGGGATATGCCGTTGGCAGGATGACTAAGAGTCGCCGCGGCACGCTCTACATCGACGACGCTGGCTAGGGCCCCGAGGCCGACTCAATCGAGTACGGGCACCGGGTCCCCTTCGGCGGAATTCACGTGTTCATTGGCAAGATTGGCGGATCTAAGCCTGGGCCGGACATCTGCACCGACCTCGTCGAGCCGGCCCAGCGCGTGCAACCCGCCCGAGTTAATCCGGGTCGGAAGCACGTATTCGTCGGCTTTACTCAAGGCGCGGAGCTTGAAGGTTCTATATCACGGGAGGAAACCCTCATCTGCTCGGAGGATGGATCCTCGAGCGGAGAGGCGGAATCAATCTACCAGCTTCACAACGGCGGGCTTGGGGGCTACGTCGAGGATTACCCTGAGCTGGAGTATCATGAGCCGGAATACTATGAGCCGCCGAGCCGCGCCGCTGTCTTCATGGCGGGATCGGCACCGGCCCCTGGTAGCACGGCCGCTGGTGTGACCGGGTCCGGGTCAGGCAGGCTGCCGACTCAAGTTTTGCTGGACCTGATGAACCAGCTTACCACTCTGATGGGGACTGAGGTCACGGTCGAAAACCAAGCAGCCCGTAACACGGAGATCGGGAGGTTGAAGGACCAGATGGCCGGAGTCCAAGAGGAAATCAATACATTGAAGGCTCAGATGGATGCTGAGTCGGAGCGCATTAGGGCGGATGCTTTTCGCCTTGAATTGGAATAGCAGACTGCAGCGGTGGTTCACCAGATGAGGCATCAGTCCCGTTTGCCGGATCAGTATGAGGCCAGAAATCTTTTCAACATGCCAGGGACGGGACGGAATGCACCTCTGACCGTAACCCGGACGGCGGAAGTACCTGGGAGCAGGGCGGCGGTTCAACATCGGCAGCCAGACCCGCCCCGCAGGAACCAGACCCCGCCGCAGTCTTTTCCGACGCCGCCCGGTCATTATTCTAACCCGGCGGAGAACATGGTGGCAGCGGCAACTAGACTTGGCACGATTGAAAGGACCACGATGTCGCCTAGAGGGGGGGTGAATAGACGTTTTAAAATCTTTTACGGATTTGGCTATATCCTAATGCGGAAATAAACTAAGCGGATACTTTTCAAGCACAAATCCTAACTATACTAGGCTCACTAAGTGCACCAACAACTTAGGATAAACAAGATGAGAACAACGAGGATATGAGTAAGCACAAGTAAGTTACACAAACTTACTCAATGTATATCACAAGATATGGAAATGAACAATACACACAACCACAAGTAAGCAATACAAGCTTACACAAATTGTATCACAATATATGGAATTGAATGATACAAGCAAACTAAAGTAAGCACTACAAGCTTACACAAGTTATGTCACAAGATATGGAAATGAATGGTACAAGCTAGCAATTCACACTAAGCACAAGATATCTCAATAGTAGCAAGTATGAATTGCGGAATATAAAGTGAAGGCCTAAATAATCTCTACAAGGGAATAGCCAACATAATATATAGAGGACAACAAGATATAGTGAACGCACGGTCAAGTGACCAAAGTAAACCACAAGTAAGGAGATAGGGTTAGGGATAACCGAAGTCACGGAGACGATGATGTATCCCGATGTTCACTTCCTTGGAGGGAAGCTAGTCACCGTTGGAGGGATGGGTGTTACCACGAAGGCACACCAACACCACGAAGGCTCACCCTATTCTCCTTGAGATATCACCACGAAGGCGATTGCCAACCTCTAGTGGTAGACCTTGAGGCGGCCTCCAAACCTTCACAAACTTTCCGGGGGACAAATTACAAGTTGATTCCTCACCGGAGCACTCCTACCGCCTAGGAGTCTCCAACCTCCAAGAGTAACAAGACCAAGGGGGAAATGCTCAAGACTTGCTCAAATCACAAATTGCTTTGGTCAAAAGAGAGAGGAGGAGTGGATGTATGCTTGGATGAAATCTCTCTCAAGAACTCTCACAAATCTCTCCGGGATTTAACACAAGAATGCTCAAATCCCTCTCTCTCAAATCCCAACAAAAGCAACTAATGCTATGGAGGGATGGGAGAGGAGAGGAACAATGGAGGAGGTCAACAAATGAACCCTAGATCCATGGGCTAGTTTTCCCCCAAATGTATTGGAGTTTTTAGGCTTGGGGGAGGAGGAGAGAGCTGTCAAGAATGGGGAAATATTGGATGAGGAACCCTAGCTCGTTGGGGAAGAAGGGTACCTTATATAGTGCCCCCACAAAATCTGCCCGTTATGCACAGAAAAACGCAGCCCGGAACTTTCGGGCATGCCCAGAACTTCCGGGCTCCCTTTGGAGAATATCAGCGAAACACTCTGGAAAGCCCGGATCTTACCCCGGAACATATCCCGGAACTTCCGGCCCCCGGAACCTCCGGGCATCCCGGAACTTCCGGACCCCGGAACCTCCGGGCATCCCGGAACTTCCGGACCCCGGAACCTTTGGGAAGCCCGGAACTACCGGACCCCGGAACTTCCGGGCAGCCCGGAACTTCCGGCCCTCCAGATAGTAAAACATGCACAACTTTTTCATACGAACTCCGATTTTGATGATCTTGGGCTCGTTTTGAAGCTATGGAAAAACCCCAGGTCCTCACATAGAGAACCACCCAAGATCAACCAAAATGGAGGATGCCAAATATGCAAAGGTTTTATCATATATTGGGGAAACCTATTTGGCTTTGGATTTTCTTTGGTGTATAGGATAGGAGTGGAATTGTGTAGAGAAGATGTTGACTTGAGCAAATCTATCACGAACCCCTTTGATCCCCTCTTAATAGTGCGGGATCCCTATAACTCAAGAATCATAAAAGAGCTACACTACATAGCTATCGAGAATCCATTCTTGAGTGTATGTGTTCCTTCGGTGGTCATCACTCCACAACACTAACGTCGAAGGAACTAATACCTTTGACTCGAGCCTTTCACTTGAGCTTGATGTTGATGTTTCTTCTTGGCTCAAGTTGAAGGCAAGACATTGGTGAAGTCTTCAAGTAGCTCCCCCATACACAATGTGGGAAGCTTTGCTTTGTATTCATCTTCACGTGTCCATCACATGATCATCTGCAAGCTTCAAGCATGTAATTCTTTAGAATGCCTATCTTGAACTTGCCCTTGTAAACCATGATCATCATCACTTGATGTCATCCTCTCATGGGCACTTGAAATCTTTCTCTTGATGTAAGTCCATGAGAATCATCTAACCCATACAGACATAGAAAACACATAGAATGGGTTAGTACACAAAGCGCAATTGACAAATTCTTACCATACCACAAGATCTCATGTGGCACATGATTTGTGCTTGTGTGTTGACCATTTTTGAATTCAATCTTCGATCTTCATCTTGGTCAACATTTATCTTTGCTCCATGATTAATCTTGATGCACAACTATATGTATATGGCATTCATTCCGAATCCATTCAATATCCTTCTTGCATCACCCATGGAACAAACCTTCCTATATAACTTGATATCATTGTTTCTTCATAGGAATTGTCATTAATTATCAAGTCTCAATGCATATATTTATGTTGACAGAATTCATCCATCAATTTCAATCAATATTCTTCATGCATTGCAAATGGAACTTTCCTTCAAATGTATATCTCAATGCAAACATTAGTCCATTAGGATTGTCATTTAATTACCAAAACCACACATGGGGACTACATGTACTTTCAATCTCCCCCATTTTGGTAATTGATGACAATCTCAACAAGAGGGTTTGTATAATGAATTTTAAACAAGCATGCAATTTATCCAAGGATAAATTGTATACTTGCAATGGTTGTACTAGCATCAAGACACTACACACGCATTTGATGATAGTACACCCATAGTATATAGAGCAAACTCCCCCACAATATATGCATGTATGAATGAACTTTGAATGTCATTGCATATATTGGTTGTCATAAACTAGGAGAAGATTTCTCTATATACAATACTCATCCATGCAACAAGAATATATAACTAGGGTAGATATGCATGAGTGACAACAAACACTACAAAAATACTTATCTTAAACCCTCTAAACTTCTCCCCCATTGGCAACAAATGCCAAAATGGACAGAAAAATCTAGAAGACCAATATAGTATGAGTTCCTCCTTAATGTGTGCATATCGCGAAAATGTGAGTGTAATCAAATGCACATATTTAATGATGAAAAATTTGAGGAGATCAACCCATATTTAGGATCTATAGAATGCAAAAAGATAGTATGATATGAAAATAAGATTAGACATGGGAGGAAAACATTCAAAAGATCCAAAGAACATATTTTGGACAAGATAAAATAGGAATATCCAATGTGATCATCATGTCAAGTATGGGTCCAAAATACATCCAAAACACATGAGTGCGCAAGGATATATGCAATGCATACAAGCACTCACTTTCAACCTCTTACCGAAACCACCAAAGAGTCAAAAAGAACCAAACCAAGTGGCCGGCAAGGAATAAATGATACCACAGAAGCATATGAACTTTCTTGTGTATAAAAGGTTCTAAGTGGCCAATAGTCAGCATGATATGCATCCACAAAGAAACTCGCATACACAAAATAGTTGCAATAGATAAGAACATGATATCCACAGGTGATTCCACTATTATACAACTTTGAGCCTAGCATAAGAGCAAGGCACATGGCACAAATTGATCTCATTTGCATAACACAAAGTGAAGCAAGCAATCAAAAGATCCGACGAGCCAAAAGGATAAAAGAATATTATGATTTGGGCAAAGGAGTGTTCTAAGGAAAATAGAGAAGCTCCCCATGATTCATGCACTATTTAGAATTTTTGTATTTGGATACAAGTGCACAAAATAGGATCATTACTCCCCCAAAATCAATAGGAACACAAAACAATTGCAAGCAAGCATAGATAAGAAAAGAAGCCTAGCATTTGCAACAAACATATGGTTGAGCAACATGTAAATGAGGCAACTTAAGAACAGGCTCAACCAAAATGATGTGTGTGAGTCACGTCAGAGCACTTGAGAAGACTAATATAAGGATGAGAATTAAGCATCAACATAGTCTTGAGTAAATTAGATACAAGGTGCAAGACATGTCCTTCCCACACACACGAAGTTAAGAAGGTCACACACACATCAAGCAAATGGGTTCACAAGCTCACTAATATGAAAATTAAAAATCAAGGCTTGTGACAACCCATGGTGAAGATAGGAAATAATAGTCTTGTCAAGACAAGCACGAGGACAACAATCTTCACCAAACATGAGTGCACTAAGATGCAAAGAGGTAAGACACGCACTCATACGATAAATACTTCCACGGAGCCACCAAAGATATAAAACGAGAATGAAACGGTGGACATGAAAGAATAGGGATATCAACTGGAGATGTAACTTCTCGCACGTGTATAAGATTCTAGGTAGAAGACAACCATGATGATATATATTCACAAAGAAGGATGTACACATGCAATAGTTACAAAAGGAAAGAATAAGATATCCAAACGGGAGTCATAAAATATACCAATGAGATCTTTGCTTGAAAGCATAGCACATGGCTTAATACTATCTTATTGTATATTAATGAACTCCAAACACACAATCATCAAAGACATCACAACTAGCAACAAGAGATCATTGTTGGGATGTTTTGAGAATGGAAACAAGTAACACAAGAACGAGTCAAGAAATTCATGCCATGATGCAACCTACACAAGGTTGAATGCAAGAAATGTATGCATGAAGTAGATACTTGTTACCGAGATAGCATTGGAATGATGTAGTAGATAATGGTTCATTGATCATCCTAGCTTGACTCCAATAAGCACATGGTGACAACACCTTTCTTGTGAGTGAGCCGAGCATCCAATGCATCTCCAGTTGTTCCTGGAACAACAACACAAACAAAATGGTACCCAAACTCATTGGGACCAAAGAGTTAGAGAACCAACAATACATAGGACAAACTCCACTTAACTATGTGCATATAGATATGACTTTGAATATCATGCACATATTAACCATTAAGGACATGATGGAGTTCCCTTTATATATTGGATCATTTAAGCAAGGAATAAAGATATACATATATTAACATGCATGCACAAGCCAATCAAGATCCAAGAAGATACAACTTTGACAAAAGATCACATACATCATGAATACTTCCAATATCATCACAAATCATTGAAAGCTACCAAATTGCATCAATGAGACAAATAAACACATGATAGCACACAAAGTTCAACATATGAACTTAAGCAAAACCAATGAGCATAAAAGATATGCATTCCACACATTCTCATAGGGAAAATCTCACTCAAATGGGTATAATATATTGCAAGCAATGAGATAACACACTCCCATGAAAGCAAGATCATGCACTTCTCCTTTGCTTATCAAAAGATCAAGAGCATTGGTTGGCTAAGGAGGGAGATCTCCAAGAAATTGAGTTCTAAAAATGGAGGAGAGAGAAATGGAGTCGTCAAGTTCTTCGTGGGGAAGAAGAAGACTATTTATAGGTGGGGACTGAATCCAACCTTTGGGGGCAGTTTTCTGCGTACCCGGAAGTTCCGGCCTACACAGAAACTTCAACTAAGGCATTTGGGAACATCTCTCCTCCGAAATAATCATACATAGCAATAATTGGCATGACTCAAAATAACGATTTCCCAGATAAGATCTTTAAGATAATCCATTGGTAACATCGCACTAGAAATCCTTACTCAAACAAATCCAAAGGATAAATAGCAAAAAGATGTTTATGCAATTAGGGACGTGTTGAGCATAGCAAGCCACAAAGATATAAGGTAATCTCAAATATGAATTCGAAGTGGCAATCCTCAGTTGTTCACATTTACAAGGATTGTGATATGCACAAAGCATATCACTCCCCCATAATGTGATTATTCATATATTATCAACAAGAGGCAAGTGAAATCCAACCAAAGATAATCAATGGAAGAGAATTTGAATTCCAAACGAACTTGACATACCACATAGTAACTAGATAATATTGCACAATAAATACTAGGTGGTATCCCATATATATACACATTTTAGGTTTGTGATGTGCGTAGAGCATAACACTCCCCCATAATGTGATGATCCATTAATATCTCAAAAGAGCCCAATAAGATGCAATGAAGGCTCGAGACTACACACACAAATATATGACCTGCATTCCAACCTACACATGCTAGATACAAATCAAGCATATTAGGAGGCACAACATATACAAACACATGCTAGGTACAAAACCTAAACATGCATGGGGCTAGTAACTTTCAATGTAGACAATATAAATACAAGTTACCGCCACGAGGGTCATTGGAATGAAAAATATGATGATAATTCACTTGACTTGGTTTGAACCATAATGAATGGCGAGAATCATTTTTCTTCATGAACTATCCAAGTTTCCAATGCCCTCCACACACCTATTGATCACGTTTGAGCTTGATGGTCCCCAACCAAGTTGGGTCCTAAGAAGTTAGTCACAATAGGTTTGGCAACCCAAATGGTCTTATCTACTTTCAAACCAATTTGGGCACCAACAAACTTGGCAAACACATTACCATAAATATCCTTCCTTAGCGAATAATGATTATTGACCATAATAGGCTTAGAGATGTTACCGTTGGGACATGATGAAGATATGTGTCCCTTCTCATGACAAATATAGCAACATGTGCTCCCCTTTCTCTTCTTCTTTACTTTCTCAACTTGGGGAGCAATAACATGGTTCATCATGGATAGTGGCCGTTCTTCAACTTGAGATTGAGCTTGAGGCCGCTTCCCATGTAGCTTCTCTTTATAAGCCCTTTTCTTCAATGGACAAGATCTCACATGATGTCCAATCTTTTTGCACTTAAAGCAAGAAATGTTGGACTCATTCTTGGCTTGGTCTTGTCCCCTTTTCTTGTTCTTGGACTTCTTCTTGTTGGAGTGAAAACTATGTCCATCATCGCACTTTTCCAAGTCTTTCTTCAAACTAGTGACTTGGGCCTTGAGCTCATTAATTTCCTCTACATGGTTAGTTTTAACACTAGAAACAAGAGGATTAGTGGAAGTAGAAACTTCATGGTTAGAGCAACAAGACAAGATGAGCAATTCATCATGAGATGTACCAATATCATGTAGAGAGGAACTGCAAGGACTAGCACATGGCAATAAGGTATTTCGAGTAGAAGATGTGCTAATATCCACATGAGACTCACACGATTTTACCTTGGTGACCATAGCCTCATGAGCTAACTTTAGCCCATCATGGGAGATTAGAAGATCCTCATAAGTGCCCGAGAGCTTTTCATGACTTTCTTCCAACTTCCCATAATTGCTAGTTAGCAAATCAAGTTGAGTCCTTAGCTCAACATTCTCCTTCAAAATTGATGCTTCACATGAAATCGAGTTAGTAGCACAAGCATCATTATCAATATGAGAGGAGCAAGTAGCAATTAGAGACTTCTCATGAGTTGATTGAAGCTCCTCATGAGAGTTAGAGAGTTTGATGAGCTCTCCCTTGACATCATTGCATTCAAGGAGAAGGAGCTCAAAATCCTCTTTAAGTTTACCATGAGTAATTTCAATTTCTCCTTTTGAAGATCTTAAGTCTCTAAACGTTTGATGAGCCTTAGCAAGTTCATGTTCAAGTTGTTCACTTTTAGCTTGCTCGTTAAGAAATAAATCATTACGTTTTTCAAAGCAAGCAAGAACATCTTGGAACCTCTTATAAGTGTTATTTTTAGCTCTATGAAGAGTTTTCCCAATCTCATAGAGATTTTGAGTCAAGTCATCATCATCATCATCATCCTCATTACAACTATCATCATTATCACTAAGAGAAGATGATACCTCGTGATTACCTCTTGCCATGAGGCACATGTGAACAAAGGGGGTTGATGATGATTCTTTTGGAGAAGAGGATTCTTCATCAATCAAGTGTGCCTCATCCTCCTTGATTTCCTCTACATGGTTAGTCATACAACAACTAGAGGAAACCAAGGCATTTCGATCATGGCAACACGGGAGAGAAAGCATATCATCACAGACTTTTGTCAAGGAATTCTTAGGTGATATGCATGGACTATCAACACAATAATTTATACTATTTGTGGTGCTAGATATGCTCAAGTCCATAGAAGATACATCACTAGTATCTACATAAGCAAGATCATCAAAGATGAGCTTAACACCATCATCACAAGATATTTCTTCACTCACCATGTCATTACCTTGTGGTATGCCACATGTTGGTGAAGTGGAAGATGTTGAAGTATGCAAGTAATCGGAGGTGGAAGCAATAGAGAGCTCTTCATGATTTAAAAATGCGGAGAACTCCTCCATTAACTCCCCGAAAATAATATTGTCTTCATCAAGATTGGACCCACCATATATATCTTCAAGTTTGGTCCAAGCCTCATGAGCTGACTTGCAAGTCGAGATCTCCTTAAAAACTTCAACGGTTATAGTTTGATGAATGGCAAGAGAAGTATCACAATCAAGATACATATCCTCAAAAGATGGAGAAGGACCATCCTTTGCACTAGAAATTCCTACAATAACAATTCGCAAAGCATTTGGACCCATGGCCCAAAAGCGACAAAGCATGCGAATTCTCCACAAGTGATAATTTGTACCATCAAAATCAAAGGTGTCATTGTGCACTAAATCACTAGTCGACATCGATACTCTCTAGGCGGTAAAGCCTAATAAGGAGAGACCTAGCTCTGATACCAATTGAAAGGACCACGATGTCGCCTAGAGGGGGGGTGAATAGGCGTTTTAAAATCTTTTACGGATTTGGCTATATCCTAATGCGGAAATAAACTAAGCGGATACTTTTCAAGCACAAATCCTAACTATACTAGGCTCACTAAGTGCACCAACAACTTAGGATAAACAAGATGAGAACAACGAGGATATGAGTAAGCACAAGTAAGTTACACAAACTTACTCAATGTATATCACAAGATATGGAAATGAACAATACACACAACCACAAGTAAGCAATACAAGCTTATACAAATTGTATCACAATATATGGAATTGAATGATACAAGCAAACTAAAGTAAGCACTACAACCTTACACAAGTTATGTCACAAGATATGGAAATGAATGATACAAGCTAGCAATTCACACTAAGCACAAGATATATCAATAGTAGCAAGTATGAATTGCGGAATATAAAGTGAAGGCCTAAATAATCTCTACAAGGGAATAGCCAACATAATATATAGAGGACAACAAGATATAGTGAATGCACGGTCAAGTGACCAAAGTAAACCACAAGTAAGGAGATAGGGTTAGGGATAACCGAAGTCACGGAGACGATGATGTATCCCGATGTTCACTTCCTTGGAGGGAAGCTAGTCACCGTTGGAGGGATGGGTGTTACCACGAAGGCACACCAACACCACGAAGGCTCACCCTATTCTCCTTGAGATATCACCACGAAGGCGATTCCCAACCACTAGTGGTAGACCTTGAGGCGGCCTCCAAACCTTCACAAACTTTCCGGGGGACAAATTACAAGTTGATTCCTCACCGGAGCACTCCTACCGCCTAGGAGTCTCCAACCTCCAAGAGTAACAAGACCAAGGGGGAAATGCTCAAGACTTCCTCAAATCACAAATTGCTTTGGTCAAAAGAGAGAGGAGGAGTGGATGTATGCTTGGATGAAATCTCTCTCAAGAACTCTCACAAATCTCTCCGGGATTTAACACAAGAATGCTCAAATCCCTCTCTCTCAAATCCCAACAAAAGCAACTAATGCTATGGAGGGATGGAGGAGGAGAGGAACAATGGAGGAGGTCAACAAATGAACCCAAGATCCATGGGCTAGTTTTCCCCCAAATGTATTGGAGTTTTTAGGCTTGGGGGAGGAGGAGAGAGCTGTCAAGAATGGGGAAATATTGGATGAGGAACCCTAGCTCGTCGGGGAAGAAGGGTACCTTATATAGTGCCCCCACCAAATATGCCCGTTATGCACAGAAAAACGCAGCCCGGAACTTTCGGGCATGCCCAGAACTTCCGGGCTCCCTTTGGAGAATATCAGCGAAACACTCTGGAAAGCCCGGATCTTACCCCGGAACATACCCCGGAACTTCCGGCCCCCGGAACCTCCGGGCATCCCGGAACTTCCGGACCCCGGAACCTCTGGGAAGCCCGAACTTCCGGACCCCGGAACTTCCGGGCAGCCCGGAACTTCCGGCCCTCCAGATAGTAAAACATGCACAACTTTTTCATACGAACTCCGATTTTGATGATCTTGGGCTCGTTTTGAAGCTATGGAAAAACCCCAGGTCCTCACATAGAGAACCACCCAAGATCAACCAAAATGGAGGATGCCAAATATGCAAAGGTTTTATCATATATTTGGGAAACCTATTTGGCTTTGGATTTTCTTTGGTGTATAGGATAGGAGTGGAATTGTGTAGAGAAGATGTTGACTTGAGCAAATCTATCACGAACCCCTTTGATCCCCTCTTAATAGTGCGGGATCCCTATAACTCAAGAATCATAAAAGAGCTACACTACATAGCTATCGAGAATCCATTCTTGAGTGTATGTGTTCCTTCGGTGGTCATCACTCCACAACACTAACGTCGAAGGAACTAATACCTTTGACTCGAGCCTTTCACTTGAGCTTGATGTTGATATTTCTTCTTGGCTCAAGTTGAAGGCAAGACATTGGTGAAGTCTTCAAGTAGCTCCCCCATACACAATGTGGGAAGCTTTGCTTTGTATTCATCTTCACGTGTCCATCACATGATCATCTGCAAGCTTCAAGCATGTAATTCTTCAGAATTCCTATCTTGAACTTGCCCTTGTAAACCATGATCATCATCACTTGATGTCATCCTCTTATGGGCACTTGAAATCTTTCTCTTGATGTAAGTCCATGAGAATCATCTAACCCATACAGACATAGAAAACACATAGAATGGGTTAGTACACAAAGCGCAATTGACAAATTCTTACCATACCACAAGATCTCATGTGGCACATGATTTGTGCTTGTGTGTTGACCATCTTTGAATTCAATCTTCGATCTTCATCTTGGTCAACATTTATCTTTGCTCCATGATTAATCTTGATGCATAACTATATGTATATGGCATTCATTCCGAATCCATTCAATATCCTTCTTGCATCACCCATGGAACAAACCTTCCTATATAACTTGATATCATTGTTTCTTCATAGGAATTGTCATTCATTATCAAGTCTCAATGCATATATTTATGTTGACGGAATTCATCCATCAATTTCAATCAATATTCTTCATGCATTGCAAATGGAACTTTCCTTCAAATGTATATCTCAATGCAAACATTAGTCCATTAGGATTGTCATTTAATTACCAAAACCACACATGGGGACTACATGTACTTTCAACGATCCCCATCCCTGATGGGACGCCTTTTGCGGAGGAAGTGCGGAACGCCATTGGCTATTTATAGACAGCAGTGGCACAACAGGAGAAATATACTTACAGCCGGAGTCGCGTGCACTCAACCCCCATCCCGAGCCGCAGCTGCAGCCGGCGTTTAGAGTGGCCGGCGGTCTCTAGGAGTGAGCGACGTCGAAACCCGCCACGAGACAATCAACCGGCTCTTGATGCTCAGGCGCTGGTGGATCGGGCAAGAGCGCAGCGAGAGGCGGCAGCATTGGCAGCTGCGGCGGCTTATCAAGAACCCACAGTAGCACCTTCCGTCTCGGTAGGAGCCGGAGTAACCTCCAGGGCTGTGGGAGTGCCGTGCTTAGTACCGGCTTTACGAAGCGAGCGCCTGCCGAAGGACTTCAAGGGTCCTCGCAAGGTGCCTAACTATACCGCTGATCTGCCTCCAGAAGCTTGGATCGAAAGCTATGAACTAGCCATGGAGAAGTTGGACGTCAGTGACTCAGTATGCGCCAAGTATTTCATCATGATGCTGGAAGGGCCGGCTCGCACGTGGTTGAAGGGTTTACCACCCAACACCATTAATTCCTGGGCCGAGTTGAAGGCGAAGTTCATCAAGAATTTCCAGGGAACGTGCAAGCAACCCATGACAATTGTGGATTTGGATCATTGCATGCAGCGTAAGGACGAGTCGGCTCATCATTGGGTCCGGCGGGTCTCAACTATCATCCACTCTTCTGATAACATTACGGCGGCTCAAGCGGTCCTTATTCTGGAGAAGAATTGCCATTTTGTGCCCCTGAAGCAGAAGCTTGGCCGGCTCAAACGTACATGCCTGGATATGGGGGAACTCATGGCGGCTCTCACCAAGTATGCAGACTCGGACAGCACGACGGACACTGGTTCCGATGATGAGAAATCGGCCAAGGGTAAGAAGAATAACAATGGCAAGAGTCAACCGCAGAACGGGCGAGGAAACAACAATAATGGCAACGGCGGAAAGCGGAAACACCAGGACGGTGGGTCAGATTTAGTGGCCAACGCCAGTACTGGGAATAACCGTGGCAAGGGGAACGACAAGCCGCCTTTCGGTAAACGCAAGCCTGTTGACATGGAGGCGATGTTGAATGTTCCTTGCCCGAAACATAGTCTTCCTGATCAGCCGTCCACTCATGCTTGGAAGGATTGCTGGATCATGCGGGAGTTTCAAAATTACAGCGTTAATCAGCATCAAGGCGGCGGCGGTGGACCACCCGGCGGGTCAGGATCCGGCCCTTCTGGGTCTGGCTTCGGTACAGGCGGCTCAGGCTCTGGCTATCAAAGCCAAGGAAACCATAGATGTAATAATCAGCAGTCTGGCAGTGGAGGTCAGCAACAAAATAACCAGTCCGGGTATCAGAGTAATCCCAAGCAGCTTAATGGAGGCCAATATCATGTTTTTACGACTAGTCTTGACAAGCGGGATCGGAAGGTGCGCAAGCGGGCGGTTAATGCGGTTATGCCGGCTCTCCCTTAGTACTTAAGGTGGTCAGAGTATGACATAACTTGGAGCAGGGAGGATCATCTGCCGCGTGTCGATAACCAGGGACAGTTGGCCTTGGTGGTGGCCCCTCAAGTCGGAGGTTATGTGTTCACTAAGGTGCTTATGGATGGTGGCAATAGCATCAACATCCTGTACTATGACACGTTCCGCCGGATGAATTTGCTTGATAAGGACCTTAAGCCGTCTTCAACGGTCTTTCACGGTGTGGTGCCCGGAAAATCGGCTTATCCAGTCGGAAAAATTTCTCTGGAGGTAGCTTTCGGTGATGAGTCTAACTATAGGGTAGAGACCATATGGTTTGAGGTGGTCAAAATCAAGAGCCCGTACCACGCTTTGTTTGGGCGACCGGCTTACGCCAAGTTCATGGCTAGGCCTTGTTATGTGTACTTGCAGCTCAAGATGCCCGGGTTAAACGGGACGATTACAGTGCATGGTGATCGAAAGATTGCTCTTGAATGCGAGGAAGGCGATGCAGCATATGCGGAGTCAAGCTGTGCCGAGGCGGAGCTCAAGTTTTATAAGGAGAATGTTGACCCGGCAGATATGAGCCCGCTAAAGAAGCCTAGCATGGAATCTGAGCCGCCTCTCAAGTTTGTGGCAGAAGATACCAAGCTAGTGGATTTCACTCCTGGCGACTCATCACAGCAGTTCACTATTGGGGTCAATATGGATCCCAAATAGGAAAGCGCGCTCATCGAATTCATCCGTGAGAATCGGGACATCTTTGCATGGAAGCCTTCTGACATGCCGGGTGTACCGAGAGAATTCGCTGAGCACCACCTTAATGTGGATCCTAAGTTTAAGCCGGTCAAACAGTTCCTCCGTCGCTTCAATGAGGAGAGGCGTAAGGCTATTGGGGAAGAGGTGGCCCGGCTCTTGGCAGCAGGGTTCATCGTTGAAGTTTTTCACCCGGAGTGGTTAGCTAACCCGGTGTTGGCACTCAAGAAGAACGGAACGTGGCGCATGTGTGTGGATTACACAGATCTTAACAAGGCGTGTCCGGTTAACCCGTTTGCTCTCCCCCGTATTGACCAAATTATTGATGCAACGGCGGGTTGTGAGAGTCTATGCTTCCTGGATGCTTATTTAGGTTATCATCAGATCAAGATGGCAGTTAAAGACCAAGAGAAGACGTCTTTCATTACGCCTTTTGGAGCTTTCTGTTATGTGTCTATGCCTTTCGGGCTCAAGAGTGCCCAGGCGATTTACCAGCATTGTGTGCAGAACTGTCTTCATAATCAAATTGGGCGCAATGTTCATGCTTATGTGGATGATATTGTGGTCAAGTCAAGGAAGAAGGAGACTCTGCTGGCTGATTTGAAAGAAACTTTTGACAATTTGCGGGTTTACAAGATGATGCTTAACCCGGCAAAATGTGTGTTCGGTGTGCCTACAGGCAAGCTTCTGGGATTTTTGGTATCTGAGCGTGGCATTGAGGCTAACCCGGACAAGATAAAGGCCATCACTTCTTTGTCTAAGCCGGCGTGTATTAATGATGTTCAGCGCCTGGCGGGTCGTATTGCTGCACTGAGCCGGTTCATAAGCCGCCTGGGTGAGAAGGCTATTCCTCTATACCAGATGATGAAGAAGACAGACAACTTCATCTGGAGTGATGCGGCTAATGAGGCGTTTGAGGCGCTCAAAAGGCAGTTGGCTGAGCCGCCCGTTCTGGCCGCTCCCGTGGAGAAGGAGCCTCTACTCTTATATGTGGTGGCTAACAACAGAGCTGTCAGCGCTACAGTTGTGGTCGAGCGGAAGGAGGCAGGTAAGGAGTACCCGGTCCAGCGGCCGGTGTATTATGTCAGCGAGGTTTTGATAGAATCCAAGCAGAGATACCCACATTGGCAGAAGCTGGTGCTTGGTGTATTCATGGCCAATCGCAAGCTGGAGCATTATTTCCTTGGGCATCCAATTATGGTGGTCAGCTCTGCTCCCTTGGGAGATATCATTCAGAACAGAGAGGCTACTGGTAGGATTGCTAAGTGGGCAATTGAGCTTGGGCCTCTCAATTTAAAATATGTGCCCCGGACGGCTATCAAATCTCAAGCCCTGGTGGATTTTATCAATGACTGGATAGAGTGTCAAATACCTGAGGAAAAGCCGGACAATACTTATTGGACGATTCACTTTGATGGATCCAGGCAATTGGAAGGCTCGGGGGCTGGAGCTGTCTTAACTTCCCCACGAGGTGACAAATTCTGTTATGTTTTGAGGCTAATGTTTCCTTGTACTAACAATGCAGCAGAATATGAGGCTTTGCTTCACGGGCTCCGTGTGGCCAAGGAGATGAATTTGAGCCGGGTCAGATGTCTTGGTGACTCAGACCTGGTGGCTCAACAAGTCTCTGGCACGTGGGATTCTAAGGACCCTCGTATGTCGGCTTATCGTCAGGCGGTTGATGTTATTGCTGGCCACTTTAAAGGTTATCAGGTGGACCATATTGACCGGCGGAAGAATGAGGCGGCTGACGCGTTATCAAGGCTGGGGTCTCAGCGTAAGCCGGTACCGCCTAATGTGTTCTTGGACGTGTTGCATCACCCATCGGTCAAGTTACAGTGGGAGGAGGATTTGGCTATCCCTGACCTGTAAGGGCAATTGGTGGCGGCTCTTCGTGCGATCCCTGATTGGACGTTGCCTTATCTGGTGTACCTGACCTGCGGCGAGTTACCTCAAGATGAGACTCTTGCATGGTAGATCATAAGGCGGTCTAAGTCTATGACTATTATCAACGGCGAGTTACATCGGCGCAGTGTGACCGGTGTCTTTCAGCGTTGTGTTTCTCCTGATGAGGGCCGTGAGATCTTGCAAGAAATCCATGCTGGCAATTGTGGTCATCACGCCGGGTCAAAATCATTGGTGGCCAAGGCCTTTCGACACGGGTTTTACTGGTTAACAGCTCATAAAGATGCAGAGGATTTGGTCACTAAGTGTGGCGGGTGCCAAAAATTTGGGCGACGTGCCCATGTGCCGGCTCAAGAGCTACGGATGATTCCAATCACCTGGCTGTTTGCAGTCTGGTGGTTTGATATGGTAGGACCTTTTAAGAGGTCTAAGGACAAGAAGACCCACCTCTTGGTGGCGGTTGATAAGTTTACTAAGTGGGTCGAGGCTGAGCCGGTCAGCAAGTGTGATGCAGCAACAGCAGTTCAGTTCGTCAAAAAGCTGATTTTTCGGTTTGGTTATCCTCATAGTATCATCACTGATAATGGCACTAACTTGTCCAAGGGGGCTATGAAGGAGTTCTGTGATGAGGAGCATATCCGTCTTGATGTATCTTCGGTAGCTCACCCGCAGTCTAATGGTCAAGCTGAGCGCGCTAACCAAGAGATTTTGAGAGGTATAAAACCCCGGCTCATGGTTCCTTTGGAGTGCACGCCGGGTTGTTGGGTGGAGGAGTTGCCGTCTGTTATTTGGAGCGTAAGAACCACCCCCAACCGGTCTACAGGCTATACGCCTTTCTTCATGGTTTATGGCGCAGAACCTGTTCTCCCCAGTGATATTCGTCATGACTCGCCCAGAGTGGCGGCTTACATAGAAACTGATAACGAGGCGGCGCGTCAGGATGCTTTGGATGCCTTGGACGAAGAACGGGATCTTGCAGCAGCTCGGTCGGCGATTTATCAACAACACCTGCATCGCTATCATAGCCGCAGGGTCAAGACCCGGACGTTCCAAGAAGGTGACTTAGTACTCCGGCTGATTCAAGACCAGTCAGATATGCATAAGTTGTCATCCCCCTGGGAAGGACCGTTTGTGATCAGCAGAAATCTCAACAATGGTTCCTATTATCTCATTGATGTACGGGAAAGTCACAAGTCTCGCACTTCTGGTGAAGAGACCAAGAGGCCATGGAATATTGCTCACCTTCGGCCATACTATACTTAAGCCGCCAGTCCGGCTCTCATCAATGTACATATTCCTGTCATTGTATATACCATCTTTTATGATATAATAAAGTTGGCATCCCCATGATTAGGGGCTTCTGCCGTTTTCTCCGCACTGAAAGTGTCATACAAAGGAGTTGATCCTTAATCAGGTCACTTGGGGGCTTCCAACCCTATGAGTTTAGCTTACATACCCTCTTGGCCAGGCTTTATATGCCATGTTCGAGTTAAACCTGCATGTTTGCAACTTGCTACTCCGCCATGTGACCCACCGAACTCTTGACAGTTATTCTTGATAAGAGACCCTGAACTTTTATAAGTTATTCTCGCACAAAGACCCTGAACTTGTCAAGGTTTAAACGGCGGCTTTTGTCACGATAGAGCCGGCTTACAGTGAGCTAGGATAAACTCGTCTTGTCTGCCGTAACCCCTCCGCTATGTGGCCCGTTCGTACTTTTAGCAATGTCAATCTTTTAAAGACCCTCAACGTGCTAAAGTTTAAACGACGGATTTATGTCACGTGAGACCCGGTTTACAAGTTTTCTTTAGGCTTTCCGCCTAGTTTCTTCGGAAACAACACAAATTTTTTCATAAAAACAAGAGTTATCTTGTCCTACCGCGCCTTTAAAGCCGGCTTATAGGATGAGACATGCAAATTACATGTTTTTGCCGGTACTCTCATGATAAGATTCTAAGTTTTGGAAAAGTTTTTGGCTTGGCATTGCTCAGGGAGTATAACCCGCCTGGCGCGTTAAAGCAGTCAAATGATTATCACAAATGAATTTGCTAAGTCGCTGGAAGAAGTTTAAACAGTGCATCAAAAGCACAAGAGCAGGCAGTGAAATGTTTCCTACTGCTATTACAAGGCTATCAGAAAGCCCAAAAGTTGCAGACATATGTGTTTTCAGTACAAGATAACCCGACATATCAGTGAAAGCGGGTTACTTTCCTACGAAGCAGACTCTTCAGCTCGTCGCCGGGTCATCCTGCGCCGGGTCTTCGTCTTCCCGGATCTGAAGGTTGTCCAAATCCCAGTTGCAGTTTGTTAAGGCTTCAAACTGAGCCTCATCATGCAGGATCGGAGACGGATCAACATCAGGGGCAAAGAGATGCTTACGGCGTTGTGGAATCAGGCTCTTCGCTTCAAAAGTGGGCCCTCGAACACGTTTGTTCTCTTCGGAGTAAGCCGCCTGGTATACTGCCAGGTCAGCCTCTGCGGCCAGCCGGCTTGCCAGAACCCGGGAAGCCTTATGACAGCGGGCGTAGTCTTCTTGCATGAACTCTGAGCCGTCATCCTTTAGTTGAGGGAAGCCGTCCATCATCTCAGCTGGGTTAAGCTCCGGGGCATAAGCCAGCGACCGGCTCAAAGCAGCTATTGCGCCCTTGCGGGCGGCTGATCTCTTCAGTTCTTCCAGCTGTTGCGGGATGGTCGACATGATTTCTAGCACACCCTTCATAAACTTGGGAACACCCCTCTCAGTCATAACAGCCTTGATGGTAAATAGAGACCCGGCGTACAGCTGTTTTGTCAAAGAGTACAAAGCCTTGAGTTTCAATAGGCTGTTATCTGAAAGTTGGTGACTTCGTTCACGTGCAAGCGAGACAAGCTGTATAAGCCGCCTGGAAGTTTTCTTGAAGAGTTTTTTGAAAGGAATATTGATAGTCAAACGACACTTACCAAAGACAGCTCCAATCATCCGGGAGAGATGGCTCTTCAGTTGGTTCAGCTCTTCAGACACAGGCCGCAGTTGACCTTCAGCAGTTTCTGCCCATTTAAGCAGGGCGGCTTGTTCAAACTCGGCAGTCTGCTTGAAAGTTTCGAACTCTGTTTTGATCTTCTCAAGATCTACGGAGCAGAGCCGCCACTTTTCTTCCGTCTCTGCTCGGGCGTCTTGTTGCAAAGATAAGCTTTTCTTCAAGTCCATCAGATTAGACTCAGCAGCACTCAAAGATTCCTACAGAATGCAAATAGACAAAGCACAGGGTTATTTTTATTCAGCCGCCGGAGCAGAATTACAAGTCTCAATTAGATTGCAAGCAATATACTTGACACTTGGGGGCTAATGTATCGCTCTTTCTTATAGAGCCGGCTCATTATTGAGATAATGACCCGGCCCTTGGGGGCTACGATTGGCTCTTAATCTATGATTGAGTGCCGGCTCATTACTTAGGTAATGACCCGGCCCTTGGAGGCTACGATTGGCTCTTAATCTATGATTGAGTGCCGGCTCATTACTTAGGTAATGACCCGGCCCTTGGGGGCTACGATTGGCTCTTAATCTATGATTGAGTGCCGGCTCATTACTTAGGTAATGACCCGGCCCATGGGGGCTACGATTTGCTCTCAGTCCATGTTCACATACTGATGATTCTTCAAAAGTTGCGAAATGAATGGAAGACCCGGCTGACCTTCTGAGAGATCAACCTGTTCTTGGGGCCTACATAAGTATATACAAGAAGAGGCAATGGAAGTGAAGTATCTCGTATTTTTTCTTCATCTTGGCAACCAAGTTGGCCTCCAGGTCTTGGCTGGCAAACAGATGACTCAGGTAGCCGGCATGCAATTCGTCGGCAGTAAGTTTCTCCAAATTTGAAAGATCAGATGGAGTCTTTTCTTCCTTGGAGGGAGCCGCTGCGTCTTCATTGATATGCTTGGATAGCACATGTGAGGGAGCTGGAGGTTTGTAAGCCGCCCCGGTGACGATGACTTCTTCATGAGAAGCCATATCTTCAGTTGACGGCCGGGGGCTGGGCGGCTTAGGAGCAGAATCTGGATGGGCTTCAGGAGCTTCAATGTCCATAGCAGCCGGCTCATTCTGTGGAGGAACCTCTTCATGGGCGTCTTTAGCAGCCTCAAAAGGTTCAATGTGAGATTCAGGAATATTGGGCATTGGGTTCTCCGGGTCTTGGGCATCAGGAGTTGCGGATGACCCAGCCACTTTCCTTCGTTTGTCTTGAGCTCTGCGAGCAAAGGCAGTGTTGGGTATGTCATGATAAAGTATGAGATATTAAATACATTTCGGGATGTAGAAATGCTTACCCCGGGTTGATAATAAGAGGAGGCAGCTTTGAGGCGGTCGAGTCGCCGGAAGAAGGGGGCGAATCCTGAAAAGTTATCATTGTCAAAAGACAAGTAAGTAGCAACACAAGATTAGCATACAAAAGAGACAAGTTCAAGGCAGGAAGTACCTCAGTGGGCCGTTTCCGGGGAGCCGGATCATTTGATAAGCCGGCTAAAAGATCTTCAGAGCCGGTGCTCCGGGTCTGACGTCGATTGTCATCTTGCTGTTTCTTCAAAAGAAAGGCGGATTTCAAGTGAGCAAAAGAGCGAGAACATTTTACCTTCCGTACAGCCCGCCGTACTCTCTTTACTGGTAAAAGTTCCGAGTCAGAGGAGATAACGATTACCTCTGCAACATCAGCATGACTGTTTTCTGCTTCCTCCTGAGAAGAGTCAGCGTCAATAAGTTGTATGAAAAGATGACCAAGGGAGTCAAGTTCTACCTCTGAATCGTCAAGGTCGAAGAGCTCTTCGGTCGATTGTTTCTTCTTACGGGTCAGAGCCTTAGCTTTAGTCGCTTTGGGGACTTTGCCCTTCTTTTTTAGGGCGGCGGGTAATCTCTTGTTCCAGAAAGAGGAGCCGGCCTGCAAATGATAAAATGCATTGACAGAAAGGTCAATACAATATATGAGGTACAACATGAAAAGAATGCCAGAGAATTAAGATGGAAAGACTCACCTCTGGAGCCGGGTTAAGTGCATAAAAGGGACTTAAACCCGTCTTGCTGCAGGCGGCTTGAGACTCCCCCAGTAAGGATTTGACGATAGTATTAAGGTCAAAATCTGTCAAGGGGGTCCGGTTGAAGCGTTGAGGATCGTCTACTTCACCACTGTATTAGCACATTAAGGCGCCACGGCAGCACAATGGAAGAATCCTCCAAGAGACCCAGCAGCGGGCCAGATCAACACCTGTTAGCCCATTAGCCAGCAGGGCCCTTATCTTTGAGAAAGTTGGACCATACTGAGCGCGTTCAGCAGCGGGCATCCGGCCTGGGAGCTCTGCGTCAGGGCTGAGCCGGTAAGGACGGTAACCCGGCAGTGGGTTCTCCCCTTCTGGCGAAGTGTCTTTGCAATAAAACCAAGTCTTATTCTATTCTTGGGGATGACTCGGAAGAGTAGTTGCTGGAAAAAGTACGTCCCTCCGTCTTTGAAGAGTGACACCTCCCAGTTCGAGGCTCAAGCCGTCCGCCATTTCTGTTTGGCGGTTAATGTAGAAATACTCTTTGAAGAGATCAACGGACGGCTCTTCTTGAAGATAAGCCTCGCACAGGGTCTGGAATTGGCATAGATTGGTAACAGAGTTGGGCCCGATATCTTGGGGGTGCAGGCTGAAGGAATGTCGGACATGCCGGAAAAATTTAGACCCGGGAGGAGAGAAACCGCGGAGAAGGTGGTCTGTGAATACAATGACTTCCCCGGCTTCAGGCTTAGGGATATTCTCGTTGGCCGGAACCCGCCAGTGGATGACCTCTTGAGCCGGCAAGACCCCCATGGTGACGAACTCCTTGAGTGACTCCTCGGTCACCCCAGACTTTACCCAGTTGCAAGTGGACGGGACTCTAGACATGGCGGCGGCTTAGGAAACTACGGAAAGATATGAATATTCGATGGGTTAAAAATGTATTATAACCAAGATCGTTTTGACTCTACAAATGGTGACGGCAATTGGCGGGTCAATGTAAAGTTATAAGCCGCCGAAGTTATTTGCGGTGAGACAGTGTGAGCCGGCTGCCTTACGGCGGGTTAAGTTTATCAGCGCACATTTGAAAAGTTACTAAGTGTGGAGAAACAGATTCTGCAACCACAACTATGGATTCAAGATCTACGGGCGAGGGAAAAAGAAAAATAATCTGAGCCCTAAAAAGCCGGTGGAAGACAGACGGTCTCTGTACAGATCAGAACGAGTTACAGATTTACAATAAGTGCAGCGTGATTACGGGGCGGACGGCCGCGTGATTTGGGCAGTGTTATGAGGCCATAATGAGGTGTTTCCTTATCTAAATCGGTGAGGGACGTTCTGATGAACGGTGATGAACTCCGAAGAAACCCGACGAAAACGGGGGAGATCTAAAGGATTAGTACAGATCTAACAGGGAGCAGTAATGAAACCTGGAGGATGTGAGCGGATGCGGCGATGTTCTGGACGCGTTCAGGTTGATGCAGCAGCCGGAGTTGATGAAGACGATGAGCTCCGGCGGCGCGACGAGCTTTGGTGGTCCAGAGGAAGAAGAAGAAGAAGGCAGCGGCGGGAAGATGAAAATGATGGGGCCCCCATGCCTATTTATGAGGATGTGAGGCAACAGCAACGGTCGGCGCGAGAATCGAGGCATTTCTTCAGTCAATTGCCGTCGTGCCTCCTCGATTCTCGGGCTGGTCATATTAATGAAAAAAGATCCGCTCTGACATCAGGGGAATCTTTTTTGATTTTTCTGATGACGTCACGGCGGGTCATAAAAACTTGTCAGAAGCAACGATCGCTCATTTTTCAGCGGGTCATGAAGATTATCAGAGAAGGCAAGACTTGCCAACCGGAAGATTCGAAGATTGACATGAACCAGTTCAAATCAATCTGGGGCCTAATGTTGGGGATATAACCCCGTGGTGAGACCCGCCCAGGTGGGGCCGGGTCATGCGGTTGGCGGCTTACAATAAGGTTTGGCGCAGGCTTACTCAATGGGCCTGAAGGCCCAGAGCCAGAAGAAGAGATGTAACCCGGTGGCGTAAGCCGCTTGTTAGACAAGGCATGAGTAGTTAAAGGTGAGGTCGGTTATCAAGTATAACCCGGCCCGGACTCTTGTAAGCCCAGGGCCTTGACCTGTGTATATAAAGGCGGGTTACCTGGGCGGCTTAGACCACGAAACAACTCATTGATAGCTAGGTCAAGCGAACTCGCTCCCTTGTAATCGATACCCAATCAATACAACACAAAGCAGGACGTAGGCTTTTACCTCTTTCCGAGGGGCTGAACCTGGGTAAACCCTTGTCTCTCGATTCCGATCAACCCCTTTGAGATCACCGCCTTAGCGATGGCCTTGAACCTAAGTCCTTTCACGGGGACATCTTCCGTGACAAAACCATGACAAGATTCGAAATAACGGATCAAAAATACTAGTAATTCAATATGGTGTTGAATCATATTAGAACGTTGTGTGGCAACATTTTTATGGGCTAGTAGAGTAATCCGACTATTGTCAAAATTGTATGTTAAAAAGATAATACTAATGGTACGAACGAAAATATTACTTCGATACGAATCCGACGCAATTGGATTCATCAAAAACAGAGCTACGGATAAAAAGGTATGATCAAAAGAAGTTTACATATGAATTTGAAATGATTTCGAAATTTGAAAGTTGCAAAAGGTTAATTTCATACGTTTAGAGATCAAGACAAAAATCTAGCGGTTGTTTTATTTAATATGGATAAACGAATAAAAAGTTATGGCTATTCGAAAAAATCAGGGCCAAGCAGTTTTATGGAAGAAAAAGTGATATGGCTAAAAGAATTCTAGTGCTAATGTGTAAATACAGAGACAAATTAATAAACTAACCACTCTACCATATACTAGTCTAGGAATAATAAATTATAGGAGTATAAGAGTAACCCCAACCGGTCGACCCAAATGGACGCCCGCTTTGTCCGGTGCTCGAGGTACGCCGCCTCCTGCGTAGGCGTAGCCCCGAGCCAGACGAGGGGCGCGCTGACCCACTCGCACACGCTGCCCTCCCACGTGTACTTCTGCTCCATCAGCTGGGCGCGGGCCTCGGGTGCGACTCGGCTTTAGGCGCTAGGAGCCTCGACGGCGAGAGGGGGTGACGCAGTCGCCGACGGCCGACAGGGCGAGGGCATCTTCCAGTCGCGCTTTGTATGCGACCTCCTCCTCCTCCTCCTTGCGGTGGGTCTTGTCGGCAGAGACCTGCATGGCCGCCGCCAACGCCACATGGTAGGCGGCCTCCCCTTCCTCCTCATTAGGCTTGACGACGGGGGGTTGGTGGGGTGGGCCTACACGCCGCACCGGTGTTGCTCCTCGTGCTCGAGGGCAAACTAGACCTCCCATTCGGGAGTGTCCGGCACATACACTAGCATCCAGCGCTGCTCCGGCGTCAGGAGCTCCCGACGCCGGCACACCTCCTTGGAGTCAACCTGCCGACACTGTGGCACCATCGGCAGGGATCCGTTGTGGATTCAAGTCCAGTCGTGAGGCGGCGTCACGTTCGGGTACGGGAGGGGATGCCCGTACTGCCAGTGTCACCGCACCTGGTGGACCGGGATGTGCAGCCTCTCCTGCATGGGGCATGCAGGCGCGAGCGGCGGAGGAGTTGGGCGGGGGGAGATTGCGCCGACTGTCATCTTACCCTTGTCGTTGCCGCTGAAGAATCCCATGGTGCTCGCTAGGGTTTGTGTCCCTGGCGAGGGAGCACGCCGGGCTGGATGTGGACAGGTAGAGGAAGCTGAAGTGGGTGAGCTCCCCCCCCCCCCCCCCCCCCCCGCCGCACACGTGGATTATAAAAGGACGGCCTCCCGTAGCTTTCACTTGTTGACGCGTGGGCCCGCGGTAGGTGACCGCAAATAAGACCGCATGGGCGGTTGGCCAGTTGACGTGTAGGGACGCGACGGACACCGATGGGGCCCACGGGGCGTCCGTTTTATGTCCGCGTTGACGCAAACGCGACCGAAATTTTGGCTTCAAATGCGTCGGCGCGGATGTCCAGCGGACACAATTTGGGTTTGGCTCGCCACGTTGGGCCGTCATTTTTGTCCGCTTTGACCCAAAGGGACATGGGCTGACAAAATGGGCCGGCCGGTTGGAGTTGCTCTAAAGAAAAAATACAAAGAGAGTACCTTCAAAATGCAGAGAAGAAACAACTTAAAGGAGGAGACGACTTCTAAAATTCCCACCGGAGAGTAGAAATAAAAATATTGAAGCTAGTCAAACCCAAAAGAATGATTCAACCTGAGTAGGATGATATTTTGGTGCTTCTTGGATCTATATTTATAGGTGAAAGAAAAGATATGAAGGTCCATAGTTAGACAATATTGGACTAAACATATACGAAAAGACGACAAAAGAGAGAAAAAGGCACCGCATGGCCTAAACGTTCGACTGGCCCGTGCGTAGGAACAGTGCGTGCGCTGCAAAAAGAATGAAAATTGTTTTCTTTTTGGTTTTATTTTTTCAACACAAATACGAAAATATAGTACGGGCGGCCTGCTGGCTATGTTGCGCACATAGGCAATTGATAGGTGTTGGTCGCTCATCAGACTGTTATTTTTGGATAAATCGGAAGCACAAAAGTACTCGGAATAATATCAAAACAAAACAGAACAAATTCACATTTCGTAAAAAGATACTAGATTATAAGTAAGTCCTTGTGAACTCTTTATTTTGCCAAAATAAAATATATAAATATTTTTACAATTTGCAGAAGTCATCTGGTGCTCAAAATCAATTCAAAATGACTTTTAGAAAATATCAAATGGCTCCATAACAATTTCCACTATTTTTATCATGGATGGAGTCATTTTTCCCTCACTTCTAATTAATTTACTTAAGAGGTAAATATTTTTAATAAATCAAGAAAATAGCTATGAAATGAGCTTAAATACTTTTCAAATATTTCCTTGTTTGTTTCATAATTCTTTTTCCCAACATTCTTACCGATGTTTGAAGGATTCATATTTCCTTCTCTCTTTACTTTATTTGAATAAATGAAAATGAATTTGAAACTCATAATGGAAAACTCTCCAAAAGTGAACGTTTTGGTTACCGAATCCCAAGAAAATACCGAGGGTGGGCGAGAAACGCGGATACCGCGGTTACCGTAAAATTCCGTGGAAATACCGCTTGAATTTTTTAAACACAATTTGAATTCAAATTTTTTGAGCTAGGAATATATTAGTATGGAGCTCTAGTTGTACACGAACTGGGTGTTGGGGCAGGCTTCTCCGCATATGGGAGTAATGGACTTGAACTGGCAGCCTACGGGCTGCGCAGGATGACACTTACCACCAGACCCTAGTTGAGTTTCTATCGTACTTAACCATAATGTCACCGTTCAAATTCAAAAATTTCAAAAAAAAATCGATTTTTTTTGCTCGGTACGCAGCTTTCTCGCGGGGTAGCCAGAAACACGGATACCGGGCGGTATCCGAATTTACCGCCCGCTGGGTGCAAAACTAATCTAGCAGGTAGCAAATGAAATCTATCGCGCCGCGCAAAGTCGGAGGCCCGGATTTCTTCGGTTAGGTGGCTGATGTCCTAAAGGCAGTGGTGCGATCGTTGTTGCTGTTGCCCTTGGCGAGTTGAAGCTGCTTGACTGCTCTGGCTCCAGGACCTTTTTGTTTTGCTTATCTATTGTGCTGCGATAGTTGGAACTTATTCGGCTACTGAGTCCCGCCATGATTTAGTTTGCTTTCATCCCCCCCCCCCCCCCCCCCCCCCCCCCTCCTGATCGTAAGCGCACCTTATGGTTTATTTTGCTTGTCGTGTGTGTGTAGACTCTCTTTTACTAAAAAACATCGAAAAATTATATTACATCATCTCTTACTGGTGCCGACGCTAGATATATGTGCTCTGCCATAAGCCACACAACGGTTGTCAGCTCGCCACCACTGTTGAGCTTCTGGGCGTGGGACTCCCTGCTGCACTTGTGGCTCGCATAAATGAGAATGTCCATCCACACTTCCAGGACAAGCTTCAAGGAGTCGGTCGTGCCATCCCTCTCCTTCTCCAGTAGCTCCTTAGCAAGTCGAGCCATGTGAATGAGACGAGGAGCAACTTCGCCATACTCCCGGTCCTGGTACTCATCGTACAAGTTGTTTGCAAGCTCCTCTCTCTCGGCGGCCCTGGAAGTGCTAGAGTTTGGGCCATCGTACACACATAACAGATCCTTGATGGGTGCACGACTCCGGTACCTAGGATCAGCCTCTCGCATGCTAACCAGCCTCTCGCAGGTCCGCCGGTACAACTTCTTTTGGGGCTGGCCTGGCAGCATGTAGGGACGATCCACTAGTAGGAACATCATGTAGTCGGACAACACCCTAATAAAATGCACGTCTGGCGCAACGTCCACGACCTTTGCTCTCTTGCTTTTGGCAAGGAAGATCTCGGTGGCGATGTGCCAAATGATGATGCCCTCCTGGAACTCGAAACCGAGGGAGTCCTTGAGCATGCCAGTGTTGAACTTCCCCTTGTTGTACAGCCGCGTCATGTAGAGACCGATACGGAACTTGTTCTTACCAGACATCTCGACGGTCGCCGAGTAGTGCTTCCGGTTCCACCACTCGTTGAGTCCCAGTGCCTTGGCCAGCCTACCGAGCGGCGTGGCGGCGGGGCGCGTGCAGAAGTGCAGCAAGTTGTACTGCCCGATGGTGCATGACCACCTTCTTGACTTGTAGTACCTACTACCATCGCCAGCCCCTCCCGTGACAAGACGGTGAAACCAGACGACGGCGCGCCGGAGCCTGTCCCATCTCTCGTTGCACAGGGCGGTGTACCGGAGCCAGCTCCAGCTGGTGGCGCTCAGGAACGCGAAGGTCCAAGACGATGCCAACGCGTTCATGAGTGACGTCGTCTCCATGAACACGGCGCCACCCAGCAGGACGTAGGTGATGGCGACGTCGGCTCTGTCGTGGCCGTCCTTGGAGCTGAACTGGAACAGCAGCATTGAGGTGGCGGCGGCAAGGGGCGAGACGAAACGGACTAGGTAGCCGAAGAAGGTGTGGACAACGGCCGCCTTGGTGTAGAGGAGGTCGTACATGAGGGAGAGCTCGATCTCCATCAGCGCCCACAGCTCCACGCCCTGTATTGCTCTACCGAAATGCACGGTGATCTCCACGGAATCCTCCTCGACCACTGAGGAGTCGCCGATGGCGCGCTTGCAGATGTGGAACAGCGAATGGGCTCATCGCAGGTGGAACTCCTCGTCCGTGGCTTCATCCTGAGGGTGAAAATGGTTGTGGATGGCGGGCGGCTTCGTCTTGACGGAGGCGCCGATGCTCTCCAGGGTGCTGCACCTGAGCGCCCATGTCCTCTCCCCGTACTTGACAACACCGACGACGAACATCAAGGCGGAGGCAAGCCGGAGCAAGCTCCCGCTGCTACCACGAGCAATGTTCTTGTACAGGACGTAGGCCGCTCCGAGGACCTGCACGACGAGGATCTGGAGGTGGCGGAGCCACAGCTGGTTGTCCTGAAACGCGTAGGCGGTGATGTTGTCCGGGCCGCCGAGGTGCAGCAGCAGGAACGGCGCCCAGAACGCAACCAGCTGGTGCTTACGCACGGCGCTGCTGAACGACAGGTGGCCGACGGCGTACACGGCGGTGGAGTCGGCCATGAGGTACGCTAGCCACAGGAGGAGTCTCCGCACGAGGAGGGCTTCACGCCGGCAGACCCCGGCGAAGACGAAGAGGACGAGCTGGAGCCCGAAGCTGAGGAGGACCAGGATCTGCATCGATTGGTGGTTCCACATCTCCAGCGGCCCTACAGCACTAGTAGAAAAAGGGCCATTTGTCCCGGTTCGTAAGGGCCTTTAGTCCCGGTTCTGCAACCGGGATTAAAGGGTCGGGACTAATACCCAAAACCTTTAGTCCCGGTTTGCTTACGAACCGGGACCAAATGCCCTCCACGTGGCGCTGCCTGGGGCGGGGGAGGGAGGACCTTTAGTCCCGGTTGGTGTTACCAACCGGGACTAAAGGCTCCACCTTTGGTCCCGGTTGGTAACATCAACCGGGACCAAAAGGCGGCCACGCGTCAGCAGCTCGCAGTCGCTGGGGGTTTTGTTTTTTTTTGGAAGGGGGGTTTTGGAGGGTTAATTTAGGGGTTTCATATTGTGTTAGCGAGCTAATAGAGAGAAGTGACCTCTCTTTTTCCGTGCTTGGTCGACGCTAGCTACTACACATATAGAGAGAACTCGACGCTAGCTAGTAAGCAAATAAAGGAAACATATATAGAGAGAAGTGACATCTCTTTCTTTGTGCTTGGTCCAACAACAAGTTTTCGTATATCTATCCGACGCTGCTACATATGTACAATATATAACATCCCTTACAACAATTTCAATTTCACATGGTATTCTCCTTGTTCAGGTATGACGTGGTCAAGAAAGAATCCCGCCAATTCCTCTTGAATTGCTCGTATGCGATCATGTGGTAGGAGTGCATCCCGCATCTGCCAGATCTAATTTAAAGAAGGGGTCAATACATATATATGAATGAAACTCAACACAATTGATGGTAATATATAAAATAAAATTGTGAATATTGTTTACGTACTTCAAATTGTTTCTCAGAGGAGGCCCGTTCAGAGGTATAGTAGCGAATGAACTCGCATACGTAGTATCCACATAAATGAGTGTTGGGTGCCTGCAACAAGCACTTTACGAGAATAGAGTTCAATCAAACTGATAAGCAAACATGATAATGGTATTGATGAAACTAGAATCAATGAGAGATGTGCGGAACTAGCTAGTACTACTTACTTTGGGGTGTGTAAATCGCAGCTCCTTCTTCAGACCCGGAACCTTAGCGGTGAACGTTTTCCAAACCCTGGCAGGCAAAGAAAATGATTACTTGATATTAGGAAATGAACGAAAGTTGCCGATATGGTCCCGGTATTGATTGAACTTACTTCTGGAGCATTGCAGTCATGTCCGCATAATACTTGGGATCTTTACGGAGCGAGTCTAAGACAGTTACTAATGCCCCGTCAAGGTTAATGGATAGCAGAATATAGTGGAAGCTACGCACGCATAACTCATCAATTACATTACTTAACCACGAGTAAGCGGAACCGAATATGCAGAAGACAGTAACACTCACTTGAAGTTGTAAGGAAAGAGTATTTCCCTTTTGTTTTGATGTGTAAGGAACGTTTGTAGTAAGTTGTTCTCGGTATCTTCAGCCGCCTTTCGTACCGACCATTCATTTACGGTATTTGGGCTAATGAACCCAACGTCGAAGATTCCTATTTTTTGGCATTCGACCATCTTCAATCTGCATAATATAGTGAGGATAATTATATATACATGCAATGAACGAGCTGAGCTAGAGACTTAATTATAGAAGTAATACTTACAGACAGTAGCAAGTCATGAGTTGTTTGTCGAGGGCCTTTTGATTGTATAATTGAAATAACTCCACAAATTCAACAGGCAGCAGGTCGACTCCAGGGAAGTCATGCTCTTTTTTAATTCCGACTAACAAACTGTCTTTCCCAGACTTCCTGCAGGTTTCCATGTACCAGTCATGCAATTTTTGCATCATCGTTGTTAGATGAGGATGATCAGGTTTGACGAGAGGCTTCCCGTGCTCGTATCTAAAGACGTCTACTACCTCAGCCGTTTCAAACTGTACATCATCGGGCAGGTAATCATCAAGAGTGGTACCGGGCAGTAGCACCAGATGATTAGCGATATCGCTAGACACCTTGAGCGGGGGGCACGATTGCTTCTCCTGTTCGCCGAGCTGGGGAATTGTTTTCCCACTTCTTCGTTTTTTCGCTCTTGCAGCACTGGAAGTACTTCCCGACTGCTGCGCTTTAGCATGTGTCTTAGTAATTATGCGGTCATAGTTGGAATCCGGCGGAGGCGGTGGTGGTCGCTTCAGGGCATTGATAGTGCGCTTCACTTTCACCGGATCTACCTTCTCCTTCGGAGGTGGAGTTTTCTTTGCAAAATGGTCCCTCAGTTGGGCACGACATATGTCCTCGTTTTCCTGCTCGGTCCTCTCATATGGTAACTTTTCCAGAGGCTTGAGAGATGGACCGTATCTGAATTGGCTCCCGCCTCTGCTTGTACTGCTAGCCGCCGGAGCGGCGGCGTCTCTCTTCCGTCGTTGCTGACGAGGCGGAGAAATCTGACGCGCCGGAGGAGCCGGAGCGGCGGCGTTTGTCTTCCGCCATTGCCGACGAGGCTGAGGAGGAGGCAGACTGCTCTGACGCGCCGGAGTAGGCGAAGGAGGAGGCGGAGTGCCCTCACGCGTCGGAGGAGCCGGAGAAGGAGGCGGAGTGCCCTGATCACTCGCCGGAGGAGGAGGAGGAGGAGGAGGTGGAGTGCCCTGACTCGCCGGAGGAGGAGGAGGAGGCGGAGGCGTCCAGTTTGGAAGCTTGATGTACTCCTTCTGCCATAGACATGTACTCCTCAGAGCATGAACCAGCCGATTCTCCCCTTCACCTGTAGAGTGGTCAAGCTCGAGCTCCTCAAATCCCTCCATTACTTCATCCACCATCACAACAGCATAGTCATGTGGAATCGGACGACAGTGAAAAGTTCCGTTGGGTTGAGGAGGTGCAACAGAGCCGACAGCCGCCTTGAAAGTGAGGTTCCGACATTTCGTCATAAGCTCGCAATGTTGAGCCTCCGTGATAGTATCAACGGGGTAGCTAGGAGACGTGAAGTCAGGCTGAACGGGCTCCGTGGAAGCCACGCTGCTTCTCCGCTGAGATGGCGGGGTAGCTTCTGGGGTAGCTTCGTGTCGCTGAGATGGTTGGTCGGCAGCTCGCTGGCTCTCAGCTTCCTCTAGCTTTTGTAGTCTTGCATTGAGCTTCTGCATGTCGCTCGGCTCCTCTTTCCTCTTTCTCTCCCGGCTTTTGTAACCGCCTGCGTCGGGAAACCCAAACTTCCACGGAACGGAGCCTGGTGTGCCTCGTGTTCGTCCAGGGTGCTCAGCATTCCCTAGGGCCTCAGTCAGCTCGTCCTTCTCTCTGTCGGGAATGAACGTCCCTTCTTGCGCTGCGGTGATATACTTCTGAAGCTTCGTGACGGGTATTGCAAGTTGCTCGTCCGTCCAACGGCACTTCCCTGTTTCAGGGTCCAAAGTTCCCCCAACCCCGAAGAACCAAGTCCTTGAACGGTCTGGCCAGTTCAATGTCTGTGGTTCGACCCCTTTAGCAATCAGGTCATTCTCAGCTTTGTCCCACAACGGCCGGGCTTTGAGGTAGCCACCTGACCCCGTGTGATGGTGATACTGCTTCTTTGCAGCGTTGTTCTTGTTTGTCTCTGACATTTTCTTACTCTTGTCTGATGTCTTGTAGGCCACAAATGCGGGCCAGTGATCTCTTATCTTCTCAAATCGGCCGGTGAATTCTGGAGTCTTCCCTTTGTCGACAAACTTTGATTTCAACTCCTTCTTCCACCTCCTGAATAGATCTGCCATCTTCTTAAGAGCACACTCCTTGACCAGTGGCTCTATAACTGGCTTATTCGGATCCTCCTCTGGCGGTAGGGTGAAATTTGCCTTCAGCGCGGTCCAAAGATCATCTTTCTGTCTATCGGTGACATAATCACCTTCAGGGGCGTCGTCCTTAGGCTTATTCCATTGCTTGATGCTAATCGGGATGTTGTCCCTAACAATAACTCCGCACTGAGCAGAAAATGCGTCCTTGGTACGCTTGGGTTCAATCGGATGGCCATCGTCCGCGAGTGCTGTGATCGTGAACCTTTCATCCTTGCGCAACCTCTTCTTCGGGCCTCGTCTCGTTACCGAAGTTTGGCTCGATCCGGAGGGCTATAAAAGAAGAAAGAAGAGTTAATATATGTACATACCAAAACAATTAATGCATCAATTAGCTAGTCAGCACAGGCTTAATTAATATATATACCTCGCCGGACTTTGCAACAGCTCCCTCCTCCGTTCGGTCACCGGAGCCGTCATCATGGTCTCCTTCTTCCTCCGGCATTCGGTCACCGGAGCCATCATGATCATGTCCTTTCTCCTCCATTGTTCGATCACCGGAGCCGTCATCCTCTCCTTCCAGACCATCGGTGTCGTTGAGAAACGACAAGACATCACGTCCGCCGAGGATTATCTTCCCCAACAACTGTTCTTGTTCCAAGTCTCTTTGAGCCATAGTTTCTGCAAATATTACAACATGGCAATTAATATACAAACATGAGTGTCCGACGTCCGGACCGCCTCTCTCATGAATGTCCGACGTCCGGACCGCCTCTCTCATGAATGTCAAACAAGGGATTCTCTTAACCTTTAAGGGATTTAATTAACAAATGATACATAGACTTGTTCGGGCGAGAGGGGGTTGATCGACGTCCCCCTCATGTCGAAGTTACCGGAGTTTTCTTCTAGTGGTTTGGGTGGCCTCGAGAGATTGTCGGGTAGGGGCGGGAGGGGGTAGGAGATCGACAACTCTTTTTTTCTAGGTTTTGGGTGGCCTCGAGAGTTGGTCGTCCGGTATATCGAGAGGGGGGTGAACATTTTACCTTAGTAACTTAGAAAAAAAATGTTATCAAGGAGGGGGTATATCGACCCCCCCTCCTCATGTCGAAGTTATCGGGGAGGGGGTATATCAACAACGACATACATTCCGGATCCGTTGGAAAGCTCTCGGGGAGCCGATGCCAACGTGATGATAGGGGGCCGGGGTGCTCCCGTGGCCTTGTTGATAGATAGAGCCGATGCCAACGTGATGATAGAGCCGATGCCAACATTTTCATTTAACAAAAAAACTACCTTCAAAAAAAGACTTGCTTCGCCGCGGGTGCTCGGTGCGACGTGGACTCGGTGGAAAAACTTTATGAAAATGCGGTGGTGGCCGGGCCGGGCGGTTTTCTTTTCCTTCTTCATTTTTTCCTTTGGTTTTTCTTATATGTTTGTTTTCGTTTTCACTCTACATTTTCGTACATATGAAAAACAACGAAGACTTTTTACATGAACATATATACATATACATGAACATATATACATATACATGAAAAAAAACATATACATGAACATATACACATATACATATACATGAACATATATACATATACATGAAAGGAGGGCTCACTGGGGGGGCGGCGAAGGCTGGAGGCCGGCGACGGGGACGAGGACGGCGGCGACGGGGACGAGGACGGCGGCGACGGGGACGAGGACGGCGGCGACGGGGACGAGGACGGCGGCTCGGGGAGGCGACGGGGACGAGGACGGCGGCTCGGGGAGGCGACGGGGACGAGGACGGCGGCAACGGGGACGAGGACGGCGGCTCGGGGAGGCGACGGGGACGGGGACGAGGACGGTGTCTCGGGGAGGCGACGGGGACGAGGACGGCGGCGACGGGGACGAGGACGGCGGCGACGGGGACGAGGACGGCGGCTCGGGGAGGCGACGGGGACGAGGACGGCGGCGACGGGGACGAGGACGGCGGCTCGGGGAGGCGACGGGGACGAGGACGGTGGCGACGGGGACGAGGACGGCGGCTCGGGGAGGCGACGGGGCCGGCGACGGCGTCGGGGCAGCCTGGCGGCGTCGAGGAGGTCGGCGTCGTCGGGGGGAACTTCGAGATGAAAAGGAAAATTTTCACAAGTGCTGCTTATATACACACAGCATTGGTCCCGGTTGGTGGCACCAACCGGGACCAATGCCCACCTTTTGTCCCGGTTGGTGCCACCAACCGGGACCAAAGGTCTCTTTTCGGCAGCCCGAAGGGCGGGAAGCAGAGACCTTTGGTCCCGGTTGGTGGCACCAACCGGGACTAAAGGTGGGCATTGGTCCCGGTTGGTGCCACCAACCGGGACTAAAGGTGGGTATTGGTCCCGGTTGGTTCCACCAACCGGGACCAATGGCCTTGCACAGCGGCGTGGTGGGAGTTTAGTCCCACCTCGCTAGTGGAGAGTGTGCCGCACCTGTTTATAAGGCGCGGTGCACCTGAGCCTTCGAGCTCCTCTCTAAAGCAGGCTTACGGGCCTAACCACTTTGTATCTGCCTATGGGCCTAGTGGGCCTTCTGCGGGCCTGAATCCTGGCCCAATTGGCTGGTTGGGTTTCTAGTCATATTCAGGCCGTGGTGGCCCATTAGGCGGCATTTTTTTTATTTTTTTCCAGTATTTTTGTTTTGTGTTTTGCTTTATTTATTTTTTTAATTTTTTTCCAGTATTTTTCTTCTGTTATTTTAGTTCATTCTTTTAACAAATAAATACTATGATAATTTTAGTTGCATAATTTCCATTATTTTGTTTTATTTTTTGCTTTATTTATTTTTGTTTTACTTTTTTGCTTTATTTATTTCCAGTGTGTTTTATCATTATATTCTTTTATAAAAGCTTTTTAGTTGATTCTTTTTTTAACTCTACTCCCACGATGTTACTAGAGGTTTATAATAGATTTTTGAGTGATTCTTTTTCCTGCTATTTAATATTACTGTGTTTTATCATTATATTCAATTTGGTTATTTTTAGGTTATTTTAAATGGGTGTTTTATATATTTTTTTGTTGCATAAATTTTATATAATTTTAAGTTTATAAAAGCTTTTTAGTTGATTCTTTTTGCCACCAACCGGGACTAAAGGCCTTGTCCTGGGAGTGGCTAAAATTTAGTCCCACCTCGCCAGGCGAGAGGGACTCGCAGTGGTTTATAAGCCCTGAGTGCAGAGACGAAGAACGATGAAGGAGAGGCGCAATGCTCACCTGCACGTTGCTTAGCTTCAGGCCTTGAGGAAATGGTGTAGACTGCACGGAGCTATCTGCAGTTTCTCAAGGCCTGAAGCTAAGCAACGTGCAGGTGAGCATTGCGCCTCTCCTTCATTTTTAATAACTTATTTTAACTCTGGACATTTTGTGTGTTCATTATGCACCATTCAAAGGCACATCATCAATGTTCAACCCTTTTCTGCCTTAATTTGCTATTTTTCATGCATTTAATGATTTGTTTTGAGCTAAATGACCCTGAAATTGAAAAGCACTACAAATGAAGTTTGAAAAGGTTGAAACTTGGCATGGTATCATAATTTCACCCACATAGCAAGCGCTAAAAAGTTGAGAGGGTTACGGCAAAAACTGGATGCACTTCGTGTACAAACTGGACAATCTCTTTCGAAGTATCAGGGTTTCGGACGAAAACTCATCTATTACAAAGGGATTTCATTTGTAATAACTTATTTTAACTCCAGACTTTTTGTGTGTTCAATATGCACCATTCAAAGGCACATCATCAATTTTCAACCCTTTTCTGACTTCATTTGCTATTTTTCATGCATTTAATGATTTGTTTTGAGCTAAATGACCCTGAAATTGAAAAGGACTACAAATGAACTCTGAAAAGGTTGCAAGTTGGCATGGTATCATCATTTCATCCACATAGCATGTGCTAAAAAGTTGAGAGGGTTACGGCAAAAACTGGATGCACTACGTGTACAAAACGGACAATCTCTTTCGAAGTATGAGGGTTTCGGACGAAAACTCATGTGTTACAAAAGGATTTATTTTTTTTGAACTTATTTGAACTCCATACTTTTTGTGTGTTCAAAATGCACCATTCAAAGCCACATCATCAATTTTCAACCCTTTCTGACTTCATTTGGTATTTTTCATGCACTTACTGATTTTTTTGAGCTAAATAACCCTGAAATTGAAAAGCACTTCAAATGAACTCTGAAAAGGTTGAAACTTGGCATGGTATCATCATTTCACCCACATAGCATGTGCTAAAATGTTGAGAGGGTTACGGCAAAAACTGGATGCACTTCGTGTACAAAACGGACAATCTCTTTCGAAGTATCAGGGTTTCGGACGAAAACTCATGTGTTACAAAAGGATTTCATTTTTTTGAACTTATTTGAACTCCAGACTTTTTGTGTGTTCAAAATGCACCATTCAAAGCCACATCATCAATTTTCAACCCTTTCTGACTTCATTTGGTATTTTGCATGCATTTACTGATTTTTTGAGCTAAATGACCCTGAAATTGAAAAGCACTACAAATGAACTCATCTGTTACAAAAGGCATTTCATTTCTTCACATGTAACTGCAATGATATAGTTGTGGAGAGAAAGTCTTCACTTTTTCTTCGCTTGTGTCCTTTGCTTATTGCGCCGTAACCATGGATAATCTTCATCGTTTAATAGGGTGCTTGGGTCAGCCTTGACTTTGAAGGGAGGAATTTCATGAAACTTTTCATAATCTTCGGACATGTCTGTCTTGCCCTCCAATCCCACGATGTCTCTTTTTCCTGAAAGAACTATGTGGCGCTTTGGCTCATCGTATGATGTATTCGCTTCCTTATCTTTTCTTTTTCTTGGTTTGGTAGACATGTCCTTCACATAGAAAACTTGCGCCACATCATTGGCTAGGACGAATGGTTCGTCTGTGTACCCAAGATTGTTCAGATCCACTGTTGTCATTCCGTACTGTGGGTCTTCCTGTACCCCGCCTCCTGACAGATTGACCCATTTGCACTGAAACAAAGGGACCTTGAAATCATGTCCATAGTCAAGTTCCCATATGTCCACTATGTAACCATAATATGTGTCCTTTCCCCTATTGGTTGCTGCATCAAAGCGAACACCGCGGTTTTTGTTGGTGCTCTTTTGATCTTGGGCGATCGTGTAAAATGTATTCCCATTTATCTCGTACCCTTTGTAAGTCAATACAGTCGAAGATGGTCCCCTGGCCAACGAGTACAACTCATCAGAAACAGTGTTGTCACCCATGAGACGTGTTTGCAACCAACTGCCGAAAGTCCTGATGTGTTCATATGTAATCCAGTCGTCACACTGCTCCGGGTGTTTGGAGCGCAGAATATTCTTGTGTTCATCGACATACGGGGTCACCAAGGTAGAATTCTGTAGAACTGTGTAGTGTGCTTGAGACCAAGAATGCCCGTCCCTACATATTATTGAGTCCGCTCCTAGCGTGCCTTTTCCAGTCAGTCTCCCCTCATACCGCGATTGAGGGAGACCAATCTTCTTAAGGTCAGGAATGAAGTCAACACAAAACCCAATGACATCCTCTGTTTGATGGCCCATGGAGATGCTTCCTTCTGGCCTAGCGCGGTTACGAACATATTTCTTTAAGACTCCCATGAACCTCTCAAAGGGGAACATATTGTGTAGAAATACAGGGCCCAGAACGACAATCTCGTCGACTAGATGAACTAGGACGTGCGTCATGATATTGAAGAAGGACGGTGGGAACACCAGCTCGAAACTAACAAGACATTGCACCAAATCACTCCTTAACCTTAGCAGGATTTCTGGATCGATCACCTTCTGAGAGATTGCATTGAGGAATGCACATATCTTCACAATGGCTAATCGAACGTTTTCCGGTAGAAGCCCCCTCAATGCAACCGGAAGCAGTTGCGTCATAATCACGTGGCAGTCATGAGACTTTAGGTTCTGGAACTTTTTCTCTGCCATATTTATTATTCCCTTTATATTCGACGAGAAGCCAGACGGGACCTTCATACTGAGCAGGCATTCAAAGAAGATTTCCTTCTCTTCTTTGGTAAGAGCGTAGCTGACAGGACCTTCATACTTCTTTGGATGCATGCCGTCTTTTTCATGCACACGTTGCTGTTCCTCCCGTGCCTCCGGTGTATCTTTTGTCTTCCCATACACTCCCAAGAAGCCTAGCAGGTTCACGCAAAGATTCTTCGTCACGTGCATCACGTCGATTGCAGAGCGGACCTCTAGGTCTTTCCAATAGGGTAGGTCCCAAAATATAGATTTCTTCTTCCACATGGGTGCGCGTCCCGCATCGTCAGTCGGAACAGATAGTCCGCCAGGACCCTTTCCAAAGATTACTTGTAAATCATTGACCATATCAAGTATGTGATCACCAGTACGGAGGGCAGGCTTCTTCCGGTGATCTGCCTCACCTTTGAAATGCTTTCCTTTCTTTCGACATTGATGGTTGGTCGGAAGAAATCGACGATGCCCCAGGTACACATTCTTCCTGCATTTGTCCAAATATATACTGTCGGTGTCATCTAAACAGTGTGTGCATGCGTGGTATCCCTTGTTTGTCTGTCCTGAAAGGTTACTGAGAGCAGGCCAATCGTTGATGGTTACAAACAGCAACACATGTAGGTCAAATTCCTCCTGTTTGTTCTCATCCCACACACGTACACCTCTTCCATTCCATAGCTGTAAAAGTTCATCAACTAATGGCCTTAGGTACACATCAATGTCATTGCCGGGTTGCTTAGGGCCTTGGATGAGCACTGGCATCATAATGAACTTCCGCTTCATGCACAACCAAGGAGGAAGGTTATACATACATAGAGTCACAGGCCATGTGCTATGCTTGCTGCTCTGATCCCCAAAAGGATTAACGCCATCTGCACTTAAACCAAACCATAGGTTCCTTGGGTCATTTGTAAAGTTGCTCCACTTTCTCTCGATCTTTCTCCACTGCGACCCGTCAGCGGGTGCTCTCAACTTCCCGTCTTTCTTACGGTCTTTTTTGTGCCATTGCATCAACTCGGCATGCTTTTTGTTTCTGAACAAACGTTTCAACCGTGGTATTATAGGAGCATACCACATCACCTTGGCAGGAACCCTCTTCCCGGTGCTCTGGCCCTCAACATCACCAGGGTCATCTCTTCTAATCTTATACCGCAATGCACCTCATACCGGGCATGCGTTCAAATCCTCGTACGCACCGCGGTAGAGGATGCAGTCATTAGGGCATTCATGTATCTTCTGCACCTCCAATCCTAGAGGGCATAGAACCTTCTTTGCTTCGTACGTACTGCCGGGCAATTCGTTATCCTTTGGAAGCTTCTTCTTCATTATTTTAAGTAGCGAACTAAATCCCTTGTCAGATACACCATTGTCTGCCTTCCATTGCAGCAATTCCAGTGTGGTACCGAGCTTTCTGTTGTCATCTTCGCAATTTGGGTACAACCCTTTTTTGTGATCCTCTAACATGCGATCGAACTTCAACTTCTCCCTTTCACTTTCGCATTCTCTCTGTGCATCAACAATGACCCGGCGAAGATCATCATCGGGCACATCGTCTGGTTCCTCTTGATCTTCAGCTTCCCCCATTGCAGCATCACCGTATTCAGGGGGCGGGTAGTTGTCATCATCCTCTTCTTCTTCGTTGTCTTCCATCATAACCCCTCTTTCTCCGTGCTTGGTCCAAACATTATAGCGTGGCCTAAAACCCTTCTCAAGCAGGTGGAAGTGAAGGGTTTTAGAGTTGGAGAAAGCCTTCGTATTCTCACAGACAGTATGGACAATGCATAAAACCATTCTGCTTGTTTGCCTCAGCCGCTTCGAGAAAATTATGCAGGCCCTTAATATACTCGGAGGTGCGTCGGTCACCGTACATCCAGTGCCGGTTCATCTGCGTGCGTTATATAGTTCTCATTATTGAACAACATATAACTCTCTAGAGCATCTAATTAAATCATACAAGTAAGAACTATCTAGAACAACATATAACCAAAACCATCGCACTATATAATAACAAACAATAATAAAAGTAAGAAAGTTACACAAGTATCTATCTAAATCATACAAGTAAAAACTTTTTTCTTTTAGAAAGAAGATAAGAAGAAGAGGCTAACCACGGTGGTGCCGGCGCCGAGATGGGCGCGGGCGATCGACGACGGTGAGGACGGGGACGGGACAGGACGGACCGCCAACCTAGACAAATCTTGAGGAAAATGGAGCTTGGACAAGGAGCTTCCAGAGGAGAAAGCTTAAGTATGGCTCGGGCATTTCATCGAACACCTCATGTGCATAGGAGGTGAGCTAGAGCACCACAAAGCTCTCCACTCGCCGGCCAGAAAAACAGAGCAGTGTGGAGTGCTCTGCTCGCTGGCGAGGGGGTATATATAGGCATCTCATTGGTCCCGGTTCGTGGCTGGAACCGGGACTAAAGGACCCCCTTTGGTCCCGGTTCCAGCCACGAACCGGGACCAATGGTTGTGGGCCAGGAGCGAGGCACATTGGTCCCGGTTCGTGTCTGGAACCGGGACTAAAGGGTCCAGACGAACCGGGACCAATGCCCCACGAGGCCCGGCCGGCCCCCTGGCCTCATGAACCGGGACCGTTGCCCCCATTGGTCCCGGTTCGTGACTGAACCGGGACTAATGGGCTGGCCCGGCCTGGACCGAAGCCCTGTTTTCTACTAGTGCAGCCATAATTACTACTGTAGTAGCTAGTAATTGCTCCTCTCCTGTTTGCACTCTGTCCTCTGCACTGCCTCCGGTTCAGACACAAACTAAAGTCAGATTTCAATGTACGATAAGCACGTGAATTTGAGGGGCGGGTAAGCATATCATACTCAAACTAAACTATAGTTTTGCAAAATCTCGGTCATTTGAAATTTTTCCTAAAGGCTAAAATTCAAGACGTGATACTAACGTAACTGATGCTCGATCGGTTACAGTTCACGGCACTCGCAAAAGAAAAAAATATTACAATTCACAGGCGACAGTGTATGCATACCGGCCGGCAGTCACGCAGGTCGATCTTGCCACCGAAACAAGGAGCCGGCGGGCAGCGCAGATAAACAGGAAATTAACGGCGGAAAGGGCGGGATGTGGATGTCACTACAGAGTACAAACGGACCAAAGTGCGGAATGTAGTCGATCGTAGTCTCCATCTGCTTCTTATATAACACAAAAAATGGGTCACGAAACTTCGTGGTTTGTAGCTATTGGCATTATTAATTGCCCCATGAAGTTTAGTGGTAAGGGTTAAGCATGAGATGAAGCTCGTACCCACTAGATGTGCCCGAGCAGGAAGTTGGTCCCAAAAACCCTGTCCAGGAGCCTAGAATAGTTTTATTTTCAGAGTTAATGGGGTCTTTTTAGTCGGATTCAACTTGCTAAATAAAGTTGATAGTTTTACCATTCACTTCGCCTCAACAGGATAGCGCATCTCCATCACTGACCTGCATATTTCCTTCCGCATCCGTTCGCACACAAGGTGGACCAGTCAGTAGTCAGTGGACACTGAATCGGAAGCCCGCCATCCAACATTGAAAGCCGGGTTTAAACTAAGCACACAAAATTATTTCAAACACATTTTTTTCATATAAATCGAAACACATTCATAACAATTCGAACATTTATCATATAAACCAGACGAAACTTATTACATTTTGGACAATTTTTAACTAAACTCTATTCTAAACCTAATATGTGTGCCCGTTCCCAGTGTCCAGCCATGAACCAAGAGAACTGAAGCTCCGTCTCTTGCCTTCGCCTTCTCTATTTCCGCAACGGCGCTCTCCAGCTCTGCCTCCACAGCCTCCGCCACTGGAGCTTGAGCGGCTAATCGACCGACGATTTTGAGCCCGCCAAGCTTGGTTTAAGTGGGAGGAAAAGAGCAGTGGCCTTCTTGGGACCCAAGCAGCGGCGACCTACCATGCACTACTCTTCCTCGCTGTCGACGACACTATGTGATGTGTCGGCATCGTGGTCGTGGCGGGGGAGTGCGGCCATGGACGGGCCGCTTTGTTGTGGCTCTTGCCGAACAACTCGTCAGTCACCTCGTCGAATTCCTTGTAGACGACTTCTAACTCCGCCTGACGCTGGATATACCACTAGCGGTCGCGACGGATTTCGCGAGCGGAGGGATAGGACTCGAGCAGCGCATCCCGCTACGCCAGGTCCACGGCCGGCGCGATGGCCGTGCGGGTGGCAAGTTGCTCCTCCGTGCACCGATGCTCGTCGAGGAGGTGTAGGTCGTAGGCCTGGTTGGCGTGCGCCTATCAGAACTTGGCCTCCTGCTCCTCCCACACTATGTCCGTGTAGTGGCCACGAGCCTCGCCCACGGTGATGCCTGGTTGCACCGACGAGGAGGGGGGTCCATTAGGATGCCGTCGGCCTCCGTCTGCCTGCCTGCCTACCATCCGGCAGCCATAGAGGCCATCTCCTTCTTCAGCTCAGACGAGAGGCTGTCCCAGAGGGCTTTGGAGAGCGAGAAGGGCATGGCGGGTGTCGTGCGCAGAGGAGAAAGGGACCCGGGGAGGATGACGGTGGCTATGATCGGGGCTGGAGTTTATATAGCGGGCGTATGACACTGGGCCGTGGCGGTGTGGTCAATGGTGTGCGGGGGACGGACAGATGGGTGGCGCTGCAATAGGTTCCTTGGCAACTGCATAACAATAATGTAGGGGACACCGACCTAACTGGGGTGTCGTTTAAACGCGGAGCAGTCGCCCGAACCACGAAGCGGCCCGGGACGGCACACTATCGGTCATTGCACCGCTTCAATGTCGGCAACACTGAGAGGTCGTGTCCACTCTGCCATGGCATGAATGCGGTACTGACGCTCTGGAGCGGCAATTAGCATTTCGGACGGGGAGCACGTGCGCGAGGGTGGGGTTAAGGGTGGCCCAGACCTGTCAGAAGCGGACGCAGCAGCGGTCCGGACGCCCGCAAATCCCCCACATTTATCTTCAGTTTGCCGGAGAAAATACATCCAGACCACTGAGCGGACTGATATAAAACCACATTCGATGGCAAAACACGTTCATACCGCACTGTCCAGACAATTACGGGCTCAGATGCCCTTACTTCCTCTCTTTTTTTGTCTCTTTGCTTCTCTCCTCTCACTTCATCTTACTGAAAAGTGTAACTTGCGCCTTCTTTCACAAAGGTTCATTTTTCAAGTGGTATTTTTCACTGAAATAAACTTGCTCTCTTCAAAAATCGATTATAGTACCCGCAAAAGAAAAGAAAAATGGAAACAAAAATTGGCGTATACACATGAAAATAAATCCCCATCCACTTTGGATTAGCAAAACCATTTTATAGTTTTGCCTCCACGGGCCTTGGCCTCCTCCTGATCGATCCGGCCTCCAGATCTATGTCGACGCTTGACCCTTACCTAAGTAAGAGCATTTGGCCCATAGGCAGATGCCTGAGCGAAATAACTAGGTAAGGAACATTTTTTGTAAATGTCACTTCCACCATTCTAGTTTGGTGTCACACTGCATATGCATCACTTGTCGCAAGCTGAAAGTTCTTTTTTCTCGTAGATTTGTTTATTCAACGCGAGGAATCCAAATCTTGAACCGTTTTCAGCGTTGAATTCCTCGCGTTAAGATCTTCAAAACTAGATCCCATATTTTGATAGGTTTCGACGAATTTTTTTCATGAAAAAACCGGACGACAAAAACCGAACCGAAAGCACACTTTTTCCTTTTCCGAGATGCATGACCATGCCTCTCGCAGAAGCAAATCCGTGCCTCCACGAAAAGTAAATTCGTTCCTCTCATGGAAGGAATAAAAAAACATGTTTTTTTTCTTTTCCAAAAGGCATGACCGTGCCTCTCGCGGAAACAAATCTGATGTTACCCTTGAGAGAGGAATACTCTTCAACTAGTTGCTTCCATGCCTGAAACTATATTTTATCTACTTATTGGCCTATCTCCTGAATCTAAATATGTATTGTCAAGCTAACTTCCAAATTATGGGCTAGTCAGCAAGATGCCTGTGGACATGCCAATTTGCCAAGTCGATCGGAGGTTGGTTGGATCTGTTTCTTTTTTCTTTTCGTTTTTTTTTTTTGCATCGGAGTTTGGTTGGTTAATTTATTTATTTTTAAGAAAACTGGAGGTTGGTTGGTTAGTTGGATCTGCTTCTTAAGAAAGGGATGAGGAAGCCTCGTGGTTTGTAAGTTATAAATGTAGATGCATGGATCAACCCGAACTCAGTGCTAAGCTGGCTGGATCCAGTACACTAGGGTACACTATTATATACCTTGTAGATTAGGGTGAAGTTGCAGTTCCAAGTAGATTAAATTAAGGGAGCTGCTACCCACTGCCAGTGGCATGCCGGGGCAGATCCTGCTGGAGCTGTATGAGGCCGCTCTTTCCTCCAGGATCTCACTTATTATAGAACTAGAAGTGGATGTCAGTTTTGTACACTTAAAGCATCTACAGCCGAAACTTTCAAACCCATCTCAAACGCCTGAACAGGTCGCCCGGTCATAAAAAAGCAACCCAGACGGACGCCTTAAACGGACCTCAAACATCCGGGCTAACCGGCATCCCTCATATCAAGCTCAAATATGAAGCGAATATGGAGGCGTCCGGGCGCGCCCTCCACGTCGGTCTGACGCCAATATTTCGTCTTTTCAAAGAAATGTACGGAATTATAGAATTACAAATATTATTCACACTTCTAAAAAATGTCTGGGTTCCAAAAATTCTTTGTGATGTAATAAAAATTTGATATTTTAAAATTGTGCACAATTTTTAAATAATTTTGCAAAAAAGGTTTCAAACTGGACGCTTCAGGGAGTCCTTAAATACCCGCGTTGATTAAATAGCACCAACGTCTATGTGTGTTAGTGGCTAAAAGTACGGGTTTATGAGCACGTGATTAGCAGTTCAATTCCTGTTAGGTACTCTGCAGTTTTCTTGACTTTTTGTCCTGGGTCATGTCGCAGGGTTGTGTGCGTGTGCGCAACCAGAAATTAGGCTGGACAATTAAAAAATCGAAACAACGGAAGGGCCACAAACAGGTGAGGTGAGGTCATATAGTCAGATCCTAAAATTTAAGCTGATATTGTCTGTCAAATTCCCGCGAGTAGTTATCGCTATGCTTTTGATGCAATGGAAGATGCTACCAGTACAAAATTAAAGTTTCCGTTATTGGTTATCTGAACCGAAGTGGGAGGTATAACGTACGTAGATTGAGCGGTGAGCGCTAGACATGTTTGAGCCACAGTCACAGTCCATAAACCTCATAATTCCTCTGTTTTCTCTGAAACTGAGGGAACCTTGCCTCCGTTTGTGAACTGTGAACATCTTGCTTCGGTTTCTCCTTTCCCCCTTGTTTGTTTCATCTTGAAAAAACACTCGCTATGCACCGAGCTTCTCTAGCCAATGTGACTGTTATTATTGTCAAGAACCAGAGTCCTTTTTCAGTGATTACCCAGGGATAAGCACAAGGCTCAGAGACAGATGGTCAAGTAGGAAACTTTTGAAACTGTGTGATGGAAATTTCTTATGATTTAGTTGGGCGAAAATACTTGAGATCTGACACTAATTTTCCAGTTTACTTAATTTACTCTTTGTTTTCTTAAAATTTAGCATGAAAGATATCGATAACTCTTGTAGTGTGATTGTTAGTGGAGGGGGAGTAAACCTTTACTTTTACCGTTTGAAAACCGCCGCTAATCTGTTTAGCATGGAAGATATCGATAACTCTTGGTCGTGACGTTGACAGGAAGGGTGTACCTCCCAAAATTATATCTATCTCTGTTTTAAACTTTGAGCTCTGGCACCGCTGTAAATCTGCGAAGGGACTATCTATTTACTTTTATGTTGAGTCATCACCTTCCAAATAAGCGCCAGACCTGAGAGCACTATTGTCATCCTCATGCATTGTGTATAGTTGATGTTGGGTGCAGCATGACTGGATCTTTTCTATCATGAATTACAATGTTTAGTCGCTGCTTAAACTTTGGAGGTGCTCTGCATTTATGTTTTGCGGTCTTAGAAAGGGCTAGCGAGATAGCACTATTGTCATATTGTATCATGATTGTTTTGACAAAGTGTTGGCGTTTGAGATATCTTATTATTGCTCGCTAGTTGCTTATGTTATTGTTATGAGTTAATATAATTTCTAAGAGTTATTGTTGTCATGGTTAGCCATAATCTTTGCTGAAAACCTGGGTGCTACTTAAGCATATATATGTAAACAAGAACAAAAGAGTTCATAAAAGTTTTTCTTTATCACTTTCAGTTTATCAACTGAATTGCTTGAGGACAAGCAAAGGTTTAAGCTTGGGGGAGTTGATACGTCTCCAACGTATCTACTTTTCCTCACCCTTTTGCCCTTGTTTTGGACTCTAATTTGCATGATTTGAATGGAACTAACCCGGACTGACGATGTTTTCAGCAGAACTACCATGGTTTTGTTTTTGTGCAGAAATAAATGTTCTCGGAATGGAACGAAACTTTTTGGAGAATTATTTCAGAATATATGTGAATTATTGGAGCCAAAATCCACCGACGAGGGGGGCCAGGGTGGCCAGCACCCACTAGGGCGCGCCCTGGTGGGTTGTGCCCACCTCGTGGCCCCACTGACCCTAATTCCGCCACTATAAATTCCTATTTTTGGAGAAAAAAATCAGAGAGAAAGTTTCATCGCGTTTTACGATACGGAGCCGCCTCTACCTCCTGTTCTTCATCGGGAGGCCAGATCTGAAGCCGGTTTGGGGCTCCGGAGAGGGGAATCTTCGTCATCACCAACCACTACTGGAATCAGGTACTTTGTTGTCTGCCATGGCAGACGGCAAATTGTAGGATCACCGACGGCAAAGCCTTTGCCGTCCGGGCCGCAGACGGCAAAATTTCCGTCACTGAGAACTCCGGTAAAGTAGTGCTTTGCCGTCTGCCTTTGCTCAGCGGACGACAAAGTTGTTTTGCCGTCAGGCAGCAGACGGCAAAGCTGCTGGACGGCGTAAACTTGAGTTAGCCCCGTTAGTGGCTAACGGAGCCTTTGCCGTCTGCTGCCGCTTCATTTGCCGTCCGCAAACTTTGCCGACGTCCACCGTCGGCATATCTCTCGCATTTGCCGTCCGCAAACTTTGCCGACGGCCACCGTCGGCATATCTCTCTCATTTGCCGTCCAACAGCTTTGCCGACGGCCACCGTCGGCATATCTCCTTTGCCGTCTGCCACCCTAAAGCCCCTCCTTTGCCGTCCGCCCCCGGACGTCAAACGTACCAAATGGCATCAGGCCTGCCACTCCCAGGGTGCACAAGTGAGTGCCACGTGTCACCTGTGCCCGACGACAAAGAAACTATGCCGACGGTGGCCGTCGGCAAAGAAGGTATGCCGACGGTGGCCGTCGGCAAAGAAGCAATATTGCCCCAGTTTTTTTTGTTTTTTCTTATATCCAACAATTTTCACAGGCAAAATATGCTATATATGTATATATTTCACAATAACCCTACTGATGATCATCCAACAACAAGCACAAGTATCCAACAAACATACCAAAACAAATGTCACATTGTTCACCATATTACAATAGTAACAAGTTTCACATATGTAGCAAGTTTAACATTGTTCATCGATACAAAATCACAAGCACTCCATCAATGCAAGCTTCCGTGAAGTGACTCTAATCTGCAAAATGGGAAATACGAAAGTTAGAAGAAGAAGACTAGAATAAGAAGAAGAAGATGAAGAAGCGGTTTTCTTCTCTCAATCTTTCTCCTCTTGTTTTCTTCTTCTTATTGCTTATTTGTGTCATTCCAGCAAAATGGGAAGAAGGATAGTTCTTTAGAGGTTTGCCTCATGGTGTGTATGGTGCGCACTCACTCACACTTATATGGTGGTGTATGTTGGTGGACAGTACCTAACACTAATATTTCGACAGTTGGTGATGGTCGTTTCCCCTAACACTAATATTGTCTAAGTGCTAAGTTTGTCTAAGTGCTAAGTTTGTCTTTCTTTGAGAAAACGAGCTAAGTTTGGGGCTTACCGTCCTCGTCATCACGGAGGAGAGGCACCGCGGTTGCTCGGACCGGTTTCACCTGGAGAAGGCTGCCCTGGAGAAGGGTCGTGCGATGCGACTCCGGAGTTAAGCTGCACCAAAGATGATTTGCAATGTCTCGTTAGCATGATGACACTGAAAAGATCATTGCATTGAAATGAAACTCACCGTTGCAGCCGTGGTAATGACTGGCATCGACGGAGCGGTCTGGCCGGTCTTCTCGCACATAGTCTGCACATTTGGTTTTCACAAGTCAACGATATTCATTATTAATGAAACGAACATTAAATGCAAGATTTGACAAATATGAAGAAGAATCTTACCACGAAGAGCTCGTAGATGGCCCGGTAAGACGCATCGGACCGTGCCCTCTCCTCCTCCAACAACCTTGCCGTCCTCTCCTCCATCTCCTTCTCCTTCGCCGCCATAAGCGCCTGTGTTGCCTCTCTCTCTTTCTGAATAGCAGCCTGCAACACAACTCCTCGTTAGAATTGTAATCATCTTTGTTCACACACACAACGTAATGAGGAAAGATATCTGAGTCCGTATAACTGACCTCGATGGCGAGCTTGACTGGCCGTGGACGAGGCCTTATCTCAGGACAGGAGCTCGTTTGGCGCGCCTTGATCTCCCGGAGGTTGCTAGGACAACGTATAAGGCCATCTCCAATGGCAATCGAGCCATGGGGCCTCCCGCCGCCAGCTATCATCACCAGCTCTGGATCAATAGGCTCCTGGCTCGGGTTAAAGTCCTCCCCTTTCCTCGCCTTCCCCTCATCTCTGTACCGAACGAGCTTGTTGTGGGAGGAGATGTTGCTGAACTTCAAGGGATCATCGAGGTCAGACTCAGAGAATGCCTTGACCTTCTTGTATGAGGCAGTATGGGCCATCGCATAGAGGTCGTACATCTATGGCACCTCCGTTTTATTGTGATGCGCCTAAAAGAGAGAGAGAGGAACAAAGTATTAGTAAAGGGCTCAAGCTAGAATCAAGAATGAATTGCATGAATCATGAAGCTAACCACATACCCAGTTGAGACCAAACTAATTTAAGTTGGCGCTCCCTTGATGGTGTGGCACACCAACCATTTTGTTACGCCGGTCCTTGGCATTGTTGTGGACGGATAGCCATTGTTCTGAGCACCACTCAGCCACCAACGCCTCCCAACAATCCATCTTATCCGCACACCATCTCGGGGGCACCTAAGTTAATAAAGAGATATTTGAGCGCTACGCATAGGAATCAAATGAAGGAAACTAAGTACAAGGCCTTAAGAATACGTAATTACCTTCATGTAATGCTCCTTCTCCATCTTCTTTCCGCGGCACGTCGACTTCTCCTTCCTAATACGCCGCGAGGCGTAGTAGTCTCGAACAGCCTGCACCCGAGCCTCGTGCCGAAACTTTACAGTAGGCGCTTGCATTGCTGATCGATAACCTTTGCCACGGCCTCCTCGTATCCCTCCGGACACCTGTAGAAGGTCTGCAATCAAACGACACAACACTTATTAGTACAATAACTAGCTATTGTTGATTTTTAATTCTGTAAAGGAGAAATTACCCAAAAATGCCTGATCACCATCTCCGCCCTCGTGTGGCACAAAACACCGTCGATCCTCTCCTCAGGCAGGGCCGGTGCAGCCAAGTAGTGCTCCCCGGTCAGTCCTAACTCTGGAACCTGACCCTCATCGGGCAACGTGACAAACCCCGGGAAGTTTTGCCTGACAAGAACACCAAGGATGCTGTTGGGCCTGCGGGCATCCTTGGGTTGATGCCAACCCCTGCAGTATGACAAAGCCAACACATTAGATATTTGAAAAAATGTGAAGGCAAAAGGTTAAAAAAGAGTACATGCACTTATCTCTCCCCATCAGGCCTAATCAACCACCTCAGCTCGCGGGTCGCCGGCACGGGCGGGAGCCGTGTCATACCACGCTGGTAGACGGTGGCGCCCTCAGGCAGCTCCTCGTCGTCGCTATCAGAAAAACGATCCCCGCCACCATCTGCATGGCCACTAGGCTCCCATGGGGTCTGCCGGGACGTGCCCTCATCCCTACTCTGCTCCGGAGTCTCGTGGGACGAAGCCTCTGGGACAGGAGTCGTGTAGGTCGAAGGCTCGTCGACCCGAGGCTCGTGGACCGGAGTCTGCGTAGCCTCGTCCTCAGACGGGTTCACCCTAGCAGTCCTGTGCTCGGGTGAATTAGCTGGGGTTGGCGGCGAGGAAGGCGTAGCAGCCACCCTACCTTTGCCGCGGCCTCCTCTCCCTCGTCTCCCACCTCTACTACCTCTCTTCTTCCCCCGACCTCCTCTCACGGGGGTCGACGAAGGAGCGGCCACCGGTGTTTGCAGACTAGAGCTCAACGCTCTCCGGAGAGAGTCGGCAGGAATGGAAGTACCCATCCCACCACCCTCCGACGAAGGAGCCGCGGAGTGCTCTCGACCCTTTCCCACTATCTTTCAACAACTGCCATGACAAATAGTAAACGAAATTAGTACAACATAAAATTGAATACCGACATGAATAATAAAATGTATATAATTTAAGTGTATCATCACATACGTAACATGAACTAAAAGTTGATTACCTGACATGAATTAATAATAATCTTGATCGTCTATATATTCTCCAGGATCAATAAATGCATCATCATCATCACTATCATCAATAAATGCATGATCATCATCACTATCAGGAACAACGTGTGGAAGGCCTCCTTCATGTAATCGGTTAAGCATTGACAGGTCATCCGCATCAGTAACCTCTTCTTGTTCCGGCTCTTCCTGTTCCGGCCCAGGGGTTAAGTCGGATTCATTGTCGCTGTCTACTTCAATGTTTCGGGGTGAAGTAGAGCGGTTCTTGAAATGTTTTTTGGAAATACGTGTTTCTTGGAAGAATTCTCCTTCATATGTGTCTTGGTTAATGTGAGGTTCATAATCCTCTTCATTGAGGGGAGGTGGTCTAAAATGTGGCGGCACTTCATAAACGACATCCCAACCTTTCAGATTTGGATCAGTTTTGCAGGCCCACGGTAGATAGAAAACTTGGGTCGCCTGTTGAGCCGTAATATAGACATCGGGCACATCTAAATGGGTGCTTTGTTTGATTTCGACTAGCCCTATATGTTCATGAGTCCTTCTAGTCTCCTTCGGCTAGAACCAATGACATTTGAAGACTACGACGTTCGGTGGGTTTTTACCATAGAATAGAAGTTCATAAATTGCTTCAACTCTTCCATAGTACTCTGTACCTCCTTCGCCGATAGCAGAGACACAACAATTTGTAGTCTTCAGGTCAGGCATAGATAGCTCTTTGCCAAAGGTACGAAAGCGATACCCGTTGATGTCGTATCTGTCAAATGAACAGACCTTATAGTCAAAACCATTAGCGACTTGTCTCAGCTCGGCGTCCATAGACTCTGAATTAGCCTACAAGTTTAATACGAAAGGATTGTTGCATTAGCCGCAAATAAGACGAAGAAATGAAATGGTCCATTAATGGTAATTAATTACCGTTTGTTTGAACCAAGAGATGAAACCGGGATAGCCGCCTCCATGCTTCGCCAGGAGCTCATACTCTTCGACGGAATCCTTTTGGATGACCACTCCATCCGAGAATTTGGCGATGTATCGACTATATCAAATATCCAGGAATAAGAGCAGTTCTAAGGAATTACAAGTTGCGAAACAATAATGTACCGACAACTTACTCGATGTACGGCCGCACTTCTGTTAGGTTGTTGAAGATATACAACGAAATGGTCCGCCATTCATCGACATCCAACGCTTTTGCTTTAGAAGCACCGGCTGGTGCGAGCTTCCCTTTGAATAGGCTGAGGTTGGATCGACTTTTTTTTGGGTCGCCATCATTGTACCGAGGCTTCGGATTATGCAAATGACGATTTTTGGCTTCGTAGTGTGCTGTCACGAAGTTTGCCGTCTCCTCGGTAATGAATGCCTCGTCCATCGATGCTTCAATTCTACGTTTATTTTTACATTTTGCTCGAAGCGTCTTCTGCATCCTCTCAGTTGCGAAGCACCAACGGTTTTGCACGGGCCCCCCAATCTTGCCTCGGTCGCGAGATGCAAAATCAAATGCTGCATTGGATTAAAGAAGCCCGGTGGAAAGATCTTCTCTAACTTGCATATCAACTCCGACGCCAACTCTTCCATTTCATCTAGCACGCCAGGCGATAGTTCTTTCGCACAAAGAGAACGGAAGAAATAGCTCAGCTCTGCCAATACTAGCCATTCATCCTCAGGGATAAAGCCACGCAGCATCACCGGCATTACCCGCTGAAGGCATATGTGCCAATGATGACTCTTGAGACCAAATATCTTCAGTTTGTCAAGACTCGCTCCCCTCTTTAGATTCGCTGCATAACCATCGGGGAACATCAACTGCATTTTCACCCACAAGATCATTTCCCTCATAGCCGGCCTTCCAAGATTGAACCATGCCTTTGGCTTTGCCAGTTCTGCTTTCCTTTCGCTTGTCGCATGTTTTGTAACGGTCTGTCACATAGAGCCTCCTGATCGATTCTAGCCTTAGGATTATCCTTTGACTTCCCCTCTATGCCGAACAATGTACCAAAAATGGCCTCGGCGATATTCTTTTCAGTGTGCATCACGTCGATGTTGTGTGGGCAAGGGAGGTCTTTGAAGTAAGGCAGATCCCATAAGCATGACTTGTGAGTCCATGCGTGTTCCATATTATACCCTTTGAAATACCCAGGACGATTTGGATCCAGCTCGAGAGCGTTTAACTGATCCAACATCTGTTGGCCTGTCAACGCGGGTGGTGCAGAGTTTTTGACAACTCTACCTTTGATGAAATTCTTCTTGTCTTTCCTGAACTTATGGCGAGGACCCAGGAACTGTCTATGCATGTCGAAGCAAGAATACTTGCGACCCGCCTGCAGCTAACGGAACTCAAGAGCTGCCTTGCATGTGGGGCACGGGAACCTTCCATGGACACACCAGCCAACGAATAGGGCATACGCCGGCAACTCATGCATCGAGTACATGTACCACACATGCATTTTGAAGGTTTTTTTTGGTAGCGGCGTCGTATGTCTTGATCCCATTATCCCAAGCTTGTTGTAATTCATCCTTAAGCGGCTGCATGTACACATTCATATTCTTCCCCGGATAGTTGGGCCCTGGAATTATCAACGTCAGGAAAATGTTCTTTCTTTTCATAATCTCTCCGGGGGGGGGGGGGAGATTGAGTGGAATGACAAATACAGGCCAACAACTATATTGGGTTGCCGTCATACCAAACACATTGAATCCATCCGTGCTGATGGTGACTCGAGGATGCCTTGGATCTGCCGCTTTATCGTTATGTAATGCATCGAAGTGCTTCCACGCAAAAGTGTCTGAAGTGTGTACCAACATCTGTTTCCCATGTGCATCTAGTTCGGTTCTTTTGCCCAATTTATGCCATGTCATCTGTCTGGCCGTCTCTTTGACCATGAAAAGACGTTGAAGTCTCGGTACGATTGGCATATAGCGAAGAACATTAACAGGAATTTTTGTCTGCATCTTCTCACCCATACCGTTGTCTACGACAACATCCCTGGAAGACATGCAAATGCGACAATAGTTCAAGTCCGCATACTCAAGCCTAAATAAGGCACATCCACTCTCACAGGCATCTATCTTCTCATAGGGCATCTTAAGTACACGGAGAATTTTGTCCGACTGGTACAGGTTTGCAGGCAGTACATGGCCTTTGGGTAGAAAGCGTCCAAATATTGTCATCATCGCGTCGTAGCATTCTCTGCCCAGGTTGAATTGAGCCTTCAGAGCCATTACTTGCGCGATGGCATCCAGCTGACAAAGCTCAGTGTGCTCGTGGAGAGGACGTTTTGAAGACTCCAACATTTCATAGAATGCCTTTGCAGATTCCTCCATCTCATCGTCCGAATCCCGAGCATCATCAAAGTCTTGCACCATGTCTTCGATCCCGGTACCATGCTCGTCGGTGCTATGACGAACCACCTCAGCTCTGGCACGTTGGGCAGACTCACCATGAAAAGTCCACACCGTATAATTAGGCCTAAAACCCCACTTCTGCAGGTGTTTAACCATTTCACCCTCTGTCTGCCTTTTAAAGTTGTCGCACCGGGGACAGGGACACCATGTTTTTTCCTGGCCATTTGCAAATGCGGCTCTCACAAACCCCTTGGTATTTGTAAACCATTCTTTGGTCATGTCGTTCTGACTGGTGTGACCGGTGTACATCCACGCACGATCAGTCATCTTACCTAGCTACTGGACACACAAGAAATATATATATATATATATATATATATATATATATATATATATATAATTCAGCATATATATTCATCAGTTAATCAAGTTTGTCAGTTTTATTACGTCCATGCAACCTACATGCTAATAGGTAAAGATAGGTCCTAATCCCACCCCAGTATGTGTAGATTGGGTTCGTTTTCCCATGCTCTGCTCCGGATCCGACGCATAATTTCGGCAGCACCTCCCCGCTGTTCTCCTGATACACGTCTCGGCAATAAGCAGAGAGGATGTGTACCTGGAGAACAAAAGGGAGGCACTGACGAAATTCCGCATCGGATCCGGAGCAGAGCATATGGGAAAACGAACCCAATCTACACATACTCGGGCTGTCCATGGATAATGTTGGACAATTCGAAAGGATGGCGGTTATAAATATGCAAAGACATGCATATTTATAGATGCTGCCCTTTCGAACGGGAGACGCATACTGGTCACGCATACTTATGATTGAAGACACCTATAGCTAGCAAGTTTCATCGGCGCGAAGACCGGAACAAAGCAAATTAAGGGGGGGAGGAGATGTGTGCTCACCCACGAACACAGGGGAGCTCGTCAAACACACAGGGAGGTTGTCGAACAGCAGACCCTCGCAGCGACGAAACAACTGCACATTGAAATCCAAAGATGAGTAACATAGCATAATTGTTTTTTCCGTCAACCTAACTAAATATTTAAAATACGATGCCACCGCCAAGTTGAAATTTAGGGTTCCATCGACGCCGAGGTACGCCCTCCGCCGACAGGCCACCCTGGCCCTCTCTTTCCTATCCTCCTCCTCCTCCTCCTCCTCCTCTTCTTCTTCTTCCTTCTTTTCCTTTTTCCTCTTCTTCCCTTTTGCTTTTTCCTCTTCTTCTCCTTATTTTTCTTTTCTTCTTAGTTTTTTTTTTCATCTTTCTTCTTCTTCTTCTAATTATCTAAACCTAAACTAAACCTAGCCCTAACCTAAACCAAACACTAATTAACCTAAACCAAAATAGTAAAAAAACAGAAAAAGGAAAAAAAATCACCTTGAGGGCCGGTGGAGGAGAGCCGGCGCGGTGGTGGAGGAGGGCCGGCGCAGGGGGAGGAAGGCCACGGAGAGGGGGGCAGAGCCGCGGCCTGCTCCGGCGGTGAGGCGGCGGTGGGGCGGTGGGGCAGAGCAGCGGCCGCTCCGAGGTCGTCGGGGGAGGGGCGGGCGCAGGGGCCGGAGAGCGGGGCGGCGGGGCAGGTCGTCGGGGAGGGGCGGCGGGGGAGCTCGTCGGGGAAGGTGCCGGAGTAGGGGCTGGGGAGCGGGGCGGGGCGGCCGGTGACGGTGGCGGCGGGGTGAGGGGCGGCGGGAGAGGGTGGCGGCGGGTAGGGGCGGCGGGTGAGGGTGGCGGCCGGTGAGGGGCGGCGGGGCGGCCGGTGAGTGGCGGCGGGGCAGGGGCGGCGGGTGAGGGGTGGTGGCGGGTGAGGGGCGGCCGGTGGTCGTGTGGGGTGAGAGAGAGATGCACAGAGAGAGAGAGGGGGTCGGGGCCGGCCGGGGGGGTTTGTTAGGCCGGGTGAGGGTCTTTGCCGTCCGCCGTTCGCCCCTTTGCCGTCCGCTAGCAGACGGCAAAGAGGGGGTGGGGCCGGGGGCTAACGACCGTTAGCCAGGCGTCTTCTTTGCCGTCTGCTAACGGACGGCAAAGGGACGAACGACAGACGGCAAAGATACGGCGGACGGCAAAGAGCTCGTCCATTTGACCTAACCAGCTTCACGTCCCAGTGGGGCCCAGCTGGGCTCTTTGCCGTCTGCCTTTGGTCCCTTTGCCATCCGCTGGCCGACGGCAAACAATATCTTTGCCGTCAGTCTGTTTTTTGCCGTCAGTTTCTTGTCAGCGGACAACAAAGATGTTCTTTGCCGTCCGCCAGCAGACGGCAAAGAACTGGCAGACGGCAAATTCCTGGATTCCAGTAGTGAACCCTTCTCCATCGTAGGCTTCCTGGTCAGTGAGGAGTTGGATGAGATTCATCATGTAATCGAGTTAGTTTTGTTAGGGCTTGATCACTAGTATCCATTATGTTCTAAGATTGATATTGCTATGACTTTGCTATGCCTAATGCTTGTCACTAGGGCCCGAGTGCCATGATTTCAAATCTGAACCGTTTATGTTATCATCTTTATATCTATGTTCTTGATCCGATCTTGCCTAGTCATATGCACCTATTACGTGTTATGATCCGTCAACCCCATAGTGACAATGTTTGGGATACTTCGCGGTGATGACCGTAGTTTGAGGAGTTCATGTATTCACCATGTGTTAATGCTTTGTTCCGGTTCTCTATTAAAAGGAGGCCTTAATATCCCTTAGTTTCCATATGGACCCAGCTGCCACGGGAGGGTAGGACAAAAGATGTCATGCAAGTTCTTTTCCATAAGCACGTGTGACTATTTACGTAATACATGCCTACATTACATTGATGAACTGGAGCTAGTTCTGTATCGCCCTAGGTTATGACTGTTACATGACGAATATCATCCAACGAGTTACCGATCCAGTGCCTACGAGCTTTTCACTTATTGTTCTTGCTAAGTTACTATTGATGCTGCTGCTGTTCCAACTGCTACAAAACTATTGCTACTGCTGTTACCGCTGATGTTACTGTTGCTACTGCTACCAAACTATCATATTACTGTGCTACTGATCACTTTGCTGCAGATATTTAATCTCCAGGTGTGGTTGAATTGACAACTCAACTGCTAATACTCTCAAGTATTCTTTGGCTCCCCTTGTGTCGAATCTATAAATTTGGGTTGAATACTCTACCCTCGAAAACTGTTGCGATCCCCTATACTTGTGGGTTATCAACGCCCGCAACCTGTTCGAGAAAATGTCGACCACAGACGACTACGCGGCCAACCGTTTCGTCATCGAGAACATGATCTTCGAAGGTGGTGCGGGTGCCGCTCCCTTCAATCCCTGATACGTCTCCATCGTACCTACTTTTCCAAACTCTTTTGCCCTTGTTTTGGACTCTAATTTGCATGATTTGAATGGAACTAACCCGGACTGATGCTGTTTTCAGCAGAATTGCCCTGGTGTTATTTTTGTGTAGAAATAAAAGTTCTCGGATTGACCTGAAAATTTACGGAGAATATTTTTGGAATTAATAAAAAATACTGGCGAAAGAATGAACCGGAGGGGGGCCACCCATTGGTCACAAGCCAGGGGGCGCCCCCCCCAGGGCTCGCCCCCCTGTCTTGTGGGCCCCCAGGAGCTCCTCCGACCTCAATTCCAACTCTATATATTCCTATTCGGGGAGAAAAAAATCGGAGAGAAGAGTTCATCGCGTTTCACGATACGGAGCCGCCGCCACCTCCTGTTCTTCCTCGGGAGGACAGATCTGGGGTCTGTTTTGGGCTCCGGAGAGGGGAAATCGACGCCGTCGTCATCACCAACCATCCTTCATCACCAATTTCATGATGCTCTCCGCCGTTCGTGAGTAATTCCATCTTAGGCTTGCTGGACGGTGATGGGTTGGATGAGATTTACCATGTAATCGAGTTAGTTTTATTAGGGTTTGATCCCTAGTATCCACTATGTTCTGAGATTGATGTTGCTATGACTTTGCTATGCTTAATGCTTGTCACTAGGGCCCGAGTGCCATGATTTCAGATCTGAACCTATTATGTTTTCATGAATATATATGTGTTCTTGATCCTATCTTGCAAGTTGTAGACACCTATTACGAGTTATGATCCGCATCCCCCAGGGTGACAATAACTGGGATTCTTTCCGGTGATTACCGTAGTTTGAGGAGTTCATGTATTCACTAAGTGCTAATGCTTTGGTCCGGTTCTCTATTAAAAGGAGGCCTTAATATCCCTTAGTTTCCATTAGGACCCCGTTGCCATGGGAGGGTAGGACAAAAGATGTCATGCAAGTTCTTTTCCATAAGCACGTATGACTATATATGGAATACATGCCTACATTACATTGATGAATTGGAGCTAGTTCTGTGTCACCCTATGTTATAACCGTTGCATGATGAATGCCATCCGACATAATTATCCATCACTGATCCATTGCCTACGAGCTTTTCACATATTGATCTTTGCTAAGTTATTTTTCCGTTGCCACTGTTACGATTGCTACAAAACCGCTACTGTTACTTTTGCTACTGTTACCGTTACTTCCATACTACTTTGCTACTAAATACTTTGCTGCAGATATTAAGTCTTTCAGGTGTGGTTGAATTGACAACTCAGCTGCTAATACTCGAGAATATTCTTTGGCTCCCCTTGTGTCGAATCAATAAATTTGGGTTGAATACTCTACCCTCGAACTGTTGCGATCCCCTATACTTGTGGGTTATCAAGACCTTTTTTTGGCGCCGTTGCCGGGGAGCATAGCTCTATTCTCTGAGTCACTTGGGATTTATATCTGTTGGTCACTATGAAGAATTTGAAAGACGCTAAAACCAAGATCTATCCCTCAACTACGAGGAGAGGTAAGGAACTGCCATCTAGCTCTGCACTTGATTCACCTTCTGTTATGAGTAAATTTGCGACACCACCACCTGCTATTGATTCTGATACATCGCAAGTAATTGATGATGCCACTTCTGCCATGCATGACGCTTATGATGATACTTTGCTTGATAATATTGTGCCACTGGGTGAATTTCTTGATGAACAAATTGCTAGAGTTAATGCTGGAACTGCTGAAATTATTGAAACTGAACACTATGAGACACCTGCTAGACCTAGCTCTCCTAGATATGAATTTCCTAATATACCTAAGGGTTATGTTATGGAGGGAGATGTAGCTAGGGACTTCCTTGCTTGTAAGGATAGAGATGATCTTAAGAAATTACTGTGCAAGTGGAAGGAAAAATCTTTGAATGCTAGAATGCAATATGATCCTAAGTTTGCTACTTCACCTATCTTTGTTACTGATAAGGATTATGAATTCTCTGTCGATCCTGAATTCATTACTTTGGTTGAATCTGATCCTTTCCATGGTTATGAATCTGAAACTGTTGTGGCACATCTTACTAAATTGAATGATATAACCACCCTATTCACTCATGAGGAAAAAAATCGTTATTACTATATTCTTAAGTTGTTTCCTTTCTCGTTAAAGGGTGATGCTAAGATATGGTTTAATTCTCTTGCTCCTGGTTGTGTGCGTAGCCCCCAGGATATGATATATTACTTCTCTGAAAAATATTTTCCTGCCCATAAGAAACAAGCTGCCTTGCAGGAAATATTTAACTTTGTGCAAATTGAAGAAGAGAGTCTCCCACAAGCTTGGGGGAGGCTTCTCCAATTACTTAATGCTTTGCCTGATCATCCTCTCAAGAAAAACGAAATACTTGATATCTTTTATAATGGACTAACCGATGCTTCTAGGGACCACCTAGATAGTTGTGCTGGTTGTGTTTTCAGGAAACGAATAGTTGAACAAGCTGAACTACTATTGAATAATATATTGAGCAATGATAATGATTGGACTATTCCCGAACCACCTCCAAAGCCAACTCCGAAGAAAAGAGGTATTCTATTTCTCAGTCCTGAAGATATGCAAGTGGCAAAGAAATCTATGAAAGAAAAAGGTATTAAAGCCGAAGATGTTAAGAATTTACCACCTATTGAGGAAATACATGGTCTTGATATCCCGACACAGGTAGTAGAGGTAAATTCTCTCCGTAGATTTGATGAAGGCGATATTCCTTATAATAAGTCTGCTAGCCAATGCTTGGATGAGTTTGATAACTTTATTGTTAAGCAAGAAAATTTCAATGCTTACGTTAGTAGACAATTGAAACATAATGCTTACATGCTTGATCGCCTAGGTGATTATATGAGTAGAACTATCAATGATCTTAAGCTTATTAGTAAATATGCTTCCATGGTAACTACTCAAGTAGAACAAGTACTTAAGGCACAAAATGATTTGCTTAATGAGATGAATGGTAAGAACAATGATCATTCTGTTAGAGTTGTGACTAGAGGTGGTAAAATGACTCAGGAACCTTTGTATCCTGAGGGCCATCCTAAGAGAATTGAGCAAGATTCTCAAAGAGTTAATACTGATGCACCTAGTCATTCTAGTAATAAAAGGAAAAAGAATGATGATAGGACTTTGCATGCTACTAGTGAACCTGTTATAGAGACACCTGAGAATCCAAATGATATTTCTATTTCTAATGCTGAGACACAATCTGGTAATGAACATGAGCCTAGTGATAATATTAATGCTGATGTTCATGTTGATGCTCAACCTAGTAATGATAATGATGTGGAGATTGAACCCACTGTTGATCTTGATAATGTTGGGGAACGTTGCATGGGAAACAAAAATTTTCCTACGCACACACAAGATCTATCCATGGTGATGAGCATCTACGAGAGGGAGAGTGAATCTACATACCCTTGTAGATCGCTAAGCGGAAGCGTTTAAGAAATGCGGTTGATGTAGTCGAACGTCTCCGCGATCCAAATCGCAAGTCGTCCCTCGATCCGATCACGAACTAGTGCCGAACGAACGGCACCTCCGCATTCAACACACGTACGGCTTGATGACGCCTTCACCTCCTCGATCCAGCGAGCGACGGTGAAGTAGTAGATGAGTTCCAGCAGCACGACGGCGTGGTGATGGTGGTGAGGAACAATCTCAGCAGGGCTTCGCCAAGCGCTACGGAGATTATGACGGAGGAACTAGAGGGTTAGGGTTGCCGCACACGGCTTGGGGAAATCTTGATGTATATCGTGTGCTAGCCCTGCCCCTCTATTTATATGTTGAGCCTTGGGGTCTAAACTTGGAGTAAAAGCCTCCTCCAGGTCGGTTTTGCCCGCACAAGGTCGGTTTGGCCCGCAGGAAAAGAGTCCAACTCGGATCCTTGCAGTACCGCGCACAAGCGGTAGTACCGCTTCACATAAGCGGTAGTACCGCTTGGGCGGTAGTACCGCTTCACACAAGCGGTAGTACCGCTTACGCGGCAGCAAAACTACTTTTGCACTTTCCAATACCTCGTGGGCTTTTTCCTTTTGGCCCATATAAAGTGTTGCTGCACCCGAACACTTCGGTAAACATCCGGAACCCCTTCCGGTGAATTCCGGAACCCTTCCGGAGATCAAAACACTATTATCACATATATCAATCTTTACCTCCGGACTATTCCGGAGATCCTCGTCATGTCCGGGATCTTATCCGGGACTCCGAACAACCTTCGGTCACCAACAAAATAACTCAACTATACTAATCGTCACCAAACGTTAAGTGTGTAGACCCTGCGGGTTCGAGAACTATGTAGACATGACCGAGACACCTCTACGGTCAATAACCAATAGCGGGACCTGGATGCCCATATTGGCTCCTACATATTCTACGAAGATCTTTATCGTTTGAACCTCTATGTCAAGGATTCAGTTAATCCCGTATGCTGTTCCCTTTGTTCTTCGGTATGTTACTTACCCGAGATTCGATCGTCGGTATCTCTATACCTAGTTCAATCTCGTTACCGGCAAGTCTCTTTACTCGTTCCGTAATACAAGATCTCGTGGCTAACACTTTAGTCACATTGCTTGCAAGGCTCATTGTGATGTTGTATTACCGAGTGGTCCCTGAGATACCTCTCCGTCATACGGAGTAACAAATCCCAGTCTTGATCCATGCCAACCCAACAGACACCCTCGGAGATACCTGTAGAGCACCTTTATAGTCACCCAGTTACGTTGCGACGTTTGATACACACAAGGTATTCCTCCGGTGTCAGTGAGTTGCATGACCTCATGGTCAAAGGAACAGATACTTGACATGCAGAAAACAATAGCAATAAACTGACACGATCATATGCTACGTTTATAGTTTGGGTCTTGTCCATCACATCATTCTCCTAATGATGTGATCCCGTTATCAAATGACATCTCATGTCAATGGCTAGGAAACCTTAACCATCTTTGATCAACGAGCTAGTCAACTAGAGGCTTACTAGGGACACAGTGTTGTCTATGTACCCACACATGTATTTGAGTTTCCAATCAATACAATTATAGCATGGATAATAAACGATTATCATGAACAAGGAAATATAATAATAACCAATTTATTATTGCCTCTAGGGCATATTTCCAACAGTCTCCCACTTGCACTAGAGTCAATAATCTAGTTCACATCACTATGTGATTTACATTGTAATGAATCGAACACCCATGCAGTTCTGGTGTTGTTCATGTTTAGCCCTTGGAAGAGGTTTAGTCATCGGATCTGCAACATTCAGATCCGTGTGTACTTTGCAAATATTTATGTCGTCCTCCTTGATGTAATCGCGGATGGAATTGAAACGTCGCTTTATGTGTCTGGTCCTCTTGTGAAATCTTGGTTCCTTGGCTAGAGCAATGGCACCAGTATTATCACAAAACAGAGTCATTGGGTTAAGTGCACTAGGCACTACTCCAAGATCTGTCATGAACTCCTTCATCCAGACACCTTCCTTCGCCGCCTCCGAGGCAGCGATGTACTCCGCTTCGCATGTAGAATCTGCTACCACGCTTTGCTTGGAACTGCACCAGCTAACCGCACCCCCATTAAGAATAAATACGTATCCGGTTTGCGACTTAGAGTCATCCGGATCAGTGTCAAAGCTTGCATCGACGTAACCCTTTACGACGAGCTCTTGATCACCTCCATAAACGAGAAACATATCCTTAGTCCTTTTCAGGTACTTCAGGATATTCTTGACCGCCGTCCAGTGTTCCAATCCTGGATCACTTTAAAACCTTCCGACCATACTTATGGCAAGGCTGACATCGGGTCTTGTGCACAGCATTGCATACATGATAGAGCCTATGGCCGAAGCATAGGGGATGACACTCATCTTTTCTCTATCTTCTGCAGTCACTGGGCATTGAGTCTTACTCAACTTCACACCTTGCAATACAGGCAAGAACCTCTTCTTGGACTGATCCATTTTGAACTTCTTCAAAACTTTGTCAAGGTATGTGCTTTGTGAAAGTCCTATTAAGCGTCTCGATCTATCTCTATAGATCTTGATGCCTAATATGAAAGCAGCTTCTCCTAGGTCCTTCATTGAAAAACTCTTGTTCAAATATTCCTTCACGCCTTCCAACATTTCTATATTGTTTCCAATCAGCAATATGTCATCCACATATAATATTAGAAACGCTATAGAGCTCCCACTCACTTTCTTGTAAATACAAGCTTCTCCGTAAACTTGTATAAACTCGAACGCTTTGATCACCTCATCAAAACGAAGATTCCAACTCCAAGATGCTTGCACCAGTCCATAAATGGATCGCTGGAGTTTGCAAACTTAGTCAGCATTCTCTGGATCGACAAAACCTTCTGGTTGCATCATATACAACTCTTCCTTAAGGAAACCGTTAAGGAACGCTGTTTTGACATCCATCTGCCAAATTTCATAATCGAAAAAAGCAGCTATTGCTAACATGATTCTGACGGACTTAAGCATCGCTACGGGTGAGAAGGTCTCATCGTAGTCAACTCCTTGAACTTGTGAAAAACCCTTTGCCACAAGTCGAGCTTTATAGACGGTGACATTACCGTCCGCGTCCGTCTTCCTCTTAAAGATCCATTTGTTCTGAATGGCCTTACGCCCTTCAGGTAATACTTCCAAAGTCCATACTTTGTTTTCATACATGGATCCCATCTCGGATTTCATGGCCTCTAACCACTTCTATGAATCCGGGCCCATCATCGCTTCTCCATAGCTCGTAGGTTCATCGTTGTCTAACAACATGACCTCTAAGACAGGGTTGCCATACCACTCGGGAGTAGTACGTGTCCTTGTCGACCTACGAGGTTCAATAGCAACTTGATCCAAAGCTTCATGATCATCATCATCAACTTCCTCTTCAGCTAATGTAGGCTCCACAGAAACAACTTTCTGCGCTGCGCTACTCTCAGGTTGAAGTAAAGGTTCAACAACCTCATCAAGTTCTATCTTCCTCCCACTCAATTCTTTCGAGAGAAACTCTTTCTCAAGAAACGTTCCGTTTTTAGCGACAAACACTTTGCCTTCGGATCTGAGGTAGAAGGTATACCCAACTGTATCTTTTGGGTATCCTATGAAGACGCATTTCTCCGCTTTGGGTTCCAGCTTTTCAGGCTGAAGCTTTTTGACATAAGCATCACATCCCCAAACTTTAAGAAACGACAGCTTTGGCTTCTTGTCAAACCAAAGTTCATATGGCGTCGTCTCAACGGATTTCGATGGTGCCCTATTTAAAGTGAATGCAGCTGTCTCTAATGCATAACCCCAAAACGATAGTGGCAAATCGGCAAGAGACATCATAGATCGCACCATATCCAATAAGGTTCGATTACGACGTTCGGACACACCATTACGCTGTGGTGTTCCAGGCGGTGTTAATTGTGAAACAATTCCACACTGTCTTAAGTGACTGCCAAACTCATAACTCAGATATTCTCCTCCTCGATCAGATCGTAGGAATTTAATCTTCTTGTTACGATGATTCTCAACTTCACTCTGAAATTGTTTGAACTTTTCAAATGTTTCAGACTTGTGTTTCATTAAGTAAATATACCCATATCTACTTAAGTCATCAGTGAAGGTGAGAAAATAACGATAACCACCGCGCGCCTCAATACTCATCGGACCACACACATCAGTATGTATGATTTCCAATAAGTCACTTGCCCGTTCCATTGTTCCAGAGAACGGCGTTTTAGTCATCTTGCCCATGAGGCATGGCTCACATGTGTCAAGTGATTCAAAATCAAGTGACTCCAAAAGTCCATCAGCATGGAGCTTCCTCATGCGTTTTACGCCAATATGACCTAAACGGCAGTGCCACAAGAAAGTGGTATTATCATTATCAATTCTACATCTTTTGGCATCAATGTTATGAACATGTGTATCATTACTATCGAGATTCAATAAGAATAAACCCCTCACATTGGGTGCATGACCATAAAAGATATTACTCATATAAATAGAACAACCATTATTCTCTGATTTAAATGAGTAACCGTCTCGCAATAAACAAGATCCAGATATAATGTTCATGCTTAACGCAGGCACTAAATAACAATTATTCAGGTTCATCACTAATCCCGATGGTAATCGAAGAGCGAGCGTGCCGACGGCGATCACATCAACCTTGGAACCATTTCCCACGCGCATCGTCACTTCGTCCTTTGCCAGCCTCCGTCTATTCCGCAGTTCCTGTTTTGAGTTGCAAATATGAGCAACCGCACCGGTATCAAATACCCAGGCACTACAACGAGAGTTGGTAAGGTACACATCAATAACATGTATATCATATATACCTTGTTTGTTGTTGGCCGCCTTCTTGTCAGCCAAATACTTGCGGCAGTTCCGCTTCCAGTGTCCAGTTCCCTTGCAATGAAAACACACAGTTTCTGGTTTGGGTCCAACCTTGGGTTTCTTCACGAGAGGAGCAACTGCTTTGCCACTCTTCTTGGAGTTACCCTTCTTACCCTTGCCATTTATCTTGAAACTAGTGGTTTTATTGACCATCAACACTTGATGCTCCTTCTGAATTTCAGACTCAGCGACTTTCAGCATCGCAAACAGCTCGGCGACTGACTTGTTCATCCCGTGCATGTTATAGTTCAACACAAAGCTCTTGTAGCTAGGTGGCAATGATTGAAGAACTCTGTCAGTGATAGCCTCTGGCGGAAGGGGCATCCCTAAATCAGCCAGACGGGTGGAGTACCCAGACATTCTGAGTATGTGATCACTGATAGTGCCGTTCTCCTCCATCTTGCAAGCATAGAACTTATCGGAGATCTCATATCTCTCGATCCGGGCATTCTTCTGAAAGATAAACTTCAACTTCTGGAACATCTCATATGTTCCATGACGTTCAAAACGTCTTTGAAGTCCCGGTTCTAAGCCATACAATAATGCACATTGAACTATTGAGTAATCATCAGAACGAGCCTGCCAGGCGTTCACAACGTCTAGAGACTCAACTGGAGCGGGTGGATCACCAAGCGGTGCATCAAGGACATAAGCCTTCTGGGAAGCCGTAAGGATAATCCTTAGATTACGGGCCCAGTCCACAAAGTTACTTCCATCATCTTTCAACTTAGCTTTCTCTAGGAACGCATTAAAATTCAGGGGTGCTACTGCGCGAGCCATGATCTACAACATAAATATTGCAAAGACAACTTAGACTATTATTCTAGATAATGAGTTTAATTAATCATATTACTTAAAAAACTCCCACTCAAATTGACATCCCTCCGGTCATTCGAGTGTAACATGATCCAAATCCACCAACTCAAGTCCGATCATCACGTGAGTCGAGGTGGTTTCAATGGTGAACATCTTCATGTTGATCATATCTACTATATGACTCATGTTCGACCTTTCGGTATCTTGTGTTCCGAGGCCATGTCTGTACATGCTAGGCTCGTCAAGTTTAACCCGAGTGTTTCCGCACGTGCAACATGGCTTACACCCGTTGTATGTGAACGTAGAGTCTATCACACCCGATCATCACGGCGTGTCTCGAAACGACGAACTTTCGCAACGGTGCACACTCGGGGAGAACACAATTTTATCTTGAAATTTAAGTGAGGGATCACCTTATAATGCTACCGTCGTCCTAAGCAAAATAAGATGCATAAAAGGATTAACATCACATGCAAATCATAAGTGACATGATATGGCCATGAACTTGTGCTTTTGATCTCCATCTCCAAAGCACCGGCATGATCTCCATCGTCACCGGCATGACACCATGATCTCCATCATCTTGATCTCCATCAACGTGTCGCCATGAGGTTGTCGCGCCGACTGTTGCTTCCACGACTATTGCTAACGTTTAGCGATAAAGTAAAGCATTACATCGCGCTTAATGATTGACACGCAGGTCATACAATAATTAAAGACAACTCTATGGCTCCTGCCAGTTGCCGTACTCATCGACATGCAAGTCGTGATATTCTATACAACACATGATCATCTCATACATCACATATATCTCATCATGTAATTGGCCATATCACATCACAACATACCCTGCAAAAACAAGTTAGACGTCCTCTAATTGTTGTTGCGAATTTTACGTGGCTGCTACGGGTTTGCAAGAACCGTTCTTACCTACGCAAAACCACAACGTGGTGTAGTGATTGCTTTTTGATCTTCTAAAAGAACCCTCTTCATTGAAATCGATTCAACTAAAGTGAGAGAGACAGACACCCGCTAGCCATCTTTATGCAACGAAGTTACATGTCAGTTGAAGGAACCTGTCTCGCGTAAGTGTACGCGTAATGTCGGTCCGGGCCGCTTCATCTCACAATACTGCCGAATCAAGTATCAACTTGTAACGGCAAGCAATATGTATACACCCACGCCCACAACTCGTTTGTGTTCTACTCGAGATCTCATCTACGCATAGACCTAGCTCAGATGCCACTGTTGGGGAACGTTGCATGGGAAACAAAAATTTTCCTACGCACACACAAGATCTATCCATGGTGATGAGCATCTACGAGAGGGAGAGTGAATCTACATACCCTTGTAGATCGCTAAGCGGAAGCGTTTAAGAAACGCGGTTGATGTAGTCGAACGTCTCCGCGATCCAAATCGCAAGTCGTCCCTCGATCCGATCACGAACTAGTGCCGAACGGACGGCACCTCCGCGTTCAACACACGTACGGCTTGATGACGCCTTCACCTCCTCGATCCAGCGAGCGACGGTGAAGTAGTAGATGAGTTCCAGCAGCACGACGGCGTGGTGATGGTGGTGAGGAACAATCTCAGCAGGGCTTCGCCAAGCGCTACGGAGATTATGACGGAGGAACTAGAGGGTTAGGGTTGCCGCACACGGCTTGGGGAAATCTTGATGTATATCGTGTGCTAGCCCTGCCCCTCTATTTATATGTTGAGCCTTGGGGTCTAAACTTGGAGTAAAAGCCTCCTCCAGGTCGGTTTTGCCCGCACAAGGTCGGTTTGGCCCGCAGGAAAAGAGTCCAACTCGGATCCCTGCAGTACCGCGCACAAGCGGTAGTACCGCTTCACACAAGTGGTAGTACCGCTTGGGCGGTAGTACCGCTTCACACAAGCGGTAGTACCGCTTACGCGGCAGCAAAACTACTTTTGCACTTTCCAATACCTCGTGGGCTTTTTCCTTTTGGCCCATATAAAGTGTTGCTGCACCCGAACACTTCGGTAAACATCCGGAACCCCTTTCGGTGAATTCCGGAACCCTTCCGGAGATCAAAACACTATTATCACATATATCAATCTTTACCTCCGGACTATTCCGGAGATCCTCGTCATGTCCGGGATCTTATCTGGGACTCCGAACAACCTTCGGTCACCAACAAAATAACTCAACTATACTAATCGTCACCAAACGTTAAGTGTGTAGACCCTGCGGGTTCGAGAACTATGTAGACATGACCGAGACACCTCTACGGTCAATAACCAATAGCGGGACCTGGATGCCCATATTGGCTCCTACATATTCTACGAAGATCTTTATCGTTTGAACCTCTATGTCAAGGATTCAGTTAATCCCGTATGCTGTTCCCTTTGTTCTTCGGTATGTTACTTACCCGAGATTCGATCGTCGGTATCTCTATACCTAGTTCAATCTCGTTACCGGCAAGTCTCTTTACTCGTTCCGTAATACAAGATCTCGTGGATAACACTTTAGTCACATTGCTTGCAAGGCTCATTGTGATGTTGTATTACCGAGTGGGCCCTGAGATACCTCTCCGTCATACGGAGTAACAAATCCCAGTCTTGATCCATGCCAACCCAACAGACACCCTCGGAGATACCTGTAGAGCACCTTTATAGTCACCCAGTTACGTTGCGACATTTGATACACACAAGGTATTCCTCCGGTGTCAGTGAGTTGCATGACCTCATGGTCAAAGGAACAGATACTTGACATGCAGAAAACAATAGCAATAAACTGACACGATCATATGCTACGTTTATAGTTTGGGTCTTGTCCATCACATCATTCTCCTAATGATGTGATCCCGTTATCAAAAGACATCTCATGTCAATGGCTAGGAAACCTTAACCATCTTTGATCAACGAGCTAGTCAACTAGAGGCTTACTAGGGACACAGTGTTGTCTATGTACCCACACATGTATTTGAGTTTCCAATCAATACAATTATAGCATGGATAATAAACGATTATCATGAACAAGGAAATATAATAATAACCAATTTATTATTGCCTCTAGGGCATATTTCCAACAGATAACCCACAACCTAAGAATAGAAGATATGATAAGAGAGACTTTGTTGCTAGGAAGCATGGTAAGGAAAGAGAACCATGGGTTCAGAAACCCATGCCCTTTCCTCCTAAACCATCCAAGAAAAAGGATGATGAGGATTTTGAGCGCTTTGTTGAAATGCTTAGATTTGTCTTTTCGCGTATGCGCTTGACTGATATTCTGAAAATGTCTCCTTATGCTAAGTATGTGAAAGATATTGTGACAAATAAAAGAAAGATACCGGAAGCTGAGATTTCCACCATGCTTGCTAATTATACCTTTAAGGGTGGAATACCAAAGAAACTAGGAGATCCCGGAGTACCTACTATACCATGCTCTATTAAAAGAAACTATGTTAAAACTGCTTTATGTGACCTTGGAGCTGGTGTTAGTGTTATGCCTTTCTCTTTGTATCGTAGACTTGATTTGAATAAGTTGACACCTACTGAAATCTCTTTACAAATGGCTGATAAATCAACTGCTTTACCCATCGGTATTTGTGAGGATGTGCCTGTCGTAGTTGCAAATGTTACTATCCTAACGGACTTTGTTATTCTTGATATTCCTGAGGACGACAGTATGTCTATCATCCTTGGTAGACCTTTTTTGAATATTGCAGGGGCTGTTATTGATTGCAACAAAGGCAATGTCACTTTTCATGTTAATGGTAATGAGCATACGGTACACTTTCCGAAGAAACAACCTCAAGTTCATAGTATCAACTCCATTGAAAAAATTTCAACGATTATTATTGGAGATTTTGAATTCCCTCTCCCTACTGTCAAGAAGAAATATGATATACTTATTGTTGGGGACATGCATATCCCCATTGAGGTAACCTAGTGTTATTCGAAAATTCTCCGGTTCCGTGTCATTCGAAAAAAGTTTGTCAATAAGACTTGATCAACCTTATTGATGGATTCTTTTTGATGAGCATGAGATGGATGAATTTAGGAGGCAAAAGCTTCTGCACCCAACTTTTACTTTCTGTTATTTAGATTAAATAAAGCAAAAATACTATTATACTTCTGTTTTCTGATTTATCCGTGCAATAAAAAATGACCTAAAAATAAAAGTTCTCCAAATGCCCTGAAAATGTAGTATGATTTTTTCTGAAATATTTAAGAATTTGTGGCACTGAGAACACATCAGGGGGCTGCACCAGTGGGCCACAAGCCTGCAGGGCGCGCCCACCCCCCCTGGGCGCGCCCCCTGGCTTGTGGGTCCCACGTAGGCCCCCCTCACTTATTCCAGCACCCATCCACTTCGTCTTCCTCCAGAAAAAATCCCACCATTGCTCAAACCCGTGTTCTAGCTCATTTTGCTGCCATTTTCGATCTCCTTGTGCAAAGCTCCATTTGCAAAACTGTTTTGGGGGATTGTTTTTCGGTATGTGACTCCTCCAATGGTCCAATTAGTTTTTGTTCTAGTGCTTTATATATTGCAAATTTTTGCTGCTGTGGTGACCTTGTTCTTGAGCTTGCATGTCAAATTTGTATGGTCCCAAGTAGTTTTGATGCATGATATAGCCTCTAGGCACTTGTAGGAGTAGTTGCTATAAGTTTTGTTGAGTTGTGTTCACCTTTATTTTGAGTCACTAAAAATTTCAGAAATTCTTTAGAAAAAGAAAGATGTTGAGGAGAATATACCAAGGTGGTTCCTCGAGCAAGAAGGCCCCGAGACTCGCGTTACGTGAGCCCGACTTTGAACCACCGAGGGAAGCTCAAGTGCGGCCTTGTGAATGGCCGTCGGATCAATTCCTGGTTCATGCCGGTTTCAAGGAAGAATTTTACGCGTACATATGAAATGCCGGCCTTGAAGATTTCGTTTTAGACCAATGCAAGCAATATTATCAACTCACTGATTCCTTCATGCGGAGGTTTGAATTTTCATCCAGGCGTAATACACATTCTGTTCTATTAAATCTTTATGATGAATCCTATACTATGGACCTAGAAGATTTTAACCGTGCATGCAAAATTCCACAATGGGGCAGCCATAGTGATCCTCACAAAACTGAATATAATGATTTCCTTGCTGGCATCACTGTGGGAGAAACTAGAAACATTACACAGGCTACCTTGGGGAGCATTCACTTCCCTGCTATACATTATTTTGCTCTCTTCATAGGTAGATGTATTAACGGTAAACATGATCATAGCCACCTTTGTGTTCCTGATCTTACTATTCTTAAGAGTGCGGTAATGGGTGATAGACAATATAACTTGGGGGCTATTATTGCTAGGAGGCTACATAAAAATGCTAAGGAAGGAGATTTCTTTGGCGAGATTTATGCCACTCGAGTAGCTAATTATCTTGGGGTACCCATAAGGGAGAACGATATTGAGCTACCACCGGCTTTTCTTGATTATGAGGCTATGGTGCGCTACCAGTTTCTTGAGAGGAACGAACAGTCCTTCCTGTACCGACTAATTTTTGATAGACAACATGTTGTCCATATTACCCTTCCTGCTCCTGCCTTCTTTAACTTTCAGGAAAAACGGAGACACTTTATAACTAGAGAGGAGGCAAACGAGTACGAGAGAGAGGCGGAAGCCGCTCGCCTCCGCGCTGCAGCCGCTCAGGCAGTAGCTGCCGTAGCACAGTACAATCCCAACTATGATTTGGATATTATTCGGGCCAGCCATGGCCCTAGACCAACTTAGGCCAAAAGCCTAAGCTTGGGGGAGTACGTATTTCTCACCAACATTACATTAATGTTCACACACTCATCATAGCAGTCGGTGCTTATACTTTTTCATTGTACCATCTATGGTATTTTATTTCTGCTTTCCGCTTTCTTCTTGTGTGCTTAATTAACCTTGAGAAAATCCAAAAAAAATTAGTTCTAGCTTTACCTTTTAGTTTGTTTAGTTGTATATATCATTAAAAGAAAACCCAAAAAGATTTCTCGTTCTTCTTTTGCTTGTTGGGAGCTCTCCCGTGTAAATAGATTTTCTCGTTCTTGTTCTGAAATTTCTTTTCTTTGGGTCATAAGGAGAAGACCACGATGAAAAAGTTGAGTGGCTCTCATATGCATTATTGTTTATCTATCAGAGAGCCCATATTACCTTGCCTTCTCCTTTGAGTTATTGTTTGTAGATTCCAGCTTAGTCCAATGCACGTGCACTCTTATTATTATTCACACCGTTCAGTTTTGAAAGTGAAAGGCAATAATGACGATATATGATGAAGTGATTGAGATGGAGAAAAGCTAGTATGAACTCGACCTATTTTGTTTTTGTAAATATGATTAGCTCATCGTTATGGATTTAGCTCATTATGGATGAAACATGTTTGCAATGACAATTAGAGATTATAGTTACTCATGCCATGCTTAATTAGCTAAGAGTGTATAATGGTTTGTCTTGAGTGCCAACATGCATTTTAAAATGGTTGTGATGCAGTATGATAGAATGGTATCCTTCTCTGAATGATTCAAGTGGCGTGACTTGGCACATGTTCACGCATGTAGTTGAAACAAAATCAACATAGCCTCCACGATATTTATGTTCATGGTGATTTATATCCTACTCATGCTTGCATTCAATGTTGGTTAATCTCAATGCATGATTATGACTATTGTCGCTCTCTAGTTGGTCGCTTCCCAGTCTCTTGCTAGCCTTCACCTGTACTAAGCGGGAATACTGCTTGTGCATCCATTTCCATAAACCCAAGGTTGTTCCATATGAGTCCACCATACCTACCTATATGCGGTATTTACCTGCCGTTCCAAGTAAATTTGCATGTGCCAAACTCTAAACCTTGAAACAATATTCTGTTTTGTATGCCCGAATCGCTCATGTAGTGACTAGGGGTTGTCAGTATCTTCCATGCTAGGTGGGTTATTCTCACGATATGTGTTGATTCACTATCATTCACGAGAAAGTGGCTGGTATTCGGGATGCCCAGTTCCATGCTCAAAAATGAAATCAAATATAATGAAACAAAACTCCCCCAGGATTGTTGTTTGTATGGACGGTACCCGTGGATTCGGCCCGCCGTGGAGTGTGATTGATTGGTGGAGGGGGAGTAAAAACTTTACTATTCTGTTTGGGAACCGCCTATAATGTATCTAGCATGGAAGATACCGAGATCTCTCGGTTGTTATGTTGACAATGAAAGCATACCGCTCAAAATTATTATTCATCCTTATTTTAAAAGCTCGAGCTCTGGCACCTCTGTAAATCAATGCTTCCCTCTGCGAAGGGCCTATATATTTTACTTTATTGCTGAGTCATCATCCTCTTATACAAAGCACCAGTTAGAGAGCACCACCGTCATTTGTATGCTTTGTTATTAATTGATATTGAGCATGAGTGTGACTGGATCTCTTTTACCATGAATTACAATGTCTAGTCAGTCCTTGTTCTTCGGAGGTGCTCTGCATTTATGTTTTGCGGTCTCAGAAAGGGCTAGCGAGATACCATTATATCATATTGTATCATGATTGTTTTGATAAAATTGTTGTCATCCGAGATTTATTATTATTGCTCGCTAGTTGATTATGCCATTGATATGAGTAAATGTGAGACCTAAATGTTATTGTGAATGTGGTTAGTCTATAATCTTTGCTGAAAAATTGCACATCTGTTAGGCATATTTAGAACAGCAAGATCAAACAGAGTTTGTAAAAGTTTTTCTTTATCACTTTTAGTTTAGCAACTGAATTGCTTGAGGACAAGCAAAGGTTTAAGCTTGGGGGAGTTGATACGTCTCCAACGTATCCACTTTTCCAAACTCTTTTGCCCTTGTTTTGGACTCTAATTTGCATGATTTGAATGGAACTAACCCGGACTGATGCTGTTTTCAGCAGAATTGCCTTCGTGTTATTTTTTGTGCAGAAATAAAAGTTCTCGGATTGACCTGAAAATTTACGGAGAATATTTTTGGAATTAATAAAAAATATTGGCGAAAGAATCAACAGTAGGGGGGCCACCACCTGGCCACAAGCCACAGGGGCGCGCCCTAGGGGGGTGGCGGCGGCTCCGTATCGTAAAACGCGATGAACTCTTCTCTCTGATTTTTTTCTCCCCGAATAGGAATATATAGGAGTGGAAACGAGGTCGGAGGAGCAACAGGGGGCCCAAAAGCCACAGGGGCGCGCCCTAGGGGGGTGGGCGCGCCCCCCTGGCTTGTGGCCAGGTGGTGGCCCCCCTACTGTTGATTCTTTCGCCAATATTTTTTATTAATTCCAAAAATATTCTCCGTAAATTTTCAGGTCAATCCGAGAACTTTTATTTCTGCACAAAAAATAACACGAAGGCAATTCTGCTGAAAACAGCATCAGTCCGGGTTAGTTCCATTCAAATCATGCAAATTAGAGTCCAAAACAAGGGCAAAAGAGTTTGGAAAAGTGGATACGTTGGAGACGTATCAACTCCCCCAAGCTTAAACCTTTGCTTGTCCTCAAGCAATTCAGTTGCTAAACTAAAAGTGATAAAGAAAAACTTTTACAAACTCTGTTTGATCTTGCTGTTCTAAATATGCCTAACAGATGTGCAATTTTTCAGCAAAGATTATAGACTAACCACATTCACAATAACATTTAGGTCTCACATTTACTCATATCAATGGCATAATCAACTAGCGAGCAATAATAATAAGTCTCGGATGACAACAATTTTATCAAAACAATCATGATACAATATGACATAATGGTATCTCGCTAGCCCTTTCTGAGACCGCAAAACATAAATGCAGAGCACCTCTGGAGAACAAGGACTGACTAGACACTGTAATTCATGGTAAAAGAGATCCAGTCATACTCATACTCAAAATCAATTAATAGCAAAGCATACAAATGACGGTGGTGCTCTCTAACTGGTGCCTTAATTTTATAAAATGATGATGACTCAACAGTAAAGTAAAATAGATAGGCCCTTCACAGAGGGAAGCATTGATTTGCAGAGGTGCCAGAGCTCGAGCTTTTAAAACAGGGATGAATAATAATTTTGAGAGGTATGCTTTCATTGCCAACACAACAACTAAGAGATCTCGATATCTTCCATGCTAGATACATTATAGGCGGTTCCCAAACAGAATAGTAAAGTTTTTACTCCCCCTCCACCAAATCAATCACACTCCACGGCGGGACGAATCCACGGGTACCGTCCATACAAACACAATCCTGGGGGAGTTTTGTTTATTATATTTTGACTTAAATTTTGAGCATGGAACTGGGCATTCCAATTACCAGCCACTTTCTCGTGAATGATAGTGAATCAACACGTATCGTGAGAATAACCCACCTAACATGGAAGATACTGACAGCCCCCAGTCACTACATGAGCGATTTGGGCATACAAAACGGAATATTTATTTGAAGGTTTGGAGAGTGGCACATGCAAATTTACTTGGAACGGCAGGTTAATACCGCATATAGGTATGTATGGTGGACTCATATGGAACAACTTTGAGTTTATGGAGATGGATGCACAAGCAGTATTCCCGCTTAGTACAAGTGAAGGCTAGCAAAAGACTGGGAAGCGACCAACTAGAGAGCGACAACAGTCATAGACATGCTTTGAGATTAACCAACGTTGAATACAAGCATGAGTAGGATATAAATCACCATGAACATAAACATCGTGGAGGCTATGTTGGTTTTGTTTCAACTACGTGCGTGAACATGTGCCAAGTCAAGCCACTCGAATCATTCAGAGGAGGATACCATTCTATCATACTACATCACAACTATTTTAATATGCATGTTGGCACTCAAAACAAACCATTATTAACTCTTAGCTAATTAAGCATGGCATGAGTAACTATAATCTCTAATTGTCATTGCAAACATGTTCAACCCATAATGAGCTGAATCCTGAACGATGAGCTAATCGTTTTTACAAAAACAAAATAGGTCGAGTTCATACCAGCTTTTCTCCATCTCAGTCATTTCATCATATATCGTCATTATTGCCTTTCACTTGCACGACCTAAAGATGTGAATAATAATAAGAGTGCACGTGCATTGGACTAAGCTGGAATCTGCAAACAATAACTCAAAGGAGAAGGCAAAGCAATATAGGCTCTATGTAAGATAAACAATAATGCATACGAGAGCCACTCAACATTTTCATCGTGGTTTTCTCCTTACGACCCAAAGAAAAATAAGAAAAATTATTTACACGGGAAATCTCCCAACAAGCAAAAGAAGAACGAGAAATCTTTTTGGGTTTTCTTTTAATACTGCAACTAAGTAAACTAGAAGGTAAAGCTAGAACTATTTTTTTTTTGGATTTTCTCAAGATTAATTAAACACACATAAGAAGAAAGCATGAAGAAGAAATAAACTACCATGGATGGTACAATGAAAGAGTATGAACACCGACAACTGGAATGAGTGTGTGAACATGAATGTAATGTCGGTGAGAAATACGTACTCCCCCAAGTGCCTAGAAGCTATATCATGCATCAAAACTACTTGGGACCATACAAATTTGACATGCAAGCTCAAGAACAAAGTCACCACAGCAGCAAAAATTTTCAATATATAAAGCACTAGAACAAAAACTAATTGGACCATTGGAGGAGTCACATACCGATGAGCAATCCCCTAAAACAGTTTTGCAAATGGAGCTTTGAGCAAGGAGATCGAAAATAGCAGCAAAACGAGCTAGAACACGGGTTTGAGCAATGGTGGGATTTTTTCTAGAGGAAGACGAAGTGGATGGTGGCTGGAATAAGTGAGGGGGGCCCACTTGGGACCCACAAGCTAGGGGGGCATGCCCAGGGGGGGTGGGCGCCCTGCAGGCTTGTGGCCCACTGGTGCAGCCCCCTGATGCATGCTTAGTGCCAAAAATTCTAAAATATTCCAGAAAAAATCATACTAAATTTTCAGGGCATTCTGAGGACTTTTATTTTCAGATCATTTTTCTATTGCACGGATAAAACAGAAAACAGGAGAATAATAGCATTTTCACTTAATTGAAACTAAGGAACAGAAAATAAAAGTTGGGTACAGAAGGTTGTGCTTTCTAAATTCATCCATCTCATGCTCATCGAAAAGAATCCATCAATAAGGTTGATCAAGTCTTATTGACAAACTTTTTCCGAAGGTCATGGAACCGGAGAATTTTCGAATAACACTAGGTTACCTCTATGGGGATATGCATGTCCCCAACAATAAGTATATCATATTTCTTCTTGGCAGTAGGAAGAGGGAATTCAAAACCTCCAATAATAATCGTTGAAACCTTTTCAATGGAATTGACACTATGAACTTGAGGTTGTTTCTTTGGAAAATGTACCGTATGCTCATTACCATTAACATGAAAAGTGACATTGCCCTTGTTGCAATCAATGACAGCCCCTGCAGTATTCAAAAAGGGTCTACCAAGGATGATCGACATACTGTCGTCCTCGGGAATATCAAGAATAACAAAGTCCGTTAGAATAGTAACGTTTGCAACCACAACAGGCACATCCTCGCAAATACCGATGGGTAAAGCAGTTGATTTATCAGCTATTTGCAAAGAGATTTCAGTAGGTGTCAACTTATTCAAATCAAGTCTACGATATAAAGAGAAAGGCATAACACTAACACCAGCTCCAAGGTCACATAAAGCAGTTTTAACATAATTTCCTTTAATAGAGCATGGTATAGTAGGTACTCCGGGATCTCCTAATTTCTTTGGCATTCCACCCTTAAAAGTATAATTAGCAAGCATGGTGGAAATCTCAGCTTCCGGTATCTTTCCTTTATTTGTCACAATATCTTTCATATATTTAGCATAAGGAGACATTTTCAGAATATCAGTCAAGCGCATACGCAAAAAGACAGGTCTAAGCATTTCAACAAAGCGCTCAAAATCTTCATCATCCTTTTTCTTGGATGGCTTAGGAGGAAAGGGCATGGGTTTCTGAACCCATGGTTCTCTTTCTCTACCATGTTTCCTAGCAACAAAGTCTCTTTTATCATATCTCTTATTCTTAGGTTGTGGGTTATCAAGATCAACAGCAGGTTCAATCTCCACATCATTATCATTACTAGGTTGAGCATCAACATGAACATCATCATTAATATTATCACTAGGCTCATATTCATCACTAGATTGTGTCTCAGCATTAGAAATAGAAATATCATTTGGATTCTCAGGTGTATCTATAACAGGTTCACTAGCAGCATGCAAAGTCCTATCGTCATTCTTTTTCCTACTCTTACTGGAACGAGTAGGTGCATCAGTATTAACTCTCTGAGAATCTTGCTCAATTCGCTTAGGATGGCCCTCAGGATACAAAGGTTCCTGAGTCATTCTACCACCTCTAGTCACAACTTTAACAGAATGATCATTGTTCTTACGATTCATTTCATTAAGCAAATCATTTTGAGCCTTGAGTACTTGTTCTACTTGGGTAGTTACCATGGAAGCATGTTTACTAATAAGTTTAAGATCATTGATAGTTCTACTCAAATAATCACCCAAGCGATCAAGCATGTAAGCATTATGTTTCAATTGTCTACTAACATAAGCATTGAAATTTTCTTGCTTGGCTACAAAATTATCAAATTCATCCAAGCATTGGCTAGCAGACTTATTATAAGGAATATCTCCTTCATCAAATTTACGGAGAGAATTTACCTCTACTACCTGTGTAGGGTTATCAAGACCATGTATTTCTTCAATAGGTGGTAGATTCTTAACATCTTCAGCTTTAATACCTTTTTCTTTCATAGATTTCTTTGCCTCTTGCATATCTTCAGGACTGAGAAATAGTATACCTCTTTTCTTCGGAGTTGGCTTTGGGGGTGGTTCGGGAATAGTCCAATCATTATCATTGCTCAATATATTATTCAACTGTAGCTCAACTTGTTCAACAGTTCGTTCCCTGAAAACACAACCAGCACAACTATCTAGGTGGTCCCTAGAAGCATCGGTTAGTCCATTATAAAAGATATCAAGTATTTCGTTTTTCTTGAGAGGATGATCAGGCAAAGCATTAAGTAATTGGAGAAGCCTCCCCCAAGCTTGTGGGAGACTCTCTTCTTCAATTTGCACAAAGTTATATATTTCCTGCAAGGTAGCTTGTTTCTTATGGGCAGGAAAATATTTTTCAGAGAAGTAATATATCATATCCTGGGGACTACGCACACAACCAGGAGCAAGAGATTTAAACCATATCTTAGCATCACCCTTTAATGAGAAAGGAAACAACTTAAGAATATAATAATAGCGAATTTTTTCCTCATGAGTAAATAGGGTGGCTATATCATTCAATTTAGTAAGATGTGCCACAACAGTTTCAGATTCATAACCATAGAAAGGATCAGATTCAACCAAAGTAATTAACTCAGGATCAACAGAGAATTCATAATCCTTATCAGTAACAAAGATAGGTGAAGTAGCAAACTTAGGATCATATTGCATTCTAGCATTCAAAGATTTTTCTTTCCACTTGCGAAGCAATTTCTTAAGATCATCTCTATCCTTACAAGCAAGAAAGTCCCTAGCTACCTCTCCTTCCATAACATAACCTTCAGGGATATCAGGCAATTCATATCTAGGAGAGCTAGGTCTAGCAGGTGTATCATAGTGTTCAGTTTCAATAATTTCATCAGACTCAGAAATATCATCAGTTTCAGCATTCACTCTAGCAATTTGTTCATCAAGAAATTCACCTAGTGGCACAGTATTATCAAGCAAAGTATCATCATAAGCATCATGCATAGTAGAAGTAGCATCATCAATTACTTGCGACATATCAGAATTACTAGCAGGTGGTGGTGTCGCAAATTTACTCATAACAGAAGGTGAATCAAGTGCAGAGCTAGATGGCAGTTCCTTACCTGTCCTCGTAGTCGAGAGGTAGATCTTAGTTTTAGCATCTTTCAGATTCTTCATAGTGATCAACAGATATATATCCCAAGTGACTCAAAGAATAGAGCTATGCTCCCCGGCAACGGCGCCAGAAAATGGTCTTGATAACCCACAAGTATAGGGGATCGCAACAGTTTTCGTGGGTAGAGTATTCAACCCAAATTTATTGATTCGACACAAGGGGAGCCAAAGAATATTCTCGAGTATTAGCAGCTGAGTTGTCAATTCAACCACACCTGAAAGACTTAATATCTGCAGCAAAGTATTCAGTAGCAAAGTAGTATGGAAGTAACGGTAACGATGGCAAAGTGACAGTAGCAGTGTTGTAGTGATTGTAACAGTAGCAACGGAAAAGTAACTTAGCAAAGATCAATATGGAAAAGCTCATAGGCAATGGATCAGTGATGGATAATTATGTCGGATGGCATTCATCATGCAACAGTTATAACATAGGGTGACACAGAACTAGCTCCAATTCATCAATGTAATGTAGGCATGTATTCCATATATAGTCATACGTGCTTATGGAAAAGAACTTGCATGACATCTTTTGTCCTACCCTCCCGTGGCAGTGGGGTCCTAATGGAAACTAAGGGATATTAATGCCTCCTTTTAATAGAGAACCGGACCAAATCATTAGCACTTAGTTAATACATGAACTCCTCAAACTACGGTAATCACCGGAAAGAATCCCAGTTATTGTCACCCTGGGGGATGCGGATCATAACTCGTAATAGGTGTCTACAACTTGCAAGATAGGATCAAGAACACATATATATTCATGAAAAGATAATAGGTTCAGATATGAAATCATGGCACTCGGGCCCTAGTGACAAGCATTAAGCATAGCAAAGTCATAGCAACATCAATCTCAGAACATAGTGGATACTAGGGATCAAACCCTAACAAAACTAACTCGATTACATGGTAAATCTCATCCAACCCATCACCGTCCAGCAAGCCCACAATGGAATTACTCACGAACGGCGGAGAGCATCATGAAATTGGTGATGAAGGATGGTTGGTGATGACGACGGCATCGATTTCCCCTCTCCGGAGCGCAAATCAGGCTCCAGATCTGCCCTCCCGAGGAAGAACAGGAGGTGGCGGCGGCTCCGTATCGTAAACCGCGATGAACTCTTCTCTCTGATTTTTTTCTCCCCGAATAGGAATATATGTTGGAAATATGCCCTAGAGGCAATAATAAATTAGTTATTATCATATTTCCCCGTTCATGATAATAGTTTATTATTCATGCTAGAATTGTTTTGACCGGAAACTAAATACATGTGTGGATAATAGACAAATACTATGTCCCTAGTATGCCTCTACTAGACTAGCTCGTTGATCAAAAGATGGTCAAGGTTTCCTGACCATGGACATGAGTTGTCATTTGATAACGGGATCACATCATTAGGAGAATGATGTGATGGACATGACCCAACCGTTAGCATAGCAAATGATCGTTCAGTTTATTGCTATTGCTTTCACTATGTCAAATACACGTTCCTCTGACCATGAGATCATGCAACTCCCGGATACCGTAGGAATACTTTGGGTGTATCAAACGTCACAACGTTACTGGGTGATTATAAAGGTGCACTACAGGTATCTCCGAAAGTGTTTGTTGAGTTGGCATGGATCGAGATTGGGATTTGTCACTCCGACTATCGGAGAGGTATCTCTGGGCCCTCTCGGTAATACAGCATCACAGAAGCCTTGCAAGCACCGTGACTAAAGAGTTAGTTGCAAGATGATGTATTACGGAACGAGTAAAGAGACTTGCCGGTAACGAGATTGAACTAGGTATTGGATACCGACGATCGAATCTCGGGCAAGTAACATATCGCCAGACAAAGGGAACAACGTATGTTGACATATGAGGTTCACCGATAAAGATCTTCGTGGAATATGTAGGAACCAATATGAGCATCCAGGTTCCGCTGTTAGTTATTGACCGGAGAGTCGTCTCGATCATGTCTACATCATTCCCGAACCCGTAGGGTCCGCATACTTAAGGTTCGATGACGATTTAGTATTATATGAGTTATGTGATTGGTGGCCGAAGTTTGTTCAGAGTCCCGGATGAGATCACAGACACAACGAGGAGTCTCGAAATGGTCGAGAGGTAAAGATTCATATATTGGAAGGCTATATTCGGTCGTCGGAAAGGTTCCGAGTGATTCGGGTATTTTTCGGAGTACCGGGGAGTTACGGGAATTCACCGGGAGAAGTAATGGGCCTTATTGGGCCATACGGGAAAAGGAGAGGCAGGGCACGTGAGGAGGCGCACGCCTCCCCTTGCCCAAACCGAATTGGACTAGGGGAGGGGGCGCAGCCCCCTCTTTCCTTTCCCTCTCCCTTCCCCCTTTCCTACTCCGTATGGGAGGTGGAATCCTACTAGGACTAAGGAGTCCTAGTAGGACTCCCCACACTTGGCGCACCCCTAGGGGGCCGGCCTCCTCCCTCTCATCCTTTATATACGGGGGCAAGGGGGCACCCCAAAGTACACAATTGTCCCATAGCCGTGTGCGGTGCCCCGATCTCCGTTTTCCACCTCGGTCATATTTTCGGAGAGCTTAGGCGAAGCCCTGCCGGAATCACTTCACCGTCACCGTCGCCACGCCGTCGTGCTGACGGAACTCATCTACTACCTCGACGTCTTGCTGGATCAAGAAGGCGAGGAACGTCACCGAGCTGCACGTGTGTAGAACTCGGAGGTGCCGTACGTTCGGTACTCGATCGGTGGAGCTCAAAGGATTGTTCGACTACATCAACCGCGTTGTGAGACGCTTCCCGCTAACGGTCTACGAGGGTATGTAGACACACTCTCCCCTCTTGTAGCGATGCATCTCCATGGATAGATCTTGCGTGAGTGTAGGAAATTTTTGAAATTCATGCTCCGTTCCCCAACAGTGGCATCCGAGCCAGGTCTATGCGTAGATGTGATTTGCACGAGTAGAACACAAACGAGTTGTGGGCGTGGGTGTATACATATTGCTTGCCGTTACTAGTTGATACTTGATTCGGTGGTATTGTGAGATGAAGCGGCCCGGACCGACATTACGCGTACGCTTACGCGAGACAGGTTTCACCGCTACGTGCACTCGTTGCATAAAGGTGACTGGCGGGTGTCTGTCTCTCTCACTTTAGTTGAATCGGTTTCAATGAAGAGGGTTCTTTTAGAAGATCAAAAAGCAATCACTACACCACGTTGTGGTTTTGCGTAGGTAAGAACGGTTCATGCAAACCCGTAGCAGCCACGTAAAACTTGCAACTACAAAGTAGAGGACGTCGAACTTGTTTTTGCAGGGTATGCTGGTGATGTGATTTGGCCAAGACATGATGTGATATAAGTTGTTGTATGAGATGATCATGTTTTGTAAATTATCAGGCAACCGGCAGGAGCCTTATGGTTGTCTCTTTATTGTATGCAATGCCAACGCTATGTAATTGCTTTACTTTACCGCTATGAGTTAGCAGTAGTAGTAGTAATAGCAATTATTGGCGAGACGACCACGACGCTATGATGGAGATCAAGGCGTCACGACGCTACGATGGAGATCAAGGTGTCACGACACTACGATGGAGATCAAGGTGTCAACCCGGTGACGATGGAGATCATGACGGTGCTTTCCTGATGGAGATCAAAAGCACAAGACGATGATGGCCATATCATGTCACATATATTGAATTGCATGTGATGTTAATCCTTTTATGCATCTTATTTTGCTTAGGACGACGGTAGCATTATAAGATGATCCCTTCACTAAATTTCAAGATAAGTGTTCTCCCCTAGTATGCACCGTTGCGAAGGTTCGACCCTTCTAAGCACCACGTGATGATCGGGTGTGATGGATTCTTTCGTTCGCATACAACGGGTGTAAGCCAGTTTTACACACGCAGAATACTTGGGTTAAACTTGACAAGCCTAGCATGTACAGACATGGCCTCGGAACACAAGAGACCGAAAGGTCGAACATGAGTCATATAGTAGATATGATCAACATGAAAGATGTTCACCATTGATAACTAATCCACCTCACGTGATGATCGGACGTGGTTTAGTTGATGTGGATCATGTTACACTTAGACAACTTGAGGGATGTTAATCTAAGTGGGAGTTCTTAAGTAATTTGATTAATTGAACTTCAATTATCATGAACATAGTCTAAATAATCTTTGCAATTTTATGTTGTAGATCAATAGACCGCGCTGTAGTTCCCCTGTTTTTATTATGTTCCTAGAGAAAACGAAGTTGAAAGTTGATGGAAGCAACTATGCGGACTAGGTCCGTGATCTGAGGATTGTCCTCACTGCTACACAGAAGGCTTATGTCCTTAATGCACCGCTCAGTGAAATACCCCTACGGCTTCGTCTGAGGACGTTATGAACGTCTGGCGGACAAGAAAAGATGACTACTCGATAGTTCAGTGCGCCATACTTTACGGCTTAGAACCGGAGCTCCAAATATGTTTTGAGCAACACAGAGCATATGAGATGTTCCAAGAGCTGAAAATTTGTTTTTCAAGCTCACACCCGGGTCGAGAGGTATGACACCTTCGACAAGTTCTATAGCTACAAGATGGAGGAGAACAGCTCCGTTAGTGAGCATGTACTCAGAATGTCTGACTACTTCAAACACTTGAATCAAGTGGGAGTTAGACTTCCGAATAAAGTGGTGATTGATAGAGTTCTCCAGTCACTATCACTAAGCTATTGGATCTTCGTGATGAACTATAAACATGCAAGGGATAGAAGATCCTTAAGCTATTCGCGATGCTACAATCTGCGGATGTAGAAATCAAAAAAGGGAGCATCAAGTGTTGATGATTAATAAGACCACTAGTTTCAAGAAGGGCAAGGGAAAGAAAAGGGAACTTCAAGAAGAACGGTAAAACAGTTGCCGCTCACGCGAAGAAACCCAAGGCTGAACCAAACCCGAGACTTAGTGCTCCCATTGCAAAGGGAAATGTCACAAGGAGCGGAACTTCCCCAAAGTAACTGGCAGATAATAAGACTGGCAATGTCAACAAAGATATTTGATATACATGTTATTGATGTGTACCTTACTAGTACTCGTAGGAGCACCTGGGTATTTGATACTTGTTCAGTTGCTTGCAACTTGAAACATGGAGCTTCGGAATAAACGAGGGCTAGCTAAAGAACGAGGTGACGATGTGCATTGGAAGTGTCTCCAAGGTTGATGTGATCACCATCGCCACGCTCTCTCTACCTTCAGGATTAGTGATGAACCTAAATAATTGTTATTTTGTGCTTGCGTTAAGCATGGACATTATATCTGATAGTGTTTATTGCAAGACATTTATTCAATTTCAGAGAATAATTGTTATTCTATTTGGATAATATCATTGATGATCATGCACTTAAAATGAAAGGTTTATTGAATCTTGATCGTAGTAATACATATGTTCATAACACGAATGCCAAAAGATAATGATAGTACCACATATTTGTGGCACTGCCGCTTAGGTCATATCAGTGTTAAACACATGAAGAAACTCCATGCAGATGGGTTTTTGGAATCTCTTGATTATGAATCATTTGAGACATGTGAACCGTGCCTTATTGGCAAGATGGCTAAAACTCCGTTCTTCGGAACAATGGAGCAAGCAACCAACTTATTGGAAATAATACATACCGATGTATGCGGTCCGATGAGTGTTGAGGCGCGCGGTGGATATCGTTATGTTCTCACGTTCACAGATGATTTGAGTAGATATGGCTATGTCTACTTGATGAAGCATAAATCTGAAACATTTGAAAAGTTCAAAGAATTTCAGAGTGAAGTAGAGAACCATCGTAACAAGAAAATAAAGTTCTTACGATCTGATCGTGGAGGAGAATATTTGAGTTACGAGTTTGGCAATCACTTAAGACAATGTGGAATTGTTTCACAGCTCACGCCACCTGGAACACCACAGCGTAATGGTGTGTCCGAACGTCGTAATCGTACTCTATTAGATATGGTGCGTTCTATGATGTCTCTTACCGATTTGCCACTATCATTTTGGGGTTATGCATTAATGACAGCTGCATTCACTTTAAATAGGGCACCGTCTAAATCCGTTGAGACGACACCGTATGAACTGTGGTTTGGCAAGAAACCTAAGCTGTCGTTTCTGAAAGTTTGGGGATGCAATGCTTATGTCAAAAGGCTTCAGCCAGATAAGCTCGAACCCAAAGCGGATAAGTGCGTCTTCATAGGATACCCAAAGGAGACCGTTGGGTACACCTTCTACCACAGATCCGAAAGCAAAGTATTCGTTGCTAAGAATGGATCCTTTCTAGAGAAGGAGTTTCTCTCGAAAGAAGTGAGTGGGAGGAAAGTAGAACTTGATGAGGTAATTGTACCTACTCTGGATAGTAGTACGCCACAGAAAGAAATTTCTGTGACACCGACACAGACCAGAGAGGAAGTAGATGATGATGATCATGAAGCTTCGGATCAAGTTGCTACAGAACCTCGTAGGTCAACCAGGACACGCTCCGCACCAGATTGGTACGGCAATCCTGTCTTGGAGGTCATGTTGTTAGACAACAGTGAACCTACGAACTATGAAGAAACGATGGCGAGCCCGGATTCCGACAAATGGCTTGAGGCCATGAAATCCGAGATTAGATCCATGTATGAGAACAAAGTGTGGACTTTGGTAGACTTGCCCGATGAACGGCGAGCTATTAAAAATAAATGGATCTTTAAGAAGAAGACGGACGCTGATGGTAATGTCACCGTCTATAAAGCACGACTTGTTGCTAAAGGTTATCGACAAGTTCAAGGAGTTGACTACGATGAGACTTTCTCACCCGTAGCGATGCTAATGTCTGTCAGAATTATGTTAGCAATTGCCGCATTTTATGATTATGAAATCTGGCAAATGGACGTCAAAACGGCATTCCTTAATGGATTCCTTAAGGAAGAATTGTATATGATGCGACCGGAAGGTTTTGTCGATCCTAAAGGTGCTAACAAAGTATGCAAGCTCCAGCGATCCATCTATGGACTGGTGCAAGCATCTCGGAGCTGGAATACTCGCTTTGATGAAGTGATCAAAGCGTTTGGGTTTATGCAAGTTTATGGAGAAACTTGTATTTACAACAAAGTGAGTGGGAGCTCTATAACATTTCTAATAAGTATATGTGATTGGAAATGATGTAGAATTTCTGGAAAGCATAAAGAATTAATTGAAAGGAGTTTTTCAATAAAAACCTGTTTTTGAGTTATCCATGGTTTGGGCATCAAGATCTATAGAGATAGATCAAGACACCTGATAAAAGATTTTCACACACCTTGATGAGATTTTGAAGAAGTTCAAAATGGATCAAGTCAAAAGAAATAAGTTCTTGGCTGGTGTGAAGTGGAGTAAGACTTGAAGATCTAGGTAAAGGTTGTTTACATGTTAGGCATCAAAATCTATAGAGATAGATTGAGACGCCTCATATGACTTTCACAAAACATATACCTTGACAAGATTTTGAAGAAGTTCAAAATGGATCAGTCAAAGAAGGAGTTCTTGACTGTGGTGAAAGGTGTGAAGTTGAGTAAGACTCAAATCTCGACCACGGCAAAATAAATAGAATGGATGAAGTATGCCAAGCTGTGTGCCTTGCCATGTGTCTGGCAAAAGAGGTACCAACGTGATCAAGGAGTAGATCACTGGACAGCGGTCAAATTATCCTTAAGATGACTAAGGAAGAATTTCTCAGGAATAGAGATGATAAAGAGTTCGTCGTAAGGGGTTGCGTCGATGCAAGCTTTAAACACTGATCCGAAAGACTATGAGTCTCAGACCGGATAAGTATAGTGGGGAAATCTTTTGGAGTAGCTCCAAACAGAGTGTGGTAGCAGCATCTACATATAACATAGAGATTTGCCAAGAACACACGGATCTGAATATTGCAGACCCGTTGACTAAAACCTCTCTCACCAGCAAAACATGATCAGCTTTAGAACTGATTAAGTGTTAATTACATGGAGATGTAATCTAGATTATTGACTCTAGTGCAAGTGGGAGACTATTGGAAATATGCCCTAGAGGCAATAATAAATTAGTTATTATCATATTTCCCCGTTCATGACAATAGTTTATTATTCATGCTAGAATTGTATTGACCGGAAACTAAATACATGTGTGGATAATAGACAAATACTATGTCCCTAGTATGCCTCTACTAGACTAGCTCGTTGATCAAAAGATGGTCAAGGTTTCCTGACCATGGACATGAGTTATCATTTGATAACGGGATCACATCATTAGGAGAATGATGTGATGGACATGACCCAACCGTTAGCATAGCAAATGATCGTTCAGTTTATTGCTATTGCTTTCACTATGTCAAATACACGTTCCTCTGACCATGAGATCATGCAACTCCCGGATACCGTAGGAATACTTTGGGTGTATCAAACGTCACAACGTTACTGGGTGATTATAAAGGTGCACTACAGGTATCTCCGAAAGTGTTTGTTGAGTTGGCATGGATCGAGATTGGGATTTGTCACTCCGACTATCGGAGAGGTATCTCTGGGCCCTCTCGGTAATACAGCATCACAGAAGCCTTGCAAGCACCGTGACTAAAGAGTTAGTTGCAAGATGATGTATTACGGAACGAGTAAAGAGACTTGCCGGTAACGAGATTGAACTAGGTATTGGATACCGACGATCGAATCTCGGGCAAGTAACATACCGCCAGACAAAGGAAACAACGTATGTTGACATATGAGGTTCACCGATAAAGATCTTCATGGAATATGTAGGAACCAATATGAGCATCCAGGTTCCGCTGTTGGTTATTGACCGGTGAGTCGTCTCGATCATGTCTACATCATTCCCGAACCCGTAGGGTCCGCACACTTAAGGTTCGATGACGATTTAGTATTATATGAGTTATGTGATTGGTGGCCGAAGTTTGTTCGGAGTCCCGGATGAGATCACGGACATGACGAGGAGTCTCGAAATGGTCGAGAGGTAAAGATTCATATATTGGAAGGCTATATTCGGACGTCGGAAAGGTTCCGAGTGATTCGGGTATTTTTCGGAGTACCGAGGAGTTACGGGAATTCACCGGGAGAAGTAATGGGCCTTATTGGGCCATACGGGAAAAGGAAAGGCAGGCCACCTGAGGAGGCGCACGCCTCCCCTTGCCCAAACCGAATTGGACTAGGGGAGGGGGCGCAGCCCCCTCTTTCCTTTCCCTCTCCCTTCCCCCTTTCCTACTCTGTATGGGAGGTGGAATCCTACTAGGACTAAGGAGTCCTAGTAGGACTCCCCACATTTGGCGCACCCCTAGGAGGCCGGCCTCCTCCCTCTCATCCTTTATATACGGGGGCAAGGGGGCACCCCAAAGTACACAATTGTCCCATAGCCGTGTGCGGTGCCCCGATCTCCGTTTTCCACCTCGGTCATATTTTCGGAGAGCTTAGGCGAAGCCCTGCCGGAATCACTTCACCGTCACCATCGCCACGCCGTCGTGCTGACGGAACTCATCTACTACCTCGACGTCTTGCTGGATCAAGAAGGCGAGGAACGTCACCGAGCTGCACGTGTGTAGAACTCGGAGGTGCCGTACGTTCGGTACTCGATCGGTGGAGCTCGAAGGATTGTTCGACTACATCAACCGCGTTGTGAGACGCTTCCGCTAACGGTCTACGAGGGTACGTAGACACACTCTCCCCTCTCGTAGCGATGCATCTCCATGGATAGATCTTGCGTGAGCATAGGAAATTTTTGAAATTCATGCTCCGTCCCCAACAATATATAGGAGTGGAAACGAGGTCGGAGGAGCAACAGGGGGCCCACAAGCCACAGGGGCACGCCCTAGGGGGGTGGGGGCGCCCCCTGGCTTGTGGCCAGGTGGTGGGCCCCCTGCAGTTGATTCTTTCGCCAATATTTTTTATTAATTCCAAAAATATTCTCCGTAAATTTTCAGGTCAATCCGAGAACTTTTATTTCTGCACAAAAATAACACCAAGGCAATTCTGCTGAAAACAACGTCAGTCCGGGTTAGTTCCATTCAAATCATGCAAATTAGAGTCCAAAACAAGGGCAAAAGTGTTTGGAAAAGTGGATACGTTGGAGACGTATCAGGGGCTCTCGCCCCTCCGCCGCCATGGAGGCCATGGACCAGAGGGGAAACCCTCCTCCCATCTAGGGGGGAGGTCAAGGAAGAAGAAGAAAGAGGGGGGCTCTCTCCCCCTCTCTCCCGGTGGCACCGGAACGCCGCCGGGGCCATCATCGTGACGGCGATCTACACCAACAACTTCGCCGCCATCATCACCAACTCTCTTCCCCTCTATGCAGCGGTGTAACACCCCTTCTCCCCACTGTAATCTCTACTTAAACATGGTGCTCAACGCTATATATTATTTCCCAATGATGTATGGCTATCCTATGATGTTTGAGTAGATCCGTTTTGTCCTATGGGTTGATTGATGATCATGATTGGTTTGAGTTGCATGTTTTATTATTGATGCTGTCCTATGGTGCTCTCCGTGTCGCGCAAGCATGAGGGATCCCCGCTGTAGGGTTTGCAATATGTTCATGATTCGCTTATGGTGGGTGGCGTGAGTGATAGAAGCACAGACCCGAGTAAGTAGGTTGTTTGCGTATGGGAATAAAGAGGACTTGATACCTTATAATGCTATGGTTGGGTTTTACCTTAATGAACTTTAGTAGTTGCGGATGCTTGCTAGAGTTCCAATCATAAGTGCATATGATCCAAGTAGAGAAAGTATGTTAGCTTATGCCTCTCCCTCATATAAAATTGCAATAATGATTACCGGTCTAGTTATAGATTGCCTATGGACAAATAACTTTCTTGTGACAAAAAGCTCTCTACTAAGACTAACTTAGTTGTTTCTTTATCTAAACAGCCCCTAGATTACATTTACGTGTTCTTTATTATCTTGCAAACCTATCCCGTCACACCTACAAACTACTTCTAGTTTCATACTTGTTCTAGGTAAAGCAAACGTTAAGCGTGCGTAGAGTTGTATCGGTGGTCGATAGAACTTGAGGGAATATTTGTTCTACCTTTAGCTCCTCGTTGGGTTCGACACTCTTACTTATCGAAAGAGGCTACAACTGATCCCCTATACTTGTGGGTTATCAATATGCAACTAGGTGAGCAACATATATGATGCTAACAACAGTAACAATACAAGCAAGCAAAAGATACAACACAAACAAAGCATGCACAAAGTAAAGGTAAGAAGTAACTGATAATCCCTATGTGCAAGGAATCATCGTAGCAATTTCCAAAGGTGGAAGTGATAAGTATGGAGTGTCGAACCCACAAGGAGCTAAAGGTAAGATCAGTATTCTCTCAAGTCCTATCTGCCACTGATACGACTCTACGTACGCCGAACGTTTGCTTCCAACTAGAAACGAGAAATAAAACTACGTTGTGGGTATGAAGAGAATAGCTTTGCATGATATCAGAGAACTAAAATATAAAAATAGGTGCTGTTATCATAAAGTTAGAATATATCACAATATATTGCAAACAGCGAGTGTGGAATAATGATGGGTCGGTGTGCGGAATTGTCCTAGGCAATTGTTAACAAGATCGGTAATCCTTATTGCAATTTTATATGAGGGAGAGGCATAAGCTAACATAGTTTCTCTACTTGGATCATATGCACTTATGATTGGAACTCTAGCAAGCATCCGCAACTACTAAAGATCATTAAGGTAAAACCCAACCATAGCATTAAAGCATCAAGTCCCCTTTATCCCATACGCAACAACCCACCTACTCGGGTTTATGCTTCTGTCACTCAAGCAACCCACTATAAGCGAATCATGAACGTATTGCAACACCCTACAGCGGGAATCCTTCACGTGTGCGCGGCACGGAAGGCACAATAGGACAGCACCAAAATAAACATACAACTCAAACCAATCTAGATCATCAATCAATCCAAAGGACAAAAGAAATCTACTCAAAACATCATAGGATGGCAACACATCATTGGATCATAATATGTGGCATAAAGCACCATGTTCAAGTAGGGGATTACAGCGAGGTGCGGGAGAGTGGACCGCTGAAAGGAGATGAGGATGGTGATGAAGAAGGTGATGTTGATGAAGACGATCACCGCGGCGATGGTTCCCCCGATGGCACTCCAGCGCCAGCGAGAGAGAGGGGGAGAGGGTCTCCCCCTTGTGCTTCCTCCTCCATGGCCTCCCCCCTGAGTGAGGAGAGGTTCTCCCTCTGGTCCTTGGCCTCCATGGCGATGATGGCCCCTCCGTCTTCCTCCTCCATGGTCTCCGGTGATGGTGACCCCCTCCGGCAGGGTGCCGGAGAGGGCCAAGATTGATCTTTCGTGGCTCTGGAGACTTGCGGCGGCGGAACTTCCGATCTAGGTTTCTTTTCGGCGGTTTGGGTATTTATAGGAGTATATGGCATTGGTCCCACGTCCAGAAGGTTCCCGAGGAAGTCACAAGCCAGGGGGCGCGCGCCCCCCACCCTTGTGGCTTCCTCGGCCTTCCTCTCCGGTGACTTTTCGCTCCAGTATTTTTTATATTTTCCAAAAATATTCTCCGTAAATTTTTAGCTCATCCCGAGAACTTTTATTTCTGCACAAAAACAACACCACGGTAGTTCTGCTGAAAACAGCGTCAGTCCGGGTTAGTTCTAATCAAATCATACCAAAATCATATAAAATTATTGTAAACATGGCATGAATACTTCATAAATTATAGATACGTTGGAGACGTATCAGTAACCACAGTGGAGCCGGTGTAGACGAGGATGTGTTACCGAAGTTCCTTCCCTTTGAGGGGAAGTACGTCTCCGTTGGAGCGGTGTGGAGGCACAATGCTCCCCAAGAAGCCATTAGGGCCAGCGTATTCTCCTCACGCCCTCGCACAATGCAAGATGTCGTGATTCTCCACTAGTGGTTCCCTTGAAGGCGGCGACCGAACCTTTACAACCAAGGTTAGGACAATCTCCATAACCGAATTGGAGGCTCCCAACACCATCACGAAGCTTCACCACAATGGATTGTGGATCCGAGGTGACCTCAACCATCTAGGGTGCTCAAACACCCAACAGTAACAAGATCCGCAAGGGATTAGTGGGGGGAATCAAATTTATCTTGGTGGAAATGTAGATCGGGGCCCTCTCGACCAAACCCTAGAGTATCAACAAGTTTTGTTGGCTAGGGAGAGAGATCGGGCGAAAATGGATTTGAGCAACAATGGAGTTTGGGGGAGGAAGAGGTGAGTCTTCTTGGGGAAGAAGACCCCCTATATATAGTGGGATGAAATCCAACCGTTATCCACCACTCAGCCCGCACACAAACTGTACTACCGCTCTAGGGAGTGGTACTACCTCTTGGGCGGCAGTGCCCGGAATGCAGTGCAATGGCACGAGGCCACGAGGCGAGAGTGCCGCCGGAGCGGTACTAGCGCTCGCCCCGGTGGTACTACCGCTGGGGTTGTAGCCCGAGGGCCCGCGGAGGCAGATCAGAGCAGGGGCAAGAGGCAGTACCGCTCCACAAAGCAGTATTACGGCTTACAAGCTGTAGTGCCGCGCACCCACTGCCGCTCCACATCCGTTGAGCGCACGTTAGACTCAGAAGGAAGCGGTAGTGGAGCGGTAGTGAGCGGGTTGTACTACCGCCTATAAGCGGTACTACCATTCAACTACCGCGCAACCCGACACGAAAAGTCAAGCCCCCATACGCAGCGGTAGTACGCGCGGTGCTGGGCAGACGTAGTGCCGCTTATAAGCGGTACTACCGCTGCCCAGAGCGGTACAACCGCTTGGGGCCGTCCAAGCCAAAGCAGAGATAACAAAAGGAGCAACTCCATCGAAGTGGGAAAGGAACAAGGGTGCAAAGGCAAATGTGTACATGTTGATTCCACCCCAACCTTTCTGAAGCGACCCCTCTCTTAATAGTACGGTTTTCCTACGACTCAAATCCACCGAAAAAGAAACGCAGAAACAACCGTCTTCACTTATAAACTCTGAGGGGCTAGAATCGTCTTGTGCCATATGATAGATTATCTGAAATGCTCGATGCACACGATTAGTCCGCAAAAGCATTGTCATCAATCACCAAAACCACTAAGGAAGAAATATGCCCTAAGAAAATGTCATCTACCTTTTGCCTACGTATTCATCGTAAATTTCATGAACGCAAGAAGTTCGCGCCGTACCAAATGGAGAGCAAGCGCGGGTGGGTGTCCATCTCCAAGATTTGGAGGGTGCTACAACAAGAGTGCAACAAGTTTTGTGCCACCCTTGAGAGACTCGGCATCAAAGACATGGTAAACATGCGCCCATCTTCGTTTCCATTGTGCTTGCATGTCCATTTGCCCATATGCTTGCATGATATACGTTTCTAGGCATTTCAAGCTTTGGAGGCTTTCAAGGCCCAACATGAGAAGTCCTTCGACCTCGTCCATTGTTGGATGGTGATCAACGGGGATGAGAAGTTCAAGGCGCAATATGCCGCCCTCAAAGCGCGTGGAGGGACGGAAGCCATCGAGGAGCATGGTGAGGGAGAGACACCGCGGCCGCGGGCGAAGACCAACTCCAAGAAAGAGTACAAGCTTGATGCAGCCTCGACTGCCTTGCATGCCACTTTGGAAGGCATAATGAGCAAGAAGAACACAAGGGAGAAGAAGCACCGACAAGACAAAGAAGAGCAAATGAATGCTTTCATGGAGATCCAAAGGAAGAGGCTTGAGCTCGATGCGGAGAAGCAAGCGAATAGGCTCGAGATGGAGGCGGAGAAACAAAGGAAGATGCTCGAGATCGAGGCCACCAATGCAAAGACCAAGGCAAAAGAAGTGGCGCTCGCTAGCATGATGACGGGAGTAGAGATCGTGAAGGTGGACTTGAGCACGGTGTCCCCATGGAAGCGGCCTTGGTTCGAGAAGATGCAGGCCGACATGCTCGAGTTCGACGACGAGTGATCTATGGTGGCGGAGAGTGACACACTTTTTTTGTATGTCGGCAGGTGTACTAGCATGACCACGGCTGAGATGGCGTGGTTGAACTCCCGCCCCTTTTTTGTGTGCTGGCAAGTGTGCCGGTTGCTGAAAAGTGCGCCAGCATGAACTGTGTGGTGGTCTTTCAGTGTGCTAGCATGTATGCCGGCTGCTGGCATGGCGTCGGCATGAACTCTGGATGATGGCATGGCAGCTGGCATGATCTATAGCCACGGGCCTTTTCACTATTATATGCGGATGGGATTTGGGTCCGCACGTTAGGCGGACGGTCAACCCAAATGCAGAAGGGGGCAGACGAGCCGATCCAAACAGACAAAAACAGTTAAAAAGCGGACATAGGGCGTGTCCGTTTGGGCTGGCCCGTTGCTCTTACCCCAAGCTTGCTTGTATAATACAGTTCGTAGTGTTTAGCCGAGTACACGCATAACAATTCGTAGTGTTTCGTTAAATAATTCTGTTTTGTGATTAATACTAATATTTTAACATATTGTGGCCTATTTCTGTTATGTTAATTAGTTGGTATCTGCCCTGAACAGGAAAACAACCCATATATATGGTGAAATTCTCACATGTTAATTAATTCGTCATGTTTTTACTTCCAGTCCAAGGCAAAGGCAGTTTGGGGGTAATTCGAGCTAATAAATTGCCACATTTGTAGTAGTTACCATCTTCCTAGATCTTTCTTCTAGTATAATGAACCAAATCCATGCAGAGCTGTTAGCAACCCTCCACGGGTGGGCCTTGGGCCGTCATCAGAGAGGCGGGCCTAGAGTACGGGCCTTGGAAGCTGGCGACTACAAGTACTCAAAGGAGGGCATCGATCAGTTCATCCGGTTGGATCACGGCTGAAACGGCACGGCGGCTTCCTCTCCCACCTCTGGCTCTCCTCCTCAATCCCTTTGTTCTTGGTTGTTCATGTAATCTAGCTACCCAAATCCTTGTATCTGTGTGTGATTCGTGAGATTGGTAGAAAGAGGCTAAAATTTTGGAATTTTGAGACCTTCGTGGAGGCCGAGGGCCAAAACGCCATTCTCCGATCCCATACTCCTATATAATTTTATAGAGCTCATACACTTCGGTTTTTAAAAGAGTGGATGTCACTACCTACGTACGTACTCCAGGTTTACTTAGCCGTGGCCACTTCATGCTGACTGAACCGCGTTTGCTACAAATTGCAAACGACGTGTCAATAACTAATTCGTTTGACCTGGCACTTTTATATGCTTTGTTACCAAGACAAGATGGGAAGGTTCTACACATCATCCCAAACGTTTTCGAGATGGTTGCTACCGGCAGCCAGTGGATAGATAGAAAAGGAGTACAAAGTTAACACATGCATCCCTTGCGGTTGTGGAAGTTGACCTCCCTGGCAAGTAAACAAACACGCGTATACCCACTCTTCTCGCCAGCCTTGCCTCACAAACCCACTGCCCCTGCCATTTGTATGGCTGTCCCCACCTTCTACTCGACGTCCACCGATTATTCATGTCCGTCGCACATCATTTGCCCGTCTTGTTTCCATGGTAGCACACGGATCAACCACAGACTGTAACTACATAGAAAAAATGTCCATGACTGTCTCTGTCTCCGTTCATGCTTAGTTGATGCCTTGCTGGTCGTGGTCTCTTTTTTTTACAAAAAGGAATATCACCGCTAGCTTCTGCATCAAGCAATTTACACAACCATTTATTAAAACAAATAGAGTAACAAAATGGGACTAACATCACAAGTAACTAAGCCACACATGCCTAAACACATATTTTATTATCGGACGGCCATTCAAACCACTCTTTGTCTCTCTCCTTCACTCTCTCTCACACACACTATTTTTTGGCTCAGCCGCGGTTTGGAAAGGAAGACGAAGCAAACCGTCAAAGAGGAACCTCGTGTTTTTTTTTAAGAAGAGTCGCGTGCTAATCAATGGATTGAGGCCTACGGTCTCCGTTTCGAATGGAAGAGAAAAAAAGGTACAAACAGCTAGTTCTGTCCCAACAACCAGATTACTTTGTAGTAGTACGTATCCTCATCCTAACTTGCACCCATAATGGTCACGGCAATACTTGATCTTGATCCAATAAAACAGCGGTGATCGTCCAGGCGAAATGGCGCGCTCCAGCATGTAGTAGTAGTAGTAGTATCCCTACCATCTCCTCCCAGCTCCTCCCTCTCTTCATTTGCTCTGTGTGCGCCGGCTGGCAACCCGCCCCCGGCAACCTCGAGCTCCTCCTCTCCTGACGATCTACGTCGATCTCCACCATGCAGACGGTTATCTCCTAATCTCTCTCTGTTTTGTACCCACAAAAATCTCTGATCTATGGATTGTTACTACATATCGATGAGTGGTCGGGCCTCCTGAACCATGCAGTTTGGACCAGACTCCAATGCCCTTGCAGTGTGACCTTTGTGGAAATTGTAGGATGGCTAATAATTTTGTTGTATTGATCTGACCCTCATAGGGGTATATATAGAATACAACGTGCAGTGAGACTTGAAGTACAAGACAAGTCATATAGTATATTAAACAAATTATATCTCTATCTCTCCTTATCTCTAACTAAACACGTTAATACTTCTAACAACCCTTGGCTTTTCAGCGGCAGTGCCTGCTACTGTGGTCGGTCGCCATGGATGAGTAGAGCGAGCATCGATCGTGATTACCGGAAAAAGCCCATTTCTGCTTGCAAGTTGCATTCCTACCAGTATTTACTGTTTTGTAGGCTCCGGTGTGATGCATTTGCCGAAGGTACTCCGGTATGGGATGTTGATCCGGTCGCTGGTTAACTGGTTGTTGGTTTAAATGGAGACATGTATATACCACCCAGCGATGCTCTTGTCTCCGCTTCAGGTGTCATGGCAGAGGTGCCAAATACGTTGGGTGACATCTTGGGGGAGGAAATCTGGAGTTTTCTCATGGGATGGGATGAACAAGATCCAGTTGACATCAAGGAAGAGTTGCGTGTTAATCAATGGATTGAGGCCTACGGTCTCCGTTTCGAATGAAAGGGGGGAAAAAGGTACAAACAGCTAGTTCGGTCCCAACAACCAGATTATTTTGTAGTTGTACGTATCCTCATCCTAACTTGCACCCATAATGGTCACGGCAATACTTGATCCCTTGATCTAATTAAACAGCGGTGATCGGCCGGGCGAAATGGCGCGCTCCAGCATGTAGTAGTAGTAGTATCCATACCGCCTCCTCCCAGCTCCTCCCTCTCTTCGTTTGCTCTGTGTGCGCCGGCTGGCAACCCTCCCCCGGCAACCTCGAGCTCCTCCTCTCCTGACAATGTACGTCGATCTCCACCATGCAGACGGTTATCTCCTAATCTCTCTCTGTTTTGTACCCACAAAAATCTCTGATGTATGGATTGTTACTACATATCGATGAGTGGTCGGGCCTCCTGAACCATGCAGTTTGGACCAGACTTCAATGCCCTTGCAGTGTGACCTTTGTGGAAATTATAGGATGGCTAATTATTCTGTTGTTGTATTGATTTGACCCTCGTAGGGGTATATATAGAGTACAACGTGCAGTGAGACTTGGAGTATAAGACAAGTCATAGTATATTAAACAAATTCTATCTCCATCTCTCTTTATCTCTAACTAAACACGTTAATACTTCTAATAACCCTTGGCTTTTCAGCGGCGTGCCTGCTGACGTGGTCGGTCGTCATGGATGAGTAGAGCGAGCATCGATCGTGATTACCGGAAAAAGCCCATCGCTGCTTGCAAGTTGCATTCTTACCAGTATTTACTGTTTTGTAGGCTCCGGTGTGATGCATTTGCCGAAGGTACTCCGGTATGGGATGTTGATCCGGTCACTGGTGAACTGGTTGTTGGTTTAAATGGAGACAGTGGCGGATCCAGGCCCCAGGTAGCCAGGGCCTTGGCCTGGGGCGTGGCCAGCTGAGTCTTCATTGGCTATAGGTATAGCTGCAGTATTTTTTACTGTTTAGCATTGTACATATGTTGTTTGCCTGGGACGTCAGTTTAACCTGGAACCGCTACTGAATGGAGTCATGTATATACCACCCAGCGATGCTCTTGTGTCCACTTCAGGTGTCATGGCAGAGGTGCCAAAGACGTTGGGTGACATCTTGGGGGAGGAAATCTGGAGTTTTCTCATGCGATGGGATGAACAAGATCAAGTTGTCGATACTCTCTCCAGCCCGCCGTCACGAGCGCTGGATCTCCGGTGAGCTCCACAGTGATTAGGAAGGTGGTAGAACATGAAGTTCTATGTCCAGATGACAAAATGTATCCCACTCTTATCCAATCCATCCATTCAGATCCGGTGGTTATGTGGGTAAGTTTCATATTTGCATTGAACCGTGGTTTTCACCTGATTGTCACCATGTGAATTATGATACTCCCTCTATTTCATAATGTAGTGTATATAAATATTTTAAAAATTCAAACCTCACAAACTTTGACCAAGTTTGTGGACAAAACTATTTACATCAACAATGTCAAATATATATCATTATATTCATTAGAAGATGTAGTTTCATATTTTATATATTTGATACTGTAGATATAAATAGATATCTCTATAAACTTGATCAAAGTCGTAAAGTTTGACTTTGCAAAAAATCTACATTATGGAATGGACGGAGTATGTGTTACTCCCATGCATCCCTTCTTTACGGTGGTTTGAGTATAATTTGGACTGAAATGCCCCTAGTTATAATTTTTTATTAGTGTATAATTAGTTAATTACCATAGGCTAATTGACGATTCTTCTAATTCGGGGCATTGATTTGAGTATAATTTGGGAGTGAAATGCCCCTAGCTAATTGCAATGTTTTATTAGAGGAGTAATTACCATCAACTAACTTATGATCATTGACACTGATTTGAGTATAATTTGGGACCGAAATGCTTACGGTGTTGATTAGAGGACTGATTACTGTGGCTAACTAATTAGGGTTGTGGGCTACACAACCCACGACATTTTTTAAGATTCATGCGTACACAACTGAGAATGATTTTTTGAGGACACCTCAAAGGGTACAGGAGGGGTTCCTTCATTTCATTAAGAAGAAGAGAGATCATCCGGTTTATAAGGGAAATCGGACCCAAAAACCTAACATTTCTCGGTTAATTAAAGAAAATCAAGTGAAAACCCAAAAAAATAGAAAATGACACTAGAGCTTGGGGATAGGGAACGCAAAGATGCGACATCAAGGGACATCATTAGAGCCAGACGCAAGGGCGCCAAGGCCCAAAACCATTAGTCATGGCTCAAGTGCAACCGAACTAACCATCATGTGAACTGACAATGTGAGCAACTGGCACTCGAACTCGGGCAGGTTGGCAAGTATCAACACTTGCTAAACATCCGGGTGGAGCCTCATCGCCGGTGGTTAATTAATGATCTTCGCTGTCTGCTAAACATTTTTTCTCATGCGTCGCAACATCAGAAGTTTCATCCCTATCGATCTCACCTCTTCCTCTTCTACCACTACCCGACCTTCCTCCTGTGTCCCCCCCTGCTCCAAATCCAACCATATATTGTACACTAGCTACTGTTGTTTCACGAAATTTCTCCTGACATCAAAGGCACGGTGTACCCATTAAATGTCGTTTAAAACATTGAAAAATGGTAATAGGTGAAAGTATGCACAACCTCGCGCAAAGTTTAGCGCTGACGCTTGTGGTCGTGTTGTAGACCAGGAAATAGAACATATTGCAACAACATGAAATAAGACGTTGCGACACCGGAGATCGATCGGTTCTAGGCAATACGAAGTGGCGTGGTGCCATGATCTGAAAACTACAACACTGACTTCGGACATTGCAATAGAAAGGAAAAATAATACTATAGTAATTTGCACCATCAATCTTGTGCCACTCCAAAACAAAATTTGGACGCGTGCAACATGATGAGCAAACACTACAATTGGTACAATACACGCACTGTAGCAGGCAGGCAGGCAGGCTGCAGCAGCAGCAGCATTAAAATACCCTAAAGATGTCCCCGACTCTTTCTTCTACCTCGTTTCAGATCTCTGAAAGTCAAGCACGCAGGCGCACGTGGGTGTTCCTCGTCCTGCGCCGCACTCGTCGCGCCTCCACGCTGAAAGAAGATGCTCTGCGATAGCTTGATGTTGGCGGAGGTCGGACATTCTCTGAAAGTGAGGGAACCTTGCCTCAGTTTGTGAACTGTGAACGTCTTGCTTCACTTTATCCTTTCCCCCTTGTTTGTTTCATCTTGAAACAACACTCGCTATGCACCAAGCTTCTCTAGCCAATGTGACAGTTATTATTGTCAAGAACCAGGGATAAGCACAAGGCTCAGAGACAAATGGCCAAATAGGAAACTGTATTCTGGAAATTTCTTATGATTTAGTTAGGCGAAAATGCTTGAGATCTGACTGATTTTCCAGTTTACATAAGCTTCTCTTTGGTTTTAGAAATGTTAGTTTGCTGCTATCGTAAACGCTAATTAGCCATGCATGGTTATGACAGGGCGGCCGGCGTCATGACAAGGCCACAGAAGAAGAAATAACACTGCTATGTTCAACCAACTTTTGTTTGTGTGATGAAACCAGATAGAACTCCGTTCCTGGGACTGCACTTGGCCCTCTTAAGGCGAGGGCTGAGTATATGTAATCATTTGTGTGCTGTTGCACAGTTTGCACTAGTAGAAAACAGGCCTTCCGTTTGTACCTTTAGTCCCGGTTTGGCTTTGGACCGGGACTAATGTGGCCATTAGTCCCGGTTCCAACGGCTAGTAGCGGTCAGGGGGTACGGGCCCCATTAGTCCCGGTTCATTTGGGACCTATAGTCCCGGTTTGTGATACAAACCGGGACTAAAGGGGTGGTGGCAGGCTGGTGTCAGCCTGGGTCCCCCACAAGCCCTTTTAGTCCCGGTTTGTGATGCAAACCGGGACTATAGGTAGACCTTTAGTCCCGGTTTGTATTACAAACCGGGACTAAAGCTTTCCCTATATAAACCCTTTGCCCAGCCCGACTCCATTTCTCTGTTTTCTCCATTCGAACTCCCCTCTCTGTTCTTTCCCTAGCTCGAGCTCATCCCTCCATTTTTGCCAAGATTTGTCAAGATTTGAGGCACCCCAATCCATCCAAGTGTTCACAAAGGTTAGCAAATTTGTCCTTTCATCTCTTATTGCTAGATCAGCTCGTGCAATGCTTTATAAGTATAGTGATTTGTGGGTTTTAGTTTGGGTGTAATTATGTGATAGTTTTTTTGATTTATATGCAATTTGAGCTCAAATTAACTCCTTAGTTTGCATATGTGTAGGTGTGGTTTACTTAGTGTGCCTTCCCGTCCCCGTCCTAACCACCGTCGATCGCCCGCATCGTCCCGTCGCCGGCACCACCTTGGTGAGCCTCTTCTTGTGTTCTTATCCTTTTTATAAAAAAAATCGTATTTGTATGATTTAGATAGTTACTTGCATAGTTTTCTTACTTGTATGATTGTTGTTATATATAGTGCCATGGTTATGATATCCGTGCCCGTCGGCCCTTGTCCGGTTTACGATTCGGATGTGGTATATTCTCTTTTATAACTATTTGTTGCATTTCGTGTTAATGACAATTATGCCCATCAAGTTGACATAGATATTTTTATCTAGGAGGTAGTTGAACCGGAAATGCCAACCGACCCTATTGTCGAGAAGTTAAATTTAGTTGAAAAAGAAAACGAGGATTTGAAAGGAAAATTGAAAAGAGTTGAAGAAGAGAAGATGAAATTGGAGTTGTACGTTGCCGATGTCGTCAATGATCACAAGATCAAGATGGATGCAATGCGCTTGAAGATTAGAAAGATTAGAAAATATGCCATTAATAAAGAGGCTTGGTATCATTATGTTGTTGGATCAATTTTTATCTTAGTTGCGATTTTGATCGCATTTGTTGTTGCATTTAAAATGTTTTAGCTAGATAGTTTTATGTTGTTTTATGAGAATAAGTGTGTATGAACTTGTATTAATTTGGTCTTTTCGATGTTGTGTAATGAAGATGAACCGGCAATGGATGTACGTTGACCGACGCTCTCCCCAGTTCATTAATGGCGTGCATAGTTTTTTGCGTGCGGCTGAGGCAAACAAGCGGGATGGTTTTATGTGTTGTCCATGTGGTGTGTGCAAGAATGATAAGACTTACTCTAGCTCAAAACAGATTCACGTCCACCTGTTTACGTCCGATTTCATGTCCGGCTATAATTGTTGGACCAAGCACGGAGAAAGAGGGGTTCTAATGGAAGAGAATGAAGAAGAAGAGGATGATGACAACTATCCTGGGTGTCCTGAATATGATGGTACTACAATGGGGGAAGAGAATGAAGAAGAAGAAGCTGAGGCATCAGATGAGCCCGCTGATGATCTTGGTCGGGCCATTGCTGATGCAAAGAGAAACTGCGAAAATGAAAAGGAGAAGTTGAAGTTGCAGCGCATGTTAGAGGATCACAAAAAAGGGTTGTACCCAAATTGCGAAGATGACAACACAAAGCTCGGTACCACACTCGAATTGCTACAATGGAAGGCGGAGAATGGTGTATATGACAAGAGATTTGAAAAGTTGCTGAAAATAATGAAGAAGAAGCTTCCAAAGGACAACGAATTGCCCGACAGTACATACGAAGCAAAGAAGGTTGTCTGCCCTCTAGGATTGGAGGTGCATAAGATACATGCATGCCCTAATGACTGCATACTCTACCGCGGTGAGTACGAGAATTTGCATGCATGCCCGGTATGCAATGCATTGCGATATAAGATCGGTCGCGATGACCCTGGTGATGATGTTCAGGGCGAGCGCCCCAGGAAGAGGATTCCTGCCAAGGTGATGTGGTATGCTCCTATAATACCACGGTTGAAACGTTTGTTCCAAAACAAAGAGCATGCCAAGTCGTTGTGATGGCACAAAGAAGACCATAAGAAAGACGGGAAGTTGAGAGTACCCGCTGATGGGTCGCAGTGGAGAAAAATCGAGAGAGAGTGGCCGGACTTTGCAGATGACCCAAGGAACTTATGGTTTGGTTTAAGTGCAGATGGAATTAATCCATTTGGGGAGCAGAGCAGCAAGCATAGCACATGGCCTGTGACTCTATGTATCTATAACCTTCCTCCTTGGTTGTGCATGAAGCGGAAGTTCATTATGATGCCAGTGCTCATCCAAGGCCCTAAGCAACCCGGCAACGACATTCATGTGTACCTAAGGCCATTAGTTGATGAACTTTTACAGCTGTGGAATAAAAAGGGGTATGTATGTGGGATGAGCACAAACAGTAGGAATTTGACCTGCGAGCGTTGCTATTTGTAACCATCAATGATTGGCCTGCTCTTAGTAACCTTTCAGGACAGACAAACAAGGGATACCATGCATGCACGCACTGTTTAGATGATACCCAAAGTATATATTTGGACAAATGCAAGAAGAATGTGTACCTAGGACATCGTCGATTTCTTCCGGCCAAGCATGCCTTAAGAAAGAAAGGCAAGCATTTCAAAGGTGAGGCAGATCACCGGAAGAAGCCCATCCTCCGTACTGGTGATGACATACTTGATATGGTCAAGGATTTACAAGTAATATTTGGAAAGGGTCCTGGCGGACAATCTGTTCCGACTGACGCTGAGGGACGCGCACCCATATGGAAGAAGAAATCTATATTTTGGGAGCTAGAATATTGGAAAGTCCTAGAGGTCCGCTCTGCAATCGATGTGATGCACGTGACAAAGAATCTTTGCGTGAACCTGCTAGGCTTCCTGGGCGTGTATGGAAAGACAAAGATACACCGGAGGCATGGGAGGACCAGCAACGTGTGCACGAAAACGACGGCATGCATCCAAAGCAGTATCAAGGTCCTGCCAGCTACGATCTTACCAAAGCAGAGAAGGAAATCTTCTTTGAATGCCTGCTCAGTATGAAGCTCCCGTCTGGCTTCTCGTCAAATATAAAGGGAATAATAAATATGGCAGAGAAAAAATTCCAGAACCTAAAGTCTCATGACTGCCACATGATCATACGCAATTGCTTCCGGTTGCGTTGATGGGGCTTCTACCAGAAAATGTTCGATTAGCCATTGTGAAGCTATGTTCATTCCTCAATGCAATTTCTCAGAAGGTAATCGATCCGGAAATCCTACCAAGCTTACAGAATGATTTGGTCTAATGTCTTGTCAGTTTCGAGTTGGTGTTCCCACCATCCCTCTTCAATATTATGACGCACGTCCTAGTTCACCTATTCGAAGAGATTGCCATTCTGGGTCCTGTATTTCTACATAATATGTTCCCCTTTGAGAGGTTCATGGGAGTCTTAAAGAAATATGTTCGTAACCGTGCTAGGCCAGAAGGAAGCATCTCCAAGGGCCATGAAACAGAGGAGGTTATTGAGTTTTGTGTTGACTTTATTCCTGACATTAAGCCGATTGGTGTTCCTCAATCGCGGCATGAGGGGAGACTGCGTGGAAAAGGCACGCTTGGACCAAAATCAATAATATGTACGGACGGGCATTCTTGGGCGCAAGCACACTACACAGTTCTACAGAATTCTACCTTGGTCACCCCATATATCGAGAAACACATGGATATTATACGCTCGAAGAACCCGGAGAAGTCTGACCCCTGGATTCAACGTACACACATTGAGGCTTTCGGCGGTTGGTTGCGAACACATCTCATGAATGACGACAATGTTGAAGATGACTTGTACTTGTTGGCCAAGAGACCATCTTCGACTATATTGACTTTCCAAGGGTACGAGATAAATGGGATTACATTTTACACGATCGCCCAAGATAAAAAGAGCACCAACCAAAACAGTGGTGTCCGCTTTGACGATGCGGCAAACACCAAGGAAAAGGACACATATTATGGTTACATAGAGGAGATATGGGAACTTGACTATGGAGGTGATTTGAAGGTCCCTTTGTTCCGGTGCAAATGGGCCAATCTGACTGGAGGAGGGGTAATGGTAGACCCGCAGTAATGAATGACAACAGTGGATCTCAACAATCTTGGGCACACAGACGAACCATTCGTTCTAGCCAATGATGTGGAGCAAGTTTTCTATGTGAAGGACATGTCTACCAAACCGAGAAAAAGGAAAGATAAGAAAGCGGATACATCATACGATGAGCCAAAGCGCCACATAGTTCTTTCTGGGAAAAGAAACATCGTGGGAGTGGAGGAGAAGACAGACATGTCAAAAGATTATGAAAAGTTTGATGAAATTCCTCCCTTCGCAGTGAAGACTGACCCAAGCATCCTGTTAAATGATGAAGATTGTCCATGGTTAGGGCGCAATAATCAAGGGACACACGCGAAGAAAAAGTTTTATACCCCAAGATCCCACTCTGGGATGTGATTGGCTGCACCGTCTTCACTTTTCTTCTCTAGTGAGTAGCCGGGATGGTCCAGTTTTGTACACGAAGTGCATCCATTTTTTGCTGTAACCCTCTCAACTTTTTACCACTTGCTATGTGGGTGAAATGATGATACCATGCCAAGTTTCAATCTTTTCAGAGTTCATTTGTGGTGCTTTTTAATTTCAGGGTCATTTAGCTCAAAACAATTCATTAAATGGATGAAAAATAGCAAATGAAGTTAGAAACGGTTGAAATTTGAGGATGTGGATTAGAATGGTTCATATTGAATGCACAAAAAGTCTGGAGTTGAAATATGTTTAAAAAATTGAAATCCCTTTGTAACATATGTGTTTTCGTCCGAAACCCTCATAATTCGAAGGAGATGGTCCAGTTTGTACACGAAGTGCATCCAGTTTTTGCCGTAACCCTCTCAACTTTTTACCACTTGCTATGTGGGTAAAATGATGATACCATGCCAAGTTTCAACCTTTTCAGAGTTCATTAATAGTGATTTTGATTAAAACAAATGAAGGTATAAAACTAAAAAGAGTTAAACAGAATCTGGTTTTGATTAAAACACCTATTTAAAATATCCTAAAAATTCCAAAATTTAACATAATGATAAAACATACTAATATTAAACAACAGCAAAAACAATCACTCAAAAATCTATTTTTAAACTAAAGTTATTCACAAACTAGTGATTCACAAAAATTTCAAAAGAATTCAAATTTAAACTATTTAAATTTGAAAACTACTGGCACTAACAGAAAGTTTGTAATTGTTTTGACCTAAAGCAAAAAGATTCATTAAAAAATATAAATATTCTAACAGTTATTGCAAATATAAAAACAGTTATTCCAAATATAAAAACAGAGAAACAAAAAAAAAGAGAAAATAGACTTTTAGTACCGGTTGGTATAACCAACCGGGAGTAAAGGTGCCTTCCCGCGCGAATTTGGGCCACCGAAAAGGCCTCATTAGGCCCGGTTGGTATAACAAACCGGGACTAAAGGGAGGGCCTTTCACTACAAGGGAAAACCTTATACACAGAAGCTTATCAGTAGCGCGGTCTAAAAGGAGGCGCTACTGCTAATTAGTAGTAGCGAGGGGTATAAAACCTGCGCTACTACTAAGTTGATAGTAGTAGCGAGGGGTATAAACCCGCGCTACTACTAAGTGGTCTCCACCATGCCCCCCGGGACAGGCCATAGTAGTAGCGAGGGGTATAAAACCCACGCTACTACTAAGTTGATAGTAGTAGCGAGGGGTATAAACCCACGCTACTACTAAGTCGTCTCCACCATGCCCCCGAGACAGGCCATAGTAGTAGCGAGGGGTATAAACCCGCCCTACTACTAAGTTGATAGTAGTAGCGAGGGCTATAAACCCGCGCTACTACTAACTACCTGGTTTTTGAAGAGCCCTGAAATCCCCATCTCCTCCTCCAAATCCTTCCTCTCCCTCGTCACTCTCCCCACTCTCTCTCCATAGGCTCTCACATGGACCTCCTACCCATGCGCGCCTCCTCCTCCATGGCGCCAAAAGAGGCCGCTGCCTCGCGCCGCCGGCGTCCCGGAGCTCGCCGGTCTTCCCCGCATCTCCATGCCACCACGCCGGAGCACCTCACCACCGGCGACCAACCCCGCTGCTACCTCCATCTCCTTGCTCTCTCCCTCGTTTTTCTTTTTCTCTCTCTCCCTCTGGTTTGACTCACCCTCCCATGTCCTTGCCCGTGCAGGTCGTCGCCATGGACGACCAGGAGCTCGTTGCCTTGGCTGAGAAGAGGGGCCCCACGCCATAGCCTTGCTCGGCCATGGATCCGGGCCCTCTGCAGCAACCGTCGCTGGATCTGGTCTGCCGCTGCCGTTTCGCACCTCCGACGACCCCTGCAATCGCTGGATCGAAACATTGCTGCCATTGACAGCACGCACGGGATCGAGAATTTTTTTTGTTTTTGAAATTAATAGTAGTAGCACGGGTGGCACCCACGCTACTACTAACATACGTAGTAGTAGCGCGGGTGGCACCCACGCTACTACTAACAGACGTAGTAGTAGCGCGGGTGCACCCGCGCTACTACTACAAGTTAGCTGTAGCGCCGTAGTAGTAGCGCGGGCACCCGCGCTACTACTAGCTGTTTAACCCGCGCTACTACTAGGCTTTTCCCTAGTAGTGTTTAGTCCTGGTTGGTGATACCAACCGGGACTAAAGGGTCGTTAGTCCCGATTGGTATAACCAACCGGGACCAAAGGTCCTCCCTATATTACAACGTCTTCTTCCTCCCCCAAATCACTCCGTCTTCCTCCGCTTCGATGACGCCGCCAGGCTGCCCCGCCCGCGCCCTCGATCGACGTCGCCGTCCGGCCGCTCAGCCCACGCGCCGCCGCCACTCTCCTCCTCCGCGCTCCGCCGCCGCTCCTCCACGTGCCGCCGTGGCCGCCCGAGCCGACGCGCTGCCGCCGCTCCTCCCCACGCGCCGCTGCCGTTCCTGCCGTCATCATCGTCGTCTTCCTCCCGCGCGCAGCTCCGTCGGCAAACTCCCGCGTGGTGAGCTCCTCTTCCCCTCTGGCACCGTCCGGCCGATCCCCTCTCCTCCCCGCATTCCCTCCACGCGCGCGCGCTGCCGTCGCCGTGGAGCCGCCGTTGCCAGCCGTGGAGTCGCCGTGGAGCCGCCGGCCGTTCCAATTTGTCTGTTAAATAGTCGCATGTGTAGTTGTAGTTGTTTTAGTTAGGTTGTTTTAGTTGTAGTTGTTTTAGTTGTTAGTTAGGTTGTTTTAGTTGTAGTTGTTTTAGGTTGTTAATTTAGTTGTCGATCGCCGGAGGAGTCCCCGATGATCGCCTGTGAGGAGCCCCGGACGATCGCCGGAGGAGTCCCGGACGATCGCCGGAGGAGTCCCAGCCCGCATCCTCGTCGTCGATCGCCAGAGTCCCCGACGATCGCCGGTGAGGAGTCCCGGACGATCGCCGGAGGATGATATATGATGTTTAGATGTTTAGGGTTTAGATGTTAATATGTTCTAGTAAATGAGACTTTTTATTAGGCATTACCTATTTTATATTAGGCAGATATATGATGTTTAGATGTTTAAATGTTTAGTTGCATAGCGTAGTCGTTGAGTCGACGATGCCGGGCCAGCATCCTCGTCGTCAACTCGGTGGCAACAGCCTGCTTGAGAGGTGCCATGTCCGGGACTGGGCTTCGCCGGGCTGGCACTGGGAGGTGCTGCCTTCCGGGGTGCGCAACTTGGTGAGGAATCAGGGTCCCGTCGTCGACCCGGAGGTTCTTTGGTGGCGGTCGCGTGGACCACTATCGGTGCAGAGGGAGCCGGCCCCCGCGGAGGTGGTACGTCGCCGTGTCAGGGAGGAGGACGAGCACGTCCGACGCTACATGGCCGCGTTGGACGCCAGGTTCTCCAATACCTGGCAGGTTCTTCAGGGATCTCACCCGAGCTATGATCCTATCATAGTTCCTTCTCTTTGGGTGTCCACCGCCTGCGCCGCGAGACGTTAACTATATCTGTATTAGTGATAATATTCGATGATATATTAGTGATATTATTCGATGATGTATTAGTGATACTATTCGATGATGTATTAGTGATACTATTATTCGATGATGTATTAGTGATATTATATGATTGTATTGTTGCATTGCCTTGTATTGATTTGCATATCTCCGGTTCTGCTTATTGAATGCATTCTAATTGTTTTATATTTGTTCTGGATTAGTTAAGCTATGGACGGTAGAGATAGAGACCGTGATCAAGAGAATGCCATGTACGACCTGATACGCTCCGGAAACGAAGAGAATGAAGTAGATGATGGCTCACAATACCATAACCCATCCGGTGAGGGAATTGAGGAAGAACAACCAAGAGACGAAGGCGAACCAGCTGACAATGACGATGGCGAAGAAATTTTTGTCCATTTAACAGAGTCCGGCGAGGTATTAATTTGCCCTCTGGTACGGTGATCATCAGATGTATTGATTGATTTGTATATATTAACGAATCTTTCTTCCTTTTAGCCCTCTGGATCGAGCAAATCTTCTACAAGGGTTAAACGTGGCCCGACAAAAAAGTTGAAACAAGGTGTAAAGTACAACATCGATCAAATCAGAGCAGATGGCAAACCGATTGCTCCTAAAGAGAATGCAAACAAATTTATACGTCAATGCGGAGTTATCGTTAGGGACCAAATCCCGATCACCGCTCAAGAATGGAATCAGCCAAAAGATCGCGGAGTTCCTTTTGTCAGCCAAAGAGCAAAAGATCTGCTTTGGGAGGAGCTCATGAAACATTTCACCCTACCAGAGGGTCTCACAGATCTCCAACGGGAGAAAGTCAAGAAGTGTGCTCTTAAGAAGATGGCCACACAATTCCAGTCTTGGAAGAAAAGATTATGGACCAATTACTTGGAAGCAGAAAAGAAGACTCCAGAATTCAAAGGAGAATATGTGAAGTTAGCAGATGACTGGGACGAATTTGTGAAGTTCAAGGAATCAGAAGAATCTAAGAAACGGTCGAGAATAAACAAGAAAAATGCCGACAAAAAAACGTGGCACCATCGTCTGGGGCCAGGCTGCTACAAGTCTTGGTTGCCTAAGTGGGATGAATCTGAGAGAAACATGAAGGCTGCAGGGGTCACTCCACTAACAGAGACTTGGCCCGAGAGGTACAAGACTTGGTTTTATGCACATGGGGGAAAGTTGGACCCAAAGACAGGGCAGGTTCTTGAACAGGCAAGTCTTAAAGATGCCACGGTCGAGATAATTAAAGCAATAGAAGAAGCTCGAGCGGGTGTGTACCAGCCGGAGAGATAGAACGACGAGCTTTCGCGCGCCCTCAAGAATCCTGAACACCCGGGACGAACACGAGGCAAGGGCATGGTTCTGTGGTTTCTGGGGTTTGCGGATTGGAACGACAGCTACAGAAGTCGTGACAGAAAGAAGAAGCACGAAGTAGATCGGATCCAGGACTTGGAACGCAAATTCATGCTGCAGCAGGAGCAAATCAACAAACTTAGCTAGCAAGGTGCGTCTCAGCAGCAGCAGTAACCAGATCCAGCATTGGATGGTACCATCCCATCATCTATGCCGAAAAGCAGTGTGGGTTCCACAGGGGTCCCGGCCGATGATGCACTTCGCTACCCCGTGGATGATATCCTAGAGTCGACACCTTGTGAGCTACACATGAAACTCAAGAACATATCCATGAAGGTGGCGCACGACTTTGCTTTACCGAATGCACCTGAAGCACTCCTCCACGGCAATCCGATTCCACCTGGCTATGCTCGTGTCGGGGTGGATCAAGTTCTGTCGGGATAGGATACACTAGAGCTTGATCACACTGGAGGTCAAGGGGAGCTGACACTAGGAGAAGCCATACGTGGTATCATTGTGTGGAAAAAGGAGTGCATTGTGTTTGCAAACTCGGTGCCAAGGCCACCGACTCCTCCTCCAAGTACGCCGCGTCAGCAGACTCCAACCCTCCCCGAGACGGAGCGCAGGGTGAGTCCGCCATATCCATCTCCGCCGCGCCAGCCGAATCCATCCCACCCCGAGACGGAGCGCGTGGCGAGTCCGCGATTTCAAGCTCCGCCACGTCAGCCATCTCCAAAGCGGAAGAGAGCACCAAAGAAGAAACCCGAGCCTCCTGCCAAAAAGAAGTTAGCTTACGATATGACTGACGAGGAACTCGATGTACAAGTGGCTAGCGAATTGCAGGCCCATTTTGGACCGAAACCGCGCCCGCCGCCAAAGGAGAAAGTACCCGACGAGGTCGTACAACACTTTATTGATGCAGCTAAACCGGCGAAGAAAAGGCCGGTATCAGACTATGAACGTTGTATTACCAAGTCATATCAATCCTAGAAAAGACAGAAGTCGAGCGGCAGCAGTAAATGCGGGAAAACTGTTTCCTAGCTCGGAGAACAGGCAGTCCAATCGATCAGCCCGCTCAAGGTGAGTGCCAATAACGTGGTAATAACCGACGCTGATAGAGAGAATGCTAGATTGCTCGATATCATCGTTGAACAACTTCTAGAGATCGAGGAATGTCGACCGTTGGACCGAAGGAAATAGCATGGCAATATGTCCCCGGGAAACCTCTGGTCACTCCTGACGACGAGAAGCTTCTAACAACGCTAATGCACAACTTGCATGACTGGTACATGAGAGAAGTAAAGGTCGGGCGAGCTAGCCTCATGGTGAAAGTCGAGAAAGAGCATTACATCCATGAAAATGCTTTGTGTATTGAAAATGCAGAATTTTTTCAGTTATTCAATCAAAAAGCACTCGACAAGTCTATCATCAGTTGCTATTGTCAGTAAGTGATTTCTTTCTGTAATTTAAGTCTCTAGCTCAGCTCGTTCATTGCCTGTTATTATACTCACTATATTCTTTTGTGTGGTATTATGCAGAATGAAGATTTTTGAAGTGAAAAGAGCTGGAGTCTATGGCATTGGGTTCATTGACCCAAATACGGTTAATGAAGAAGTGTTGAGAAGGGACCCTAAAGACACGGAGAAAATGCTTCTAAGGTTTTTGAAGGCCCTAAAGTACAATCCAGAAATACTTTTACCTTGCAACTTCCAGTGAGTGTTACTGTCTTGTACTACAAATTCTATTTTTGCTTATATATATATACTCGATGTTAAGTGTAGTTGATGAGTTATGCATGCCCGCTTATACAAATCGTGTGTGCAGCTACCACTGGATCCTTCTAATCATTAGAGTTGACGATGGAACTGTTGAACTACTGGACTCGCTAAGTAAAGACCCTGAAGATTACATAAGCTTGCATTCGTTGCTCGGAAGGTAATTTCAATCATTGACGCACTATGTCGGCTTCTTTATTAGTTCATTTCATATCAAGTAATTAATAACTCCTTTATTCATTTTGTTTGCCGGGCAGGGTTTGGAAACGTTTCATCAAAGAGGTCACCGGTGAATGGAAACCAGAGTTAAGATGGCGAAAGCCCAGGGTAATTAAGTAGTACTAGCTACGTCCGCGCATCTCTTTAATTCTAGTTTCAATACCATTGTCATGCTTCATTATTATCTGATTGAATTCTATTCTCGTAAAGTGCATGAGGCAGGCACAGGGGACTGAACTATGTGCATATTACGTTTGCGAGAACATTCGATTTATAACCGAAAGCAGCAAGAGTGCAAGAGATCTTTAAGTACGTAAACACCATTCATATTTTTTTATCATAATCTAATACATATACACACAACTAACATGCATATTGATATTGATCTCCTTCTTTATATATAGATGGCGCAGATGCGGGATCAGCTCCTACCTCATGACCGCATACGAGCAATTAAAGAGGAAATTGCGGGATTTTTCCTTCAGCAGGTCATATCTCCCGACGGAGAATACCATTACCCGATCCCCAAATGATCTGCAAATTGTACGAGAAATTGTAGATACCAAATTGTATATATATATGTGTATGCATGTGGTCGTACGAGAAATTCTATGATATATGATTGTTTGTACGACAAATTTTATGATATATGATCGGTTCTACGAGAAATTCTATTATATATGCATAACGTGTACAGTATGCAGTAGCGTAAAATATGTTTGAAATGAAAAAGAATTAAATGGAAAACACAAAATGAAAAGGAAAAAGAAACAATAAACATTAAACCCCTAAACACCTAAACCACTAAACCCCTAAATCTTTAGTCCCGGTTGGTGTTACCAACCGGGACCAAAGGTCTCAATGCCCAGGCGCGCTGCCGACCACGTGGCCACGGTTTAGTCCCGCCAACCGGGACTAAAGGCCTGGACCCTTTAGTCTCTATACTTTAGTCCCGGTTGGGGAACCGGAACTAAAGGCCCTTCCCAACCGGGACTAATGGCCCGTTTTCTACTAGTGTTGTAAGAGCAACTCCAACGGAAGAACCCAAACGGACATCGATTTTGTCTGCTTTTTGTCCGTTTAGGTCGCCCGTCCGCCTGGCCGTGTCCGCTTTTTTGTTTGGGTCGACGGATGCGCCCAACGAGGACAGACGCATTTGGTGATATGTTCGCCTCGGCATTCCGTCGAACACCCGGTGGGTGAACTGCCCATAGCTCCTGCGCCGCCATCCCGAGCTCCTGCGACGCACTCCTGCCCGCAGACGAGGCCAGTGCCCGGCAACTCTGAGGCCGAACTGCTCGCGGATGAGGCCGTGCCGGCGACGAAGCCATGGGATCGCGCGCCCGCGCCCGCCCGTGCTCCGAGCCGCGCGCTCCGTGTCACGCCTGCCTATGCTCCGGGTGGCGCGCGGGCGCCTGCCCGTGGCTGTTATCCCCGCGCCGCGCACTCGCGCCCGTCTGCGCCCGTACTCCCTGCGTCGCGCCCGCCCCGTGCCGTGCTCCCCGCGTCGCGCCAGCCGGTGGCCGTGCTCCGTGCGTCACGTGGTCGCACCCGCCCGCGCCCGTGCTTCCTGCGTCGCGCGCTCGCACCCGCCCACGTCCGTGCTCCTTGCGTCCCGCCCGCACCAGCACGCACGCTCGGCCAGAAAGCGACGACTAGCTAGCTCAGCAGCAGCAACATGCATGACGAGCGGCGGCGGCTAGCTAGCTAGCTAGCACGCGCGCGTGGCGGGCAGCAGTACCACACGCATGCTCAGGCAGCAGCTGCTAGCTAGCTAGCTAGCTAGCACGCGCACACACGCTCGCCCAGCGGCGGCTAGCTAGCTAGCTAGCACGCGCGCGCGGTGGGCACCAGTACCAGCACGCACACGCGACGGGCAGCTCGGCCGCCGGTGAAGCGTTGGCGGCGGTGGAGACCGGCGAGGTGCTTGCGGCGGAGGGGAAGCTGCTGCACCGGGCGATATGCCTAGCTGCATCGGCACCACGGCGTGCTCTGCGCCGGCATGGGCGGGTGAGAAAGAGAGGAAAGGTGGAGAGAGAAAGGGTGGGACAAATGAGTGGGCCCTTTTGTTTGGATGACAGATGGGCCAGCTTTGACGTGAAGACGTAGCCGAACGAATAGGCCGCAAAAAAGTCCGCTTTGGACCCAAATCAATCTCAAATTTGAGCTGAAAATGGGTCCGCGCGGACACGAAACGGACGTAAAATGGAAATGGGTCTCCGCGTTGGGCCATCGTTTTTATCCGCGCGGACCCAAATGGACATGGGCGGACGAAATGTGTCTTCCCGTTGGAGTTGATCTAAATTAAGGCCTTGAAACCTTTGATGCTTCATCTTGTTTGTCTAATTCGTTGAGCTGTTTGTGCATCCTGCGTGCTGCAGCATTGTGTTTTTCGTGTTCGCATCGATTCGTCAGTTTCATAGCTATTTTGCTTGCCCGGCAATAGGTGGTCAGCCAACGATCATCTTCTTCTCTCAATGTCATTAGGTTGAGCCAAAGATTGAGTGAGCTTCTAAGGCAAGGTGGGTTTGTTTGTTATTGGCGGAAGCAGGGTTTTAGTTTAAGGGGTGAAGGTTTTCACTTTCTACTCCCTCCGATCCATATTACTTGTCGCTCAAACGAATGGATATAGCACGTTTGAGTAACAATAACATGGACCGCAGGGAGTACTTTCTTTCTGTCCCTATCAATACAGGGTAACTTGTAAAGATTTCCAGTGTCTTGGATTTTACACCTTCCTAATTCTTGCAATCAACTAATCCCTGAAACTTATTCAATGATTTTTTACCTTGCTAATTTTCTTCTACAGAAAATATATTATATGCAGATGTTAGTACGACTGGAGTTTTTATTACCTTCTTCTTTAAAACAAGCTCAGAGTAAAGAACAAATAACTTTGTCACAACCGCCTGATGTCTTCAGAATTCTACAGCAGCAAGCAAAGTCTCAGGAGCATCAAAGATGGTAACAGGAGAGTTAATATACACATTAACCGAACCTGGATTTTGCCACTGAGCAAAGATGTGGCCCTGTTTGATTCAATGGGGTCAAAAGGGGGGGGGGGGGGGGGGGGGGGGGGGGGGGGGGGGGGGGGGATAAAATTAAATTAGAAGAAAAATCCTCTATCCTGTCGATCCATCATCTATGGCTTGCAAGAAACCAATACACAGGTATTGTTCCTACACCACTACATTTGTCAGGCTGTCTGTCTATGTAAGCTTCCGCCTTCTTCGCGCAAGTTCCACGAAAACCGGCGAAACAAATAACTCTGCTGCTGCCAACCGCCACCACCAGGTCGCCGTTTTATTTACTTTGCAACTTGCAATCCTGTGAAGGTGCGATGGCCAACAACAATTTATTGCATTTTCATCAACAAATCTTCTGCTCAAGAAAACCTAGGGGGTTAATTTTGGATCCACTAGCACTCTATGGCACAGGGTCCAGCAGCAAGCATTTTGGCCTTGCCCATGAATACCTTTATATCCCTGAAAAGAGCTGTTTTACGGTGATTGTCATAGTACTCGGAGTACTAACCAGTACTTACCCCTTCGATTTTTATTAGCCGTCCGATCTGGTGGGGGATTAATTGTTTTATTCCGAGAAGGGCATAATGGTCCAGGACGAAATCTAGTTTTTCCAACCGATCACCTCCACGACCAGATCCACGTCTACTCCTCCATCCAGATCCAGTCCTCGAACTACTGCTCGTGCCCTTCACTGTCCTCGACGTGCCCGGCGAGATTCATCGTCCTCACCTCCGGCAGCCAAACCCACACCCCCCCCCCCCCAATAACCCCCAAGCCCCCACGGCTTCACTGTCCTCTACGTGCCCGGCGACAGGAAGAAGGAGAAGGCACCACATCTACGCTGCGGGTGAATCGGCGGCGACGGCGGCGTTCGATCCCATCTCTTCGCGCCTACCATCCTTAGGTATGAATCCGGCTAGGATCCTTACGATCGTTCGGGTAGTTCTCCTCGCCCTTGCGCGCATCCACCGTGCATGCAGTACCACCTCAACCCTACCATGATTAAGTAATTTACCAGTATTTGCCATGCGAGATTTGTACCAACAAATTCAAAAGAATGGAAAGCTTCAGCGTGGCATCGTTTTCGTTGAGTTAATCGCATCATGTGTGTTTCACTAGGCCATTGTTTAGTACCTTTCATATCGAAGAAAAAAGTGACTTACTTGCCGTTTGAGATGAAAGACTCATCATGGCATTGGAGCCTTGCTTGCCTATGCCAATAAGATGACATACTAGTTCCTTTCTTCCTACTTAGTTTACTTTATTCTACTCACCATCACTTAAGGTTTCCATAGTGCATGCAGTACAATTAAGTTTCTGGACGTTGATGATCGGTTGCCCTCACACGTAAAACATGTTACATGCAGGACGACATGGCGGGTGTAAGTGAGGAGTCTCTGTTTGAGTACCTAGATGTTATCAGCAAGATGTTTGGTAGTGAGGCTGAAGGCTATGAATTCTATAACAAATATGCACTTCAGAAAGGTTTTAGTGTGAGGAAAAGCTACGTTGAGTGGGATAGATCCAATAATCATATAATTTTAAAGAAATTAGTGTGTAGTCGTCAAGGGGTTCGCGAAGACAAACACATGAAGAGAAAGATGGAAGATAGAAAGAGGAGGCCACGGAGTTTGACTCGTGTTGGGTGTAACGCTAAATTGATCATTGCAAGGCAGGAGGAAACATGTTGGTGGTTTGTCAAGGATTTCATCGATGAGCACAACCATCCTCTAGCCCCACGGGATCTTTCTTGTCTTTTGCGTTCGCACAGACGAATTACCGATGAGCAGAAAGCAGAAATTGCAGACATGGAAAAATCTGGGATCCACAAGCACCATATAATGGATATTTTGTGCATGCAATACGGTGGATATGATCTTGTTGGATGCACAAAGAGGGACATTTATAATTTCTGCCATGCTAATAAGCAGGAGACAATCAGTGCCGGTGATGCTAAAACGGTTATCAGTCACATGATTGTCCGGCAACAGCGAGATCCGGATTTTTTCTTCAGGTACTTGGTTGATGAAAAGGGCCATCTGAAGGGACTGTTCTGGGCTGATAGTCAATCGCGACTTGACTACGAGTCTTTCGGAGACGTCATTGTTTTTGATAGCACATACAGAACCAATAAGTACAATCTGCCATTCGTGCCGTTTGTCGGGGTGAATCACCACCGCAACACTGTTATTTTTGGGTGTGGTATCATTTCCCATGAAACAAGCCAGGCATACGAGTGGATGTTGCGGACCTTTTCTGAATGCATGGCACATAAGCATCCGATATCTGTGATCACGGACGGGGACCTTGCAATGCAGAGAGCAATCAGGGTGGTCTGGCCTGACTCCAACCATAGGCTCTGTATATGGCACATTCAGCAGAACATCGTACGCCATCTACATGATGATGAGGTAAAAGAGGAATTCAGATCTTTCATATATGATTCTTCTTCCATTGAAGAGCATGAGATAAAATGGATACAATTCTTACAACGGAATAAATTAAGCAACGAGGAGTCCTGGCTGCGTCAGATGTATCAGATGAGAAAGTTGTGGTGTTCTCCATATCTCCAGGGGCATTGTTTCCTAGGATTGAGCAGCAATCAGCGGAGTGAGAGCTTGAACTCTGTGCTACATACACATCTTGAGGGTAAGATGTCGTTGTTTGAAATGCTGGAACACTATGAGTGTTGCCTTGCGACGCGACGGTTGAACGAAGCTCTCCTAGATGTCGTGGCCTTGCAGTCCGTTTCATTTACAGAGGAAAATGCTTCACCGCTTGAGAAACACGCTGCAACAGTTTCCACTCCTGCTATCTTTAAGTTGGTCTTATGGAGCATACATGCTGTCAGCAAATGTGAGATCAGAGAGGTACTAGATGCATCAGAAGTTTCCACCTATGTTGTGTCCAAAAAGCAAGAATGGATATAAAGTTTGAAGTGCGCATTGAGGAGCCCGAAGGTATTTTCCACAGCGTCAGTTGTTCTTGTCGTAAGGTGGAATGTGCAGGCACACCATGTTCCCACATTTTGTACATACTGGAAATTCTACATCACCAAAGACTGCCCAGGTGTTTTGTTCCCGCTAGGTGGACAATGAATGCAAAATGTGCATATGCACCGACCAGAAAGAACCAGATGTATGACTATTCGGCAAGCCTACTGAGGTACCGTGAGTTGCGGAATTCTAGCCACGGCACATGCTTCAAGGCATGTCACTCTGATGATGACTATAATTGTCTGAAAATGCTTTTGGATGCACATCATCATGTCAAGCAATCAACTACTGAACATGCTGACAGCAATGAATCAACTAATGCTCAGAGTAACTGCATTAGGTTTGGCCCGTTAATGCCCCAGTCAAACAACGTTGGTGGTGAAGTTTTGGATGAGGTTCTGGATCCCGTGCACGTGCCAGGCCGAGGTGCACCAAAGAAAAGGCTACAGGCAAAGGTCAAGAAGACAAGATCAACGGGTAAGTGTGGCTATTGCAGCGGGCCAGGTCACAATCGACGGAAATGCATGAAATTGTTAGAGGTACCAAATATGTTCACGTTTAATTTTTTCGTGTGTTTTAATAAATAGCAATGTGCATGTGATTAATTATATTCTTCTATGTAGGACCTGGAAGCAGAACTCTGATAGCTACAACTTTGTGGATACAGTAAGATTCAACGATGAACCAGACATAGTCGTTTGCCATTCAGCTTCGTGTCGCATGGTCTTTACGTTATGTTTTGATCTTGTCAGATACCTTTTGAATTGTGGAATTTTTTATATGACTCAGCGAATTGGGGCTCTACTGCCATTTCACCGTATGTGTTCGGGCTATTTCGTTTCCATTTTCTATGTGATCATTTGATGTCAACCATTAAGAATCATAACGTTTGTCCACCACGAATAAGGGCCGTCATGGAGCTCGTTTTATTGTCGAGTAGAATATTTCGATATAGTGGGGGAAGATTTAGGTCAATGAAAAAAAATAGGCCCATATTGCATGCTTTCCCAGAAAAGGGAATTCTTGGATTTAGTGGAGGAAAATTTCTCACAATGGAATATAAATAGGCCCATATTGCACGTTGTCCCACAAAACGGAAGTATTTGGGTGAAGATCTCGCTCAATGAAAAAAAAAATAGGCCCATATTGCATGTTGTCCCACAAAACGGAATTATTTGGGGGAAGATTTCGCTCATGAAAAACAAATAGGCCCATATTGCATGCTGTCCCAGAAAAGGGAACAAGCCCACACCTGGAGGTGGATCTGCATTGGATCGCTCGGTGGGGGGGATCCGCCTGGGATCGTGCGCGCGTAAAGATGAAATTGTCAGAAGTCCTTGTCCCACGTGACAACGCCCGCGCGCGATTTTTTTCGACATGCTTCAAATGGACCCACGCGCGTGTGGGAGGCGGGCGTGACGCGCGCGCTTGTGGAATCCGGCTGCGGTGCTCTTCGCTCCTGACGCCGCACCGATCCCGGAACAGATCTTGTCGGACTGCACGGATTCCCAGGACGATCCTGCACCAGGATTTTCACGTTCAAAAAGGCCTGAGTATTTTCTACACTGTTTTGCACCAAAAATGCTCAAAATTTTCACGTTCGCAGAATTAGTTCAAATTTTTGGTGTCGTTCTGAAGATGACCAAAATTTGACCGTGTTGAACGGAGGCGTTCGGGTAGGAGGAAAGGGTCCGTCTCGAAGGACGGTTTTTTGTGACATGCTTCAAATGACCCAATTTTACACCCTTCTACCTACATGACAAGCATCCATCCCAATTTTTAGTGTTTTCCGACGTTGCATGCATTTTGTATGGTATCAAGATTATGCGCGTGTACATGGGAGCACGGAAACAGTTTCATCAAAGACAACATGTACGGTTTTAACACACTTGTGATGTGTGTGCATACTTGTGTACGTACATGGCTATCTCACAAACAACTGTACGGTTGGACATAAACCACATCCATCATTCACGATACAATGTTGTTCAAAAGCCTTTAACACGAATAAATTTTGCCATCATTGTGAACATAGAGAGGGAAACAATAACATGAGTCTTTCAAACAAAACAATCTAGGTCTGAAGCTTAAACCGGTTGAAAAACCATTTAGCCTACTATATATGGTCTTCTTGGCTGCCAAAATCCAGGGACCTCTTGCGTTTGTTCGTTGGAGATTGCTTCGGGATTGGCGACGACCCATGATCTTCGATCTTTTTAGGTTTAACATCAAGGTAACCAAATAACTCAAGATGGTCTAGTTGTTCCTTTTGAATCTCCGCCGACCCTATAGCAAGGCCCTTGGTCTGCTCCGAGTCTAGGCGACGCAATTCCTGTAAAAAAGCATAGGAACGGTATTAGGAACACCGCAAAAATGATGTTGCCATAAACTTCTAATAACATGTACAACTTGAACCTCTGAATCCAAGTCGTGTTCCGGATAAGGACCCGTTGTTCTATTGTACAAAATGTACAAGTGACATGTCTTTCTGCCGTTCAGGCGAGAAAGCATTTTGGCTACATCAACTTGTCCTGTAATCAAGAACATTCCTTCTGGCAGCTTCCACGCAGACTCGGGTGAGAAGTAGTACAATTCTGCTCCCATTTTGTAACCAAAACTTGTTCTCATTTCATACTCAATTAGATTGTAGTCCACTACGAGCGGTTCAAAAACTCTCACTTCTGGTGGTCTAGCCTCGAAGTATGCTCTCGGGACATGAGACATCTCATCATCCCTATGAACAATAAATTCCATGGCCAGCACCTATATAAGATGAGCAGTATCTCAGATCAATAAAGGGGCAAACATATTTTCTTATGTCCATAGCAACATTGCGACGTTGTTACCTTGTTCTGTCCAGTGTATCCTTCATATGGAGAGATTGGGGATTGTGTCATCTCAGGACTCTTATCCTGCGTATGAATCATCGAGAGTGCGTTTACACACAAATTTTAAAAGATCATACCATATCTTCGCTATGACTGTATCGCATCGGTGCGAGGTACTTACAAGGGGAGAATTGAAGATATGTTGTTGGGGTGGAGTGATGTGGCATTTAACGGGTGTCTCTTTCGCAAGGTCTCCAGTTAATGGGGATTGTGCCATCTGATGATTCCTAGCCTACAAATGGATTGCCGACAGAAAGATACCCAAAAATTTAAGATGTTCATACAAAATGTACGTCCTGAATATATAGAAACGGTGCAAGATACTTACAGGGGTAGAATTGAAGACATGTTTTAGGGGTGGATCACTGTGGCATTGAAGTTGTGGCCGTAAGATCGCACGGTCTTCCAACATCTTTCCTTCCAGGCGGACCTGCTCCACCATGGCCTTATACTCCATGTCCGACCGCTCATGTAGCAGCCAATTATCCATATCCGCACGTGCCTCCAACACCTTGGCATCCATCTTTACTCGCTCCGATTGTATAATCATGTCCACCAGCTTCCGGTCCTTTTGCAGTGTTTGAGTCAAGTCCTTGCAGGCAAGAAAAAACTTCTTTTCCATGTCCTCACGGTCCCTCTTAAACTTTTCTTCAATCTCATCACGCATCTTCTTCATCTTATTGGAAAAATCTTCACGCTCATCCTTTATCATCCTGTCAGCATACGAACGTTTTTGTTTGAGTTTCTTGTCTACCTCATCGCGATCCTTTTGCACCTTCAAGTCGATCTCCCGACGCGCTTCATGCAAATACCTGTCGTACTCTGCATGGTTCTTTTTTGCCGGTGAGACCATGGTCCCTATAGCAACAGACACAACAATGCAATTAATGACCTCTACATTGTGAAAACATATCGATAGTATGGCATGTGAGACAAATTGGGTGATGATTTTCCAGCAAAGCTCAAATGTCATGTCATTCATATTCGTAATTTGCAATCAACAAACTCATCTGTGCAAGGCACATCTAAGTGACTAAAACAAACTAAGAAAGAAAGAAAAAAATAAAATAAAAATTCTTCACGACTGTCCTAGTAAACTCAATGGCATACAACTTAGATGTACATGTGCATTAGTAAAGATGTATCCACATCCTCATCCAAATAATTCCTAGCAATTCCACATAGCTCAAAGGTCTACTAGGGCCCAGTTCATTTGGACGATTCTCCACGGATCTTGAGAATCGACCCTACACCCAGCTTCTCCCAAAATCTTGTATCCTAGCTGTTCACATCCTAACTAGCTAGGATTGTGAAAAAATATGGATTCAAGATTATGGGAGAAGCTGGGTGGAGGGTGGATTCTCAAGATTATGGGAGAATCGGCCAAATGAACTGGGCCTAGAGTTACTCCAGCGACAACATATATCCCCTAACCAGATCGTATGATCAACTACTCTCATCGCAACAGACTGCGTGATCGAATCAATGGAAAAATTAATCAACAATGCAAGCGAATATGGGAGGAGCCGTGGAGGAGACCTTTTTACTCCGGCGTCGGCGTGGACGACTGCCAATCGATGGCGCGATTCCGGCGATGGCTAGGTCAGGAGAATGGGGCGGTTAAGATAGGGTAGATATGCGTACAATGGATTGGTATTTAACCGTGATTGTAGGGTCAGTTAGTTATTTGGAATGGAAGTAATGCGCGTGGTTGCACGAAACGAGCGCGATCTGTTGTGGCTTTCCAAAACTTGTCCACTGACAGCGGGACCCACCACAGATCACGGCAGCCCGAGCCATCGCCCCGCCCGTGCCAACCCTTTCCCTTGCCCCAACAAATTGATCTATTCTGCCAACTCCGGCGGCCGGCGAAACACGAGAGATGTCCATGTCCAGCTCGGCCTCTCCGTCATCATGGCCGCGGTATGGTGCAGTGCAGATGACCAGATGCCCTAAGTGCCCATGCATCACACCACTGAAGCGTTTGACAACAATATCAGACAAGAATGGAAACCATGGCCGGGATTTTGTGAAATGCGAGAGCAAACCAGAAGCGGGGAAGGTTAAATCTATGTTTCTGTCGCAGCCTTTTTTATTTGAATTCTACACCCATATTTCTTGTTATTTCATCATATTTTGGATTTAGGGTTTCCCTTCGATTTTTAGAATCTGAAAACATGCAAGCATTTTGAGTGGCTGGATGAATACATTGAGAGGCTTAAACTGGATGGCGATGTCGATTTGAGGCATGGGTCAACCCAAGAGGTAGATCTGCCTGCGGCGGTGGATTTTTGGGCTCTGCCAATGTCGTTCCGACGATGGAGGATGCGGAAATCAAGGTGGAATAAAGAACAATTCACAATCTTTTTTTAACACATAAATTATACTTACCGGAGGTGACGCATCGTCATATCGTTGTCGGAAATCATTGCAAATATGGGTGTACTAATGGGTTGGTCATGCACACGTCCTGGCAAATTTTTGTGTGATATGACAAAAATTGGACTGCTTCACCGGAGGCCGTTCGGGTAGGAGGTTAGGGTCCGTCCGAAACGACGTGTTTATTTCGGCATCCTTCAAATGGAGCACAAAAAAATTCATAGCCTTGTACCAACATGACAAGCATCCATGCCAAGTTTCGTACATTTTCGACGTTGTTTGGGTTTTCTAGGGTTTTATCGACGTTAAAATCCAATAATACTTACCGGAGGTGAAGCAACGTGCGCTCGTTGTCGGAAATCGTCCAAATTTTGCGTGTACTACTGGGGTGATCATGCACACCTCCTGGTCAAATTTTGTGTCGTTGTGAAGATGACCAAAATTTGACCTTGTTCATCGCACGACGTTTGGGTAGGAGGGAAGGGTCCGTCTCAAAGGACGTGTTTTTTTCGACATCGTCCAAATGAACCTAATTTTTTTGTACAGCCTTGTACCAACAAGAGAAGCATCCATGCCAAGTTTCATAGCTTTTCGACGTTCGATGCGTTTTCTACGGGTTTATCGACGTTAAAACCCTAGAAAACTTACCGTAGGTGGAGCAATGTCCACTCATTGTCGGAACTCATTTGAATTTTGCGTGTACTAATGCACTAGGCATGCACACCTACTGGCCAAATTTGATGTGATTCTGAAGATGACCAAAAATTGAACCGGTTCGCCGGAGGCCGTTCGGGTAGGAGGGAAGGGTCCGTCTCAACAAACGTGTTTTTTTTCGACATCCTTGAATTGAACAAAAAATAATTATACAACCTTGTACCAACAATACAAGCATCTATGCCAAGTTCCATTGTTTTTCGACGTTGTATGGACTTCCTATGATTTTCACGTATAAAAACCCCTTAAATACTTCCATATTGCATGAAGTAGTTTTCTAGGGTGGATATTGTTTTATCAACAACCAAGAGTGGAGTTTCTTTTTTTTCTCAAAATATACAACGAAGATAAATAGTAGGCTGCCCCAAACTCCACACCCACCCCAACCCACCACTGCCATAATATACCCTCCCAACCCACCCGCACCCACCACTGCCATAATACACGGACGATTGGGGATTTATCCATATATTTCGCCCGGCGAGATCAATCCATAGCCGCCACAAACCTCCAACCCTAGCAGCCACCGATCCGTTTGTCCTCGGCGTACAAGGCCGCCGCACGTCCTCTCTGCGTCCACCGCGTCCCCACATGGCGGCCGGTCAACCACTGACCGCGTCCTTATTAATGTCGATCGCCGACCGCGGGCGGCCTTTTTTAATCCCACCGAGCATGCTCATCCTCTTCCAGAAGGCCGCCCGTCCCCATCTAGCCATCCCTCTGCCCTCTCCCAGTCGGCGACAACCCTAGCAACCATGGGCAAGAACAAGGGCAAGGCCCCCGCCGGCCCTTCGCGCGCGCTCCCCTGCCTCTGTCGTCTTCTTCCGGCCCGCGTCGGCAGCGGATAAGCGAGGAGAGGCGTCGGCGCGGGGTTCGAAACGTGCCGATTGGCACCCCGCCGCCCCTGGTCGTGCGCGACGAGGACCAGGAGGCGGAGGCCGCCTACCAGGAGAAGCTGGCAGCTGTCCTCCGCGAAAGCGAGGAGGAACAGCGGCGCAAGGAGGTGGAGGAGGAGGCGGCGTTCCAAGCGCGGCTGGCGGAGGCCATGACGCTCTCAGCTGCCGGCGACTGTGTCGTGCCGCCGCTTGCCCCGCCGTCCCCCACCAAGACCGAGCCGGAGCCGACCCGCCTCAAGGCTGAGAGCTACGGGTGGAAAGGGATTGTGCGCGAATGGGTCAGCGCGCCACCCATCTGGTTGGGGGCGACGCCGGCGCAGGAGAGGATGTATCTGGATTTCTAGCGGCAGCGATGGCTGCGGGAGGAGAGGCGCGAGGGCGAGCGGCTCGAGCAGGTGGAGCGCGACGTCGAGGCGGAGGAGGAGCAGCGTCGTGCCCTCGCTGCCGTAGCCCAGACAGCGGCGGTACAACAACCGGCGAACGACTTAGTCGCAGCCTGGGAGACGGCGTTCCCCTTGGCTGGCCCGGCGCTGATGCTCATCGACCTCACCGGCCCCGATGACGACGACGAGGACGCCTAGGGAAGCGCGCGTCGTAATGCAGCTTTGAGTAATTTGCTAAATAGTATGCATATTAGCTAACTTTGTTGAACTTATGGTAATGATGCTGCATTATATTTTGATAGCCCAAAGGGTGTCATGACAGCATAGTTAACACTTTGACCCATAGCAGCTGCCATGGCACCATGTTGGGCTACGAAAGGAGATGGAGCAGTCACTAGATGCTGCAAAATGTGTTGAACTACCCGAACTATGTAATATTGTACTCGTTTGTAATATTAAGTGTGTGTTTCTGATGTTGTTTTCTTTGTGTTAGTTGTTCATTCAGTTCACTGAACTTTGATGATAATTTGGTCTGGGAACTGAACTAAAATGTTAATAAGTTTAGTTTGGTCACCACAAGTTTGAAGCCACTCTTGACCATTGATTACACCTGCCACCCTTGTCACATCTTGGTCTTCATGCCTTGTCAAATCTCATGAAATCATGAACTGATACACTCCACTCGACAGCACTTCTCCACTGCCACACTACACCTCCACTTAACTCCTTCCCTTAAATTCTCCACTTAACTACTGCCCCAACACATATCCACCACCTCACTTCTGCCACTCCTTTCAACACTCTAAACTATGTTCCTAGCTACACCAATGGTCGGTTCGTCCTCCACCCGGAGCCATGGATCAATCGCTTCCCAACTGGCAAGGGTTGCGTTGCCATGCTACCATATTTGATTTTGGTCCACGCATACATGCATACAAAGCAGAAAACATAAATCACATATCGATTTTGTAGGTTTTGCAAAGGTAAAAGCCTAAAACATTCCATAGAAAACTTACCGTAGGTGGAGCAACGTCCGCTCATTGTCGGAAATCGTTCGAATTTTGCGTGTACTAATAGACTAGGCATATGCACACCTACTGGCCAAATTTGATGTGGTTCTGAAGATGAACAAAAATTAAACCGCTTCGCTGGAGGCCGTTCGGGTAGGAGGGAAGGGTCTGTCTCAAAGGACGTGTTTTTTTCGACATCCTTGAATTGAACCTAATTTTTTTTCTACAGCCTTGTACCAACAAGAGAAGCATCCATGCCAAGTTTCATAGCTTTTCGATGTTGAATGGGTTTTCAAGGGTTTTATCGACGTTAAAACCCTTGAAAACTTACCGTAGGTGGAGCAACGTCCGCTCATTGTCGGAAATCGTTCGAATTTTGCGTGTACTACTAGACTAGGCATGCAGACGTACTGGCCAAATTTGATGTGATTCTGAAGATGACCAAAAATTGACCTTGTTCATCGGAGGCCGTTCGGGTAGAGAGAAGGGTCCGTCTCAAAGGACGTGTTTTTTTCGACATCCTTGAATTGAACCTAATTTTTTTCTACAGCCTTGTACCAACAAGAGAAGCATCCATTCCAAGTTTCATAGCTTTTCGACGTTGGATGGGTTTTCTAGGGTTTTATCGACGTTAAAACCCTAGAAAACTTAACGTAGGTGGAGCAACGTCCACTCATTGTCGGAAATCGTTCGAATTTTGCGTGTACTAGTAGACTAGGCATGCAGACGTACTAGCCAAATTTGATGTGATTCTGAAGATGACCAAAAATTGACCTTGTTCATCGGAGGCCGTTCGGGTAGGAGGGAAGGGTCTGTCACAAAGGACGTGTTTTTTTCGACATCCTTGAATTGAACCTAATTTTTTTCTACAGCCTTGTACCAACAAGAGAAGCATCCATGCCAAGTTTCATAGCTTTTCGACGTTGGATGGGTTTTCTAGGGTTTTATCGACGTTAAAACCCTAGAAAACTTACCGTAGGTGGATCAACGTCCACTCATTGTCGGAAATCGTTCGAATTTTGCGTGTACTACTAGACTACGCATGCAGACGTACTGGCCAAATTTGATGTGATTCTGAAGATGACCAAAAATTGACCTTGTTCATCGGAGGCCGTTCGGGTGGTCCGTCTCAAAGGACGTGTTTTTTCCGACATCCTTGAATTGAACCTAATTTTTTTCTACAGCCTTGTACCAACATGAGAAGCATCCATACCAAGTTTCATAGCTTTTCGACGTTGGATGGGTTTTCAAGGGTTTTATCGACGTTAAAACCCTAGAAAACTTACCGTAGGTGGAGCAACGTCCACTCATTGTTGGAAATCGTTCGAATTTTGCGTGTACTACTAGACTAGGCATGCAGACGTACTGGCCAAATTTGATGTGATTCCGAAGATGACCAAAAATTGACCTTGTTCATCAGAGGCCGTTCGGGTAGGAGGGAAGGGTCCATCTCAAAGGACGTGTTTTTTTCGACATCCTTGACTTGAACCTATTTTTTTCTACAGCCTTGTACCAACAAGAGAAGCATCCATGCCAAGTTTCATAGCTTTTCGACGTTGGATGGGTTTTCTAGGGTTTTATCGACGTTAAAACCCTAGAAAACTTACCGTGGGTGGAGCAACGTCCGCTCATTGTCGGAAATTGTTCGAATTTTGCATGTACTACTAGGCTAGGCATGCAGACCTATTGGCCAAATTTGATGTGATTCTGAAGATGACCAAAAATTGACCTTCTTCATCGCAGGCCGTTCGGGTAGGAGGGAAGGGTCCGTCTCAAAGGACGTGTTTTTTTCGACATCCTTGAATTGAAAAAAAAATTGTACAACCTTGTACCAACAAAGCAAGGATCCATGCCACGTTTCATAGCTTTTCGACGTTGTATGGACTTCCTATGGTTTTCACGTTGAAAAAAATTCTTTCATATTGCATTAAGTAGTTTTCTAATGTGGATTTCGTTTTATCAACAACGAAGAGTGGTTTTTTTCTCAAAATATGCAGCAAAGTAGGCTGCCCCAAACTCCACCCCCACCCCAACCCACCACTGCCATAACACACCCACCCAACCCATCCAACCCACCCGCACCGGATAATTCGGGATTTATCCATATTTTTCGCCCGGCGAGATCTATCCGTAGCCGCCACCGCCCTCCAACCCATCCGGATAGATGCCCGCTCCTGCGACTCGCGTTTCCCACCAACCGCCCCCGGCGCCACCACTGCCACCACCACCGCCGCCGCCACCACCGACACCACCGCCGCCGCCGCCACCCACTACGCAGCACCCCACCAGAGTCAGGGAGCAGGGGGGCTTCCGGATGCCGCTCCCACACATCTACCAGGCATTCCCGGAGATGTTGCAGCCGATCCAGTCGATTCCGGCGGCGACCTGAGGGAGACAAGGGACAAACGATGGCGGGAACGTGCAGTGTGGATCCGCGACGATGCCCTCTCGTGGTCGATGTGCGTTAGCGAATGGAGGAAGGCGGATGCGCTGGTGGATCCGGGGTCAGATCCGCTCTCCCATGCGCGGAGGTTTGCTCAGGTTTGCCAGGATCAAGCCAACCGAGAGCTGATGAACCTGGCACGGCGGATGTACTTCGAAGGAACTGCGGAGAAGAAACGCAGGATGCCTCATTCGTCGGAACCGCCAAAGGCGTTCATCAATGGGGCACGGCGAGAAGCGAAGGCAGAGGATCCAGCTCGTGCGGAGAGATGGAGATGCATAGTGGGTCTGATGCCCACCGAGGTTCCGCCAGAGCCACTACCGGTGGATCCGTTGTCGTTCCTATCCCCAACACCGGCCTCGGATTGATCGGTGGGAAAAGAGTCTTCGCTGTTTCATGCGAGTGTGTTGGCTTTGCCTTCAGTTTCGTTTATCTGTAATAGGATCTAGTTCTCATGTCCTCGTCTGCCTGGAGTTTTTGAGGTTTTAAGGTTCTAAGATTTGTAGTTTGGACTGCTACTGAGAACTCTGTTCTCCGTTTTATCTGAATCATTACAACTACAAATTATCTGAATGAGTACAACTGTAATGCATAACAACTTCTGGTGTTCAAATACATAACATGAAATACTGACACAACTAGAAATGCAAAACAACTTCCTTTGTTGATGTGAGGCCCAGCATCTTCAGCAACGTATCCATGCTCCCACCTTAAGCGTAAAAATAATTGAAAATTTCAGATTGAATACATGTAAAGGTGAAAGATGACAGTATGGTCATTTGAAGATGACAAGCCAATCTGATAGAATAACCCACCCATACCAATTTGAATACCAAGTTGTATAAGTTAATGTTGAATTAATATCACTTTTGCAAGATGCAAGAAGCACTTACAGGAAGTGAAGCAAAAGGCTATACAGCACTGCAACATGACCAAGCCAACATCCCTACCAAAAGTAGTCGTCCTAATATTTCAAGAAGACATGACCTATATTTTTGTTTTTAGATACAGACCTATTGAACAAGACACAATTGACAGTAATTCAAAAGTGAAGACAGTGGCTGCAACATTAAGCAAGTGACTACAACTTGGTTGCAAAATGTCAAAATTTGTTATAAATTGAAAAATAGTTGACATCCAACTATCCTAAAACTTGTTTATCTTAACACTCACACCATGATTGTAAGCATGAAGAGAAGAAAAATTAGATCAAGTGCAAAGCTTACTATTCATCGGCCTCAGACCTCTGGCCCGTGAGACGAGGAGAACGGCGAGGGAACCGTGGAGAACGGCGAGGAAGCGACGTCGGGACAAATGCTTTCTTCCTCTTGTGGTTGGTGGGCGAGGACTCCATCGGCTCTTGGATCAATGTCGCCTTCACAAACGGCACCATGATGCTTCTCTCTGGTTCTTCATCCTCCGGATGCTCGATCTTGGACCAATAACGACACCACCTCCGCCGGACGATCGCAATCGGCGAATCCGACTGCTCCATGGCCTAGAGGAGGACCTCTATGGGGTCGCGCGCGAGTCCGCCCGGGTGGATAGAAGTTCTCTCGCTATCTTTCAAATGTGTGCACATCACGTGCACTGTCCCCGCTAACTGCCGCTTGTTGTCAAACCAAGAACCGATCTCCCTCAGCCTGGCTAACTTTACCTCGTCTCCGCCGGAGAGCTTCACGTACTCCTCTTCAGAAAACGGGATCGCCGGTGGTGTGGCCATGGAAGAGGAGATGTGGGGCAATGGAAGAAGATAGGGCTCGGTGGCGACGGGTTGGAAGAAATGATGGCAATGGATGATGATAGGGATCGGCGGCGGCGGTTTCTGGCGACAGGGGCGGCGGTGGGAAGGAGAAATGATGCCAATGGAAGAGGATGGGGCTCGGCGGCGACGGTTTTGGATTGGGCGACAGGGGCGGCGGCATACGTGGGGAAAATGATGGACTAATTTGCCCTTCACTTAAAAGTACCGACCCCACCAACATTAGTACTTTCGAGTACTTACGAGGCAGTACTACGGAGTACTAACTATTTTACGACCCTTAGATCAACCATGGTAAAACTTGTACCCTGAAAAATGTAATTACAGGAAAAATCATCAGAAACCACAATAAAAGGGATAATATATAATGAGTGATGCAACTATGCATTTGGAGACAGCAACTGCATAAATGCAGGTGAAGCATGAATTTACATGCATCTGGGAACTGAGCAGTCTCCGTGATCACACTGTTTTGAGTAAGTGAGCAGAAGTCTCCACATGAAGACACAATTCCTGCAACCTCCTTGGTTGCGGATAGCACATCGTACACCATGGTAGAACAACTTTTTCATTGTAACACACAGTTTGAAACTGCAATTATTCGGATCATGGAAGCATTTTGACGCATGCACCAAGCTCTCAAGGTAGTCCTGCTTTCCAAACCTGAAGTTCATTAGTATGGAACATCACGGGGGAAATATCATTCTAACAAAAGACAATTAAAGAAATTTATTTTAGAACCACACGATCATCACACAAGAATCCAAAATAAGGAAAATCTTCACGTTTGCAGAACCATACTAAAAGAAGGATCATATTCCGAACAATACAAAAAAATACTAATCACATAAATCGTACATCAATTAGGTAAGAGAACAAAACATAATAGAATTAGAATATCCAGTTACAAATTTAACATCCCTTTGGCATTGCTATGGATTATGATAATCCAGTTTGTCTAATGCATATTTACCGTTTGTTGAAATAAACTTTTTCATAATTCTGTAACTATTTTTCTACAACACTGTAAAATAAGTCCAGCACAGAACAGTCCAACACAAAACTGAGACCTAAAACGGGTACCTGCAGAGTTTAGTTTGGCAATAGCTGCTCATTGTCCGTCTGTTTGAGTTGATGCATATGCAAATTTTCGCCGTCTTGTTTATAGCATGAATCACAAAATTTGCAGCCAGTGCAAACCAGGCAACGCCACGTAAAGCGTTGATCCATGGCCCGGTGGCAAGCAGAGAAAGCTAAATCATGTAGATTATAAAGAATAATTCTCCGTGAAGTTTCAACTCATTTGAAGATGTGCAGAATAGGTTTTTCTGATATGCTTTTTCATGTCCGGAATTCCAGCTGCCGGCATTCTCCCTCTTTATGCAAACCTTGCATATTATGAGAGAAAAGGCATTTGAATTACTTCATAAAGCATTATTATGCATAAAAACATTATAAATAACAGTAGGAAATCATGATGCAAAATTGACGTATCAGTCACTACATGGTTGAGTTGGACGTCAGGTTCTCCAATACCTCGCAGGTTTTTCAGGGATCTCACCCGAGCTATGATCATGTGATGGTTCCTTCTTTTTGGGTGTCCATCGCCCACGCCTCAGGAACCGCAAGTCAACTGGATTATTCGATAATATTTGAGCTGTATTAATTAGTGATGTTATATGACAATATTCGAGATTTATTAGTGATAATATTCGATGATGCATTAACTGGATTATTCGAGATGTATTAGTGATATTATATGATGATCTTGCTAAAAAAATAATCCTCCTCGCCATCCCTCGCCCCTCAGATCGAACCTTTTCGGCGGCTGACTACTATGATTCAGTTTTTGCTTATTGAATGCATTATAATTTGAATACTAAATTTTTTATCTTTCTTCTGGATTAGTTAAGCTATGGACGGTAGCGGCAGAGACCATGAAGAGGATGTCTTCGAGATGATACGCTCCTCAAACCAAGAGATTGAACTAGATGACGGCTCACAATATCTGAACGAGTCCGGTGAGGGAATTGAGGAAGAACCAAGAGACGAAGGGCACACAAACAATGATGGCGAAGGAAATGTTCTGCAATTAACAAAGACCGGGAAGGTATATATATAAATATATATAAGGCCTCTAGTGATCATTACATGTATTAATTGATTTGTATATAATATACATGTATATATATATATATATATATATATATATATATATACATATACATGTATATATACATGTATATATATATATATATATATATATATATATATATATATATATATATATATATATATATATATATTAACGAATCTTTGTTCTTTTAGCCATCCGGATCGAGCAAATCTTCTACAAGGATAGTACAAGGCCCGGCAAAAAAGTTGGACGCTGGCATAAAGTACAACATCGATGAAATCAAAGCAGATGACGAACCGATTGCTCCTAAAAAGAATGCGGACAAATTTATACGTCAATGCGGAGTCATTGTTAGGGACCAAATCCCGATCGCCGTTCAATAATGGAATAAGCCAAAGGAAAGTCGAGGAGTTAGTTTTGTCGACGAAAGAGCAAAAAATCTGCTTTGGGAGACGCTCATGTCACATTTCACCCTACCAGAGAGTTTCACAGATCTCCAACGGGAGAAAGTCAAGAAGTGTGCTCTTAAGAAGATGGCAACACAATTTCAGACTTGGAAGAAAAAATTATGGGCCAACTACGTCAGCGCAGGAAAGAAGACTGCAAAATTCACTGGACCACTAGAGAAGGTAAAAGATCAGTGGGACTTATTTGTTCAGTTCAAGGAATCAGAAGCAGCTAAGGAACGGTCGAGAATAAACAAGATCAATACTGAGAAAAAAAAGTTTCACCATGTTCTGGGGACAGGTGGCTACAAGACTGGGCTGCCTAAGTGGGATGAATCTGAGCAAAAGATGATTGCTGAAGGGGTCACTCCAAAAACAGTGGGTTGGCCCGACAGGTGGAGGGCTTGGTTTTACGCGCATGGGGGAAAGTTGGACCCAAAGACAGGGGAGATTATTGAACAGGCAAGTCTTAAAGAAGCATCGGATGCTTTACTTGAAGCAACAGAAAAGGCTCGAACAGGGGCGTTCCAGCCCGAGAGAGAGAACGACGAGCTTACACGCGCCCTCAAGAATCATGAACATCCGGAACGAACACGAGGCAAAGGCGTTGTTCCGTGGGTTGAGGGGTTTGCGGAGTGGAACGACACTTACCGAAGCCGTGCGAGAAAGACTTCAAAAGGTAGAATCAAAGAACGCGGAGTTGGAACGCAAATACATGCGGCAGCAGGAGCAGATCAACAAACTTAGCTAGCAAAGCGCATCTTAGCGGCAGGAGCAACCAGATCCAGCATTGGATAGTACCATCCCATCTATGCCGAAAAGCGGCATGGGTTCCACGGGGGTTCCGGCCGATGATGCACTGCTGGCTCGCTACCCCATGGATGATATCCAAGAGACGACAACTTGTGAGCTACACATGAAAATGAAGAACATATCCATGAAGGTGGTGGACGGCTTTGCTTTACCGAATGCACCTGAAGCAACCATCCACGGCAATCCGGTTCCACCTGGCTATGCTCGTGTCGGGGTGGATGAAGTTCTGCAGGGATATGACTCACTAGAGCTTGACTTTGCTGGAGGTGAAGGGGAGCATACTCTGGGAGAAGCCATACGGTGTCTCAATGTATGGAGAAAGGAATGCATCGTGTTTCCAAACTCGGTGCCAAGGCCACCGACTCCTCCTCCAAGTCCGTCGCGTCAGCCGAATCCACCCCACCCCGAGACGGAGCGCAGCGCGAGTACACCATATCGATCTTCGCCGCGTCAGTCGAATCCACCCCACCCCGAGATGGAGCCTAGCGCGAGTCCGCGATATCGATCTCCGCCGCGCCAGCCGACTCCAAAGGGGAAGAGAGCACCAAAGAAGAAACCCGAGCCTCCTGCCAAAAAGAAGTTAGCTTACGAGATGACTGACGAGGAAACCGATGCCCAAGTGGATTCTGAAGTGAAGGCTCATTTTGCACCGAAACCGCCCCCGCCGCCAGAGGAGAAAATACGTGAGAAAGTCATATGACACTTTGTGAATCTTGCTAAACCGGCTGTGGAGAAAAAGTGATCAGACTATGAACGCTCTATTAGCAAGTCATATTATGAACAAAAAAATCAGCAGTCGCGGAGTACAGGTAGTAATAAATGCGGGAAAACTGTTTCCCGGCTTGGAGAATAGGCAGTGCAATCGATCCCCCCGCTCAAGGTGAGTACCGATAAGGCGGTAACCGACGCTGATAGAGCGTAGGCTAGAGAGATCGGTATCACTGTTGGACAACTCCTAGGCATCGAGGAAGTCCCCACGACAGATCCGAAGGAACTAGCATGGAAATATGTCCACGGGAACCCTCTGGTCAATCCTGACTAGGAGAAGCTTCTATCAACGCAAATGCGCAGATTGCATGACTGGTACCTGAGAGAAATAAAGGTCGGGCGAGAGAGCCTCATGGTGAAAGTCAAGCCAGAGCATTACTTCCATGGAAAAGATGTGTGGGTGAATTTCCAGAAATTTTCCAGTTATTCAATCAAAACGCACTCGACAAATCTCTCGTCAGTTGCTATTGTCTCTAAGTGATTTCTTTTTGTAACTTAAGTCTCTAGCTCAGCTCGTTCATTGCCTGTAATTATCCTCACTATATTCTTTTGTGTGGTATTATGCAGAATGAAGATGTTTGAATTGAAAAGAGATGGAGTCTATGGCATTGGGTTCATTGACCCAAATACCGTTAATGAAAATGTGTTAAATAAGTACAAACAAGACACAGAGAATACCTTGCTAATGTTTTTGAAGGAACTAAATACCAGACCAGAAATACTTTTTCCTTACAACTTCAGGTGAGTGTTACTGTCTTGTACTACAAATTCTATTTTTGCTTACTTGATGTTAAGTGTAGTTGATGAGTTATGTATGCCCGCTTATCCAAATGTGTGCGCAGATTCCACTGGATCCTGCTAATCATTAGAGTTGACGAGGGAACTGTTGAAGTACTGGACTCACTAGGTAAAGACCCTGAAGAATACATCAGCCTGTTTTTGATGCTCGACAGGTAATTTCAATAATTATCGCACTATGTCGGCCTCTTTAGTTTATTTTCTGATATCAAGTAATTAATAACTCCTTTATTCATTTTCTTTGCCAGGTAGGGTTTGGAAAATGTTCATCAAAGAGGTTGACGGTGAATGGAAACCACGGCTGAAATGGCGACGGTCCAAGATAATTAAATGGTACTAGCTACGTCCAAGCATCTCTTTAATTCTAATCTCAATACCATTATCATGCTTGATTATTATCTGATTGAATTCTATTCTCGTAAAGTGTATGAGTCAGGACAAGGGGACTAATTTATGTGCATACTACGTTTGCGAGAACATTCGCTTTATTACCGAAAGGAGCGGAGATGCAAGACATCTTTGGGTACGTAAACACTATTTACATTTTTGTTTTCATGATCTAATATATATACACACAACTAATATATTCATATTGATCTCCTTATTTAAAGATGGTGAAGATGCGGGATAGGCTCCTACCAAAGGACCGCATACAAGCACTCCAAGAGGAAATGGCGGGATTTTGGCTTGAGCATGTCATATCTCCCGACGGAGAATACCATTTCATCTAATGCCTGCATGTAATGATCTGCAAATTGTAGGAGAAATTGTATATACCAAATTGTATATATATATATATATATGTGTGTGTGTGTGTATGCATGGTCGTATGAGAAATTCTATGATATATGATTGGTTCTACGAGAAATTCTATTATATATGCATAACGTGTACAGTATGTAGTAGCGTAAAATATGTTTGAAATAAAAAAGAATTAAATGGAAAACACAAAATGGAAAGGAAAAATAAACAATAAACCCTAAACCCCTAAACCCCTAAACCTTTAGTCCCGGTTGGTGTCACCAACCAGGACTAAAGTTCCCCAGCCCCCGGCACGCGCTGCCGGCCACGTGGCGGGAATTTAGTCCCGGGTCGTGGCCAACCGGGACTAAAGGGTGGGGGCCTTTAGTCCCGATTTATTAGTTCCGGTTGGTGCACCGGGACTAAAGACCCTTCCTAACCGGGACTAAAGGTCGTTTCTCCATTAGTGACGTTTCACACCGTCGGGTAAACGGGCATGGTAGAGGATAGTGGTAACCTGACGAAGTAAGGGCCCAACCAAAGCCGATTCCAACAGTGGCACCGTGACGGGTGAAGAAGACCAACGTGAAGCTAGAGCACAATATGGATGCGATCTTGTCCATCGCCGGCTGCTGGTCACAAATAGGTACCGCTGGCTTTGACCAGGGGAAGAGAACCACCAACAGGGCGAGGAGCACGTCCATCCAGTCGCATCATCCTTGTGCTCGACGTCCTCACGCCGTGCGATGCGGAGGCCAACCTACCAGACGACGTGCGCGCTCATCTCTCTCCTCGCTATCGTGGGGAAGCACGTCAGGTGGAGCGTCGATTGCCTCGATGGCGTGGGCTGATGGACGGGGGTCACTTGCGTAGGCACATGTGTAGCAGTGTTGCGGTTCACTTGGTAATGCATGGCCCGCCTCAATGGTCGACGCCGCATTGTAGGTCAAGATAGCTAGAGTTGTGGAAGAAGGTGCTTCCAAGTGTCGCACCGAAGACAAAGGTGGCCTACCCCATCGGAGCCAAGGATGGAATGTAGAGGAGGAGAGGCGGCACGGTGGGGATGAAGTGGAGAGGAGGAGGTGCGGCAGGGCTATGAATTTTGTTGGATGGAAATCGGAACGGCATAGAGGAGAGGAAGGTGCGGCGGGAAGAGAAAGAAAAAAAACGAGGCGATATAAGTGGTGAGCGTGGGTCCCGGGGTGAGATATTTCTTGAAATGTAACTGGTCACCGTAGTTGTAAGACATCTCCACGTAATTTCTCAACGGATGCAGTAAAAAAAAGAGAAAAAAAGCGAAAATCCAAAGCATATGTGCTTACACGTGTTAATTAGAGATGAAGCAACGTGGGACCCGAGGCGAGATATTTCTGAAGTGAAACTGGCCACCATAGTTGTAAGACATCTGCACGTAATTTCTCAACGGAGGCAGTAGAAAAAAGAGAGAGAGAAAGTGAAAATGCAAAGCTTATGTGCTTAACGTGTTAATTAGAGATGAAGCAGCGTGGGATCCGAAGCAAGATATTTCTGGAAGTGAAAGTGACCACCGTAGTTGTAAGACATCTCCATGTAATTTCTGAACAGAGGCAGTAAAAGAAAAACCAAGGCTTATATGTCTACACACATCAATTAAAGATGAAGCACCGGCTACAATGTAAAACGCATATGGTGTGGGCAAGCTTAGCCACTTTAAGTAGGGTACTAGCATATTTATGTCAAAAAATTATACCATATCATATTTTTCTGCGACGAACGCTTGGTATATGTGTTCTGTCATAAGCCACACTATGGTTGTCAGCTCGCCGCCACTATTGAGCTTCTGAGCATGGGACTCCCTGCTGCACTTGTGGCTCGCGTAAATAAGGAAGTCCATCCAGACTTCAAGGACGAGATTCAAGGAGTCGGTCGTGCCATCTCTCTCCTTCTCCAGTAGCTCTTTGGCGAGTCGAGCCATGTGAATGAGACGAAGAGCAACTTCGCTATACTCCTGGTTTTGGTACTCATCGTACAGGTTGTTTGCGAGCTCCTCTCTCTCGGCGACCCTGGAACTGCTAGAGTTTGGGCCATCGCGCACACGAAACAGATCCTTGAGGTGTGCACGACTCGGGTACCTAGGATCATCCGATCGCGTGGTAACCAGCCTCTCGCAGGTCCGCTCGTACAACTTCTTTTGGGGCTGGCCTGGCAGCATATAGGGTCGATCCACTAGAAGGAACATCATGTAGTCGGATATCACCCTAATAGCATGCACTTGAGGCGCGACATCCACGGCTCTGGCTCTCTCGCTCTTGGCAAGGAAAACCTCGGTGGCGATGTGCCAAATGATGACGCCCTCCTGAAACTCGAAGCCGAGGGAGTCCTTCAGGATGCCTTTGTGGTAAAGCCCACAGCTCTCCAGCGGGTTCTCGCCCCACTTCTTCCTTAGCATGCCCGTGCTGAACTTTCCCTTGGTGTACAACCGGCGCATGTACAAAGCGATACGAAACCTGATCTCACCAGACATCTCGACCGTCGTCGAGTAGTGCTTCCTGTTCCACCACTCGTTGAGTCCCAGCGCCTTGGCCAGCCTACCGAGCAGAGGGCTGGTGAGCGGTGTGTCAGCGGGGCGCGTGCAGAAGTGCAACAAGTTGTACTGCCCGATGGTGTATGACCACCTTCTTGACTTGTAGTACCCACTACCATCGCCAGCCCCTCCCGTGACAAGATGGTGAAGCCAGACAACCGCGCGCCGGAACCTGTCCCATCTCTCGTTGCACAGGGCTGTGTAGCGAAGCCATTGCCATCTGGTGGTGCTCAGGTACGCGAACGTCCAAGATGATGCCAACGCGTTGAGGAGCGACGTCGTCTCCATGAACACAGCACCACCCAACAAGACGTAAGTGATGGTGACGTCGGTTCTGCTGTGGCCATCCTTGGAGGTGAACTGGAACAGCAGCAGCGAGGTGGTGACGGTGATGGGCGAGACGACACGGACGAGGTAGCCGAAGAAGGTGTGGACCACGGCCGTCTTGGTGTACAGGACGTCGTACATGAGGGATAGCTCGATCTCCATCAGTGTCCACAGCTCGACGCCGTGTATTCCTCTACGGCTATGCACGCTGACGCTGGTGTGCTCAGATAGTCCAGAATCCTCCTCCACCACCGAGGAGTCGACGATAGCGCGCTTGCAGATGTGGAACAACGAGTGGGCTCGTCGCAGGTGGAATTCCTCCTCCGTGGCTTGGTCCTGAGGATGGAAATGGTTGTGGATGGCCAGCGGCTCCGTCTTGACGGAGGCGCCGACGCTCTCCAGGGTGCTGCCCTTGAGCGCCCACGTCCTCTCACCGTACTTGACAACGCCGAGGACGAACATCAAGGCCGAGGCAAGCCGGAGGAAGCTCCCGCTGCTACCACGAGGGATGTTCTTGTAGAGGACATAGGCCGCTCCGAGGACCTGCACGACGAGGACCTGGAGGTGACGGAGCCAGAGCTGGTTGTCCTGGAGCGCGTAGGCGGTGATGTTGTCCGGGCCGCCGAGGTGCAGCAGCAGGAACGGCGCCCAGAACGCGACGAGCTGGTGCTCATGCACAGCGCTGCTGAATGACATGTGGCCGACAGCGTACACGGCCGTGGAGTCGGCCATGAGGTACGCTAGCCACAGGAGAAGACTCCACACGGCTAAGGATTCGCGCCGCCGGATCCTGGCGAAGATGAAGAGGACGAGCTGGAGCCCAAGGCTGAGGAGGACCAGGATCTGCATCGACCGGTGGTTCCACGGCACCAGCGGCCCTGCAGCCATAATTACTACTGTTTGCACTCTGTCCTCTGCAGTCTGCAGTCAGACCAAAACTAAAGTCAGATTTCAATGTACGATAAACGCGTGAATTTGAGGGGCAAGTAAGCATATCATACTCAAACTACACTTCTGCAAAATCTCGGTTGTTTGGAAATTTTCCTAAACCTCAGTCACCTAAAAATCAAAACGTGATACTTATGTAACTGATGCCAGATCGGTTACGAACTCACAGCCCCCGCAAAAGAAAAAATATTACAATTCACAAGCGACGGTGTATATACATACCGTCCGGCAGTGCGCAGGTCCGAAAGCAATCGATCTTGCCACCGAGACGACGAGCCGGCGGTCGGCCGGCAGCGAAACAGGAAATTAACAGCGGAAATGCCGGGATGTGAATGGCACTACAAGAGTACAGACTGACCAGGGGGCATGCCTAGTAGTCGATCGTAAGCTCCCTGGATCTGCTTCTTAACAAAAGGATAACGAAGCTTCGTGGTTTGTAGCTGTTGCCTGTTGGCAGTATATAAGCGATTAGATGGCACTTGCATCTCCATGCTTAAATTATATTATGGAAGTTCGTACCCACTAGGATGAGACCGGGCAGGATGTTGTCCCAAAAACCCTGTCCACGAGCCTAGGTAGAACAGTGACCCACTAAGGGCATCTCCAACGGCAACCAGTAAATTTCCTCCCGCATCTATCCGTGGATAGGAGGGGATCAGTCCACGGCACGTATGTGGAAGGATGACATTCAAAGCTAGTCACATACATTTTGACAACAACTCAAACCAACCGGACAAAATTCGTGCCAATACGGTCGGATTTCATGTAAATATGACGGATTTCATACAAACAAGGTGGATTTCATTATATTTACAACCTAGACCGGCTCTAGAGGTATAATTAATACCTAATCTAAATGGTCGCTGGCATCCGTTCCCCGTGTCCGGTCATAAACCGCGAGAACTGAAGCTTCGCCTCCTTTGGAGATCCGGCAAGTGCAGATGTCCGCCTTCAAGTCGCTGCCAAGCGACTAATCAGCCGTTGATGTTGAGCCCACCAAGCTTGGCATCAACGGGAGGGGAGGAGCGGTGGCCTTCCTGGGACCAGAGCGGCAGTGACCTCCCGTGCACTACTCATCGTCGGTGCCGGTGGCGCCCGCGGACATGCCGGCTTCGTTGGGTGCGGACTCGACGTTGTACATCTCCTCTTCATTGGTCTCGCCGAACAGTGACTGGCCCTCCTCCTCGTCGTCGTCGTCCTTGGTCGTGGCCGCCACCTCCACCACCCGTTGTCGGTACCGCCAGGTTCGCATCGGTCGAGCATGATTGCGGGCACTGACACTCTGGAGCACCTGCAGGAGGAGAAGCAGCTCGGAGCAGTAGCCTGCCCGGTTGTAAGCTTCAATGTCGGCGCCAGTGAGCGGTCGTGCCCGCGGTGGCCAGGCATCAATGTGGACACTGGCTCTAGAGAGGTGCTGATTGTTTCGCACGGGAGGGAGGAGGGGTTTTTGGTGGGACAGGGCGGTCAGAATTGGGCGACGTAGCGGTCCGGACTCCCGCAAACCTCTATTGGGGAACGTTGCATGGGAAACAAAAATTTCCTACGCACACGCAAGATCTATCCATGGAGATGCATAGCTACGAGAGGGGGAGTGTATCTACATACCCTTGTAGATCGCTAAGTGGAAGCGTTAAGAAACGCGGTTGATGTAGTCATACCCTTCACGATCCAATCGCGATCCAATCCGATCTAGTGCCGAACGGACGGCACCTCCGCGTTCAGCACACGTGTGGCTCGATGACGTCTCCTCCTTCTTGATCCAGCATGAGAGGGAGGAGAAGTAGATGGGATCTCAACCAACACGACAGCGCGGTGGTGATGGTGGTGTCGCAGTGCCGGCAGGGCTTCTTCAAGTGCCTCCGGAACGACGTACGAGGAAGAAACGGGAGAGACTGGAGGAGGGCCGCGGCCGTGGGAGGAACTCCAGCCCCCTTGCGCCTCCCCACCTTTATATAGGCGTGGGAGGGGCTGGTGGCTTGCCCTCCAAGCCCCTAGGGTCGTTGGTCAAGGGGGGAGGAAGAAAATCCCTCCTTTCCTTCCCCACTGATCACTATCCCCCCTTTTTAGGGATCTCGATCTTTTCCTTTCGGGATATGATCTTATTCCTTTTAAGAGGGGATCTTGATGCGCCTAGACCAGAGGTGTGGGGAATTTCCCCACTACCCACGTCCATGTGGGTCCCCATGCAGGTGGGCCCTACTCCGGAACCTTCTAGAACCTTCCCGGTACAATACCGAAAAATCCCGAACATTTTCTGGAACCCTGAATATGACTTCCCATATATAAATCTTTACCTCCAGATCATTCCGGAGCTCCTCGTGACGTCCGGGGTCTCATCCGGGACTCCAAAAAACATTCGGTCACCAACGTACGTACATATCCCAATACTACTCTAGCGTCACCGAACGTTAAGCGTGCGGACCCTACGGGTTCGAGAATCATGTAGACATGACCGAGACACCTCTGCGGTCAATAACCAATAGAGGGACCTGGATGCCCATATTGGTTCCTACATATTCCACGAAGATCTTTATCGGTCGAACCACGATGCCAAGGATTCAATCAATCCCGTATGTAGTTCCCTTTGTCCAGCGGTATGTTACTTGCCCGAGATTCGAACGTCGGTACCTCCATACCTAGTTCAATCTCGTTACCGGCAAGTCTCTTTACTCGTTCGGTAACACAAGATCCCGTGACTAAATCCTTAGTCACATTGCTTGCAAGCTTCTCGCGATGTTGTATTACCGAGTGGGTCCAGAGATACCTCTCCGTCATACGGGGTGACAAATCCCAGTCTCGATCCATGCCAAACCAACAGACACCCTCGGAGATACCTGTAGAGCACCTTTATAGTCACCCATTTACGTTGCGACATTTGATACACACAAGGTACTCCTCCGGTGTCAGTGAGTTGCATGATCTCATGGTCATAGGAACATATACTTGACATGCAGAAAACAATAGCAATAAACTGACATGATCATATGCTATGTTCATACTTTGGGTCTTGTCCATCACATCATTCGCCTAATGATGTGATCCCGTTATCAAATGACAACTCATGTCGATGGCTAGGAAACCTTAACTATCTTTGATCAACGAGCTAGTTTAGTAGAGGCTTACCAGGAACACTTTGTTGTCTATGTATCCACACATGTATTTGAGTTTCCATTCAATACAATTATAGCATGGATAATAAACGATTATCATGAACAAGGAAATATGATAATAACTAATTTATTATTGCCTCTAGGGCATATTTCCAACAGTCTCCCACTTGCACTAGAGTCAAAATCTAGTTCACGTCACCATGAGATTAACACCCAATGAGTTCTGGGGGTTTATCATGTTTTGCTTGTGAGAGAGGTTTTAGTCAACGGTCTGCAACATTCAGATTTGTGTGTACTTTGCAAATCTATATGTCATACTTTAGATGGTGCTACTACGCCCCACTTGGAGCTATTCCAAATGACTACTCCACTATATGTATCCGGTTTGCTACTCAGAATCATCCAGATTGGTGACAAAGCCTGCATCGACGTAACCCTTTACGACGAACTCTTTATCACCTCCATAATTGAGAAACATTTCCTTAGTCCTATAGTTACTAAGGATAATTTTGACCGTTGTACAGTGATTCACTCTTGGATCACTCTTGTACCCCTTGACAGACTCATGGCAAGGCACACACCAGGTGTGGTACACAGCATGGCATACTATATAGAGCCTATGGATAAGGCATAGGGGACGACCTTCGTCCTTTCTCTTTCTTCTGCCGTGGTCGAGCTTTGAGTCTTACTCAACTTCACACCTTACCAATCAGGCTAGAACTCCTTCTTGGACTGATCCATTTTGAACTCTTTCAAAAACTTGTCAAGGTATGTACTCATTGAAAAATCTTATCAGGTATCTTGATCTATCTCTATAGATCTTGATGCCCAATATTCAAGTAGCTTTATCCAGGTCTTCCTTTGAAAAACTCCTTTCAAACAACCGTTTATGCTTTCCAGAAATTCTACATTATTTCCGATCAACAATATGTCAACCACATATACTTATCAGAAATTCTATAGTGCACCCACTCACTTTCTTGTAAATACAAGTTTCTCATAAAATTTGTATAAACCCAAAAGCTTTGATTACCTCATCAAAGCGTATATTCCAACTCCGAGATGCTTGCTCCAGTCCATAGAAGGATCGCTGGAGCTTGCATACCTTTTAGCATCCTTAGGACCGACAAAACCTTCTAGTTGTATCACATACAACCTTTCCTCACGGAAACCGTTAAGGAAACTCTGTTTTGACATCCATCTGCTAGATTTCATAATCGAAAAGTGCAGCAACTGCTAACATAATTCCAACAGACTTTAGCATCGCTACGGGTGAGAAAGTCTCATCGTAGTCAACTCCTTGAACTTGTCGGAAACTTCTTGGCGACAAGTCGAGCTTTATAAATGGTGTCATTTACCATCAGCGTATGTCTTCTTCTTAAAGGTCCATTTGTACTCAATGACCTGCCGTTCATCGGGCAAGTCTACCAAAGTCCATACTTGGTTTTCATACATGGATCCTTTCTCGGATTTCATGGCTCCTAGACATTTGTTGGAATCCGGGCCCACCATCGCTTCTTCATAGCTCGTAGGTTCAATGTTGTCCAACAACATGACCTCTAAGACAGGATTGTCGTACCACTCAGGGGCGGAACGAGTCCTTGTCGACCTACGAGGTTCGGTAGTGACTTGATCCGAAGCTTCATGATCATTATCATTTTCTTCCTCATCACTTGGTGTAAGCACCGCAGAAACATCTTTCGGCGTCGTGCTACTCTCCAACTGAAGTGACGGTTCAACAACCTCATCAAGTTCTACTTTCCTCCCACTCAATTCTTTCGAGAGAAACTCTTTCTCGAGAAAGGACCCGTTTTTAGCAACAAACACTTTGCCCTCGGATCTGAGATAGAAGACATACCCAACTGTTTCCTGATACGTCTCCAACGTATCTATAATTTTTTATTGTTCCATGCTATTATATTATCTGTTTTGGATGTTTTATATGCATTAATATGCTATTTTATATTATTTTTGGGACTAACCTATTAATCTAGAGCCTAGTGCCAGTTTCTGTTTTTTCCTTGTTTTTGAGTATTGCAGATAAGGAATATTAAACGGAGTCCAAACGGAATAAAATCTTCGGAATGATTTTTCTTGGACCAGAAGAAACCCAGAAGACTTGGAGATGAAGGCATGAGATGTGCCGTGGCGTCACAAGCCACCAGGGCGCGCCCTAGGGGGGGGTGCCCCCCTGGCTTGTGGCCCCACGGCAGCCCTCCTAACCCTATTCTTCGTCCTATAAATTCCCAAATATTACCTGGATACCAAAAAGAGCCAAGAAAATACTTTTCCGCCGCCAGAAGCCTCTGTTCCTGTGAGATCCAATCTTGGAGCCTTTTTCGGTAATCTGCCGGAGGGGGATTCGATCACGGAGGGCATCTACATCAACTCCATTGCCTCTCCGATGATGCGTGAGTAGTTTACCACAGACCTTCGGGTCCATAGCTAGTAGCTAGATGGCTTCTTCTCTCTCTTTGTTCTTCAATACCATGTTCTTCATGATCTTCATGGAGATCTATCCGATGTAATACTCTTTTGCGGTGTGTTTGTCGAGATCCGATGAATTCTGGGTTTATGTTCAGCTTATCTATGAATATTATTTGAATCTTCTCTGAATTCTTATATGCATGATTTCATATCTTTACAAGTCTCTTCGAGTTATTGGTTTGGTTTGGCCAACTAGATTGGTAATTCATGCAATGGGAGAAGTGCTTAGTTTTGGGTTCAATCTTGCGGTGTCCTCACCCAGTGACAAAGTAGGGGTAGCGAGGCACGTATTTGTATTGTTGCCATCGAGGATAAAAAGATGGGGTTTTCATCATATTGCTTGAGTTTATCCCTCTACATCATGTCATCTTACCTAATGCGTTACTCTGTTCTTCATGAACTTAATACTCTAGATGCAGGCAGGAGTCGGTCGATGTGTGGGGTAATAGTAGTAGATGCAGAATCGTTTCGGTCTACTTGACACGGACGTGATGCCTATATGCATAATCATTGCCTTGGTTATCTTCATAATTATTCGCTTTTCTATCAATTGCTCGACAGTAATTTGTTCACCCACCGTATTATTTTCCTTCATGAGAGAAGCCTCTAGTGAAACCTATGGCCCCCGGGTCTATTTTCCATATTATATTTTCAGATCTATAAACCAAAAATACCAAAAATATTTAGCTGCAATCTTTTTTACTTTTATTTTACTTTTCGTTTTAGCAATCCTATCTATCTATCTCTATCAGATCTCATCCTTGCAAGTAACCGTGAAGGGATTGACAACCCCTTTATAGCGTTGGGTGCAAGTGTTTGATTATTTGTGTAGGTACATCTATTGGGGACTTGCTTGTATCTCCTACTGGATTGATACCTTGGTTCTCAATAACTGAGGGAAATACTTATCTACATTGCTGCATCACCCTTTCCTCTTCAAGGGAAAACCAGCGCATGCTCAAGAAGTAGCAAGAAGGATTTCTGGCGCCGTTGCCGGGGAGATCTACATCAAGCCTACCAAGTACCCATCACAAACTCATCTCTTGCATTTACATTATTTGCCATTTGCCTCTCGTTTTCCTCTCCCCCACTTCTAAAACGATTTTCAGAAAAACCAAAAAGATTTGCCTTTTTATTCGCCCTTCTTCCGTTCGTCTTTTCGTGTGCTGGTGTGTTAGATTGCTTAAGCTCAGGGCTAGCCTTGCCACTATCGCTAGTACTCCCGAGAGTGAAGTTCTTAATTTTAAGCAAAGGGAGGGAGAAAACTTAAAAGATGCTTGGTATAGAATTTGCAATGCTCAAAATAGATCTACTCGTAAGCAATCTACTACCGTTTTCCTTCGCAATTTTTATGTGGGTGTCTCTCCTTGGAATAGATATGTTTTGGATACCATTACGGGAGGAAATTTCTTGGGTAGCCATACCTTTGATTCTTATAATGCTATGACAAATTTGGTAGGTTCACCCCCTCTCATGGTTAATGAAACAATCTTAACCTTGGAACATGTGATGCAAACGCTTGATATTATTGAAAATAAAGTTGCTACTATTGAGCTCATTGAAAACTTGGATAAAAAGATTCATAATCATATTACTCAATATGGATCTAAGGTAGGAGTTACTTTAAAAAACCTAAGGGAAAAAGAACCCATAGTTAATGAAAAATTTGATCAAGATTCCTCTAGAATTGGAAAGCTAGAGGAAATTATTACCAACTTGGGTTCCGCTTTTGCCTCTGTTCAGACCACTCCAAAATTTTCTCCTTATAAGACTGCCAAGTTTGTTTATGTTCCTAAAAATAAGGGTGAATCCTCTAGTAAAGGGGATGAAGATCTTAAGATGATAAGTGTTCACCCTAGCTTTATCAATATTGTTAGGGAACCTATTACTACAAGTGAATTTCTTAGTTTCTTGCCTAGGAGTATGATTATTGATAAAACCAAAGGATCTCCTAGGGTTTACAAGTGTGCAATTGAGGAGTTGCATACTAAAGATGACAATACCTAGATCTATTGCGTTATGCCTAGCTAGGCTTGTTGGGAGGCAACCCAATTTTATTTTTATGCTTTTGTTTTTGCTTCTGTTTTTGTGTGCTTGACACATTATTACCTCTGTAGTAATTGTGTTTTCTTGTTTAAATTAGTGTTTGAGCCAAGTAAGACCTTTGGGATGGTCTACGGTGTTTGTGATTTGATTTTGCTGAAAAACAGAAACTTTTGCTCTCAGTCCAGGAATTTTGTAAATTCACTGGAACGTGCTTTTGATCTGAAATTTGTACACAAGATTTATATACAAATTGCCCTGATTTTCCTAAATGTTCAGAATTTTTGGAGTTACAGAAGTATTCGAAGTCTATAGATTGCTACAGACTGTTCTGTTTTAGACAGATTCTGTTTTCTTTGTGTTGTTTGCTTATTTTGATGTATCTATGGGTTGTATCGGGGGGTATGAACCATGGAGAAGTTGGAATACAGTAGATATTACACCAATATAAATAAAGAATGAGTTCACAACAGAACCTAAAGTGGTGATTTATTTTTCTTATACTAACGAATCTCATGAGTTTTCTGTTGAGTTTTGTGTTGTGAAGTTTTCAAGTTTTGGGTAAACATTTGATGGACTATGGAATAAGGAGTGGCAAGAGCCTAAGCTTGGGGATGCCCAAGGCACCCCAAGCCATATTCAAGGATACCAAAAAGCCTAAGCTTGGGGATTCCCCAGAAGGCATCCCCTCTTTCGTCTTCAATCCATCGGTAAATTTACTTGAGGCTATATTTTTATTCACCACATGATATGTGTTTTGCTTGGAGCGTCTTGTATGATATGAGTCTCTGCTTTTTAGTGTACCACAATCATCCTTGCTGCACACATCTTTTGAGAGAGACACGCTGAATCATGAATTTATTAGAATACTCTATGTGCTTCACTTATGTCTTTTGAGCTAGGCAATATTGCTCTAGTACTTCACTTATATCTTTTTAGAGCACGGTGGTGTTTTATTTTATAGAAATTATTGAATTCTCGTACCTCACTTATATTATTTTGAGAGTCTTTAAACAGCATGGTAATTGGTTTAGGTTATGAATTTAGTCATAATATAATGGGCATCCAAGAGGGATATAATAAAAACTTTCATATAAAGTGCATTGGATACTATGAGAAGTTTGATTCCTTGCATATAGTTTTGAGATATGAAGATGGTAATATGAGAGTCATGCTAGTGAGTAATTGTGAATTGGAAGAAATACTTGTGTTAAAGTTTGTGATTCCCGTAGCATGCACGTATGGTGAACCGTTATGTAACGAAGTCGGAGCATGATTTGTTTAATGATTGTCAACCTTTGTGTGAGGGTCGGGAGAGCGCGATGGTTAACTCCTACCAACCTCTCCCCTAGGATCATGCATCTAATACTTTGCTTCGATAACTAATAGACTTTTGCAATAAGTATGTGAGTTCTTTATGACTAATGTTGAGTCCATGGATTATACGCACTCTCACCCTTCCACCTTTGCTAGCCTCTCTAGTACCGAGCAACTTTCGCCGGTGCATTAAACCCGCCTTCCTCAAAACAGCCACCATATATTTTCCTCAAAACAGCCACCATACCTACCTATTATGGCATTTCCATAGCCATTCCGAGATATATTGCCCTGCAACTTCCACCATTCCGTTTTTCATGACACGCACCATCACTTTCATATTGCATATAGAGTCATATTTTGTTCTAGGTATCGAGTTGTAATTTTTGAGTTGTACGTAAATAAAAGTGTAATGATTTTCATTATTAGAGCATTTGTCCCGTGAGAGAAAAGGATGATGGAAGCTATGAATCCCTCACAAGTTGGGATGAGTCTCCGGAATTTACAAATAATAAAAGAGGCCAGTGAAGCCCAAAAAAAAGAGGCCAAAGATGCCCACCAAAATATTAAAAAAATGAGAGAAAGAGAGAAGGGACAATGCTACTATCTTTTTCCACACTTGTGCTTCAAAGTAGCACCATGATCTTCATGATAGAGAGTCTCCTATTTTGTCACTTTCATATAACTAGTGGAATTTTTCATTTTGCACAACCACTTAGTTTTCTTTTTTGAGCTTTCATACACTTATAGCTCTAGTGCATTCGTTGCATGGCAATCCCTACTCACTCACATTGATATCTATTGATGGGCATCTCCATAGCCCGTTGATACGCCTAGTTGATGTGAGACTATCTTCTCCTTTTTCCTTGCAACCTCTACCATATTCTGTTCCACCTATAGTGATATATCCATGGCTCACGCTCATGTATTGCGTGAGAGTTGAAAAGGTTTGAGAACATAAAAGGTGTGAAACAATTGCTTGGCTTTTCATTGGGGTTGTGCATGATTTAGATACTTTGTGTGGGGAAGATGGAGCATAGCCAGACCATATGATTTTGTAGGGATAACTTTCTAAGGCCATGTTATTTCGAAAGGACACGATTGCCTTGTTGGTATGCTTGAAGTATTACTGTTTTTATGTCAATATTAGACTTTTGTTTTGAATCTTATGCATCTGAATATTCATGCCACAATAAAGAATATTACATGGATAAATATGTTAGGTAGCATTCCACATAAAAAATTCTGTGTTTATCATTTACATACTCGAGGACGAGCGGGAATTAAGCTTGGGGATGCTTGATACGTCTCCAACGTATCTATAATTTTTTATTGTTCCATGCTATTATATTATCTGTTTTGGATGTTTTATATGCATTAATATTCTATTTTATATTATTTGTGGGACTAACCTATTAATCTAGAGCCTAGTGCCAGTTTCTGTTTTTTCCTTGTTTTTGAGTATTGCAGATAAGGAATATTAAACGGAGTCCAAACGGAATAAAATCTTCGGAATGATTTTTCTTGGACCAGAAGAAACCCAGAAGACTTGGAGATGAAGGCAGGAGACCTGCCGTGGCGTCACAAGCCACCAGGGCGCGCCCTAGGGGAGGCGCCCCCCTGGCTTGTGGCCCCACGGCAGCCCTCCTAACCCTATTCTTCGGCCTATAAATTCCCAAATATTCCCTGGATACCAAAAAGAGCCACGAAAATACTTTTCCGCCGCCGGAAGCCTCTGTTCCCGTGAGATCCAATCTTGGAGCCTTTTCCGGTAATCTGCCGGAGGGGGATTCGATCACGGAGGGCATCTACATCAACTCCATTGCCCCTCCGATGATGCGTGAGTAGTTTACCACAGACCTTCGGGTCCATAGCTAGTAGCTAGATGGCTTCTTCTCTCTCTTTGTTCTTCAATACCATGTTCTTCATGATCTTCATGGAGATCTATCCGATGTAATACTCTTTTGCGGTGTGTTTGTCGAGATCCGATGAATTGTGGGTTTATGTTCAGCTTATCTATGAATATTGTTTGAATCTTCTCTGAATTCTTATATGCATGATTTCATATCTTTGCAAGTCTCTTCGAGTTATTGGTTTGGTTTGGCCAACTAGATTGGTAATTCTTGCAATGGTAGAAGTGCTTAGTTTTGGGTTCAATCTTGCGGCGTCCTCACCCAGTGACAAAGTAGGGGTAGCGAGGCACGTATTTGTATTGTTGCCATCGAGGTTAAAAAGATGGGGTTTTCATCATATTGCTTGAGTTTATCCCTCTACATCATGTCATCTTACCTAATGCATTACTCTGTTCTTCATGAATTTAATACTCTAGATGCAGGCAGGAGTTGGTCGATGTGTGGAGTAATAGTAGTAGATGCAGAATCGTTTCGGTCTACTTGACACGGACGTGATGCCTATATGCATAATCATTGCCTTGGATATCTTCATAATTATTTGCTTTTCTATCAATTGCTCGACAGTAATTTGTTCACCCACCATATTATTTTCCTTCATGAGAGAAGCCTCTAGTGAAACCTATGGCCCCCGGGTCTATTTTCCATATTATACTTTCAGATCTATAAACTAAAAATACCAAAAATACTTATCTGCAATCTTTTTACTTTTGTTTTACTTTTCGTTTTAGCAATCCTATCTATCTATCTCTATCAGATCTCATCCTTGCAAGTAACCGTGAAGGGATTGACAACCCCTTTATAGTGTTGGGTGCAAGTGTTTGATTATTTGTGTAGGTACATCTATTGGGGACTTGCTTGTATCTCCTACTGGATTGATACCTTGGTTCTCAACAACTGAGGGAAATACTTATCTACTTTGCTGCATCACCCTTTCCTCTTCAAGGGAAAACCAACGCATGCTCAAGAAGTAGCATTTCCTTAGGGTATCCTATGAAGATGCACTTTTCCGCTTTGGGTTCGAGCTTATCAGACATAAGTGTCGCATTCCCAAACTCTAAGAAATGACAGCTTAGGTTTCTGCCAAACCATAATTCATACGGTGTCATCTCAACGGATTTAGATGGTGCCCTATTTAAAGTGAATGTAGTTGTCTCTAATGCATAACCCTTAAATGATAGTGGCAAAATGATAAGAAACATCATAGTACGCACCATATCCAATAGAGCATGACTACGACGTCCGGACACACCATCACACTATGGTGTTCCAGGTGGCTTGAGTTGTGAAACAATTTCCACATTGTCTTAAGTTTCATACCAAACTCGTAACTCAGATATTAACCTCCACTATCATATCGTAGACATTTTATCTTCTTGTCACAATGATCTTAAACTTCACTCTGAAATTGCTTGAACTTTTCAAACATTTAAGACTTGTGTTTCATGAAGTAAATATACACATATCTACTCACATCGTTAGTGAACGTAAGAAATAACGATATCCACCGCACGCTTCAACACTCATTGGACCGCATACATCAACATGTATTATTTCCAATAAGTCACTTGCCCGCTCCATCATATCGAAAACGGGGTCTAAGTCATCTTGCCCATGAGGCATGGTACGCATGTTGATACGTCTCCAACGTATCTATAATTTTTGCTTGTTCCATGCTGTTATATTATCAATCTTGGATGTTTTACAATCATTTTATAGCAACTTTATATCATTTTTTGGGACTAACCTATTGACCTAGTGCCAAAGTGCCAGTTGCTGTTTTGCTTGTTTTTTACTTCGCAGAAAATCAATACCAAACGGAGTCAAAACGCTGCGGGGATTTTTTTGGATTTTTTATGGACCAGAAGGAAGGCCATGGGCCAAAGAACACCAGAGGAGGGGGCACAGGGTGGTGATGTCTACTACGCAACTTTATTCTTGTAGACTCGTGTTGGGCCTCCAAGCGCAGAGTTTATTAGGACAGTAGCAATTTTCCCTCAAGTGGATGACCTAAGGTTTATCAATCCGTGGGAGGTGTAGGATGAATATGGTCTCTCTCAAACAACCCTGCAATCAAATACAAGAAATCTCTTGTGTCCCCAACACACCCAATACAATGGCAAATTGTATAGCTGCACTAGTTCGGCGAAGAGATGGTGATACAAGTGTAGTAATGATAGTAGATATTGATTTTTGTAATAGCAACAATAAAAAACAGCAAGGTAGCAAGTAACAAAAGTGAGCACAAACGGTATTTCAATGCTTGAAAACAAGGCCTACGGTCCGTACTTTCGCGAGTGCAATTTCTCAACAATGCTAATATAATTGGATCACATAACTATCCCTCAACGTGCAACGAATAATCACTCCAAAGTTCTTATCTAGCGGAGAGCATAAGAAGAAATTGTTTGTAGGGTACGAAACCACCTTAAAGTTATCCTTTCCAATCGATCTATCCAAGAGTTCGTACTAAAATAACCAAGTTATCCTTTCCGATCGATCTATCTAAGAGCTCGTACTAGAATAACACCATATGATACGCATCAACCAACTCTAATGTCACCTAGATACTCCAATGTCACCACAAGTATCCATGAGTTAATTATACGATACGCATCAAACAATTTCAGATTCATAATACTCAATCCAACACAAAGAACCTCAAAGAGTGCCCCAAGATTTCTACCGGAGAAGCTAGGACAAGAACGTGTATCAACCCCTATGCATAGATTACCCCAATGTCACCTCGGGAATCCACAATTTGAGTACCAAGACATAGATCAAGTGTTCTCAAATCCAATATCCAATCCAACATAATGAAATCTCAAAGGGAAAACTCAGTTCATCACAACAAGATAGAGAGGGAAACACACCATATGATCCAACTATATTAACAAAGCCCGTGATACATCAAGATTGTGCCATCTCAAGAACACGAGAGAGAGAGATTGAGCACATAGCTACTGGTACAAACCGTTACCCCAGAGGGTGGACTAATCCCTCCTCATCATGGACTCCGCCGGGATGATGAAGATGGCCACCGGAGATGATCTACTCTCTCCGGCAGGGTACTATTTCCTCTCCAGATTGGTTTTTCGTCGATACAGAGGCCTTGCGGCGGCGGAACGATGAGTCTAGGCTTATTTCTGATGGTTTCTATATTTATAGGATTTTTGAGCGTCGGTTTCACGCCAAGATGGGCCACGAGGTGGGCACGCTCCACCAGGGCACGGGTAGGGGGGCTGGCATGCCCTGGTGGATGGTGGCCACCTCATGACTCTTCTGGCCCTCCCACGAAGCGTCTAGTGCCTATTTTGTTCCAAAAAATCGTCAAAAAGTTTCGGGCGATTCCGAGAACTTTTATTTTCTACACAAAAAACAACACCACGGTAGTTCTGTTGAAAACAACGTCAGTCCGGGTTAGTTCTAAATAAATCATATAAAGTGCATCAAAACCATATAAAAGTATTGTAAACATAGGTGAATATGGCATGAATACTTCATAAATTATCGATACATTGGAGACGTATCAACATCCCAAAGCTTAATTCCTACTCGTCCTTGAGTAGGTAAATGATAAAAGAAATAATTTATGAAGTGTGAATGCTAGCATAGAGCATAAGTTTGATCAATGATAATTTCAATCACTTTTCCTAGCATTATAACAGCAACTTTTCCTCATAAAACTCATCATGATAAAGTAGCAACCAATTCACATGTTATGGTTCAAACAATGAAATCTGTTGAAACTTAACAACCTATGTTCTTAGTCACCAAACAATTGCAATTCAATTTATTCTCAACAAAGTCAAAGTAAGAGCTCCACATACTCAATCATCATACAGTCTTCTATGACTGATAGTACTCAAAGCATATTTTTAGAACAAATGGCATACATCGAACACATAGAAAGATAGGGGCTTAATGTTTCGCCTCCCAACTCATTTATCATAGAGATAATTGTCAACAATAATAAGTCATGATCAAATATATTGACTGGCCATATGTGCCTAGATCTTTCCCCACCACATGATGCTCGCCAACTAGAGAATATTTGAGGTTGATTTGAGAATGCATACTATTGACTCTTGCATAAAAGTAAATACTAAAAGGTAAAAGATAGGCCCTTCGCAGAGGGAAGCAGAGGTTGTCATGCGCTTTTTTGGTTTTGTATGCACAATCCCTTAATGCAAAAGAACCGGCATGTTATATTGCCCCTTATGATAGCAACCTTTATTATGCAGTCCGTCGCTTTTATTACTTTGCCATCACAAGTTCGTACAACGCTCAATTTTATCTTACACTAATTGATCAAACACATTTAGAAGCAATTTTTATTGCCTTTTTGCATCGATGCAAAATTACTTGAAGGATCTTGTTCAATCCATAGGTAGGTATGGTGGACACTCATGGCAAGAAACTGGGTTTAAGGGTTTTTCGATGCACAAGTAGTATCTCTACTTAGTACGAATTTTTGGCTAGCAAAAGGTTCTAAACAAGCACCATGTTGGAGGATCCATAACAATATAACAAGCACCATGTCTTCCTTGTCCAACTTCAACTAACTTGCTCAAGTTTGAAAATAATTAATGGGTATTCACAATCATAGAAGATGTCCAAGATAATATATTTGTATGTGCAAGTTCTCTTCCTTATACTAATCATTCATGAATTGCTTGTATGACCAATATTGTGATTGTCAAGCTTCAAAAGATTTCACTTTCTAAACCCAATGTGAAGCTACTACTAGGCATGATATGAACATATAATTTCATATTCATGGTATTCAATTCATTCAACAATTTACTCAAAGGATATAAGTGAAGCACAAGAGTAAACATCAAACTACTCTCCAAGATATAAGTGAAGATCAATGAGTAGTCAAATAATAAAGTAGCTATGTGAGGACTCACTCTCTCAACAAAGATTTTCAGATCTACGTATTTTATTAAAATAGCAAGCAAAACAATATAAAATGACACTCCACGAATAGCACAAATCATGTGGAAAAATAAAAATTTAGGCTCAACATAGGCTAACCGATATTTGTTGATGAAAAGAGTTGGGATGTGTAGCATCCCCAAGCTTAGATGCTTAAGACTTCCTGAAATATTTACTTGGGGTGCCTTGGGCATCCCCAAGCTTGAGCTTTTGTATCTCGTTCAATCCTCTCATATCCCGGTTTCACCTAAGTCTAAAAAAACTTCATCCACACAAAACTTGAAAAGAACTCGTGAGATAGGTTAGTGCACATAATAATAAATCAACTCTTGATGTACTGCCAAGACAATTTGCACAATAATTTTCAAACATCATCTACTGTTTACTATTATTTCCACAATTTATATCAACCAATATAGGCTATGGAAACTATAGGATAAGTAGATAACAAAACTGTGACAGCAATCTGTCCAAAGAGAACAGTCTGTAGCAATATATTAAACCAGTGTACTTCTGTAACTCAAGTAATTATGAAAATTTAGGAAGTGCTAAGGAATTTATATAAAAACACTGTGTTAAATTTTTTTAAACTTTCCAAGTTCCAGTAAAATATGAAAATTCAAACACTACAGCAAAAGTTTCTGTTTTTACACAGCACACATCAAAGCATGCAAAGCAAACATCCTAAAGCAATTCTTGGAACTTTTTATTGAAAAACATGATTATAAATAACATCTAACATAGAACAACAAAATAAAATGACGCTCCAAGCAAAACACATATTATGTGATGAATAAAAATATAGCTCCAAGTAAGATATACCTATAATGTTGGAGACGGAAGAGGGGACGCCTTCCGGGGCATCCCCAAGCTTAGATGCTTGGGTATTCCTTGGATATTACCTTGGGGTGCCTTGGGAATCCCCAATCTTAGGTCCTTGCTGCTCCTTATTCATGTCATATCGGTATCTCACCCAAAACTTGAAAACTTCAATCACACAAAACTTAACGGAACTTCGTGAGATGGGTTAGTATAATAAAGATAGATCTTTCACTTAGGTACTGTCAAGACAAGATTCATAATTGTTCTTACATAATACCTACTGTATTCCATCATCCCCACAATTTATATCACCAAATAGAAGCTTTGGAAACACTTGAAACAAGCAAACTATGCATGCAAAACAGAATCTGTCAAAATCAGAACAGTCTGTGAAGATCTAAATGATCACCATACTTCCCTGACTCTAAAAATTATGAAACATTGGGAAAACGTAAACTTTGTATATAAATCATGTGTAAAAATTTCAGAATTGTTTGATGCTCCAATAAAATCAGAAATTCATATACTGGACGCAAAACTTTCTGTTTTTGCACAGAATCAAACAAGCAAGTATCCACACTATCCCAAAGGCTTTACTTGGCACTTTATTGAAATAAAAGACACAAAACATGATTAATACATTATATTAATCATGTGAACACATAAAAACAGAAGGTAAAAGTGTTGGGTTGTCTCCCAACAAGCGCTTTCCTTTAATGCCTTTTAGCTAGGCATGATGATTTCAATGATGCTCGTGTAGGTATAAAAGTTGAAAATGCAAGAGAGCATCATGAATCATATGACAAGCACATTTAAGTCTAACCCACTTCCTATGAATAGGAATTTTGTGAGCAAACAATTTATGGGAGCAAGAATCAACTAGCATAGGAAGGCAAAACAAGCATAACTTCAAAACTTTGAACACATAGGGAGGAAACTTGATATTATTGCAATTCCTACAAGCATATGTTCCTCCCTCATAATAATTTTCAGTAGCATCATGAAGGAATTCAACAATATAACTATCGCATACGGCATTTTGTACATGATCTACAAGCATAGAAAATTTATCACTCTCCACATAAGCAAACTTCTTCTCATTCATACTAGTGGGAGCAAACTCAACAAAATAACTATCATGTGACACTTGATTGACATAACCACATTGAATATTAAAATCATGATGAAAAGTTTCATGGTTATCATTACTCTTTATAGCATAAATGTCATCAAAATAATCATCATAGATAGGAGGCATGCCATCATCATAATAGTTTTGCTCATCAAAACTTGCGGGACTAAAAATGTCATCTTCATCAAACATAGCATCCCCAAGCTTGTGGCTTTGCATATCATTAGCATCATGAATATTTAGAGAATTCATACTAGCAATATTTCTATCATCCTCATCATTCAAGGAATTCTCATTAAGTATTTTCATAAATTCTTCCTCTACCAATTGAGCACAATTTTCCGAACCATCATTTTCACGAAAGACATTAAAGAGACGAAACAATTGATGCAACCTAAACTCCATTTTTTGTAGTTTTCTTTTATAAAACCAAACTAGTGAAAAACAAGAAAATATAAGATTTGATTGCAAGATCTAAAGATATACCTTCAAGCACTCACCTCCTCGGCAACGGTGCCAGAAAAGAGCTTGATGTCTACTACGCAACTTTATTCTTGTAGACTCGTGTTGGGCCTCCAAGCGCAGAGTTTTGTAGGACAGTAGCAATTTTCCCTCAAGTGGATGACCTAAGGTTTATCAATCCATGGGAGGTGTAGGATGAAGATGGTCTCTCTCAAACAACCCTGCAATCAAATACAAGAAATCTCTTGTGTCCCCAACACACCCAATACAATGGAAAATTGTATAGGTGCACTAGTTCGGCGAAGAAATGGTGATACAAGTGTAGTAATGATAGTAGATATTGATTTTTGTAATAGCAACAATAAAAAACAGCAAAGTAGCAAGTAACAAAAGTGAGCACAAACGGTATTTCAATGCTTGAAAACAAGGCCTACGGTCCGTACTTTCGCTAGTGCAATCTCTCAAAAATGCTAATATAATTGGATCACATAACTATCCCTCAACGTGCAACGAATAATCACTCCAAAGTTCTTATCTAGTGGAGAGCATAAGAAGAAATTGTTTGTAGGGTACGAAACCACCTTAAAGTTATCCTTTCCGATCGATCTATCCAAGAGTTCGTACTAAAATAACCGAGTTATCCTTTCCGATCGATCTATCTAAGAGTTCGTACTAGAATAACACCATATGATACGCATCAACCAACTGTAATGTCACCTAGATACTCCAATGTCACCACAAGTATCCATGAGTTAATTATACGATACGTATCAAACAATTTCAGATTCAAAATACTCAATCCAACACAAAGAACCTCAAAGAGTGCCCCAAGATTTCTACCGGAGAAGCTAGGACAAGAACGTGTATCAACCCCTATGCATAGACTACCCCAATGTCACCTCGGGAATCCGCAAGTTGAGTACCAAGACATAGATCAAGTGTTCTCAAATCCAATACTCAATCCAACATAACGAAATCTCAAAGGGAAAACTCAGTTCATCACAACAAGATAGAGAGGGAAACACACCATATGATCGAACTATATTAACAAAGCCCGTGATACATCAAGATCGTGCCATCTCAAGAACAAGAGAGAGAGAGAGAGAGATTGAACACATAGCTACTGGTACAAACCGTCAGCCCCGAGGGTGGACTACTCCCTCCTCATCATGGACTCCGCCGGGATGATGAAGATGGCCACTTGAAATGATCTACCCTCTCCGGCAGGGTACTGTTTTCTCTCCAGATTGGTTTTCGTCGATACAGAGGCCTTGCGGCGGCGGAACGTGGAGTCTAGGGTTATTTCTGATGGTTTCTATATTTATAGGATTTTTGAGCGTCGATTTCACGCCAAGATGGGCCACGAGGTGGGCACGCTCCACCAGGGTGCGGGTAGGGGGCCTGGCGTGCCCTAGTGGATGGTGGCCACCTCGTTACTCTTCTAGCCCTCCCACGAAGCGTCTAGTTCCTATTTGTTTCCACAAAAAATCGTCAAAAAGTTTCGGGCGATTCCGAGAACTTTCATTTTCTGCACAAAAAACAACACCACGGTAGTTCTGCTGAAAACAGCGTCAGTGCGGGTTAGTTCTAAATAAATAATATAAAGTGCATCAAAACCATATAAAAGTATTGTAAACATAGGTGAATATGGCATGAATACTTCATAAATTATCGATACGTTGGAGACGTATCAGGTGGCCACCGTCCACCTGGGCGCGCCAGAGCCCCTGGCGCGGCCAGGTGGCTCGTGGGCACCTCGGGCACCCCCTCCACCGACTATTGAGCCTATAAATTCCGTGAAAATCCAAAAACCCTAGGGGAGTCGACGAAACACAATTCCAGCCGCCGCAAGTTCCTGAGCCGCGAGATCCAATCTAGACACCATTACGGAGGGGTTCATCTTCATCATAGGTGCCTCTCCGATGATGCGTGAGTAGTCCACCATAGACCTACGGGTCCATAGGCAGTAGCTTGATGGCTTCCTCTCTCTCTATGTTTCTCAATACAATGGTCTCTTGGAGATCCACTTGATGTAATGACTTTTGCGGTGTGTTTGTTGGGATCCGATGAATTTTGAGTTCATGATCAGTTTGTATCTATGAATATGATTTGAGTCTTCTTTGATCTCTTATTTGCATGATTACTTATAGCCTCATATTTCTTCTTCGAATCTTTGGTTTAGTTAGGCCAACTAGATCGATTTTTCTTGCCATGGGAAGAGGTGCTTTGTGATGGGTTCGATCTTGCGGTGTTCTTTCCCAGTGACAGAAGGGGCAGCAAGACACGCATGTATCGTTGCCATTAAGGATAACAAGATGGGGTCTATTCCTACATGAATAGATCTTGTCTACATCATGTCACCGTTCTTATTGCATTACTCCGTTTCTCCATGAACTTAATACAATAGATGCATGTTGGATAGCGGTCGATGTGTGGAGTAATAGAAGTAGATGCAGAATCGTTTCGGTCTACTTATCTTGGACGTGATGCATATATAATGATCATTGCCTGGATATCGTCATGATTATTTGATCTTCTATCAATTGCCCAATACTAATTTGTTCACCCACCGTGCGCTATACTCATGAGAGAAGCCATTAGTGAATCCTACGGCCCCCGGGTCTACTTTTTCCAACATATTGATTTCCGATCTACTATTTGCACTCTTTGGTTTCAGATCTATAAAACCAAAAACCCAAAAATACCTTGCTGCACTTTTTGTTTATTTATTTAATTTTGTGTTCATTCGAGATCTATTTGCCAAAACTATCATAATCCAATCTATCATATTACCCTAGGTAGATTATCAACCTCTCTTTCGCGTCGGGGTTGCAAGTATTTGTTATTTGTGTGCAGGTGTTGTTTACGTGGGTGCGTGATCTTCCTCTACGGATTGATACATTGGTTTCATAACTGAGGGAAATACTTACTGTCATTGTGCTGCATCATCCCTTCCTCTTTGGGGAAATACCAATGCAGTCTCAAGCCACGTCAAAGGAATTTCTGGCGCCGTTGCCGGGGAGGAATTAATCTCATCTACCAGGTTCCTAATCACAAATCTCGTCTCCTTGCAATTTATATTATTTTCCATTTTCCTCTCATTTTCCTCTCCCTCACTTCACAAATTTGTTGTTTTATTCGCCCTCTCTTTTTCGTTTGCCTTTTTCTCGTCAGATCTCTTGTTTGCTATGTTTGCTTGTGTTGCCATGTGCCTTCTATTTACTTGCATCTTTGCTTGCTAAAAATCTATTGATATGGATCCTCATCCACTTGCTAATCTTTTCAAAAGACCAAATTATTATGAACCAATTGCTAGTGAGTTGAGTGCACTTGATTATCTCTATGAAGTTTTGTTTGAAAAACATTAATCTGAAACTTTTGATGAAGTGTTGAAAAAAAAATTGTAAGGTGATTCATTATAGCTCCTTGATTGAAAAGCATGATTGCAATGATGTTATTATAAATTCTATTAATGTCAATCATGTTAATGATATGCAAAACTACAAGCTTGGGGATGATAATTTTGTCATGTCCACCTCTTATTGCAATGATCATGATTGGGGTGATAATGCTTCTTATGATCTTGAAAATTTATTTAAGCCTCATGTTGAATATGTTATTGATAATAATGTTTGCAATAGTATCGAAAGTGGGTTTGGAAGAGCGTCAACTTTAGGTAAAAATCATCCCACATATTTGGAGAGTGTTCAATCTTATGAATTTTTTGATAAAAGTGGGTTTGGAGAGGTCATAACTTTAGTTGATGATAATCCCACTATTTTGGAAGATGATAAAAACTTTATGCATGTTGATCATAAAAAGAGCATTTTTATGATAGATATATTTTGAAATTCCTTCATGATGCTACTGAAAATTATTATGTGGGAGGAACATATGCTTGTAGGAATTGCAATAATATCAAGTTTCCTCTCTATGTGTTCAAAGTTTTGAAGTTATGCTTGTTTTGCCTTCCTATGCTAGTTGATTCTTGCTCCCATAAATTGTTTGCTCACAAAATCCCTATGCATAGGAAGTGGGTTAGACTTAAATGTGATTGTCATGAGATTCATGATGCTCTCTTGCATGTTTCAATTACTACTTTTTATGTGAGCATCATTGAAATCATCATGCGTAGCTAGGCGCGTAAAACGATAGCGCTTGTTGGGAGGCAACCCAATGAATAAAATCTATTTTATCGTTTGCTTTCTGTTTTTGAGTGTTTTTCACAATTATTCTTCTGTTATGATTGTGTTTTTATGTTTTATTTAGTGCTTGTGCCAAGTAATGCCTTTAGGATGATCCATAAGATGATTAGAACCAATGCTGAATCTGAAACAGAAACTTTGTTCCCAGTGGACGAATTTTCATTTTTTACTGGAACGTGATATTGAGATGAAATTTTAACACAGTATTTATACACAAATTCTTTACGTTGTCCTAATTTTTCAGAATTGTTAGAGTTCCATAAGTATGGGTAGAGTACATATTACTACAGACTGTTCTGTCTGAAACAGATTCCGTTTTCATTGCATTGTGTGCTTGTTTTGATGAATCTATGGCTTGTATTGGGGGATATAAGTCATGGTAAAGTTAGAATACAGTAGGTATAATGTAATAATAAAATATGAATGGGTTTACAACAGTACCTAAAGTGGTAATTTGCTTTATTATACTAACGGATCTCATGAGAATTTTGTTAAGTTTTGTGTGATTGAAGTTTTCAAGTTTTGGGTGAGATCACGATGGATGAAGGAATAAGGAGTTAGAAGAGTCAAAGCTTGGGGACGCTACAGCACCCCAAGATAATACCCAAAGAGTATCAAGCAACTAAGCTTGGGGATGCCCCGAGTGGCATCCCCTCTTTCTTCTAACAACCATCGGTATACTACTTGGAACTATATTTTTATTCGTCACATATCATGAGTTTTGCTTGGAGCGTCTTGTATCTTTGCTTGTTTGCCTTTTGCATTTTCATTAGTATCCTTGCTGGACACACCTATTTGAGAGAGCCAAAATATGCTATGACTTGTTAGAATTGCTCTTTATGCTTCACTTAAATCTTTTTGAGCAAAGGAATTGCTCTAGTGCTTCACTTATATCTTTTTGAGCACGGCGTGCTTTTACATGCATGAAGAAATACTCTCATTCTTCACTTATATTAATTTGAGAGTTGCTAATTTTGAAGAAATCCTCTCATGCTTCACTTATACTATTTTGAGAGATGAAACTTGTATGCTCATGTTCTTCACTTATATCCATGTGAGCTTGTCAAAAGCAATTGCAACATATGAAAATAGTCCTAAAGTGATGATATTCAAGAGGGATATAATAAAAACTTTCATGAAGATCATTGGACAAATTAAACTTGATTCTTTGTAATAGTTTTGAGACATGACAATAGTGATATGTGAGTTATGTTGGTGAGTAATTATGCTTAGTAAGAATATTGGTGTAAAGGTTTGTGATTCCCTATGCAAGCACGAAAGTCAATAGTTGTGCTACGAAATTACATCCTACTTATGGTGCATTATTCAGTATTAGTTATGCTTAATGCTCGCTTATGTGATTTTTCGTTTCTTAGTTGGATGCTTCTCAATCTCATGCTAGCCTTCACTTGTACTAAGTAGAAATACTACTTGTGCATCCAAAATCCTTAAAACCAGTTTTGCCATATGAGTCCACTATACCTACCTATATACGGTATTTCCATGTCATTCCAAGCAAATTTGTATGTGCCATCTCTAATTTTCAAAATAAATTTTCCTTTTTGTGTGCTCATACCGCTCATGAAACGGTAGGGGGTGACCGATATTTTTCCATGCTAGATGTGTTATTCTCAAGATGAGTGTTTATTCACTTGTCATTGCACAAGAGTATGGCGGTAATAGGGATTCCCAGTCCTGAAATGAAATGAAAAAGAAAAGAAATTTATTTTATGTCAAATAATAAATTCCTTGGAAAGTGTTGGTATGGAAGGCAACTGTGGATTCAGCTAGCCATGGAAAGTGAAAGTATGGTGGAAAAAGGAATATACTTTATTTTCTGTTTGGGAACCGCCTGTGATGCATCTAGTGTGGAAAGATATTGAAATCTTTCAGTCGTTTTCGTTGACAGGAAAGGCATCCCACCCAAAATATTTTTCTCTATCAATTTAAACACTTGAGCTCTGGCACCTCTACAAATCCCTACTTCCCTCTGCGAAGGGCCTATCTATTTACTTTATGCAATTTTTATTTTTCAATTGGAGTCTCCATCTTCTCTTATAAAGCACCAACTAGGGGGCACTATGATCGTACTTGAGCATTAGGTGTAGCTAATATTTGAGTATGTATTGTGAATGGATCAATGATTGAGCATGATGGGCTAGGGATAACTTGCTTTAGCGTTGATATTTCGAAAGACATGGTTGCTTGTTGACATGCTTGAGTATTAAAGTTTTCATGTCAATACTAGACTATTGCTTTGAACCATATGAAAAGTCCAAATGTCCATTCTATAAAGAAAAAGATTATGTGATGAACATATTAAGCATCATTCCATATCAAAAATTCTGTTTTTATCATTTACCTACTCGAGGACGAATAGGAATTAAGCTTGGGGATGCTGATACGTCTCCAACGTATCTATAATTTTTGCTTGTTCCATGCTGTTATATTCTCAATCTTGGATGTTTTACAATCATTTTATAGCAACCTTATATCATTTTTTGGGACTAACCTATTGACCTAGTGCCAAAGTGTCAGTTGTTGTTTTTGCTTGTTTTTTACTTCACAGAAAATCAATACCAAACGGAGTCAAAACACTGCGGGGATTTTTGTGGATTTTTATGGACCAGGAGGAAGGCCATGGGCCAAAGAACACCAGAGGAGGGGGCCCAGGGTGGCCACACCCCACCTGGGCGCAACAGAGGCCCCTGGCGTGGCCAGGTGGCTCGTGGGCACCTCGGGCACCCCCTCCACCGACTATTGAGCCTATAAATTCCCTAAAAATCCAAAAACCCTAGGGGAGTCGACGAAACACAATTCCAGCGGCCGCAAGTTCCAGAACTGCGAGATCCAATCTAGACACCATTACGAAGGGGTTCATCTTCATCATAGGTGCCTCTCCGATGATGCGTGAGTAGTCCACCATAGACCTACGGGTCCATAGGCAGTAGCTAGATGGCTTCCTCTCTCTCTATGTTTATCAATACAATGGTCTCGTGGCGATCCACTTGATGTAATGACTTTTGAAGTGTGTTTGTTGGGATCCGATGAATTTTGAGTTCATCATCAGTTTGTATCCATGAATATGATTTGAGTCTTCTTTGATCTCTTATTTGCATGATTACTTATAGCCTCGTATTTCTTCTTCGAATCTTTGGTTTAGTTAGGCGAACTAGATCGATTTTCTTGCCATGGGAAGAGGTGCTTTGTGATGGGTTCGATCTTGCGGTGTTCTTTCCCAGTGACAGAAGGGGCAGCAAGACACGCATGTATCGTTGCCATTAAGGATAACAAGATGGGGTATATTCCTACATGAATAGATCTTGTCTACATCATGTCACCGTTCTTATTGCATTACTCCGTTTCTCCATGAACTTAATACACTAGATGCATGCTGGATAGCGGTCGATGTGTGGAGTAATAGAAGTAGATGCAGAATCGTTTCGGTCTAATTATCTTGGACGTGATGCCTATGTAATGATCATTGCCTGGCCATCGTCATGATTATTTGATCTTCTATCAATGGCCCAACAGTAATTTGTTCACCCACCGTGCGCTATACTCATGAGAGAAGCCACTAGTGAATCCTACGGCCCCCAGGTCTACTTTTACAACATATTGATTTCCAATCTACTATTTGCACTCTTTGTTTTCAGATCTATAAAACCAAAAACCCAAAAATACCTTGCTGCACTTTTTGTTTATTTATTTTATTTTGTGTTCTTGCGAGATCTATTTGCCAAAACTATCATAGTCCAATCTATCATATTACCCTAGGGAGATTGACAACCTCTCTTTCGCGTCGGGGTTGCAAGTATTTGTTATTTGTGTGCAGGTGTTGTTTATGTGGGTGCGTGATCTTCCTCTACAGATTGATACCTTGGTTTCATAACTGAGGGAAATACTTACTGTCGCTGTGCTGCATCATCCCTTCCTCTTTGGGGAAATACCGACGCAGTCTCAAGCCATGTCATATGTCTCAACCGATTCGAAATCAAGTGAGTCCAAAGATCCATCAGCATGGAGTTTCTTCATGCGCTTTACACCAATATGACCTTAGCGGCAGTGCCATAAGTATGTGGTACAATCATTATTAACTTTGCATCTTTTGGCATCAATATTATGAACATGTTTATCACTACGATCGAGATTCAATAAACCATTCACATTGGGTGCATGACCATTGAAGGTATTATTCATGTAAACAGAATAACCATTATTCTCTGACTCAAATGAATAACTATATTGCGATAAACACGATCTAATCATGTTCATGCTCTACTTATCACCAAATAACATTTATTCAGGTTTAAATCTAATCCCGAAGGTAGAGGGAGCGTGCGATGGTGATCACATCAACCTTGGAAACACATCCAACAAACATCGTCACCTCGCCCTTAGCTAGTCTCCGTTTATTCCATAGCTTTTATTTCGAGTTACTAACATTAGCAACTGAACCGGTATCTAATACCCATGTGCTGCTAGGAGTGCTAGTAAGGTACACATCAATAACACGTATATCAAATATACCTTTGTTGACGTTGCCAGCCTTCTTATCAGCCAGGTACTTGGGGTAATTCCGCTTCAAGTGGCCGTTCTCCTCATAATAGAACCACTTAGTCTCGGGTTTGGGTTCAACCTTGGGTTTCTTCACTGGAGCAGGAACTGGCTTGCCATTCATGAAATTTCCCTTCTTGCCCTTGCCCTTCTCGAAACTAGTGGTTTTACAAACCATCAACATCTGATGCTCCTTCTTGATTTCTACCTTCGCGGTGTCAAACATCGCGAATAGCTCAAGGATCATCTTTTCCATCCCTGGCATGTTTATAGTTCATCATGAAGCTCTAGTAGCTTTGTGGCAGTGACTTGGAGAACTATATCAATCACTATCTTATCTGGAATATCAACTCCCACTTGATTCAAGCGATTGTAGCACCCAGACAATCTGAGCACACGCTCATCGATTGAGCTATTCTCCTTCATCTTGCAGGCAAAGAATCTTGTTAGAGGTCTCATACCTCTCAACACGGGCACAAGTGTCAGGACCGGTTTTCTAGGATATTAATTTCCCAGCAAATGGTCCTTCTGCTCACCAGCCCCAGGATTACTGTTATGTGGTGGACACTCCTCGATATAGAAATTCCAAGCAAAATTACAAAATCTAAAGTACAAGACCATTATGATCTATGAGTACAACAAAAGGTTTCTAGTGGTTGGTGGCGGAAGCAGCTTCTATGGGACTCCATTTCCCACAGGAACAGCTGACCTGGATAACTCCTATCTTCGCGTGGCTGCGATCTTCGATGCCTAGGTTCCGAGGTTGTCGTCATAATGCTCCTCTCCAAATACGCAATCTGGCCAAGACAATAGCCAGGGACAAGCCAGTGAGTACTTTGAATGTACTCACAAACATCATGAAAACAGGTATAATATAGCAGGTGATATTGATGTACTGAAATAATTCCTGATCATTCAGTCAGTCACAAGACAAATTCCATGATGCAAGGCAGCAGATCATTCATGCTAAAAATGAATAAGCACTCAGGGAATAAAAAGAAAATATTCCAATCGGGTGTCTGAAGCGACGCCTCGAAAGGTTATGATTATAACATGCCTTAGTCGGGCGTCTGTGCGACGCCACATAAAGGGCTTATAATGAAAGTAAATAACAAACACGCCACAGTCGGGCGTCTCAGCGACGCCACATAAAGGGCTTATAAAGAAAGTAATTAACAAGCATGCCACAGTCGGGCGTCTGAGCGACACCACATAAAGGGCTTATATTGAAAAAAATAACATGAGTATCCAGGAGGTAGAACCATCCCAAGGATACTCAATAATTCAATATAAATGGTTAGTCCACAATAATAATAATCATCAATCGTCACAATTCACGATCAATATTCTGGTTTAGAAGTTTTCCTCCGAAGATCGATACTAAGACCGACACTTGACCCATCCCAGACTGTAGTCCTTAACCGCGGACACGGCTATTCGAATAGATGTTTACTCTGCAGAGGTTATATTCTTCACCCACGAGTAACGGATTCCTTTAGTCCATCGGGACTAATTCCGCTTACGGCCTTTGAATTGAAAACACACCTGACGCGCACACACCAGCTTAACTTACCGGTGCCTGGAATCGCCCACGCCACCGTTAAGCAAAACTCTAAGTGGGGAGACCACAATGTCGATTAGCAAAACTCTAAGCTACCCCCTCGGTCCAACCAGAACACCCATTCCCCCGGCCAAGTGACATGCCTACCAGGGGCCACTGGTATCTTTCACTATGGCCTCTCTGTACGGTGTGTGCTAAGAAAGGGGTTGACAACTTACTGAACCGTACCCTACCTGCGGCAGGGACAAGTGGTAGTACGAAACAAGTATGGGGGTTACTGGCACAAGACTCGATCTACCGTCGACTCAGGAGGTTATGTGTTTCCTGCATGATTAGCATAACAATTATATTCCACACCATCAGACAGAATCACCACTCATCATACCTCACCATGCCTTACTGATCATTCTCGTCCAACGAAATGTCAGTACCAAGCTCGTGTCTACCCGAGACAGAGACTTCTCCGGATTCCTTCCGGTAGGCATGAGAGGCATAAGAGGATGAATACTGTCACAAGCATTTCAATTCCAACAGCAAGGAATTCTCATCATGCACTTGTAAATATGATCACGTCATCACATGAAATAATGCACACTCCAAGTCAACTAGGTGTTGTAGTTTTATTGGTCACATCAAACAACACACATCATATAGTATACCAAGGTTCAGAATGCTTGCCTTCAATGTGTAGGTAGGTGATGTGCACTCCAAAACTTTTTGAAAGTTTTTTTTTCCTCCAAATTCCTATTTGAAAATTATTTGAATTAACACCCAATTCAAAAACAGTACCAAAACGTTGTTGGAATATTTTTGAAATAATTATGTGAATAAACTAGATTAAATTTAAGAGAGGTGGGAAAAAGAATCAAGTCAATTGGGTTTTTAGTTTAAAAGTTAGAGCCAGTTAAACATGAGGTCAAATCTGGTTTTAATAAATAACAGAAAAGAAAACGTTTTCAGAGAACAATACGCTTTCGCAACAGAGAGATGTACTTTCTGTAATACGCCTCCACTCATCTGGCGCATGCGAGACTGGCTAGTCACTGACAGTGGGCCCGCCTGGCCCACTGGTCAGGTTTGACTAGTCTTTTCTCCCTCCCTCTTCCTGGGACAGAGACGGACGCATCTCCGGCGATCAACGCCGGCGGCTGGCGACTCCCCACGGGGCTCCGTTAGCGGGAATGGGATCCCCTCAAGCAAGCGGTCCCCCTGGTGGTAGAAGGAGTTGCGAAGGCGAAGGGGGTCGCAGGCGGCAAGCTCTGAGGCGGGTGACGGCTCGGGTCAGCTGGGGGTCTCAACCTATGGTGGCTCCCAGTCAAAACTGAGAGGTGGGGTGGCTCCATGGGGTCGAGGGGAGGCTAATGGTGGTGATGGGGGAAGCTGGGGCACTCTGGTCGCGACGAATTTAGCTGAGAGGGGCGGCGGCCGAAGTTGCCGGAGGCGAGGGAGATGATCCTCTCGGTCTAAATTGGCGATCACAGAGGGATCTCGAGGGTTAGAGGAGGGCTCACGCTTCGGCCGAGAGCTCGGGGGCTCTATAAATAGCGCGTCGAGGTCGGTTCCGCGGCGGCTGGGGATAAGACCGGCGGTGCGGCGCCACTGTTGCAGCAGGGGCGACGTGGCGATGCTGGGCGCTAGCAGACGAGCCTGAGGATGAGCTCGCGCTGTTCCAGGGAGCAGGTGGCGCGCTGGGGTGGCTCGGGCGGCGCCGGCCATGGCAGAGGCGAGCTGCTGCCGAAGGCATGCCGCCATGGGCTTCTGACGGCGGCACTGCGCGACGCCAGGGGACGACCGGAGTGGCTCTACGGGTTTGGAGGGGTTGGGGGCGTGTCCCTACGAGCAGGAAAAAGCCAGGGACGGGGTTAGGTTGGCACGGCGGCTCGGGCGCTTCATGTCTGCAATAGACACGCTCTGGACGCGCTCTGCGCACGCACGACAAGTGCTCGGCGAAATGCCAAAGGGTTTGCAAGGAGCTACAAGTTTCCAGGGTAGCTTGTGGGTGTGCAATAAGCCTACTAGACATGTTGGTTAGGTCAGTAGAGCCAATGTTCAATGCAAGTCTAAGAGCATGCCAAATTTAGTCATGCACACCAGCTGTTTGACAAAATGCCAAGGCCATTAAGAAAACTCTTCTGGTGCCTAATATTCCCAGGTTGAGGTCTCTTTAGATGCTGGTGATGATGGCATGGTTAGTTTGGCAAAAACAAAAACTTCCTAGTGCAAGTTGTATAAAAGCTCATTTCTAGACAAAAACCAAATGGGGTTATAGCATGAGCTTGAACTATACCAATGTAGCTAAGCTTCTGTACTTAAGGGTTTGGTAGGTCTCACTAAAAGCATGAAAAATTTCATGGGAAATAGGGAAATATAAAATGGGGTTGTAGTACAAAACTTCAAACTGGTCCAGAACAGAAAATAGGATGATTTGCTCAATTTTTCCAAAACACATGTTTGGGTTTTTGCCTAAAAGTGATGCAGGGATATCACATTTCATCTACAAATTTTTGTAGAATTTAAAAATGGAGTTATCAAATAGTTGCAGTGCAAATGAGGCTCTTAAAAGTATGAAAAAGCCATTTTAAAAGAATTAAAGTTTGGCAAAATAATATAAAAATGTTTCCACTGATCATATAAAATAAAAATGAAATGCTCTTGAGTAGGCACTCAAGCCCAACAATATTTTTGAAAAGTTTCTACTTGGAGGGAAAATTCCACATTTCAGAAGAAAGGAGTGGTTCTGAAATCAATAGAAGATCCAGGAAAAGTAAAAAATTAATTACCTGGCAAAAAAATTAGTAATAAAACATGATTAAATTTTTGGGGTGTTACAACACTACCCCCCTTAATAAAAATCTCGTCCTCGAGATTTGCTAAGGACGGTTTTAAGAAATATTACTCCTACTACCACGCAGTAATAACACGAGAAACAATTACTGTACTCATGGGATATGACATTGACACAGTGAGAGTGCCGATAATTGGGGCAACTTTAGTGGACTACTGGTGCTGTGAGAGAAATCTACGGTTGGGGAAACCGAAGAATTTCTACTTAGGGCTACGGTAAATTTAGAATTGATAAAATTCTAAATTTCCAAATTACGTTGGCCATACCCGAGCGCACAGTGCTTGTAGGGAAACGCAGCAAAAAACAAAAAATTTCCGACCTACGCACCAGCCCAGGACCACTATGGAGACTGCATACAAGGTTTGATCTTTTTCGTTACCGACTCGTAGCGCAGCGGAAGTAGAGTCGATGACCATCGGCGGTGCAGATCCCCGCAGCTAGGATTTACAACCTCCCAACCGCGAGGATGTATACCATCATCTTCCCCTCGGACAGCCCTCCGGGAGGTGGTCGGAAAGTCCCCCGGACGGTGTCGCGGACAGCCCTTCGGGAGGACCTTCGAAACTCGGACGGTCACTCGGACAGCCCTTCGGGAGGACCTTCGAAACTCGGACGGTCACACGGACAGCCCTTCGGGAGGCACTCTCGAACTAAGACCGAAACTACGATCTCTCTACAGAGTTGCACACATACGGTGTCATCTATCCGGCAGGGCTTCGCCGTCCAGAACTAGTTCCCACCGGAACCCAGACAACCTTTCGGCTCTACGAAACTATTTCGCTGGGAGGGAGAGAGAAAGCCAGATCATGCATGGCACTTGTATGTGAGAAAGAGTAAGTCTTTAGGCAGCCCACTCCACCCCTACTTATAGGCCAAGCCCAAGGGTGGCTTCTCCAAGAAGCCAAGGGGGGAAATACCAAAGGGCCCTCAAGGTGGCTTCTCCAAGAAGCCACCCAAAAAGCACTTTCACTATTCACGATGACATTTTTCAGCGTCCGTTCGAACCGAAAATATTTATGTGGGCTTAGAACATTTCCAGTACCCACTAAAATAATTTTCGACGCATTCCGGAACAATTCCGGATTAGTGATTTTCATCTGCGAAAAGCAAACAAAGCGGTTCCGGCACCTCCGGAACATTTCCGGTTTTTCTTCCGGAAAATTCCCAGAAGTTTCCAGAATGATCCTGGCACCCTCCAAGAATTATCAGGCGTGTGCCGAAACCAATTTGACTTAATGGTGTACTCCGAAACAACTTTTCGGTTTAGTGATTTTCATCTGTGAAAAGCAACTAAAGCGGTTCCGGCAGTCCGGAACATTTCCGGTTTTTGTCTCTGAAAAATCTCAGAAGTTACCGGAACAATTCTGGTACCCTCCAATAATTTCCAGGCATGTGCCGAAACCAATTTGACTTAATGGTACACTCCGAAACAACTTTTCGGTTTTACCGAAACTCTTCCGGTGTTCTCTCTCCGGAACTCTTCCGTTGTCTCCGAAACTTTTTCGGTGAATTTCTCTCAGACTCCCTGTCTAGTATTCAACAGATAGATGACCCTTAAGCGTGTGACCCTATAGGTTCGGTGAAGTATAGACATGACCCGGAATCCCTTCCGATCAATGATCAACATCGGAGCCGTGGACACCCATATTGACCCCTATACCCACACGAATGAATATTCGAGTGAACCTCCAGTTGTCGTGTGCTATTCCTGTTGCTTCGCGATATGTTACAAATACCCGAGGTGAGACATGTTGGCATCCCCGTGGATCAACAACTTGTCCACTATGCCAGTTACCTCGTTACCGATATTGTTCTCTTTTCTCGTTCCCGTGTTCCGGCCTCCCCGTGATCAACTCACAAAGTGTCTGGCCAGACGATGATGGATACCGTAACACCGAGAGGGCCCAGAGATATCTCTCCATCGTCGGAGGAGCAAATCCCAATCTTGAGCTATCAAGTTACTTGACATACTTTTCCATGAACCCGTAAGCCGCCGTAATAGCCACCCATTTACAGATGACGTTTAACAAACCCCAAAGTTCATGAAGCAAGCATGAAGAAACTCGATACTCTCATGGTCTAAGGAATCATGCAAACGTTAACCATCTCTGTGTTATTAACCATTTAACTTGTGACGAATGTATCTCATAGCATAACATCAATTCGGGTCGATTCAACACGAATGTTCTCCTAACATTGTGCCCTCAAAGTTGCCGGCATAGCCATGCCCATGATCAGGAAAACAGAACCATCATGCAACACTTGAGCTAGTCTTAGAGGCCAGACTAGGAATACATTTTACCGTTTATTATTCCACACGTGCATATGAGTCTTCCTCCGAGCCTCGTGGTTATTGTAGACTCGATAACCATAGCAGTAATAGCATGGAACATAAACCTAATTATGAACAGGGAGATAATCAATAACATTTATTATTGCCTCTAGGCCATATCTCCTATAGACTCCCACTTGCACTAGAGTTAATAATCTAGTTAATGCTAATTCACTTTACACCTGTGGCACACCAGTGTAAATATGCTTCGCTTGTGGTATAGCCTAATGTCCAACGGATCTGGCGACTTCAGCTCCGTGTGTAACTTTGCATATCCTTGCGTTTTCACGCTTTCACAAAATTCATATTTTGTGTGGACTTGGCTTTGCATATGTGTGAATCATTGGTCGAAACCTGATTCCTCCGACTGCGCTATGGAGCAACTATCTGCAATAGTGTCCCATTGACCAAAGCCATCTTGGAACCATACTAAGTTCATGAATGAACTATATGATTCAACAACTTCTTTGTCGCTTCTAAAACGTCAACATACTTAGCCATCTGTTATAGAATTCGCCACAGTAACCTGTTTGGAACAATTTCCAACTACCGTGCCACCATATTGTGTATTACACAAAAAATCCCTAACTTAAATCGAAAATCGCATGGAGCATTGATGAAGACTGTATCGATGTAATTACTTACAACGAGTACTTCATAATCTCTGCTTGCGAGAAAACATGTCACCAGTGCTACTCTAGTACTTAATGACATCTTTCACTGTTGTCCCATGATCAGTACTTTTGATCACTTTGGTATCTATACTCGCAACAACTTTGGAGTATTGGACATATCTGGTTGTTTTTACATACCATGGAATACATGATTAATCCAAACACGAAGGTGTGTGGAATCTCCATCATGTATTTTGCTCATCAGTGTTTTTGGGACACCGAGTCTTGCAAAAACTCTTTCCATGTGACTTCGGCAAGAATCACTCCTTGGCGTTTTAAATGCTAAAAAGTTTTGGCATCTTGTCAATATGTATCTTTGCTCAGCCCCATTAGGTAAATCTATCTCCATAGATCATCATGCCTAATATTAAGGCTATTTAGCCCAAGCACTTCATCGAAAAAACCCTTTTCAAATGAAGTCCTAATTCATGTCAAGAAATTTACTTCCAATTAACAATGTGTCAAGCACACAACGTTTTTAGAAATATTATTATGCTCCCACTTACTTTCTTGAATCACAAGCATCTTCGTTACCCATTGATGAAGTCAAAAACCCTTTTGACCATTTCATCAAAACATGAAGATTCCAACTCCATTTTGCTCTCTTCTGTCCATCGCTGGAACTCTGAAGTTTGCATACTTACTAGCATCCTTTGGACTGACAAAATACCTTGGACTGTAACACATGCAAGTCCTTGGTTACATTTCCATCAGATGGAAATCCTTTCGTCATCCATGTTTCATATCTCATGATTGAAATATGTATTAATTGCTAGTTCAACCCGAACTGACTTTAAGCATCGCTACGGTGAAACAACCTCATCGTAGTCAACTCCTTGAACTTGTTATTTCAACAAGTCGAGCTTTATGGATAAAACATTTTATCCACATCAGTTTATAGTTTCATAAATATTCGTTAGACTCTAAGTCTTCCGAAAGGTGTATCAAGGTTTTAATCTTGAATCACTTATATGGAAACTATCTCGGATTGTATTGGCATTTAGCCAATTCCGGAGTCAGGGCCCATCAACGCTTCCTTGTGTATCGTAGGTATACTGTTGTCTAACAACAATATCTCGTATGTGCACCTGAGAGGTTTGCACGAGTTTTTCCTACGTGGTTCAGCTGCAAGTTCGACCGAAGTCCATACATCTCATGTAGAGGCTTCCGTATCAGTCGCAGTAGGAAACTCCGGAATCACTTCCAAGGTTCCTTTCCTTTGACCTGATGACGAAGATACTGGTTATCTTGTCGAGTTGCACTGTCCTCCCACTCACCTTTTGTAAGAACTATTCTCTTTAAAAGCATACCGTTTTGTGGCAAAATCGTTTGCCTCGGTATAGTGGTGGGGGAATACCCAATGACTTGGGATAACCTATAAAGTAGCACTTGTCTGATTTGGAATAGGTTTGTAACCTTTTACACAAGCCCCATATTCCAAATGTTAAGAAAAGATATAACATGGTTGGGCGTACCATACCATGGCGTCATTTCAACAAACCTGATGGAGCTCTTTTCAGTGTAAAAGTCGCAGTCTCTAAAGCATCACTCTTTAAAAGGGGTAATGGCAAATTTATTTATGTCATCTTTGATCTTACCATGTCATAAATGGTTCGATTACATCTTCACGGACTTTCCACTTGCAGTGGTGTTCCGGGAGGTGCAAGTTATGAAACCCCTTTCATAACTCATCAGACATTCGCTAAACTTGTAACTCAAATATTCCTTTCTGCAATCGAATTGTAGAAACATAATTTTCTTGTTACAATAACTTCTACTTCATTTTTGAAAACCTTATGAATGAATTCAAAAGATCCAGACTTACGTCTCATCAAGTAAATATCCATATATCTACTTGAGTAATTTCTGAAGATAGATAAATCCACTACTTGCAACAACATTTATTGGACTACACACATCATAATGTATGATCACCAATATGTTCTTTGCTCGTTCCTTATGGCCTGTGAACGGTACTTCAGTCACTTCACTTTTCAGGGGAAAGTTGCAAGTGTGAGATGATTCAAAATCAAACGACTTCAAAATCCATCATAATGGAATTTTCCATGCGGGTTTCTCCAATGTGACCAAATGCAGTGCCACACATATGTGGTATTCTTTTAGTCTTGCGACATTTAGCATCAATGTTATGGATGTATCATATTACCATCAATATTCACAACATACATCCCATCCTGGATGGAAGCATGGCCCTTCATGTTATTCATAACACCGAACATCAAAGGTTCTCTTATGAATAACCTTCTTGCAAGATACCTTATGCAAAGGGCTAGAGTATATGAAACTCTAAATGAATTATAAAAGTAAATATAGAGGTAATGTATTATTATCAATATTCATAACATACATCTCATTCATAATGAAAGTATGGCCCTTATGTTATTCATATCACCGAACATCAAAAGTTCTCTTATGAACAACCTTCTTGCAAGATACCTTATGCAAAGGGCTAGAGTATATGAAACTCTAAAATGAATTATGAAAATAAATACATAGGTAATACACCAATGGAAGGTATAGTAACTTTTACTATGTTTCCAGCGCGTATCAGAACCTCATCCCTGGCTAGTCTTTCAGGCCATAGTAGTTCTTACATCGAGTTGCAACAGAATGCAATCGAGCGGGTATCTTTGTGATCAACTCACAATACCCAAGAATTAGTGATTAACATGTTTAACCATAATTCCCAAGAACTATATCTTTGACCAGCCTTCTATACAACAAAAACTTGTATGACATTCATACATGAGCTGGATATTCCAGTCTTCTCTCTTTTTGCCTTTATACTTCTAACAGTTTAACTTTTAGTATTTCTCCTACTCTCAGAAGAAGCACCCAACTTGAGAGTGGCATTAGCCCTGGATTTCCTAGGCGTGAAATTTTCACTAACACCCTTCGGACACTTCCTTTCTCTTTAAGCTGTTGTTTTATTCACCTTCATTATATGACAGGCGTTCTTCTGGATCCCTCTCTTAACAGTCAAATGCCAAGTAAACACTTTTACAAATAGTTTGCAAACAAACATGGCTTTTGATATCTCATATCTTTTAGCCTTTGTTTGTCTCTGAAAATGATTTTCAGATTCCATGAATAGCACATAGCTATCCAAACTTTCGAAGTTCGGGTCTCATGGAGGCAAACATATTTCACTTGACCGTAATGAAATTTTAGCTTTTGGATCGAAGGACGAGAGTCACATCATCCATAGCATCAGCGGGACAATACCAAAAGCATGTGATAGGTAAGTCCTTCTCGGCACACTTGAGGACAATCCTCACATTACGTTACCAACCGTAAAGTTTTAACCAGATAAATAACAGCTTATTCAATTTTAATAGGGAAGGTGGAAACGCGAGCCATTATTCTACAACTATTATGCAAATCACACTTAGACAGTGTTCAAAATTAATTGCACTAAGAATTAAAAGAATTAATTCTAAAGTGCGCTCCCACTCAAATAAATATCTCTCATAATTGATTGTGAGTGATTCAAGATCCGCATTTCAATTCAACGCCATTGATGTGGACATCACTGATGACGGGATATTTAATCGGTAGGCAAACTTGCCAATCACATCTTTATGTGACTCTTGTTCATCTTTCGATGGGTGTGTTCCGAGCTCAGGACTATCCTGCCTGAACGTCAAAGACAACCAAGTGATCTTGCTGCGAGGCCTGACCTCACCCGCCTCATTCCTCTCGATTCGTTCGTACCCATGTCGACATGGCGCACCCCGAAAAGATATGAATTTCAGACAGTGCTACACTTGGGTGAACACTAACTACTTTGATATTTTAAAGTGAGAGATCACCCTAATAAAAAGCGACTACCGCGCAATCAAGAAGGGTGCAACATAAGGGATAAACATCTCAGGCAATTCATAATTAGCATGACATGGTATAGCCCCTTCTGACGGAGAAGTCAAACATTTCTTCGTCTTCGGCATTTGCGTCGGTGTTCACCTTCGCGAAGATTGCCACCACCTTGTTAATGCATCAGATAATATTGCTATCTCTATAGCCAAAAAATAATGCATTACAACAAGGTTGACACGCAGGTCATTTAAAGTGACAACCATATGGCTCCAGCCATCATGCCGAATCATGACACGCAGGTCATGTTAATCAATTTACATTATATAGTCATCTCATACATAATCAAATTATTATGAGCACTGCTATAACACATCACATGCACATGCAAACCATCCTGCAAAACCAAGTTAGATGTCTCTAAAAGGTTCATGCAAAAACTTGTTTTATGTGGCTTCTAAGGTTTCGAAACAAACCGAAACTACCAACGTCCATCATCAAGTATGATAATTCAAGTCGCTAGATTAACTTTGCGGGGTGTATGAAACACGAGATAATAAAATCTCGAGCCCCATACTGAACTTCGTCATACGCATGACCCCCATGCAGATCATATCTGCATTGCCCTTTCGTCTGCGAAATTTCATTTTTCTTTTTAACTACGGTGGAATTCAATGAACTGTTAGCACTTCGTTGATCAATCAGGATCGCGGATTGCCAGAACATTGAAACTCCACCATGCTGTTATCAAGATCAGAAATATGCAAATTCCAGGGAAGCAACAAGAACATCGGGTAACAGATTTCATCTGCTACCCGCACAAATAATTTTCAGTAATAGAACTCATCTACTACCTAATTATATTGTGCAACACCCATACATCTCTATGTATTCTAGATCGCAACCTGCATCTACGCATAGCACGGCTCATGATGCCACTGTAGGGAAACGCAGCAGAAAACAAAAAATTTCTGACCTACGCACCAGCCCAGGACCACTATGGAGACTGCATACAAGGTTTGATCTTTTTCGTTACCTACTCGTAGCGCAGCGGAAGTAGAGTCGATGACGATCGGCGGTGCAGATCCCCGCAGCTAGGATTTACAACCTCCCAACCGCCAGGAGGCATACCATCATCTGCCCCTCGGACAGCCCTCCGGGAGGTGGTCGGACAGTCCCCCGGACGGTGTCGCGGACAGCCCTTCGGGAGGACCTTCGAAACTCGGACGGTCACTCGAACAGCCCTTCGGGAGGACCTTCGAAACTCGGACGGTCACTCGGACAGCCCTTCAGGAGGACCTTCGAAACTCGGACGGTCACACGGACAGCCCTTCGGGAGGCACTCTCGAACTAAGACTGAAACTACGATCTCTCTACAGAGTTGCACACATACGGTGTCATCTATCCGGCAGGGCTTCGCCGTCCACAACTAGTTCCCACCGGAACCCAGACAGCCTTTCGGCTCTACGAAACTATTTCGCTGGGAGGGAGAGAGAAAGCCAGATCATGCATGGCACTTGTATGTGAGAAAGAGTAAGTCTTTAGGCAGCCCACTCCACCCCTATTTATAGGCCAAGCCCAAGGGTGGCTTCTCCAAGAAGCCAAGGGGGGAAATACCAAAGGGCCCTCAAGGTGGCTTGTGACGCCCTGATTTTGTGCTACAGTGATGTATATAATTAAGCTACAGTAATTCCGCACTAATTTTGCCACGTCACCGCGCTTACTGTTGCTAAACTCGCGTTGGTTCGGACCCCGTTCAATTTCGTTGCAAATTTAAATTCGTTTGAAAGGTGGTTCTAAAAGTTTTGCGAAACTGAAAATAAAAATGTTGGATGGGTTGTAAATATTCCCTAAGGATTTATAAAATTGAAACCGGAATTTTTTGAAGTATTTTAGAGCCCCTAAATATTTAAAACAGAAGCTGTTTAATAATAAATTAAAAAAAATCTGTACTGGGCCGAAAGGGCCGTCCCAGCCAGCTCCTATAAGGGGCCAGCTGGGGCGAATCCTAGCGAGCCCCAGCCTCGCTCGCCCCCGATCCCGTTCCACCCCCCCCCTCCCGCTGCTGCTCGCTCGCCCGGGCCGACCCGAGCCGGCCCCCATTTGCCCCCCCCGCCGACGGAAGGCTGGCGCCGGCCAAACCGCGCCCGGCCCCGTCTGCCCCCCCCCCCCCGACGCGGCCCCGCGCCGGCCGCCCCGACACCGCCCCGCCGCCTCGACCCCGTCGCCCCGCAGTCGACCGCCGCCGCGCTCGCCGCCCCTCCGACCGCCGGTCGCCGTCCCGCGGTGCACTCGCCGCTGCCCCCCCCCCCCCCCCGACGACCGCCGGCGGCCGCGCCGCCGCGCCGGCCGGTGCGTGTGTGCGTGCGTGCGAGTGTATGTGTGTGTGCTGTGCATGTGTGTGTGTGTGCTGTGTATGTATGTGTATACGTATGTATATACGTATATACATACGTATGTATGTATTTATGCTTATACGTATATGCTAAGAATAAATAAAAAAATAAAAATAAAAAAATAACAATATTTACTAATATTATTAATTAATTAATTAGTGAATTAATTAATTAAGCAATTAATTAGTTAATTAAGTATTAAATAGATTAATTAATTAAACTGTTAAATTAGTTTAATTAAACAGTAATTACTGTTTTGGATAATTCGGATTAAATAATTAAATTAATTTCAGAATATTATTAAATCTTTAGAAATTAATATAAAATAAACCGTTGTCCGGATTAAAAAGTTTTGAACATGAAAGTTGCTCAGAATAATTCTACGGTTCCGATTACGCAGCCCGTTAGTCTGTCACATGCCTCTAGCATAGCAAACATGGAACTTTTCCATCTTTTTCATCTGTCCGATAAATCCAAAGACCCGGGAAATATCGTCAGATATTCTCCCGCTCCGTCTGATACGTGTAGTACTACGTTAGACTACCCCTAGCACTGCATATTGCCATGTCATGCATCGTGATGCATTTGTCTGCTTTATATTTATTGTTTCTCCCCCCTCTTCTTATCGGTAGACCCCGAGACTGACGATGCTGCCGGGTACGACTACGCCGTTGACGATCAGCCTTTTGCCGCAGAGCAGCAAGGCAAGCAACCCCCCTTGAGCATTCCGATATCGCCCATTCCTTTCCCTCTTATCCTTGCATTAGAATTTTGCTACTGTATTAGCTAGCTCCTATTCTGATGCATAGCCTGTTTTTGATAAACTGCTACTATACCTACAACAATATCAACTGTTTAGTATAGGTTGATCAATGAATCCCCAGTGACCCCCCTTAGTCCCAGTTGCCCCTGCTTCTTCATCGACGACTCGACGACCCGAAGACATGAAGACTCGGTCAACCGACCGACGATGCCAGGCCCCTCACATCACCGCACACCCCTTAAGTATGGCACTGCAGAGCTACTATCGGGTGCCGAGGATGATACCTCACTTAGCACCCCCGATGTTAATTCTGTAGCGTAGCTAATCGGTCGTGGGTATCGAGGGTGATTCATCCTTCCCATTTATCGATAGCGACTCTTGTCATACACATACCTCGAGTGGGATCCAACGAGGGTGATTCCTCGGATATCCACTTGGTGTATAAACACACAGTTACTTCTACTTGACTTTGTTTACATGTGAAAGACGGGACTGGAGGGACAGGCGGTACCACCCTGGTTGAGGTGGACCTGAGTTCCCGACAGTCTTGAGACGGGTTGGCCCCAAGGGTACTCGTGTGTGAGATGTGGTGGGATGCGCCGGTAAGGCATCCGGGTTATGTTGAGGCATGGACGGGCAGGAGAGGCCCTTGCCACACATCCTCGAGACGGGGTGACGGGACCGCACTTTATGGGTCACGCTTGCCCCGCATTAATAAAATGCTAATGGGTTGGGTATTTGATCTGAGTTGGGTCGTTGGCCTTTTTACGCACCAAACCATCGCGTGGGAGAAGTTATGGGTACTCAGCGTCGTTGTATCAGCCGAAGCTCTTCGGACGTCAGCAATGGAGCGGCGCGCACCGGATTGGACTGGACGGTGCAGCTCTTGGACTGGAGTGTACTAGGTCTGCTTCCGGCCGCCCACGCATCGTACAGGAGCGCAAGGGCAAGTGGGCCCACGAACCTACGCGCTTAGGATTTAGACCGGCGGGCTGGCCTCTTCGTTTAGCCTAGGTGGGGCGACGACGTGCTGCTATCCCGAGGCCGGGCATGATCCTGGAAAGTGTGTCCGGCCGGAGGTGATCAGGCGTGTTGGAAATGCGGTGCACCCCTGCAGGGATGAATAATCTATTCGAATATCAGTGTCCACGGTAACAGGACGACTTGGAGTTGTGCCTTGACCTTATACAACTATAATTGTGATTTAATTTGAAATGAATTGTGGCTCCGAGATTGCTTCCTCGCAGGGAGTCGAGGAAGGATCTCTGGGCGTGGTTACTTAATAAATTTGCTACAATAATATGACTATATATGAGATACCAGTCTACTCTCTTCTAATGCTGCAAGATGTTGAAGATGCTAGTCTTCGATAGGACTAGGCCTTCTCCCTATTCTTGCTTTCTGCAGTCAGTCCAGATATAACCCCTCCCCTTGATAATGATGCATACTTAGCATAGTTTTGATGTCAGTCTTGCGAGTACTTTGGATGAGTACTCACCGCTGCTTTGCTTTCCCTTTTCCCCTCGATACGTTACCGCGTTCAGACGATGGAGCCCAGGAGATGGAGTACACCGGAGACGACTACTACACCACCGCTGGAGCCTACTACTACGTGGAGAATGCCGACGCTCAGGAGTAGTTAGGAGGTTCCCAGGCAGGAGGCCTCGCCTCTTTCGATCCGCTGCTTATGTTTGTGCTAGCCTTCTTAAAGCAAAACTTGTTTAACTTATGTCTGTACTCAGATATTATTTGCTTCCGCTGACTCGTGTTTTGTCGAGCTTTGTATTCGAGCCCTCGAGGCCCCTGGCTTGTAATATGAAGCTGTATGACTTCAATTTGTGTCTAGTGTTGTGTTGTGATATCAATCAGTGAGTCCCTAATCTTGGTCGTACGCATTGTGTGTATGTTTAGCGTACGGTCGAGATCGGGGGCGTCACAAGTTGGTATCAGAGCCGACTGCCTGTAGGTAGCCCCCTTCCCAACTCCTTGGCCGAAGTTGAGTCTAGTCATTGGAAAACTTTTACTAACATAGTTGTGTGGCTTACGGGCCCACATCTCAATCAGGTGGTATTAGGATCTTTTATTCCTCGTCTATACTCTGGGTTCTAACTCTCTTCTCTTTCGGGTTAAAGATTTTGCTAAATCTAACATTAGGTTCTCGTGATCACATCCACCAGAGATTGTTTTGTCGACAATTGTTTTCTCTTGAAGTATGATGCACTCACTGTCATTTGACATCTTGATTCTCCTTGTTACAGATGCGTCCCGCTAGGCAGATCGTTCGTCTGACCTTTGCACACGATACGACTGGGTTCCCGGCCATTCTGATCGGCCTCTTGAAGAAGCTGGGATATCGCTGGTACCCCGAGTACACTATTTACGAGGACTACCGCGAGTTCAACCAGGAACAGTATGAGGCTGAGATGGTTATCTGGGATCGACGGGACCTCTCCATCACTGAGCTGCACACCTTCCGTGGCATTGCAGTGACTGTTGAGATGGCAGTACAAGATGCTGCCTATGCTGCTATTGTTCATCTCCGTGCAGCGAACCCTTGTTTGGAGGAGACGGCATATAGATACATCCCGTATGCTCCTGCTGGAGTTGATACTGCGGCCGACGCTGAGGTCTTGACCCCTTTTGCACGGCAGCGTACCGACCGATCCTACACTGCTGTCTGCACCCCCTACGTGAGTCGTCGTTACGACCCACGGGTTCTGGTACAGTACACTGAGGCTCTCGATCGCACTGTCAGGGCTCTTAATGTCGAGCTACACGCCACCCGAGCTCGTCTGCATCAGGCTATGGAGCAGTTGATGCCAGCAGTCCATGCGAGGATACATCCGGAGCACATCCTTTACCCGCCTCGGACTGAGTTTCCTCCAGGTCTTGAATGGCCTGAGGTTGGAGGTCGTACTCCGGCACATGGACCTGCGCTTCCGCTTGGTATGCAGATTCTGCATCAGAGTGTGCACGGGATGTAGGACCCTGCCACCAGGTTTCACATTCAGGGTCACGTGCAGTTCCGTGGCTACTTTCGTTGTCCCCGACGTTGATGTAGCTTATCACTATGTCCCGTTGTTGTATCCCTCCACCGCGTGCCTGCGTGCCGCCTAATTATCTAGGTTATTTTCATGCCGGACCTATCGTCCATTTCGTAATGAACTTATGGTTTGTAATAGACCTATGTATGGATCTGTATGTTGAAGTTTGAACTACTATGTCGTAACTATTGCACTTCCTTCTTTGTGCAATTTACTTCATGAATGATTCTTTGTCTTTGCAATTACACAATGCTAAACTACCACTGTTAAAAATTTGACAGAATGATTAGGCCAGCTGGTCGTGGTCGTGGTGCGCCTGAACCACCACCACCACCGGACTACATGGCTGGTATGATGCAACAGTTTGAACTGAATCGCCAGTTTATGCAAGGGCTTATGGACCAGATCCCGAGGCCAAATATGAACCAGCAGCCAGCCCCAATGACTCTGCAAGACTTCATGCGTCTCAACCCTGCGATCTACCGCAGCTCAACTCAGCCGCTTGACGCAGATGACTGGCTCCGTGACATCACTTATGAGCTGGAGTCTTCAGGCGCCCCAGAGGCTAGCTATGTCACCTTTGCCTCGTACTTTCTGAAGGGTCCCGCTGCTCAATGGTGGGACAGCCACAGGCGCTCTCAGCCTGTTGGAACAATCATCACCTGGCCAGAGTTTCAAGCTGCGTTCCATGCTCGTCACATTCCTCAGGGAATGATGGATAAGAAGAAGCGTGAATTCCGCAACTTAGTCCAGGGCAACAAGACTGTGGATGCTTATCAGCGGGAATTTCTGGACTTGTCTCGCTATGCTGAAGAAGACGTTGCAACTGATGCTCGTAGGCAGGAGAAGTTCCGTGAAGGCCTCCACCCGGATATCAAGCTGGCACTCATTGCTCAAGACTTCGGTAATTTTGCCACCTTGGTGAACAAGTCTATTATAGTGGAAACGGGTCTGCAGGATTACGAGGACAGCTGCAAGCGCAATCGTGACATGGGCTCATCTTCAGGCTCATCTTCTTAGAAGCGCAAGATCTGGATCCCCCACAACATGTACCATGCACCACCTCCTGCTCCAAGGCCGTCCTATGCTGCACCTCGTCTGCCTGCACCCCCACCTAGGCAGCCGAGGCTCCCAGCTCCGCCACCACGAGCTCCTGTTCCCCCTTCTCGTCCTGAGGATGGGCTGTGCTTCAAGTGTGGTCGTCCAGGACACCGTGCTAGAGAATGCAGGCAGAATCAGAATCAACTTGCACTGCCTACCAACCAGCCCCGCATCAACAATGCCAGGCCTGCTCAGGGACGTGTTCAAGCCAACAATATTGTTCTGAATGAAGTTCAAGACCAGCCTACTACTGTGATGGGTACTCTTCTCGTCAACTCAGTACCAGCTTCTGTATTGTTTGATACAGGAGCATCGCATTCTTTTATGTCTGAATATTTCGGATGCATGCATGACATTAAGTGTGAAGAGATGAACGTCCCAATAGTGGTAAACACTCCCGCGGGCCAATGTCGGACTTCCATTAATAGTCCCAATGTCACCATTGAAATTGAAGGGTTGGAATTCCATGCCTCCCCCATAATGTTGAAGTCTTCCAATATCGATCTCATTCTCGGAATGGATTGGTTGAAGGCACATACCGCTTCAATTGTTTGTGACACCAAAACCGTCCACCTCCTACATCCTTCGAATGAGATCGTAAGCTATCATGCTCATCTTGTTCGGAATGCTGAAGCCTGACTATATGCTATGAATGCATTAAATGAGTCACCCCTCGAAGGGATTGAAAACATTCCAGTGGTCCGTGATTTTCAAGTTGTTTTTCGAGAAGAACTCCCAGGGATTCCCCCCGCTAGAGCTGTCGAGTTTGTCATCGACTTGGTACCTGGTACCACTCCTATAGCCAAGCGTCCGTATAAGATGCCACCACATGAACTCCTTGAACTTAAGCAAGAAATTGACAATTCGCTTCGTCTGGGTTTCATTCGTCCAAGTTCCTCTGCTTGGGGAGCACCTTCTCTCTTTGTCAAGAAGAAAGATGGTACAAATCGGTTGGTCCAAGATTACCGTCCCATCAACCAAGCAACGATTCAAAACAAATATCCGCTTCCTCGGATCAACGATCTGTATGATCAACTTGCCGGTTCAGCAGTGTATTCAAAACTCGACTTGAGGTTGGGTTACCATCAGATCCGGGTTCGCGAAGAGGATATTCCGAAGACTGCATTTGTTACTCGCTATGGTTCATATGAGTACACCGTCATGTCCTTCGGCTTAACCAATGCTCCAGCAACCTTCTCTCGCCTGATGAACTATATATTCATGGATTACCTCGATAAATTCGTCGTGGTTTATCTGGATGATATTCTAGTTTACTCCAAGAATAAAGAAGAGCATGTTGAACATCTTCGTCTTATACTGGAGAGGCTTCGAGAACATAAACTTTATGCAAAGTATTCTAAGTGTGAGTTCTGGATGGACGAAGTAACCTACCTTGGTCATGTGATCTCCAAGGATGGTATTGCGGTCAACCCTGAACGAGTTCAGGCTATTCTTGACTGGACTCCCCCGAAGAATGTCAAGCAAGTCAGAAGTTTTCTCGGACTCGCCAGCTATTGCCGTCGGTTCGTCGAGAACTTCTCCAAGATTGCAAAGCCCTTAACCAATCTGCTTCACAAAGGTGTTAAATATGAGTGGACAGAAAAATGTCAGGAGAGCTTTCAGGCACTTAAGGACAAGCTGACCGCTGCTCCAGTGCTTGCTCCTCCGGATACTCGTAAGGACTTTGTCATTTATTGTGACGCTTCTCGTCAGGGAATGGGTTGTGTCCTAATGCAAGAGCGCAGAGTGGTTGCTTATGCATCCCGCCAATTGCGTCCTCATGAAGAGAACTACCCAGTTCATGACCTTGAACTTGCTGCAGTAATTCATGCACTGAAAGAGTGGTGGCAATACCTTGTTGGGAACCGTTGCGAGATCTACACCGACCACCAAAGTCTGAAGTATCTGTTTACTCAGCCAGATCTGAACCTCCGTCAACAGAGATGGATGGAGCGCATAGCAGATTACAATGTGGGTATTTCTTATACCCCAGGCAAGGCTAATGTAATGGCTGATGCTTTGAGCCGCAAGTCATACTGCAACCACCTTCAGGTTCACAAGGTTCACCCCCTTCTTCAAGAAGAATTCCGCAAGCTGAACCTCCATATTGTTCCTCAGGGTTATCTCACTCCCCCTCCTGAAGGATCCTACAAAATGAACCTTCACGTTGTTCCCCAGGGTTCTCTCAATACCCTGGTAACTAAACCAGATCTTGTGGACGTCATCAAGTGGATCCAGAAGTGTGACAGTGAAGTCGAGAGGATTAAATTCGATCTCGCAGAAGGAAAGCCCTCACCCTTCACTATTGCTGAGGATGGCGCTTTGTACTTCAAGGGCCGCCTAGTGGTACCGAGTAAGGAGGAAAACAATGATTTGACTCAGGAGGTCATGAAGGAAGCACATGACACTCCGCTGTCTATTCATCCTGGTAGTACCAAGATGTACCAAGACATTCGTCAAAGGTTCTGGTGGTCTAACATGAAGCAAGACATTGCTCGCTATGTTGCTGAATGTGATGTGTGCCGTCGTATCAAAGCAGAACATCAAAGGCCTGCTGGAACTCTACAACCTATTTCTATTCCTGAATGGAAATGGGATGATGTTGAAATGGACTTCATTACTGGTTTTCCCAGGTCGCAGAAAGGTAATGATGCTATTCTTGTCGTCATTGGCCAACTATCCAAAGTTGCACATTTTCTGGCTGTCAAAGAAACTATTACTACTAGTCAGCTGGCAAATCTCTACATGTCCAGAATTGTGTCACTTCACGGTATTCCCCTGGTTATCAGTTCAGACCGTGGCAGTTTATTCACTTCAAGATTCTGGGCAAGTTTCCAGGAAGCTATGGGAACTCATTTGTCCTTCAGCACCGCTTTTCACCCTCAATCCCAGGGACAAGTTGAAAGAGTCAATCAGATTCTCGAAGACATGCTTCGAGCTTGTGTCATTTCTTTCGGCAAGAAATGGGAGGAATCTCTCCCGTATGCTGAGTTCTCCTACAACAATAGCTATCAAGCTAGTCTGAAGATGGCTCCTTTTGAAGTATTATATGGACGTAAGTGTCGGACTCCTCTGAATTGGTCAGAAACTGGGGAACGTACACTTATCGGTCCAGATATTATCCAACATGCCGAAGATCAAGTCCGCGTTATTCATGCAAATCTGAAGGCTGCTCAGTCTCGTCAGAAGAGTCAGTATGACTGTCATCACAAGGATATGGTCTACCAACCTAGCGAAAAGGCTTATCTTCGAGTCACGCCAATGAGAGGTACACACCGTTTTGGAATCAAGGGCAAGCTAGCTCCTCGATATATTGGTCCTTTCACTGTTCTCGAAAGGCGTGGTAAAGTGGCATATCAACTGGAACTACCGCCAAACCTTTCTCAGGTTCACGATGTGTTCCATGTGTCGCAACTTCGTCGCTGCTTCAAGGATCCTATTAGAGCGGTGGATCATGATATGCTTGAACTGCAACAAGACCATTCTTACAAGGAGCAACCAGTCCGCATTCTCGATGAAACTGAACGTCGGACTCGTCAGAAGGTTACCAACTTCTGCAAGGTGCAGTGGGCAAATCTTTCTGAAGATGAAGCCACTTGGGAACGCGAAGACCATCTCCGTGCAGAATACCCCGGGCTCTTTCCTTCTACTTCTTGATTCTCGGGACGAGAATTCTTGTTAGTAGGGGAGAATTGTGACGCCCTGATTTTGTGCTACAGTGATGTATGTAATTAAGCTACAGTAATCACGCACTAATTTTGCCACGTCACCGCGCTTACTGTTGCTAAACTCGCGTTGGTTCGGGCCCGTTCAATTTCGTTGCAAATTTAAATTCGTTTGAAAGGTGGTTCTAAAAGTTTTGCGAAACTGAAAATAAAAATGTTGGATGGGTTGTAAATATTCCGTAAGGATTTATAAAATTGAAACCGGAATTTTTTGAAGTATTTTAGAGCCCCTAAATATTTAAAACAGAAGGTGTTTAATAATAAATTAAAAAAAATCCGTACTGGGCCGAAAGGGTCGGCCCAGCCAGCTCCTATAAGGGGCCAGCTGGGGCGAACCCTAGCGAGCCCCAGCCTCGCTCGCCCCCGATCCCATTCCCCCCCCCCCCCACCGCCGCTCGCTCGCTCGCCCGGGCCGACCCGAGCCGGCCCCCATTTGCCACCCCCCCCCCGCCGACGGACGGCTGGCGCCGGCCCAGCCTCGCCCGGCCCCGTCTGCCCCCCCCCCCCGACGCGGCCCCGGGCCGGCCGTCCCGCCGCCTCGACCCCGTCGCCCCGCCTCCGACCGCCGGTCGCCGCCCCGCGGTGAGCTCGTCGCTGCCCCCCCCCACCCCCCCGACGACCGCCGGCCGGTGCGTGTGTGCGTGCGTGCGAGTGTATGTGTGTGTGTGTGCTGTGTATGTATATGTATACGTATGTATATACGTATATACATACGTATGTATGTATTTATGCTTATACGTATATGCTAAGAATAAATAAAAAAATAAAAATAATAAAAATAAATAAATAACTATATTTACTAATATTAATAATTAATTAATTAGTGAATTAATTAATTAAGTAATTAATTAGTTAATTAGTCAATTAAGGAATAAATAGATTAATTAATTAAACTGTTAAATTAGTTTAATTAAACAGTAATTACTGTTTTGGATAATTCGGATCAAATAATTAAATTAATTTCAGAATATTATTAAATCTTTAGAAATTAATATAAAATAAACCGTATTCCGGATTAAAAAGTTTTGAACATGAAAGTTGCTCAGAATAATTCTACGGTTCCGATTACGCAGCCCGTTAGTCTGTCACATGCCTCTAGCATAGCAAACATGGAACTTTTCCATCGTTTTCATTTGTCCGATAAATCCAAAGACCCGAGAAATATCGTCAGATATTCTCCCGCTCCGTCTGATACGTGTAGTACTGCGTTAGACTACCCCTAGCACTGCACACTACTAGGGAAAACCTTATAGACAGAATCTTACCAGTAGCGCGGTGTAAAATAAGGCGCTACTGCTACTTATCAGTAGCGCGCTACAAAAGAACGCGCTACTGATACCCGCATAGCAGTAGCGCGTCAGGAGGAAACAGCTCTACTACTACAATTTCCACGGCCTTGCCGCCAGATTAGGTATAGCAGTAGCGCCTATTTTATAAACGCGCTACTGCTATGTCGTTTAGCAGCAGCGCTTTATTCCAAAGAGCGCTACTGCTAAAGCCTATCTTCTCCAACTCCTCCAACCGGCCGCCCCTCACTCTCCCCTCTCCACTCCACTCTCACTCTCCCCCGCACCCCCCGTCGTCCGCCGCCGCCGCCGTTCCCCGACCACCGTCGTCGCCCGCCGCCGCCGACGCTCCTGGTCCTCCTCCACTGAGGTAGTCCCTCCATCCCTCCTCCTCCCTCCTCCCTCCTCCTCCTCTCTCCTCACACCGCCCTTCTCCCCCTCTGCGCCCCTCCCTCATCCTCCGGCCGCCCCCTCCTCCCTCCTCCTCCGGCCAAGCCCACCGCCTGCATCCCTCCTCCCACCGCCCTCCTCCCCCTCCTCCTCTCTCCTCCCTCCTCCCACCCCCTCCTCATTCCTCCTCCTCCCTCCTCCCACCGCCCTCCTCTCTCCTTCCTCCTCCCACCCCCTCCTCCCTCCATCTCTCCTAAACCCTAAACTGTTTTTTACTATTCTCCCACCACAGCACTAGGGGAAGAAGGAGTAGCGACCATCATCGACGGTCGAAAAATCGATGAGGGAGTGTCCACCATATATGAGAGAAGAAGAATGCCGACTGTTGTCGTGGGGGTCGCTTCTCCTTCTTCTCCTTGTGCTAGATATTTGTTATGCACTAGGGGAAGGAGGAGTAGCGACCATCATCGACGGTCGAAAAATCGTCGCGGAAAAAAGGAAAAGAAAAGAAAAGAAAAAGAAAAGAAAAGAAAAGAAAAAGAAGAAAAGAAAAGGAAGAGAAAATAAAGGAAAAGACAATAGAAGAAACAAACAGGAAAACCGCGCCACTCATCTCACTCTCCCCCGCACCCCCCGTCGTCCGCCGCCGCCGCCGTTCCCCGACCACCGTCGTTGATGTCATTGATGTCGATGATGATGCATTCTGAATATAGAGGATGTCTTGGAGTTCTTGTTTGCAATGTACCTCCGATTGGCCTATGTTTTGCCGGAATGTTGATTCGTTTCCGTTCCGGCAAATTTCAGGCGCTCGATATGTCCTGTTTTAAGCAAAGGTCATGCCGAATTTTTTTCATGAATTTTAGCATAATATTAGATGTTTATTAATTTCAGCAAAGGCATTTTTTCTATGTCATTGCTCGATATATGGAATGGGTTGACTTTAGGTCTGCTAAGTGTTTATTAATTTTGTTTTCATAATTAAGCATTTGTTCTCGACGTCGACGATGCCTGGCCCGCATCCTCGTCGTCGACTCGGCGGAGGAGGCCTGCTTGATTATAGGGGCCATGTCCGGGACTGGGCTCCGCCGGGCTGGTACTGGGAGGTGCTACCTTCCGGGGCGCGCAGCTTGGTGAGGAGGCAGCCCGTCGTCGACCCAGACCTTCTTTGGTGGCGGTCGAGTGGGCCAGTGACGGTGTGGAGGCTTTCGTCCCCCGCAGAGGTGGTACGTCACCGTGTCAGCGAGGAGGATGAGCACGTCCGTCACTACATGGTTGCGTTGGAGGGCAGGTTCGACAATACCTGGCAGGTTCTTCAGAGATCTCACTGGAGCTATGATCCTGTGATGGTTCCTTCTCTTTGGGTGTCCACTGCCCGCGCCAATACCCGTCGTTCGCTACGGTTCTAACTGTATTAGTGGTGTTATATGTATGATACTATTCGAGATGTATTAGTGATAATATTCGACGATGTACGGACGCAAGAGATGATTTAGTTTTTCTTATTGAATGCATGCTAATTTGAATACTAATTTGTTTTATGATTTAGTTTTGCTTATTGAATGCACATCTGTTTCAACTATGAACATAGGAAATGTCTGACGATGATAGCGAAAGGAAATTCGGTATGTGCCAATACTGCGAAGACGAGCGCGGTCTGTGCGACAGGCCTCACCTAGAAGATGGTAGGCGATTCAGCATCATGCTGGATGAGAACTTCGAAGTGGATACAGTAAGTCACAACGACAAGTCTTTTTTCGTAATTAAGCATGACTTCTGCTTCTTTTGCTTCAACTTATAATTTTAATTTTTTACAATTGTACTAGCATATCCCCTGCCATGCAAGACAGTATGTCTTGGATAAGATTGGTTTCTCAGATATGTGCAGTATGGAGGTAAAGAGAGTTCACTTGAGGACCGAGCATGGCTATGCTTTTTCCGTAAAATTATACAATGCAGAGAACTACTCCTATTTTGAATGCTCAAATTGGAGAGCACTATGCAAGGCGTATACATTTGAGCCTAATATGCTTATCACCTTTGATATTCGTCCTAAAGATGAATATGAAGGTAATATCGACATCTGGGTCGATGTGCAGACGCCTCCAATTCTACCTCTATGTGAGTTTCTCAACCATATTTGTTAAGTAAATTATATTGTTTATTTGAAAATAGTTGACAACTAATTTCTATTGACAGCTTATTTCCATTCAAGTAAACATGTCCAGCTCTTGGTAGACAACACGTACTACTGTCCCGGGGCTGAACTAAACTGCGAGTAGATAAGTCATTATGTTTCATGGCTTGAGGATCTTGATCTTGTCAAGACAAATTATTTTCCTGGACTTCGAGATATTAGTACTCAATACGTGCGACCACTAGTGTGCGTATTGAACTACGGTCACATCTATCTAGGAAAGATGGTAAGATTTTTACTATTTGTCCTCAGTGCATCTTTTGCATTCATTATTTTTTAAGCTAAACTTCATTGCTAAGTATGTTACTACGATGTTCTTCAACAGGGACTCCCGATGAGTGTTGTGCCTCATTGGATCGAGCATAAAGGTCACATGAGAATGATTAGCTTACGGCCAAGACATCCTACAATGCACATGAGTGCATTCTGCATTTCTAAAAGCGAGCAAGTCTTAATAGTCAAAGACTGGAGAAAAATTGTGAAGGATCGCAGAGAAGTACTAGGGGGCAGCAATCAGAAGCGCAACCCACATTTAGAAGACAGGTTCATCTGCATGCTCCAATATGATGAAGCAGGAGTGCTACACATGTTTTATGCTATTTTACCTGAGAGAGCAGTAAAAGTGATTAGCTAGCTAGTGTTGGTGGTAATGACTATGATGATTAAATAGCTAGTGTTGGTGGTGATGACTATGATGATTAAATAGCTAGTGTTGGTGGTAATGACTATAATGATTATTATTAGCTAGTGTTGGTGGTGATGAGATAGCTACACTTTTGATCACTTTTGATCACTTTTGGTGGTGATGACTATAATGATTATTATTAGCTAGCTAAAGTTGAATTAGTAGGATCATCGTCCTAATTCAACTTTTGATCACTTTTGATTCATCCAAATAAATCTAATCCATGTGGATGGATAAAAAGTGACCATAAGTTGAATTGGTACTGTATCAAAATTTGTATAACGGCGTATAAATACAATAAAATTAAAAAAATGAAAAATAGAATACTAGTAGCGCGATTTTGGAAGGACGCTACTAATAGTTAGCTTAGCAGCAGCGCTGGTAATTATACATGCTACCGGTATACGTCTTAGCAGCAGTGCATGTAACCAACGCTACTGCTAAGCTATAGCTGTAGCGCCTTACTAGTAGCGCAGGCACACGCGCTACTAGTAGGCGTCAAACCCACGCTACTACTAGGCTTTTCCCTAGTAGTGGCATATTGCCATGTCATGCATCGTGATGCATTTGTCTGCTTTATATTTATTGTTTCTCCCCCTCTTCTTACCGGTAGACCCCGAGACTGACGGTGCTGCCGGGTACGACTACGCCGTTGACGATCAGCCTTTTGCCGCAAAGCAGCAAGGCAAGCAACCCCCCTTGAGCATTCCGATATCGCCCATTCCTTTCCCTCTTATCCATGCATTAGAATTTTGCTACTGTATTAGCTAGCTCCTATTCTGATGCATAGCCTGTTTTTGATAAACTGCTACTATACCTGCAACAATACCAACTGTTTAGTATAGGTTGATCAATGAATCCCCAGTGACCCCCATTAGTCCCAGTTGCCCCTTCTTCTTCATCGACGACTCGACGACCCGAAGACCCGAAGACTCGGTCAACCGACCGACGATGCCAGGCCCCTCACATCACTGCACACCCCTTAAGTATGGCACTGCAGAGCTACTATCGGGTGCCGAGGGTGATACATCACTTAGCACCCCCGATGTTAATTCTGTAGCGTAGCTAATCGGTCGTGGGTATCGAGGGTGATTCCTCCTTCCCATTTATCGATAGCGACTCTTGTCATACACATACCTCGAGTGGGATCCATCGAGAGTGATTCCTCGGATATCCACTTGGTGTATAAACACACAGTTACTTCTACTTGACTTTGTTTACATGTGAAAGACGGGACTGGAGGGACAGGCGGTACCTCCCTGGTTGAGGTGGACCTGAGTTCCCGACAGTCTTGAGACGGGTCGGCCCCAAGGGTACCCGTGTGTGAGATGTGGTGGGATGCGCCGGTAAGGCATCCGGGTTATGTTGAGGCGTGGACGGGCAGGAGAGGCCCTTGCCACACATCCTCGAGACGGGGTGACGGGACCGCACTTTATGGGTCGCGCTTGCCCCGCATTAATAAAATGCTAATGGGTTGGGTATTTGATCTGAGTTGGGTCGTTGGCCTTTTTACGCACCAAACCATCGCGTGGGAGAAGTTATGGGTACTCAGCGTCGTTGTATCAGCCGAAGCTCTTCGGACGTCAGCAATGGAGCGGCGCGCGCCGGATTGGACTGGACGGTGTAGCTCTTGGACTGGAGTGTACTTGGTCTCCTTCCGGCCGCCCACGCATTGTGTAGGAGCGCAAGGGCAAGTGGGCCCACGAACCTGCGCGCTTAGGATTTAGACCGGCGGGCTGGCCTCTTCGTTGAGCCTAGGTGGGGCGACGACGTGATGCTATCCCGAGGCCGGGCATGACCCAGGAAAGTGTGTCCGGCCAGAGGTGATCAGGCGTGTTGGAAATGCGGTGCACCCCTGCAGGGATGAATAATCTATTCGAATAGCCGTGTCCACGGTAACAGGATGACTTGGAGTTGTGCCTTGACCTTATACAACTATAATTGTGATTTAATTTGAAATGAATTGTGGCTCCGAGATTGCTTCCTCGCAGGGAGTCGAGGAAGGATCTCTGGGCATGGTTACATAATAAAATTGCTACAATAATATGACTATATATGAGATACCAGTCTACTCTCTTCTAATGCTGCAAGATGTTGAAGATGCTAGTCTTCTATAGGACTAGGCCTCCTCCCTATTCTTGCTTTCTGCAGTCAGTCCAGATATAACCCCTCCCCTTGATAATGATGCATACTTAGCATAGTTTTGATGTCAGTCTTGCGAGTACTTTGGATGAGTACTCACCGCTGCTTTGCTTTCCCTTTTCCCCTCGATACGTTACCGCGTTCAGACGATGGAGCCCAGGAGATGGAGTACACCGGAGACGACTACTACACCACCGCTGGAGCCTACTACTACGTGGAGAATGCCGATGCTCAGGAGTAGTTAGGAAGTTCCCAGGCAGGAGGCCTCGCCTCTTTCGATCCACTGCTTATGTTTGTGCTAGCCTTCTTAAGGCAAAACTTGTTTAACTTATGTCTGTAATCAGATATTATTTGCTTCCGCTGACTCGTGTTTTGTCGAGCTTTGTATTCGAGCCCTCGAGGACCCTGGCTTGTAATATGAAGCTGTATGACTTCAATTTGTGTCTAGTGTTGTGTTGTGATATCAATCAGTGAGTCCCTAATCTTGGTCGTACGCATTGTGTGTATGTTTAGCGTACGGTCGAGATCGGGGGCGTCACATGGCTTCTCCAAGAAGCCACCCAAAAAGCACTTTCACTATTCACGACGACATTTTTCAGCGTCCGTTCGAACCGAAAATATTTATGTGGGCTTAGAACATTTCCAGTACCCACTAAAATAATTTTCGACGTGTTCCGAAACAATTCCGGATTAGTGATTTTCATCTGCGAAAAGCAAACAAAGCGGTTCCGGCAGCTCCGGAACATTTCCGGTTTTTCTTCCGGAAAATTAACAGAAGTTTCCAGAATGATTCTGGCACCCTCCAAGAATTATCAGGCGTGTGCCGAAACCAATTTGACTTAATGGTGTACTCTGAAACAAATTTTCGGTTTAGTGATTTTCATCTGTGAAAAGCAACTAAAGCGGTTCCGGCAGTCCGGAACATTTCCGGTTTTTGTCTCTGAAAAATCTCAGAAGTTACCGGAACAATTCTGGTACCCTCCAATAATTTCCAGGCATGTGCCAAAACCAATTTGACTTAATGGTACACTCCGAAACAACTTTTCGGTTTTACCGAAACTCTTCCGGTGTTCTCTCTCCGAAACTCTTCCGTTGTCTCCGAAACTTTTTCGGTGAATTTCTCTCAGACTCCCTGTCTAGTATTCAACAGATAGATGACCCTTAAGCGTGTGACCCTATAGGTTCGGTGAAGTATAGACATGACCCAGAATCCCTTCCGGTCAATGATCAACATCGGAGCCGTGGACACCCATATTGACCCCTATACCCACACGAATGAATATTCGAGTGAACCTCCAGTTGCTGTGTGCTATTCCTGTTGCTTCGCGATATGTTACAAATACCCGAGGTGAGACATGTTGGCATCCCCGTGGATCAACAACTTGTCTACTATGCCAGTTACCTCGTTACCGGTATTGTTCTCTTTTCTCGTTCCCGTGTTCCGGCCTCCCTGTGATCAAATCACAAAGTGTCTGGCCAGACGATGATGGATACCGTAACACCGAGAGGGCCCAGAGATATCTCTCCATCGTCGGAGGAGAAAATCCCTATCTTGAGCTATCAAGTTACTTGACATACTTTTCCATGAACCCGTAAGCCGCCGTAATAGCCACCCATTTATAGATGACGTTTAACAAACCCCAAAGTTCATGAAGCAAGCATGAAGAAACTCGATACTCTCATGGTCTAAGGAATCATGCAAACGTTAACCATCTCTGTGTTATTAACCATTTAACTTGTGACGAATGTATCTCATAGCATAACATCAATTCGGGTCGATTCAACACGAATGTTCTCGTAACATTGTGCCCTCAAAGTTGCCGGCATAGCCATGCCCATGATCAGGAAAACAGAACCATCATGCAACACTTGAGCTAGTCTTAGAGGCCAGACTAGGAATACATTTTACCGTTTATTATTCCACACGTGCATATGAGTCTTCCTCCGAGCCTCGTTGTTATTGTAGACTCGAGAACCATAGCAGTTATAGCATGGAACATAAACCTAATTATGAACAGGGAGATAATCAATAACATTTATTATTGCCTCTAGGGCATATCTCCTACAGTGCTCTCTATGGCTGACAGGTGGACCCGGGGCCCACTGTCAGTCTCTTCTTCAACCTCTAGGTCTCCTCTCTTCCTCTCCCTCGCGCGCTCTCCCGCGCTTTCTCCACTGGCGGCGTCTAGCGCGTAGGGCATCTAAGGTCATATTGTGGTAGTGCGTGGCGTGCTAGCTGCCAGCGCAGTGTGCACTCACCTCGCGGGCCAGTGCGCTGTCGGCACTGCTCGCGGATTCGTCTCCGAACACCGGCGATCGAGCGACGAGCGACGCTGGTGGACTTCGCCCACCGTACACCAATCTCGAGCTATAAAAATGACCGCGATGCTTCTCTCTTCTTCCTCACACCTGGCCTCGTTTCTCCTTCTTCTTCCTTCTCCTTCATTTCTGCTTGCAGGAGCTCGAGGCGAGGCTCTAATGGCGGAGGTGATGCCGGATTGGTACACAATCCTGCTTTGTGGAGGGGTGGCGGCATTGCTCGGATTCTCCGTGCTCCTATGCATGATGATCCATGATTATCGTCGTGTTGCTGCTGCTCAAGTGTTGGCTCTCCGCGGCGGCGGTGATCACGAGGATTAGGCGTCGGTGTCGGGTGCTAACTGCTGTTAGTGTGCTAGCGGCAATCTGCATAGGAATAATCACCCACAAATTTCTCTTTCAGAAAAACTATGGTGTGTTAGTGAGGTGATCGATTAAGTGCAAAATGTGTATGTGGTTTTTGCACTTAGTGCATGTGGTCAAGTGATTGTGGCTGTGAGCCCGTTGTCGTGGTGCTGCGCAAATTTAAATCTATGTCATGGAGAAATATTTGTTGCAATAGCTCAAAGAAAATCCCACCTCGAGATTTACTGAGAGTGAAAACAGTTGATCAAAAATCACAGCAGCAAAAATCACTTAGATACAATTGAAATCAAACCATTTATTCATAGCACAATCTTAAGACATAATACACATATCGCAACCTATGATTAAATTGCTAGGCTAACAAACACAACATTGGGTGCCTACGGCGCAAATGTAAAATATGCGGGGTCCTGAGGAAATGTCTCTGGTATTGGGACACATTCTTCCTCTTCTGGGGAGAGCGGAACTAGTCGAAGAGTGCGCCTCTCCTGGTCTGGCCTCAGTGGTCTACCAATGGCGATCTGAGGATTCATAACAGCGAGATTCTGGAGGTAATCCATTACTCGCTGGGTCAAATGCTCTTGAGCGATGATGTACTAAACGAGGTTGGCCAGTACTAGGTCTCTCTCTATTCGTACCCCGGGAAAAGATGCTTCTTCTCCGGGTGCAGCACGGCTTGGGAAGTAATAATATCCCCTTTTGCTGGCATAGGGTACTACGAATCGAAGGTGGGTAATCGCTTAGTAGGCAGCAACTTCTATGGTCATTTGCGGAGTCGGCATAGATTTCCCCACGAAGGAGACTTCCGTTGGGTCTTGGTTTGGGTTCATGGGGGGAATGTGCACTACTGCCCAATATTTTGAGGCGAATGAGGTGATCCTCGATTTGAAAAGCTCGTACTGGGGTGGATGGGGAGAGCCTATGGTATTGCGGGTAAAGTCCCACAATATTTTAACAAAACTGCCTGGGGTCGCATCTGGGGTTCTCCGATGAATCCTAGGGTTTGGCATGGTTAAAAATAGTTGTGAGGGCGGTGCACAAAGTGAGGAATGCTTGGTAAGGTCATGGAGTGGCCTCTTATATAGCATCTGAGTTGGGTTACATATTGTGGTATGGGGGCAACCTATGTTGTCGGTTCTGCTCTATGGGGATCGGGGTCAATGCCACAGATATACATATCTCACAAAAGTGACATATTACTGTGGTTGTCGGCTAGGGTGGTTTTCGGTAGCTACGCCCAAAAAATTAATATGCAACCGAACGCCAATTTTATTTATGCATGGATACTTGTAGTAATGACATACTAGCAGTCTGCATTTTATTCATGGCAATACTAGGTCACACTATTACATGGCGTAGGAATACTAAGACTCGATACTACTCGAGTGGCTTAGTCTACCTCGTTAATATCTAGTCGAGCGTGCCTTGCAGATGTCGAGGCTTCTCTTTGGGCTTCACCGTCGGGGTTTGCTATATTAGTATGGGGAGTTGCCAGGTCGGGGTAGCGATGATGACCATCGCGGGGGTTGGTGGTCACAATCCCGTTGGAGTGTGCCCCCAAAAGGCGACGAAGCTCCTCCGAGGATACAAATGCATTCCGGTCGGTTGCAGGGGCTGGCCTCAAAGACTCGATCGGTCGTCCGAACAGCATGACGGGGTTGTCGGCATCGGGCGCCACTTCTCTTCTTGCCGGGGCTCGGCAAGCAAGTTCTCCACGAGCTGCGATCAGATCAAGAGTGACCTGATCGAATAGTGCCTCTAGTGCGTTGAGGTAACGCACAAGATGCATCAATGCAGGGTTTGTCTCGTGGTCTCCGTTGGCAATTTGGGGTGGCCTACTATATCCGTCGCGGCTGGGGTAATAATAGAATGAGCGGCAGTTAACTCGTGGCGACAAGTGCCAGAGTTGAACTATAGCCTCTCGAGCTGCTAGTTGGATGGCTTGTGGCTCAAAGGAAGTTGACCTCCCGGTGAACCTGTAGGGGCGCTCTGGCGAGATACCACTGCCGTAGATGTGCACCGTGGCCCAGAAGTGACAATTTTCATCACTCGTGCGCTCCTGGTACACAACATATTCTGGGGCTCTTCTAATGCAAAGGCACGGCGGGTGAGGTTAGCTAGGACGGAAACAAAACCTCCAAGGTTGCTTGCGGTGGTCTCATTGTGAACAATGGCGCCAGGCATCTTGGCTTGGTTTTGGATAGGTGGTTGTGGTGTGCTGGGTTGGGGCAAACTTTTTCTTTTATAGAGGAAAACGGAGTCTTCCTTCGCACGCTTGCGAAAGGGACAATTTTGGTGTCGGTCATGGCGCGTGATCGATGGGCTAGGCTGATAGGTTGGGCACCGACTGCCGAAAGGTGTCCGGGTCACTGTGTGGGCTATCGGATAGGATAGGCTTGGCTGGGGTTAGGTTAAGGTCTGGTGGGTGGGTTAACCTAGGTTTATCGACCCGGCTAAGATAGGATTATCCAATGGCCAGCCTGGCTCTGATACCAAGGTTGTCAGGACCAGTTTTCCAGGATATTAATTTCCCAGCAAATGGTCCTTGTGCTCACCAGCCCCAGGATTACTGTTAGCTGGTGGATGCTACTTCTTGAGCATGCGTTGGTTTTCCCTTGAAGAGGAAAGGGTGATGCAGCAAAGTAGATAAGTATTTCCCTCAGTTGTTGAGAACCAAGGTATCAATCCAGTAGGAGATACAAGCAAGTCCTCAATAGATGTACCTACACAAATAATCAAACACTTGCACCCAACGCTATAAAGGAGTTGTCAATCCCTTCACGGTTACTTGCAAGGATGAGATCTGATAGAGATAGATAGATAGGATTGCTAAAACGAATGTTAAAACAAAAGTAAAAAGATTGCAGCTAAGTATTTTTGGTATTTTTAGTTTATAGATCTGAAAGTATAATATGGAAAATAGACCCGGGGGCCATAGGTTTCACTAGAGGCTTCTCTCATGAAGGAAAATAATACGGTGGGTGAACAAATTACTGTCGAGCAATTGATAGAAAAGCGAATAATTATGAAGATATCCAAGGCAATGATTATGCATATAGGCATCACGTCCGTGTCAAGTAGACCGAAACGATTCTGCATCTACTACTATTACTCCACACATCGACCGACTCCTGCCTGCATCTAGAGTATTAAGTTCATGAAGAACAGAGTAACGCATTAGGTAAGATGACACGATGTAGAGGGATAAACTCAAGCAATATGATGAAAACCCCATCTTTTTATCCTCGATGGCAACAATACAATACGTGCCTCGCTACCCCTACTTTGTCACTGGGTGAGGACACCGCAAGATTGAACCCAAAACTAAGCACTTCTCCCATTGCAAGAATTACCAATCTAGTTGGCCAAACCAAACCAATAACTCGAAGAGACTTGCAAAGATATGAAATCATGCATATAAGAATTCAGAGAAGATTCAAATAATATTCATAGATAAGCTGAACATAAACCCAGAATTCATCGGATCTCGACAAACACACCGCAAAAGAGTATTACATTAGATAGATCTCCATGAAGATCATGAAGAACATGGTATTGAAGGACAAAGAGAGAGAAGAAGCCATCTAGCTACTAGCTATGGACCCGAAGGTCTGTGGTGAACTACTCACGCATCATCGGAGGGGCAATGGAGTTGATGTAGATGCCCTCCGTGATCGATTCCCCCTCCGGCAGATTACCGGAAAAGGCTCCAAGATTGGATCTCACGGGAACAGAGGCTTCCGGCAGCGGAAAAGTATTTTCGTGGCTCTCTTTAGTATCCAGGGAATATTTGGGACTTTATAGGCCGAAGAATAGGGTTAGGAGGGCTGCCGTGGGGCCACAAGCCAGGGGGGCGCCCCCCCCTAGGGCGCGCCCTGGTGGCTTGTGACGCCACGGCAGGTCTCCTGCCTTCATCTCCAAGTCTGCTGGGTTTCTTCGAGTCCAAGAAAAAGCATTCCGAAGATTTTATTCCGTTTGGACTCCGTTTAATATTCCTTATCTGCAATACTCAAAAACAAGGAAAAAACAGAAACTGGCACTAGGCTGTAGATTAATAGGTTAGTCCAAAAAATAATATAAAATAGCATATTAATGCATATAAAACATCCAAAACAGATAATATAATAGCATGGAACAATCAAAAATTATAGATACGTTGGAGACGTATCAGTGGACACTCCTTGATACAGAAATTCCAAGCAAAATTATAAAATCTGAAGTACAAGACCATTATGGTCTATGAGTACAACAAAAGCTTTCTAGTGGTTGGTGGCGGAAGCGGTTCGGGTGATCAGCGTCTATGGGACTCCATTTCCCACAGGAACAGCTGACATGGATAACTCCTATCTTCGCGTGGCTGCAATCTTCGATGCCTAGGTTCCGGGGTTGTCGTCATAATGCTCCTCTCCAAATACGCAATCTGGCCAAGACAATAGCCAGGGACAAGCCAGTGAGTACTTTGAATGTACTCGCAAACATCATGAAAACAGGTATAATATAGCAGGTGATATTCATGTACAGAAATAATTCCCGATCATTCAGTCAGTCACAAGACAAATTCCATGATGCAAGCCAGCAAATCATTCATGCTAAAAATGAATAAGCACTCAGGGAATAAAAAGAAAATATTCCAATTGGGTGTCTGAAGCGACGCCTTGAAAGGTTATGATTATAACATGCCTCAGTCGGGCGTCTGTGCGACGCCACATAAAGGGCTTATAATGAAAGTAAATAACAAACGCGCCACAGTCGGGCGTCTCAGCGACGCCACATAAAGGGCTTATAAAGAAAGTAATTAACAAGCATGCCACAGTCGGGCGTCTGAGCGACACCACATAAAGTGCTTATATTGAAAAAAATAACATGAGTATCCAGGAGGTAGAACCATCCCAGTGATACTCAATAATTCAATATAAATGGTTAGTCCACAATAAAAATAATCATCAATCGTCACAATTCACGATCAATATTCTGGTTTAGAAGTTTTCCTCCGAAGATCGATACTAAGACCGACACTTGACCCATCCCAGACTGTAGTCCTTAACCGCGGACACGGCTATTCGAATAGAAGTTTACTCTGCAGAGGTTGTATTCTTTACCCACGAGTAACGGATTCCTTTAGTCCATCGGGACTAATTCCGCTTACGGCCTTTGAATTGAAAACACACCTGACCCGCACACACCAGCTTAACTTACCGGTGCCTGGAATCACCCACGCCACCGTTAAGCAAAACTCTAAGTGGGGAGACCACAATGTCGATTAGCATGGGATCATAAAATTTATACCGCGCGCAAAATAGGGGAGCTACCCCCTCGGTCCAACCAGAACACCCATTCCCCCGGACCAAGTGACATGCCTACCAGGGGCCACTGGTATCTTTCACTATGGCCTCTCTGTACGGTGTGTGCTAAGAAAGGGGTTGACAACTTACTGAACCGTACCCTACCTGCGGCAGGGACAAGTGGTAGTACGAAACAAGTATGGGGGTTACTGGTACAAGACTCGATCTACGGTCGACTCAGGAGGTTATGTGTTTCCTGCATGATTAGCATAACAATTATATTCCACACCATCAGACAGAATCACCACTCATCATACCTCACCATGCCTTACTGATCATTCTCTCCCAACGAAATGTTAGTACCAAGCTCGTGTCTACCCGAGACAGAGACTTCTCCGGATTCCTTCCGGTAGGCATGAGAGGCATAAGAGGATGAATACTGTCACAAGCATTTCAATTCCAACAGCAAGGAATTCTCATCATGCACTTGTAAATATGATCACGTCATCACATGAAATAATGCACACTCCAAGTCAACTAGGTGTTGTAGTTTTATGGGTAACATCAAACAACACACATCATATAGTATACCAAGGTTCAGAATGCTTGCCTTCAATGTGTAGGTAGGTGATGTGCACTCCAAAACTTTTTGAAAGTTTTTTTCCCTCCAAATTCCTATTTGAAAATTATTTGAATTAACACCCAATTCAAAAACAGTACCAAAACGTTGTTGGAATATTTTTGAAATAATTATGTGAATAAACTAGATGAAATTTAAGAGAGGTGGGAAAAAGAATCAAGTCAATTGGGTTTTTAGTTTAAAAGTTAGAGCCAGTTAAACATGAGGTCAAATCTGGTTTTAATAAATAACAGAAAAGAAAACGTTTTCAGAGAACAATATGCTTTCGCAACAGAGAGACGTACTTTCGGTAATACGCCTCCACTCATCTGGCGCATGGAGACTGGCTAGTCATTGATAGTGGGCCCGCCTGGCCCACTGGTCAGGTTTGACTAGTCATCTCTCCCTCCCTTTTCCTGGGACAGAGACGGACGCGTCTCCGGCGATCAACGCCGGCGGCTGGCGACTCCCCACGGGGCTCCATTGGCAGGAATGGGATCCCCTCAAGCAAGCGGTCCCCCTGGTGGTCGAAGGAGTCGCGGAGGCGAAGGGGGTCACAGGCGGCAAGCTCTGAGGCGGGTGACAGCTCGGGTCAGCTAGGGGTCTCAACCTATGGTGGCTCCCAGTCAAAGCTAAGAGGTGGGGTGGCTCCGTGGGGTCGAGGGGAGGCTAATGGTGGTGATGTGGGAAGCTGGGGCACTCTGGTCGCGAGGAATTTAGCTGAGAGGGGCGGCGGCCGAAGTTGTCGGAGGCGAGGGAGATGATCCTCTCGGTCTAAATTGGCCATCATAGAGGGATCTCGAGGGTTAGAGGAGGGCTCACGCTTCAGCCGAGAGCTCGGGGGCTCTATAAATAGCGCGTCGAGGTCAGTTCCGCGACGGCTGGGGATAAAACCGGCGGTGCGCCGCCATGATACATCTCCAATGTATCTATAATTTTTGATTGTTCCATGCTATTATATTATCTGTTTTGGATGTTTTATATGCATTAATATGCTATTTTATATTATTTTTGGGACTAACCTATTAATCTAGAGCCTAGTGCCAGTTTCTGTTTTTTCCTTGTTTCTGAGTATTGCAGATAGGGAATATTAAACGGAGTCCAAACGGAATAAAATCTTCGGAATGATTTTTCTTGGACCAAAAGCAACCTAGAAGACTTGGAGATGAAGGCAGGAGAGACGCCGTGTGGCGACAAGCCACAGGGGCGCGCCCTAGGGGGGGGGGGGCCTGGCTTGTGGCCCCACGGCAGCCCTCCTAACCCTATTCTTCGGCCAATAAATTCCCAAATATTCCCTGGATACCAAAAAGAGCCACGAAAATACTTTTCCGCCGCCGGAAGCCTGTGTTCCCGTGAGATCCAATCTTGGAGCCTTTTCCGGTAATCTGCCGGAGGGGGAATCGATCACGGAGGGCACCTACATCAACTCCATTGCCCCTCCGATGATGCGTGAGTAGTTCACCACAGACCTTCGGGTCCATAGCTAGTAGCTAGATGGCTTCTTCTCTCTCTTTGTTCTTCAATACCATGTTCTTCATGATCTTCATGGAGATCTATCTGATGTAATACTCTTTTGCGGTGTGTTTGTCGAGATCCGATTAATTGTGGGTTTATGTTCAGATTATCTATGAATATTATTTGAATCTTCTCTGAATTCTTATATGCATGATTTCATATCTTTGCAAGTCTCTTCGAGTTATTGGTTTGGTTTGGCCAACTAGATTGGTAATTCTTGCAATGGGAGAAGTGCTTAGTCTTGGGTTCAATCTTGCGGTGTCCTCACTCAGTGACAAAGTAGGGGTAGCGAGGCACGTATTGTATTGTTGCCATCGAGGATAAAAAGATGGGGTTTTCATCATATTGCTTGAGTTTATCCCTCTACATCATGTCATCTTACCTAATGCGTTACTCTGTTCTTCATGAACTTAATACTCTAGATGCAGGCAGGAGTCGGTCGATGTGTGGAGTAATAGTAGTAGATGCAGAATCGTTTCGGTCTACTTGACACGGACGTGATGTCTATATGCATAATCATTGCCTTGGATATCTTCATAATTATTCGCTTTTCTATCAATTGCTCGACAGTAATTTGTTCACCCACCATATTATTTTCCTTCATGAGAGAAGCCTCTAGTGAAACCTATGGCCCCCGGGTCTATTTTCCATATTATACTTTCAGATCTTAAACCAAAAATACCAAAAATACCTCGCTGCCTTATTTTTACTTTTGTTTTACTTTCCGTTCAAGCAATCTATTCTATCTATCTCTATCAGATCTCATCCTTGCAAGTAACCGTGAAGGGATTGACAACCCCTTTATAGCGTTGGGTGCAATTGTTTGATTATTTGTGTAGGTACATCTATTGGGGACTTGCTTGTATCTCCTACTGGATGGATACCTTGGTTCTCAACAACTGAGGGAAATACTTATCTACTTTGCTGCATCACCCTTTCCTCTTCAAGGGAAAACCAACGCATGCTCGAGAAGTAGCAAGAAGGATTTCTGGTGACGTTGCCGGGGAGATCTACATCAAGCCTACCAAGTACCCATCACAAACTCATCTCTTGCATTTACATTATTTGCCATTTGCCTCTCGTTTTCCTCTCCCCCACTTCTAAAACGATTTTCCAAAAAGATTTGCCTTTTTATTCGCCCTTCTTTCGTTCGTCTTTTCGTTTGCTTTTCGTTTGCTTGTGTGCTAGATTTCTTGCTTTGTCACGATGACTCAAGAGAATACCAAGTTGTGTGACTTCTCCAATACTAATAATAATGATTTTATTAGTACTCCGATTGCTCCTGCCACTAGTGTGGAATCTTATGAAATTAATGCTGCTTTGCTTAATCTTTTTATGAAAGAACAATTTTCCGGCCTTCCTAGTGAAGATACCGCATCCCATCTAAATACTTTCGTTGAGTTGTGTGATATGCAAAAGAAGAAAGATGTGGATAATGATATTGTTAAATTGAAGCTATTTCCGTTCTCACTACGAGATCGTGCTAAAACTTGGTTTTCATCTTTGCCTAAAAATAGTATTGATTCATGGAATAAGTGTAAAGATGCTTTTATTTCCAAGTACTTTCCGCCCGCTAAGATCATCTCCCTTAGGAACGATATAATGAATTTTAAGCAACTTGATCATGAGCATGTTGCACAATCATGGGAAAGGATGAAACTAATGATTAGAAATTGCCCCGCGCATGGTTTGAGTTTATGGATGATTATACAAATTTTCTATGCGGGGTTGAATTTTGCTTCTAGGAATCTTTTAGATTCCGCCGCGGGTGGTACTTTTATGGAAATCACATTAGGAGAAGATACTAAACTCCTAGATATTATTATGGCAAATTACTCTCAATGGCATACCGAAAGATCTCCTACTAGTAAAAAAGTGCATGCTATTGAAGAGATTAATACTTTGAGTGAAAAAATGGATGAATTGATGAAATTGTTTGCTAGTAAGAGTGCTCCTATTGACCCTAATGATATGCCTTTGTCTTCTTTGATTGGAAATAATAATGAATCTATGGATGTGAATTTTGTTGGTAGGAACAATTTTGGTAATAACGCGTATAGAGGTAATTTCAATTCTAGGTCGTTTCCTAGTAATTCCTCTAATAATTATGGTAATTCCTACAACAATTCTTATGGAAATTATAATAAGATGCCCTCTGATCTTGATAATAATATTAAAGAATTTATTAGCTCGCAAAAAGGTTTCAATGCTATGATTGAAGAAAAATTGCTCAAGATTGATGATTTGGCTAGGAACGTTGAGAATTTCTCTTGAGATTGATTCTTTGAAAATTAGATCTATTCCACCCAAGCATGATATTAATGAGTCTTTAAAAGCTATGAGAATCTCTATTGATGAGTGTAAAGAAAGAACCGCTAGAATACGTGCTAAGCGTGAATGGCTTGAAAAAGTGTGTTCTCGTGATAATATTGATGAAGATCTTAAAGAGATTGATGTGACTCCTATTGAATCTTTCTTTTCCAATGTAAATCTTGATAAATATGGGACTGGAGATAAGTCAACTTTAGTTAAAAGGCGTCCCAATGATTCGGAGTTTATAGATCTTAATGCTAAGATTGATAAAAGTGGGATTGAAGAGGTCAAAACTTTAGATAGCAATGAACCCACTCTTTTGGATTTCAAGGACTTTAATTATGATAGTTTTTCTTTGATTTATTGTGTTTACTTGTTGCAATCCATGTTGAATTCTCCTCATGCTTATAATCAAAATAAAGCTTTTACTAAACATATTGTGGATGCTATGATGAAATCTTTTGAAGAAAAACTTGAGTTGGAAGTTTCTATACCTAGAAAGCTTTATGATGAGTGGGAACCTACTATTAAGATTAAAATTAAAGATTATGAGTTCCATGCTTTGTGTGATTTGGGTGCTAGCGTTTCCACGATTCCAAAAACTTTATGTGATGTGCTAGGTTTCCGTGAATTTGATGATTGCTCTTTAAATTTGCATCTTGCGGATCCCACTATAAAGAAACCTATGGGAAGGATTAATGATGTTCTTATTGTTGCAAATAGGAATTATGTGCCCATAGATTTCATTGTTCTTGATATAGATTGCAATCCTACATGTCCTATTATTCTTGGTAGACCTTTCCTTAGAACGATTGGTGCAATTATTGATATGAAGGAAGGAAATATTACATTCCAATTTCCATTAAGGAAGGGCATGGAGCACTTTCCTAGAAAGAAAATAAAATTACCTTATGAATCTATTATGAGAGCTACTTATGGATTGCATACCAAAGATGAGAATACCTAGATCTATTGCGTTATGCCTAGCTAGGGGCGTTAAACAATAGCGCTTGTTAGGAGGCAACACAATTTTATTTTTATGCTTTTGTTTTTGCTTCTGTTTTTGAGTTTTTCACACATTATTACCTCTGTAGTAATTGTGTTTTCTTGTTTAAATTAGTGTTTGAGCCAAGTAAGACCTTTGGGATGGTCTACGGTGTTTGCAATTTGATTTTGCTAAAAAACAGAAACTTTTGCTCTCAGTCCAGGACTTTTGTAAATTCACTGGAACGTGCTTTTGATCTGAATTTTTTACACAAGATTGATATGCAAATTTCCATGATTGTACTAATTTTTCAGAATTTTTGGAGTTACAGAAGTATTCGAAGTCTATAGATTGCTACAGACTGTTCTGTTTTAGACAGATTCTGTTTTCTTTGTGTTGTTTGCTTATTTTGATGTATCTATGGGTTGTATCGGGGGGTATGAACCATGGAGAAGTTAGAATACAGTAGATATTACACCAATATAAATAAAGAATGAGTTCACAACAGTACCTAAAGTGGTGATTTATTTTTCTTATACTAACGGATCTCATGAGTTTTCTGTTGAGTTTTGTGTTGTGAAGTTTTCAAGTTTTGGGTAAAGATTTGATGGACTATGGAATAAGGAGTGGCAAGAGCCTAAGCTTGGGGATGCCCAAGGCACCCCAAGCCATATTCAAGGATACCAAAAAGCCTAAGCTTGGGGATGCCCCGAAAGGCATCCCCTCTTTCGTCCTCAATCCATCGGTAAATTTACTTGAGGCCATATTTTTATTCACCACATGATATGTGTTTTGCTTGGAGTCATGTATGATATGAGTCTTTGATTTTTAGTTTGCCACAATCATCCTTGCTACACACATATTTTTGACAGAGACACACTGAATCGTGAATTTATTAGAATACTCTATGTGCTTCACTTATATCTTTTGAGCTAGGCAATGTTGCTCTAGTGCTTCACTTATATCTTTTTAGAGCACGGTGGTGTTTTATTTTATAGAAATTATTGAACTCTCGTACTTCACTTATATTATTTTAAGAGTCTTTAAAACAGCATGGTAATTTGTTTAGGTTATGAATTTAGTCCTAATATAATGGGCATCCAACAGGGATATAATAAAAACTTTCATATTAAGTGCATTGAATACTATGAGAAGTTTGATTCCTTGCATATAGTTTTGAGATATGAAGATGGTAATATGAGAGTCATTCTAGTGAGTAGTTGTGAATTGGAAGAAATGCTTGTGTTAAAGTTTGTGATTCCTGTAGCATGCACGTATGGTGAACCGTTATGTAACGAAGTTGGAGCATGATTTGTTTAATGATTGTAAACCTTTGTGTGAGGGTCGGGAGCGCGCGATGGTTAACTCCTACCAACCTCTCCCCTAGGAGCATGCGTCTAATGCTTTGTTTGATAACTAATAGACTTTCACAATAAGTATGTGAGTTCTTTATGACTAATGTTGAGTCCATGGATTATACGCACTCTCACCCTTCCACCTTTGCTAGCCTCTCTAGTACCGCGCAACTTTCGCCGGTGCATCAAACCTACCTTCCTCAAAACAGCCACCATTTATTTTCCTCAAAACAGCCACCATACCTACCTATTATGGCATTTCCATAGCCATTCCGAGATATATTGCCATGCAACTCCCACCGTTCCGTTTTTCATGACATGCACCATCACTTTCATATTGCATATAGAGTCATATTTTGTCATAGGTATCGAGTTGTAATATTTTGAGTTGTAAGTAAATAAAAGTGTGATGATTTTCATTATTAGAGCATTGTTCCCGTGAGAGAAAAGGATGATGGAAGCTATGAATCCCTCACAAGTTGGGATGAGTCTCCGGACTTTACAAATAATAAAAGAGGCCAGCGAAGCCCAAATAAAAAAAAAAGGCCAAAGATGCCCACCAAAAAAAATGAGAGAAAGAGAGAAGGGACAATTGCTACTATCTTTTTCCACACTTGTGCTTCAAAGTAGCACCATGATCTTCATGATAGAGAGTCTCCTATTTTGTCACTTTCATATAACTAGTGGTATTTTTCATCCTATGCACAACCACTTAGTTTTCTTTTGAGCTTTCATACACTTATAGCTCTAGTGCATTCGTTGCATGGCAATCCCTGCTCACTCACATTGATATCTATTGATGGGCATCTCCATAGCCTGTTGATACGCCTAGTTGAGGTGAGACTATCTTCTCCTTTTCCCTTACAACCTCCACCATATTCTATTCCACCTATAGTGCTATATCCATGGCTCACGCTCATGTATTGCGTGAGAGTTGAAAAGGTTTGAGAAAATAAAAAGTGTGAAACAATTGCTTGACTTGTCATCGGGGTTGTGCATGATTTAGATACTTTGTGTGGGGAAGATGGAGCATAGCCAGACCATATGATTTTGTAGGGATAACTTTCTAAGGCCATGTTATTTCGACAAGACACAATTGCCTTGTTGGTATGCTCGAACTATTATTGTTTTTATGTCAATATTAGACTTTTGTTTTGAATCTTATGGATCTGAATATTCATGCCACAATAAAGAATATTACATGGATAAATATGTTAGGTAGCATTCCACATCAAAAATTCTATTTTTATCATTTACCTACTCGAGGACGAGCAGGAATTAAGCTTGGGGATGCTTGATACGTCTCCAACGTATCTATAATTTTTGATTATTCCATGCTATTATATTATATGTTTTGGATGTTTTATATGCATTAATATGCTATTTTATATTATTTTTGGGACTAACATATTAATCTAGAGCCTAGTGCCAGTTTCTGTTTTTTCCTTGTTTTTGAGTATTGCAGATAAGGAATATTAAACGGAGTCCAAACGGAATAAAATTTTCGGAATGATTTTTCTTGGACCAGAAGCAACCCAGAAGACATGGAGATGAAGGCAGGAGAGCCGCCGTGTGGCGACAAGCCACATGGGCACGCCCTAGGGGGGGCGCCCCCTGGCTTGTGGCCCCACGGCAGCCCTCCTAACCCTATTCTTCGGCCTATAAATTCCCAAATATTCCCTGGATACCAAAAAGAGCCACGAAAGTACTTTTCCGCCGCCGGAAGCCTCTGTTCCCGTGAGATCCAATCTTGGAGCCTTTTCCGGTAATCTGCCGGAGGGGGAATCGATCACGGAGGGCATCTACATCAACTCCATTGCCCCTCCGATGATGCGTGAGTAGTTCAGCACAGACCTTCGGGTCCATAGCTAGTAGCTAGATGGCTTCTTCTCTCTCTTTGTTCTTCAATACCGTGTTCTTCATGATCTTCATGGAGATCTATCCGATGTAATACTCTTTTGCGGTCTGTTTGTCGAGATCCGATGAATTGTGGGTTTATGTTCAGATTATCTATGAATATTATTTGAATCTTCTCTGAATTCTTATATGCATGATTTCATATCTTTGCAAGTCTCTTCGAGTTATTGGTTTGGTTTGGCCAACTAGATTGGTAATTCTTGCAATGGGAGAAGTGCTTAGTTTTGGGTTCAATCTTGCGGTGTCCTCACCCAGTGACAAAGTAGGAGTAGCGAGGCACGTATTGTATTGTTGCCATCGAGGATAAAAAGATGGGGTTTTCATCATATTGCTTGAGTTTATCCCTCTACATCATGTCATCTTACCTAATGCGTTACTCTGTTCTTCATGAACTTAATACTCTAGATGCAGGCAGGAGTCGGTCGATGTGTGGAGTAATAGTAGTAGATGCAGAATCGTTTCGGTCTACTTGACACGGACGTGATGCCTATATGCATAATCATTGCCTTGGATATCTTCATAATTATTCGCTTTTCTATCAATTGCTCGACAGTAATTTGTTCACCCACCGTATTATTTTCCTTCATGAGAGAAGCCACTAGTGAAACCTATGGCCCCCGGGTCTATATTCCATATTATACTTTCAGATCTTAAACCAAAAATACCAAAAATACCTCGCTGCCTTATTTTTACTTTTGTTTTACTTTCCGTTCAAGCAATCTATTCTATCTATCTCTATCAGATCTCATCCTTGCAAGTAACCGTGAAGGGATTGACAACCCCTTTATAGCGTTGGGTGCAAGTGTTTGATTATTTGTGTAGGTACATCTATTGGGGACTTGCTTGTATCTCCTACTGGATTGATACCTTGGTTCTCAACAACTGAGGGAAATACTTATCTACTTTGCTGCATCACCCTTTCCTCTTCATGGGAAAACCAACGCATGCTCGAGAAGTAGCATGCCACTGTTGCAGCAGGGGCGACGTGTCGATGTTGGGCGCTAGCAGACGAGCCTGAGGATGAGCTCGCGCTGTTCCAGGGAGCAGGTGGCGCGCTGGGGTGGCTCGGGCAGCGCCGGCCATGGCAGAGGCGAGCTGCTGCCGATGGCATGCCGCCATGGGCTTCTGACAGCGGCGCTGCGCGACGCCAGGCGATGGCCGGAGTAGCTCTACGGGTTCGGAGGGGTTGGGGTGTGTCCCTACAAGCAGGGAAAAGCCAGAGATGGGGTTAGGTGGGCGCGGCGGCTCGGGCGCTTCATGTCTGCAATAGACGCCCTCTAGACGCGCTCTGGGCATGCACGGCAAGTGCTCGGCGAAATGACAGAGTGTGCCGAAGGATTTGCAAGGAGCTGCAAGTTTCCAGGGTAGCTTGTGGGTGTGAATAAGCCTACTAGACATGCTGGTTAGGTCAGTAGAGCCAATGTTCAATGCAAGTCCAAGAGCATGCCAAATCTGGTCATGCACACCAGCTGTTTGACAAAATGCCAAGGCCATTAAGAAAACTCTTCTGGTGCCTAATATTCCCAGGTTGAGGTCTCTTTAGATGCTGGTGATGATGGCATGGTTAGTTTGGCAAAAACAAAAACTTCCTACTGCAAGTTGTATAAAAGCTCATTTTTGGACAGAAACCAAATGGGGTTATAGCATGAGCTTGAACTATGCCAATGTAGCTAAGCTTCTGGACTTAAGGGTTTGGTAGGTCTCACTAAAAGCAGGAAAAGTTTCATGGGCAATAGGGCAATATAAAATGGGGTTGTAGTACAAAACTTCAAGCTGGTCCAGAACAGAAAATAGGATGCTTTGCTCAATTTTTCCAAAACACATGTTTGGGTTTTTGCATAAAAGTGATGCAGGGACATCACATGCCATCTACAAATTTTTGTAGAATTTATAAATGGAGTTATCAAATAGTTGCAGTGCAAATGAGGCTCTTAAAAGTATGAAAAAGCCATTTTAAAAGAATTAAAGTTTGGCAAAATAATATAAAAATGTTTCCACTGATCATATAAAATAAAAATGAAATGCTCTTGAGTAGGCACTCAAGCCCAACAATATTTTTGAAAATTTCTACTTGGAGGGAAAATTCCACATTTCAGAAGAAAGGAATGGTTCTGAAATCAATAGAAGATCCAGGAAAAGTAAAAAAATTAATTACCTGGCAAAATTTTAATTAATAAAACATGATTAAATTTTTGGGGTGTTACAACGAGCCTGAAATCCCTATTTTAGCTCTTGGAACATCTCCTATGCTCCGTGACATTCAAAACGTCTTTGAAGCCTCAATTCTTAGCCGTAAAGCATGACGCACTGAGCTATCAAGTAGTCATAAAAAATGTGCATGTCTGATGTTCTCAACACCCACAGACGACGCTTGAGGGGTTGGCGCACCGAGCGGTGCATCAAGGACATAAGACTTCTGTGCAACAATGAGGACAATCCTCATATCACAGACCCAGTCCGCATTATTGCTACCATCATCTTTCAACTCTATTTTTCTCTAGGAACGTATCAAAATATAGGGGAGCTATAGCGCGAGCTATTCATCTACAACATAATTTGCAAAGACAACTTAGACTATGTTCATGATAATGAGTTCAATTAATCATATTACTTAAGAACTCCCACTCAAATTGACATCCCTCCGGTCATCCGAGTGCTACATGATCCAAATTCACCAACCCAAGTCCGATCATCACGTGAGATGAGGTGGTTTCAATGGTGAACATATCCATGTTGATCATATCTACTATATGACTCATGTTCGACCTTTCGGTCTCTTGTGTTCCGAGGCCATGTTTGTACATGCTAGGCTCGTCAAGTTTAACCCGAGTGTTCCGCATGTGCAAAACTGGCTTGCACCCGTTGTATGTGAACGTAGAGTCTATCACACCCGATCATCACGTGGTGCTTCGAAACGATGAACTTTCGCAACGGTGCACACTCGGGGAGAACACAATTTTATCTTGAAATTTTAGTGAGGGATCACCTTATAATGCTACCGTCGTCCTAAGCAAAATAAGATGCATAAAAGGATTAACATCACATGCAAATCATAAGTGACATGATATGGCCATGAACTTGTGCTTTTCATCTCCATCTCCAAAGCACCGGCATGATCTCCATCGTCACCGGCATGACACCATGATCTCCATCATTGTGCTGCCATCAGGGTTGTTGCGCCAACCATGCTTCTACTACTGTTGCTACCATTTAGCGATAAAGTAAAGCATTACATAGCGCTTAATGATTGACACGCAGGTCATACAATAATTAAAGACAACCCTATGGCTCCTGCCGGTTGCTGTATGCATTGACATGCAAGTCGATATAAACTATTACAAAACATGATTATCTCATACATCAAATATATTTCATCATGTCTTTGGCCATATCATATCACAACATACCCTACAAAAACAAGTTAGATGTCCTCTAATTTGTTGTTGCATGTTTTACGTGGCTGCTATGGGTATCTAGCAAGAATGATTCTTACCTACGCAAAGCCACAACGGTGATATTAAAGTTGCCTTTTAACCTTCTACAAGGACCGCCTCTATCGAATCCGATTCAACTAAAGTGGGAGAGACAGACACCCGCCAGCCATCTTTATGCAACAAGTTGCATGTCAGTCGATGGAACCGGTCTCTCGTACGTGGACGAGTAAGGTTGGTCCGAGCTGCTTCATCCCACAATACCGCCGAATCAAAATAAGACTATGGAGGTAAGCAATCTGAACATCAACGCCCACAAACTCTTTTGTGTTCTACTTGTGCATATCATCTACGCATAGACCTAGCTCATGATGCCACTGTTGGGGAACGTTGCATGGGAAACAAAAAAATTCCTACGCACACGCAAGATCTATCCATGGAGATGCATAGATACGAGAGGGGGAGTGTATCTACATACCCTTGTAGATCGCTAAGCGGAAGCGTTAAAAAACGCGGTTGATGTAGTCGTACTCTTCACGATCCAATCGCGATCCAATCCGATCTAGTGCCGAACGGACGGCACCTCCGCGTTCAGCACACGTGCGGCTCGATGACGTCTCCTCCTTCTTGATCCAGCAAGAGAGGGAGGAGAAGGAGATGGGATCTCAACCAATACGATGGCGCGGTGGTGATGGTGGTGTCGCGGTGCCGGTAGGGCTTCGCCAAGCGCCTCCGGAATGACGTACGAGGAAGAAACGGGAGAGACTGGAGGAGGACCCCTTGCGCCTCCCCACCTTTATATAGGCGTGGGAAGGCTGGTGGCTTGCCCTCCAAGCCCCTAGGGTAGTTGGTCAAGGGGGGAGAAAGGAAATCCCTCCTTTCCTTCCCCACCGATCACTATCCCCCCTTTTTAGGGATCTCGATCTTTTCCTTTCGGGATATGATCTTATTCCTTTTAAGCGGGGATCTTGATGCGCCTAGACCAGGGGTGTGGGGACTTTCCCCACTACCCACGTCCATGTGGGTCCCCATGCAGGTGGGCCCCACTCCGGAACCTTCTAGAACCTCCCTGGTACAATACCAAAAAATCCCGAACATTTTCCGGAACCCTGAATATGACTTCCCATATATAAATCTTTACCTACGGACCATTCCGAAGCTCCTCGTGACGTCCGGGATCTCATTCGGGACTCCTAACAACATTCGGTCACCAACGTACATATCCCAATACTACTCTAGTGTCACCGAACGTTAAGCATGCGGACCCTACGGGTTCGAGAATCATGTAGACATGACCGAGACACCTCTCCGGTCAATAACCAATAGAGGGACCTAGATGCCCATATTGGTTCCTACATATTCCACGAAGATCTTTATCGGTCGAACCACGATGCCAAGGATTCAATCAATCCCGTATGCAGTTCCCTTTGTCCAGCGGTATGTTACTTGCCCGAGATTCGATCGTCGGTATCTCCATACCTAGTTCAATCTCGTTACCAGCAAGTCTCTTTACTCGTTCTGTAACACAAGATCCCGTGACTAAATCCTTAGTCACATTGCTTGCAAGCTTCTTGTGATGTTGTATTATCGAGTGGGCCCAGAGATACCTCTCCATCATACGGAGTGACAAATCCCAGTCTCGATCCATGCCAAACCAACAGACACCCTCGGAGATACCTGTAGAGCACCTTTATAGTCACCCAGTTAAGTTGCGACGTTTGATACACTCAAGGTACTCCTCCGGTGTCAGTGAGTTGCATGATCTCATGGTCATAGGAACAGATACTTGACATGCAGAAAACAATAGCAATAAACTGACACGATCATATGCTACGTTCATAGTTTGGGTCTTGTCCATCACATCATTCTCCTAATGATGTGATCCCGTTATCAAATGACAAATCATGTCTACGGCTAGGAAACCTTAACCATCTTTGATCAACGAGCTAGTTTAGTAGAGGCTTACTAGGGACACTTTGTTGTCTATGTATCCACACATGTATTTGAGTTTCCATTCAATACAATTATAGCATGGATAATAAACGATTATCATGAACAAGGAAATATGATAATAACTAATTTATTATTGCCTCTAGGGCATATTTCCAACAACCTCCCCCACATTTGTCTCCCGTTTGCGAGAGAAATCGTGCCCGGACCGCTTCGTGGACCGATATAGGACCGCGTTGGATGGCTTCCGCGGTCCGAACGATTGTTGGAGGTTTGAGAGTCAGCGTTGGAGATGCCCTAATGCAGTAAACATTTTATTTAGAAACACATACGCAGATCGTGAAATATATGCACGGGACATCCTACCCTTGTGAGCATCACCGAGAGACTAGGCCAGATTTTGAGATTGACGAAGTCGCCACAGACGTCTCGTAGATGACGAGCACGCTATATGTGGCGACCCGGACCCGTAAGGATCCGAATCTCGATGATTTACTGTGCTAGTCCTTGCATCATTAGCTAGTACACATAATATAGGATGAAATACCATGAGTTTATCACATATCATGAACTACATTGTCGATCCAGAATATATATTGCATCTCACAAAGTCTTGCAGCGAAAAATAGCATAATATCGCGTGGAGTCCATGAATGTCACTGGCAAAGTTGAGAATAAACTCTTACCATCTTATGTTCCACATACCTGATAGTAGCGCAAATCATGCAACATAAAAGGTTGCAACCCAAACGGGTCAATGCATTGAATGTGTCGGCAAGCAACACATTGTATGGATCTACCAATACTACATGCAGGGTATAACCAACAGAATCTAAGCTCTATGTTTCAAGGGTTTGCATAAAGCTAAAAAAAATCTGGCTTCTACTCCAATCAACATTTTACAAGTGGACTGAATTTTATTAATGTCAAAAACCAACCACACAATTCAAGTTGCATATTTTTTATCGCACACAATATTATTAAAAATGGTGAGATCTCTCAATAATTTGAAGTTCAAATGCTCAAATATTGTCCATAACCAGTGACACGGCTGATTATGATCAGTTTTATACTCTCAAAAGGTTGTACATCTTTACCCACATGACCGAGCCTGCCCCATTTGCAACATATACCCAATTGAATATTCACTGGGAGAAAACTAAGAAATTCTTTGAGAAGCATGTCCTTACCCACGGGTGTACCAAAACACCTATTAATCAATCTCTACATTTGCTAGCCTACCCTGGCAAGTACTATATATAGAAGGGGGCTAGGGTTTAGAGGGGGTTTAAGCCGTTTCGAGCCCTCTGATCGGGATCGGACGGCTCCGGTCGTGAGCTTAGGCTAGGTGGGCTAGTGGGCTGTGTAGAGTGGGTTAGGTGGGGATGAGAGGGAGGTTTGCGGCCCGGCACGGAGTTTTAAAACACCGAAAACGTCCGACAAATAAACCGATACGACGCCGCTACAGTTGACCGTTCGGGTATCAAACGACCTCTGATTGCGACGAAATTTGGCAGGCGGTCTACCTACAATATATTAAGACCGCTCGCCAAGTTTCGACCCATTCCCAGAATATTTTATACACACATCTGAAAATAATATTTTGCAATGCCGTGGGCGCGTGCGTGTGTGGTTGGTCTCGAAACGGTCGATAACACGAACGGAGAGAACCGGCAACTACAAACGGATGCAAGTTTTCAAAAACGAGTGACGATGCTATGCAGATTATGCGAATGATGCGATGATGAATGCAACAACCAATCGAATCACACGATAAGAATGGAAATAAAAGGGGAATCTTCTGGAGCGTCGGTTCCGGGCTCTTACAGGTTAAGGGTGTGGACCAGGCCTGTCAGAATCGGACGCAGCAGTGGTCCGGACGCCCGCAAAACCCCCACGTTTGTCTCCATTTTGCCGAAGAAAGTACGTCCGGACCACCGAACATACCCAGGGGCGGAGCTACGACTGGGCCAAACCAGGCCATGGCCCGTCCAGCCCAGCAGGAATTCAATGAAGACTAGTACTAAATTTGGGCCCTGAAAGCAAAATTTCAATGGTATTTCCTAACCAGACATGTTTTGACCCACCCAGTGGTTGAAGCTTCGCCACTAAACGGACCGATGCAAAATCACGTTCGCATGTCCAGACCGCGTTGTCCGGACAATTACGAGATCAGATGCCCTTACTTCCTCTCTCTTTTTTGTCTCTTTGCTTCTCTCCTCTCACTCCATCTTCCTGAAAAGTGTAACTTGTGCCTTCTTTCACAAAGGTTCATTTTTGAAGTGGTATTTTTAATTGAAATAAACTTGCTCTCTTCAAAAATCGATTATAGTACCCGCAAAAGAAAAGAAAAATGGAAACAAAAATTGGCGTATACACATGAAAATAAATTTCCATCCACTACGGATTAGCAAAACCATTTTATAGTTTTGACCATTTTATAGTTTTGCCTCCACGGGCCTTGGCCTCCAGATCCGGCCTCCAGATCTATGTCGACGCTTGACCCTTACCTGAGCATTTGGCCCATAGGCACATGCCTGAGCGAAATCACAGGTAAGGAACATCTTTACCGATCAAAAAAAAGGTAAGGAACATCTTTTGTAAATGTCACTTCCACCATCCCAGTTTGCGACAAGTGTCACACTGCATGTGCATTACTTGTCGCAAGCTGAGAGTTTTTTTCATAGATTTGTTTATTCAAAACGGTTTATCTTTCAAATTGTGCGTCCAAATCTTAAACCGTTTTCAGCGTTGAATTCCCTGCGTTGAGATCTTCAAAACTAGATCCCATATTGATAGGTTTCGACGAACTTTTTTTCACGAAAAAACCGAACCGGAAGCATGTTTTTTCTCTTTCCGAGATGCACGACCGTGCCTCTCACAGAAACAAATTCATGCCTCCACGAGAAATAAATTTGTTCTTCTCGTGAAAGGAATAAATAAAAAAACATGTTTTTTTTCCTTTTCCGAGAGGCAGAACTGTGCCTCTCGCGGAAACAAATCCGATGTTACCCTTGAGAGACTCTGAAGGAGTACTCTTCGACTAGTTGCTCCCATGCCTGAGACTATATTTTATCTACTTATTGGCCTATCTCCTGATTCCAAATATAGTATTATCAAGCTAACTTCCAAATCATGGGCCAGTCAGCAAGATGCATGTGGGCATGCCAACTTGCCAAGTCGATCGGAGGTTGGTTGGATCTGTTTCTTTTTTCTTTTCGTTTTTTTGCATCGGAGGTTGGTTGGTTAATTTATCTATTTGTAAGAAAACTGGAGGTTGGTTGGTTAATTGGATCTGCTTCTTAAGAAAGGGATGAGGAAGCCTCGTAGTTTGTAAGTTATAAATGTAGATGCATGAATCAACCCGAACTCAGTGCTAAGCTGGCTGGATCCAGTACACTATACACTATTATATACCTTTTCTACTTTCCATTAAAACTATCACTAGGGTACACTTGTAGATTAGGGTGAAGTTGCAGTTCCAAGTAGATTAGATTAAGGGAGCTGCTACCTAGTGGCATGCCGGGGGCAGATCCTGCTGGAGCTGTATGACGCCGCTCTTTCCTCCAGAATCTCACTTATTATAGAACTAGAAGTGGATGTAAGTTCTGGTACACTTAGAGCATCTACAGCCGGACTTTCAAACCCGTCTCAAATGCCTTGACAGGCCGCCCGATCACTGAACGGTCATAAAAAAGCGATCCAGACGGGTGTCTTAAACGGCCCTTAAACATCCGGACTGACCGGCACCCTTTAAACCCAAATATGAAGCGGATATGGGGACATTCGGGCGCGCCCGCCACACCGGTCTAACGCCAATAAATGTACGGAATTATAGAATTACAAATAGTGCTCACACTTTTCAAAAATGTCTAGGTTCCAAAAATTCTTGGCGATGTAATAAAAAATTGATATTTTAAAATTGTGCACAATTTTTCAATAATTTTGCAAAAAAGTTTCAAACTTGACGCTTCAATGAGTTCTTAAATACTCGCGTTGATTAAATAGCACCAACGTCTATGTGTGTTCTCTCAAAATAGGCTTTCGCCCCGCTTTATAGATAAAGCATAGATCCATACAACCACATCCAGGTTCGTCAACCACGACAGCCGGGGCAACGGCACAAGCTCAGCCCAAAGAAAAATAAGAAGAATGAGAAAAAAAAGCCACCTAGTGGCAGTAGGCTCGAAGGCCTATGGCGAAGCAAGACGACGCGCCGTAGCCTGAAGCACGTCCAGCTTGGCCTCCAGCCGCTCCCTGTCTCTCTGTCTAGATAACGGATACCAGTGCTGCATAAATGCAAGGAATTTGAAGAGGGAGTCAGACGCCTGCCTCGGAAAAATCCTCTCTATCACCATCTTATTGCGGGTCGTCCAAAGGGTCCAGGTCATAGCGGCAAAGATCAGCCAAAATAATCGTCGGCGGCGGCCAGTTTGGTTGGCCCTGCGGTGTAGGAACTCCGCGAGGTCCTGGGCCTCCCACTCGGGCCCCAGTGCCTCCCGTATGAATTCCCACATGTTCCGTGCCGCCGTGCACGAGAACATGATGTGGGTCGTCGTCTCCGCTACGGAGCATAATGGGCATAGGCCTTTGCCTGGCCTATGCCGCTTACGCACCTCTGTCCCCGAGGGGAGCCGGTTACGAAGTAGCTGCCACACAAAGATCTTTATCTTCAGCGGCATGGGAGCCTTCCATAATGGCGACAACTAGGGTGTTGGTGGCGCACGGCATAGCGCGTGATATGCCGTTTTGACCGAAAATTCCCGCGAAGGGGATATACGCCAAGCCACTGTGTCCGGGTAATCCTGGAGCCCCTTTGGCAAGGCGTCTAGCAGGTGTTGCCACTCGGCCGTTTCAATCGGGCTGAATGTTTGACTGAACCTAAGGTCCCATTGGGCCTGGCGGAAGGCGTTCGAGACTAGGAGGGTAGGGTCGGTGCAGATGGAGAACAGGGTAGGGAATGTCGCCCTGAGTGGCTCATCCCCGACCCATGGGTCTAGCCAGAACTGGATCCCCTAACCATTCCCAATATTAAATGAGATGCCAAGGCGAATCTCATCCTTTATCTTCTGGATAGCACGCCAGAATTGGGATCCTCCCGCGCGAGAGCAAGCAAGGAGTGGCTCACCCCTTAGGTATTTCGCCTGAAGGAGTTGCAACCACAGGCCTCCCTCGCTACGAAGGATCCTCCAGACCCAGCGTAGCATGAGGGCATTATTCATTACGCGAGAGGCCGTGATCCCTAACCGCCCTTGCTCCTTGGGAAAGCAGATGTCAGCCCACTTGACCATGTGGTACTTCTGGTGACCATCGGCAGCCTGCCAGAAGAACCTGGCGAGTTCCTTGTCGAAGGAGCTATGAACGCTCTCCGGCGGGATATACAGGCCCATCATGAACATGGGTAAGCTAGTCAGGTTCGCACCAATGAGGATCGTTTTGCTTCCCTTGGAGGTGAAACGACCTCGTCAAGGTTCGGCCTTCGAGGCCACGTGGCCGACTAATGGGCCGAATCCTGATACCGGGATTCTCGACTCGGCTAGGAGCATCCCCAAGTAAGTTGTGGGGAACGCCGCCAGCCTGCAATTCAGGTTGTCGGCAATCCATAGCTGCTCCTCGGGCGAGTAGCCAAGTATAAAGACTTCGCTTTTATCGAAGTTGATCTTTAGTCCCGACATCGATTCAAAGCAGAGCAGAAGGAGTTTCAAGCTCATGATGTCCATGCCGGATCCCTCGACCATGATCATGGTATCATCCGCGTACTGGAGGTGAGTGACTTCTTGATAACCCACAAGTGTAGGGGATCGTTTGTAGACTTTTTCGATAAGTAAGAGTGTCGAACCCAACGAGGAGCTAAAGCTAGAATTAGTATTCTCTCAAGTTCTATCGACCACCGATACAACTCTACGCACGCTAATGCTTGCTTTAACTAGAACAAGTATCAAACTACTTCGCGGGAATAAAACTAGAAGTACTTTGCAAGAATAAAACTACGAGTACTTTGCAAGAAAATAAACTTAGTAGTGTAGTAGCAAGCTTTTGTAACACAAGAGAAAGATTGTCCATAGGCAACTGAATATGATACAATAGTTACTTGTTATATGCAATGAGGGAGAGGCATGAGCTAACATACTTTCTCTACTTGGATCATATGCACTTATGATTGGAACTCTAGCAAGCATCCGTAACTACTAAAGATTATTAAGGTAAAACCCAACCATAGCATTAAGTATCAAGTCCTCTTTACTCCCATACGCAACAACCCACCTACTCGGGTTTATGCTTCTGTCACTCAAGCAACCCACCATAGGCAAATCATGAACATATTGCAACACCCTATAGCGGGGATCCCTCACGCTTGCGCGACACGGAGGGCACCATAGGACAGCACCATATCAACATACAACTCACATCCATAACATCATACCACAATTACCCCGTTGGACAAAAGAGATCTACTCAAACATCATAGGATAACCAAATATCATTGGGAAATAATATATGGAGTTTAGCACCATGTTTAAGTATAGATTACAGCGGGGAAGAGAGGTGTTACACCGTTGCATAGAGGGGGAGAGAGTTGGTGTTAACGGCAGCAAGATTGTTGATGTAGATCGCCGTCACGATGATTGCCCCGGCGGCGTTCCGGCGCCACCGGGAGAGAGGGGGAGAGAGCCCCCTCCTTCTTCTTTTTCCTTGGCCTCCCCCTAGATGGGAGGAGAGTTCCCCCTCTGGTCCATGGCCTCCTTGGTGGCGGAGGGGCGGGAGCCCCTCCGAGATTGGATCTCCCTCTCTGTTCTCTTCTATTTCGCATTCCGTTTTCTGGGCAAAAACTGTTTCTTATATTCCCAGAGATCCATAACTCCGATCGGGCTGAAATTTTGAGGGGATTTTTATCCAAAAATTTGCTTTCTTGCGCCCGAAGGAGAGCCCCAACCGATATACGAGGTGAGCACGGTCCACCAGGCCGCGTTTGGGCCCTGGCCCACGCCCTGGTGTACCGTGCTCGCTGTGGGCCTCCGTTTGCGATGATTACACTTCTCAAAATTCACAAATATTCCAAAAAAATATGCGTAAATTTTTATCGCGTTTGGACTTCGTTTGATATGGATATTCTGCGAAACAAAAAACACAAAAAAAACAGGAACTGGCACTGGACACTGGATCAATAGGTTAGTCCAATAAATCATATAAATTGTTGCCAAAAGTATGTGAAAGTTGTATAATATTGGCATGAAACAATCAAAAATTATAGATACGAAGGAGACGTATCACTCCTCCTCTAGGGATGAGGTGGCCGACCACCCCTTTAAGGTGTCCCGCCATCTGGGCTTTGTCAAGAATACCGGCCAGGACGTCAATGTCGAGGTTAAAAAGAAGGGGAGAAATAGGGTCCCCCTATTTTACCCCAGCCGAGGAGGAGAAATAAGGTCCCACCTCGTCGTTGATGTTAATGGCCATCTTGATGGACGAACCATCTGCATAATCCATGAGCACCATCTGTCATCGAAGCCTCGGCGGTTCAACACCAGCCTCAAGAAGGACCAGTCCAGACGGTCATAAGCCTTCTGAAAATCAAACTTGAGGAAAACGCCTTTATTACCCCGTGAGTGGACCTCATGAGCAATTTCATGGAGGGCTAAGATCCCGTCATGAATCCGACGACCCTTCAAGAACGTTGTCTGAAGGGGGTGATCAAGCCGCTCCGCCACGGGGGCTAGCTGAGTCGCACAAACTTTAGACAAAATGCGTTCCAGCACATTGATCACTGTAATAGGCCTAAAGTGCCTAATATCCGTCGCCCCAACTATTTTGGGGATCAGGGTAATCACGATGTAGTTGATCCGAACCATGTCGAAGGTCCCAATGTAGAATTCATGGAACATTGGCATGATCACCGGTTTTCTTATATTTCAGAATTTCTGGAAGAAAACCACTGGCAACCCATCTGGACCCGGGGCCGAGCCAGCCTTCATAGAGGTGATCCCCTTGCCAACCTCTTCCTCCGAGAAAGGAAGGGTAAGCTCCGAGTTCTCGGCATCCGATACTCGTTCGGCGGGAGGCCAGAAGTTGTCGGAAATTGAGACACTGCTACGGGATGCCGTCGAGAATAGCTCCTTGTAGGAGTAAATATGGGACCGGATCTCGTCCGGATGCTCTAGGAGGTTTTCACCCTCCCAGAGACACGGAATAGCGCATCTACGCCGCCGACCATTAGCAATCGCCTGGAAGTATGCGGTATTAGCCTCACCTTGGAGGAGCCACTTATGGCCTCCTCGATGCTGTCAGAATAGCTCCTCGCTCTTATAGATCTCCATAAGCGAGGTCTCAAGGGCGTAGCGCCTCAGCCAGTCATCGGCCGAGATGCCCACTGAGTCAGCCAGCGCATCGAGGTCTTTAATCTGGGCAAGAAGCGTCGCCTTACGCGCTCTAGATTCAGCGCCCAGGTTGCACCCCACCAGCGCATAAACTGGCAGGTCAGATGCGAACAGTGGTGTCATATGTCCGTCGCACAGTAAGCCCGAGCCAGTGTAGCCACGGCCTCCGGCCAATGTTGCCGCACCATCTCCATGAACCCTGGTTGGCTTAACCAGCTCTCGTCAAAGTGGAACCTCCCCGGTTGAGGGGGGGCATCGTCCCCTGATGAGAATAGCAGTGGGACATGGTCAGAGCCTATCCGTGTGACCACCCTAAGCGAACATAGCGGGAACATGGCCTCCCACTACATCGAGACGAATACCCTATCCAACACACTCCGGATAGGGTCCACCTGTTTATTGGTCCAAGTGAATCTCACCCCTACTCATGCAACCTCTTGCAGAGCTAGGTCGGCAATGTAGTCGTTGAACATGCGCATCCGCCCCCGGTCCACGTTCCGGGAGCTCTTATCTTCCACCTGCCGAATAAGGTTGAAGTCGCCTGCAACCACTACAAGTGTATTGCAGCGGTCCACCTTATCCTGAAGCTCGGCCAAGAATTCCGCCGACCTACTATGGTCAGCCGGGCCGTAGACAATGATCACCTCCCAACTCAGGTTCACACGTCGGTCCGTGATGGACATGCTAAGGAAGAACTCCCCTCGGTCTATGTCCTCTACCGAGAACACGTCCTCCCGGACCCCAAGCAGGATACCCCCCTAGAGGCCTGCTGCGGGTAGCCACTGCCACGTGAACGTGTGGTGGGAGAGGCGCTGGAGTTCCTGGATGGAAAAGTCCTGACGGATGGTCTCTTGCAAGCCCACAATATCAATCCTTCTTGTCTAATGTAATCGATCAGCTGTCGCTTCCGACATAGGTGTCCGAAGCCCCGAATGTTTCAACATAGGAGCTTCATGATGGAACCATGGTCGGGGAACTAGAGGGCCCCACATGTGGGCCGAGCTAGCCCGACCGCCACCTGCGGATCGGGGGACCTGTTTGGCCGGACGTCCGCGACGCCCCTTCCTAGTGGGGGCATCTACGGTGTCGGAGTTGGAGTCCCGTGTAGGGAGGCCGGCACTAGCGTCACGGCCCTCCATCCATTGCTCAGAGGGATGGAGGCGTGTGGAAGGCCTGCCTCGCAGCACCCTGCCTACTGCAGGGTCGCCACCTCCAGTCGATGTTGGGCCAGGGATACCCACCGGGGCCTCGACCCTGGGCTCTCTATGCCCGGGGTCGTCCGGGGTGGGATGCACCGAAGGCGCGTCACCTCCAGGAGCAGTGTGGGTCCTGTCAGCTTCAGCCCGACGCTCTTCACAAGCCCGGGCCTCTGCTAACACCCCATCCAGCCGCTCCTTAGCACAGATAGTCGAAATATGCTCCATGCACGGCCCCTTCTCTCCTCGGAACACAATATCACAATCGGACGCCACCTCACCCAGGTGTGCAAGTGCAACAGATCCAAGAATCACAAAACTAGAGTCAGAGCAATGTGAACTAGGGTTCTCCAGGGGGATACCTGGTGGAAGATCACGAGCCGCCACGCGCATGGTCACCTTTTCCGCGATGGTCGGGATCCGTCCGTCAGCCATAGCCCTTGTGCCCGAGAGACGGGCGCTCTGTCGGGCGGCGACCGATGGGGAGGCGGCCGACTGCGGCCTGGGGCCAGCAGCGGGGGATACGATGTCGACCGCGGCCGGCCCAAGTTCTGACGGTGGCGGAGTGGCGGGGAACAGCGTAGGGGATGTTGAAAATATGCCCTAGAGGCAATAATAAAGTGGTTATTATTATATTTCCTTGTTCATGATAATCGTTTATTATCCATGCTATAATTGTATTGATTGGAAACTCAAATTCATGTGTGGATACATAGACAACACTGTGTCCCAAGTATGCCTCTAGTAGACTAGCTCGTTGATCAAAGATGGTTAAGGTTTCCTAGCCAGACATGAGATGTCATTTGATAATGGGATCACATCATTAGGAGAATGATGTGATGGACAAGACCCAAACTATGAACGTAGCATATGATCGTGTCAGTTTATTGCTATAGTTTTCTGCATGTCAAGTATCTGTTCCTATGACCATGAGATCATGCAACTCACTGACACCGAAGGAATACCTTGTGTGTATCAAACGTCGCAATGTAGCTGGGTGACTATAAAGACGCTCTACAGGTATCTCCGAAGGTGTCTGTTGAGTGGGCATGGATCAAGACTGGGATTTGTTACTCCGTGTGATGGAGAGGTATCTCAGGGCCCACTCGGTAATACAACATCACGGTAAGCCTTGGAAGCAAAGTGACTAAAGTGTTAGCAACGGGATCTTGTATTACGGAACGAGTAAAGAGACTTGCCAGTAACGAGATTGAACTTGGTATAGAGATACCGACGATCGAATCTCGGGCAAGTAACATACCGAAGAACAAAGGGAACAGCATACGGGATTAACTGAATCCTTGACATAGAGGTTCAACCGATAAAGATCTTCATAGAATATGTAGGAATCAATATGGGTATCCAGGTCCCGCTATTGGTTATTGACCGTAGAGGTGTCTCAGTCATGTCTACATAGTTCTCGAACCCGCAGGGTCTGCACACTTAACGTTCAGTGACGTTTCGGTAGTATTGAGTTATGTATGGTGGTGACGGAAGGTTGTTTGGAGTCCCGGATGAGATCCCGGACGTCACGAGGAGCTCCGGAATGGTCCAGAGGTAAAGATTGATATATAGGAAAGTGGTGTTTGAACTCCGGAAAATTTTCGGGCATTTTCGGCAGTGTACCGGGAGTGACGAATGGGTTCCGGGGGTCCACCAAGTGGGGCCCACACACCCCAAGGGGCCACATGGGCCTTAGTGGTGGCGCACCAGCCCCTAGTGGGCTGGGCGGCCAGCCCAAGAGGGCCTATGCGCAGGAGAAAGAGGAGAGGGGGAGGAGTCCTAATCGCAGGAGGACTCCTCCCACGCCCACCTCCTAGTTGGAGGTGGACTCCTCCACCTCCTGGTTAGCCCGACCCTAGGAGAGGAACCCTAGGGCACCAGCCCCTTCCCCTCCCTCCTATATATATTGGAGGGGAGAGAGGGCAGCCGCACCCAAACCCTAAGCCACGGTGCAGCCCTCTCTCCCCACTAGATCGTCTCCCCCTAGTTTCGGCGGTGCTTAGGCGAAGCCCTGCCGGAATAGCTCCACCACCACCGTCGCCGCGCCGTCGCATTGCCGGAGTTCTCATCTACCTCTCCGATCCCTCTTGCTAGATCAAGAAGGTGGAGATCGTCATCGAGCTGTACGTGTGCTGAACGCGGAGGTGTCGTCCGTTCGGCGCTAGATCGGGACGAATCGTGATTGGATCGCGGGACGGCTAGCGATTTGGATCGCGAAGACGTTCGACTACATCAACCGCGTTTCTTAACGCTTCCCGCTTAGCGATCTACAAGGGTATGTAGATCCACTCTCCCTCTCGTAGATGCTCATCACCATGGATAGATCTTGCGTGTGCGTAGGAAAAATTTTGTTTCCCATGCAACGTTCCCCAACAGTGGCTTCAAGAGCTAGGTCTATGCGTAGATGAGATCACGAGTAGAACACAAAGGAGTTTGTGGGCGTTGATGCTCAGATTGCTTCCTCCCTTGGTCTTTTCTTGATTCAGCGGTATTGTGGGATGAAGCAGCCCTGACCAACCTTACTCGTCCACGTACGAGAGATCGGTTCCATCGACTGACATGTGACTTTGTTGCATAAAGATGGCTGGCGGGTGTCTGTCTCTCCTACTCTAGTTGGATCGGATTCGATAAAGGCGGTCCTTGAGAAGGTTGAATAGCAATTTGTGTATCACCGTTGTGGTTTTGCGTAGGTAAGAATCGTTCTTGCTAGATACCCGTAGCAGCCACGTAAAACATGCAACAACAATTAGAGGATGTCTAACTTGTTTTTGCAGGGTATGTTGTGATGTGATATGGACAATTACATGATGAGATATATGTGATGTATGAGATGATCATGTTTTGTATAGAATATCAAGACTTGCATGTCGATGAGTACGGCAACCGGCAGGAGCCATAGGGTTGTCTTTAATTTATTTTCGCCGTTTCTGCTTTACTTTATCGCTATGAGTTAGCAATAGTTGTAGAAGCAATAGTTGGCGCGACAACCTCATGGCGACACGTTGATGGAGATCATGGTGTCATGCCGGTGACGATGGAGATCATGCCGGTGCTTTGGAGATGGAGATCAAAAGCACAAGTTCATGGCCATATCATGTCACTTATGATTTGCATGTGATGTTAATCCTTTTATGCATCTTATTTTGCTTAGGACGACGGTAGCATTATAAGGTGATCCCTCACTAAAATTTCAAGATAAAATTGTGTTCTCCCCGAGTGTGCACCGTTGCGAAAGTTCATCGTTTCGAGACACCACGTGATGATCGGGTGTGATAGACTCTACGTTCACATACAACGGGTGCAAGCCAGTGTTGCACGTGTAGAACACTCGGGTTAAACTTGACGAGCCTAGCATGTACAGACATGGCCTCAGAACACAAGAGACCGAAAGGTCGAACATGAGTCATATAGTAGATATGATCAACATGAAGATGTTCACCATTAAAACCACCTCATCTCACGTGATGATCGGACTTGGGTTGGTGAATTTGGATCATGTATCACTCAGATGACCGGAGGGATGTCAATTTGAGTGGGAGTGTTTAAGTAATTTGATTAACTAAACTCATTATCTTGAACAATAGTCTTGGTAACCTTTGCAAATTTATGTTGTAGATCAATGACTCGCGCAGTAGTTCCCGTGAATTTCAATGCATTCCTAGAGAAAGCCAAGTTGAAAGATGATGGAAGTAACTTTGTAGACTGGGCCCGTAATCTAAGGATTATCCTCACGGCTTCCCAAAAGTCTTATGTCCTTGATGCACCGCTTGGTGACCACCCGCTCCCATGTCGTCTGAAGACGTTGTGAACGCCTGGGAGGCACGTTCTGGAGATTAATCAATAGTTCAATGTGCAATGTTGTATGGCTTAGAACCGGGACTTCAAAGACGTTTTGAACGTCATTGAGCATATGAGATGTTCCAGGAGTTGAAGTTTATCTTTGAGAAGAATGCCCGGATCGAGAGGTGTGAGACCTCCGATAAGTTCTATGCTTGCAAGATGGAGGAGAACGGGTTTGTCAGTGAACGTATACTAAGAATGTCTGGGTATTCGAACCGTCTAACTAAGTTAGGGATGCCCCTTCCGCCGGAGGCGATCACTGACAGAGTTCTTCAATCATTGCCACCTAGCTACAAGAGCTTCGTGATGAACTATAACATGCAAGGGATGAACAAGTCAGTCGCCGAGCTGTTTGCGATGCTGAAAGTTGTTGAGTCTAAAATCTAGAAAGAGCATCAAGTGTTGATGGTCAATAAAACCACTAGTTTCAAGAAGAATGGCAAGGGCAAGAAGGGTAACTCCAAGAAGAGTGGCAAAGCAGTTGCCCCTCCCGTGAAGAAACCCAAAGCTGGACCCAAGCCAGAAACTGAGTGCTTTCATTGCAAGGGAACTGGTCACTGGAAGCGGAACTGCCCAAAGTATCTGGCCGACAAGAAGGCGGCCAACACCAAACAAGATATATATGATATACATGTTATTGATGTGTACCTTACCAACTCTCGTTGTAGTGCCTGGGTATTTGATACCGGTTCGGTTGCTCACATTTGCAACTCAAAGCAGGGACTACAGAATAGATGGAGGCTGGCTAAGGACGAAGTGACGATGCGCGTGGGAAATGGTTCCAAGGTTGATGTGATCGCCGTCGGCACGCTCGCTCTTCGATTACCATCGGGATTAGTGATGAACCTGAATAATTGTTATTTAGTGCATGTGTTAAGCATGAACATTATATCTGGATCTTGTTTATTGCGAGACAGTTACTCATTTAAATCAGAGAATAATGGTTGTTCTATTTATATCAGTAATATCTTTTATGGTCATGCACCCAATGAGAGGGGTTTATTCTTATTGAATCTCGATAGTGACGATACACATGTTCATAACATTGATGCCAAAAGATGTAGAGTTGATAATGATAGTACCACTTTCTTGTAGCACTACCGCTTAGGTCATATTGGTGTAAAATGCATGAAGAAGCTCCATGCTGCTGGACTTTTGGAGTCACTTGATTTTGAATCGCTTGACACATGTGAACCATGCCTCATGGGCAAGATGACTAAGACCCCATTTTCTGGAACAATGGAACAGGCAAATGACTTGTTGGAAATCATACATACTGATGTGTGCGGTCTAATGAGCATTGAGGCGCGCGGTGGATATCGTTACTTTCTCACCTTCACTGATGACTTGAGTAGATATGGGTATATTTACTTAATGAAACACAAGTCTGAAACGTTTGAAAAGTTCAAGCAATTTCAGAGTGAAGTTGAGAATCATCGTAACAAGAAGATTAAATCCCTACGATCTGATCGAGGAGGAGAATATCTGAGTTATGAGTTTGGCAGTCACTTAAGAAAATGTGGAATTGTTTCCCAATTGACACCGCCTGGAACACCATAGCGTAATGGTGTGTCCGAACGTCGTAATCGAACCTTATTGGATATGGTGCGTTCTATGATGTCTCTTGCCAATTTGCCACTATCGTTTTGGGGTTATGCATTAGAGATAGCTGCATTCACTTTAAATAGGGCACCATCGAAATCCGTTGAGGCGACGTCATATGAACTGTGGTTTGGCAAGAAACCAAAGTTGTCGTTTCTTAAAGTTTGGGGATGTGATGCTTATGTCGAAAAGCTTTAGCCCGAAAAGCTGGAACCCAAAGCGAAGAAATGCGTCTTCATAGGATACCCAAAAGAGACAGTTGGGTATACCTTCTATCTCAGATCCGAAGGCAAAGTGTTTGTCGCTAAAAACGGAACATTTCTTGAGAAAGAGTTTCTCTCGAAAGAATTGAGTGGGAGGAAGATAGAACTTGATGAGGTTGTTGAACCTTTGTTTCAACCAGAGAGTAGCACAGCACAGAAAGATGTTTCTGTGGAGCCTACGTCAGTTGAAGAGGAAGTTAATGATGATGATCATGAAGCTTCAGATCAAGTTACTATCGAACCTCGTAGGTCGACAAGGACGTGTACTGCCCCTGAGTGGTACGGCAACCCTGTCTTAGAGGTCATGTTGTTGGATAACGATGAACCTATGAGCTATGGAGAAGCAATGATGGGCCCGGATTCCAACAAATGGTTAGAGGCCATGAATTCCGAGATGGGATCCATGTATGAAAACAAAGTATGGACTTTGGAAGTATTACCTGAAGGGCGAAAGGCCATTCAGAACAAATGGATCTTTAAGAGGAAGACGGACGCGGACGGTAATGTCACTGTCTATAAAGCTCGACTTGTGGCAAAGGGTTTTTCACAAGTTCAAGGAGTTGACTACGATGAGACCTTCTCACCCGTAGCGATGCTTAAGTCCGTCAGAATCATGTTAGCAATAGCTGCATTTTTCAATTATGAAATTTGGCAGATGGATGTCAAAACAGCGTTCCTTAACGGTTTCCTTAAGGAAGAGTTGTATATGATACAACCAGAAGGTTTTGTCGATCCAGAGAATGCTAACAAAGCTTGCAAACTCCAGCGATCCATTTATGGACTGGTGCAAGCATCTCGGAGTTGAAATCTTCGCTTTGATGAGGTGATCAAAGCGTTCTGGTTTATACAAGTTTACGGAGAAGCTTGTATTTACAAGAAAGTGAGTGGGAGCTCTATAGCGTTTCTAATATTATATGTGGATGACATATTGCTGATTGGAAACAATATAGAAATGTTGGAAAGCGTGAAGGAATATTTGAACAAGAGTTTTTCAATGAAGGGCCTAGGAGAAGCTGCTTTCATATTAGGCATCAAGATCTATAGAGATAGATCGAGACGCTTAATAGGACTTTCACAGAGCACATACCTTGACAAAGTTTTGAAGAAGTTCAAAATGGATCAGTCCAAGAAGGGGTTCTTGCCTATATTGCAAGGTGTGAACTTGAGTAAGACTCAATGCCCAGTGACTGCAGAAGATAGAGAAAAGATGAGTGGCATCCCCTCTGCTTCAGCCATAGGCTCTATCATGTATGCAATGCTGTGCACAAGACCCGATGTCAGCCTTGCCATAAGTATGGCCAGTAGGTTTCAAAGTGATCCGGGAATGGAGCACTGGACGGCGGTCAAGAATATCCTTAAGTACCTGAAAAGGACTAAGGAGATGTTTCTCGTTTATGGAGGTGATCAAGAGCTCGTCGTAAAGGGTTACGTCGATGCAAGCTTTGACACTGATCCGGATGACTCTAAGTCTCAAACCGGATACGTATTTATTCTCAATGGGGGAGCGGTAAGCTGGTGCAGTTCCAAGCAGAGTGTGGTAGCTGATTCTACATGCGAAGCGGAGTACATCGCTGCCTCGGAGGTGGTGAAGGAAGGTGTCTCGATGAAGGAGTTCATGACAGATCTTGGAGTAGTGCCCAGTGCACTGAACCCAATGACTCTGTTCTGTGACAACACTGGTGCCATTGCTCTGGCCAAGGAACCAAGGTTTCACAAGAGGACCAGACACATAAAGAGACGCTTCAATTCCATCCGCGATTACATCAAAGAGGAGGACATAAATATTTGCAAAGTACACACGGATCTGAATGTCGCAGACCCGTTGACTAAACCTCTTCCAAGGGCTAAGCATGATCAACACCAGAACTGTATGGGTGTTAGATTCATTACAATGTAAATCACATAGTGATGTCAGCTAGATTATTGAATCTAGTGCAAGTGGGAGACTGTTGGAAATATGCCCTAGAGGCAATAAAAAAGTGGTTATTATTATATTTCCTTGTTCATGATAATCGTTTATTATCCATGCTATAATTGTATTGATTGGAAACTCAAATGCATGTGTGGATACATAGACAACACTGTGTCCCTAGTATGCCTATAGTAGACTAGCTCGTTGATCAAAGATGGTCATGGTTTCCTAGCCATAGACATGAGATGTCATTTGATTATGGGATCACATCATTAGGAGAATGATGTGATGGAAAAGACCCAAACTATGAACGTAGAATATGATCGTGTCAGTTTATTGCTATAGTTTTCTGCATGTCAAGTATCTGCTCCTATGACCATGAGATCATGCAACTCACTGACACCGGAGTAATACCTTGTGTGTATCAAACGTCACAACGTAACTGGGTGACTATAAAGATGCTCTACAGGTATCTCCAAAGGTGTCTGTTGAGTGGGCATGGATCAAGACTGGGATTTGTTACTCTGTGTGACAGAGAGGTATCTCAAGGCCCACTCGGTAATACAACATCACGATAAGCCTTGCAAGCAAAGTGACTAAAGTGTTAGCCACGGAATCTTGTATTACGGAACGAGTAAAGAGACTTGCCGGTAACGAGATTGAACTAGGTATAGAGATACCGAAGAACAAAGGGAACAGCATACGGGATTAACTGAATCCTTGACATAGAGGTTCAACCGATAAAGATCTTCGTAGAATATGTAGGAACCAATATGGGCATCCAGGTCCCGCTATTGGTTATTGACCGTAGAGGTGTCTCGGTCATGTCTACATAGTTCTCGAACCCGCAGGGTCTGCACACTTAACGTTCTGTGACGTTTCGGTAGTATTGAGTTATTTATGGTGGTGACCGAAGGTTGTTTGGAGTCCCGGATGAGATCCCAGGCGTCACGAGGAGAACCGGAATGGTCCGGAGGTAAAGATTGATATATAGGAAAGTGGTGTTTGAACTCCGGAAAAGTTTCGGGCATTTTCGGCAGTGTACCGGGTGTGACGAATGGGTTCCGGGGGTCCACCAAGAGTGGCCCACACACCCCAAGGGGCCACATGGGCCTTAGTGGTGGCGCACCAGCCCCTAGTGGGCTGGGCGGCCAGCCCAAGAGGGCCTATGCGCAGGAGAAAGAGGAGAGGGGGAGGAGTCCTAATCGCAGGAGGACTCCTCCCACGCCCACCTCCTAGTTGGAGGTGGACTCCTCCACCTCCTGGTTCGGCTGACCCTAGGGGACGAACCCTAGGGCGCCAGCCCCTTCCCCTCCCTCCTCTATATATTGGAGGGGAGAGAGGACAGCCGCACCCAAACCCTAAGCCACGGTGCAGCCCTCTCTCCCCACTAGATCGTCTCCCCCTAGTTTCGGCGGTGCTTAGGCGAAGCCCTGCCGGAATAGCTCCACCACTACCGTCGCCGCACCGTCATGCTGCCGGAGTGCTAATCTACCTCTCCGCTTCCTCTTGCTGGATCAAGAAGGCGGAGATCGTCATCGAGCTGTACGTGTGCTGAACGTGGAGGTGCCGTCCGTTCGGCACTAGATCGGGACGGATCGTGATTGGATCGCGGGACGGCTAGTGATTTGGATCGCGAAGACGTTCGACTACATCAATCGCGTTTCTTAACGCTTCCCGCTTAGCGATCTACAAGGGTATGTAGATCCACTCTCCCTCTCGTAGATGCTCATCACCATGGATAGATCTTGCGTGTGCGTAGGAAAATATTGTTTCCCATGCAACGTTCCCCAACAGGGGACCACAAGGTCGGTGCAGGTGGGGGTCCCAGGCGAGCGGGTGTAGCAGACTGCCCCGGGAGACCACGGGGATGATGGAGGGTACACATCCATCCCCGGGCTCCTGGTGCCATCCTCCATGGGCCCGCCCTCAGCAACCGTCCCCGCCGAAGCCGAACGACCGGAAGGGGCCTGAGCGGGCCCAGAGGGAGAGTAGTCATCCCCCGAGTCAGCGGAGGAGCCCTCGGACTGCTCCCCCTCCCCTCACCCTCCGGGCCCTCCTCCCCCACAGAAGGCGGCGGAGGAGGGTCAGCGGCCATCCGCCCCTCCAGCTCATCCAGGTCAAGCTCGTAGGAGAGCCGAACCCCCTTCGGCCCCCCGAAGTAGAAGACCAGAGAAAGGCCCTCAACGTCCGCCAGCGACTGGCAAAGGATCTCGACATGAGCCGGGCCATCACCGGCCAGGGAATCCACGTCAACCGTCAGTAGCTTGCCCACCGGCTCCGAGACTGCCTTAAGGATGTGGTCACGTTTGCCCCCTTGGGGGAGCCCGTAGATAAAGATCCAGGCCCATTCAAGGGGAGGAACCAGGTCCGGGGTTGCTTCCGCCTTTTTGATGGAGATCAGGAACTTGTTGATGGGGCACTTGATGATGTCGCGGGTGCACACGTTGAGCATCTCAGCGGATGGGAATGGGACAGAGAAGACCAGAGGGGCCGTCTCCGACACCACCCATGAGAAGGAGCTTCCACTTTAATCTCCAATGTAGGCAGAGAGCTCCTCCTTGATGACCTCAGCTATGACTATCACAGAAGGGGGAGGCTCCTGCCCCTGCACAAGGCATACGGTGGCGAGGTGGGGCCTGGGAGGCGGGACGTCAAGGGTGGCGTCGACAAAGTAGAATCCACCCTCGCCTGGTGTCCTGTACCCGAGGAAGGCCAGTGTCGAGGGGCACCTGGGAGGGGCCTCGCACTCCGTCCGGAAGTGCCCAGCACAGCCGCAGTTGAAGCACATGGTCTCTTCCCGGGTCCGGTGGCGACCGTCCGGGGGCAGGGGCACCCGGAACCTCCTGCTCTGGCCCCCTGCCAGGGGACAGTCCTCGCGGCCCCTTCGCAGTAGCAGCACCATCAGCACCAAGCGCCCGCTTCTTCTTCTTGTTTTTCTTCTTCCGTGATAGGGGAGCGATAGTTCCCGCCTCCGTCCGCCGAGGGGGAGAGCCACGGGAAGACACCGACGCGCGCTGTCGCCTGTCACGGGAGTACACGCGTGCCGCCGAGTCCGAGCCATGGCGGCCGCGCCGATCCTCGCCCCCCACACGGCGGTCCTCATTGCGGGCACTCGACCCCGGATCAGACCGCTCCCGGTCCTGTCAGGAGCTGCCCAAGGCCGGGGGGCGGCGGTGTAGCTCGTCACAGAGGTCCGCCTCCCGGCGAAGGTCGTCATCATGCGCCCGAGCAGCCGCCTCCCGGCGGCGCGCACCGGCCGAACCCGGCAGTGGCAGGCGGGGGTCGCGCAAGGAGAGCAAGCCGCACCCCGTCCATCCTTGGGCACATCCGCCGGCATGGAGGCCCGGCCATCGGCGTCATCCCTAGCCTCCCAAGCCGGAGGTGGCCGGTAATGTTGGAAATATGCCCTAGAGCTAATAATAAATTAGTTATTATTATATTTCCTTGTTCATGATAGTCGTTTATTATCCATGCTATAATTGTATTGATTGGAAACTCAAATACATGTGTGGGTACATAGACAACACAGTGTCCCTAGTATGCCTCTAATAGACTAGCTCGTTGATCAAAGATGGTCAAGGTTTCCTAGCCATAGACATGAGATGTCATTTGATAACGGGATCACATCATTAGGAGAATGATGTGATGGACAAGACCCAAACTATAAACATAGCATATGATCGTGTCAGTTTATTGCTATAGTTTTCTGCATGTCAAGTATCTGTTCCTATGACCATGAGATCATGCAACTCACTGACACCGGAGGAGTACCTTGGGTGTATCAAACGTCGCAACGTAACTGGGTGACTATAAAGGTGCTCTACAGGTATCTCCGAGGGTGTCTGTTGGGTTGGCATGGATCAAGACTGGGATTTGTTACTCCATGTGACGGAGAGGTATCTCAGGGCCCACTCGGTAATACAACATCACTATGAGCCTTGCAAGCAATGTGACTAAAGAGTTAGCCACGGGATCTTGTATTATGGAACGAGTAAACAGACTTGCCGGTAACGAGATTGAACTAGGTATAGAGATACCGACGATCGAATCTCGGGCAAGTAACATACCGAAGAACAAAGGGAACTGCATACGAGATTAACTGAATCCTTGACATAGAGGTTCAACCGATAAAGATCTTCGTAGAATATGTAGGAACCAATATGGGCATCCAGGTCCCGCTATTGTTTATTGACCGTAGAGGTGTCTCGGTCATGTCTACATAGTTCTCGAACCCGCAGGGTCTGCACACTAAACGTTCGGTGACGTTTCGGTAGTATTGAGTTATGTATGTTGGTGACCGAAGGTTGTTCGGAGTCCCATATGAGATCCCGGACATCACGAGGAGCTCCGTAATGGTCCGGAGGTAAAGATTTATATATGGGAAGTCATATTTTGGCTACCGGAAAAGTTTCGGGATTTTCCGGTATTGTACCGGGAAGCTTCTAGAAGGTTCCGGAAACTTCCGGAGGAGTCCGGAAATCCACCAAGGGTTCCACCACGTCCCAAGGGTTTGCATGGGCTGAGGGGAGGCGCCCTGGCCTTATTGGGCCAGGCGCACAAGTCCCTCAAGGCCCATGTGGCTTGGGAGAGGTGGAAAGTCCACCTGGTTTTGGAAAGGGAGGGAATTGGACTAGGAGTCCAACTCCTCCCCCTTGGCTGCGCCCTAGGGCTAGGAGGGGCTGATCTCCACGCCCCTCCACCTATATATAGAGGGGAGGGGGCGCCCCAAGAGCACACACAAAGCCCTTGGTGCCCCTCTCTCTCCCTAGATCGTTTTCTCCTCCGTTCGCAGTTTCGGTAGCGCTAGGCGTAGCCCTGCCGGGATAGCACTCATCTACCTCTCCATCCTCTCTTGCTGGATCAAGAAGGCGGAGATCGTCATCGAGCTGTACGTGTGCTGAACGCGGAGGTGCCATCCGTTCGGCGCTAGATCGGAAGGACCGCGACTGGATCGCGGGACGGATCGTGATTGGATCGCGGGACGGATCGTGATTGGATCGCGGGACGGCTTGCGATTTGGATCGCGAAGACGTTCGACTACATCAATCGCGTTTCTCAACGCTTCCCGCTTAGCGATCTACAAGGGTATGTAGATCCACTCTCCCTCTCGTAGATGCTCATCACCATGGATAGATCTTGCGTTTGCATAGGAAAAAATTTGTTTCCCATGCAACGTTCACCAACAGTGGCATCATGAGCTAGGTCTATGCGTAGATGACATCACGAGTAGAACACAAAGGAGTTTGTGGGCGTTGATGCTCAGATTTCTTCCTCCCTTGGTCTTTTCTTGATTCGGCGGTATTGTGGGATGAAGCGTCCCGGACCAACCTTACTCGTACGCTTACGAGAGACCGGTTCCATCGACTGACATGTGACTTTGTTGCATAAAGATGGCTGGCGGGTGTCTGTCTCTCCTACTCTAGTTGGATCAGATTCGACAAAGGCGGTCCTTGAGAAGGTTGAATAGCAATTTGTGTATCACCGTTGTGGTTTTGCGTAGGTAAGAATCGTTCTTGCTAGATACCCGTAGCAGCCACGTATAACATGCAACAACAATTAGAGGACGTCTAACTTGTTTTTGCAAGGTATGTTGTGATGTGATATGGCCAATTACATGATGAGATATATGTGATGTATGAGATGATCATGTTTTGTATAGAATATCACGACTTGCATGTCGATGAGTACGGCAACCGGCAGGAGCCATAGGGTTGTCTTTACTTATTTTCGCTGTTTTTGCTTTACTTTATCGCTATGACTTAGCAATAGTCGTAGAAGCAACAGTTGGCGCGACAACCTCATGGCGACACGTTGATGGAGATCATGGTGTCGTGCCTGTGACAATGGAGATCATGCCGGTTCTTTGGAGATGGATATCAAAAGCACAAGTTCATGGCCATAACATGTCACTTATGATTTGCATGTGATGTTAATCATTTTATGCACCTTGTTTTGCTTAGGACGACGGTAGCATTATAAGGTGATCCCTCACTAAAATTTCAAGATAAAATTGTGTTCTCCCCGAGTGTGCACCGTTGCGAAAGTTCGTCGTTTCGAGACACCACATGATGATCGGGTGTGATAGACTCTACGTTCACATACAACGGGTGCAAGCCAGTGTTGCATGATAATCCCCAAGTACAAGGAATCATCGTAACAATTTTCAAAGGTGGAAGTGATAAGTATGGAGTGTCAAACCCACAAGGAGCTAAAGGTAAGATCAATATTCTCTCAAGTCCTATCTGCCACTGATACGACTCTACGTACGCCGAACGTTTGCTTCCAACTAGAAACGAGAAATAAAACTACGTTGTGGGTATGAAGAGAATAGCTTTGCATGAAATCGGAGAACTAAAATATAAAAATAGGTGCTGTTATCATAAAGTTAGAATATATTACAATATATTACAAATAGCGAGAGTGGAATAATGATGGGTCGGTGTGCGGAATTGTCCTAGGCAATTGTTAACAAGATCGGTAATTATTATTGCAATTTTATATGAGGGAGAGGCATAAGCTAACATACTTTCTCTACTTGGATCATATGCACTTATGATTGGAACTCTAGCAAGCATCCGCAACTACTAAAGATCATTAAGGTAAAACCCAACCATAGCATTAAAGCATCAAGTCCCCTTTATCCCATACGCAACAACCCCCTTACTCGGGTTTAAGCTTCTGTCACTCTAGCAACCCACTATAAGCGAATCATGAACGTATTGCAACACCCTACAGCGGGAATCCTTCATGTGTGCACGGCACGGAAGGCACCATAGGACAGCACCAAAGTAAAACATACAACTCAAACCAATCTAGATCATCAATCAACCCAAAGGACAAAGGAAATTTACTCAAAACATCATAGGATGGCAACACATCATTGGATCATAATATGTGGCATAAAGCACCATGTTCAAGTAGGGGATTACAGCGGGGTGTGGGAGAGTGGACCGCTGAAAGGAGATGAGGATGGTGATGAAGAAGGTGATGTTGATGAAGACGATCACCGCGGCGATGGTTCCCCCGATGGCACTCCGGCACCACCGAGAGAGAGGGGGAGAGGGTCTCCCCCTTGTGCTTCCTCCTCCATGGCCTGCCCCTAGGTGGGGAGAGGTTCTCCCTCTGGTCCTTGGCCTCCATGGTGATGATGGCCCCTCCGTCTTCCTCCTCCATGGTCTCCGGTGATGGTGACCCCCTCCGGCAGGGTGCCGGAGAGGGCCAAGATTGATCTTTCGTGGCTACAGAGACTTACGGCGGCGGAACTTCCGATCTAGATTTCTTTCTGGAGTTTTCTGGATTTATAGGAGTGCTTAGCGTCGAAATCAAGTCAGGGAGGCTCCCGAGGGACCCACAAGCCAGGGGGGCGCGCCCTAGGGGGGCGCGCCCCCAAGGCTTGTGACTTCCGCGGGACTCCTCTCCGGTATCTTTTTGCTCTGGTATTTTTTATATTTTCCAAAAATATTCTCCGTAAATTTTCAGCTCATTTCGAGAACTTTTATTTCTGCACAAAAACAACACCACGGTAGCTCTGCTGAAAACAGCGTCAGTCCGGGTTAGTTCTAATCAAATCATACCAAAATCATATAAAATTATTGCAAACATGGAATGAATACTTCATAAATTATAGATACGTTGGAGATGTATCAACAGCCCCAAGCTTAATTCCTGCTCGTCCTCGAGTAGGTAAATGATAAAAGAAATAATTTATGAAGTGTGAATGCTAGCAAGTGCGCAAGTTTGATCAATGATAATTCCAATCACCTTTTGTAGCATCAATATAAACCATAAACAGTAGCTCAACTCATATAACTTCTCATGATCAAGTAACAAGCTATTCACATCTTAAAGTATAGACCAGAAAGTTTGAAAACTAACAAACCATATTCCTAGTCATCGAACAATTCCAATTCATCTTATTTTCAGGAAGGGTCTATGTAAGAGCTTTGGTTTAGCAAATTCCACATACTCAACTATCATATAGTCTTCCATGATTATTGACACTCAAAGCATATTTTTAGAACAAATAGCATCCATCGAACACAGAGAAAGATAGGGGCTTAATGTTTCGCCTCCCAACTTATTTATCATATAGATAATTGTCAACAATAATAATTCATGATCAAATATATTTGTGTGGATATATATGTCTAGATCATTCCCCAACACATGACGTTTGCCAAGAGAAAAAGGCAAAATATAGGAAGTGGTGAAGATCACCATGATTCTTGCATAAAGGTAAGTACTAGAAAGTAAAAGATAGGCCCTTCGCAGAGGGAAGCATTGATTTGCAAAGGTGCCAGAGCTCGAGCTTTTAAAACAGAGATGAATAATAATTTTGAGCGGTATGCTTTCATTGTCAACATAACAACCGAGAGATCTCGGTATCTTCCATGCTAGATACATTATAGGCGGTTCCCAAACAGAATGGTAAAGTTTTTACTCCCCCTCCACCAATCAATCACACTCCACGGCGAGCCGAATCTACGGGTACCATCCATACAAACAACAATCCTGGGGGAGTTTTGTTTCATTATATTTTGATTTAATTTTTGAGCATGGAACTGGGCATCCCGAATACTAGCCACTTTCTCGTGAATGATAGTGAATCAACACATATCGTGAGAATAACCCACCTAGCATGGAAGATACTGACAGCCCCTAGTTACTATATGAGCGATTCGGGCATACAAAACAGAATATTATTTGAAGGTTTAGAGTTTGGCACATGCAAATTTACTTGGAACGGCAGGTAAATACCGCATATAGGTAGGTATGGTGGACTCTCATGGCAAAACTGGTTTAAGGGTGTTTGGATGCACAAGTAGTATTTCTACTTGGTGCGGAAGTTTTTGCTAGTATGAGGTGGAAGCAAGCACCACATGTTGGAGGATCCATAACAATATAACTTCTATACAAATATACCCAAACATAACTCATTAAGTTATCTTCCTTGTCCAATTTCAACTAATTTGCTCGAGTTTGAAAATAATTAATGAGCTCACAATCATAGCAGATGTCCAAGATAGTATATTTATATGTGGAATCTCTCTTCCTTCAATATTCTTTCATGAATTGTTCAAGTGACCAATGCGGTGTTTGCTAACTTTCAATAAATTTTACCACCTATACTTATTATGTGTGAAGTCATTACTCCCCATGGGATAAGTATATGAAGCATATTTAATTTCAGATTTATGATATTCAATTCATTCAACCATTTACTCATAGGATATAAGTGAAGCACAAAAGTAAATGACAAAACTACTCCAAAACATATAAGTGAAGATCAATGAGTAGTCAAACAATTAAGTAGCTATGTGAGGACTTTCTCTCTCTCTCTCTCAATAAAGATTTTAAGATCTGAGTATTTTATTTAAACAGCAAGCAAAATAAAAATAGCACTCCAAGAATAGGATGCATCATGTGAACGAATAAAAATTTAGGCTCAACATAGGCTAACTGATAGTTGACGAAGAGAGGTGGGATGCGGAGCATCCCCAAGCTTAGATGCTTGAGAGTTCTTGAAATATTTACTTGGGGTGCCTTGGGCATCCCAAAGCTTGAGCTTTTGTATCTTGTTCAATCCTCTCATATCCCGGTTTCACCTATTCTCAAAAACTTCATCCACACAAAACTCAAAAAGACCTCGTGAGATAGGTTAGTACACATAAGAACAAATCAACACTTCATGTACTGCCAAGACAAGTTGCATAATAATTTTCAAAAATTAGGTACTGTATACTATCATTTCCACAATTTATATCTACCAATATAGGCTATGGAAATTAGAAGATAAGTAGATAACAAAACTATGATAGCAATCTGTCCAAACAGAACAGTCTGTAGCAATTTATGAAAACAGTGTACTTCCGTAACTCAAAAAATTATGAACATTTAGGATATTCTATATAATTTATATTACAATAGTGTGTAAAAATTTCAGAAACTTTCCACGTTCCAGTAAAATAAGAAAATGCAAACACTATAGCAAAAGTTTCTGTTTTTTACACAGCACACATCAAACATGCAATGCAAGCATCCTAAGGCAATTCTTGGAACTTTTTATTTAAAAACAAGATTATTAATAACACCTAACAGAAAATAACAAACTATAATGACGATCCAAGCAAAGCACATATTATGTGACGAATAAAAATATAGCTCCAAGTGAGGTTACCGATAATGTTGAAGACGAAAGAGGGGATGCCTTCCGGGGCATCCCCAAGCTTAGTTGCTTGGATCTTCCTTGAATATTACCTTGGGGTGCCTTGGGAATCCCCAAACTTAGGGTCTTGCCACTCCTTATTATCCTCATATCGATATCTCACCCAAAACTTGAAAACTTCAATCACACAAAACTTAACGGAACTTCGTGAGATGGGTTAGTATGATAAAGAGCAAACCATCCACTTTGGTTCTGTTAAATACAAGATCCATAATTGTTCTCACATAATTTATACTGTAACTTATCATTTCCACAATTTATATCACTTAATATAAGCCATGGAAATGCTAAAACAAGCAAACTACGCAAACAAGGCAGATTCTGTCAAAAACAGAACAGTCTGTAATGATCCGAACAATGACCATACTTCTGCAGCCCCAAAAATCCTGCAAATTTCGAAAAACCTAGGAAATTTGTATATAAATCATGTGTAAAAATTTCAGAAGCTTTTGACTCTCTGGTGAATTTATAAAAATTCTGGACTGGGCACCAAAGTTTCTGTTTTTGCACAGGATCAAGTCAACTATCAATCACATCATCCCAAAGGCATTACTTGGTACTTTATTGAAATAAAAGGCACAAAACATGATTACTACAGTATCTTAATCATGTTAAAACACAAAAACAGAAAGGGTAAATATTGGGGTGTCTCCCAACAAGCGCTTTTCTTTAATGCCTTTCTAGTTAGGCATGACATTTTAATGATACACTTCCAAGCCCAATTCCGATGGTAATTTTATTCATACTATAAAAGATATAAGTGAAGTTCATAGAGCATTCTACAATTAATATAGATTAACCAATATCCAAGCTCAAAATATATAAGTGAAGCACACGTAGCATTCTATAAAGCCATACTCAAAAGATTTAAGTGAAGCACAAAGAGCATTCTACAAAGCCATACTCAAAAGATTTAAGTGAAGCACAAAGAGCATTCTACAAAGCCATGCTCAAAAGATCTAAGTGAAGCACATGAAGCATTCTATAAATCAATGAAGGACTATCTCATACTAGAAGGGTGCATAAAAGGAAAAGAAAAACACTAAAGACGCATATCATGTGAACAAAACAAAAACCGAGGTATACCGATAATTGTTGAAGAATAAAGATGGGATGCCTTCCGGGGCATCCCCAAGCTTAGATGCTTGAGTCTCCTTGAAATATTTACTTGGGGTGCCTTGGGCATCACCAAGCTTGAACACTTTTCTCTCCGTATTCTTCTTATATCGATACCTCCTCGATCTTCGAACACTTCATTCACACAAAACTTAACAAAACCCGTGTGAGATCTGTTAGTATAATAAAGCAAAATACTACTTCAAGTACTGTTGTGAACTCATTCCAAATTCATATTATCATTATATATACTGTATTCCAACTTCACCATGGTTCATACCCTCCGATACTACCCATAGATTCGTCAAAATAAGAGAACAATGCATAGAAAACAGAATCTGTCAAAAACAGGACAGTCTGTAGCAATCTGAAAACTTCGTATACTTATGTAACTCAAAAAATACTGAAAATTTAGGACAAATTAAACAATTTGTATATAAGTACTGTTTAAAAATTTCAGAAACTTTTGACGTTCCAGTAAGAAATGTAAATTCATTCACTACAGTCAAAGTTTCTGTTTTTGCACCGCACAAAGCAAACAAGCAATCTAATCATCCTAAAACCAAATCTTGACACATTATTTTTATAATACAATGGATATATACAAGGGGATAATTATTTTTGAGAAACTTCCATGAAAAATTCTACATTGTTTCCATGAGCATGAACACAAGTGTTCAAGGTCGACCCTCACTTCTCCAATGCACAACCTTCCAATCACTTCTCTTTTTGAAAAACTTCTTAGGCATAAGAGGCAAGTAATTCTTTTTGTATTTTTTCATTATTTAAATTTTTTTATTAGTTTCACCCACAACTAAATAAAGCAAAAAAGGGAAAACAAAATCTACGTAGTGAAGAAAGCAAACAAGCACACACGAGAATATCAACCCCACGCTATTGCTCCCCGGCAACGGCGCCAGAAAAGAGCTTGATAATCCCCAAGTGCAAGGAATCATCGTAGCAATTTCCAAAGGTGTAAGTGATAAGTATGGAGTGTCGAACCCACAAGGAGCTAAAGGTAAGATCAATATTCTCTCAAGTCCTATCTGCCACTGATACGACTCTACGTACGCCGAACGTTTGCTTCCAACTAGAAACGAGAAATAAAACTACGTTGTGGGTATGAAGAGAATAGCTTTGCATGAAATCGGAGAACTAAAATTTAAAAATAGGTGCTGTTATCATAAAGTTAGAATATATTACAATATATTACAAATAGCGAGTGTGGAATAATGATGGGTCGGTGTGCGGAATTGTCCTAGGCAATTGTTAACAAGATCGGTAATTATTATTGCAATTTTATATGAGGGAGAGGCATAAGCTAACATACTTTCTCTACTTGGATCATATGCACTTATGATTGGAACTCTAGCAAGCATCCGCAACTACTAAAGATCATTAAGGTAAAACCCAACCATAGCATTAAAGCATCAAGTCCCCTTTATCCCATACGCAACAACCCCCTTACTCGGGTTTAAGCTTCTGTCACTCTAGCAACCCACTATAAGCGAATCATGAACGTATTGAAACACCCTACAGCGAGAATCCTTCACGTGTGCGCGGCACGGATGGCGCCATAGGACAGCACCAAAGTAAAACATACAACTCAAACCAATCTAGATCATCAATCAACCCAAAGGACAAAGGAAATCTACTCAAAACATCATAGGATGGCAACACATCATTGGATCATAATATGTGGCATAAAGCACCATGTTCAAGTAGGGGATTACAGCGGGGTGCGGGAGAGTGGACCGCTGAAAGGAGATGAGGATGGTGATGAAGAAGGTGATGTTGATGAAGACGATCACCGCGGCGATGGTTCCCCCGATGGCACTCTGGCGCCACCGAGAGAGAGGGGGAGAGGGTCTCCCCCTTGTGCTTCCTCCTCCATGGCCTCCCCTAGGTGGGGAGAGGTTCTCCCTCTGGTCCTTGGCCTCCATGGTGATGATGGCCCCTCCGTCGTCCTCCTCCATGGTCTCCGGTGATGGTGACCCCCTCCGGCAGGGTGCCGGAGAGGGCCAAGATTGATCTTTCGTGGCTACAGAGACTTACGGCGGCGGAACTTCCGATCTAGATTTCTTTCTGGAGTTTTCTAGATTTATAGGAGTGCTTGGCGTCGAAATCAAGTCAGGGAGGCTCCCGAGGGACCCACAAGCCAGGGGGGCGCGCCCTAGGGGGCGTGCCCCCTAGGCTTGTGACTTCCGCGGGACTCCTCTCCGGTATCTTTGTGCTTCGGTATTTTTTATATTTTCCAAAAATATTCTCCGTAAATTTTCAGCTCATTCCGAGAACTTTTATTTCTGCAAAAAAAACAACACCACGGTAGCTCTGCTGAAAACAGCGTCAGTCTGGGTTAGTTATAATCAAATCATACCAAAATCATATAAAATTATTGCAAACATGGAATGAATACTTCATAAATTATAGAAACGTTGGAGACGTATCAGCATCCCCAAGCTTAATTCCTGCTCGTCCTCGAGTAGGTAAATGATAAAAGAAATAATTTATGAAGTGTGAATGCTAGCAAGTGCACAAGTTTGATCAATGATAATTCCAATCACCTTTTGTAGCATCAATATAAACCATAAACAGTAGCTCAACTCATATAACTTCTCATGATCAAGTAACAAGCTATTCACATCTTAAAGTATAGACCAGAAAGTTTGAAAACTAACAAACCATATTCCTAGTCATCGAACAATTGCAATTCATCTTATTTTCAGGAAGGGTCTATGTAAGAGCTTTGGTTTAGCAAATTCCACATACTCAACTATCATATAGTCTTCCATGATTATTGACACTCAAAGCATATTTTTAGAACAAATAGCATCCATCGAACACAGAGAAAGATAGGGGCTTAATGTTTCGCCTCCCAACTTATTTATCATATATATAATTGTCAATAATAATAATTCATGATCAAATATATTTGTGTGGATATATATGTCTAGATCATTCCCCAACACATGACGCTTGCCAAGAGAAAAAGGCGAAATATAGGAAGTGGTGAAGATCACCATGACTCTTGCATAAAGGTAAGTACTAGAAAGTAAAAGATAGGCCCTTCGCAGAGGGAAGCATTGATTTGCAAAGGTGCCAGAGCTCGAGCTTTTAAAACAGAGATGAATAATAATTTTGAGCGGTATGCTTTCATTGTCAACATAACAACCGAGAGATCTCGGTATCTTCCATGCTAGATACTTTATAGGCGGTTCCCAAACAGAATGGTAAAGTTTTTACTCCCCCTCCACCAATCAATCACACTCCACGGCGAGCCGAATCTACGGGTACCATCCATACAAACAACAATCCTGGGGGAGTTTTGTTTCATTATATTTTGATTTAATTTTTGAGCATGGAACTGGGCATCCCGAATACTAGCCACTTTCTCGTGAATGATAGTGAATCAACACATATCGTGAGAATAACCCACCTAGCATGGAAGATACTGACAGCCCCTAGTTACTATATGAGCGATTCGGGCATACAAAACAGAATATTATTTGAAGGTTTAGAGTTTGGCACATGCAAATTTACTTGGAACGGCAGGTAAATACCGCATATAGGTAGGTATGGTGGACTCTCATGGCAAAACTGGTATAAGGGTGTTTGGATGCACAAGTAGTATTTCTACTTGGTGCGGAAGTTTTTGCTAGTATGAGGTGGAAGCAAGCACCACATGTTGGAGGATCCATAACAATATAACTTCTATACAAATATACCCAAACATAACTCATTAAGTTATCTTCCTTGTCCAATTTCAACTAATTTGCTCGAGTTTGAAAATAATTAATGAGCTCACAATCATAGAAGATGTCCAAGATAGTATATTTATATGTGGAATCTCTCTTCCTTCAATATTCTTTCATGAATTGTTCAAGTGACCAATGCGGTGTTTGCTAACTTTCAATAAATTTTACCACCTATACTTATTATGTGTGAAGTCATTACTCCCCATGGGATAAGTATATGAAGCATATTTAATTTCAGATTTATGATATTCAATTCATTCAACCATTTACTCATAGGATATAAGTGAAGCACAAAAGTAAATCACAAAACTACTCCAAAACATATAAGTGAAGATCAATGAGTAGTCAAACAATTAAGTAGCTATGTGAGGACTGTCTCTCTCTCTCTCTCTCTCTCAATAAAGATTTTCAGATCTGAGTATTTTATTTAAACAGCAAGCAAAATAAAAATAGCACTCCAAGAATAGGATGCATCATGTGAACGAATAAAAATTTAGGCTCAACATAGGCTAACCGATAGTTGACGAAGAGAGGTGGGATGCGGAGCATCCCCAAGCTTAGATGCTTGAGAGTTCTTGAAATATTTACTTGGGGTGCCTTGGGCATCCCCAAGCTTGAGCTTTTGTATCTTGTTCAATCCTCTCATATCCCGGTTTCACCTATTCTCAAAAACTTCATCCACACAAAACTCAAAAAGAACTCGTGAGATAGGTTAGTACACATAAGAAGAAATCAACACTTCATGTACTGCCAAGACAAGTTGCATAATAATTTTCAAAAATTAGGTACTGTATACTATCATTTCCACAATTTATATCTACCAATATAGGCTATGGAAATTAGAAGATAAGTAGATAACAAAACTATGATAGCAATCTGTCCAAACAGAACAGTCTGTAGCAATTTATGAAAACAGTGTACTTTCGTAACTCAAAAAATTATGAACATTTAGGATATGCTAGATAATTTATATTACAATAGTGTGTAAAAATTTCAGAAACTTTCCACGTTCCAGAAAATATGAAAATTCAAACACTATAGCAATAGTTTCTGTTTTTTACACAGCACACATCAAACATGCAATGCAAGCATCCTAAGGCAATTTTTGGAACTTTTTATTGAAAAACAAGATTATTAATAACACCTAACAGAAAATAACAAACTATAATGACGATCCAAGCAAAGCACATATTATGTGACGAATAAAAATATAGCTCCAAGTGAGGTTACCGATAATGTTGAAGACGAAAGAGGGGATGCCTTCCGGGGCATCCCCAAGCTTAGTTGCTTGGATCTTCCTTGAATATTACCTTGGGGTGCCTTGGGCATCCCCAATCTTAGGGTCTTGCCACTCCTTATTATCCTCATATCGATATCTCACCCAAAACTTGAAAACTTCAATCACACAAAACTTAACGGAACTTCGTGAGATGGGTTAGTATGATAAAGAGCAAACCATCCACTTAGGTACTGTTAAATACAAGATCCATAATTGTTCTCACATAATGTATACTGTAACTTATCATTTCCACAATTTATATCACTTAATATAAGCCATGGAAATGCTAAAACAAGCAAACTACGCAAACAAGGCAGATTCTGTCAAAAACAGAACAGTCTGTAATGATCCGAACAATGACCATACTTCTGCAGCCCCACAAATTCTGCAAATTTCGAAAAACCTAGGAAATTTGTATATAAATCATTTGTAAAAATTTCAGAAGCTTTTGACTCTCTGGTGAATTTATAAAAATTCTGGACTGGGCACCAAAGTTTCTGTTTTTGCACAGGATCAAGTCAACTATCAATCACATCATCCCAAAGGCATTACTTGGTACTTTATTGAAATAAAAGGCACAAAACATGATTACTACAGTATCTTAATCATGTTAAAACACAAAAACAGAAAGCGTAAATATTGGAGTGTCTCCCAACAAGCGCTTTTCTTTAATGCCTTTCTAGTTAGGCATGACATTTTAATGATACACTTCCAAGCCCAATTCCGATGGTAATTTTATTCATACTATAAAAGATATAAGTGAAGTTCATAGAGCATTCTACAATTAATATAGATTAACCAATATCCAAGCTCAAAATATATAAGTGAAGCACACGTAGCATTCTATAAAGCCATACTCAAAAGATTTAAGTGAAGCACAAAGAGCATTCTACAAAGCCATACTCAAAACATTTAAGTGAAGCACAAAGAGCATTCTACAAAGCCATGCTCAAAAGATCTAAGTGAAGCACATGAAGCATTCTATAAATAAATGAAGGACTATCTCATACTAGAAGGGTGCATAAAAGGAAAAGAAAAACACTAAAGACGCATATCATGTGAACAAAACAAAAACCGAGGTATACCGATAATTGTTGAAGAATAAAGATGGGATGCCTTCCGGGGCATCCCCAAGCTTAGATGCTTGAGTCTCCTTGAAATATTTACTTGGGGTGCCTTGGGCATCACCAAGCTTGAACTCTTGTCTCTCCGTATTCTTCTTATATCAATACCTCCTCGATCTTCGAACACTTCATTCACACAAAACTTAACAAAACCCGTGTGAGATCTGTTAGTATAATAAAGCAAAATACTACTTTAAGTACTGTTGTGAACTCATTCCAAATTCATATTAGCATTATATATACAGTATTCCAACTTCACCATGGTTCATACCCTCCGATACTACCCATAGATTCGCCAAAATAAGAGAACAATGCATAGAAAACAGAATCTGTCAAAAACAGGACAGTCTGTAGCAATCTGAAAACTTCGTATACTTATGTAACTCAAAAAATACTGAAAATTTAGGACAAATTAAACAATTTGTATATAAGTACTGTTTAAAAATTTCAGAAACTTTTGACGTTCCAGTAAGAAATGTAAATTCATTCACTACAGTCAAAGTTTCTGTTTTTGCACCGCACAAAGCAAACAAGCAATCTAATCATCCTAAAACCAAATCTTGACACATTATTTTTATAATACAATGGATATATACAAGGGGATAATTATTTTTGAGAAACTTCCATGAAAAATTCTACATTGTTTCCATGAGCATGAACACAAGTGTTCAAGGTCGACCCTCACTTCTCCAATGCACAACCTTCCAATCACTTCTCTTTTTGAAAAACTTCTTAGGCATAAGAGGCAAGTAATTCTTTTTGTATTTTTTCATTATTTAAATTTTTTTATTAGTTTCACCCACAACTAAAGAAAGCAAAAAAGGGAAAACAAAATCTACGTAGTGAAGAAAGCAAACAAGCACACACGAGAATATCAACCCCACGCTATTGCTCCCCGGCAACGGCGCCAGAAAAGAGCTTGATAATCCCCAAGTGCAAGGAATCATCGTAGCAATTTCCAAAGGTGGAAGTGATAAGTATGGAGTGTCGAACCCACAAGGAGCTAAAGGTAAGATCAATATTCTCTCAAGTCCTATCTGCCACTGATACGACTCTACGTACGCCGAACGTTTGCTTCCAACTAGAAACGAGAAATAAAACTACGTTGTGGGTATGAAGAGAGTAGCTTTGCATGAAATCGGAGAAATAAAATATAAAAATAGGTTCTGTTATAATAAAGTTAGAATATATTACAATATATTACAAATAGCGAGTGTGGAATAATGATGGGTCGGTGTGCGGAATTGTCCTAGGCAATTGTTAACAAGATCGGTAATTATTATTGCAATTTTATATGAGGGAGAGGCATAAGCTAACATACTTTCTCTACTTGGATCATATGCACTTATGATTGGAACTCTAGAAAGCATCCGCAACTACTAAAGAGCATTAAGGTAAAACCCAACCATAGCATTAAAGCATCAAGTCCCCTTTATCCCATACGCAACAACCCCCTTACTCGGGTTTAAGCTTCTGTCACTCTAGCAACCCACTATAAGCGAATCATGAACGTATTACAACACCCTACAGCGAGAATCCTTCACGTGTGCGCGGCACGGAAGGCACCATAGGACAGCACCAAAGTAAAACATACAACTCAAACCAATCTAGATCATCAATCAACCCAAAGGACAAAGGAAATCTACTCAAAACATCATAGGATGGCAACACATCATTGGATCATAATATGTGGCATAAAGCACCATGTTCAAGTAGGGGATTACAGCGGGGTGCGGGAGAGTGGACCGCTGAAAGGAGATGAGGATGGTGATGAAGAAGGTGATGTTGATGAAGACGATCACCGCGGCGATGGTTCCCCCGATGGCACTCTGGCGCCACCGAGAGAGAGGGGGAGAGGGTCTCCCCCTTGTGCTTCCTCCTCCATGGCCTCCCCCTAGGTGGGGAGAGGTTCTCCCTCTGGTCCTTGGCTTCCATGGTGATGATGGCCCCTCCGTCTTCCTCCTCCATGGTCTCCGGTGATGGTGACCCCCTCCGGCAGGGTGCCGGAGAGGGCCAAGATTAATCTTTCATGGCTACAGAGACTTACGGCGGCGGAACTTCTGATCTAGATTTCTTTCTGGAGTTTTCTGGATTTATAGGAGTGCTTGGCGTCGAAATCAAGTCAGGGAGGCTCCCGAGGGACCCACAAGCCAGGGGGGCGCGCCCTAGGGGGGCGCGCCCCCAAGGCTTGTGACTTCCGCGGGACTCCTCTCCGGTATCTTTTTGCTCCGGCATTTTTTATATTTTCCAAAAATATTCTCCGTAAATTTTCAGCTCATTCCGAGAACTTTTATTTCTGCACAAAAACAACACCACGGTAGCTCTGCTGAAAACAGCGTCAGTCCGGGTTAGTTCTAATCAAATCATACCAAAATCATATAAAATTATTGCAAACATGGAATGAATACTTCATAAATTATAGATATGTTGGAGATGTATCAACATCCCCAAGCTTAATTCCTGCTCGTCCTCGAGTAGGTAAATGATAAAAGAAATAATTTATGAAGTGTGAATGCTAGCAAGTGCGCAAGTTTGATCAATGATAATTCCAATCACCTTTTGTAGCATCAATATAAACCATAAACAGTAGCTCAACTCATATAACTTCTCATGATCAAGTAACACGCTATTCACATCTTAAAGTATAGACCAGAAAGTTTGAAAACTAACAAACCATATTCCTAGTCATCGAACAATTCCAATTCATCTTATTTTCAGGAAGGGTCTATGTAAGAGCTTTGGTTTAGCAAATTCCACATACTCAACTATCATATAGTCTTCGATGATTATTGACACTCAAAGCATATTTTTAGAACAAATAGCATCCATCGAACACAGAGAAAGATAGGGGCTTAATGTTTCGCCTCCCAACTTATTTATCATATAGATAATTGTCAACAATAATAATTCATGATCAAATATATTTGTGTGGATATATATGTCTAGATCATTCCCCAACACATGATGTTTGCCAAGAGAAAAAGGCGAAATATAGGAAGTGGTGAAGATCACCATGATTCTTGCATAAAGGTAAGTACTAGAAAGTAAAAGATAGGCCCTTCGCAGAGGGAAGCATTGATTTGCAAAGGTGCCAGAGCTCGAGCTTTTAAAACAGGGATGAATAATAATTTTGAGCGGTATGCTTTCATTGTCAACATAACAACCGAGAGATCTCGGTATCTTCCATGCTAGATACATTATAGGCGGTTCCCAAACAGAATGGTAAAGTTTTTACTCCCCCTCCACCAATCAATCACACTCCACGGCGAGCCGAATCTACGGGTACCATCCATACAAACAACAATCCTGGGGGAGTTTTGTTTCATTATATTTTGATTTAATTTTTGAGGATGGAACTGGGCATCCCGAATACTAGCCACTTTCTCGTGAATGATAGTGAATCAACACATATCGTGAGAATAACCCACCTAGCATGGAAGATACTGACAGCCCCTAGTTACTATATGAGCGATTCGGGCATACAAAACAGAATATTATTTGAAGGTTTAGAGTTTGGCACATGCAAATTTACTTGGAACGGCAGGTAAATACCGCATATAGGTAGGTATGGTGGACTCTCATGGCAAAACTGGTTTAAGGGTGTTTGGATGCACAAGTAGTATTTCTACTTGGTGCGGAAGTTTTTGCTAGTATGAGGTGGAAGCAAGCACCACATGTTGGAGGATCCATAACAATATAACTTCTATACAAATATACCCAAACATAACTCATTAAGTTATCTTCCTTGTCCAATTTCAACTAATTTGCTCGAGTTTGAAAATAATTAATGAGCTCACAATCATAGAAGATGTCCAAGATAGTATATTTATATGTGGAATCTCTCTTCCTTCAATATTCTTTCATGAATTGTTCAAGTGACCAATGCGGTGTTTGCTAACTTTCAATAAATTTTACCACCTATACTTATTATGTGTGAAGTCATTACTCCCCATGGGATAAGTATATGAAGCATATTTAATTTCAGATTTATGATATTCAATTCATTCAACCATTTACTCATAGGATATAAGTGAAGCACAAAAGTAAATGACAAAACTACTCCAAAACATATAAGTGAAGATCAATGAGTAGTCAAACAATTAAGTAGCTATGTGAGGACTGTCTCTCTCACTCTCTCAATAAATATTTTCAGATCTGAGTATTTTATTTAAACAGCAAGCAAAATAAAAATAGCACTCCAAGAATAGGATGCATCATGTGAACGAAGAAAAATTTAGGCTCAACATAGGCTAACCGATAGTTGACGAAGAGAGGTGGGATGCGTAGCATCCCCAAGCTTAGATGCTTGAGAGTTCTTGAAATATTTACTTGGGGTGCCTTGGGCATCCCCAAGCTTGAGCTTTTGTATCTTTTTCAATCCTCTCATATCCCGGTTTCACCTATTCTCAAAAACTTCATCCACACAAAACTCAAAAAGAACTCGTGAGATAGGTTAGTACACATAAGAACAAATCAACACTTCATGTACTACCAAGACAAGTTGCATAATAATTTTCAAAAATTAGGTACTGTATACTATCATTTCCACAATTTATATCTACCAATATAGGCTATGGAAATTAGAAGATAAGTAGATAACAAAACTATGATAGCAATCTGTCCAAACAGAACAGTCTGTAGCAATTTATGAAAACAGTGTACTTCCGTAACTCAAAAAATTATGAACATGTAGGATATGCTAGATTATTTATATTACAATACTGTGTAAAAATTTCAGAAACTTTCCACGTTCCAGTAAAATATGAAAATTCAAACACTATAGCAAAAGTTTCTGTTTTTTACACAGCACACATCAAACATGCAATGCAAGCATCCTAAGGCAATTCTTGGAACTTTTTATTGAAAAACAAGATTATTAATAACACCTAACAGAAAATAACAAACTATAATGACAATCCAAGCAAAGCACATATTATGTGAGGAATAAAAATATAGCTCCAAGTGAGGTTACCGATAATGTTGAAGACGAAAGAGGGGATGCCTTCCGGGGCATCCCCAAGTTTAGTTGCTTGGATCTTCCTTGAATATTACCTTGGGGTGCCTTGGTCATCCCCAATCTTAAGGTCTTGCCACTCCTTATTCTCCTCATATCGATATCTCACCCAAAACTTGAAAACTTCAATCACACAAAACTTAACTGAACTTCGTGAGATGGGTTAGTATGATAAAGAGCAAGCCATCCACTTAGGTACTGTTAAATACAAGATCCATAATTGTTCTCGCATAATTTCTACTGTAAATTATCATTTCCACAATTTATTTCACTTAATATAAGCCATGTAAATGGTAAAACAAGCAAACTACGCAAACAAGGCAGATTCTGTCAAAAACAGAACAGTCTGTAATGATCTGAACAATGACCATACTTCTGCAGCCCAAAAATTCTGAAAACTTAGGAAAACCTAGGAAATTTGTATATGAATCATGTGTAAAAATTTCAGAAGCTTTTAACTCTCTGGTGAATTTATAAAAATTCTGGACTGGGCACCAAAGTTTCTGTTTTTGCACAGGATCAAGTCAACTATCAATCACATCATCCCAAAGGCATTACTTGGTACTTTATTGAAATAAAAGGCACAAAACATGATTACTACAGTATCTTAATCTTGGTAAAACACAAAAACAGAAAGGGTAAATATTGGGGTGTCTCCCAACAAGCGTTTTTCTTTAATGCCTTTCTAGCTAGGCATGACATTTTAATGATACACTTCCAAGCCCAATTCCGATGGTAATTTTATTCATACTCTAAAAGATATAAGTGAAGTTAATAGAGCATTCTACAATTAATATATATTAACCAATATCCAAGCTCAAAATATATAAGTGAAGCACACGTAGCATTCTATAAAGCCATACCCAAAAGATTTAAGTGAAGCACAAAGAGCATTCTACAAAGCCATACTCAAAAGATTTAAGTGAAGCACAAAGAGCATTCTACAAAGCCATGCTCAAAAGATCTAAGTGAAGCACATGAAGCATTCTATAAATCAATGAAGGACTATCTCATACTAGAAGGGTGCATAAAAGGAAAAGAAAAACACTAAAGACGCATATCATGTGAACAAACCAAAAACCGAGCTATACCGATAATTGTTGAAGAATAAAGATGGGATGCCTTCCGGGGCATCCCCAAGCTTAGATGCTTGAGTCTCCTTGATATATTTACTTGGGGTGCCTTGGGCATCCCCAATATTGAACTCTTGTCTCTCCGTATTCTTCTTATATCGATACCTCCTTGATCTTCGAACACTTCATTCACACAAAACTTAACAAAACCCTCGTGAGATCCGTTAGTATAATAAAGCAAAATACTACTTTAAGTACTGTTGTGAACTCATTCCAAATTCATATTAGCATTATATCTACTGTATTCCAACTTCACCATGGGTCATACCCTCCGATACTACCCATAGATTCATCAAAATAAGAGAACAATGCATAGAAAACAGAATCTGTCAAAAACAGAACAGTCTGTAGCAATCTGAAAACTTCGTATACTTATGTAACTCAAAAAATACTGAAAATTTAGGACAAATTAAACCATTTATATATAAGTACTGTGTAAAAATTTCAGAAACTTTTGACGTTCCAGTAAGAAATGTAAATTCATTCACTACAGTCAAAGTTTCTGTTTTTGCACCGCACAAAGCAAACAAGCAATCTAATCATCCTAAAACCAAATCTTGACACATTATTTTTATAATACAATGGATATATACAAGGGGATAATTATTTTTGAGACACTTCCATGAAAAATTCTACATTGTTTCCATGAGCATGAACACAAGTGTTCAAGGTCGACCCTCACTTCTCCAATGCACAACCTTCCAATCACTTCACTTTTTGAAAAACTTCTTAGGCATAAGAGGCAAGTAATTCTTTTTGTATTTTTTCATTATTTAAATTTTTTTATTTGTTTCACCCACAACTAAAGAAAGCAAAAAGGCAAAACAAAATCTACTTAGTGAAGAAAGCAAACAAGCACACACGAGAATATCAACCCCACGCTATTGCTCCCCGGCAACGGCGCCAGAAAAGAGCTTGATAATCCCCAAGTGCAAGGAATCATCGTAGCAATTTCCAAAGGTGGAAGTGATAAGTATGGAGTGTCGAACCCACAAGGAGCTAAAGGTAAGATCAATATTCTCTCAAGTCCTATCTGCCACTGATACGACTCTACGTACGCCGAACGTTTGCTTCCAACTAGAAACGAGAAATAAAACTACGTTGTGGGTCTGAAGAGAATAGCTTTGCATGATATCAGAGAACTAAAATATAAAAATAGGTGCTGTTATCATAAAGTTAGAATATATTACAATATATTACAAATAGCGAGTGTGGAATAATGATGGATCGGTGTGCGGAATTGTCCTAGGCAATTGTTAACAAGATCGGTAATCATTATTGCAATTTTATATGAGGGAGAGGCATAAGCTAACATAATTTCACTACTTGGATCATATTCACTTATGATTGGAACTCTAGCAAGCATCCGCCAATACTAAAGATCATTAAGGTAAAACCCAACCATAGCATTAAAGCATCAAGTCCCCTTTATCCCATAGCAACAACCCCCTTACTCGGGTTTAAGCTTCTGTCACTCTAGCAACCCACTATAAGCGAATCATGAACGTATTGCAACACCCAACAGCGAGAATCCTTCACGTGTGCGCAGCACGGAAGGCACCATAGGACAGCACCAAAGTAAAACATACAACTCAAACCAATCTAGATCATCAATCAACCCAAAGGACAAAGGAAATCTACTCAAAACATCATAGGATGGCAACACATCATTGGATTATAATATGTGGCATAAAGCACCATGTTCAAGTAGGGGATTACAGCGGGGTGCGGGAGAGTGGACCGCTGAAAGGAGATGAGGATGGTGATGAAGAAGGTGATGTTGATGAAGACAATCACCGCGGCGATGGTTCCCCCGATGGCACTCCGGCACCACCGAGAGAGAGGGGGAGAGGGTCTCCCCCTTGTGCTTCCTCCTCCATGGCCTCCCCCTAGGTGGGGAAAGGTTCTCCCTCTGGCCCTTGGCCTCCATGGTGATGATGGCCCCTCCGTCTTCCTCCTCCATGGTCTCCGGTGATGGTGACCCCCTCCGGTAGGGTGCCGGAGAGGGCCAAGATTGATCTTTCGTGGCTACAGAGACTTACGGCGGTGGAACTTCCGATCTAGATTTCTTTCTGGAGTTTTCTGGATTTATAGGAGTGCTTGGCGTCGAAATCAAGTCAGGGAGGCTCCCGAGGGACCCACAAGCCAGGGGGCGCGCCCCCAAGGCTTGTGACTTCCGCGGGACTCCTCTCCGGTATCTTTTTGCTCTGGTATTTTTTATATTTTCCAAAAATATTCTCCGTAAATTTTCAGCTCATTTCGAGAACTTTTATTTCTGCACAAAAACAACACCACGGTAGCTCTGCTGAAAACAGCGTCAGTCCGGGTTAGTTCTAATCAAATCATACCAAAATCATATAAAATTATTGCAAACATGGAATGAATACTTCATAAATTATAGATACGTTGGAGACGTATCAGCATCCCCGAGCTTAATTCCTGCTCGTCCTCGAGTAGGTAAATGATAAATTAAATAATTTATGAAGTGTGAATGCTAGCAAGTGCGCAAGTTTGATCAATGATAATTCCAATCACCTTTTGTAGCATCAATATAAACCATAAATAGTAGCTCAACTCATATAACTTCTCATGATCAAGTAACAAGCTATTCACATCTTAAAGTATAGACCAGAAAGTTTGAAAACTAACAAACCATATTCCTAGTCATCGAACAATTGCAATTCATCTTATTTTCAGGAAGGGTCTATGTAAGAGCTTTGGTTTAGCAAATTCCACATACTCAACTATCATATAGTCTTCCATGATTATTGACACTCAAAGCATATTTTTAGAACAAATAGCATCCATCGAACACAGAGAAAGATAGGGGCTTAATGTTTCGCCTCCCAACTTATTTATCATATAGATAATTGTCAACAATAATAATTCATGATCAAATATATTTGTGTGGATATATATGTCTAGATCATTCCCCAACACATGACGCTTGCCAAGAGAAAAAGGCGAAATATAGGAAGTGGTGAAGATCACCATGACTCTTGCATAAAGGTAAGTACTAGAAAGTAAAAGATAGGCCCTTCGCAGAGGGAAGCATTGATTTGCAAAGGTGCCAGAGCTCGACCTTTTAAAACAGAGATGAATAATAATTTTGAGCGGTATGCTTTCATTGTCAACATAACAACCGAGAGATCTCGGTATCTTCCATGCTAGATACATTATAGGCGGTTCCCAAACAGAATGGTAAAGTTTTTACTCCCCCTCCACCAATCAATCACACTCCACGGCGAGCCGAATCCACGGGTACCGTCCATACAAACAACAATCCTGGGGGAGTTTTGTTTCATTATATTTTGATTTAATTTTTGAGCATGGAACTGGGCATCCCGAATACCAGCCACTTTCTCATGAATGATAGTGAATCAACACATATCGTGAGAATAACCCACCTAGCATGGAAGATACTGACAGCCCCTAGTTACTATATGAGCGATTCGGGCATACAAAACAGAATATTATTTGAAGTTTTAGAGTTTGGCACATGCAAATTTACTTGGAACGGCAGGTAAATACCGCATATAGGTAGGTATGGTGGACTCTCATGGCAAAACTGGTTTAAGGGTGTTTGGATGCACAAGTAGTATTTCTACTTGGTGCGGAAGTTTTTGCTAGTATGAGGTGGAAGCAAGCACCACATGTTGGAGGATCCATAACAATATAACTTCTATACAAATATACCCAAACATAACTCATTAAGTTATCTTCCTTGTCCAATTTCAACTAATTTGCTCGAGTTTGAAAATAATTAATGAGCTCACAATCATAGAAGATGTCCAAGATAGTATATTTATATGTGGAATCTCTCTTCCTTCAATATTCTTTCATGAATTGTTCAAGTGACCAATGCGGTGTTTGCTAACTTTCAATAAATTTTACCACCTATACTTATTATGTGTGAAGTCATTACTCCCCATGGGATAAGTATATGAAGCATATTTAATTTCAGATTTATGATATTCAATTCATTCAACCATTTACTCATAGGATATAAGTGAAGCACAAAAGTAAATGACAAAACTACTCCAAAACATATAAGTGAAGATCAATGAGTAGTCAAACAATTAAGTAGCTATGTGAGGACTTTCTCTCTCTCTCTCTCTCTCTCTCTCTCTCTCAATAAATATTTTCAGATCTGAGTATTTTATTTAAACAGCAAGCAAAATAAAAATAGCACTCCAAGAATAGGATGCATCATGTGAACGAATAAAAATTTAGGCTCAACATAGGCTAACCGATAGTTGACGAAGAGAGGTGGGATGCGTAGCATCCCCAAGCTTAGATGCTTGAGAGTTCTTGAAATATTTACTTGGGGTGCCTTGGGCATCCCCAAGCTTGAGCTTTTGTATCTTGTTCAATCCTCTCATATCCCGGTTTCACCTATTCTCAAAAACTTTATCCACACAAAACTCAAAAAGAACTCGTGAGATAGGTTAGTACACATAAGAACAAATCAACACTTCATGTACTGCCAGGACAAGTTGCATAATAATTTTCAAAAATTAGGTACTGTATACTATCATTTCCACAATTTATATCTACCAATATAGGCTATGGAAATTAGAAGATAAGTAGATAACAAAACTATGATAGCAATCTGTCCAAACAGAACAGTCTGTAGCAATTTATGAAAACAGTGTACTTCCGTAACTCAAAAAATTATGAACATTTAGGATATGCTAAATAATTTATATTACAATACTGTGTTGAAGACGAAAGAGGGGATGCCTTCTGGGGCATCCCCAAGCTTAGTTGCTTGGATCTTCCTTGAATATTACCTTGGGGTGCCTTGGGCATCTCCAATCTTAGGGTCTTGCCACTCCTTATTCTCCTAATATCGATATCTCACCCAAAACTTGAAAACTTCAATCACACAAAACTTAACGGAACTTCGTGAGATGGGTTAGTATGATAAAGAGCAAACCATCCACTTACGTACTGTTAAATACAAGATCCATAATTGTTCTCGCATAATGTCTACTGTAACTTATCATTTCCACAATTTATATCACTTAATATAAGCCATGGAAATGCTAAAACAAGCAAACTACGCAAACAAGGCAGATTCTGTCAAAAACAGAACAGTCTGTAATGATCTGAACAATGACCATACTTCTGCAGCCCCAAAAATTCTGAAAAATTAGGAAAACCTAGGAAATTTGTTATAAATCATGTGTAAATAATTCAGAAGCTTTTGACTCTCTGGTCAATTTATAAAAATTCTGGACTGGGCACCAAAGTTTCTGTTTTTGCACAGGATCAAGTCAACTATCAATCATATCATCCCAAAGGCATTACTTGGTACTTTATTGAAATAAAAGGCACAAAACATGATTAATACAGTAGATTAATCATGTTAAAACACAAAAACATAAAGGGTAAATATTGGGGTGTCTCCCAACAAGCGCTTTTCTTTAATGTCTTTCTAGCTAGGCATGACATTTTAATGATACACTTCCAAGCCCAATTCCGATGGTAACTTTATTCATACTCTAAAAGATATAAGTGAAGTTCATAGAGCATTCTACAATTAATATATATTAACCAATATCCAAGCTCAAAATATATAAGTGAAGCACACGTAGCATTCTATAAAGCCATACTCAAAAGATTTAAGTGAAGCACAAAAGAGCATTCTACAAAGCCATACTCAAAAGATTTAAGTGAAGCACAAAGAGCATTCTACAAAGCCATACTCAAAAGATCTAAGTGAAGCGCATGAAGCATTATATAAATCAATGAAGGACTATCTCATACTAGAAGGGTGCATAAAAGGAAAAGAAAAACACCAAAGACGCGTATCATGTGAACAAAACAAAAACCGAGGTATACCGATAATTGTTGAAGAATAAAGATGGGATGCCTTCCGGGGCATCCCCAAGCTTAGATGCTTGAGTCTCCTTGAAATATTTACTTGGGGTGCCTTGGGCATCCCCAAGATTTAACTCTTGTCTCTCCATATTCTTCTTATATCGATACCTCCTCGATCTTCGAACACTTCATTCACACAAAACTTAACAAAACCCTCGTGAGATCCGTTAGTATAATAAAGCAAAATACTACTTTAAGTACTGTTGTGAACTCATTCCAAATTCATATTAGCATTATATCTACTGTATTCCAACTTCACCATGGTTCATACCCTCCGATACTACCCATAGATTCATCAAAATAAGAGAACAATGCATAGAAAACAGAATCTGTCAAAAACAGAACAGTCTGTAGCAATCTGAAAACTTCGTATACTTATTTAACTCAAAAAATACTGAAAATTTAGGACAAATTAAAAAATTTGTGTATAAGTACTGTGTAAAAAATTTAGAAACTTTTGACGTTCCAGTAAGAAATGTAAATTCATTCACTACAGTCAAAGTTTCTGTTTTTGCACCGCACAAAGCAAACAAGCAATCTAATCATCCTAAAACCAAATCTTGACACATTATTTTTATAATAGAATGGATATATACAAGGGGATAATTATTTTTGAGAAACTTCCATGAAAAATTCTACATTGTTTCCATGAGCATGAACACAAGTGTTCAAGGTCGACCCTCACTTCTCCAATGCACAACCTTCCAATCACTTCTCTTTTTGAAAAAGTTCTTAGGCATAAGAGGCAAGTAATTCTTTTTGTATTTTTTCATTATTTAAATTTTTTTGTTTGTTTCACCCACAACTAAAGAAAGCAAAAAGGGAAAACAAAATCTACTTAGTGAAGAAAGCAAACAAGCACACACGAGAATATCAACCCCACGCTATTGCTCCCCGGCAACGGCGCCAGAAAAGAGCTTGATAATCCCCAAGTGCAAGGAATCATCGTAGCAATTTCTAAAGGTGTAAGTGATAAGTATGGAGTGTCGAACCCACAAGGAGCTAAAGGTAAGATCAATATTCTCTCAAGTCCTATCTGCCACTGATACGACTCTACGTACGCCGAACGTTTGCTTCCAACTAGAAACGAGAAATAAAACTACGTTGTGGGTATGAAGAGAATAGCTTTGCATGAAATCGGAGAACTAAAATTTAAAAATAGGTGCTGTTATCATAAAGTTAGAATATATTACAATATATTACAAATAGCGAGTGTGGAATAATGATGGGTCGGTGTGTGGAATTGTCCTAGGCAATTGTTAACAAGATCGGTAATCATTATTGCAATTTTATATGTGGGAGAGGCATAAGCTAACATACTTTCTCTACTTGGATCATATGCACTTATGATTGGAACTCTAGCAAGCATCCGCAACTACTAAAGATCATTAAGGTAAAACCCAACCATAGCATTAAAGCATCAAGTTCCCTTTATCCCATATGCAACAACCCCCTTACTCGGGTTTAAGCTTCTGTCACTCTAGCAACCCACTATAAGCGAATCATGAACGTATTGCAACACCCTACAGAAAGAATCCTTCATGTGTGCGCGGCACGGAAGGCACCATAGGACAGCACCAAAGTAAAACATACAACTCAAACCAATCTAGATCATCAATCAACCCAAAGGACAAAGGAAATCTACTCAAAACATCATAGGATGGCAACACATCATTGGATCATAATATGTGGCATAAAGCAACATGTTCAAGTAGGGGATTACAGCGGGGTGCAGGAGAGTGGACCGCTGAAAGGAGATGAGGATGGTGATGAAGAAGGTGATGTTGATGAAGACGATCACCGCGGCGATGGTTCCCCCGATGGCACTCTGACGCCACCGAGAGAGAGGGGGAGAGGGTCTCCCCCTTGTGCTTCCTCCTCCATGGCCTCCCCCCTAGGTGGGGAGAGGTTCTCCCTCTGGTCCTTGGCCTCCATGGTGATGATGGCCCCTCCGTCTTCCTCCTCCATGGTCTCCGGTGATGGTGACCCCCTCCGGCAGGGTGCCGGAGAGGGCCAAGATTGATCTTTCGTGGCTACAGAGACTTACGGCGGCGGAACTTCCGATCTAGATTTCTTTCTGGAGTTTTCTGGATTTATAGGAGTGCTTGGCATCGAAATCATGTCAGGGAGGCTCCCGAGGGACCCACAAGCCAGGGGGGCGCGCCCCCTAGGCTTGTGACTTCCTCGGGGCTCCTCTCCGGTATCTTTTTGCTCCGGTATTTTTTATATTTTCCAAAAATATTCTTCGTAAATTTTCAGCTCATTCCGAGAACTTTTATTTCTGCACAAAAACAACACCACGGTAGCTCTGCTGAAAACAGCGTCGGTCCGGGTTAGATCTAATCAAATCATACCAAAATCATATAAAATTATTGCAAACATGGCATGAATACTTCATAAATTATAGATACGTTGGAGACGTATCATTGCACGTGCAGAGCACTCGGGTTAAACTTGACGAGCCTAGAATGTACAGACATGGCCTCGGAACACAAGAGATCGAAAGGTCAAACATGAGTCATATAGTAGATATGATCAACATGGAGATGTTCACCATCGAAACCACCTCATCTCACGTGATGATCGGACTTGGGTTGGTGAATTTGGATCATGTAACACTCGGATGACCGGGAGGGATGTCAATGGAGTTTTTTTAAGTAATATGATTAACTAAACACCTTATCATGAACATAGTCTAAGTTGTCTTTGCAAAATTATGTTGTAGATCAATAGCTCGCGTTGTAGCTCCCCTGTGTTTTTTATACGTTCCTAGAGAAAATAGAGTTGAAAGATGATGGTAGCAATAATGCGGACTGGGTCCGTGATCTGAGGATTGTCCTGATTGCTGCATAGAAGGCTTATGTCCTTAATGCGCCGCTCAGTGCGTCACCCCCTCAAGCATCGTCTGTAGATGTTGTGAACATCTGATAGGCACGTTCTGATGACTACTTGATAGTTCAGTGCGTCATGCATTACGGCTTAGAATTGAGGCTCCAAAACGTTTTGAACATCACGGAACATATGAGATGTTCTAAGAGCTGAAATTGGGATTTTAGGCACGTGCCCGTGTTGAGAGGTATGAGACCTCCAACAAGATTCTTTGCCTGCAAGATGAAGGAGAATAGCTCAATCGGTGAGCATGTACTCAGATTGTCTGGGTGCTACAATCGCTTGAATCGAGTGGGAGATGATCTTCCAGATAAGATAGTGATTGATATAGTTCTCCAAGTCACTGCCACAAAGCTACTAGAGCTTCGTGATGAACTATAAATATGCCAGGGATGGAAAAGATGATCCCTGAGCTATTCGCGATGTTTGAGACCGCGAAGGTAGAAATCAAGAAGGAGCATCAAGTGTTGATGGTTAGTAAACCACTAGTTTCGAGAAGGGCAAGGGCAAGGAGGGAAACTTCATGGATGGCAAGCCAGTTGCTGCTCCAGTGAAGAAACCCAAGGTTGAACCCAAACCCGAGACTAAGTGCTTCTATTATGAGGAGAACAGTCGCTGAAGCGGAACAACCCTAGATACTTGGTAGATAAGAAGGCTGGCAACGTCAACAGAAGTATATTTGATATACGTGTTATTAATGTGTACCTTACTAGTACTCCTAGTAGCACCTGGGTATTAGATACCGGTTCGATTGCTAATGTTAGTAACTCGAAGTAAAAGCTACGGAATAAACGGAGACTAGCTAAGGGTGAGGTGACGATGTGTGTTGGAAGTGTTTCCAAGGTTGATGTGATCACCATCGCACGCTCCCTCTACCTTCGGGATTAGTGTTGAACCTAAATAAATGTTATTTGGTGTTTGCGTTGAGCATGAACATGATTAGATCGTGTTTATTGCAATACGGTTATTCATTTAAGTCATAGAATAATAGTTATTCTGTTTACATGAATAAAACCTTCAATGGTCATGCACCCAGTGTGAATGGTTTATTGAATCTCGATCGTAGTAATACACATGTTCACAATATTGATGCCAAAAGATGCAAAGTTAATAATGATAGTACCACATACTTGTGGCACTGCCGCTAAAGGTCATATTGGTGTAAAGCGCATGAAGAAACTCCATGTTGATGGATCTTTGGACTCACTCGATTTCGAATCGGTTGAGACATGCGGACCATGCCTCATGGGCAAGATGACTAAGACCCCGTTTTCTGGTATGATGGAGCGGGCTAGTGACTTATTGGAAATAATACATGTTGATGTATGCGGTCCAATGAGTGTTGTAGCATGCGGTGGATATCGTTATTTTCTTACCTTCACTGATGATTTGAGTAGATATGGGTATATTTACTTAATGAAACACAAGTCTGAAACGTTTGAAAAGTTCAAGCAAATTCAGAGTGAAGTTTGAGATCATCGTGACAAGAAGATAAAAATGTCTACGATATGATCGTGGAGGTGAATATCTGAGTTACGAGTTTGGTATGCAACTTAAGACACTGTGAAAGTTGTTTCACAACTCACGCCACCTGGAACACCATAGTGTGATGGTGTGTCCGAACGTCGTAGTCGTGCTCTATTGGATATGGTGCGTACTATGATGTCTCTTATCATTTTGCCACTATCGTTTTGGGGTTATGCATAAGAGACAACAACATTCACTTTAAAATAGGGCACCATCTAACTCCGTTGAGATGACACCGTATGAATTATGGTTTGGCTGAAACCTAAGCTGTCATTTCTCAATGTTTGGGAGTGCGACGCTTATGTCTGATAAGCTCGAACCCAAAGCGGAGAAATGCGTCTTCATAAGATACCCAAAAGAGACGGTTGGGTACACCTTCTATCTCACATCCGAAGGCAAAGTGTTTGTCGCTAAAAATAGGTCATTTCTCAAGAAAGAGTTTCTCTCGAAAGAATTGAGTGGGAGGAAAGTAGAACTTGATGAGGTTGTTGAACCGTCACTTCAGTTGGATAGTAGCACGACGCAGAAAGATGTTTTTGCGACACCTACACCAAGTGAAGAGGAAGAAAATGATGATGATCATGAAGCTTCGGATCAAGTTACTACCGAACCTCGTAGGTCGACAAGGACTCGTACCACCCCTATGTGGTACGTCAATCATGTCTTAGAGGTCATGTTGTTGGACAACGATGAGCCTACGAGCTATGGAGAAGCGATGATGGGCCCGGATTCCAACAAATGGCTAGGAGCCGTGAAATCCGAGAAAGGATCCATGTATGAAAACCAAGTATGGACTTTGGTAGACTTTCCCGTTGAACGGCAGGCCGTTGAGTACAAATGGAATTTTAAGAAGAAGACAGACGCTGATGGTGAATGTCACCATTTATAAAGCTCGACTTGTCGCAAAGAAGTTTCCGACAAGTTCAAGGAGTTGACTACGATGAGACTTTCTCGCCCGTAGTGATGCTAAAGTCTGTTGGAATTATGTTAGCAGTTGCTGCATTTTTCAATTATGAAATCTGGCAGATGAATGTCAAAACATTGTTTCCTTAACGGTTTCCTTGAGGAAAGGTTGTATGTGATACAACCAAAAGGTTTTGTCAGTCCTAAGGATGCTAAAAGGTATGCAAGCTCCAGCGATCCTTCTATGGGCTGGAGCAAGCATCTCGGAGTTGGAATATACGCTTTGATGAGGTGATCAAAGTTTTTGGGTTTATACAAAGTTTATGAGAAACTTGTATTTACAAGAAAGTGAGTGGGAGCACTATAGAATTTCTGATAAGTATATGTGGTTGACATATTGTTGATCGGAAATAATGTAGAATTTATGGAAAGCATAAAGGGTTGTTTGAAAGGAGTTTTTCAAAGGAAGACCTGGATAAAGCTACTTGAATATTGGGCATCAAGATCTATAGAGATAGATCAAGACGCCTGATAAGATTCTTCAATGAGTACATACCTTGACAAGATTTTGAAAGAGTTCAAAATGGATCAGTCAAAGAAAGAGTTCTTGCCTGATTTGTAAGGTGTGGAATTGAGTGAGACTCAAAGCTCGACCACGGCAGAAGAAAGAGAAAGGACGAAGGTCGTCCCCTATGCCTTATCCATAGGATCTATAGAGTATGCCATGATGTGTACCGCACCTGGTGTGTGCCTTGCCATGAGTCTGTCAAGGGGTACAAGAGTGGTCCAGGAGTGGATCACTAGACAGCGGTCAAAATTATCCTTAGTAACTAGAGACTAAGGAAATGTTTCTCGATTATGGAGGTGATAAAGAGTTTGTCGTAAAGGGTTACGTCGATGCAAGCTTTGACACCAATCTGGATGACTCTGAGTAGCAGCCCGGATACATATAGTGGAGCAGTCATTTGGAATAGCTCCATGTGAAGCGTGGTAGCATCTGCGGTATGATATATAGATTTGCAAAGAACACACGGATCTGAATATTGCAGACCGTTGACTAAAACCTCTCTCACATGCAAAACATGATCGAACCCCAGAACTCATTGGGTGTTAGATTCATAACAATGTAAATCACATAGCGATGTGAACTAGATTATTGACTCTAGTGCAAGTGGGAGACTGTTGGAAATATGCCCTAGAGGCAATAATAAATTAGTTATTATCATATTTCCTTGTTCATGATAATCGTTTATTATCCATGCTATAATTGTATTGATTGGAAACTCAAATACATGTGTGGGTACATAGACAACACAATGTCCCTAGTATACCTCTAATAGACTAGCTCGTTGATCAAAGATGGTCAAGGTTTCCTAGCCATAGACATGAGATGTCATTTGATAACGGGATCACATCATTAGGAGAATGATGTGATGAACAAGACCCAAACTATAAACATAGTATATGATCGTGTCAGTTTATTGCTATAGTTTTCTGCATGTCAAGTATATGTTCCTATGACCATGAGATCATGCAAATCACTGACACCGGAGGAGTACCTTGCATGTATCAAACGTCGCAACATAACTGGGTGACTATAAAGGTGCTCTACAGGTATCTCCGAGGGTGTCTGTTGGGTTGGCATGGATCAAGACTGGGATTTGTTACTCCATGTGACGGAGAGGTATCTCAGGGCCCACTCGGTAATACAACATCACTGTGAGCCTTGCAAGCAATGTGACTAAAGAGTTAGCCACGGGATCTTGTATTACGGAACGAGTAAAGAGACTTGCCGGTAACGAGATTGAACTAGGTATAGAGATACCGACGATCGAATCTCGGGCAAGTAACATACCGAAGAACAAAGGGAACTACATACGGGATTAACTGAATCCTTGACATAGAGGTTCAACCGATAAAGATCTTCGTAGAATATGTAGGAACCAATATGGGCATCCAGGTCCCGCTATTGGTTATTGACCGTAGAGGTGTCTCGGTCATGTCAACATAGTTCTCGAACCCGCAGGGTCTGCACACTTAACGTTCGGTGACGTTTCGGTAGTATTGAGTTATGTATGTTGGTGACCGAAGGTTGTTCGGGGTCCCGGATGAGATCCCGGACATCACGAGGAGCTCCGGAATGGTCCGGAGGTAAAGATTTATATATGGGAAGTCATATTTTGGCTACCGGAAAAGTTTTGGGTTTTTCCGGTATTGTACCGGGAAGCTTCTAGAAGGTTACGGAAACTTTCGGAGGAGTCTGGAAGTCCACCAAGGGTTCCACCACGTCCCAAGGGTTTGCATGGGCTGAGGGGAGGCGCCCTGGCCTTATTGGGCCAAGCGCACAAGTCCCTCAAGGCCCATATGGCTTGGGAGAGGTGGAAAGTCCACCTGGTTTTGGAAAGGGAGGGAATTGGACTATGAGTCCAACTCCTCCCCCTTGGCTGTGCCCTAGGGCTTGGAGGGGCTGATCTCCACGCCCCTCCACCTATATATAGAGGGGAGGCGGTGCCCCAAGAGCACACATGAAGCCCTTGGCGCCCCTCTCTCTCCCTAGATCGTTTTCTCCTACGTTCGCGGTTTCGGTAGCGCTAGGCGTAGCCCTGCCGGGATAGCACCACCACCATCGCCGGCACGCCGGCGCGTTGTCGGAGAACTCATCTACCTCTCCGTCCTCTCTTGCTGGATCAAGAAGGCAGAGATCGTCATCGAGCTGTACGTGTGCTGAACGCGGAGGTGCCGTCCGTTCGGCGCTAGATCGGAAGGACCGCGACTGGATCGCGGGACGGATCGTGATTGGATCGCGGGACGGATCGTGATTGGATCGAGGGACGGCTTGCGATTTTGATCGCGAAGACGTTCGACTACATCAACCGCGTTTCTCAACGCTTCCCGCTTAGCGATCTACAAGGGTATGTAGATCCACTCTCCCTCTCGTAGATGCTCATCACCATGGATAGATCTTGCGTGTGCGTAGGAAAATTTTTGTTTCCCATGCAACGTTCACCAACAGGTAAGGAGGGTGCCGCAGCGGCGAGCGGCGGGTGGCGCTCCAGTCCTCCCGCGGCGCAAGGCGCGGTCATCGGGGCCCCGGCGAGCTCCGTCACCGGCGGGAGGAGGAGGCCCTCGGGGGGGAGACCTCTGGTCCGTCCAGCGGTCGCTTCGGGCGGGGCGCATCGTCGTCGGTGAGGCGCGGGGCCATGAGCGCCTCGGCATATGTGCGGTGGTGCCCGGCCGGCGGCGGAGGGACGAAGGGGCGCGGAGGGTGAGGGAGGGGCAACGACGGCGCAGGGGGTGGGGAGCAGCGGGCGACAAGAGGAGGCGGGCGGGATTTGGGCGAATCACCCGACGGGCGCCGGGTCTGTGGCACCCCGGCTCAGAGAACCGGATTACCAGTGTTTCCAACCCAGAGATCATGTCTTCTGGAAACACACAACAACTTGGCAGAGAACAGAACTGAACTTTATTGATAGGAGTCGAGTACAAGCGCATATTTTACATAGTGGCGAGGCCAAAGGCACCCTTGGTGCTATGACAGTATCTACATTATTTATTTTACATAGCAGGGCCTCGGAATACTAATACTTCTATTGCGTAGCGAAACATAGTGCAACTCCATCCACAGGGACACTGCTGTGGACACTGCTGTGGACACATCCTAGTTAGCATAGCCAGCACCTTCAGGACCTCCCTCCTCGGATTCTCCTGCATCTGGCATGATACGCCAGGTGAGTACTTTGAATGTACTCACAAGCTCACGACAACCAAGTAATGCAGCAAACAATAGCATGGCAATCAACATAATAGCAGTTAAGCAATTTACTTACTGTTACCGATCAACAACTTACTCTCTTACGGGATGTTCCACAACCCTCGGAATACTCGTACCCACGGAGTACTTCCGAACATAAGACGAGCTCTTCCATCATTAACATCATTATTCTGGTTGACCATCTACTGAGGTCTGGACGGGCTGTCCAATACCGTGGACTCGGCTATTCGAATAGATTTTACACTCTGCAGAGGTTGCGCACTTTACCCACACTATGAAGCACCTGGCCTCGGCCTCGAGACCACGGGTGGACCAGCATTGCTTCAACAAAACCTGCCTGACCCGTGACCCTTCATCGTACCACCGGCACTCTTCCTTCCCCGGAGGTCAGCCTTGGGTTGCCCCTGTGTCCTCATGACACCTGCCACCGGCGTGGCCAAACTCTGTAGACCCAAACGGGGCCTACTGTCCCAAACGGGAACGCCGGCATAAACTCAACTATCAACTGGGCTCAAAGGGTTATCACCGCTTACCTGATCAGGGTAGCACGCCGTGCATAACCCTCCCTCTTTGGAGGTACCGGTGAAAGATCACGTAGCCAGACCCGGTCAGGGCCGTCCCATACCGGCAAATGTGGTTGCACGAGTATGCCCGGACAGGTGACTCAAGATCAACCACTAAGTTTATTTATCAACTATAGTGGTTCAACTCAATACTTAACTATTTCATCATTACTATGAATTATCTATATTAAATAAAGTAACCTAATGCATATAAAAGATGCTATGCTATAGAAATGCATGCATGAAATGGGTATCATGGCTTGCCTTGCTCTGTTGGGTGGTTCAAACACTCTGGATCTTCACAAGTACCAAATTCTCCCTCTGAAATTATTTCAAAACATAATTGGAAATGTCACATAAAGCAAATTTGCTAAACAGAAATTCTGTGAGCATTGGAAAAATATCAAAATTTACCAGAAAATAAAGGGGCTCAAGACAAACACAATGCAAAAAAGAATCAAAAGCATTGGAGTTATAGATAAAAAGTTATTGATGGTCAAAGTTCAGTCAAAATTCTGAATTAAAATAGATTTAACAGAAAATAGAAAATTCCCCAGAGGGCTGACGTCGAAGGCGTATTTCTAGAGTACGCCTTCACTTACCCCTTCGCCCGCGCGCAGCTGAGCCACTGACGGGTGGGGTCGCTCGTTTTAAACAGAGAGGGAGAGAAGGGAACAGAGGAGGGCGGAGCTCCAGCGACGGTCGCCGGCGACAGAGGCGGCGATGGGGTCGGGGAGCTACGGGAATGGATCGGGCGCTCAACGGTGAGCATGCACGTACCCGCAGAATGGCAAGAGATGACCGGACGGTGTCGTGCCCTTCGTCTCCGGCGGCGGCGGCGCTCGGGTGGGATCGAAGACGGCGATTCCGGCGATGGGAGGCTTGGGCAGACGGTCGAGGAGCACCAGGGAGCTACCCTGAGCTCGACGAAGAGGTCAAATGGGCTCGGGAGGGCGAGGAACTGCTGGCGAGGAGGGGACCTCAGATGGCGGAGCTCCGGCGAGGTTCGAGGCCAGAGGGCCTCTCGGCCTTGGCTCGTTGCTCGGGGAAGCAATTGAGAGGAGGAGGGGCTGGCTGACGAGCTCGAAGGGACAGGGAGGGCTTTAAATAGGCGGAGGGTGAAGCGCGGCGATCTCTCCCGAAGCGGCGAGGCTCAGCCACGTCGCTGGCGCCCGTACGGTGCGCTGGCTGGCCGGGAGCATCGATGGGATGGGAGAGGGCAGAGGGGCGCGACGGGACGGGTCCGGAGCCATCAATGGCGTGCGGACGACCACAGTGGCCGAAGCCCACTGTTCTGCCCGTGGCGACGCTTGGCCGGGAGCGGCGGCGGCCTTCTCCGGCGACCGGGAGGGTTCGGGAGGAGCCACGCGTCTACCTGCAACGATGTCGACACCAGAGGACAAGGAGGGAGCGGTGATGGACGGCTCGGGCGAGCTGACCCGTCTCTGGCGCTGCGCAGAGCGCGCGCTGTGGCATGCCAGCCCCGTGATCACCACCGGTGTGGCCACCAGGAGGACACGCCTGCCTGGCGCACCTTGTCCATGGGGTCGACCCTTGCCCATTTAGCCTCCCTGGGTCACTGGCTCGACCAAGTTCACCATGCCATGAGGTGTAGCCTCAGCTACAGCTTCTGCCAGCTATCTTGAGGAGATTCTGGAGAGAAGAAGAGATAGGGATGGAGCCAGAGGAGATGTCTAGGGCCATCAAGGTTGGAAGGACTATCATCTGGCAGAATTTGAGAAGATTTGAAGAAGAAATGGATAGGGTTCCTTTGGAAACTATCATTCTGGCCCAGAACACAATTGAGCTTGTGGCCCTCACATAATTTCTCTGCTAGTGATGAAACTTTGTGGAAGGGAGTTGTTTGGTGGCACACACCTGCCATAAAATTTGTAGATTCATTGTTCACCTCTAGATGGTACTTCCTTTGCAAAGGTTCATAACTAACAGAAACTTAACAGGGTCCTGCTGCTCAAAATTTGAACTGGACCAGATGATGTTTTTGGATATTGGGGCTAGATAAGATCCCTGGAAACTTAAGGAATTTATTGCGAATTTTCTGGAATAGAAATAATAGGGTTGCTTCACAATGGACAGATTCTGGTCAGAAACAAAATAATTATTCTGGCCAAAATTTCCCATTGGGCAATAAAATATTTTTGAAGAATATGGAATCCCATGATGACAAGAAGATGAGGAAAAAGTTTGGGAATTAATTGACCACCCAAACTATAGGTTGCTTCACAACCCATAGTGATGATCTAAATTCCCAAATTGAGAAAATGATTTTATAGAAAAGATTAAATATTGAAAAATTATCCAAGAGAGGCATGGAAAGGTTTTATCAAGATGACAAAGGTTTTGGAAGGCTTGGAGAAAAAATTTGTAAGGCATAAGTTAACTCAATTGAAGAGATTTTGAAAATTGCAAATAAAATCCAAATATTTTTGAAAAGAAAAAGTTGCCAAAATCAGGGTGTCACAAACCTACCCCCCTTAGGATGAATCTCGTCCTCGAGATTCGGTTGCTCAGGGAACAAGTATGGATATGCAGATCTTAAGAAGTCTTCCCTTTCCCATGTAGCCTCTTCTTCGGTGTGATGCGCCCATAGCACCTTGTAAAACCGAATTACCTTACTTCTGGTAGTTCTTTCCATTTCATCCAGGATCTTGACAGGTTTCTCTTCGTAGGTCAGGTCTTTGGCCAGTTCTAACTCACTCATGTCCGCTTGCTTGATCGGTGGTGCAATACACTTTCTTAGTTGTGATATATGAAACACATCGTGCACTTCCGACAATTCTGGTGGTAATTCCAACTGATATGCCACTCTACCTCTTCTAGCAACAACTGGAAATGGGCCTATATATCTTGGTGCAAGTTTTCCCCGAGTATGGAATCTCTTCGCTCCTTTCATTGCGGTTACTCGAAGATATGCATATTCTCCGGGTTCAAAGGTCACTTCCCGGTGCTTTGGATCATAGTAACTTTTCTGACGAGACTTGGCTGCTCGGAGCCGCTCCTGAATGTCCTTGACTTGCTTCTCAGCCTCGAGCATCAAGTCGGTACCAAAAATTCGGCTATCCCCTGTCTAAGACCAGTTCAACGGGGTGCGGCACTTTCGTCCGTATAATACTTCAAACGGTGACATCTTCAAGCTTGACTGATAGCTGTTATTGTATGAGAATTCCGCATAAGGTAGACTGTCTTCCCACTTAGGTCCATGGGTGAGGGCACATGACCGAAGCATATCCTCTAGTATCTGGTTCACCCTTTCTGTCTGCCCGTCTGTCAGCGGGTGGTATGCCATGCTATGCTTTAGCAGGGTTCCCAAGGCTTGATGTAGACGCAGCCAGAATGCTGAGGTGAATAGGGAACCTCTGTCTGAGGTGATGGACTTAGGGACTCCATGGAGGCTAACTATCCGGGACATGTAGAGTTGTGCCAGCTGATTTGCGTTGAAAGTGGTCTTTACTGGAATGAAGTGAGCCACTTTCGTGAGCATGTCCACAATGACCCAAATAGTGTCGTTGCCCCTCGCTGACTTGGGTAGTCCAACAATAAAGTCCATACAGATGTCATCCCACTTCCACTGGGGTACCGGTAAGGGTTGCAGTAGCCCAGCAGGTTTCTGGTGTTCCGCCTTAACTTTGTTGCAAATATCGCAGCATGCGACATAGTAGGCTATATCTCTTCGTATTCCTGGCCACCAAAATGTCTCTCTCAGGTCCTGATACATTTTTGTTCCTCCCGGGTGGATGGAATATGAGGACTCATGAGCTTCCTTGAGAATTTGCGGCCTCAAATTGTCTTGATCGGGCACGCATATCCGCTTCTCAAACCATACGATGCCTTGATCATCCACGTGGAAGGACTTGGTTTTCCCTTTCGGAATCAGCTCCTTGATCTTTTTGATTCCCTCATCTGGCTCTTGGGCCTTCTTGATTTCTTCCATAAGAGTGGGGGTAATTTCCAGTGTGTCCGAGGTAGTTGGTCCGCATAGCACCATGTTGAGCTCAGCGAACTCCTCTTGCAACCTTGGATGCATTCTTCCCATAAGTGCATTCACAGTGCCTTGCTTTCTGCTGAGAGCATCCGCGACCACATTGGCTTTCCCCGGATGATAATTTATCCCAATGTCATAGTCCTTGACTAGCTCAAGCCATCTTCGTTGCCTGAGATTTAGATCAGGCTGAGTGAAAATATACTTAAGACTCTTGTGGTCCGTGTATATTTCACAGCGTTGTCCAATGAGATAATGCCTCCAAATCTTCAGAGCATGAACTACTGCTGCTAATTCCAAATCGTGTGTGGGGTAGTTCTCCTCATGAGGTCGTAGCTGTCTGGATGCATATGCTACAACCTTCCCTTCTTGCATCAATACGCAGCTGATTCCACGTCTGGAAGCATCGCAGTAGATGTCAAAACTCTTGTGTATGTCTGGAAGGACTAGAATAGGGGCGGTAGTGAGTCTGGTCTTTAATTCCAAGAAACTACTGTCACATTCCGCCGTCCAAACAAACCTCTGATTCTTCTTGAGTAGCTCCATCAAGGGCTTGGCTATCTTAAAGAAGCCTTCTATGAATCGTCGGTAATAGCCTGCTAATCCCAGGAAACTGCGGACTTCGGTCACCGTGGCTGGTGTCTTCCAATTCAGCACCGCAGTTACCTTGCTGGGGTCGACGGCTACTCCTTGTTCTGACAGAATGTGCCCCAGGAATCCTACCTCTTTTAGCCAAAATTCACACTTACTGAATTTGGCGTACAGACAGTGGTCTCTTAATCTTTCCAGGACAGCACGGAGATGCTTCTTATGCTCCTCTTCATCTTTGGAGTATATCAGGATATCATCAATGAATACCACCACAAATTTATCCAGAAAGTCCATGAAGACTTTATTCATCATGCTCATGAAGTGGGCTGGAGCATTTGTCAGTCCAAATGATATGACTATGAATTCATACAATCCGTATCGGGTGGTAAACGTTGTCTTGGGGATATCCTCTTTTCGGATTTTTAACTGATGATATCCGGTTCGAAGGTCAATCTTTGAGAATACCCGGGCTCCATTCAGCTGGTCGAACAAGTCGTCAATGCGAGGAAGCGAGTACTTGTTCTTGATAGTGACCTCGTTCAGCTGGCGATAATCTACGCACATGCGTAGGCTTCCGTCCTTCTTCTTGACAAAGAGCACGGGTGATCCCCATGGCGATATGCTTGGGCGAATATACCCTTTCTGCAACAATTCATCCAGTTGCTTCTTTAACTCCGCCAACTCTGGTCCTGGCATGCGATAGTATTTCTTGTAAATTGGAGGAGTGCCGGGAACCACTTCGATTGCAAACTCCAATTCCCGGTCAGGTGGCATTCCGGGTAACTCTTCGGGAAATACGTCCGGAAACTCACAAACTACCGGAATCAAGTTCATATCCGTAGCGGTAGCTTGGTATGCCATTCCTTTCTTGGATTTCATTTTGCTGGCAAGGAATTGGACGGTTTGTCCTGCTGGGTTAACCAGTGTTACTATCCTGCTGGCACAATTAATGCACACCTGATGTGGTGTCAACCAGTCCATTCCCAATATCACGTCCAATCCCGAAGATTCAATGGAGATGAGGGCAGCTGGGAACTTAACTCCATGTATTGAAATTTCCAGATCTCTATAGATCAGATTTGTTCTGAGCAGGGAGCCAGGGGATTGTACCACCATGATTTTGTCCAAAGGCGAAGGAGAAAATTTGTGCACGGCGGCAAAACTCCGCGAAATAAACGAGTGGGAAGCCCCAGAATCAAATAAAATTACTACAGGTATGTCGTTAACAGAAAACATACCGAGGACCACTTCTGGAGCTTCGCAGGCTTCCTCAGCGGAGATATGGTGGACGCGTCCATGGCTGACATTAGGATTGGGGTGGCGTCCAATAGTGTTGACCTGCGGCTTGACATCGGCGGATGACTTCCCGTTGTTGGCGAGGCACTGTTTGGAATAGTGTCCGCTCTGGCCGCAAGTAAAGCAAGTATTGTTGCGACGGCAGTCTTCTATCACGGGTTGTTTGCCATAGGTCTTGGTCTGGCTCGCTGTCTTGTTATTGTTGCTACCATTGCTCCAGGTAGGCTTATATTCAGAGGTGCCTGGCTGCCAGATATGTGGCTTCTGGGCGAACGGCTCGCGGTTGTCCTTCTTAGGCTCAAACTTCCGCTTCTGATTATCGTGTCCAGACTTGTGCTCCCGTTCGGCTATGAAGGCCTTGTCCACCAGTGTATGAAAGTCAGGAAAGTCTAGCATGCACAGCTGGCAACGGAGGGAATGATTCAGCCCTCCCAGGAACCGATCTATCTTTCTCTCTTCAGTGGCCACATCATAAGTAGAGTACCGTGACAGATTATTGAACTTGTTAAGGTACTCCGCTACCGACATGCTTCCTTGCGTCAGAGCAAGGAATTCCCTCTGCTTCACCTTCATGATGCCAGTAGGAATATGGTATTTGCAGAATAATTCCTTAAACTTCTCCCAGGTCATTTCTTCGTCAGATGACCATTTTGCCTTTGTGTTATCCCACCATATGGCTGCTGGCCCTTCCAAGTAATGAGTGGCAAATGGAACCTTGTCTGAATCCTCACAACGGGCTATTTCCAGCTTCTTCTCTATGGTCCTTAGCCAATCATCTGCTTCTATTGGATCCACAGCTTGACCAAAATTGGGTGGCTTTGTGCGCTGGAAATCAGACAGCCTGGAGTGCGACCCATTATGGTTGTGGTTCTGACCTACCATAGTCTGCATACTCTTCAAGAATTCCATAAGATCCTGGTTTCTCTTTTCCTCAAACATTCTCATGATCTGATCCGTAGTAGGTGCTTGAGGCGGTGGGGGTGGTAAATCTTCTGGTGCTTGACCTGCTTGTCTGGCGGATCGACGGACGGGGGTTCCATCGCCGCCTTGGCTACAACTTATCTTCATCCTAAATTTGTTCCCATTGCAAACTACCGGATCGATGAGCAACATCCATAAGGGAAACACAGTCATATGACACCAGAAGGAAAATACGCGAACAAGGCAAATAAGGCAAACCACATAATTATACAAGATAACCCAACATCATACATGGCAAGCTAGTAGGGGAGATATCATGGCTACACTGCTAATACGGCAGTTGACATATGCAAAGATGCATGCTCCACAACTCAAGCCTCCACTCTAGTGGCGCTGATAGCACGAACACTGCCAAACCACAGACTCCTCGTCATCTGATCCTGAGTCGGAGTCGGAACTGATGATATGGATCTCATCCTCCGGATCAAAGGAAACACGACGACGCTGCTGGGACGGTTCTCCTTCTGGGGTAGAAGGAGCACGACGCCTCAGCATTGGAGCAGCTGGAGTGGCAAGGAGTGAGGCCCACTCAGCCGGGGTCTCACGACGGCTACCAGACGGAAAGCCTGGTGGCACAGTGGAGGTAGAAGGAGCATCAAATCTGGGTGGAGGTGGAACTGGTGGTGGATATATGGGTGGATGGGTAGTCTGAGGTGGAGGTGGCACTGGGGCTACGGCTGCAAGCGCCGCTAAGACACGAGACAGCTCCTCAGCCAGGCATATGATCGTACGATAGCTGGCGTTCAGATAGCAAGACAGCACAGCAGTCGCACGGTCACATGCCGGGTCAACAGGAGCGAAAATGACTCGCCCTGTCGTAGGCGACAGGGTGGGATAATAGAGGAAACCTGGATGAGTCTGCATCTCAACCTCGTGGAAGCGCAAGTCAGTGAGAGCCTCCATTGTGGCAAACTCAATCGCCAGCTCCGGAGTGGAAGCTGTTACGCCCTTGGTAGAGCGAGAGTAGCAACCAAGGTCCGAGCTCGCGATCATGAAAGCCTCTGCATGGTACTCGTACACCGACTCAGCAAGCTGCTCCCGAAACACCTGGTATACTGGATCTTCACCGCGAGGGTACAGTCGAAGCCAGACGTTCCGGAGCAGAACTGGAAAGGTGGATGGTGCAGGCTCAAAATGATAATGGAATGGAACCGGTGCCATCTACACTCACAAGACCACTGTTAGTGGAGTAATGATTTATGATGCATGCTATGCAACAAGCAAATGCAGCAATCAAATGCACACTCAGGATCCTATACTAATCGCGATGCTAGCGCTGGCTAACTAGGGTGTCCTACAGTTAGCCTGGCTCTGATACCAAGCGTTGTGGCACCCCGGCTCAGAGAACTGAATTACCAGTGTTTCCAACCCAGAGATCATGTCTTCTGGAAACACACAACAACTTGGCACAGAACAGAACTGAACTTTATTGATAGGAGTCGAGTACAAGCGCATATCTTACATAGTGGCGAGGCCAAAGGCACCCTTGGTGCTATGACAGTATCTACATTATTTATGTCACATAGCAGGGCCTCGGAATACTAATACTTCTATTGCGTAGCGGAACATAGTGCAACTCCATCCACAGGGACACTGCTGTGGACACATCCTAGTTAGCATAGCCAGCACCTTTAGGACCTCCGTCCTCGGATTCTCCTGCATCTGGCATGATACGCCAGGTGAGTACTTTGAATGTACTCACAAGCTCACGACAACCAAGTAATGCAGCAAACAATAGCATGGCAATCAACATAATAGCAGTTAAGCAATTTACTTACTGTTACCGATCATCAACTTACTCTCTTACGGGTTGTTCCACAACCCTCGGAATACTCGTACGCACGGAGTACTTCCGAACATAAGACGAGCTCTTCCATCATTAACATCATTATTCTCGTTGACCATCTACTGAGGTCTGGACGGGCTGTCCAATACCGTGGACTCGGCTATTCGAATAGATTTTACACTCTGCAGAGGTTGCGCACTTTACCCACACTATGAAGCACCTGGCCTCGGCCTCGAGACCACTCGGGTGGACAAGCATTGCTTCAACAAAACCTGCCTGACCCGTGACCTTTCATCGTACCACCGGCACTCTTCCTCCCCCGGAGGTCAGCCTTGGGTGGCCCATGTGTCCTCATGACACCTGCCACCGTCGTGGCCAAACTCTGTAGACCCAAACGGGGACGCCGGCATAAACTCAACTATCAACTGGGCTCACAGGGTTATCACCGCTTACCTGATCAGGGTAGCACGCCGTGCATAACCCTCCCTCTTTGGAGGTACCGGTGAAAGATCACGTAGCCAGACCTGGTCGGGGCCGTCCCATACCGGCAAATGTGGTTGCACGAGTATGCCCGGACAGGTGACTCAAGATCAACCACTAAGTTTATTTATCAACTATAGTGGTTCAACTCAATACTTAACTATTTCATCATTACTATGAATTATCTATATTAAATAAAGTAACCTAATGCATATAAAAGATGCTATGCTATAGAAATGCATGCATGAAATGGGTATCATGGCTTGCCTTGCTCTGTTGGGTGGTTCAAACACTCTGGATCTTCACAAGTACCAAAGTCTCCCTCTGAAATTATTTCAAAACATAATTGGAAATGTCACATAAAGCAAATTTGCTAAACAGAAATTCTGTGAGCATTGGAAAAATATCAAAATTTACCAGAAAATAAAGGGGCTCAAGACAAACACAATGCAAAAAAGAATCAACAGCATTGGAGTTATAGATAAAAAGTTATTGATGGTCAAAGTTCAGTCAAAATTCTGAATTAAAATAGATTTAACAGAAAATAGAAAATTCCCCAGAGGGCTGACGTCGAAGGCGTATTTCTAGAGTACGCCTTCACTTACCCCTTCGCCCGCGCGCAGCTGAGCCACTGACGGGTGGGGTCGCCCGTTTTAAACAGAGAGGGAGAGAAGGGAACAGAGGAGGGCGGAGCTCCGGCGACGGTCGCCGGCAACAGAGGCGGCGATGGGGTCGGGGAGCTACGGGAATGGATCGGGCGCTCAACGGTGAGCATGCACGTACCCGCAGAATGGCAAGAGATGACCGGACGGCGTCGTCCCCTTCGTCTCCGGCGGCGGCGGCGCTTGGGTGGGATCGAAGACGGCGATTCCGGCGATGGGAGGCTCGGGCAGGCGGTCGAGGAGCACCAGGGAGCTACCCTGAGCTCGACGAAGAGGTCAAATGGGCTCGGGAGGACGAGGAACTGCTGGCGAGGAGGGGACCTCAGATGGCGGAGCTCCGGCGAGGTTCGAGGCCAGAGGGCCTCTCGGCCTTGGCTCGTTGCTCGGGGAAGCAATTGAGAGGAGGAGGGGCTGGCTGACGAGCTCAAAGGGACGGGGAGGGCTTTAAATAAGCGGAGGGCGAGGCGCGGCGATCTCTCCCGAAGCGGCGAGGCTCAGCCACGTCGCCGGCGCCCATACGGTGCGCTGGCTGGCCGTGAGCATCGACGGGATGGGAGAGGGCAGAGGGGCGCGACGGGACGGGTCCGGAGCCATCAATGGTGTGCGGACGACCACAGTGGCCGAAGCCCACTGTTCTGCCCGTGGCGACGCTTGGCCGGGAGCGACGGCGGCCTTCTCCGGCGACCGGGAGGGTTCGGGAGGAGCCACGCGTCTACCTGCAACGATGTCGACACCAGAGGACAAGGAGGGAGCGGTGATGGACGGCTCGGGCGAGCTGACCCGTCTCTGGCGCTGCGCAGAGCGCGCGCTGTGGCATGCCAGCCCCGTGATCACCACCGGTGTGGCCACCAGGAGGACACGCCTGCCTGGCGCACCTTGTCCATGGGGTCGACCCTTGCCCATTTAGCCTCCCTGGGTCACTGGCTCGACCAGGTTCACCCTGCCATGAGGTGTAGCCTCAGCTACAGCTTCTGCCAGCTATCTTGAGGAGATTCTGGAGAGAAGAAGAGATAGGGATGGAGCCAGAGGAGATGTCTAGGGCCATCAAGGTTGGAAGGACTATCATCTGGCAGAATTTGAGAAGATTTGAAGAAGAAATGGATAGGGTTCCTTTGGAAACTATCATTCTGGCCCAGAACACAATTGAGCTTGTGGCCCTCACATAATTGCTCTGCTAGTGATGAAACTTTCTGGAAGGGAGTTATTTGGTGGCACACACCTGCCATAAAATTTGTAGATTCATTGTGCACCTCTAGATGGTACTTCCTTCACAAAGGTTCATAACTAACAGAAACTTAACAGGGTCCTGCTGCTCAAAATTTGAACTGGACCAGATGATGTTTTTGGATATTGGGTCTAGATAAGATCCCTGGAAACTTAAGGAATTTATTGCGAATTTTCTGGAATAGAAATAATAGGGTTGCTTCACAATGGACAGATTCTGGTCAGAAACAAAATAATTATTCTGGCCAAAATTTCCCATTGGGCAATAAAATATTTTTGAAGAATATGGAATCCCATGATGACAAGAAGATGAGGAAAAAGTTTGGGAATTAATTGACCACCCAAACTATAGGTTGCTTCACAACCCATAGTGATGATCTAAATTCCCAAATTGAGAAAATGATTTTATATAAAAGATTAAATATTGAAAAATTATCCAAGAGAGGCATGGAAAGGTTTTATCAAGATGACAAAGGTTTTGGAAGGCTTGGAGAAAAAATTTGTAAGGCATAAGTTAACTCAACTGAAGAGATTTTGAAAATTGCAAATAAAATCCAAATATTTTTGAAAAGAAAAAGTTGCCAAAATCAGGGTGTCACAGGGTCCAAACTGGGCCACCCCGTCCCGCGTGGCCGGTTGCCCACCCACCGCCAGCTGGGCCCCGCGGGGGATCCAGAGCCAACAGGCCGGATCGGCCGGGGCGAGGGCCCAGTCCCTGTTAGCGCGGAGGAGAGCCATCTAGGTCTCAGGAGAAAGAGTGGGCCGAAACCGCCCATAGGCCAGGCACCGATTCACGGGCCGGCCCAGTCTGGCGGCCCTGACAGGCCCAGTCCAAGGGGAGGTTTCTCCCCTGGCGTCTCCACCCCATCCGCCCCGCACGGCGACGGCGACGTTCCCGGCGGCGTCGCCACCCCTCCCGGCGTCCCAGGGTGGCGCCACGAGCCCGCCACCGATGGGGCTTCCACCGGCGCGGCCAGTGCGGCCACCCCCGCAGCAATCACGGCCTCCAAGCGGACCGTGCGTGGCAGCGACGCCACCGACGTCCCCGACGCCCGCCGCGACGACCCCCGGCCAGCCGGCGCCGCCACAAACCGCGCAGCCGCCTAGAAGTCGGCGAGGACGGGCGGAGCCAGCGACACCGGCAGCTCCACCCGCCCCTGCGGCAGCATGTCGGCGGCGACCTCGGGCCCGTCGGTGTCCTCGTCCTCCTCGACGTCAGCCCACCGGAACGGAGCCGGACGAGGGAGCCACGACCAGGAAAAGGCCAGCGGAGGCAGGGCGGCGCCTACGGGCCCCCCTCCGCCCGCGGGCGCACTCGCACCGGCGCCGGTCATCACGACGGCTGGCGAAATTCAAAATCGCCAAGCCCGTCCGTTTTCGCCCCCGCCAGTTTGTGCTACCTCCACGTTTATGTGTGTTTTTTTTTTAACACAGTACAGACGCAAGCGCTCATATACACGCGCATACACTCACCCCTATGAACGCACACACGCACACCCTACCCCTATGAGCACCTCCGAGAGACTGGGCCGGCATATCATCTTGAAATTTACGAAGTCACCGTAGGCACCTCGTCGTCGACGGAACGTCTCCTCCCACTAAATGCGCATCGCCGGAAATCCTGAAATAATTTCAGGAATAAATGCGAGCATCAGGATTTGAACCCTGGTGGGCTGGGGATACCACGGTCCCTCTAACCATCCAACCACAGGTTGGTTCGCCACGTCTATGTGTGTTAGCGGCTAAAAGTACGGGTTTATGAGCACGTGATTAGCAGTTCGTTTCCTGTTAGGTACGCTCAGTTTTCTTGACTTTTTGTCGCAGGGTTGTGTGCGTGTGCGCAACCAGAAATTAGGCTGGACAATTAAAAAAGCGAAACAACAGAAGGGCCACAAACAGGTGAGGTGACGTCATATAGTCAGATCCTAAAATTTAAGCTGATATTGTCAGTCAAATTCCCGCGAGTAGTTATCGCTATGCTTTTTTTTTTTGGTAGCTTACCAAGCTAGCTGCTTGGTGTTATCGCTATGCTTTTGATGCAACGGAAGAAGTACAAAATTAAAGTTTCCTTCATTGGTTATCTGAACCGAGGTGGGAGGTATCACGTACGTAGATTGAGCGGTGTGAGCTGGCTCCTCTAACTTGCCACTTGCCAAGTTAGAGCATCTACAGCCGGACATTGCAAATATGACTCCCTAAACGCCTGCGGACGCACCCGGTCAGTGACCGGGCGTGTCCCCTATTTGTCCGTCCGCGTAGCCACACTCCTCATTTTTTTCCTCATATGTCCGGTCACTTGCACATGATTGGTGAAGAAGAAAAGAGAGAAAGAAAAGAATGAATAAAGAAAAGAAAAAGGTGGTCCAGGATGGGGTCACGTCCTACGTGACGAACTGACCGGGCGCGCCCGGGCGCGTCCACGAGCCCTCATATCCTCCCCATATTTGAGATGGATACGAGGGTTCGCGGACAGGCCGGGCGTATAGGGATGATATGAGGGGTCCGGTTGGGTCACTTTTTTCCTTCTCTCTCCTGTCCGGTCACTGACCGGGCGCGTCCGCGGGTGTATGAGGGGTCATTTGAGGCGTCCGGCTGTAGATGCTCTTAGGAGCCTAACATAGCCCATATCCACTGCACAAATCAGATCTGATGGCTCTCCTTTTCTCAGTACTACCCTTTGCTGCAGCTCTGTACTACTTCCACCGCTGCTCTGTTTTGGAGGGAAAATGGAAACTTCTGCTCACTTTACCGCCAAAATAGGACCACAGCTCCCACACATTCCCTCTCCTTCCTTCCTCACGTTTTCTTGTTCTTTCTCACACTTCTTCATGCACGAGTGTCCGGATTGGAAGAACCAAGTCCAGGTCTTAGATCTGCTAAGAGTTCAAATTAGTGGTGTCAATCTCTAATGGAGAACCAAGCAGAATTAGATTCAAACAAGTAAGTGAGAATAACATTTGCAATTTTGTGTTGGATTCCTCTCTTTTCTTGCAAATGAGTGACACTATTTTCTGCACTTGTGCATTCTACAAAGAAAATGTATTGCCTACTTGGATACCTCAGCTTGGCATGAAGTTCAACACCCTAGATGAAGCTTGGAGAATTTTGGGGATATTATGGAGGAAGGATGGGGTTCAGCATCAGACAAAGGTATAAAAACATAAGAAAATTTGATGGGAAAGTCACCTCCTGCAAATATGTTTGTTTCAAAGAGGGTAAAAAGTCAGTAGACAAAAGAGATAATGTTGTTAAGAATCCAAGAGCTGAGACTAGAATTGACTGTAGAGTTCGTATGACCCTTTCAATAAATCGTGAAGATGATAATTGGGCAATATCTGATCTTTTTCTTGAACACAATCACACACTTCAATTGCCAGAAGCATCTGGTAGGAGCTAGGATCCTACCGGGTCTAGCCCGCAGGTTGTAGGGGTGGAAGGGAGGCTGCCAGGGCGAGGGGCGCGAGCGGCGGCGCTGCGGCGCCGTTGCCGCGCGAGGGAGAGAGAGAGAGAGATGCTCCGGCGGCGGCTAGGGTTTAGGGTTTCCGACTCCTGAGGGAGCCGGGCAATATATATTACTTATTGCTCGATTCTAAAACGAGTCCTTACAAGAGTTTATATAATCATGTATGTGCTAAAAATAAAGATAAGTTGGGCCAGGCCCCTAACTAGACGCGCCAATGGGCATCCTCCGGTTGTAGTGTACGCCGGTCATAACATCTCTCCCCGCCTACGCAAACAGCTCGTCCTCGAGCTGGAAGTCTGGAAAATGTTGGCGGAACTCCTCGAGTTGCTCCCAAGTGGCATCCTCCTCTGGAAGGCCCTGCCACTGGATTAACAGGTGCCAAACACCGCGGCTCTACTGGGCCTTCAACACCTTCTCCGGACCCGGAAGAAGACGTCCATCGAAGGTCGGAGGGAGCGCCGGCGCTGCCGCTGGCGGATCGCCGCGGAAAGGCTTAAACAAGCCGACATGGAAGACGTCGTGGATGCGGGCGCCTGGTGGAAGCTGAAGTCGGTAGGCGACCTTGCCGATGCGTTCCAAGACTGGAAACGGTCCGGCATAGTGAGGACCCAGCTTGCGCTTGGCGCGCGGGTCCAGTGACTGCGTGGTGCGATGAAGGAGACGCAGCCACACCCAGTCACCCACCTCAAACTCCAGCTCGCGGTGGTGGGCGTCGTAGTACTTCTTAGACAACTGCTGGGCCTGGAGAAGACGCTGGCGCACCTCGGCAAGGATCTCATCGCCTGCCGCCTCCGTCCGAGCCGTCCCGGGTTGAAATGGCAGGATGGGCGGTGGAGGACGGCCGTACACCACCTCGAAGGGGGTGGCATGCAGGGCGGAGTGATAGGAGGTGTTGTAGCAGTACTCCGCCCAAGCGAGCCAGTCCACCCAAGCCCGAGGACGATCACCTGTAACACAGCGTAAGTACATAGCAATCACCTTGTTTACCACCTCGGATTGGCCATCCGTCTGAGGGTGGAATGCCATACTCAGGCGCAGTTTCACACCCGTCATCCGAAAAAGGTCGCGCCAGACTGTAGGAGATATGCCCTAGAGGCAATAATAAATGTTATTGATTATCTCCCTGTTCATAATTATGTTTATGTTCCATGCTATAACTGCCATGATTCTCGAGTCTGCAAATAAAACGAGGCTTGGAGGGAAACTCATGTGCACGTGTGGGATAATAAACGGTAAAAAGTATTCGTAGTCAAGCCTCTATGACTGGCTCAAGTATTGCATGATGATCCTGTTTTCCTGATCATGGGCATGACTATGCCGGCAATTTTGAGGGCACAATTGTTGGTAGAACACTTGTGTTGAATCGACCCGAATTGATGTTATGCTATGAGATACATTCGTCATTAGTTAATGGTTAATAACATAGAGATGGTTAATGTTTGCATGATTCCTTAGACCATGAGAGTATCGAGTTTCTTCATGCTTGCTTCATGAACTTTGGGGTTTGTTAAACGTCATCCGTAAATGGGTGGCTATTACGGCGGCTTACGGGTTCATGGAAAAGTATGTCAAGTAACTTGATAGCTCAAGATTGGGATTTGCTCCTCCGACGATGGAGAGATATCTCTGGGCCCTCTCGGTGTTACGGTATCCATCATCGTCTGGCCAGACACTTTGTGATTTGATCACGGGGATGCCGGAACACGGGAACGAGAAAAGAGAACAATACCGGTAACGAGGTAACTGGCATAGTGGACAAGTTGTTGATCCACGGGGATGCCTACATGTCTCACCTCGGGTATTTGTAACATATCGCGAAGCAACAGGAATAGCACACGGCAACTGGAGGTTCACTCGAATATTCATTCGTGTGGGTATAGGGGTCAATATGGGTGTCCACGGCTCCGATGTTGATCATTGATCGGAAGGGGTTCCGGGTCATGTCTATGCTTCACCGAACCTATAGGGTCACACGCTTAAGGGTCATCTATCTGCTGAATACTAGACGGGGAGTCTGAGAGAAAATCACCGAAAAAGTTTCGGGCGAAACGGAAACGTTCCGGAGAGGATATCGGAATAGTTCCGGTGAAACTGAAAAGTTGTTTCAGGGTATTCCATAAAGTCAAATTGGTTTCGGCACATGCCTGGAAATTATTGGAAGGTACCAGAATTGTTCCGGTAACTTCTGAGATTTTTCAGAGACAAAAACCGGAAATGTTCCGGACTGCCGGAACCGCTTTAGTTGCTTTTCACAGATGAAAATCACTAAAACCGAAAAGTTGTTTCGGAGTGCACCATAAAGTCAAAATGGTTTCGGCACATGCCTGATAATTCTTGGAGGGTGCCAGAATCGTTCTGGAAACTTTCTGGAATTTTCCGGGATGAAAACCGGAAATGTTCCGGAGCTGCCGGAACCGCTTCAGATGCTTTTCGCAGATGAAAATCACTAAACCGGAATTGTTCCGGCTCGCGTTGAAAGTTATTTTGGTGGGTACTGGAAATGTTCTAAGCCCACATGAATATTTTCAGTTCGATCAGACGCTGAAAAATGTCGTCGTGAATAGTGAAAGTGCTTTTTTGGGATATTTATGGAAAAGTCACCTTTTGGGATATTTTCCCAAAAGGTTTCTAGAAGGCTTGGGGGCCAAGCAACCCTACCCCTTGGATTTCCTATAAATAGAGGTGGAGGGGCTGCCTCCACACTCACTCCTTCTCACATACAAATGCCATGACATTTCTGGCTTCTCTCTCCCTCCCAGCGAAATAGTTTCGTAGAGCCGAAAGGCTGTCTGGGTTCCGGTGGGAACTAGTTCTGGACGGCGAAGCCCGCCGGATAGATGACACCGTATGTGTGCAACTCTGTAGAGAGATCGTAGTTTCGGTCTTAGTTTGAGAGTGCCTCCCGAAGGGCTGTCCGAGTGACTGTCCGAGTTTCGATGGTCCTCCCGAAGGGCTGTCCGAGTGACTGTCCGAGTTTCGATGGTCCTCCCGAAGGGCTGTCCGTGACACCATCCGAGGGACTGTCCGACCGCCTCCCGGAGGGTTGTCCGGGGGCGGATGAGGGTATACATCCTCGCGGTTGGGAGGTTGTAAATCCTAGCTGCGGGGATCTGCACTGCCTATCGTCATCGACTCTACTTCCGCTGCGCTACGAGTCGGTAACGAAACAGATCAAACCTTGTATGCAGTCTCCATAGTGATCCTGGGCTGGTGCGTAGGTCGGAAAAATTTTGTTTTCAACTGCGTTCCCCATCAGTGGCATCAAGAGCCGGGCTATGCGTAGATGCAGGTTGCGATCTAGAATACATAGAGATGTATGGGTGTTGCACAATATAATTAGGTAGTAGATGAGATCTATTGCTGAAAATTATTTGTTCGGGTAGCAGATGAAGTCTGTTACCCGATGTTCTTGTTGCTTCCCTCGAATTTGCATATTTCTGATCTTGATAACAGTATGGTGGAGTTTCAATGTTCTGGCAATCCGCGATCCTGATTGATCAACGAAGTGCTAACAGTTCATTGAATTCCACCGTAGTTAAAAAGAAAGATGAAATTTTGCAGACGAACGGGCAATGCAGATGTGATCTGCACGGGGGTCACGCGTATGACGAAGTTTAGTATGGGGCTCGAGATTTTATTATCTCATGTTTCATACACCCTGGAATGTTAATCTAGCGACTTGGATTATCATGCTTGATGATGGACGTTGGTAGCTTCGGTTTGTTTCGAAACCTTAGAAGCCACGTAAAATAAAATTTTGCATGAACCGATTAGAGGCGTCTAACTTGGTTTTGCAGGATGGTTTGCATGTGCATGTGATGTGGTATAGCAGTGTTCATAATAATTTGATTATGTATGAGATGACTATATGATGTAAATTGATTAACATGACCTGCGTGTCATGATTCGGCATGATGGCTGGAGCCATATGATTGCACTTTAATGACCTGCGTGTCAACCTTATGTAATGCACTTATTTTATTAGCTATAGAGATAGCAATATTATCTGGTGCACCGACAAGGTGGTGGCAATCTTCGCGAAGGTGAATACCGACGTGAATGCCGAAGACGAAGAAATACAAGACTTCTCCGTCGGAAGGGCTATACCATATCATGCTATTATGAATTGCCTGAGATGTTTATCCCTTATGATGCACCCTTCTTGATTGCGCGGTGGTCGCTTTTATTAGGGTGATCTCTCACAAAAATATCAAGTAGTTAGTGTTCTCCCAAGTGTAGCACCGTCACGGCACCTATCTTTTCGGGGTGCGCCGTGTCACACGGGTACGAACGATTAGGGATGTGTGAGGCGGGTGAGTTGAGACCTCGCAGCGAGATCACTTGGTTGTCTTGACGTTCAGGCATGACCGTCATGAGCTCGGAACACACGCATCGAAAGATGAACAAGAGTCGCATGGAAGATGTGATTGGCAAGTTTGCCTACCGGTTGAGATTTTCGTCATCAGTGGTGTTACACCAATGGCGAACAATTGATACGTGGGTCTTGTATCACTCACAATCAATTATGAGAGATATTGATTTGAGTGGGAGCGCACTGTTGAATTAACTTGTTTAATTCTCAGTGCAATTAATTTTGAACACTGTCTAAGTGTGATTTGCATAATAGTTGTAGAAGAATGGCTCGCGTTTCCACCTTTCCTATTAAAATTGAATAGCTGTTAAATATCTGGTTAAAACTTTATGGTTGGTAACGTAATGTGAGGATTGTCCTCAATAGTGCCGAGAAGGACTTTGTCCTATCGCATACTTTCGGTATTCTCCCGCTAATGCTATGGATCATGTGACTCTCGTCCTTCGATCCAAAAGCTAGAATTCTGTTTCAATCAAGTGCAATACGTTTGCTTTCATGAGACCCAAACTTCGAAAGTTTGGATAGTTATGTGATATTCATGGAATCTGAAAATCATTTTCAGAGACAGACAAAGGCTAAAAGATATGAGATATCCAAAGCAATGTTTGTTTGCAAACTGTTAGTAAAGGAGTTTACTATGCATTATACTGATAAGAGAGGGATCCAGAAGAACGCCTGTCATATGATGATGGTGAATAAAACAACAACTTAAAGAGAAAGGAAGTATCCGGAAGGGTGTTAGTGAAACTTTCACGCCTAGGAAGTCCGGGGCTAACGCCACTCTTAAGTTGGATGCTTCTTCTGAGAGTAGGAGAAATACTAGAAGTTAAACTGTTAGAAGTATAAAGGCAAAAGGAAAGAAGACTGGAATATCCAGCTCATGTATGAATGTCATACAAGTTTTTTGATGTATAGAAGGCTGGTCAGAGATATAGTTCTTGGGAATTATGGTTAAACATGTTAATCACTAATTCTTGGGTATTGTGAGTTAATCACAAAGATACCCGCTCGATTGCATTCTGTTGCAACTCGATGTAAGAACTACTATGGCCTGAAAGACTAGCCAGGAATGAGATTTAGATACACGCAGGGAACATAGTAAATGTTACTATGCCTTCCATCGGTGTATTCCCTATGTATTTACTTTCATAATTCATTTTAGAGTTTCACACTCTAGCCCTTTGCATAAAGTATCTTGCAAGAAGGTTGTTCATAAGAGAACTTTTAATGTTCGGAGTTATGAATAACAAAAGGGCCATACTTTCATTATGAATGAGAAGTATGTTATGAATATTGATAATAATACATTACCTCTGTATTTACTTTCATAATTCATTTAGAGTTTCATACACTCTAGCCCTTTGCATAAGGTATCTTGCAAGGAGGTTATTCATAAGAGAACTTTTGATGTTCGGTGTTATGAATAACATGAAGGGCCATGCTTCCATCCAGGATGGGATGTATGTTATGAATATTGATGGTAATATGATACATCCATAACACTGACGCTAAATGTCGCAAGACTAAAAGAATACCACATATGTGTGGCACTGCATTTGGTCACATTGGAGAAACCCGCATGGAAAATTCCATTATGATGGATTTTAAAGTCATTTGATTTTGAATCATCTGACACTTGCAACTTTCCTCCGAAAAGTGAAGTGACTGAAATACCGTTCACAGGCCATAAGGAACGAGCAACAAACTTATTGGTGATCATACATTTTGATGTGTGTAGTTCAATAAATGTTGTTGCAAGTAGTGGATTTATCTATCTTCAGAAATGACTCAAGTAGATATATTGATATTTACTTGATGAGACGTAAGTCTGGATCTTTTGAATTCATTCATAAGGTTTTCAAAAATGAAGTAGAAATTGTTGTAACAAGAAAATTATGTTTCTACAATTCGATTGCAGAAAGGAATATTTGAGTTACAAGTTTAGCGAATGTCTGATGAGTTGTGAAAGGGATTTCATAACTTGCACCTCCCGGAGCACCACTGCAAGTGGAGAGTCCGTGTAGATGTAATCGAACCATTCATGACATGGTAAGATCAAAGATGACATAAATAAATTTGCCATTATCCCTTTTAAAGTGATGCTTTAGAGACTGCGGCTTTTACACTGAAAAGAGCTCCATCAGGTCTGTTGAAATAACGCCATGGTGTGGTACGCCCAACCATGTTATATCTTTTCTTAACATTTGGAATATGGGGCTTGTGTAAAAGGTTACAAACCTATTCCAAATCAGACAAGTGCTACTTTGTAAGGTTATCCCAAGTCATTGGGTATTCCCCCACCACTATACCGAGGCAAAGGGTTTTGCTGCAAAACGGTATGCTTTTAAAGAGAATAGTTCTTTCAAAAAGGTGAGTGGGAGGACAGTGCAACTCGACGAGATAAACAGTATCTTCGTCATCAGATCAAAGGAAAGAAACCTTGGAAGTGATTCCGGAGTTTCCTACTGCGACTGATACGGAAGTCTCTACAATAAAATGTATGGACTTCGGTCGAACTTGCAGCTGAACCACGTAGGCAAAGCTCGTGCAAACCCATCAGGTGCGCAAATGAGATATTGTTGTTAGACAACAGTATACCTACAATACACAAGGAAGCGTTGATGGGCCCTGACTCCGGAATTGGCTAAATGCCAATACAATCTGAGATAGTTTCCATATATGTGATTCAAGATTAAAATCTTGATACACCTTTCGGAAGACTTAGAGTCTAACGAATATTTATGGAACTAAAAACTGATACGGAAAAAAATGTTTTATCCATAAAGCTCGACTTGTTGCAATAACAAGTTCAAGGAGTTGACTACGATGAGATTGTTTCACCGTAGCGATGCTTAAAGTCGGTTCGGGTTGAACTAGCAATTAATACATATTTCAATCATGAGATATGAAACATGGATGACAAAGGGATTTCCATCTGATGAAAATGAAACCTAGGACTTGTATGTGATACAGTCCAAAGTAATTTGTCGATCCAGAGGATGCTAGTAAGTATGCAAACTTCAGAGTTCCAGCGATGGACAGAAGAGAGCAAAGTGGAGTTGGAATCTTCGTTTTTGATGGAATGGTCAAAGGGGTTTGACTTCATCAAATGGGTATCGAAGATGCTTGTGATTCAAGAAAGTAAGTGGGAGCATAATAATATTTCTAAAAACCTTGTGTACTTGACACATTGTTAATTGGAAATAAATTTCTTGACACGAATTAGGACTTCATTTGAAAATAGTTTTTCAATGAAGTGCTTAGGCTAAATAGCCTCAATATTAGGCATGATGATCTATGGAGATAGATTTACCTAATGGGGCTAAGCAATGAATACATATTGACAAGATGCTAAAACCTTTTAGCATTTAAAAACGCCAAGGAGTGATTCTTGCCGAAGTCACATGGAAAGAGTTTTTGCAAGACTCGGTGTCCCAAAACACTGATGAGTAAAATACATGATGGAGATTCCACACACTCTTGTGTTTGGATTAATCATGTATTCCATGGTATGTAAAAACAAACAGATATGTCCAATACTCCAAAGTTGTTGCGAGTATAGATACCATAGTGATCAAAGTACTGATCATGGGACAACAGTGAAAAATGTCATTACGTGCTAAGAGTAGTGCTGATGACATGTTTTCTCGCAAGTAGAGATTATGAAGTGCTCGTTGTAAGTGATTACATCGATACAGTCTTCATCAATGCTCCATGCGATTTTCGATTTAAATTGAGGGTTTTGTGTGATACACAATATGGTGGCACGGTAGTTGGAAATTGTTCCAAACAAGATACTGTGGCGAATTCTATAACAAAGGCTAAGTATGTTGATGCTTAAGAAGCGACAAAGAAGTTGTTGAATCATATAGTTCATTCATGAACTTAGTATGGTTCCAAGATGACTTTGGTCTATGGGACACTATTGCAGATAGTTGCTCCATAGCTCAGTCTGAGGAATCAGGTTTCGACCAATGATTCACACATATGCAAGGCCAAGTCCAGACAAAATATGAATTTTGTGAAAGCATGAAAACGCAAGGATATGCAAAGTTACACACAGAGCTGAAGTCGTCAGATCCGTTGGACATCAGGCTATACCACATGCGAAGCATATTTTACACCAGTATGCCATAGGTGAAAAGTGCATTAGCATTGACTAGATTATTGACTCTAGTGCAAGTGGGAGTCTGTAGGAGATATGCCCTAGAGGCAATAATAAATGTTATTGATTATCTCCCTGTTCATAATTATGTTTATGTTCCATGCTATAACTGCCATGATTCTCGAGTCTGCAAATAAAACGAGGCTTGGAGGGAAACTCATGTGCACGTGTGGGATAATAAACGGTAAAAAGTATTCCTAGTCAAGCCTCTATGACTGGCTCAAGTATTGCATGATGATCCTGTTTTCCTGATCATGGGCATGACTATGCCGGCAATTTTGAGGGCACAATTGTTGGTAGAACACTTGTGTTGAATCGACCCGAATTGATGTTATGCTATGAGATACATTCGTCATTAGTTAATGGTTAATAACACAGAGATGGTTAATGTTTGCATGATTCCTTAGACCATGAGAGTATCGAGTTTCTTCATGCTTGCTTCATGAACTTTGGGGTTTGTTAAACGTCATCCGTAAATGGGTGGCTATTACGGCGGCTTACGGGTTCATGGAAAAGTATGTCAAGTAACTTGATAGCTCAAGATTGGGATTTGCTCCTCCGACGATGGAGAGATATCTCTGGGCCCTCTCGGTGTTACGGTATCCATCATCGTCTGGCCAGACACTTTGTGATTTGATCACGGGGATGCCGGAACACGGGAACGAGAAAAGAGAACAATACCGGTAACGAGGTAACTGGCATAGTGGACAAGTTGTTGATCCACGGGGATGCCTACATGTCTCACCTCGGGTATTTGTAACATATCGCGAAGCAACAGGAATAGCACACGGCAACTGGAGGTTCACTCGAATATTCATTCGTGTGGGTATAGGGGTCAATATGGATGTCCACGGCTCCGATGTTGATCATTGATCGGAAGGGGTTCCGGGTCATGTCTATGCTTCACCGAACCTATAGGGTCACACGCTTAAGGGTCATCTATCTGCTGAATACTAGACGGGGAGTCTGAGAGAAAATCACCGAAAAAGTTTCGGGCGAAACGGAAACGTTCCGGAGAGGATATCGGAATAGTTCCGGTGAAACTGAAAAGTTGTTTCAGGGTATTCCATAAAGTCAAATTGGTTTCGGCACATGCCTGGAAATTATTGGAAGGTACCAGAATTGTTCCGGTAACTTCTGAGATTTTTCAGAGACAAAAACCGGAAATGTTCCGGACTGCCGGAACCGCTTTAGTTGCTTTTCACAGATGAAAATCACTAAAACCGAAAAGTTGTTTCGGAGTGCACCATAAAGTCAAAATGGTTTCGGCACATGCCTGATAATTCTTGGAGGGTGCCAGAATCGTTCTGGAAACTTTCTGGAATTTTCCGGGATGAAAACCGGAAATGTTCCGGAGCTGCCGGAACCGCTTCAGATGCTTTTCGCAGATGAAAATCACTAAACCGGAATTGTTCCGGCTCGCGTTGAAAATTATTTTGGTGGGTACTGGAAATGTTCTAAGCCCACGTGAATATTTTCAGTTCGATCAGACGCTGAAAAATGTCGTCGTGAATAGTGAAAGTGCTTTTTTGGGATATTTATGGACCCAAAAGGTTTCTAGAAGGCTTGGGGGCCAAGCAACCCTACCCCTTGGATTTCCTATAAATAGAGGTGGAGGGGCTGCCTCCACACTCACTCCTTCTCACATACAAATGCCATGACATTTCTGGCTTCTCTCTCCCTCCCAGCGAAATAGTTTCGTAGAGCCGAAAGGCTGTCTGGGTTTCGGTGGGAACTAGTTCTGGACGGCGAAGCCCTGCCGGATAGATGACACCGTATGTGTGCAACTCTGTAGAGAGATCGTAGTTTCGGTCTTAGTTTGAGAGTGCCTCCCGAAGGGCTGTCCGAGTGACTGTCCGAGTTTCGATGGTCCTCCCGAAGGGCTGTCCGAGTGACTGTCCGAGTTTCGATGGTCCTCCCGAAGGGCTGTCCGTGACACCATCCGAGGGACTGTCCGACCGCCTCCCGGAGGGCTGTCCGGGGGCGGATGAGGGTATACATCCTCGCGGTTGGGAGGTTGTAAATCCTAGCTGCGGGGATCTGCACCGCCTATCGTCATCGACTCTACTTCCGCTGCGCTACAAGTCGGTAACGAAACAGATCAAACCTTGTATGCAGTCTCCATAGTGATCCTGGGCTGGTGCGTAGGTCGAAAAATTTTTGTTTTCTACTGCGTTCCCCATCACAGACGTGGCTGGTGAACACCGGGTCACGGTCGCTGACGATCGAGGAGGGGAACCCGTGGAGGCGAACGATGCCGTCGAAGAAGGCACGTGCTACAAAGCTGGCGGTGTAGGGATGGCCGAGCGCGATGAAGTGCGCATACTTGGAGAAGCGGTCGACCACCGTAAGGATGACAGACTTGCCGCCCACCTTGGGAAGGCCCTCGATGAAGTCCATGGAGATGTCGGCCCAGACCTGGGAGGGGACCTCAAGGGGCTGCAGCAGTCCCGACGGCTGAAGTGCCTCCGTCTTGTTGCGCTGGCACGTCACGCAAGACCGCACCCAGTCCCGTACCAGCGCACGATCACCGGGGATGTAGAAATCAGCTCGGAGGCGGTGGAGGGTCTTTTGGATGCCCTCATGGCCGGCCGCATGGGCCAGTAGCAAGGCCTGGTGGCGTAGGTCCCCGTGATCCGGCACGAAGAGGCGCCGCCCGTGCAGGAGCAGGCCATCGTCCAGGCGCCACGGCTCCTCCAGCTCGCCAGCCGCGAGGCGCTGGCGGAGGAGCTGCGCATCCGTGGCGCTCGCGGTGGCGCGGCGGATGTCGTCGATGAAGGCGAAAGAGGGGCCCGAGCGGATGCAGAGGACCGCCCCCTCGGTGTCGACAACGCTCATGTCGAGGTCGGCGTCGCGGCGAGACAACGCGTCCGCCACGGTGTTGAGGCAACCCGGGCGGTACTCGACGGTGAAGTCGAAGCCGAAAAGCTTGCTGATCCACTGATGCTGCGGCACGGTGGAGAGGTGCTGGTCCAACAGGAACTTGAGGCTGTAATGATCCGTGCGAATACAGAATGGGCACCCCCACAGATACGGCCGCCAGTGGCGCACAGCCTGCACCAAACCGATGAGCTCCCTCTCGTATGCCGTGAGCTTGTGATGGCGCGCGGCGAAGGGCCTGCTGAAGAACGCGAGCGGGCCCTCGCCCTGATGAAGGACGGCACCAAACCCCACGCCCGAGGCGTCGCAGTCCACCATGAACAGCTTGTCGAAGTCCGGCATCTGAAGGACCGGCCCCGTAGTGAGAGCCTGCTTGAGGGTCTGGAAAGCCTCAGTCGCCTCAGTATCCCAGGAGAAAGCGTCGCGGCGCAACAAGCGTGTGAGCGGTGCCGCGATGAGGCCGAATTCCCAGATGAACTTCCGGTAATAGCCCGCGAGGCCTAGGAATCCACGGAGAGCCCGCGGCGAGTGTGGCGTTGGCCAAGCTGCGACCGCCGCGACCTTGTCGGCATCCATGGCGACACCCTCCGCCGAGATGACGTGGCCGAGATAGGCGACTGAGGTCGTGGCGAACGAGCACTTCGAGCATTTGAGGTGCAGCTGGTGCGCTCGAAGCTCGTTGAAGGCGATGGCCACGTGCTGCAAATGCTCCGCCCACGAGGAGCTGTAGATCAGAATGTCATCAAAGAAAACAAGCACGAACCGTCGCAAGTAGGGCCGGAGGACGTCGTTCATCAAGGCCTGGAATGTCGTTGGGGCATTGGAGAGGCCGAAGGGCATCACCAAGAACTCGAAGTGGCCGTGATGAGTGCGAAAAGCTGTCTTGGCGATATCGTCCGGGTGCATCCGCACCTGATGGTAGCCCGAGCGGAGGTCGAGCTCAGTGAAGAAGCGGCCCCGTGTAGCTCGTCCAGGAGTTCCTCAACGACAGCTATAGGAAATTTGTCCTTGGACGTCTTGGCGTTGAGAGCACGGTAGCCGATGCAGAAACGCCATGAGCCATCGGCCTTGCGCACGAGGAGCACCGGCGCGGAAAACAGTGACGTGGAGATCCGGATGATGCCCTGGGCGAGCATGACCTCACACTGCCGCTCCAGCTCGTCCTTCTGCAGCTGGGGGTAGCGGTATGGCCGCACGGCGACGGGGGCGGTGTCCGGCAGCAGATGGATGCGGTGGTCGTAGGGCCGGACTGGCGGGAGGCCCTCTGGCTCGTCGAAGAGGTCGCTGTGCTGCTGCAACAGGCTGGCCAACAAGGGGTGCTCGGCGTCGACAGCGGCCGCCGTCAACTCGGGACGGGGCGGCGCTGAGATGGCGCCACCCACGCCCTCCCACCGGACGCGGCGACCCAGGCGCCAGAAGATCATCGTCATGGCGTCAAAATCCCAGAGGATGGGACCCAGGGTCCGCAAAAAGTCGACGCCGTGGATGAAGTCGAAGCAGCCCAAATCAATACCGACGCAGGTGATGGTGAAGTGCTCGTCGCCGATGATGAGGGGGACGTGCCGAGCAATACCCTGGCAGTCTAGACGGTCACCGTTGGCCACGGTAACGCGGAGCTGCTCCCCGCCAGTCGGTTGCAGCTCCAGGCGGCGCATGGTGGCCCCGGGCATGAAGTTGTGGGTGGAGCCCGTGTCCAGTAGGGCGAGGAACCGTTCCCCGTGGATCGTCACCGGCAGGAGCATGGTCTTCTCCGTCCGTATGCCTGCGAGGGCATGGAGGGAGACCACGAGGGCGTTCGCCTGGTCGGGCCCTGGGGGAACCGCGGCGTCAAACGGGGCGGGCGGGTCGCCGGGCCCGACGTCGGCGGCGTCCTCCTCGATGTAGTCCGCAGCCTCCAAATAGAAGAGGCGCGGGCAAACGTGGCCCGGGACGTAGGGCTCGTCGCAGTTGTAGCACAGCCCTTGACGGCGGCGTTCGAGCTGCTCGGCCGGGGTGAGCCGACGGAAGGGCCGCATCGCGGCCAGGGCGGGGGGCGCCGCGGGAGCCTGGGCAGGGCGCCCTGACGCTGGTGGTGGCGGACGGGGAAGCTGCCGGGCGGCCCGGGGCGGGGGCGCCTGCTGCATGGCCACCGCGCGACGCTCAAAGGTGCGGGCATAGTACATGGCCGTCTGGAGGTCCTGTGGCCCGCGCATCTCCACATCCACGCGGATGTGGTCCGGCAGACCGCCAACGAAGAGCTCGGCCCGCTGTCGAGCCGTGACGCCGGGAGCATGGCAAGCCAGGGCCTGGAAGCGGTCGGCGAAGTCCTGCACCGTGGAGAGGAACGGAAGTCGTTCCAAGCTCCGCCAGCCGACTCCCACGTATCGGCGGTCCGAAACGCAAGAGGCAGAGCTTGCGGAAGCGCTCCCATGGGGGCATGCCGCCCTCGTCCTGTTCGAGTGCGTAGTACCATGTCTGAGCTGCCCCCCGAAGGTGATAAGAGGCGATCCAGGTGCGGTCGGACGTGAGCGTGCGCTGCCCCCTGAAAAATTGGTCGCACTGGTTGAGCCAATTCAGGGGGTCCACGGTGCCGTCATAGGTGGCGAACTCCAACTTGGAGAACCTCGGCGGCGGCTGGGCGTGGACGAGGGGCGGGTACGCCTCGTCGGCGTGGAGCAAGGAGGGCGGTGGGGCGGAGTAGGCGGGCATCATGGGCCCGCCCTGGAACAGGGGCCCGTCGACGCCCTCGTAGGGGCCCGCGGCGCTTGTAGCCCCCCCGTGCGGCAGGGTCGGGTGTGACGTGGGCGGCGGTGGCACGTACGGGTGGCCCGAGGCCGTCGTGTAGACCGGCTCGAGGGGCTCGGAGAGCCAGGCCGGCAGCGGGGACGGCGACAGGGGAAACCGCACCTGGTGGATGGGCACCCCGGCCACCGTCGTCGGGAGCCCCGGCCCCGAGGTCGTCGGTGGCGGCGGCAGCGACATGGTAGGAGCGACGGAGGGCGCCGGGGTCGGCGGCTTCCACTGGAGCGGCGGCGGCCCCATGATGTTGGCGACGGGGGCTGGCGGCGGCGGCGCATATGGCCCCGCCAGGAAGAGGCGGATGCCCTGGATCGCCTGAGTGAGGTCCCGAAGCGCCGCCGACATCTCCTCCAGGGTGAAGACGGCGGGAACGGGCGCGGGTGGTGTCCAGGCGACGGAGGAGGCCGGCCCGGACAGGGACGGCGCGCCGGCCGCGGTGGTCATCGGCTGGGAGGTGGTGATCGGCGGCGGAAGGATGGCGGTGGGCAGCGGGGCGGACATGATCGATCACGAGACAGCTGATACCAGATTGGTAGGAGCTAGGATCCTACCGAGTCTAGCCCGCGGGTTGTAGGGGTGGAAGGGAGGCTGCCGGGGCGAGGGGCGCGAGCGGCGGCGCTGCGGCGCCGTTGTCGCGCGAGGGAGAGAGAAAGAGATGCGCCGGCGGCAGCTAGGGTTTAGGGTTTCCGGCTCTTGAGGGAGCCGGGCAATAGATATGACTTATTGCTCGATTATAAAACGAGTCCTTACAAGAGTTTATATAATCATGTATGTGCTAAAAATAAAGATAAGTTGGGCCAGGCCCCTAACTAGCTAGACGCGCCAATGGGCCTCCTCCGGCTGTAGTGTACGCCGGTCATAACAGCATCCCACCTATTGCTATCAAAGAGAATGATCTCTAAAGTGCAGGCTTTTGAAATTGAATGTGCTGGTGACTCTGGTATTGCACCAAAAGCTGCTCACGACTTTCAGGATAGGTTCACCAACGCCATATATACCTTGAGAAGGCAGTAAAAATTCAGAAGCACCTCGGTGTCCAACAACGCCGCTGCGCTATCTTCTTCCTCACAAGTTCGCCTCCTCCTCGGCCGTCCGAGCTCCTCCGTCTCCTGCTGGTTCTCCTCCGCGCGAGCCCATCCAGCCATGCCCTGCCCTCCGTGCGACCCTGTCTCGCCCCTTGCTGCGCCCAGCAACTCGACACAGCTCACCCTCGTCCGTGATGGTGAACAACGGCGGCCTGAATAAAGGGATGGGCAGCAGCTGTATGGATCAGGGAGGGGCAGCGGCGGCCTGAATCGAGGATGAGGCAGCAACGACAAGAAGTAGTACTGGGAGAAAGAGAGCCATCAGATCTGATTTGTGCGGTAGATATGGGCTATGTTAGGCCCCTAACCTGGCAAGAGGCAAGTTAGAGGAGCCAGCTCCGCGCTAGACATGTTTGAGCCACAGTCACAGCCCATAAACCTCATAACTCCTCTGTTTTCTCTGAAAGTGAGGGAACCTTGCTTCAGTTTGTGAACCTCGGTCTGACTCTGAAAGTGAGTCAACTCTTGTTTGTGTCATGAAACCAGACAGAACTCCGTTCCTGGGACTGAACTTGGCCCTCTTAACGCGAGGGCCGAGCACATGTACTCATGTGTGCGCTGGCTGCTGCACAGTTTGTAAATTAAGGCCCTGAAACCTTTTATGCTTCATCTTGTTTGCCTAATCTGTTCAACTGTTGTTTGTGCATCCAATACTGCAGCATTTTGTTTTTCGTGTTCCCATCGATTCCTCAGTTTCATAACTATTTTGCCTGCCCAGCAACAGGTAGGCCAGCCAACCATTATCTTCTTCTCTCAATGTCATCAGGTTGAGCAAAAGATTGAGTGGGTTTCTAAGGCAAGGCTGGTTTGTTAGCTTTTTTTTTCGGTTATAGCGGAAGCAGGATCTTAGTTCAAGGGGTGATTCAAAAACCTGAATTACTACCCCCTCTGTAAAAAAAAATATAAGATCTTTTAGATCATCGCTAATTAAAGGTTTCAACTTTCTAATTTCATTTTGTCCATGTTAATACACAGTAACTGGTATATATAGATTTCCAGTGTCTTGCATTTTACATCTTCCGAATTCATGCAATCAACTAATCCCTGAAGCTTATTCAAATATTTGTTACCTTGCTAATTTTCTTCTACAGAAAATATATTCCATGTAGATGTTAGTACAACTGGAGTTTTTTAAACCTTCTTTAAAACAAGCTCCGAGTGAAAAACAAATAACTTTTGTCACAACAGCCTGACATCTTCAGAATTCTACAGCAGCAAGCAGAGCCTCAGGAGCATCAAGGATGGTAACAGGAGAGTTAATATACACATTAACTGAACCTGGATTTTGCCACTGAGCAAAACTGAGGCCTTGTTAGATTCAATGGGGTCAAAAGGGGGGGAATAAAATTAAATGAGAAGAAAAATCCTCTATCCTGTCGATCCATCATCTATGGCTTGCAAGAAACCTATACACAGGTATTGTTCCTACACCGCTACATTTGTCAGGCTGTCTGTCTATGTAAGCTTCCGCCTTCTTCGCGCAAGTTCCACGAAAACCGGCGAAACAAATAACTCTGCCGCTGCCGCCGCCACCAGGTCGCCGTTTTATTTACTTTGCAACTTGCAATCCTGTGAAGGTGCGACGGCCAACAACAATTTATTGCATTTTCATCAACAAATCTTCTGCTCGAGAAAACCTAGGAGGTTAATTTCGGATCCACTAGCACTCTATGGCACAGGGTCCAGCAGCAAGCATTTTGGCCTTGCCCATGAATACCTTTATATCCCTGAAAATGGAATTACAGGAAAAAACATCAGAAACCCCAAGAAAAGGGATAATATAATGAGTGAGGCAACTGTGCATTTGGAGACAGCAGCAGGATAAATGCGTATGAAGCATGAATTTACCTGCATCGGGGAACTGAGCAGTCCCCGTGATCACACTGTTTTGAGTGAGTGAGCAGAAGTCTCCACATGAAGACGCAATTCCTGCAACCTCCTTGGTTGCGGATATCACATCGTACGCCATGGTAGAACAACTTCTTCATTGTAACACACAGTTTGAAACTGCAATTATGCGGATCATGGAAGCATTTTGATGCATGCACCAAGCTCTCAAGGTAGTCCTGCTTTGCAAACATGAAGTTCATTAGTATGGAACAGCGAAGAAAAAAATTATCATTCTAACAAAAGACAAACGGCAGCCCGGTGCATGTAGCTCCCGCTTGCGCAGGGTCCGGGGAAGGGTCGGCAATTAAAGAAATTTATTTTAGAACCACAAAAGAATCCAAAACAAGGAAAATCTTCATGTTCACAGAACCATACTAAAAAATAGGATCATATTCCAAACAATACAAAAAATACTAATCACATAAATCCTACTCCCTCTGTATACAAATATAAGAGTGTTTAGATCACTACTTTAGTGATCTAAACGCTCTTATATTTCTTTACGGAGGGAGTACATGAATTAGGTAAGACAACAAAACATAAGAGAATTAGAATATCCAGTTATAATTTAACATCCCTTTGGCATTGTGGTGGATTATGATAATCCGGTTTGTCTAACAAGAATTTGCATGTTTTAACGTTTGTTGAAATAAACTTTTTCCTAATTCTGTAACTATTTTTCTACAACACTGCAAAATAAGTCCAGCACAGAACAGTCCAATACAAAACTGAGACTTAAAACGGATACCTGCAGAGTGTAGTTTGGCAAAAGCTGCTCATTGTCCGTCTGTTTGAGTTTATGTATGTGCAAATTCTCGCCGTCTTGTTTATAGCATGAATCACAAAATTTACAGCCAGTGCAAACCTGGCACCGCCACGCAAAGCGTTGATCCATGGCCCGGTGACAAGCAGAGCAAGCTGAATCATGTAGATTATAAAGAATCATCATTGTTGAGTGTTTTGCCCGTCGTAGTGTATCAAACTGGTACTGATTGTCTTGACAATGCTTCAAGAAATCTGTTCTACTGTCAAAATACTTGCTTTCCATTGTTGGATCTCCATCATCAGTCTCTGGAAGAGGTTCTTCCTCTATCTGTAGAACAATTAGTTACCCTGGTAAGTACAAATTTCATCATACATTTACCAAATAGCAGCATGCATACTTCGCTTGCTTTATTTGACTGGTGAAATTAACTTAAAAGTATAGCAGAGTTTATAGTAATACTCTTTGAAATGCATGCTTTTGTTTTGTTGCAGCTGGATGCCTGTCCTTTTGTGGAGGGCTTAGCTCCTCTGCATGGCATCTACAAGGAAGAACGGCAAAAACATCATCAGTAATGGGTGCTATATCAATGCAAATGGGTGATTTTGCGAGGAACAAAAACTGACAAGTTAAAAAACAGGGGTCATGTTAAGTCCATTTTGCAATTTGAATGACAGATGATCAATTCAAAAAGAAACTGGGGGGCTGAGGGTTACAAGGGCCTAGGCGCTATATGATAATACGTGTGTGCAGTTGGATTTTTCATAAGAAAAGATATTCTCACTGCTGCTGCTTTACCAAGCTTTATGTGGTCATAACTATGACAGCAGATTACGTAAGTATAAGATAAAATAATAGTGATCGGATGAAATACTTACTGGTCACAAAGATGGAAGTTTTTGCAGCAAGTACACATCCAACTTTTACCAGATAGAATAGGTTGGTGGCAATGCTTGCAAAACTGCTGCAGACAAAGCATGATAAAGTCTTCTTTCATTGTTCGCATCTTTTCTCCAAGCTAAAAATAATGAAAAATATGGTGTCAGTGCTGACATTATACTGAAAGGGGGATTAAAACAAGATTAAAGTGAACTAACTTTGTGCACTAACAAGATATCCTCAGGGTTTCCTTTCCTGTCATCACGTTTGGCAACCCGTAGGACCCTTCCTGCTTGTATCTCTTTCTTCTGCGAGGTGTTGTCATCTTTCTTCTCGAGGAGTCTCTCTGCTTCCCCAGGCCAGAAATCATTCTCACAATATGGCAAGCATGCTGCAGAAATAACGGCCTTGCATTCACTGGTGGGCTGAAGAAAAAAATCGTACAGCGTATTACGCTCCACAACTACACCCTCCTTAACAGCCTTCTTGATCAAGTTCTGGTACCTAAGAAGATTAATGAGAAAGCCCAATGAAGTACCATAAACAAATAATCAGTACTAAATCGTAATTATCATGTCATAAATACTAACCAGCTCCGAAGCTTGTCAGACCTCGGCATTTTTTGTGCCGTGGGATGACAATACAAAACATAATCATCACGCTTTGTAGATGGGCAAGCCCATATGGAGCAGCTTACAAATCCTTGTTTCTTGCAGTAATCCAAATAGCCAATCTAAAGGAAAAACATATTGGAAGAATTTGAGCTCAACATGAAATCAAGAAAGTTAATATTAGCTTAGTATTTGCATTTCTCGTACCAAAATTTCATGGTACACAAAGGTACGGAGAGCTTCCCCACTTGCAGATTTGATTTCAGGCCTGAAGTACTTGACAGAATCGATATATGCAAGATAAACGTGCCTTTGATTTGGTGACGGGCTAGCAGAACCATACTCTTGTACATACATGGCGAAAAGACAAACATCCACGCCTTCATTCTTTTGAAACAAGAGAATGGCCTGTACAGAACAAAAGGTGCCAAAAGTTAGCCCTCATTATGTACTAAATAGCTGAATTATTATTAGCTTAGATAATGACGAAAGAATTCGTCAAATAACATATCACCCAATCACCTTTGATTTGTATGGAAATTCACCAGGGTAGTTTCCTTGTTTAAAAAAATCCCGAAAATGTGGTAGGACTTGAAGTACTCTTGCAGCAGAAGAAACCACTCTAACAGTAAGACCTTCAACTTCAGATACCTAAAATATTGGGGTGCAAAAAGAAAATTGCAATAAGTTTACTCCATAGTTAACATCAGACTACAAAATAATTCCTAGAGACAGGCAAATAATATTAAGATCAACACAGACAGACTGAGTAAACATCAGCAATCAGAACTCATTTCATTATAATATGACATGAATCATATCTGTATTAGAATCCAATAAATTCAACAACACAACTTGGCATAGTTAACAGTTTAGAAAAGAAGATCCTGAAATGCAACAAATATTACCCAATTATATATACAGATAATGGATTACTAAGTCGACAGTGGAAGATTGCAAATTTACAATGAAAGAGCTAATGTGTAAGTTTGAACGACATGGATCAAGAAGAGCAAGTAGCTCCTGGAAATATAATAATAAAGCATTAAATCAGGAATGTGATAGGTCTATAGTTAGTTCTATGGTCAAGAATTGCTGATGATTTGGGACTTATTTTGTATGTAGTACAAGTCCACAGGATAACCACAAACATGGCACATACCTCTTCAAGACATTTTCCTGAAGCTCTTGCCCTCTGCATCCGCTCGTGCTCAAGCCGCACTGAAAGTCTCTGCTCGATATGATCGCTCAGTTTAGTTCTTGGTAACTCTAATGCTCCTGGAACAGCAGATGACTCCAGCAAATTTATATCTCCGCTATCCTTCTCCTTCAATAAACATTTCGCACATGTATACTCCACCTCCTCCTCCATAACTTTAGGGTTAAAAAGGGCGCATATTTGATGCTGCCATGCTTTGCACTTATCACACTCAACCCACTGAAATGGCACAAGTTGAACAAAAGATGAGGAATTCGTATATAATTAAGAATAAGTAGAGAGATATAAGAAAAGCACATTACCCATTCAGGCTCAGCATCTGTTTCTGCATAATTGGATCTCTTTTGATATTTAGCTTTTGCATTACTAACATGGTGGTGACATTTGCCACATATTGAAGTCTTATCACTTCCATTTTCCACAGGAACATAATAGGATCCCGTCGAATTTATTATTTTAAGACACAGAGCACAGAATCGTGGAGGAGGTTCAAAAAGTAGCCGCTCCATCCCACATAAGTTGCATGTATTTTGGTCAGGCAAGCCTGACTGGTCCTCTTCTGTAATCACCTTGTTCTGGAAGAAAAAATAATAATTGAGAGAATGAATATGACCTACAGCTCAAAATAACTAAATATTATGCACTCCACTATACAGTTAATCCAGTTAACATGATAAAACAAAAAATATTTTTGAGCCTGACTAAAGTGAAATTACATAATAACTATGGGATTTTGCATATTACTAAGTGGCATAATCTGTAGATATTCTAGCACAACTAAGGATCAAGTGATATTACAGTAAAAGAAAACCGATGAGATCCAACAGGCTCTGAACTCACCGGAAAAATATGCTGGCTCAGACTTCTCATGTGATCTCTAAGCTCCTCAGCTTTTAAAGGATAAAGTATTGAACCCCCTCTTTTCTTCCTTGTAGTTAGGCTGGCTACTAGTGATGTTTGATCCACTGAGCTAAGCTTAGAGTCCTTCATCTCCATGTCACCATTTTCATGACACAACCCTTCTTCAACATGCACAGCAGTCTCTTGCAACCTAAAATTCTCCATGTTATTGCTAGCATTGCTGTCCTCCAAGGAACAGCCAGATGGCGACTTCATAGATAATGCTGTGGTTTCAGACTGTACTGTTTCAGAAGATGCATGAGGCCCATTGGCAGCAGGCTGTTGTTCCTTTGGAAACTCTGTTTCATCGGCATGGACAGGATAGGGATAATTAACCTTTAATCGTTTTGCCGGATGATACTTGCCAGAAGATTCATCTGAAGCAGGAGAATTTGGCTTTGATACAGTGCTATTTGATGTCTGTTCAGCTCTCCCCACTACCTCTCTTACAGTGACACAATTACCAGAGTACAAGTCATGGCCTCCAGCTGTGATATTTGACTGATCTGCCTGCTCTATTGGGTGACTCCGCATATATAACACTTCCTTACATTCTCTGTACAGTAGAAACGATGATACTTGGCCAGTGGAATATCTGTTGTTATTTGTAAAATTTGCGGTCCGGTCACACATTCCAGACACAGAACTGGAACTACCAGATGTCGATGGTTGTGGACTATCAACTTGGTGAGCATCACCTGATACAATTTGATCATAATGATTAAGATGCAAAATAGCTTAAGCTCAGTTTCATACATAAGTCAAGGTATAAGTAAATAACTAACCTGGGAAATGGTCTTCTGTATGGCCAGTAGGCGCTCCACCACTGAAATCTCCAGCAAGAAAGGAACTGTATTTTGGTAGTGATGACACACAAGGTGCAGCAGTGTTGTTTGATAAGCTTTCGGGACTCCGTTTAATGTTATCAGCTGACAAATGAGCAAAGTCGGCAGCAACTTCATGGTGATTAGTTGGTGCAAATCCTGCCAAAATAAACCCAAAGTTAAAATTTCTGAAGTTGTATTGTGAGGTCAAGATCGAAAGTGGTCATCTTAACTCACCCTGAGGATAAAACACATGCTGCATACTTGAACCTGTTACTTCTATCCCAAGCTGTCCTGGGTATGATGTCGGTAAAGCTGCTGAAGAAGCCCAAGCATATATACTGTTGCCAAATGATCCACAACTGAGAAGAGCATTTACCCTAACTTCTAAAGTTTCAAAATCCATGTATTGGACCTGAGAGAAAAAAGTAGGTGTTAGCAAGTCATTCAGAATTAGAATAACATGATTTAAATGGCCGAATTCCATGAGTACATCACATCTAACAGTAACAGTACCATGAACGGAAAACAAAACAAATTACAAGAATAGGTTAAACATTGACAATCAGTTCAAGTTCACCAGAGCATAATTAAAGATAGCATCTAAAGATGATGTAACAAGGGAGCAGAATAACCCCAAACAAAGCACCAAGTGAGGTCAGGGACAATTATAGTGAAAAACAGAGGAAAGAATTATATTTGCAACACGACACAACACAAACCTTTGATTCAGCATCTTTATAAAGCTGCTCATCAATACTTTTTGAAACTGCCACAAGATAACGTGCGTCCAAGTTGTAGAATTCCCGCCTTCTTTGCAGGTAGTTTGCACTGGATAGATAAAGAGATCAAGATGTTGTGTGAAAATACGAAATATAAATGATAAATCAGTTAGAAAGACAGAACCACTTCAAAAAAATTCACCTCTCTAATACCCCGAATTATCTCTATGTGTGGGTTTCAATCAAACAACAAAGTAAAGAGACGATATTGTCATACATAGTGGCAATGTATACTATAAGAATATGAACAATGACAGATTCGTCAACATAGCTAGGAAAAAAGGACCTACAATGTAACCATTGCTATTAGAATAAGCTAGCATTGCTGTCGACATTGGTGGTTTCAGTACTTACATTCTATGTTTGATCACGACACGGACTGGAGAAGTATCTGAATCCATATTATCCAGCTGAAGAATTTGCGCTGCAGTCTGCGTACAAGGTTTCTGGACAGTAAAGCCACTTGGTGCATACTGCTGCTGGATCCCTTGCAGGGTTTGTGTCATCATCCTTCTAAATCACTTAAAATCAAAATGTTTAAGTTAGTTTCAGACTTATCAGCAGCTACAACCATCCCATATACAATAAATGGTCGGGGGCAAATGGTAATAAACAAGAACAGGCCAAACAACAATTATTAATATAATAATATAAAGCAGCATTAGAAAATCGCTACAGGCAAAAGCTTCATTTTGCCAAGTAAAAATCAAACACGCCAACCACCGAGCCCCACATGCATGACTAACAACAAGCACTTGAGCCTCGTACTAAAGTGAGTTTTATTATAACCAGTAAACCATGGCTAACAGCAAGCACATAAACTATACCCCAAGTTTAATCACTTGAAAGAACTGAAATTTTTCCTCCTAACTAAAATCTACGACATGAAACCAGGCACTGATATGAGGCAAAAGGGGCAAGAATTATGCGCATAGAGAATTGTGAGCGAGAAGATCAGCATTGCTAAATAAAAGTTAAACCAATGTGATTCTCATATCCAGGAACTACATTGCTCACCATTTAAGTAGGAAAATGTACAACCTTAAAGGATACATTCATATTTAATCAGCAATGACATCCTCATTCAGTTAACACTCTGCTTATAGAATGGCCGGGTGAGCATAACAAGTACGACTAACAATCACAGGATATGCTACAGAACTCGGCCCAAACACACAGATTTTTTTTTTCCTAATTGAAATCAGATTGGTTCTGGTCAGCTGCGCCACCAGCTCATCAGACCAGCGGCGCGTGACACGCACGGGCCTCGGAAAAGGGAGGGGCGCGGGGGAGGGGAGGCAGAGGGCTTACTGGGGAGGAGGAGGCCGCCGTCCGTCGCCCCCTTGGCCGGAGGAGGCCGCCGGCTCGTTCGCGCGGAGTCGCCTAGGGTTAGGGTTTCGTCGGCGGATCGGACGGTGGAGGCTTGTGATCGAGCAGGGCTGGGCCGGGATTCTTTCTCCTACTTGAGACCGTCGTCGTCACCCCGACTTCTTCAATGACTCGGAAAAAAAAAAGATTTTTCTTTTCTTTTTTCTTTTTTCTTTTTTTAGAAGCGGAAAAAGGAAATTGGTTGGATGTCGAAACTGGGATCAATATTTTTTTTTTCTTTTCCTTTTTTTGCGGGGTGAAACTGGGATCAACCCTTGGAGTTTGGTACTAGCGTATAAACGACCCCATAAATAAAGGTTAAAATACCGTAAATATCATTTGAAATTATCGCGGTCTAGATAATTAAAGTACCCAGAATATCGCATGAGATTGTCACGATCCAAACAATCAAAATACCGCAAAAATCGTACGCGTGTGAGAGTCAGCCCCGTCTCGAGCGTGTCTTAGTGTTGTCGACGTTGGCCCTGCTCCATAATACCCGTGCGGCTCGCCCAACCGTATGTCGACGAGCTCTCGGAGGACGACTTGGTCGTTCAATCGGCATGTATGGTCGGTTTTGGGTCGGCAACGAGGAGGACGACGACAATGAAGCTCCTAGAAAGAACAAAAGAAAAAGGATCGCAAAGTCATTTAGTTAAGCTTTCATTGGGTACTTCATGAATGATACTCACACTTCTATTTCAAAAGCTTAATCTCCTCATTTTGATACTTGGAAAAGAAGTTATACGTAGCGAGATGGATTCCCTCGTGGCTAGCGTTTGTTAAGTTTCATATACTAGTCAACGCAACAAAAAATCCGAACTAATAGAAATGGCTAGCCAATTCAGATATACACTTCAACACCCCTTCTCACAGCGAACGAACATGTGGTTGAATGATTAAGAGAACAGTGGTATCCCCAGCCCAATAGGGTTACGGTCCTAGACGCATTGTTGCTCGTATTTTTTTGAATTTATTTCAATCCTTCTGGCGATGTGCGTTTAATGGGAGGAGACGTTCTCATCGACTACGAATGCGTTTGTGCCGACTTTGTCAATCTCCAGATGATGTGACGGCTTAGTCTGTCAGAGGTGTTCATAGGGGTGAGTGTATGTGTGTATGTATGGGTGTTTGCCTCTGTACTGTGATAAAAAAAACATCCCCTCTCATGTGTGACGCATCACAACTCATCATATTGATCATGATCAGTGGTATAAATATATGATTATAATCTAAACATAACAATCTTCCACCAATTAAAGTAACAAGCGTCAATTAGAAGATGTAATCAACGCTACTAGCACCCCAGGTACCAATCTGAGATTTGATACAAAGATTGAATACAAAAGAAGAAGTAGTGTTTGGAGATAAGATGGTGCTAATGAACATGATGATCCCCTCGATAAACAGAGTGTTGATTATGACGAAGGCTTTGATTTTACCCTCCCGAAGGTCAATCTCCTCGGCAGAATTGCTCCGCCGGAGAGCAAAAGTGCTTCACCCATGTTCTGCCTCGCGGACGGCAACGAAAAGTCTAAGAATTTTCTATGGTTTTTTCTAGGGCAATTGTGATTTTATAGACAAAGGACATCGGGACACGAGTCACCAGGGCCCCACACGGGCAGGTGACGCACCCAGGGAGTGGTCACGCCACGTGGCCATGTGGAGGTCAGGTGGGTCCCCTTTGTTATTTCTTTGCTCCAATATTCATTGTATATTCCAAAATAATTCTTCAAAAATCCACGCTTCATTTTGAGTTCCAAAGAATTGCTTTCTCTTCTGTTGCTATTTTAGGTTCAGAATTCCAGCTGGCGGTAATCCCTCTCTCTATATATATAATTTGCATTTTTAAGGGAATTCTGATGATCAAACAGTGATCGTCAAAGGTAACAGCTCTAAGGATAGTAAGAAGTCTCATCAAGACATGTAAGAAGGAGACTAAATCTGTCAACAGAAGAGAAACTTGTTCACCAATACTAGCAACTGACGTATATGGTCCTACCCGTGGGTAGACCTGTTCATGGACTACCCGGCCCGAAGGCCCGAGCCCGAAGCCCAGCATCCGGGCCGGGTTCGGGCTCCAATTTCTCGCCCGAAGCCCGGCCCGAAAGCCCGAAATAAGCCTGAAATGACATTAATTATATACTTTATTTAAAATATAGGTATAATATATTATTTTAATAGCCCGAATATAATTATTTTAATCAAAAAAGACACTGTTCACATGTTTCGGGCCGGGTTCGGGCTTGGGATTTTGACACCGGGCTTTGTCAAGCTCGGCCCGACCCCGGCCCGGCCCGGAGGATGATCAGGTTTACCCGTGGGAAAGCTTTGTGGCCTAGTATGATTCAAGGCTTTACGTGAAAATTGTTTGCCCATAACTTGCATTTCTTAGTCCACTATTCAAGTTGTGAATGAGTGTCGCATGGAGTTCTAGATGAAAGTTCAACATAACAGTCTCCACCAAGATACTGGTATAGGAACAATGTTTTGGAACCATAGACACATTCTATGTGCCTTTGGTGGAGGATTGTTGGAATCATTGGACTTTAACAATTTATTTTATCCAATAATTCCTAGAAAAATCTCAGAGGCCCATGTGGAGCATTCATGGATGACAAGGGGACGTGGAAAGTTTAGTTCCACCATGCTAGGGGAGTGTGTGGGAGACCAACTTATAAGGTGGTTTGTTTGATACACCATTAAAAGCTTGAGAAGAGAGTGCATACAAGTGCGCTCCTCTTCAACTGCCCGCATCACACGTTGTGTTTTGTGCGAGCAGAGCCAAGCTAGGACATGTGACATATGCAACATGTCTGCACTGTCTTAATTTTTGTCACGCCGGAAAAAGAAGTTGAAACTTTTTTGCCTCTACCGGGAGACGAATCTAAACAGTCACGCGAACTGTTTCACTTCTTCTCCTTAGTGTGTGTTCTCTTCCTCTCCCTAGTGGATCAATTTTGAGGTTTCTATAAGAGGCCGCTCCTCTTCGATAGAAGTAGAACACACTGTTGGGGAACGGAGCATGAATTTCAAAAAAATTCTACGCTCACGCAAGATCTATCCATGGAGATGTATCGCTACGAGAGGGGAGAGTGTGTCTACGTACCCTCGTAGACCGTTAGCGAAAGCGTCTCACAACGCGGTTGATGTAGTCGAACAATCCTTCGAGCTCCACCGATCGAGTACCGAACGTACGGCACCTCCGAGTTCTACACACGTGCAGCTCGGTGACGTTCCTCGCCTTCTTGATCCAGCAAGACGTCAAGGTAGTAGATGAGTTCCGTCAGCACGACGGCGTGGCGACGGTGACGGTGAAGTGATTCCGGCAGGGCTTCGCCTAAGCTCTCCGAAAATATGACCGAGGTGGAAAACGGAGATCGGGGCACCGCACACGGCTATGGGACAATTGTGTACTTTGGGGTGCCCCCTTGCCCCCGTATATAAAGGATGAGAGGGAGGAGGCCGGCCCCCTAGGGGTGCGCCAAGTGTGGGGAGTCCTACTAGGACTCCTTAGTCCTAGTAGGATTCCACCTCCCATACGGAGTAGGAAAGGGGGAAGGGAGAGGGAAAGGAAAGAGGGGGCTGCGCCCCCTCCCCTAGTCCAATTCGGTTTGGGCAAGTGGGGGCGCGCGCCTCCTCACGTGGCCTGCCTCTCCTTTTCCCGTATGGTCCAATAAGGCCCATTACTTCTCCCGGTGAATTCCCGTAACTCCTCGGTACTCCAAAAAATACCCGAATCACTCGGAACCTTTCCGACGTCCGAATATAGCCTTCCAATATATGAATCTTTACCTCTCGGACATTCCGAGACTCCTCGTCATGTCCGTGATCTCATCCGGGACTCCGAACAACATTCGGTCACCAATCACATAACTCATATAATACTATATCGTCATCGAACCTTAAGTGTGCGGACCCTACGGGTTCGGGAATGATGTAGACATGACCGAGACGACTCTCTGGTCAATAACCAACAGCGGAACCTGGATGCTCATATTGGTTCCTACATATTCCACGAAGATCTTTATCGGTGAACCTCATATGTCAACATACGTTGTTCCCTTTGTCCGGCGGTATGTTACTTGCCCGAGATTCGATCGTCGGTATCCAATACCTAGTTCAATCTCGTTACCGGCAAGTCTCTTTACTCGTTCCGTAATACATCATCTTGCAACTAACTCTTTAGTCACGGTGCTTGCAAGGCTTCTGTGATGCTGTATTACCGAGAGGGCCCAGAGATACCTCTCCGATAGTCGGAGTGACAAATCCCAATCTCGATCTATGCCAACTCAACAAACACTTTCGGAGATACCTGTAGTGCACCTTTATAATCACCCAGTAACGTTGTGACATTTGATACACCCAAAGTATTCCTACGGTATCCGGGAGTTGCATGATCTCATGGTCAGAGGAACGTGTATTTGACATAGTGAAAGCAATAGCAATAAACTGAACGATCATTTGCTATGCTAACGGTTGGGTCATGTCCATCACATCATTCTCCCAATGATGTGATCCCGTTATCAAATGACAACTCATGTCCATGGTCAGGAAACCTTGACCATCATTTGATCAACGAGCTAGTCTAGTAGAGGCATACTAGGGACATAGTATTTGTCTATTATCCACACATGTATTTAGTTTCCGGTCAATACAATTCTAGCATGAATAATAAACCATTATCATGAATGGGGAAATATGATAATAATAAACACTTTATTAATTGCCTCTAGGGCATATTTCCAACAGTCTCCCACTTGCACTAGAGTCAATTAATCTAGTTTACATCTCCATGTAATTAACATCCAATCAGTTCTTGAGCTGATCATGTTTAGCTTGTGTGAGAGGTTTTAGTCAACGGATCTGTAACATTCAGATCCGTGTGTACTTTGCAAATCTCTATGTCTTATGTAGATGCGGTCACCATACTCTGCTTTGGAGCTACTCCAAAAAAAACTACCCCACTTTATGTATCCAGTCAGAGACTCATAGTCTTCCGGATTGGTGTTTAAAGCTTGCATCGACGTAACCCCTTACGACGAACTCTTTATTACCTCTATTTCCCGAGAAATTCTTCCTTAATCATCTTAAGGATATACTTTGACCGCTGTCCAGTGATCTACTCCTGGATCACTTTCGTACCTCTTTGCCAGACACATGGCAAGGCACACAGCATGGCATACTTTATAGAACCTATGGCCGAGGCATAGGGGATAACCTTCATCCTTTCTATTTATTCTGCCGTGGTCGAGATTTGAGTCTTACTCAATTTCACACCTTGCACCACAGTCAAGAACTCTTTCTTTGACTGATCCATTTTGAACTTTCTTCAAACTTGTCAAGGTATGTGCTTCATGAAAGTCCTATGAGGCGTCTCAATCTATCTCTATAGATTTTGATGCCTAACATGTAAAACAACCTTTACCTAGATTTTCAAGTCTTACTCCACTTCACACCAGGCAAGAACTCATTTCTTTGACTTGATCCATTTTGAACTTCTTCAAAAAACTCATCAAGATGTGTGAACTTTTATCAGGCGTTTTGATCTATCTCCATAGATCTCGATGCCCAATCTGTGAATAACTCAAAAACAGGTTTTTATTGAAAATCTCCTTTCAATTCTTTATGCTTTCCAGAAATTCTACATCATTTCCAATCAACAATATGTCATCCACATATACTATTAGAAATGCTATAGAGCTCCCACTCACTTTCTTGTAAATACAAGTTTCTCCATAAACTTGTATAAACCCAAACGCTTTGATCACTTCATCAAAGCGAGTATTCCAGCTCCGAGATGCTTGCACCAATCCATAGATGGATCGCTGGAGCTTGCATATTTTGTTAGCGCCTTTAGGATCGAAAAAACCTTCCGGCTGTATCATATACAATTCTTCCTTAAGGAATCCGTAAAGGAATGCCGTTTTGACGTCCATTTGCCAGATTTCATAATCATAAAACGCGGCAATTGCTAACATAATTCTGACAAACTTTAGCATCGCTACGGGTGAGAAAGTCTCATCGTAGTCAACTCCTTGAACTTGGTGATAACCTTTAGCAACAAGTCGAGCTTTATAGACGGTGATATTACCATCAGCATCCGTCTTCTTCTTAAAGATCCATTTATTTTCAATAGCTCGCCGTTCATCGGGCAAGTCTACCAAAGTCCACACTTTGTTCTCATACATGGATCCAATCTCGGATTTCATGGCCTCAAGCCATTTGTCGGAATCCGGGCTTGCCATCGCTTCTTCATAGTTCGAAGGTTCATCGTTGTCTAGCAACATGACCTCCAAGACTGGATTTCCGTACCACTCTGGTGCGGAACGTGTCCTGGTTGACCTTCGAAGTTCAGTAACAACTTGATCCGAAGTTTCATGATCATCATCATTAACTTCTTCTCTGGTCTGTGTCGGTGTCACATAAATTTCTTTCTGTGGCGTACTACTATCCAGAGGAGGTACAATTACCTCATCAAGTTCTACTTTCCTCCCACTCACTTCTTTCGAGAGAAACTCCTTCTCTAGAAAGGATCCATTCTTTAGCAACGAAAACTTTGCCTTCGGATCTGTGGTAGAAGGTGTACCCAACGGTCTCTTTTGGGTATCCTATGAAGACGCACTTATCCGCTTTGGGTTCGAGCTTATCTGGCTGAAGCCTTTTTGACATAAGCATCGCATCCCCAAACTTTCAGAAACGACATCTTAGGTTTCTTGCAAACCACAGTTCATACGGTGTCATCTCACCGGATTTAGACGGTGCCCTTGTTTAAAGTGAATGCAGCTGTCTCTAATGCATAACCCCAAAATGATAGTGGCAAATCGGTAAGAGATATCATAGAACGCACCATATCCAATAGAGTACGATTACGACGTTCGGACACACCATTACGCTGTGGTGTTCCATGTGGCGTGAGCTGTGAAATAATTCCACATTGTCTTAAGTGATTGCCAAACTCGTAACTCAAATATTCTCCTCTACGATCAGATCGTAAGAACTTTATTTTCTTGTTACGATGGTTCTCTACTTCACTCTGAAATTCTTTGAAATTTTCAAATGTTTCAGATTTATGCTTCATCAAGTAGACATAGCCATATCTACTCAAATCATCTGTGAACGTGAGAACATAACGATATCCACCGCGCGCCTCAACACTCATCGGACCGCATACATCGGTATGTATTATTTCCAATAAGTTGGTTGCTCGCTCCATTGTTCCGGAGAACGGAGTTTTAGTCATCTTGCCAATAAGGCACGGTTCACATGTCTCAAATGATTCATAATCAAGAGATTCCAAAAACCCATCTGCATGGAGTTTCTTCATGTGTTTAACACTGATATGACCTAAGCGGCAGTGCCACAAATATGTGGTACTATCATTATCTTTTGGCATTCGTGTTATGAACATATGTATTACTACGATCAAGATTCAATAAACCTTTCATTTTAAGTGCATGATCATCAATGATATTATCCAAATAAATAGAATAACAATTATTCTCTGAAATTGAATAACCGTCTTGCAATAAACACTATCAAATATAATGTTCATGCTTAACGCAAGCACCAAATAACAATTATTTAGGTTCATCACTAATCCTGAAGGTAGAGAGGGCGTGGCGATGGTGATCACATCAACCTTGGAGACACTTCCAATGCACATCGTCACCTCGTTCTTAGCTAGCCCTCGTTTATTCCGAAGCTCCATGTTTCAAGTTGCAAGCAACTGAACAAGTATCAAATACCCAGGTGCTCCTACGAGTACTAGTAAGGTACATATCAATAACATGTATATCAAATATCTTTGTTGACATTGCCAGTCTTATTATCTTCCAGTTACTTTGGGGAAGTTCCGCTCCCTGTGACATTTCCCTTTGCAATGGGAGCACTAAGTCTCGGGTTTGGTTCAGCCTTGGATTTCTTCGCGTGAGCGGTAACTGTTTTACCGTTCTTCTTGAAGTTCCCTTTTATTTCCTTTGCCCTTCTTGAAACTAGTGGTCTTATTAACCATCAACACTTGATGCTCCCTTTTTGATTTCTACATCCGCAGCTTGTAGCATCGCGAATAGCTTAAGGATCTTCTATCCCTTGCATGTTTATAGTTCATCACGAAAATCCAGTAGCTTAGTGATAGTGACTAGAGAACTCTATCAACCACCACTTTATTTGGAAGTCTAACTCCCACTTAATTCAAGTGATTGAAGTACTCAGACGTTCTGAGTACATGCTCACTATCGGAGCTGTTCTCCTCCATCTTGCAGCTATAGAACTTGTCGAAGGTGTCATACCTCTCGACCCGGGTGTGAGCTTGAAAAACAAACTTTCAGCTCTTGGAACATCTCATATGCTCCATGGTGCTCAAAACATCTTTCGAGCCCCGGTTCTAAGCCGTAAAGCATGGCGCACTGAACTATCGAGTAGTCATCTTTTCTTGTCTGCCAGATGTTCATAACGTCTTCAGACAAAGCCATAGGGGTTGCTCACCGAGCGGTGCATCAAAGACATAAGCCTTCTGTGCAGCAGTGAGGACAATCCTCAGAATACGGACCCAGTCCGCATAGTTGCTTCCATCAACTTTCAACTTAACTTTCTCTAGGAACACATTAAAATACAGGGGAGTAACAGCGTGGTCTATCGTTCTACAACATAAACTTGCTAAGACACTATTGACTATGTCCATGATAATTGAAGTTCAATTAATCAAATTACTTAAGAACTCCCACTTAGATTAACATACCTCAAGTTGTCTAAGTGTAACATGATCCACATCAAACTAATCCACGTCCGATCATCACGTGAGGTGGATCAGTTCATCAATGGTGAACATCTTTCATGTTGATCATATCTACTATATGACTCATGTTCGACCTTTCGGTCTCTTGTGTTCCGAGGCCATATCTGTATATGCTAGTCTCGTCAAGTTTAACCCAAGTATTCTGCGTGTGTAAAACTGGCTTACACCCGTTGTATGCGAACGAAAGAATCCATCACACCCGATCATCACGTGGTATTTAGAAGCGTCGAACCTTCGCAACGGTGCATACTAGGAGAGAACACTTATCTTGAAATTTAGTGAAGGGATCATCTTATAATGCTACCGTCGTCCTAAGCAAAATAAGATGCATAAAAGGATTAACATCACATGCAATTCAATATATGTGACATGATATGGCCATCATCGTCTTGTGCTTTTGATCTCCATCAGCAAAGCACCGTCATGATCTCCATCGTCACCGGGTTGACACCTTGATCTCCATCGTAGCATCGTGACACCTTGATCTCCATCGTAGCGTCGTGGTCGTCTCGCCGGCTATTGCTACTACTACTACTGCTAACTTATAGCGGTAAAGTAAAGCAATTACATGGCGTTGGCATTGCATACAATAAAGAGACAACCATAAGGCTCCTGCCGGTTGCCTGATAACTTACAAAACATGATCATCTCATACAACAACTTATATCACATCATGTCTTGGCCATATCACATCACCAGCATACCCTGCAAAAACAAGTTAGACGTCCTCTACTTTGTTGTTGCAAGTTTTATGTGGCTGCTACGGGTTTGCAAGAACCGTTCTTACCTACGCAAAACCACAACATAGTGTAGTGATTGCTTTTTGATCTTGTAAAAGAACCCTCTTCATTGAAACCGATTCAACTAAAGTGAGAGAGACAGACACCCGCCAGTCACCTTTATGCAACGAGTGCACGTAGCGGTGAAACCTGTCTCGCGTAAGCGTACGCGTAATGTCGGTCCGGGGCGCTTCATCTCACAATACCGCCGAATCAAGTAACAACTAGTAACGGCAAGCAATATGTATACACCCACGCCCACAACTCACTTGTGTTCTACTCGTGCAAAACACATCTACGCATAGACCTGGCTCGGATGCCACTGTTGGGGAACGGAGCATGAATTTCAAAAATTTCCTACGCTCACGCAAGATCTATCCATGGAGATGTATTGCTACGAGAGGGGAGAGTTTGTCTACGTACCCTCGTAGACCGTTAGCGGAAGCGTCTCACAACGCGGTTGATGTAGTCGAACAATCCTTCGAGCTCCACCGATCGAGTACCGAACGTACGGCACCTCCGAGTTCTACACACGTGCAGCTCGGTGACGTTCCTCGCCTTCTTGATCCAGCAAGACGTCGAGGTAGTAGATGAGTTCCATCAGCACGACGGCGTGGCGACGGTGACGGTGAAGTGATTCCGGCAGGGCTTCGCCTAAGCTCTCCAAAAATATGACCGAGGTGGAAAACGGAGATCGGGGCACCGCACACGGCTATGGGACAATTGTGTACTTTGGGGTGCCCCCTTGCCCCCGTATATAAAGGATGAGAGGGAGGAGGCCGGCCCCCTAGGGGTGCGCCAAGTGTGGGGAGTCCTACTAGGACTCCTTAGTCCTAGTAGGATTCCACCTCCCATACGGAGTAGGAAAGGGGGAAGGGAGAGGGAAAGGAAAGAGGGGGCTGCGCCCCCTCCCCTAGTCCAATTCGGTTTGGGCAAGTGGGGGCGCGCGCCTCCTCACGTGGCCTGCCTCTCCTTTTCCCGTATGGTCCAATAAGGCCCATTACTTCTCCCGGTGAATTCCCGTAACTCCCCGGTACTCCAAAAAATACCCGAATCACTCGGAACCTTTCCGACGTCCGAATATAGCCTTCCAATATATGAATCTTTACCTCTCGGACATTCCGAGACTCCTCGTCATGTCCGTGATCTCATCCGGGACTCCGAACAACATTCGGTCACCAATCACATAACTCATATAATACTATATCGTCATCGAACCTTAAGTGTGCGGACCCTACGGGTTCGGGAATGATGTAGACATGACCGAGACGACTCTCTGGTCAATAACCAACAGCGGAACCTGGATGCTCATATTGGTTCCTACATATTCCACGAAGATCTTTATCGGTGAACCTCATATGTCAACATACGTTGTTCCCTTTGTCCGGCGGTATGTTACTTGCCCGAGATTCGATCGTCGGTATCCAATACCTAGTTCAATCTCGTTACCGGCAAGTCTCTTTACTCGTTCCGTAATACATCATCTTGCAACTAACTCTTTAGTCACGGTGCTTGCAAGGCTTCTGTGATGCTGTATTACCGAGAGGGCCCAGAGATACCTCTCCGATAGTCGGAGTGACAAATCCCAATCTCGATCTATGCCAACTCAACAAACACTTTCGGAGATACCTGTAGTGCACCTTTATAATCACCCAGTAACGTTGTGACGTTTGATACACCCAAAGTATTCCTACGGTATCCGGGAGTTGCATGATCTCATGGTCAGAGGAACGTGTATTTGACATAGTGAAAGCAATAGCAATAAACTGAACGATCATTTGCTATGCTAACGGTTGGGTCATGTCCATCACATCATTCTCCCAATGATGTGATCCCGTTATCAAATGACAACTCATGTCCATGGTCAGGAAACCTTGACCATCATTTGATCAACGAGCTAGTCTAGTAGAGGCATACTAGGGACATAGTATTTGTCTATTATCCACACATGTATTTAGTTTCCGGTCAATACAATTCTAGCATGAATAATAAACCATTATCATGAACGGGGAAATATGATAATAATAAACACTTTATTAATTGCCTCTAGGGCATATTTCCAACACACACAACTCCCTCGTTCCAGAACATTGTGTCGTACCGCTTTCCCCTCTCACCCCTCGGTGTGCACCGAGAAATGAGACAACAGGCCTCCGAAGCCATGTCTCTTGCTATCCGTATGAGAGAGAGATAATCAGGTTTTGGGAGAGCGCTCTAGCGCGACTGTTGGATCTTCCTCATCATGGTTGAGCACGGGGACTTCCCAGACTTGGACATCTTCCCCAACATCGACCACCTCCTCGACGACATGACAAAGAATACACTTGTATCTTGTTCCACACCATGTGTCTTCTTATCTCTTCTATTATGGTTTGTGTCTGTCTGGTGGCTTTATCTATCGATGTGGATATGATGCTCGTCTGTTATGTAACCAATTGAATGACTATTTCGATCACTTTGTTACTTGATCCGATTATCATCTCCATTATGATTATCATGTTTTATCTAACTTTTTATGGATTTCACTTGACGGAAAATTGCTCGAATCTTCAACAAAGGCAGCGGGGCGCCTTTCCGTCGTACCGGTTCTCCTTGTAACAAGAAAGTTGGCCGGTGGCAAGCGACTACCTAGTCGAGGCCGCCAAGCTGCGGGGATTATGAAGAAATTGCTCCAGTGCGTGTGCGATGTCGGGATGGCGAATTACCTGGGGTCGCCACACGACACAGATGATAAGGCCACTTCAAATGCATTGGTGTTCACTTAAGTGCTTAGTGCATTTAAAACATTAGCAACTAGTCTTTTCAATGCATAGGTGCTTAGCTTTTGTAGCTAAGATTCCCGCATTGAATTGTTTAACAATTAAATTCCTTCATGCATTGGTTGGTAGACATTTTGCATAGGTTCATGCGCTTAACACCGTTTCCTTCTGGGATTATCATAATGTTCTCTCTGCTTTTTAATTGATTTGTCACATTATTATTTTTTGCTTATGTGGCACCCTTAGCACATGTACACCGTGGAGCACTGGAAAGGGTATGGTATGCGTCTTGGATTGCGATTGTTTGAATTAATTAGATTCATCGGGATCAACAACACGTGAAACTCTGAAAGGACTACCCGAAATTAGTAATCTGTCCTCATGTCAAAATTAAAGCTCAACGATTTAGATCAACCTAATACACTACCCATTAAATTGAGTAGTATACGATGTATCGTAAAAAACCTCGAAAAGAAAAAACCTTGACACGATCTCAGCTTCTCTCCAACTTTAAAAAACCTTTGAGACGTTACATCCTACAAAAAAACAACAAGAAAAGCACAGTTTGCAATTTGTGTTGTGCAACTAATCCATCCATCAGTGTATGCACCTCCCGGGCACCCTCCATGAGAAGTACTCCGTGTTCCCGGCGGCGACCCGCGCCTTGTACGTCCTCCAATCCTCCAACACATTCCTAAGATCAAAGAGCTTGTTCTGCAGCCCCACGCAGCAGTTGGCGTGCATGGTGACGATCCTGCCCAGGTCCTTGCCGTGCTGGCAGAAGCCGCCGAAGCGGCCAGTGTCGAGGAACTGCACCCTGGTGCGGAGGCGGCGGGGCACGCCCTCCTTGACGATCTTGTCGAACACGTACTGCTCGTGCATCCCCGGGAACCGCGCCCGCGACGCCTGCCAGTGCTCGTAGAACCCGATGCTGCCGGCGCAGGACCGCACGTAGAGCAGCCCGCCGTTCGGGTAGTTCCCCGGTGAGTCCGGGTCGCCCACGAAGAAGTCCGACGACATCACCACCTGCGCCGCCGCCGGCATGCGCGGGAACGGGTCCCTGAACCACAGGATGTCCACGTCCTGTTCAAACCAAATTTCATGTGAGTAATGGATCATGTTTTTACATGTCTATATTGCACTTTATACATTTAGTAAGGGGTTTGTATCGAAGCGGGACTCAAATACAATGGACGACATTTGAGATCATTTTCGACATACCGTAAAGAGGAAGGTGTAGCCCAGCTCGAGGATGGTCTGCTGGAACCGGTTCCGCTTCCACATCATCTCCAGGTAGTCCCCCTTCATGTACTTCTGCTCCGCGGCGAAGTCCATGCCCTCCACCTTGAACCAGTAGCAGAAGGGGTGCACGGCGTTGCACCGGTCGAAGGCTTTCTTGTCCATGGCCACTATGAGGAGGTGCTTCACCAGGTACGCGGTGTTCTCGCCGTGCTTGAAGCTCTCCAGGAACAGGTCCAGGAACGACCCCGGTGCCGCCCATGCCTCGTTGAGCGCCGTCATCAGCACGGTCCGGTCTGCGTTCGCGGCTCGCCGGAGCAGATCGGCGAGATCTTGGGGCTTGTCGTGCTGTTTCAATGAAATCATTTAGAGTTGATACATAATTACATGGTTTTTCCATATAATGAAGTCGGGAGATTGCATAAAAATGAACAAACATTTTGAAAGTTAAATCAGCATCAGCTCAACTTCAAGCATAATAGCCTCTCCTTAAGTTTTTGCAACCAAGAAACAAATTGCTATTTGTGGCAAACTATCTATATATCTTATATACATATAAAACCGACTGCTATTCAAAATGATACACATATATACGCCAACAAAATTTGTTCTGCACAAATATTTCAGCTTCGCACAACAAAGATACTATTTTCTATTCTTATTTTTAAATATACCTTTATTAACAATGATAGATGCATTTGCTAAAATGAAATCATAGTGCACACACGTCGATGTATTTGTAAGAGCTACTCTAAAAATTCCGAAACTCATGCCCATGCATTTGATGTAACATCAACATTATTCATTTATATCCGCAACAACACACAAAGGGATTATCTAGTTTAACTAATTAACTAGACCATGCATTCATAGCGTCTTTGTTTAAAATGATACAACATGCTAGTTTGTCATGTGAAGTATATTATGATTGTTTGACCTGTCCGCTTTTGTTGGCATCTTGATTTTTGGGTACCTTTCAAATGGTGCTTTACATTCTTGTCGAAGCCGGAATTTTATCAGCGGTAGAATAATAATAACTCTTAAACAATAATGGTGAAGGAGGTGGTAACATACTTTTGTATTAAAAATGATTCTAGTTTTAGGGATACATTTTCTTTGTATTTTCTACAAATACTCTGACAAGGACATTACTACTATGGATACAACCACACATACCACTACTTCAGCTACATTTGATCAAGACACGATGGCTAAGCAATAAAACAAACGTTGGTGTTGTACAAGAATTTCTCTCACGTCTTTTAGAATGTAAGAGCTAACGATGAAGTCTTCTATATAATGTACTATAGTTTATACTAGCATAATCTTTAGTTCAAACGATGATAACTTCTACATTCGACTATGAATTGGGTCTTCAACGGTTCCAACCAGGTCTCCAAATTCCATCTGAGCATGACACGATTGCCAAAACAGTTAAAGTTGTTACATAGACCAAGTCAAAAGGTAGTGTGTCACCTCCACATGGACCCATGTGCCTTATATAAACTAGGCTTACGTGCATTCCCCTACCCGGGGATGCGTGATTGCTAGCGGACACTAGACTTTCATGGTCACCTTGCTCAGACGCGATTAATAGCCTTTCAGATTCGGTTTAGTGATTCATGAAGTGCAACATTGTCGCACCTCAGACCGTCCAACTCATCATCACTCAATTGACAAAGTTTTTCACATTGAAACAATGGGACACCCTATATACCTCTTTTTTTTTTAATATAAATCGGTAAAATAGTACTCCCTCCGTTCTACAATGTAGTGCGCCCGCGCTTTCCGAGATCTAAGTTTGATCATATATTTAACCAACAAGACCGACTGCGACGGTGGCAAAAATTATATCACTGAATTTATACACTGAATTCGTACGATGGAGGGAAGCGTGGGCGCACTACATTGTAGATCGGAGGGAGTAGAAAAAAAAATGAAGTGTGCGGTATCGATGCTAGATCCACCAATGGGATTAAGAATGCTCTATTTTTTATATATAACTAGCAAATATGCCCGTGCGTTGCAACGGAAGAAAATAAGTTGATCTACTTCGCTGCGAAGCAAATGCCAATTGTCCAAATTAGGTTGGCCAGATAGAGGATAAGTTTGACTATGAAAAAAAATGATGGATCAATTAACAATAGAATTCTTTAACGCGCTAGTTCCTACTCAATTAATCGGATGAACAACCCTATCTTTAGATTACCATACTGATAATTAAAATATCATATACGCAATGCTTATTTTGATTTACTGACATCAGACAATAAAATGTGGTATTTCGACCTGGAATTTTTTTAATATTTGTTTTGATTTTTTTTACTCAGCGCGGGTGCAGATGAGCCTGGACTCAGAAATAGATTTTCGACCATTTTGGCTTTAAGTTCAAGTTGATATTTGTCAACAACTATGATATTTGTTTATCTCCTTTTTTATGATTATCACTAATTAAAGCTAAGGCTATGGTAGATAGAATCATTGATGTCTTAACCCATCTTGGTAATTCTAAACGTCGGGGTTTTGGCGTTGGTCGTTTATTATGATGCGGTTTCAACGTGAACCAGCATCAGCGATGTCGGGAGACAATTTATTTTCCTGTGATGTACTCGGAAATATTTACCTGTCCATGAAGGGTCGAAAACCAATCAATTCCGAGTAAAAACATAAAAACATTTACCAGTGGACATGTGTGGAGGCTGACAGTGACACGTTATCGCCGGTGCTCCACGAGTCATATGGACTCTCCCAAACGACTTGATTCAGCCCAGCTGTAGTCAACGAACGCAGCCCCACTCTCAAAAAGCAAACACATCTGCCGGCATGCGCACACTACGCGTGTTGAGAGGGGCCCCATGCACCGCTGCCTTATCCTCTCGCCCAGTCGTCTTCCCCGATCCCCCTCCCATTGTTCTTCCATGTCTCTCGCCGCCTCCTTCTGTTTTTTTCAGTCTTCGCTGGGAGAGGAGCTCCTTTGTGCCTGGAGCTCGCTGCCTCCGGCCACCTCTCCATCGGCCCCGCACTCCACCGCCTCCATTCCATCCGCCACCGCTGGATCCGCCTCCTCCTGCCTCCCCTGTTGTGCCGTCTGGAGGAGGATGGCCGAGGAGCGCCCGTTCGTCCACCACGTGGGCGCCTCGGCCCAGCTCGCAAGCGAAGCCGTCGTCGTCCACCTCTGCGCCCTCGCGCACGCCGCCCCACTGAAGCTCCTGTGCCTCCTCGCAGTGCACCTCTCCTTTCTCTTTCTCCCTCTCTTCCTCTCCTACCTCTCAGTTATTTGTTTTTCCCTTGGCCATGAGCAGGCGCAAGCCAGGAGCCTCGCAGCTGCCGCCACCACCAACACAGAAGTCGTCGCACCGCTGCCACCTCCGAGTTCGCGGACCGCCACTCAGATCCGTGGGATCCATGTCCCCAAGCCGACGTCACCCGTCCTCCGCCACAGATCTGGCTTCTCCATGTCCATCGGTCTCCCCTGCGCCACCCTCTACCTCGCCTACGTGCGTAAGGACAACGACGACAGCGCCGCCATCGACCGTTCGGACCATCCCTCAACCCTCAGACTTGCTTGCATGGGCCGCACTGTGCGTGGACCACCGCACGAGCAAGCCGGTCTTCGCCGGCGGGAGCTCCAGGTCTCTGCCGTCGAAAAGGGCGCCACTCTCACGCGAGCACGCGCCTTGGCGAGGCGGCCTCCATCCTCCCGCGCGAGCACAACGACCGCCTTCTCGTCCTCCGCCGCGGCCGTCGCTGCCGCGGCCATAGCCATCTCCGTCGCCGACAAGGGCGCCGCCGTGCTGGACGGACGAAACGGCTAGGACCGGCGGAGGGCCGGAGAGGGCTGTCGGTGGGGGAGGACGAAAAGGGAGCGCCTGGATAAGAGCAAGATGCAATTTTTAATTTTAGCCAGCTAAATTAAGGGTCACGGGTTGAATACGCAAAACAGTAGGGACTTTTATGTAAAAAAGCGCGACGGACGACAGAAGCAGTAGCCTCTTTATTAGTAGGTAAAGATACACAGTGACTGGAATTTCTGGACCCAAAAATTCACAAGCTCTTCCACTTGCAGAAGACCGAAATGGTTGATTCTTTTGGGTAACATGCTAGTGGCATTAGCCCGGCCGTCAACATCGGCAAGTGGCACTCAGGAAAACCGGAGATAAGTAAAGCGAAAATATTTCATTTGTCTTGACGTGAAAAAGTTGCATTCCCTGTCTAGACGCAGCCAGAGCCATGTGTCTTCTAAGATGCTCCTAGCTAATGCTAGTGCTAGGTGTGGATTGTCTATAACTAAGAGCATCTGCAGCCGACCCTCTGTATGCTCCTCAAATGTCCGGAACGTCCTCCCGGTCACTGACCGGTCACAAAAATGCGACCCAACCGGACCCCTCATATCCGTCTCAAACACCCGGACTGACCGGCACCCCTCATATCCATCTCAAATATGGGGACGATATGAGGGCTCGCGGACGCGCCTGGACACGCCCGGTCAGTCCGCCACGTAGGACGCGACCCCACTCCGGACCACCTTTTCTCTTTTCTTATTCATTATTTTCTTTCTCTCTCTTCTTCTCCACCAATCACGTGCAAGTGACCGGACATATGGGAAGAAAAATGAGAAGTGTGACTGCGCGGACCAAATTATAGGGGCTCAAAACGGACACGCCCGGTCACTGACCGGGCGTGTCCGCGGGCGTTTAAGGGGTCAGATTTGCTAGGTCCGGCTGTAGATGCTCTAAGAAATGGCCCAATGGGCGTGATAATTAATTAAGTTTCTTAGCACAAACCACATAATTACACGTCATTAGGCAGCTTTCACTCTCGGCCACAAGATAAAATGTTTTTTGTTTCCTAATCAACATTTTAATTGTGTATAGCTAAAGCAAAGACGAACCTGTTGCTTGTTCACAGGCATCACGATCTTCTTCTGCTGCTGCTGCTGGTGCTGCTTTTTCTGCTCCGATGACGGCGAACCATCGCTGCTGCCGCCGTCTATGCTGGTGACCACGGCCTTGCTCACCTCCTTCTTCTCTTTCACGACGACTTCTTGCTTGGGCCGATCAGCCCCGCCTCCCCCCTTCTCCGGCGCCCACCGTGGGGCCGGCGGCGTCCTCGCGCCGAGGTCGCGGCTCACGGACGTGTAGAGGAGGAAGAAGGCCGTGGCGAGCGCGGCGCCGAGGAGGAGGGAGGTGGCCGACTTCATCGACGACGAAGCGCGCACGCGATGTAGCAGCGAGGTGACCAGGCCAGGAATATAGGTGGTGGGTGCGCTATGGCGGCTACGGCTGTGCATAAGGCGCAGCTGGCCGTGGCAGCATGGGCATGTGCGGGGAGAGGTTCAAGCGCGGCGGCGAGCGAGGGGTGGGAATAATGGAGGCGGTCGTCGCGTGGGGTTGTTGGGATCGGGATGGGACGAGACAATTGTCACGAGGAGAGGGAAGCAACGGCAGGCTGCGTGTGGGAGTGGGCGAGTTGGGTTTGTGTGTGCTGCTGTCCGTCCATTACCGTAGAAAATTCCAGGGTTTGGTGAGTGCGCGGACCGGTGGCGTCTAGTACTGCATCATGTTATTGTTTGTGTTTTATAGCAGCTTCAACCCCGCGATTCAAACGGACGCGTCGCTTTCTCCGCGTTTTGTCCGTTCAACAGACGGATCCAATTATTGTCCTCGCGGTCGGTCGACATTCATTTTTTATCACACATTGTTTTTTTTTTGGATTTGCACATTATTTTTATTTCATTAAATGCATTTCAATACATACATTTTTTCACCAATTCTTCACTATGAATACAAGATAAAAAAAAAACAAGAACCACAATTAGACATTTTAAAAGATGTCCAACTTCCCTAACAGCACTCACTAGTTGGACTAAGATCTTCTCTATGTCTTCGTTGTTGATCTGCTGATTCTTGAGTTTAACAACGTCTTTCTTCTTTGATTGTAAAGAAGTAGACGTTGCTTCCCCGTTGGTCTCTTTTTTACTTTCATCTATAGCTTCAAGTCTAGCTAGAAGTGCATGAACATCTAGCAAATTTCGTGAGATCAATAGATCGATGTATTCTTCTTTCCAAAACCAAATTTTGCATCCAGCCTACACAAAAAATCAAGCAAATAAGCTACCAAAATTCCATCGAATCAACTAGCAAAAGGCAGCATGAAAAGCATACCCCATTGTTTTTGCACTTGATGAACACACAACCGGGATGTTCCGGCGTCCAAGAAACGCATCGGACGACATGCAGCGGGCAATCGTCGCACTTTATGAACGGCAATGGTGAGCCGGCCAGCCTCTGGGCCAGCGCCGAGCCAAGGCGCCAGCCGACCGTGGCTTTGTCGGCGGACCGACGACGGTACAGATCCGAGCGGCTAGAGGCCGATTGAGCGGCTGCATGCGGCACCGAGGCATTTCCCAGACTGGGTGGACCGGTACCCGGCCAATCCATGGCAAGCACAGTCCGCCACCGGCAGGATGTGCCAAATCCCGCCGGTAGGATGCGAAAAATCTCGTCGCCGCCGCCGCAGATCTACCACTCGGCCTTCCGCACCGACACAAAGGAGGCACCCCTCGGGGGATGTGCTACTGGATGGAGGAGGGAGGTGGCTGGAGAGCAAGGTGGCTGGGAAAAATGGGGTCGGCCTAGGGTTTGTGCACTTGCCGGCGACAAGTGAGAAAGGGGATAAAAAGAGGAGACTGTGTCGCCGACTAGCGGGCCCGGGGAAGGAGCACAAGGACAAGGCATGTGTCCGCGCCGACGCAAATGCGGCCCAAATATAGGCCTGAAATGGGCCACAGACGGACAAAAAGCGGACGCGCGTCCGTTTGGATCGGTGCGTTGGGCTGTGTTTTCTATCCGTGGCGACCCAAACGGACGTGCGCGAACGAAATGGGTCGCCCGGTTGGAGTTGCTCTTACCGGCCGAGCCCAAAAATAAAAATGAAGGGTGATACTTGGGACGTGTTTGGTTACTTTCTGAGCAGGACCATGTCGAGAGAAAACGAGGCAAAAAACGACATTTTCAAGTAGTTTGGTTGCCTACATATGGGGCCTTGTCATCGTGAAAACAATTTTCACTTGGTATTTGGTTGCATACATACATGATGATTAGGAGCCAACAACTACACTTAACAGGGAGGTCGCATGCACGCTTGGGGACCGGCATGAGGCGGGTGGGGAGACCCTTGGTGGTGTGCAGCGAGGGCGGGAGGTTAGGGAGCGCTGGCAGGTGGAGCTCGACGAGCCTGATCTTGTCCGTCTGATGGTGCACGAGGGATGCAAGGTTGGCCGACATGGATACAAGGTGAACGACGACGTCGAGGTGGTGGTCGTCAGAGGCGCTGGAGATGAGGCGCTTGGCCAGCTCGAGGTATGGGTTGATGGTGTCGAGGTGGTGGTCGTCGGAGGCGCTGGCGATGAGGCGCTTGGCCTCGGGGAAGGCGGCCTCGAGCGCGGCGCCGACGGGCGCCACAGCGGGCTCGCACATGGTGAAAGTTGCGTCGCGGCGGCGAGGCGGGCCCGATGGCAGGATCCTACGCGTGCGCGGGCGAGTTCGGCGACCGGCGAGACGGAGGAGGAGTGGTTTTAGGGGGCTGGAAGGTGAGCGAGATTAGGTAGTGCGACCATGAGAGGAAGGAGGAAGGGGACGAGGGTGCAGATGGATAAGTGTGATTAAGTGTAAACACGTTCCAGCGAGCCATCCATGTGCGCTCCAAAGCATTGCTCGGGCCGGCCCAGCAAGCCAGGCCCAGATGTGCTTTAAAAATCGTGCTATACATGACTAACATTATTTGCATGTAACCAAACACACGAAGACCAAAAAGATGCTGCATACAACGGGCGCCCCTATGCCTCGCTTTAAACGAGCACAGGGGCAAGCCTCACGTCGGGGGAGCCCAGACGGGCCGGCCCGGCCAAGCGGGATGCCGCGGCCTTTTTTTTCTTTTTTCTATTCTTGTTTTTTACTTTATTTTTGTATTTTCTTTATACTTTAAAATATTCTACATATATATACAAAAAACATCTTTAAAAACACATTTCAAATGTTGAAAAGTATTTGAAAAATATTGAATATGTGTTAAAAATGTTAAATAAGTATTTGAAAAATGCTAAACAAGTATTTAATTATTTTTAATAAGTATTAAAAGTATTGAACAAGTATTTGACAAATGTTGAATAAGTCTTAAAAAATATTGAACGAGTATTCGAAAAATGCTGAGCAAGTATTTGAAAATGTTGAATGAGTATTCATAATGTTGAACAACTATTTTAAAATGTTGAATAAGTATTTAAAAATGGTGAATGAGTATTTTAAAAAATGTGGAACAAGTATTTGAAAATTATTGAATAAGTACTAAAATGTTGAACAAGTATTTAAAAAAATTGAATAAGCGTTCATAAAATGTGAACATTTATACAAAAAATGTTGATCACTTACTTTTTTTTGACACAAACGAAAATGTAGAGTGAAAACGAAAACAAATATAAGAAAAACAAAAAAGAGAAGAAAAAATAAAACCAAACAAAAAATGGAGAAGAAAGAAAAGGCAAAAAAACAAAGACTAAAAAAATGCAAGAAGGAATGGAAAAAATGAAGAAGAAAAAGGAAAGAGACAAAAGAAAAAACAGAAAAAGAAGGGCTCGAAAAAGTCTGAAGTAGTACGCGCCATACAAACTTACCATGTGAGGGGCCTGGGCGGAGTGGCCAGCAGCATCGATCGAACTACCTAGAGACCAGGGATTGAATCCTGGTTCTCCCATTTCATCTCTTGTATTTTAATCTGTACGCGCGGGTGGGCCGGCCCAATACGAATCCTTCAGCGAAAGTTTCCCTCTTGCGTCGTTGAAAGCAACAAATAGTCGCTACGCATACAACGGGCCTAATTGCAATTTTGTGGGCTACCAAACGCGTCCTTGATGAAGTTGAAATTCAAGCCCTACCCAATTCATGCTTGATATCTCCTTGGGCAGAACTAGGCCATATGCACATGCGTTGCAACGGGAGATAATTGGGATATCCAACCAAATTTCCACCAGCATGATCCACAACATCCGTATGGTATCACTCGACAATGGCAGGGAGGAGCACACCGAGGTCGAGTAAAATTTTATCATGTGTACATTAGAAGAATGCTGCACATATAATATTTGAAGGGTCACCATAATTTTCAAATCTTCAATACCGATGCATTTTTTGTATTTCCACAAAAAGGCGATTTTGTAAGTTGAAACATTTTTTGGGAAATTGCTTTAGTCTCATTCAATTTTCTGAAACACGGAAATATTTCCATCAAATGTGACCCACAATTTTTTAATGACATGAAATAATTTTTTTACATTACTACACATTGTTCGTACACAGGATTATAATAAAATTTAATGGACACATTATTAACATTTTTTACTATTTTTATTCACATTGTACATTTTCCTTATACATGCTAAACATATTTTATACACGTTTAAAAAAATTTAAATGCAAGATTAGAACATTAATAAATTTTATGTAAAGTGATTTTAATATATATTTACAATATTTTGTAATGTCAGAAAAAATTAAAAATAAATAAAAGAAAGATAGTGTAAACAAGAATGTGAATATAAAACGGAAGGAAAAATGCGACATGACGCCGTGCCTAATAGGCCGGCCTAATAGATGCTCCCTGCAGCCAAGACCTAGTATGACTCGCAATGGGCGGCACGTAGCCGCCCACCCTTTTTGCCTAGCCTTCTTGACACAATATTTTCTTCTTGGGCCATGTGCAGATCAGGCCCAGCTCTACCCAGTTGCCTCCTACTTAATATTTTTTGGTGTGTCTCGAAAAAAAACTTAATTTTTTTTGGTTGGGCTATTGTGCGCACGAGGCCTATATTAGCCCATCTACCTCCCGCGAAATCATTTTCGTTTTTTTTCTGGCAGAAAACATGTACCACCTTGTATAGTAAAAACATTAGTACCACCTCGGGTATTAATTTTTTTTAAAAATTTAATGGGTAAACGATTAGAAAATTAGAGAAACACACCTTCTGACAATTTTCACCCGGTGTTTGATTGCATACATGCATGGTGATTACGAGTTAACAACTACATTTAACAGGGAGGTTGCATGGGCGCTTGAGGACCGGCATGAGGTGGGTGGGGAGACTCTTGGTGGTGTGCAGCACGGGCGGAGGTCATGGAGCGCCGACAGGTGGAGCTCGATGAGTCTGATCCTATCTATGTGATGGTGCGCGAGGGGCGCAAGGTTGGCCGGCATGGAGACGAGGTGGTGGTCATCGGAGGCGATGGCGATGAGGCTCTTGGCCAGCTTGAGGTACGTGTTGATCGTGTCGAGGTGGTGGTGGTCGTCGGAGGGGCTGGTGATGAGGTGCTTGGCCAGCTCGAGGTACGGGTTGATGGTGTCGAGGTGGTGGTCGTCGGATGTGGTGGTGGTCGCTGGGGGCGCTGGCGATGAGGTGTTTGGCCTCGGGGAGCCTCGGTGGGCTCACACGCGGTGAGCGTTGTTGCGGCGGCGGCAAGGCGGGCCCGACGGCCGGACACTTTGCACGCGCGGGCGAGTTCGACGGTCGGCGAAGCGGAGGAAGAGTGGTTCATGAGTTGGAAGGTGAACGAGATTGGACGGTGCGGCCATGAGAGGAAGGAGGAAGGGGACAAGGTGCAGATGTATAGGTGTTTAAGTGTAAACACGTTCCCAGCGAGCTGCCCACGTTCGCCCCAAAGCATCACTGGAAACTACCGATTCGGCCGTTTCCAGTAAGCCAGGCCCAGAGATGCTTTAAAAATCGTGTTATACAGGCCTAACAGTATTTTCATGTAACCAAATTGCCCAAGAGAAAAAAGATGATACATAGCGGGTCTAGTTGCGATTTTGTGGGCTACCAAACGCGCCCTTGGTGAAATTGAAATTCAAGCCTTAGAAAATCCATGCTTGATACCTTTTTTTTAGGGGTATGCTTGATATCTCCTTGGGCAGGATTTGGTTTCGTCACCTCGCGGCAGTCGGCGGCCTGCCACCCCGGGCACGAGTCGTCCTTGGGCCAGCGCTACATGTACGTTCTTGTTACATATGTACTCTGCTTACGAGGCTCCTGGGTCGTGCCCAAACAAAACTTAGACCGACGACCAAAACAAACCCTAGATCAACGACGCATTGCTCTAACAAACCTGATCATGGCGCTTCGCTCTGCCCTGAGAAAGATGCCTGCCCTTGCCCTTGGTAGGTCGCAGCCGATGCCCCCCCGCATGGGGGCACCCGTGCACGCGCTCTCGCCGCCGGCGTGCTCTCGCTTCATGTCCCATGTCCCACAGGTGAGCTATTTGGCTACAAGTTAGAACTGATAACCGGCGGTTCGATTTTGCCGTTTCTCTCTCTAGTTTCATCTATAATTCACAACTTATTAGTAGACGATTCAATCACCCCCACCGCGATTTTGCTAGTTTCATACAATTTTATAACTTTTCTTTTAGTCAAAATCAGTCGTCACAGAGATCCGATCCCCGCTGGTCCGAATTTTGCTGCTTCCTCCCTCTGGCTTCATCTACCACCTCGAACTTTTTAGACAAACCAACCACCACAAGTTATATCACACCCCCGCCTGTGTGATTTTGCTTTTCTCTCCGCCTGTTTCATCTAATTTGCAGCTTTTGGGACAAAATTAAACAACTATGTCAAGTTAGATCTCTCTCCGCCTGTTTCATATATATATATATATATATATATATATATATATATATATATATATATATATATATATATATATATAATATTCTATCAGTTGTTACAAAAGTCAATAAGGATTACTTATTTAGATTTGACGATAGACCAAAATTTAGAAGTTATTGGATTTTCTCAACTTGAGGCATGCATGATTATTTACTTTATTGCAACTTCTTGATGAAATTCGCATTCTTTAACCTGTACACATGCACTTAAACATTAGGAAGGACACCTGGTTTATTCTGATGAAGCACTCGCCAAAAAGCGAGAGGAAATAAATCGCTACTATGACGCAGAGTTCGAGCAGTGCATGAAGCGTATAGACGAAAAGTTGGCTCGAATGGAAGAAATTTTCAGGTAAATGACGAGAATTTATTATTGTAATAATCATGCTCGATACTGTTTGTGAACACTCTCGGTCTAAGCAGAATCTGTATCTTAAGACAAGAAAGTTGTTATACAAATAACGCTTCCATGATTGTTGACCAGATTATAAACTTTGTTTATAGTATGTCCATGTGTCGGTGAATATGTGATAATCCTATGAACAGAACATGTAATACTCCTACGTAAAAACTAAACAATGGTACCTTTTCTAACATAATCGCCCTTTTATGTGCAGTCATGAATGGCCTGCTCATCAAGAATATCTTCGCAAGGAGCGTCTCAGATTTAAGAAGAAAGTTGATGCTGCTCTTCTTGTACTAGTGCCTACAGCTGTAGTGCTTGTTATGTTTCTACCATTTTACCCTTAGTGGGTTAAGAAACATACTAGTATCTTACTCCCTTCAAATAGTGATCTAAAACGTCTTATATTACTTTACAGAGATAGTGGTTTTTAGCTATCATGGTTGTAGTGATCGAGGTTCCAGGCATTAAGTAGCTACATGTATAGTACGGGTTTGACTCTCTGTAATCTGAATGCACTTATCTAAGCTATCAGGTTTATCTGAGTTTGACTTTCTATAATCTGAGTCCACTTATTTGCTAAGCACGTGTGGACTTTACATGTACATCTTGAAATTGTACGGTCTCGTCGAACATTGATGTCTTCACATAGCTGTATTCTCTTTCTGTCCTTGTTGGATTCGGTGAAATACATACGGGCACTCTTATTTTTTTTGGTGTGGGAGGGGGGGGCGGGGGGGGGGGGGGGGGGGGGGGGCTTTAACACGGTGAAATACTGACGGCCAGAGCTGCCTCTCGAGCCTTCCTTCACAGAATACCATCTCCAAATTCGTCTGGTTGCGAGATTGGGAAGGTGCTGTAGTGAGGTGGAGAAGATGATACTGGGAACATCAGTCAATAGAATAAACAATATTAAAATAAAAAATAAAATAAACTCATATACAATATATATTCATTGGTCAGATGCTAAATGCGAGTAGGTGACCGGTTTTAGTCGGATTGAGTGGCATCGTCTTTTTAGTAGAGTGAGTCGTATTTCAATTTGAATAAACTATAAGCTCACGTGTATATCACTTGTTGGTAATTCTTCTTCAGAAATGACTTGTTTAAGGTATCTAATATTATTCACTATATAAATGTATGTGACATTTCTCTCATAGCAAACAAATGTTTCCCCCCAAAAAGGAAAATGCCGCTCTTTTTCTTCTTTATTTTTAAAAAAGCAAGTCACTCTCTCATTCTCTCAGCGCAGTCACCCCTTCCCACCACAGCGTCGCCCTCTCCCTCCTCTCCCCTCTACGGCATCCGAGGCCGATTCCTAGTGCCAAGGAATGCACAGCATCATAGCCGAGGGCGACCACCACGACGTGTTTTGCTGCCTGATATACGAAATGGTATATATCATGTGATCCTTTCGCCTCTTCTTTTCTAAAATAACTATTATCGATTTCAACATCAAAAGAAATATCAAAATCCGTGATGCTGTTTCTGTTTCATTCTTATATCAAGATTGCAAGATTGTTTTCAGTTTTTATAAATATTGTTGTAAATTTTGCATGTTTGCATTTCCATCCTGAAGATAGCTAATGTCTTATTTAGAAGGATGCTTGCATTTCCAGCCTCAAGATAGCTAATATCCTATTTAGAAGATGCTTACATTTCCTGCTCACCCATGGACAGAGCAACGTATCTCTTATTTGGATGTTGAGTTTCTTTCATATTCAAAATGCAACGTTTATGTGACCTTATGTTCACTTCCCAGCATCATATGCAAACTTGCTGACAAGTGACAAATATGTAAATAACTTGCAAAAGGTGGATGAACGGGCCTGCAAATTTGAATTTTCTAGTAGAATGACTGTGCATTGCCACGGAATAAAAAAACATAGTGATCGAATAATTGACTCAATGTAGAAATGTGTTGGACAAGATGCATGGCATGTAGTTTCCACCCATATAGTAATAAAACTGATTCTCTCTCTGTATCTTGTCGTTTTTTTGTAATCATCCTCTCCTTGGAAGAAGACGAAACGTTATCTAATCTTCTCATCACCCCTCCTCCCGCTCCACCTTCATGCTCAACCCTGTACTTGTGCAAATTATATAAATTTTATTGATTCAAAAGAATATTCTGATTGTACTTCCTATTTAAAAGTAATTAAAGATGTACATGGTGGTTAATCTGACCTTAATTTTTGTCCACAACAAGGATAAAACTTGAAACTAATACAGAGCCTTGATTAACTAAAATGTCCCCTGTCCCCATTTCTTAAACTCCTCACACTACTTGCTCCATTCTCCCCGTGCCCACGCAACAATGCCTACCTCTAACCATGAAAATCAATCAATCGTTAAAATTCATAATTTGACTATACATTTTACGAGATAAATAAAATTCATGTCAACTAAAATATAATTTAAAAACATGTCGTTTGTGCACTGTAGCAGTGATACATTATCATACGGGCTAGTTTAGAGTACTCGTTCCTCACCCTGGGCATTCGGGTATTTTGGTTCGGGTAGTTCGATTTATGGGTAATTCGGGTAGTAAAAAATGAGAATCAAATTTTTTTCTACCAAAAAAAATACACGAACCCAAATTACCCGAACCGGTAATTTGGGTATCCAAAAAATCCGAAATATTCGGAGCACACATCAGCTTTTGGTATGAATAATTTGGGTAGTGTGGGTATTTTAGTTAGTATTGGTAACATGACAGTGTAATAATAGCATGAATAATTTGGTTAGTATGGGTATTTTGAGTTTTCCAGACTGAAACCTGAACCCTAACCCGAAAACCGAATAGAGCGGAAATGGGAACCGAACCCGTTACCCGAATTACCTCGATTTGGTTCGGGTTCGGGTAGCGGGTTAGGGTACCCAAATGCCCAGGGTGACTCGTACCATGAATAAAGAACGCACACAACATCTAGCATTATCATAAAATCATACTTGCACACATTACCACCAGTAGCAAGAAAAACGAGGTGGATATCAGCTTTTAAAGTATGATCAGGAATCGAGGCAAACTCTTCTTTTCAGGTTCAGAAAGAAAAGGGACCAAGTACCAAAATCGAAACAGATAAGAAGCTTACCAAGGCATGATGCCATTGGGTTGGATGTCATGCACGGGCCAATAGAGCTCCCTCCTCTCTCTTACAAAGCTCTCCCTACGACCCAGTTCAGAGCATCCGGCACTACTTCTGCATCGCGGCAGAGCTGCTGCCTACAGCCAAGCTCACCTTCTACGCCGCTACAGATCAGCCAGTCGCACTTCTGCCGATGGCAGAGCTCTCCCTCCATACCGCTGATCACCAACCTGCTACGCCGCAGAGCCAAGATCTCAGTCCGACCCACATCATAGCAACCTACCGCGCCTCTTAGGAGCACTTGTGTCCCATCGCCTAGCACTTTTGTCGCATAGCAGCTGGTCGTGCCGCTTATTATTCTCTCACTACTACACACATTCAGTAATAATGACATTATTGAATTTGCTAATTTATCTCAAAATAGAACTTTGCGAACAGTAGGACATTATAGAATCAACAGTAGCTCAACAACATTACTGATACATGTACGTCTATTAGACCAATATAATGCTTCGACAAAGAATAATCAATACAACCCTTTCACTTGTGGTCATTTTACCAGCATAATAGTAATTCAAAAACATACAAATACAAGTTTGATATACAAAAATAATTAACTAAATGATTCAAACAAGCACGTGTATTCCCAATTACAAGCCTAGTAGTAGCGTTGGAATTACCCATACCAGTAGCGCTGGTGGCAGCGCTACTGTTAAGGCGCTACAGCTAAGTTGTAGCAGTAGCGCTGAAAAACCAGCGCTACTGGTAAGTACGGTTAGCAGTAGCGCTGGAAAACAACAAGCGCTGCTGATAAACCAGCGCTGCCGCTAGACGCCTACCAGCGCTACTGCTAATATTTCTGCTTTCACAGATTACATTTCCCTCTACGTATTTGTGCATGCTCTATATAGTAGTTTCATCATATGAAAACATCAACATCATATTTTCCTCCAATTCAACATGATCACTTGCATCCATCCATCTTAATCAAATATATGTCATACAACTCATCATCATCTTACTCATCTAACAACTCATCATCATCTTAATCATACCAAGTTAAAATCTCATAAAACAGAAAAACATCATAATAGTAATCATCCTAATCGATCATGCAAGTTAATATAAACCAGAAAAACTTCTCTCTCATAGGACCTAGTCCTCCCTCCTAGGTAAAATGACATAAAACAGAATAACACCTATGTCTCCATGATGAAGCAAAGAGATCCAACGGTCTCCAACTTGTGGCTTGCGATCCTTCTTTATTTCTCCCCATGCTTCAATTTGGAGCCGTCTTGGTGGTTTGCGCTCAGTCGAGTATGCAAAAGAGAACTGGGGCCTCATAGGGCTTTTAATTGTCATATTTCCTTCGCCATGCATCAACGGAGGCACAACTTCATTTGGCAGTTTCTGTTGAAGAACATAATAGTAGCCTAGTTAACAATGTAATCAATACCATTTACGCAATAGTAGTGTACTTAATTAGCAACTTTTACCAAGATATTTCGGCGAATGTCATCCGCCCTCAACCTATGCACTAGTGGCATGTACAATGTATAATTTGGGCCAGTTCCCAAATTATACGGGAAGATCTCCCTACCAACTAGGACACCAATAACAAAGTTGATAAGATCATCCTTCTCCTCCCAAGTTAGATGTGATCCATAAGTGTAGTGTGTCGTGTCAATTATTTTCTGTGTTTCACTCGAAGAAACGAAATAAGCTGTAAATTATAAATTAACAAATTTAGTATAGATGAACACCAACTATTTTTAAATATAGAATGCAAATTACTTGACAAATATGCATGGTTGATAAACTCACATGGAGGTAAAACAGGAAGCATATCGACATCCACCCAGATGTCGATGTTACCTTCAATATGATCTTCAGGATGAAGATCGAAGGTTATTTCCATATCCTCCTGAAATCCATATGCCTTGCAAAGAGCTTCCCAATTTGAGCACCCTAATTCTGTGTTATTAACTGCATTCATTACTTTGACCAGAAATGTGTGACCATGTTTAGTCCTCAGGTTAGCTCTCCTCGTCTCCATACTCTCGTGGTCCTCGAAACCGAGCCTCTCCAAGACATACCGTCTTGCATGGCAGGGGATGAACTAGTCGAATTGTATAAAACAGAAATTACACGTTGAAGCAAAGAAACAGAAGTCATGCTTAATTACGAAAAAACACTTGTCATCGTTGCGTACCGTAGAAACAATGAAGGTCTCGTCAAGCTTGATGGTGAAGAACATGTCGTCTCGCAGCCCAGGCTGGTCGCAAAGACCCTTATCTTCGCCGCAGAGTTCACACGCTTGGATCCTATCGCCGTCATCAGACGACGACATTTCCTGTGTTCATGATTCAAAAATTACGGCATGACCATTGCTAATGTAAGACATATTGAGCGCCTAAAATTTGCCGGAACGGAAATAAATCAACATTCCGGCAAAACATAGGCACTAGGAGGGGTTCCCTGCAATAACATACACACATGTCCAAATAGACCTAATTCAATATCGGTTGACTTTCGGTCCGTCGAGGCTTTCCTTAAATAACTCTCATATCTTATGGTGTGTTGGTGCGCACTCTCTCACACTAATATGGTGGTGTATATATGTTGGTGGACACTCTCTCACACTAATAGTTCGACCGTCGATGATGGGCGCACCTCCTCTCCTCTCCTTGCGCATTACGCCGAGGTATATATCGCAAGAAGAGAAGAGGAGGAAGCGTCCCCCACGACAACAGTCGGGATTCCTCCATCAAGAACACACATGAAAGTCACACAAGGAGCAACGACAGACCGAAAGTCACACACGCATTATACCAATATAATATCACTAATACATTTATAATGAACTCGAATATAATATCACTAATACATTTATAATGAACTCGAATATAATATCACTAATACATCATCTCGAATAATCCAGTTAATGCATCATCAAATATTAACTAATACATCTCGAATATTATCATATAAGATCACTAATACAGATCGAATATCCTAGAATCCAAAGTGGAGGACGGTGAACTCGGTTCACTAGCGGTCTCTGAGTCGCTGGCGGTGGACACCCAAAGATAAGGAACCATCACCGGATCATAACTCGGGTGAGATCCCTGAAGAACTTGACAGGTATTGGAGAACCTGGCGTCCAACGCCGCCATGTAGCGACGGACGTGCTCGTCCTCCTCCCTGACACGGCGACGAAAACTACATTTCTATATTGATTTTTTGCTTGAAGATGAAGAAAACTACATTGGGTCCAAAGCAAGCTTATTTCTATATTGATTTTTTGCTCTAAACTAATTTTTTCCACCACCACGAACTAACTATATTGGGTCCCTAGAGAGATTTTTCCTAATATTACAAAACCTAATCCTAGAATCAACCTAACCCCCTAACCCAAGAATCAAACTGCTCTGCCTATGAAGAGAGTGAGGGGAGAGGGAAGAGGGAGGAAGGAGGGAGTGGTGGCTACCTGCGGAGGGAGGGGGTGCGGCGGTGAGGGAGGGGGCGTGACGGTGGTGGCATCCGGGTCGGGGCTCGGGGGTAGGCGACGGCGAGTGAGGGGGCGCGACGGTGGCGGCGTCGAGGCGATGGCGACGGCGGCGATCGGGGGAGAGGGAGTGATGAGAGGGAGACGGGATCGAATGGAAAGAGGGCGACGGAGGAGAGGGATCGAATGGGGGAATGGGGATGGAGGAAAGAAGTGGAGGAGGAAGAAGCCCGCACGGGCCGGGGTTATGTCAAGATAGCAAGCGCTACTGCTACCTGACGTACCTATAGCGCGTTTCAGGAACCAGCGCTACTGCTAAACCTAGCCTGGCGGCAACGGTGGGGCAATATTAGTAGTAGCGCTTTTTTTAATGCCGCGCTACTGCTAAGCAGTTAGCAGTAGCGCCTGTTCTGGACGCGCGCTACTGCTATGTAGCAGTAGCGCCGCTGTCTATCCAGCGCTACTGCTAAGGTTCTGTGTATAATGTTTTCCCTAGTAGTGGTACAAGGAAAACTTTAGGTAATTAGATACGGCAAAGGAACTTTCAATGAAGTTGTTGCAAAAATTAGCTATTGCAGTTAGTGCACCGTATGACCTTGACACAAGAATACTTATTTAGTTTCAACATCAGCGAATCAACTGTAGGCATACCGGCTCCATCTAATTGCTTTTAACTCACAGTAAAGCTTGCAATACCGAGAGAGAAGAAAAAAAAGCAAGCAAGCAGCCACCTTAAAAATTTATTAGCAGGACCTCAATCCGGTGCTTAAAAGCTTGCATACTGCGATTAAAAAAAAAGTCAGCGAGCATGCTGTAGGTACAAACAAGAAGCAAGCAAACAACCAGCTTAATTAATTAGTAGGACTTCTATCACTTAGACTAATTCAATTGCAGCTGGAAGACACAAGACCAACAATTACATGAAGGCTGCAGCTCCGTGGTTGCAGAGACATTTACAGCTTTCTCTCATAACATCATTCACAGATTTGCAGCTGTCGGCATTGTCCTCATTTACAGATTTCTTTCTTGAACATCATAGAGACATTTAACTGTCTTCTCGAGGTACGTCTGAATTATTGGGACTGGCAGAAGGCAAGAACATACTGTTGGTGCTGCGTTTGCGTTGGTGCCCGCAGAGATTAGTAGAGGATAAAAATGACCGTTCCCCTGATCTTGATTGGCCATCTCATGAGTGCACGTTATCCTGACACCTAATTTTCCATGTTTTCCTTTTATGAACAATCTTTACAGGGGCAGTGATGGTGGCTGGGGAGCAGCTCTGAGAGATAGTGATGGAAAGTGCAGATTAGCGCATAGCTAAGAGCATCTCTAGCAGACCCCGCATAACGCCGACCCGCAAAACGCGTTTACAGTTCGCGGAAAAACGGCTTTCCGGGCCGGCGCGGATGGCCGCAGAGGCAGACCCTGCAAAACGGACCCGTATAAAAGGATATTCGCGGAATATGCTCTTTTACGGGTCGGCTTTACGGGGTCTGCTCTTGCGCCGCTGCCGCCGGTCCGCAAATATCAATACCACATCACAAACTGCAAACTACAAAATAATTATTCGGAAAAAATATCAATACCATCACAATACAACAATCATCCACATTACAAATAATTATTCAAATCACCGAAGCAAACTAAATAATGCAATATAAAACTTGTCCCGAATACAAATAACACATGAATTAAATAAAAATGAATAGAAAAATGAGTTTTGTTACTGTCCAGCCCTTTGCCAATGGTGCTCAATGAGATCCTTCTGAAGCTGAAAGTGGGTGTTTGCATTTTCAATCTCCTTGTATGTCTGAAGAAAAGCTCTAATGCGGTTAGGGTCTCTAGCTGGTTTGACACGGCTACCCACATTGTCGTAGAAGAACTCCAAGTTCATGCCTCTCTCATCTTCGAGAATCATATTGTGAAGGATAACACAGCATGTCATGATGTTTTTCAAGGTCCGCTTGTCCCAAAAACGAGCAGGACCACGAACAATGGCAAACCTAGATTGCAAAACCCCGAATGCTCTTTGTCGTCGTTTTCTCACAACAGATGCCATGGGGTGGCTAATCGAGGTGAGAGCAAGGCTGTCGTGGAAGATCCGGGACGGGATAGGGTAGTAGCACGCAGCCGTTTACCCAGGTTCAGGGCTCTCCGGAGAGATAATACCCCTACTCCTGCATGTCTGTATATGAGGTGCATTGCAGTACAGAGTTGCTCCTGGAGCTGTGTGGGAGAGGAGAGCCATGGGCTCTTGCCTTGTACGTGGATGTGAGAGTGTGGGGATGAGAGAATGAGAGAGGGCTTGGAAAGCTTTTTTTATCAGTGAGCTCCCCTGGTGCCTCTTATATAGGGAGGCCCAGGGGACAAGGGGTGACTCACATGACCAACTATACACTATTGGAGATGACAAGTGATGCAGGCACTAATACACCACTATTGGAGATGACACGTGAGGTGACGCATGATACAGTCAATAGTGCACCACTATTGGGGGTGCAGCGAAGTGACGCATGATGCAGGCTATAGCGTCTTCATGTCGTGTTCGACGGGACATGGCGGTTGACCTCGCGCAGCAGGCCGGCTGGAGCAACCGGACAGAGGTCGGTCGGAGCAGTCGGCCGGGCCGGGAGCCGGCCGGACCGGGGTACCAGCCGGAGCAGCCGGACAGAGGGGCGATCGCCGCCCCGTTGTTTTAAAATGTTGAGTCGCCTCCTTGAGCCTACCCGGGGGTAATCCCCCCGACAGTAGCCTCCGGGCGACTTGGAGAGTCGGGCGGAGGGTTTTCGCCGTTGGCGTTGTTTGTTGTAGAAGTTGTTGGTGATGGTCGATTGCGGGCCGGGGACGACGCGGCTTGCTTCCAACGGGGGCGTGCCAGCGCACCCGCTGGGTGTAGCCTCCGAGCCTCCGGGCGACTCGGAGAGTCGGGCGAAGGGTCCTTGCTGTCGCTGGAGCGAACGGTGGCATCGAGGTTGTCGGGCGTGGATGCGGGGTCCACCGACAGATGGGCGCGGAGCCCGGCCGGGGGTGGACGCGGAGTCCACCGGCTGGCTGTTTCCAGCGGGGGCGCGCCAGCGCACCCGCTGGGTGTAGTCTTTGAGCCTCCGGGCGACTCGAAGAGTCGGGCGGAGGGTCTTCGCTGTTGCTGAAGCAGATAGTAGCGTTGAGGACGCCGGGTACGGATGCGGGGTCCGCCGACTGATGGACGCGGGGTCCGCCGGCTGTTTGAGCGTGAGGCGCTGCCGGGCGCGGATGCGAGATCCGCCGGCTAGTGGGCGCGAGGCCCTGCCGGGGGTGGATGCGGGGTTCGCCGGCTGTCGAGGCGAGGCGCTGCCGGGCGTGAACGCAGGGTCTGTCGGCTGATGAGCGCGGGGCGCTGCCAAGGGCGGACGCGGGGTCCGCCTGCTGATGGGCGCGGAGCCCAGCCGGGGGCGGACGCGGGGTCCGCCGGCTCTCGAGCGCGAGGCGCTACCGGGCGCGGACGCGGGGTCCGCTGGCTGATGAGCGCGGGGCGCTGCCGAGGGCGGACGCGGGGTCCGCCGGCTGATAAGCGCGGGGCGCTGCTGAGGGCGGACACGGGGTCCGCCGGCTGATGGGCGCGGAGCTCAGCCGGGGGCGGACGCGGGGTCTGCCGGCTGTCGAGCGCGAGGCGCTGCCGGGCGCGGACGCGGGGTCCGTCGGCTGATGCGCGCGGGGCGCTGCCGAGGGCGGACGCGGGGTCCGCCGGCTGTCGAGCGCGAGGCGCCGCCGGGCGCGAACGCGGGGTCCGCCGACTGCTGAGCGCGGGGCGCTGCCGAGGGTGGACGTGGGGTCCGCCGGCTGATGGGCGCGGAGCCCAGCCGGGGGCGGACGCGGCGTCCGCCGACTGATGGGCGCGGAGCCCTGCCGGGACGGACGCGGGGTCCGCCGGCTGTTGAGCGTGAGGCGCTGTCGAGGGCGGACGCGGGGTCCGCCGGCTGTTGAGCGCGATGCCCTGCCGGGGGCGGACGCGGGGTCCGCCGGCTGGTGGGCGCGGGGCCCTGCTGGGAGTAGCCTCTGAGCCTTCGAGTGAGGAGGTTCCTCATGGAAATGATCGTGCAAAAGACAGGTTTAGTCGAAGCAGGTGTGTCAAATATCTGATTTTGGCAATGCAAGTTTTATGCAAAGGGTGCCGACTCGGTTTCGTCCGAGCCCCCCTCAATCTTTTTCATGTGCTCTCCGCTCTTTGGCTTTTGCTCTTGCCAGCCGGACAGCCGGAAGCCGGTCTGTGGCTGAGGCGAAGCGTGGGCCGCGGAATGGAGCGTACAGTACTCGGATTCTGGGAGCAAACTCGACCGAGCAGGTACTCACAAATGAAATGACCGGGTTGCCCAAGCCGTTTTCTCCCGGGACGTTTTTCGCGTGAGGTGACCTCCAGCTTGTGCTCTTGCTAGCCGGACAGTCGCGGTGCGATCTGTAGCTGAGACAAAGAGTGGGCCTTGGTACCGTGCACGCTACTAAGTCGTCTTGCGGGAACGAACGTATCGGGCCAAGCGGCCGGCCCCGGGCCGAGACTAGTTGGCGCCGGGGCGAACAGTAAAGTAGCTGAAACAAATGCGGGGATGTCCCCCGAGGGTCGCTCGGGGTATCCGTATATTTGTGTACGGCACAAGGATATGCGGGTGAAGACCTCACATTGGTTTTTGGTGCCGGCGAGGCGGTTGTTGTTGATGACGGCCGACGCACCCGCTGAGTGTCACTCGCTGGATGTAGCCTTTGGGGCGGTTGATGGAGGTGCCGGCCGGCCGGGCCCGACCGGCCAACGTCAAAGTGGACAAGCAGCGGAGCCGACTCCCTAGCCGGCCCGGTGTCGAAGTAGGTGGGCAGGCCATCCGGGAAGCCGGCCAGGCGGCGACGCGGGCGGGCTAGCCGGTCAGCCAGCCGGGCGGCGACGCGGGCAAGCGCGCCAGCCGACCAAGCGGCAACGCGGGCGGGCGCCAACTGGCCGAGCGGCGATGCGGGCCAGCCGACCGAGGACACGGGCAGGCGGACCAGCTGGTGTCTTTTTTTTCCTTTTTTTTAGCCGGCCTCTCCTTCTTTTTTCCTCCTGTTGTTATTCTCGAGCCGGCCCTCATTTCCTACCCGGACAGCCGGCTCCCCCTCTTGTCAGGCAACCGGCCACGCATGGGCAGCCGGAGCAGTGCGGGAGCCGGCCCAGGGCGCACGGCTGGAGCAGCGAGGTGGCGCAGGGGGCCGGCTGGAGCGGCGCAAGCGCAGAGGCGGGGTTGTGCCGGCGCGCGAGCGCGCAGAGGGAGGTGCAGCGAGGCGGGACGCCGGGCCGAAGTGAGAAGGCGTAGGCGGAGTGCGGCCTCGAGCGGAGCCGGCGCGCAGGCACGCGGGCATACAGAGCCGGCTGCGGGACGACGCGGCATGTGGGTGGAGCGGACGCCCGGAGCCGTGGAGGAGACCCGGCGTGGCCGGACGCGAGGACGGAAGGCGCGTGCGTGGGCGAAGCAGGCGGAGCTAGGCCACCCACTAGGTGCCCCCGTCGGAGAAGGGCGCGGAGGGGCCGGAGGCCAAGCTACGCGGCGCCGGCGACTAGGGGCCGCGCGCGCGGCCACGATGCCATGGAGGTGAGGTTCGAGCGCAGGCAGGGAGGAGGCCGGAGTGGCGCGACGGAGCCGGCCAAGGAGCAGGGACGGTAGCGACGGGGCGCGGCGCGTGGAGGCAGGGGCGCGGCCGTTGACGGGAAGGCGTGCAGGGGCGCCCCAGCCAGGGGCGAGGCGGGTCGTGCGCACCCGGCAGAGGTGGAGCGGAGCCGAGCCGTGGGCGGGCCGGGTGGCGACGGGGACGCGAGCCGGCGGGCGGCGCAGGCGACCCGGGGCCGGCCCGTGACGGGCGCGCGGAGGCAGGGGAGGCCGGAAGCACCGCGGGCGTCTGGCCGTGGAGGCAGAGCGGAACCGAGCCGGTGGGGCGCGGCAGCTGCCGGCCGCGCGGTGGAGAGGAGCCGTGGGCCGGCCGGGCGCGCGGGGAAGGACGAGCGGTCCCAGCGGCAGGGGAGACCGGCTGCGGGACAGAAGCTCGCGCCGGGGCGTGCATGGGCGCGGGGAGCCAGTGCAGCGGCCGGGACGGAGGGCCGCGACGCGAACGCGCTGGGCGTGCGGAGCAGTGGTCCGCAGCGTGCAGGGGCGGCCGGTGCAGGGCGACGAAGGCGCGGGCGGAGCCGGCGGCCATGCGGGCGTAGAGGAGCAGCGACGGGGCGGGCGGAGCCGGCGGGCGCGTGGACCGGCCGGCAGGAGCCGCGCGACGGGCGGTCCGAGCATGGTGCCGGAGCGGGCGCACGGCCGAGCGGCCGCGCGGCGAGGCGCGCGCATCGTGGAGGCGTGGGGCGCGGCCCCGGGGCGGAACGGGGCGGCCGCGGGCGCAGCCGGCGCGCACCGCGAGCCGGCCGTGGGGCGAGCGAAGCCAGCCGTGGGACGGGCGCGGCGAGCCGGCGGTCGGGCGCCGCAAGGAGGCGCGGGAGGTGGCCTGGCACGCGGAGGCCGGCCGGGCGCGGTGACGGGACGGGCCGGAGGTCGCGCGGAGGCCGGCCGGCTCGCAGGAGGAGGCGAGGCCGACGCGGGAGGCCGGCAGGGAGCCGCGCGCGCGTGGGGCGGTCCCGGTCGGTGGCGCGTTGGAGCGAACTGAAGGCGGACGAGGCCGAGAGCGCGGCGTCCCGTCCGGCCGCTCGGGGGCGTGTTGGCGTCGAACCCCCGAGCACCGCCGGAGAGACGGCGGTAGCGCGGCGGTGGTGGCGACGAAGAGGGTCCCGCCCGGACCGCGGTTCCAGCAGCAGCTAGCCCCACGGTGGGCGCCAACTGTCGTCGTTTTCTCACAACAGATGTTAGGGGGTGGCTAATCGAGGTGAGAGCAAGGCTGCCGTGGAAGATCCGGGACGGGATAGGGTAGTAGCACGCAGCCGTTTACCCAGGTTCGGGGCTCTCCGGAGAGATAATACCCCTACTCCTGCATGTCTGTATATGAGGTGCATTGCAGTACAGAGTTGCTCCTGGAGCTGCGTGGGAGAGGAGAGCCATGGGCTCTTGACTTGTACGTGGATGTGAGAGTGTGGGGATGAGAGAATGAGAGAGGGCTTGGAGAGCTTTTTTTATCAGTGAGCTCCCCTGGTGCCTCTTATATAGGGAGGCCCAGGGGACAAGGGGTGGCCCACATGACCAACTATACACTATTGGAGATGACAAGTGATGCAGGCACTAGTACACCACTATTGGAGATGACATGTGAGGTGACGCATGATGCAGTCAATAGTGCACCACTATTGGGGGTGCAGCGAAGTGACGCATGATGTAGGCTATAGCGTCTTCATGTCGTGTCCGACGGGACGTGACGGTTGACCTCGTGCAGCAGGCCGGCTGGAGCAGCCGGACAGAGGTCGGTCGGAGCAGTCGGCCGGGCCGGGAGCCGGCCGGACCGGGGTACCAGCCGGAGCAGCCGGACAGAGGGGCGTTCGCCGCCCCGTTGTTTTAAAATGTTGAGTCGCCTCCTTGAGCCTACCCGGGGTAATCCTCCCGACACTCTTTCAATGTCTTTTCGGGCTGCCTCTTGCACCCTTGCGAATTCACATTCTTTTCTATTTTTGGGGTCTTTTATGCTCTTGACAAATGTGCACCAAGAAGGGTATATACCATCTGCAAGATAGTACCTTTTTGTGTATTCATGCTCATTGATAGTGTAGTTGCAAGCAGGAGCATCACCACTAGCAAGTCTAGCAAACAAATGAGACCGTTGCAACACATTGATATCATTGAGAGTGCCCGGCATACCAAAAAAGCAATGCCAAATCCATAAATCCTCGGATGCTACGGCCTCTAGCACAATTGTTGGATCACGAAACTTGCCACAATACATTCCCTGCCATGCCTTCGGGCAATTTTTCCAATTCCAACGCATACAGTCAATGCTACCTAGCATGCCAAGCCAACCTCTCCTCTCATTAGATGCCATCAATTTTTTTGTGTCATCCTCGTTGGGTGCCCGAAGATATTCAGGACCAAAGACACGGATGATCACTTTGGCAAACCTACGCACTGACTCAATTGTGGTATCTTCACCAATGCGAAGGTACTCATCGGCATAGTCAGCCGGAACGCCATATGCAATCACCCGCATAGCTGCCGAGATTTTTTGATATGCACTAAATCCCTTCAAGCCCGCGACATTTCTTCTTTGAGTAAAATACCGACAATTTGCCTCGCAAGGTTGAACAATTTTCACAAAGAGAGATCGGCGCATTCGGTACCTTCTCCGGAAGAGGTGCGGTGGATATGTTGGATTCTCCGCGAAGTAGTCTTGCATCAACATCTCGTTCCCGAGATGGCGATTTCGAGGAATGCAAAGACGGCCGACGGTCGATCGTCGCCGCCTCTTTCGGTTCTCGTCTTCGTGCTCCTTCATGGCAAGGGCCATGACCAACGTCTGCTGCCGATAGTTTGCAAGCAGCATCTCAACATCCGAGTCGTCCGAATCGGACGAATCGTCGAGCAAAAACTTCTCGCACGGGCTCAATTCCATCTACATGAACAGAAATCGCATGCCGCGTCAACCAACTATGCATAGCGCTCGGCACAAAGCACAAGCAAACACTCACCGGCGGCTCGTGGGGCGGGCGATCCCGGGCGGCGAATAGGGGCGGCTCGAGGGCGGTCGATCCCCGGCGGCGACGGCGACAAGGGGCGGCTCGTCTCGCCGGATACGGGGGAGGGGGGGGGGGCAGTGCAGCGTATCGGTGGTGGAGGGTGGGGGCGCCCCCGCGGCGCGATTCCGCCCGCAGATTTGGCCGGAATCGCCGGCGGCGGACGGGCGGAACCAATGGCGGGCGGCGGCGGAAGGAAGTGGGGAAAGGGCGCGGGCTGAAATGTCCCTCCCGCCAACCGCTTCCCTGGGATACGGGGCACCGTAGGGGCGAGGCGGAAACCTGCGTATTCGCGGGTTGGGGCCGAGATTTTGCCGCGCCCCTCAAAAAAATTTACGGGCCGGCTGCGTTTGCGGGGTCTGTTTGGGCGGGATTTTCCGCGCCGACCCGCATTTTGGCGGTTATTTTACGGGTCGGGGCTTTTTACGGGTCTGCTAGAGATGCTCTAATGCTATGAAGACTGCAGCTAGCCGGTGTCGGCGTCAAGGCCGACGCGTCCGCATATGTTGGCGGCCAAGCAGTAGGTGAGCGCCGGGAGGCCAGGGAGGCAGAGGAAGATCTTGACTTCTCTTGAGGGAGGAGACGGTGGTGGTGCAGGTGGGGATTGACGACCGTTCCGCCGGCGCTGGGGTCGCCATCATTTCACTGGCCATTGCTCGAGTTTCCGCAAGATTGGATTCTTCTTGTGTTGATCATTGGAGACGCCCTGTGCGCCTGCAACCATTCTTCTCGCTGGATCTTCGTATGGAGTATCATATTGTATGCCAACAAATTATTTTTCCTGGTCAGTTTTATAATGGGTTTTCCCAAAAAGAAAGGCAAAAAAAATTATGTTAACAAAGTGAGCATTTTTTTTAAAAAAAATTGAGAACATTTTATGAAAAGTGATCTTTAAAAAAATAGAATCTTTTTCAAAATATTTCATGAAATTTTCAGAACATTTTCAAAGACGTATTTGATTTTTGTTTTTGCAAAACTTGAACTTTCAAAACTTTCGTGACCATTTTTACAAACATTCTAAATATGAACATGAACATTTTTTGAAATTCTTCTAAATTTTGTGAACATTTTTGGTAAAATGGGTATCTTATTTTCAGAACTTCGGGAACATATTTTAAAATTTCGATATCAAATTTAGAAAAATAAACGAGAGAAGAGAGAAAAATAACAGAGGCAAAAAAGGAAATAGCAGAATTGTTTTAAAAAAAATTGTGCTGGAACGTTCCAGGGCATTCCAAAACAGGAAAAAAAAACTGACATGAACGTTCCACAATGTTCGCCAAACCGGAACATTGTGGTAGCGCATCCTATCGCTAAATGGGGTGTGGCCCAATCTATTTACTCGCTCGATCTACCTGTATGACGAACGACCGAGAACTTACGCAGTGCGTGTCAATTAGGAATACACATCATTTCTGCTAAAATAAGAGCTGTATTTGCTCATAAGCCTTGTTGTGGACGAGATTGATCAAGAGAATCCAACTGCAAAAAAATCAAAAAAATCAAGAGAATTATGATTCCGTCAGCATAGCCCTATTGTTGCTGCGGGCACGAAGAAGAATGATTCGAGAATGGATGGAGGGGGACAAGCTGGAGGTGGAGGCCGATAAGGGGCATCCAAGAACTGATCTCTCAACTTACGATGGGATATTGCATAGTTACATTACATGTTGATTAGCAAAGCAATACAAACAATATGGCACCTCAAAACTACTTGAGGGGGAATATAAAACAATTCTTGTAAATACATATCTGTCACAAACACAAAGGGGGAAATAGAACAATTATAATAAATGCATATCTGTCACACCACAAAGGGGGAAATAAAACAATTCTTCTAAATACATATCTGTCACAAGACAGGGCATGGATTTCATCCCTAACATATCTACATGATCATAGAGATGCGGAAAAATGAACAACCATTTCCTTATTAGCTATCTGGTATTCCAGTTCATCAAGGCACCAAATACAACTATGACAAGGCACCAATAAGCCACCACAAGAGCTAGTAGATGGGAAACTATCTGAATTTTAGCGAAGCACTTGGTACAAGCTAAATCATGCTACTAGACGGGCATATGCAGCAGGAATAACCCAACTTGAAGAAACTCATGCTAAAAAATTAGAATCTTCTGTAATACAAAAAATGATAAGTCACGGTTCTTGCTAGTAAATGGTATGTGTGCTAGGGGATTCTTGTTAGAAGTACGGACACATTTTTAGAATTCCATTTTACTGAAGTTTTACTATAACTTACAAGACTCCTTGATGTCTATTCCGGCAATGCATCAATCAACTGCTTAATATTGCAAACTGAAATGAAAAAAAAAAATAACAACTCACAACTAATCACCGGAAGTATAACAAGTCACAAGAAATTTGCTACCGCCAGTTAGCAGATCTTGCTAGTAAAATGATAATATGTATAAAGGGATTCTTGCTAAAAGCACAGATGCATGTTCAAATATTGAATTCATTCAAAGCTTATTGCAGTAATAACTTTTCCAGTCACAAGAGTCCTGGTATCTCTCAACAAATGAACAACACAAATTGGTTTAATGAGCCCTAGCAGCCAATGCAGCACAGCAGTGTTCCACATTAAGTATGCAGCAGATGAAAAATCCAAACTTCCATAAAACTCATTAACTCCAGCATCGCGCCAATAATTCAATGTATCCGGATATCACAGACTCATAGGTGAGAATTCCCTCAAATTCACATCTCTGCGAGTGAAATCACTATTCCCCTGAACCCGTCTGTGTACCCATTCTGAAATCTTTGCCAAAAAATGTTGTATTTGAAAACAACATACTGAAGCTTGAACTCCTATATAACTGAATGTTCTGAAACGACAGTAGATTAAACGATTCATGATATTTGGCAAAGCAGCAGGCTCAATATATCATTCTAAGCATTGACCACTCACTACCTGAGACAATATGACAATACATCCTTTCTACAAACCAGTCAAATCAAATGCATTATTTGATTCCCAACTTTCCATGATCAGTCAACATAAATGTGTTCGACACCGAGCACAACAACCTTGCAGTTTACACGCAAATCCCCCCTGCTGCTGCTGTTGCTGTCTCAAAAGCAGTGTGTTAGTCTCCATCAAAGCAGCACGTTAATCTTGTGCAAATTCTACGCTCTGGTGCAATGCTTTAGGATGCAACTTGTGCGATTCTACTCTTCTAAAACAAATTTGAAAAACGCAACAACTTTCTTACAATAAGGTGATCTTATACTCCCAAGAAACCAGAACATAGTTGACACCTGACGTCCTGACATTTTCAAATTCAACTTTCTTGCAACAAGGTGATCTTATACAACAAATTCAAAAACTGGACATAAATTGCAGGTGATACAGAGCAAAACAGTACCACCGAGCTACACAAGATGCAAAAAAATGCAAATATCTATTTTTCAAAACTCATCAATGTCCAGTCAAGCAAGGGACCAACTACCTAACATTGTGAACTGAAATACAAGTATAACAAGTAGCAAGTAATTACATCACCATTAAAGTTAGGTCGGGAACATACTAAAAAATAATTAAGCACTTAAAAGCTGATTTATATTATTAGCTGTGCGGGCAACAAAGAAGAACAAAGTTTGAAAGAAAAGAAAATTTGCAACCTAAAAGATGAAGAGATTGTACGGTAAAAAGAACAAGTGTATGAAAGGGATTCTTGTTAGAATCACAGATGCATGTCCAAAAGTTCATTTCATTGAGAGTTTATTATGATTACTTCCCAGAACTAGCAGTCCTGTGTTTTCTCTCTGTAAATGACGAACACAAACACAATCGGTAGACACAAATTAAGCAATGGAACTTAGCAGCAAAGATACCATAGCAGTATTCCATATAAAGTTGCAACAGATGAAAATCTAATCTACCATAAGATTCATTAGCTTCAGACTTGTAGCAACTGTTTTGAAGCATCTAAAGGTTTCTATGAGCATAACCATCACTTATAAGATACAAAAGGCACTATCTTCTGGATTTCAATGCCAACTAGATATTTATTTTGCATCAACAAAGTAATTAATAATTGTAAACTCATACCCACAACTGCAGATTTCAGTGAGGGCCTTCAACTTCATGCCCAGTGGCCCCATCATCACCAATCAAACAAGAAGGCCAGGCCATAATATACGGATAGGCATAGTCATCAAATGTCCCATGGATCAGTAACTCAATCTCCGTAGTCCCCAATGAATGGTAGAAGAGCCAGCTGCGTTGTGTGCCAGCAGGGGTTATGCATGACATGTACAGGTACGCGCATCCAGACCTAGCCTGCACAACTCTGAGTTTGCCCTCCGATTCCCCGGTCGTCCGCTCAATCTCTGCGCTCAAAGAGAGTATGAGCTGCGGCACCCAAATCCCAGTTCCATCACCGTCCACGCCACGGGTAAAAACATGGAGGTGAAAATCATCAGATGCATATAGCATGCAGAGCACTCCATCCTTAGTGTCCGCAACGATGAAATCGGCCTGCCCGTAATCGGTTACCCGCGAGGGTAGATCCAGAGAGGAGACATCCATGGTGGCTGTGTTTATCCTAATCACACTTCTTCCCTCATAGAAAGGGCAGTAAACGGAACCATCCACCAGCGTGTTAGCACCGTACATTAGGCCGTACTCACGGCCGATTTCCGCCCACGGGTGGATGACCCAATCCCTCGTCCCCGACGAGAAGACGGCGACGCGAACCCTAGACACGTCGGCGCAGATGCAGACCACGCCGAACGACCTAGGGTTCTCCTCGGAAGACAGCAGGAGGAAGCCAAGGAAGGCGAAATCGCTGGTACTCCCGTCGGCGACATCGTCGGGCAACGGGATGGTGTCCACAGCCCAGGTCATGGGGTTCACCACGGCCACAGCCCAGAGCGTGTTCCACATGAGGATGTAGCCGTGGCGGCAGTCCGTGACGGTCCAGCTCGTGGGCGCGCCGTCGTCCGGCGGGAGGGAGGTGAGGAAGAAGTCGCCGCGGCGGAGGGCGGCGGTGACGTCCGGATCTGAGCGGCGCAGGGGGGCGAAGGAGGGGGCGGTGCTGTCGTCGACCTCGAGGAAGATCCCGAGGTGGGGCGCCGGGTGGAGGGCGCGGAAGAGGCGGCGGAAGGGCCGGGAGGAGCGGACGGCGCCGAGCCACGAGCGGCAGGTGAGCGCCGCGCGGACGAGGGCCGGCAGGTTGGGCAGCCGGAGGAATATCTCGAGGAGCTGGTCTTGGCCGAGCGAGGATATGGTTGTGGTTCCGTCGCCGACGGTGGCGAGGGTGGTCGTGGAGGGGGTCGACGGAGGTTTCGCTGCTGGCGCAGCCGCCGCCGGCGGCAGCAGTGGGCTGCTCATTGCTGGAGAGCGGAGTCAGCGGAGATTCTGGATCCGTAGCTGTTTACAGTACAAATGGACCAAGCCCAGACTTCATGTTTTCAGCCCATGTACTCAATAGTACAAGTAGCCCTATCCGAGACAGTCAACACAGACATTTCATAATTGAGCGGAACGTCTTCTACCACTAAACGAATATCGTCAAAAAGTTTAAAATAAATTCATAAAAATGCGAGTCAAGTCCCAGACTTAGAATTTGGTGGGTTGGTTCCACCATAAGGAACCTAATCATCTGAGCTACGCTTAGTTCATCTTTGCACATGCACCTTAAAACCATAACTCCGATACAATCTAAAATGCAATTCTTCTTGATTAGCACTGCTACATGATGATATGGTATACATGCTGACTGCTCTTTCTTAACTGGATCTGCTTTTTGTTCCTAACAAGTGCTCAACTGGTTGACGGCAAAACTAACCATTTAAGGAGAGGGATAATCATATAATAATCTCTGATATAAAATGAATCTATATTTTTATTTTCAAACATTCCAAATTAATAACCTAGTCTAATATTCTTATATGAACCCAGCACGTTAAAATGTTTCAACTCGTGAAGATTCATTCAAACTCCATTGATTGGAACTTTTATGTCAATGTCATCTGATTTGACTAGACTATCACAAATCATGGTATATGATCATTCTTTAGCATCTACGCTTTAAACGTCGACCTTAGCAACCTCTCTGTATTAAAAAATATATCTGCATTCCAATTTTTGGGTTACTACAAATATATCATTAAATGCTACTGGTATAAATAAATATTTGATATATGATTATAATGCATCTAAAAAATATTCACTATATCTTGAAGACGGAACTAAATGCATCCTCATCCATTTGCATTAATAAGATTTGATAGTCTACAAATTAATGTTGCGTATGGGATTCGTCTCATGTAAAGGAAGATTATAATTACCACTTATTTGAGTACATTAATAATTACCTTCACCGAACGAAAACAATCAATTGAGGAATCGACTACTGCTTCATTTTATTGCTCTTGTGATTTGCAGTAGTGAGAACAAGTCGAGAGCAACACCATTGATGGCACGAGGAACCATGGTGTCCACCCTTCTGGTGCTGCTTCTGGCTATTTTTTGCGCAACCACCATCGTCCACAGCAAGGAATGGAACGTCGGTAGCCAGAACGGATGGTTCTTTGACAGCTCCCATTGGGGGGACGACAAGCCTATCAAGGTCGGCGATGTGCTTGGTGAGTTCTCTGATGATCAAGTGATCAGCTATTTTTGAATTCTGATATGTAATATTGTGTTTAACCAATGCATGCAGTGTTCAAGTACAACCCACTTTTGCACAACGTGGTGCAGGTCTCAGAAGCCGACTACAACTCGTGCACGGTCTCTCGCCCGTCGCCGACCTATCGCTCCGGCAATGACCGCATTAAGGTCACCAGCAGTGGCAGAGCCTTCTTCATATGTTTTGTGGAAACTCCTTTACACTGTAAGAATGACATGAAGATGGCCATCACTGTTCAATAGATAGACATGATCCCTCTCATGATACGTACATATGCGTGTCTTTGTACTGAAGTCTTCAAGGTGCGAGCTCATGACAGCGTGATGGTGGAAGAAATAAATTGATGCTTGGCTCAAGTCTCCTACTTGTCTTGTATATCTTCGACACGTTTCTTTCGAGATTGAGTTATTATGTATTCATGGCACCTTGCTACAGCAACACGCATTTCTTTTCTTTTTTGCGGGGACACATATCTATTCGGACGAGCCAATGAAAGTATACGATTAGTTGCTTTTTACTTTCAGCCAAATGTCAATGAATTAAGTAATTTCAGTGGACACTGAAATATTTACCTTTCGGAGAATATTTTAGGAATTTCAGCAATATACATGAATTCAGATGTTTTTAAAGTATTTTTCAGAATTTTCAAATATATTTTTAAATTTTAGGTGAATGTTTCGGCCCTTTGACCAAAATGCAAACTAAAAGCATTAAAACTCACTGTGTTACTGTGATTTCGGTTGTGGCTGTAATAACGTAGCCATGAATCGTACTCACCTCCACTTATAACGTCAAGAAGCAGTAAAAGAAATTAAAAGAAACAGCCGGACTAAGATAGAAAACTAAGGGCATGTACAATGGTGCTATCTTAGGAGTGCCACCTAGGATAAATGATGAGATGGAGGAGAGAGAACTCAGAAAAAAAGCTTTGTCTTCTCTTATTTAAGAGAAGACAAGAGGTGATCTCTTAGCACAATATGTCTCACCACATTTTTAGGAATAACTAGTTATCGAAGATAAGGCTAAGAGATGACCCATTGTAAACAAATTTTTTTGTCATCTCTAAATTACATGCAAGACTTAAGATAAGACTATCTTATCAACCATTGTACATAGGAATCAGATGAAGACAACAAACCGACCCAGAATTCCGTGACTGAACCTAGAAGCAAACCAACCATGAGTCAAGTAGGCAAGAGCCAACGCCCACAATTTAGGATGCGTTTGGTTGAAGGTGTGGTATGAATGGAATGGGACCATTCAATTTTTTTGGGATTGGACCATTCAATTCATGTGTTTGGCTGAATATAAGAGATGAGCTAATTATTTAGGACGGGACCACCAGTCATGCTCACATGTTCATGCATGCAAAGGGTGGCCATTTGATTCGACCGATTTCGTTGGATGGAACGGTTCAGCATCTTCAAGGCATATTCTCTTTTTCTGAATCGAACCGTCCAAGCACTTTATAACCAAACATATCTATTTTTTGAACGATTCCAACCCATCCATGGCCACCCTTGCAACCAAAGGCACCCTTAAGGGGCGATGGCGCCCAGGCCAGCCACGCCAACAGCGAGCGTGCCAAATAATTGGCGATGGAATTCGCCGCCGCCAGTTACGCCCTCGCGTTGGTGTGAAAACTGCACTGCGTACCAAAATATTGGCGTCGGTCACAAGTTTTGGCGGCCAACCAAACAAGCGCCCGTGCGTTCGGTCAACGCCCATATTTTGGTAAGGCGGGTGTTGGTTGCCATCCAAATAGCCCCTAAAACACATAGCATTCGAACGAGCGACTCGGGTGCCGACCAGCCCAGTCCCGTCGCCGGCCTTCCCTTCCTCCCCTCTCATCCTCGCTGCCACCAAAGAGAGCCGGAGGGCAAGCCCTCGAGGCTCCCAAGGACGGCAGCGGCGTGGCCTTTGTCCTTCGTCTAACAGAGGCGTGACCGTAGGCCTTTGGCAGAGGCGCAATTACGAGGTGATAGCGTGAAGGCATGGTTGAGATGCGACGATGGGCTTGTCCAGGGTGGGCGCAACGCTATGTGTTGATGTATACATTCATAGTCCATCTTTCCCCCATAAGCTTGAGCTTTTAGGTGAACTGACGGGTGTGTGCAGTTCTATATGGTATCAGAACCAATAGGTCTTGAGTTTAAGACCCGGCTGGCGCAATTTTAAAATAAAAAATTGCAGTCCACTTTTGATACACGTTTAAGTCTGAGGGAGCCACACGTGAGGAGGGGGTGCTGACGTATAAATGCATAGCCCACCTGTTCCCATCAACTTGAACTTTTGGGTGAACTGGCTGGTTCGTGCAGTTCTACACTCCGGTCGGGAGGCATGACATGGTGTTGATGGCTGGTGTAGTCTTGATCTAGCGGCGGCTGCACTTCGCGTGGGCGGGCATCAACGATGGTGATTAGTCTTTCGTTCTCTAGATCCGTCCATGTCGGTCCATGGGCCGAAGGGGCATGGGAAGATCTCTCTTTGGCGAGGTTGCAGTTGGCGGTGTTGTGCGCTATCATCGGTGTTGGTCCTTGTGGTGACCACTCTGGCCCGTGGCGGTAAACCTCACAGCGGATTGCGATGACCACTCAAAGATCTTTGTGCGGGTTTCTTCCATCAGATTTGTTGGTTGTCTTGGATGGTAAGATGCAATCTACGAATGACGGCTTGACGAAAAGGGTATGGTTGTGCAGTGGTGGCGGTCACAAATCGCATGTAATTGGGATAACGGAGAAGTGGGGACGACAACATTTGAGTGACTTTGATGTGGCGCTACTCGAGCACCCGGTCTTGAGCTCCGAAATGAAAGCCTAGGTCTGACCCGATTTGGTATACTTGGCAATGGCGATGTTTTTGCATCGTTATTTGTTGAAGGCATTGCTCGGATATGATCGGATCGACACTTCAAGGTGAAAACTTAGAATCCGACCTTTGGTGGTTGAATCCGACGACTGCGGCGCTTGACCATTGCTCCCTTCACGAAGGCTTTGCTGTTGAAAAACATCATCGTCCTTGTGGTGTTATGAGGTGGTTGGTGCGAATAAGGTCGTCGTTGTAATTTGTTAATCGTGGATTTGATCGCTTTTGTTTTTTCTTCGTCTATGCATATATTTGGTCGACTTTGCTATTTGCCGACGTATTTTTTTTATATGTGTGTGTTGTTGTTTGTTGTGTTGAGGGTGTGTTCATCGTGTGTCCTCCTTGTGCTTCATTTTTTTGAAGGGAAAGCCTAATGCCACTTTATTGCGGAATTATAAGAGTTGCTTCCTTCAAGACATGTGGAAGAAGAGAACTAGATGGTTCATCGTCCCACCAATATATCAACTGAATATCGTAAGCATGCCTAGCTAGATAGTGTGCTAAATTATTGGCTTCCCTCGAACAATGCTGGAAAGAAATCGAAGATACATCGTGTGCGAGTTGGAAACAATCTGCAAGAGTAGCAGCATATGGTGCCAATATATCTGAGACTCCATTGCACGCATCAATTAACTCCAAGCAGTCGGATTCAACAATGATCCTTGAACACCCAATCTGCTGAACAGGTTGGAACCCACGACAAAGTGCTAAAGCTTCCGCCGACGCCGCATTTGTTGCGTGGCTAAAGGACTCCGCAACTCCAGCCATGGCCTCGCCACGATTATTCCTTATGATCGCCGCTATAGCACCAGTACCATCTTCAAACAAAGATGCATCTGTATTGAATTTGTATGACCCGGGTGCATGTTTCTCCCAACTAGCTCTAGGCATTTGGTTCTCAGGTGTACGGATGACTGAATTTGCAGTAATCGCATGTATAACAAAGGTTGTACTATTTGGGGGCTTGATCATTACTTCTTTACGTGCTTCTCTGCGTTCCCACCATATGTACCACGCGCCGACGACCATTGTTTCATGCAAACCGAGCTGACCAAGGACTGGAGACATACCTCATGTCCGTCTCAGGATTTGTTCAAGAACTACTGACCCCGACCGGTCAACTAAAAGTTCTTGGTCGATGATATGATTCAGACCCAGTGCTGCCAATAATTTCCTTGCACGGGTGCAAGTAAACAGCAGGTGCCGAATATCTTCAGGGCGGGACTTGCAAATCGGGCATTGGGGTGATACTTTGATGTGCTTGTGAGCTAGAACCGCCATGCCCGGGATTAGCCCTTGCAGCGCTCACCATACAAATATTTTAATTTTACTTGGCACCTCTAGCTTCCAAAGTGATTCCCAGACTGGATTGACAAAAGAAGTCTCTTGAAAACCTATTATTTTGGAACGAAATTGATGTTCCCATTCAGTATAATATGTTGAGCATACCGAAAAGGAGTAAGATTTTGTCCTATGCCATGCAATAGAATCTTCAGTAAGATTATCCGAAAGAGGCATGTTCAAAATTCTCTCTGCATCCACTTGTATGAACAAGTTCCTGATAATAGTTTCATCCCAGTTCCCACTGTCCGGATCAATTAATTCATTAACTGTCCTTAGCAATATATTGCCTCTTCTCATCATAACCATCCTTGAAGGACTGGTCATTCCATATATTGATCTTTTCACCTGATCCAACTCATCAAATATGACCCCTTTTGAAAGTTTGGAGCCCGGCAAATATGCTCCGCCATGTGCATGAGGATCCTTTTTTTGGTCCTGCTTTTGGGAGATTTCCATCTGGATAGTACTTTGCTCTCAACACTCTAGCACACAGGCAATCAGGGTGTGTTAACAAACTCCAACTCTGCTTAGCCAGCATAGCAAGATTAAAAGCATGTAGATCCCTAGAGCCCATACCTCCTTTGACCTTTGGTAGGCACATTTTCCACCGGGCTAGCCAGTGCATTTTCTTTTGGGTGATGCTAGGCGCACATACCTCATTTGACCTTTGGTAGGCACATTTTCCACCAGGCTAGCCAGTGCATTTTCTATTGGGCGATGCTAGGCGCCGGCGCGTCGACGCTAAATTTGGGCCGGTCCAGCCACAGTCGTTATATCAGACCTCGATCTGTCGTCCGATCTGACTCTCTCCCCTCTCCTTGACTCGTCTTCTACCTCCCACTGAATCTCAGGAAAAAACACCTCTGCCCTAGACACCGTCGCCTCCCGTGTGCAGCTCCGCGAAGGAAAAACGGCCGCTAGTCGCTCGAACTCCGACGCCCCGCAACCCTCCGCTGCTCGCCGAAGAAACTTCCCCGCTCATCGATTTCGGTTGCAGCTCTGCCCCGCCCGGTTGCAACTCCAGCGAGATCGGTTGCAACTCTCGCCGTTAATGCTCCATTGATGTAACACCGCGATGCACCACCGCTGCCGCTCGTCGTCGACGCTCACTGCACAGGATTCCGAACGGCCACCGGTAAACGACATTTTGAATGGATGTAGCAAAATCCTTCGCCGGTGGTAGCAAAATCCGACGACTGTTGCAGCAAAAAGGTCACCGCCATTGCTGAGTTGCAGCTCCGCCATGATGGATGTAGCAAAATCCTTCGCCGGTGGTAGAAAAATCCTACAGCTGTTGCAACAAAAAGGTCACCGCCGTCGCGGGGTTGCAGCTCCGCCATGATGGATGTAGCAAAATCCTTCGCGGTGGTAGAAAAATCCGACGAATGTTGTAGCAAAAATAGGCGCCGCCGTCGCAAGGTTCATAGCTCCGCCGTGATGGATGTAGCAAAAAACATCACCTCTAGCAGCAAAAAACAATGACTTTGTAGCAAAAAAAGCCGTCGCCGTGGCTCTGAAAGAACATGGTTCCAGCAAAAATAAATGCTGCTTCCAACAAAAACAGATCACCGTCGCAACATGTGGTCACTGGTCAAAGCTCCCCGCAGGCTTGTTGCAGCAGCGTCGACGGGTCGCGGTAAAAAAGGAAACCGTGAATGCTGCCGGTTTCGTTCGTCGGTTGTCGCCGTCCTCGAGAAAATCCCTAGCAGCAGCGGCCCCCCGACGATGAGAGGCGCGTAAGGAATCCTACGAAGGAGGGGGGAATCCATGACGTTGTGCAATCCGTTTTGGCGGAGAGGGGAATGAGTGATGGAGCTCGCCACGAAAGGGATAAGGCATGACGCACGGGCGGTGCATGGGTCCAGCCCTACGTGGCCACAACACGTGCGTGGCGGGTGGAACACACGATCGCAAAAGTAGATCTGACGCTCCGCACGCATCCGGCGCAGATTTGGGCCGGTGCGCCGGATGCAAACGTTTACCTTTTCTTTCAAATCAATATCTATACCTACTAATAAATATATATAATATATAATAATAATAATAATAATAATAATAATAATAATAATAATAATAATAATGATACTAATAAAGGGGCTATTGCTTCTGCCCGTACGTCACTATAATTGCCCTCAAAGTTACCCCAAATTACACACTATGCCACCCATCAGTTTAGAAAACAATTCAATTTTTTCTGTCAAAATCGCTAGGAGATTGGTTCTTATAGACCGAGACCCTAAAATATACCACGCGAACCAGCCTTAGTTGCTAGGGCGCCCGCCCTCCACCCCGGACACCCAGGTTCGATCCCTGGTTCTTGCATGTTTTCCATCCCTTTTCTCTTATTATAACAACAACATGCAGCTCCTCCTCCTCCCCCACACAGGTTCATGGGCCGGCCCATGTTTTATTATTTCAATTTGTTTTTGCTTTCGTTAAATTAATTCGGGATTTTTCAAATTTACAAGTTTTGATTTTAAAAAAATATTCATAAAAACAAAAAATATTTGGGAATTCAAAAAAAGGTTAGCAAATCATAAAATGTTCAAGGATTCAAAAAATGTGTATGATTTTAAAAAATTCCGGATATTATAAAAGAATTCATGATTTTGAAAAATATATTCAGCAAATACAAACCGTTCTTGATTTTGAAAATGATCATGTATTCAAAACATATTCATGAATTCAAAGAAAATGTCTACGAACTTTTACAAATATTCACGAAAAAGCAAAAAACGCGAATTTCAAATTATTTAACGCAATTTCAGTTCATTGATTCAAAAATGTTCACTGGGTAAAAAAATTGTCCACGCATTTCACAAAAAAGGTAAGTCGACATCAATTGACAAAATTATAGCAACAACATGCACCTCCTCCTCCCTAGCACGGGTTCATGGGCCAGCCCATGTGCCAGTATTTTATTATTTCAATTTGTTTTATCGTTTGTTAAATTAATTTTGGATTTTCAAAATTTTAAAAGTTTCGAGTTTTGAAAAAAAAATGATCATGAAAAAAAAATGTTTGGGAATTCCAAAGAAGGTTCAAGAAATCATGAAATGTTCACGGATTAAAAAATGTTGATGATTTTAAAAAATTGTCCACATATTATAAAATAAGTCATGATTTTGAAAATCATCATGTATTCAAAGCATATTCGTGAATTCAAACAAAATGTCTAGGAAATTTTAAAAATGTTCACAAAACTAAAAAAACGCGAATTTCAAAGTTTCTTCCCCAATTTAAAAAAAATGTCATCGATTCAAAAAATATTCCCTGAGTAAAAAACTGTCCATGCATTTCACAAAAAAGATAAGTCAACATCAATCGACAAAATTTGATCACATGGACACCGCAGTCATCATTAACGATGCTGGGATAAAGATAAGTGACAACATGATGGGACACCATGTTAAAATAGAAAAATAGAAAACGCTCATATGTCGGGTATTGAGCCATACTTATTTGCCTACGGCATAATATTTTTGTCTCCCGTTGCAACGCACGGACATATTTGCTATTTGCTATTGCTAGTAAGATCAAAAAGCTTAGCCATCTTTAAGTTCCACCGGCGCGCGGAGTTTCTCAGGAAAGTTCCCATGTGAAAACGTGTGCAATACTAGATACGTACGTTCTAGGAGTAGTTCCAATCCGAGCCGGCTAGTTTCTCCTACGCTAACGCGGTGGCTCTCGCTACTTATCATCAGTGTATATATATAAATCGATACGACACGTTCCCACGCACGCACGTCCAAGTCCAACTAGGGTAGCTAGGGCAGGGTAGACGATGAGAGCAAAGCATAAGCCCCTTGGGCGGCGCCGCGCGGACGCTGGAGTTGCGCTGCCGCCCGAGTTGGTCCTCGAGATCCTGGAGCGCGCCTCGCCGTCCGCGGCCGTGCGCTGCGCGGCCACGTGCAGGCCGTGGCGCCGCCTGGTCTCGCGCCGCTCCTTCGTCCGCCGCGCCTCCCGTCCCCGCCGCGCCCTCCTGCTCGGATTCTTCGTCTTCGACCACGCCGCCGACGACGGCGAGGAGGAGCAGGGCCAGCAGCACCAGCCAGGCCGCTTCGTCCCGAGACCGGGCGGGCCGGCTGGGTGGCGATGCCCCTGCAGCCCGCGGCTGGACCCTCGCTGCCTAGACCCGTTCCTGGACCCCGTCCTGTCTCGCAACGGGTACCTCGTGCTTATCCGCGTCGCCCTGGCCAAGCCCGGCGACACCGCCGCCATCAACTACTGCGTGTGCAACCCCGCGACGGGCAGCTGCTCCTTCCTCCCGCCATACCACGTCCACGCGGACATCGGCTTCTGGGAGTACACCTGCGCGTTGCTCACATGGAGGGATCTGAAGAAACTGAACCGGGACGCCTCGTTCGAGCTCGTCGTCGCGGCGATCCGCCCGGAGCGACAAGAGCTTCTGGTCAGCATTTTCTCCTCCCGCACGATGCAATGGGGCTCCACCCGCGCCCTCGAGATCCCGCCGTGCTTCGTCGACAGCGTGCAGGCGGCCCACCCGGACACGGTTCACGGAGAAGGCAGAGCGTGGTCGGTTCTGGAGTTGCACCCACGGAACCCCCCGGCCGTCCGCCACGGCAGCAGCATCCTCTGGCAGTGCACCTGCGACTGCGCCGAGCGGGCCATGCTGGCCTTGGACTTGGATCCGTGGTGCGTCACCCTGCTCGACCTCCCCAACGACAGCCCTTGCTCTGGAAGGTACTGGGACCTCGGGCTCGTGCTCGGGTGCCGCGACGGCGACGGCGTGCTCCGCGCCTACTCCTTGGCGGAGGGCGGGTCGAGGCTCTGGATATGGGACTGGGCGCGCGTCGCGTCCAGGTGCGGGGACGTCTGGATGTGGCGCCTGAGCGACGACATTGGTCTGCGCATGGCCATCTCCGACACCTTGACCATGGGCGTCGACCTTGGCATCAAGCTCTTGTGGTACTGCGACAAGAGCAATGTGTTGGTGTTCACCACGGCCGCCTTGGGCAGCTTCGCCCTCGACCTCGATACCGGGCGTGCCGACTCGCTCGGCAACATCTTGGGGTGCACGTCGGAATTCTGTGCGACAAACGCTTGCATATGGTGGAGGGCTTGCCCGTATGAGATCGACTGCCCACCTTGCTGGATCACTCCAACATGATTTCTTTTTTCTTTTTGTTGTTGGCATGATTGCTAGCTACGGACTTATCAGCAACAGCAAGCTCCGATCGAGCAGCGCCAGCGGACACTCCTGCTGACCTCCCAAAGCCAAAGCGTAGATAAATTAAGAGACCAAGGCCAAAGCGTACGTAGCAGTAACTCAGAAGCCACACATGCATGAAGCATTAGTGAACAGCAAGGAGACGTACGGACCCAAAGAATGCTTTGCTATGAACAATTCAATTTGTTTGCCAAAATTTCACGGACATTCTTCCTCTCATAATGAAATCGCAGTTCGCCTGCGCTTCGTCAAAAAAAAAAAAATTCACGGACACGTTCACGTTTCAAACAAAACTTGCATGAATACGCCGCGACAGTGGAACCGAAATTTCACTCTGTATTTGTTCTCTGTTGTAGCGCCGAGACTGGATAGATGTGCTGATGTGACACAGGGGAGCAACTACCCCCTTCGTTCATAAATATAAGTCTTTTAAGAGATTCTACTATAAACAATATACGTATTTATGTAGACATGTTTTAAAGTGTATATTCACTTATTTTGCTTTATATGTAGTCCGTAGTAAAATTTCTAGAAAAACCTATATTTAAAAACGAAAGGAGTAGTACAGAGGCAGACTTTGTGCTACAAAAATCGGGAATCAAAAGTGAAGCACATCTCAGATGAATTTTGTCCGCGGAGGTGGAAGGGGTGCCAGCCAGTAAACTGCACTGCACCGTTTTGCAATAACAAGAAAAGGATCTTGTGAATACTGCACATCACATAAACGGTGAACTCTAGAAATTCGGATAGCCGCTACACAACGCGTGTGCACTGTGCGGACGGATGTCGTGTGGCCGATCCGTTTAGGAAAGTGCCCACGTACGGACGGACCCCCCTTGCCAAAAAAGTAGGTTCACCATCCCCCCATGTTTGCCACGTCCAGCCAAAAGAAACGAGAAGGGAAAAAGAGGCAGCGACCCTCCTTCTCACGTGATCTCCCCCACCCACCACCAGAAAAACCATACGCCCCCGAACGCTGATACACGCGGCAATTACTTCTTCCCCCGGCCGCTGCCGTGCGCCATGTCCTAGCAGTGGGGAGCTTTCCTCACGCAGAAAAACCACAGTAACAGATGGTGGGAATCAAGCCAAAAATCCTAAAGAACGAAATTTTGTTTACAACTCTTTGTTGATGATCAGGCAATACTCTGGAGAAACTTGGGCAAAATATTGTCAGAACTGGGCAAATTTCTTCCCATGAAAACAACAAAGGTAAAAGGGCCCTTACAAATTTTTTGACCATTCTTTTAGTTCTAGAGCTAGTGGAACTCCCCCTCTGTACCTCCCCCGTGCGATATACTGCAAAATTGCCTCCTGTACCAAGTGTTGCAAAACCTGACTTGAATCTTACCCCCAATCTGCCACTTGTTCTTGCCTCCCCCCTCCCCCCTGTAGAACTGGATGCTAGATAAGTTGCTCGCTAGAACTGGATGCTAGATATCTTGCCTATTGTCTTGCACCTTGCTTCTGCAACAAAAAGAAAAGGAAGCATAGTTATTTGGTTGTGTAACAATGTTTATATTCTGGGTATAATAAATCTGGACAAATGACTAGTGTAGTTTCTTACAAAACCAGTTTATTCAGTAGGGGGAAGCAAAGACAAGTTGCTTACAAAACTACTTTACCCAGTAAGGGGGAAACAAAGACTAGTTTGCTTACAAAAACAAAAGGAGATGAAGCTAGTTGTATAAAACAGAAATGAAGCAAAGTCTAGCTGCTGACAAAGTCTATCTAGTTGCTTACAAAAAGCCAGAAAAGTCTGAACCTGGTAGTGAAAAAATATGCATGCATCCTATAAAAGCCTGCCATTACACTGAGTTTGGTGTGTTGGAAACACACTGGTGATTCTGAAAAAAACGCCCCTGCTCATTGAGTTTTCTTACATGATAGAAGAAGAAAATGCTAGTGTTTCATTTACATTATGTCGTTTACGTATTAATTCCTTCCCTATTTTCTCATTTTCTGTCATAGAAGTAGATGCTCACCACATCCATGATATACATGTTTCTGCATTATTTTCGTCATGAAAGTGTCACTTCCATGAATATTTTTGTATGGTCCATAATTTAACGGATGCGTTTTTTTTTCTTGTAGTGCTTAAGGCATTGCTCTTCTTCCCATCCCACTACATTCGCATTGAACTTGCGTTCAAAACCAACACCTTAGTACGACGATGTCTTCCTTGCTTGCGATGGACCTAGTCAAATTGCTTGCTTTCGACAAGACTTTTGTAGACACCTCTCTCAATTATTCCTTTTAATAAAGCATATTATTACTCAAGTGTAACTTGGTTAAGAGGAAAGTTAGTGGAATCACTAAAACTACGAGAAGTAATGTTTTTTTATGAAACTTTGGGAGCATAATCAGTAGATGACGTGGATTCAATTTTAGGTGTAAGAAGTGGTTGTTGTGCCTTCACTTGTGTTATGAAAGTGTTGTGTTTGATCGGCTCTTTTCGGAGTCGGCCCTCCAGGTCATATGATCTGCGCAATTCTGTTATTTGCGCATGTGCTTTCAAAGACTAGGCTAGAAAATCCTCAGTTGTCGTCAACTTTTGGGGCATTGGAACAAGAGCGGCAAGGCAAGCCCCTCACATCATCCATAACACACCTAAAAGTTAAAGGAGATCATGTGAGATGCAAAGCTGAGAAAATTTTGACCACCTCATGAAGTTCATAGCAAATATATGTTGGGAGACGTAGTAGTAAATCAAAAAAATTCCTACGTGTTCACCAAGATCTATCTATGGAGAAACCAGCAACGAGTAAGGGGAGAGTGCATCTTCATACCTTTGAAGATCGCAAAGCGGAAGCGTTACAAGAACGCGGTTGGTGGAGTCGTACTCGCAGCGATTCAGATCACGGTCGATTCCGATCTAATCGCCGAACAACGGCGCCTCCGCGTTCAACACACGTGCAGCCCGGTGACGTCTCCTACGCCTTGATCCAGCAAGGAGGAAGGAGAGGTTGAGGGAGAGCTCCGGCAGCACGACGGCGTGGTGACGGTGGAGCTGCGTGGTACTCCGGCAGGGCTTCGCCAAGCACTACGGAGAACGAGGAGAGGGAGAGGTAGGGCTACGCCGAGAGAGAGGGAAAACTCGTGTGTTGGCAGCCCCAAAACTCACCACTATATATAGGAGGAGGGGAGGGGAGGGGCTGCGCCCTAGGGTTCCCCTTAGGGGGCCGGCGGCAGCCCCAGATCCCATCTGGGCGGCGGCCAGAGGGAGGGAGAGAGGGGGCGCAGCCCTAGGTGGGCCTTAGGGCCCATCTGCTCTAGGGTTTGCCCCCTCCACCCTTGGCTGCAACTTGGGCTGGGGTGGGAGGCGCGCCATCCCACCTAGGGGCTGGTTCCCTTCCACTTGTGGCCCATGCAGCCCTCTGGGGCCGGTGGTCCCTCCCGGTGGACCCCCGGAACCCTTCCGGTGGTCCCGGTACGTTACCGGTGACGCCCGAAACATTTCCGGTGACCAAAACCTCACTTCCTATATATGAATCTTTACCTCCGGACCATTCCGGAACTCCTCGTGATGTTCGGGATCTCATCCGGGACTCCGAACAACCTTCGGTAACCACGTACACTATTTCCCTATAACCCTAGCGTCATCGAACCTTAAGTGTGTAGACCCTACGGGTTCGGGAGGCACGTAGACATGACCGAGACACCTCTCCGGTCAATAACCAACAGCGGGATCTGGATACCCATGTTGGCTCCCACATGCTCCACAATGATCTCATCGGATGAACCACGATGTCGGGGATTCAATCAATCCCGTATACAATTCCCTTTGTCTATTGGTATGATACTTGCCCGAGATTCGATCGTCGGTATCCCTATACCTTGTTCAATCTCGTTACCGGCAAGTCTCTTTACTCGTTCCGCAACACATCATCCCGTGGCTAACTCCTTAGTCACATTGAGCTCATTATGATGATGTCTTACCGAGTGGGCCCAGAGATACCTCTCCGTCATACGGAGTGACAAATCCCAGTCTCGATTCGTGCTAACCCAACAGACACTTTCGGAGATACCCGTAGTGTACCTTTATAGCCACCCAGTTACGTTGTGACGTTTGGCACACCCAAAGTATTCCTACGGTATCCGGGAGTTGCACAATCTCATGGTCTAAGGAAACGATACTTGACATTGGAAAAGCTTTAGCAGACGAACTACACGATCTTGTGCTATAGGATTGGGTCTTGTCCATCACATCATTCTCCTAATGATGTGATCCCATTATCAACGACATCCAATGTCCATGGTCATGAAACCGTGACCATCTATTGATCAACGAGCTAGCCAACTAGAGGCTCACTAGGGACATGTTATGGTCTATGTATTCACACATGTATTACGGTTTCCGGTTAACACAATTATAGCATGAACAATAGACAATTATCATGAACAAGGAAATACAATAATAACCATTTTATTATTGCCTCTAGGGCATATTTCCAACAGTCTCCCACTTGCACTAGAGTCAATAATCTAGTTACATTGTGATGAATCGAACACCCATAGCATTCTGGTGTTGATCATGTTTTGCTCGTGAGAGAGGTTTAGTCAACGGATCTGCGACATTCAGATCCGTATGCACTTTACAAATTTCTATATCTCCCTCCTGAATGTAATCACGGATGGAGTTGAAGCGGCGCTTGATGTGTCTTGTCTTCTTGTGAAACCTGGGCTCCTTCGCAAGGGCAATAGCTCCAGTGTTGTCACAGAATAGAGTCATCGGGCCCGACGCATTGGGAATTACTCCTAGGTCGGTGATGAACTCCTTCATCCAGACTCCTTCCTTTGCTGCTTCCGAAGCAGCTATGTACTCCGCTTCACATGTAGATGCCGCCACGACGCTTTGCTTGCTGCTGCACCAGCTGACTGCCCCTCCGTTCAAAATATACACGTATCCGGTTTGTGACTTGGAGTCATCCGGATCTGTGTCGAAGCTAGCATCGACGTAACCCTTTACGACGAGCTCTTCGGCACCTCCATATACGAGAAACATGTACTTTGTCCTTTTCAGGTACTTCAGGATATTCTTGACCGCTGTCCAGTGTTCCGCTCCGGGATCACTTTGGTACCTCCCTACCAAACTTATGGCAAGGTTCACATCAGGTCTGGTACACAGCATGGCATACATAATAGAGCCTATGGCTGAAGCATAGGGGATGACACTCATCTCTTCTCTATCCTTTGCCGTGGTCGGGCATTGAGTCGTACTCAATCTCACACCCTGTAACACAGGCAAGAACCCCTTCTTGGACTGATCCATATTGAACTTCTTCAATATCTTTTCAAGGTATGTGCTTTGTGAAAGACCTATGAGGCGTCTCGATCTATCTCTATAGATCTTAATACCTAATATGTAAGCAGCTTCTCCAAGGTCCTTCATCGAAAAACATTTATTCAAGTAGGCCTTTACACTTTCCAAAAGTTCTATATCATTTCCCATCAGCAATATGTCATCCACATATAATATGAGAAATGCTACAGAGCTCCCACTCACTTTCTTGTAAATACAGGGTTCTCCATAAACCTGCATAAACCCAAACGCTTTAATCACCTCATTAAAGCGAATGTTCCAACTCCGAGATGCTTGCACCAGCCCATAGATGGAGCGCTGGAGCTTGCATACTTTGTTAGCATCTTTAGGATCGACAAAACCTTCCGGCTGCATCATATACAGTTCTTCCTTAAGGAAGCCATTAAGGAATGCCGTTTTGACGTCCATTTGCCAGATCTCATAATCATAAAATGCGGCAATTGCTAACATGATTCGGACAGACTTCAGCATCGCTACGGGTGAGAAAGTCTCATCGTAGTCAACTCCTTGAACTTGTCGATAACCCTTAGCGACAAGCCGAGCCTTATAGACGGTCACATTACCATCCGCGTCAGTCTTCTTCTTAAAGATCCATTTATTTTCAATGGCTCGCTTATCATCAGGCAAGTCCACCAAAGTCCACACTTTGTTCTCATACATGGATCCTATCTCGGATTTCATGGCTTCAAGCCATTTGTTGGAATCCGGGCCCGCCATTGCTTCTTCATAGTTCGAAGGTTCACTGTTGTCCAACAACATGATCTCCAGGACAGGGTTGCCGTACCACTCTGGTGCGGAACGTGTCCTAGTGGACCTTCGACGTTCAATAGTAACTTGATCTGAAGTTTCATGATCATCATCACTAACTTCCTCTCCAGCCGGTGTAGGCTCCACAGAAACAACTTCCTGTGCTGCGCTACCCTCCGGTTCGAGTGGAGGTACAATTACCTCATCAAGTTCTATTTTCCTCCCACTTACTTCTTTCGAGAGAAACTCTTTCTCGAGAAAGGATCCATTCTTGGCAACAAAGACTTTGCCTTCGGATCTGAGGTAGAAGGTATACCCAATAGTCTCTTTGGGATATCCTATGAAGACGCACTTTTCCGCTTTGGGTTCGAGCTTCTCAGGTTGAAGTTTCTTCACATAAGCATCGCATCCCCAAACTTTTAGAAACGACAGCTTAGGTTTTTTCCCAAACCATAATTCATATGGTGTCGTCTCAACGGACTTTGACGGTGCCCTATTTAAAGTGAATGCGGCAGTCTCTAATGCATATCCCCAAAATGATAGCGGTAAGTCGGTAAGAGACATCATAGATCGCACCATATCCAATAGAGTGCGATTACGACGTTCAGACACACCATTTCGCTGAGGTGTGCCAGGCGGCGTGAGTTGTGAAACAATTCCACATTTCCTTAGGTGCGTGCCAAACTCGTGACTTAAATATTCTCCGCCACGATCAGATCGTAGGCACTTTATTTTTCTGTCACGTTGATTCTCTACCTCACTCTGAAATTCCTTGAACCTTTCAAAGGTTTCAGACTTGTGTTTCATTAAGTAGACATACCCATATCTGCTCAAGTCATCAGTGAGGGTGAGAACATAACGGTAGCCACCGCGAGCCTCGACGCTCATTGGACCGCATACATCGGTATGTATTATCTCCAACAAGTCAGTCGCTCGCTCCATTGTTCCAGAGAACGGAGTCTTGGTCATCTTGCCCATGAGGCATGGTTCGCACGTGTCAAATGATTCGAAATCAAGAGACTCCAAAAGTCCATCAGCATGGAGCTTCTTCATACGTTTGACACCAATATGACCAAGGCGGCAGTGCCACATGTAAGTGGGACTATCGTTATCAACCTTACACTTTTTGGTACTCACACTATGGATATGTGTAACATCACGTTCGAGATTCATCAAAAATAAACCATTGACTAGCGGGGCATGACCATAAAACATTTCTCTCATATAAATAGAACAACCATTATTCTCAGATTTAAATGAGTAGCCATCTCGCATCAAACGAGATCCAGATACAATGTTCATGCTCAAAGCTGGTACTAAATAACAATTATTGAGGTTTAAAACTAATCCCGAAGGTAGATGTAGAGGTAGCGTGCCGACGGCGATCACATCGACCTTGGAACCATTCCCGACGCGCATCGTCACCTCGTCCTTTGCCAGTCTCCGCTTATTCCGCAACTCCTGCTTGGAGTTACAAATGTGAGCAACTACATCGGTATCAAATACCCAGGAGCTACTACGAGCGCTGGTTAGGTACACATCAATAACAAGTATATCACATATACCTTTAACGTTGCCGGCCTTCTTATCCGCTAAGTACTTGGGGCAGTTCCGCTTCCAGTGACCGGTACCCTTGCAATAAAAGCACTCAGTCTCAGGCTTGGGTCCATTCTTGTTCTTCTTCCCGGCAACTTGCTTACCGGGCGCGGCAACAGCTTTGCCGTCCTTCTTGAAGTTCTTCTTACCCTTGCCTTTCTTGAAACTAGTGGTCTTATTCACCATCAACACTTGATGCTCCTTTTTGATCTCGACCTCCGCTGATTTCAGCATCGAGTACAACTCAGGAATGGACTTCTCCATACCCTGCATGTTGTAGTTCATCACAAAGCTCTTGTAGCTAGGTGGAAGCGACTGGAGGATTCTGTCAATGACCGAGTCATCCGGGAGATTAACTCCCAGTTGAGTCAAGCGGTTGTGTAACCCAGACATTTTGAGTATGTGCTCACTGACAGAACTATTCTCCTCCATCTTACAGCTGAAGAACTTGTCGGAGACGTCATATCTCTCGACCCGGGCATGAGCTTGGAAAACCAGTTTCAGCTCTTGGAACATCTCATATGCTCCGTGTTGCTCAAAACGCTTTTGGAGCCCCGGTTCTAAACTGTAAAGCATGCCGCACTGAACCAGGGAGTAATCATTGCAGCGTGTCTGCCAAGCGTTCGTAACGTCTTGGTCCGCTGGGAAAATGGGTGGGTCACCTAGCGGTGCATCAAGGACATACAATCTCTTGGAAGCTATGAGGATGATCCTCAAGCTACGGACCCAGTCCGCATAGTTGCTTCCATCATCTTTCAGCTTGGTTTTCTCTAGGAACGCGTTGAAGTTGAGGGTGACATTAGCGTTGGCCATTGGATCTATAATATAGATTGTAAAAACATTTTTAGACTAAGTTCATGATAATTAAGTTCACATAATCAAATTATTTAATGAACTCCCACTTAGATAGACATCTCTCTAGTCATCCAAGTGTTACATGATCCATGTCAACTAGCCCGTGTCCGATCATCACGTGAGACGGACTAGTCATCCATGGTGAACATCTCCATGTTGATCGCATCTACTATACGACTCATGTTCGACCTTTCGGTCTTCCGTGTTCCGAGGCCATGTCTGTACATGCTAGGCTCGTCAAGTCAACCTAAGTGTTTCGCGTGTGTAAATCTGGCTTACACCCGTTGTATGCGAACGTTAGAACCTATCACACCCGATCATCACGTGGTGCTTCGGAACAACGATCCTTAGCAACGGTGCACAGTTAGGGTGAACACTTCTCTTGAAATTTTATTGAGAGATCATCTTATTTACTACCGTCGTTCTAAGCAAATAAGATGTAAACATGATAAACATCACATGCAATCAATATAGTGACATGATATGGCCAATATCATCTTGCTCCTTTGATCTCCATCTTCGGGGCACCATGATCATCACTGTCACCGGCACGACACCATGATCTCCATCATCATGATCTCCATCATTGTGTCTTCATGAAGTTGTCTCGCCAACTATTACTTCTACTACTATGGCTAACGTTTAGCAATAAAGTAAAGTAATTACATGGCATTTATGATTGACACGCAGGTCATACAATAAAATAAGACAACTCCTATGGCTCCTGCCGGTTGTCATACTCATCGACATGCAAGTCGTGAATCCTATTACAAGAACATGATCAATCTCATACATCACAATGCATCACATCACATCCTTTTGGCCATATCACATCACAAGGCATATGCTGCAAAAACAAGTTAGACGTCCTCTAATTTGTAGTTGCAAGTTTTTACGTGGCTGCTATAGGTTTCTAGCAAGAACGTTTCTTACCTACGCCAAAACCACAACGTGATATGCCAATTGCTATTTACCCTTCATAAGGACCCTTTTCATCGAATCCAATCCGACTAAGGTGGGAGAGACAGACACCCGCTAGCCACCTTATGCAACAAGTGCATGTCAGGCGGTGGAACCGGTCTCACGTAAGAGTACGTGTAAAGTTGGTCCGGGCCGCTTCATCCCACAATACCGCCGAATCAAGATAAGACTAGTAACGGCAAGTAAATTAACAAGATCGACGCCCACAACAACTTGTGTTCTACTCGTGCATAGATTCTACGCATAGACCTAGCTCATGATGCCACTGTTGGGAGACGTAGTAGTAAATCAAAATTTTTCCTACGTGTTCACCAAGATCTATCTATGGAGAAACCAGCAATGAGTAAGGGGAGAGTGCATCTTCATACCTTTGAAGATCGCAAAGCGGAAGCGTTACAAGAACGCGGTTGGTGGAGTCGTACTCGCAGCGATTCAGATCGCGGTCGATTCCGATCTAAGCGCCGAACAACGGCGTCTCCGCATTCAACACACGTGCAGCCCGGTGACGTCTCCTACCCCTTGATCCAGCAAGGAGGAAGGAGAGGTTGAGGGAGAGCTCCGGCAGCACGACGGCGTGGTGACGGTGGAGCTGCGTGGTACTCCGGCAGGGCTTCGCCAAGCACTACGGAGAATGAGGAGAGGGAGAGGTAGGGCTACGCCGAGAGAGAGGGAAAACTCGTGTGTTGGCAGCCCCAAAACTCACCACTATATATAGGAGGAGGGGAGGGGAGGGGCTGCGCCCTAGGGTTCCCCTTAGGGGGCCGGCGGCAGCCCCAGATCCCATCTGGGCGGCGGCCAGAGGGAGGGAGAGAGGGGGCGCAGCCCTAGGTGGGCCTTAGGGCCCATCTGCTCTAGGGTTTGCCCCCTCCACCCTTGGCTGCAACTTGGGCTGGGGTGGGAGGCGCGCCATCCCACCTAGGGGCTGGTTCCCTTCCACTTGTGGCCCATGCAGCCCTCTGGGGCCTGTGGTCCCTCCCGGTGGACCCCCGGAACCCTTCCGGTGGTCCCGGTACGTTACCGGTGACGCCCGAAACATTTCCGGTGACCAAAACCTCACTTCCTATATATGAATCTTTACCTCCGGACCATTCCGGAACTCCTAGTGACGTTCGGGATCTCATCCGGGACTCCGAACAACCTTCGGTAACCACGTACACTATTTCCCTATAACCCTAGCGTCATCGAACCTTAAGTGTGTAGACCCTACGGGTTCGGGAGGCACGTAGACATGACCGAGACACCTCTCCGGTCAATAACCAACAGCGGGATCTGGATACCCATGTTGGCTCCCACATGCTCCACGATGATCTCATCGGATGAACCACGATGTCGGGGATTCAATCAATCCCGTATACAATTCCCTTTGTCTATTGGTATGATACTTGCCCGAGATTCGATCGTCGGTATCCCTATACCTTGTTCAATCTCGTTACCGGCAAGTCTCTTTACTCGTTCCGCAACACATCATCCCGTGGCTAACTCCTTAGTCACATTGAGCTCATTATGATGATGTCTTACCGAGTGGGCCCAGAGATACCTCTCCGTCATACGGAGTGACAAATCCCAGTCTCGATTCGTGCTAACCCAACAGACACTTTCGGAGATACCTGTAGTGTACCTTTATAGCCACCCAGTTACGTTGTGACGTTTGGCACACCCAAAGTATTCCTACGGTATCCGGGAGTTGCACAATCTCATGGTCTAAGGAAACGATACTTGACATTGGAAAAGCTTTAGCAGACGAACTACACGATCTTGTGCTATAGGATTGGGTCTTGTCCATCACATCATTCTCCTAATGATGTGATCCCGTTATCAACGACATCCAATGTCCATGGTCATGAAACCGTGACCATCTATTGATCAACGAGCTAGCCAACTAGAGGCTCACTAGGGACATGTTATGGTCTATGTATTCACACATGTATTACGGTTTCCGGTTAACACAATTATAGTATGAACAATAGACAATTATCATGAACAAGGAAATACAATAATAACCATTTTATTATTGCCTCTAGGGTGTAAGAAGTGGTTGTTGTGCCTTCACTTGTGTTATGAAAGTGTTGTGTTTGATCGGCTCTTTTCGGAGTCGGCCCTCCAGGTCATATGATCTGCGCAATTCTGTTATTTGCGCATGTGCTTTCAAAGACTAGGCTAGAAAATCCTCAGTTGTCGTCAACTTTTGGGGCATTGGAACAAGAGCGGCAAGGCAAGCCCCTCACATCATCCATAACACACCTAAAAGTTAAAGGAGATCATGTGAGATGCAAAGCTGAGAAAATTTTGACCACCTCATGAAGTTCATAGCAAATATAGGCTTTGAATCCTTGACTGCCTCGGATTTCCCTCGATTGCTCATTGTGCCTTGATGTGCTTTCCATACAAAGTTCAAACCATTTCCCATACAATACCATAAAAAATTAAACACCAAAACCAAAAAATACACTAAACAGCTAAATAAACAAAAGTACTTAATATCATACCACTAGCGGGCCGGCTTGTTGACCTGCCACTTGTAAGGCTTGCCCCATTGCTAATATAGGCCAAATCTGGGCCCATATTACCAATGGAATCGAGGAACAAGGACCGCCACTAATACAACATATACCGATGACGGCCCTGCATTGCACCCGCCACCGCCACTAGAACCATATTACCAGTAGCGCTTGTCAGTGCTTGTCCACTGCTAGTATGACTCAAACTAGAAGCAGTTTCCCGATAGTGACTTGGATGAACCGCTTCATATCATTTCAAAAGCAATCATGTGCATGTAAATAAAAGCAAAGTTGCATGAACATAAGATAAAGCATCATGCACACATTCAGTCGGCATGTACAAGTCAGGTGTCACCTGCTCCTCCTTCGATGTGTGCACACCCCTTCCTAGAACGCACGATCGCCACTTGCGTTAACTCCCAAAATGATCTTGACGCTAGATCCATGGTACTGGCATCCAACATCAACCAGTTCTCCTGGCTTCCTCGGCCATCTTGTCTTGCTTCAAACATTCCTCCTCTAGTTGAAGCCTACGGGGCTGTTTGGTCCTTGCCCACACCAGCGTTGCCAAATCATGGGCGCCGTTGGCTCACCAAAAAATTGGCGAGTGATTTGGCCGTCATTGTTTCCACCAAATATTTGGCGTAAGAGGAGGACTCAGAAGCTGAGACGAGTTGTCTGCCAATACTTCGGAGCCGATCCAAACAGCCACTCGAAGCCTGGTCAACGACAAATTATTTTGGTCGGGCAGCTCACGAATGTAAACCAAACAGCCCCTACACTCCCTCATCCCGTTTCTCCTTGACTATATTGTCTTGGTTCAACCGATCCTCCCCAAGTTGAATTCCATGCGCCTCCATATTTTCCTTGCGCTTTATACTTTCTTGCATTGCATCTCACCTCTCCCTCTTCACTTGTAGATTCATCTCATCTGTCTCCAACTTTTCTTACTCCATCTTCTCAGCGTACCCCCTTCCTTGACGTTTTGTTTGTCCATCATGTATTTATAAAATATTTAAAAACTAACTGTTGTGTAGTCCAAAAAAAAGGTCATCATGTATTTAATAAATTGTTTGTGCATTTATGAAAGAAATGTCGTCATGTTGTTTAAAATGTTCCATCATATATAAAAATGCTCATCGTTTTATCAGAATATGTTTAAATATTGTTCATCAAAAATAAAATGTAATCTTAAAGGATGTTCGCCATGTAGTTTAAAAATGCGCGTCGCGTATTAGAAAACGTTCACCATATTTCAAAAGTCTCCATCGCATATTAAAAAACAATTGCGCTTTTCTCAAAAACAGTTAACAATGTTTGTTACGTAAACATTTTTTTAAATATTGGGTGCCTTTTAATTGTGTAGCCTTTTTTTCTTCTAAAATGCATGAACGCTTTATAAAAAGTAAAAAATAAAAACACACAAACACTTAATAGAAATACTTATACAAATATGTTTTCTACTATATTATTTTTTAAAATAGAGAGAAAATGGAAACAAAAATTGTGAAGAAAAGAACGAAAGGGCGGAGAAAACTTTGCGTCAGCGTGCCTCGCGTTGCTGGGCCTGGCCCATACGCGGTGCAGCTGTCTGGTCAGTCAGCCTGGCCCATACGCTCCTGTCCCGTGTGTCTCCACTCTCCAAGGGCCGGCCGGGAGGGAGAGGCAATCGCGCCGCCAGACACTCTTCCTCCTAGTCCGCGCGGCGCGGACCCTGGGCTGCTGAGCCGCGCCACCGTGTGGCGGCGACCACGGCGCCGGAGTCGACGACGGCGGCGGCGGCGGCGGCCAGCTACATTGCATCCCCTTGCTCCTTGAGTACGTCTTCCTCAATTCGATCTCTTGATCTGTTGCAATGCACTCGAACCCTAGGTCTCCTTGCCGGCATTGATTATTTCGGAACTGGTGCTTGCCGATCTTTGATTCTCGGGGTTTAATTGGTGATACGCGTGCAGGCGAAGCTCAGGAAAAGCTGGCCAAGACCCTGATCGGCATCTTCGCCTTCAAGTTCCACACACAAGCACATCGATCGGAAGCCTCGAGACCGACCTGGGTTGCCCCGCAAAACAGTTTCTGGGTTGGTGGTTTCTACCTCTTCCTAGCTCTCAGTTTTCATGGAGATTCTCGACTGCACTTTTGCACAACGAACCTGGCCAAAGTGGCATTATGTATGATGAAGTGGTCAATAGGGATAGATATATCCTGGCTGGATATATATATGAGGGGGGTCACTTTCTACCTTTGAATTTGCTTCTTGGCTGAATGAAATGGACCGTCAATTAATTAGTTGTTGTGCCTACTAATACTAAATTTTCTGGCATTGTATACACTGAATCTAGCTTTCATCATATATTGCGTGAACAATTGTCGGATATGTTTCTATTCCGGCTCGTGGAATTGGTATCAATGCAGTATTTTTGTTCTGTTATTCCGGTCTGTATTTAACTTGGTTGAATCTATCTACATGCTCATTTCTGCTGGAATTTAGCATCCATTTCTAGAAATGCTAATTTTCACTGATTCATTTGAACTGGGTATAAATCGAATTTTCTCTCTGTCGGATCATGCATGCGCTTAGATTCCTGTTGTGCAATGGTCATTGTCTAGTCCGGCCCGCTTGCTTTTTGTGTCAGCCCGTTTATCTTCTCCTTTTGCTGTCTTTTCCCCCTTCATTTTGAATTTTCTTTGATGTTTGCTTCGGCTTATCCCATGCGCTAGAGAGGGGCCTGGTTAGCCTCAGGTCTGTGTTGATGATAGGTTGTGATTTCCCAGTGTTATCTTGGTTAGTTGTGGGTTTCACTCGATTATGCTTTGTCCATGAGTGAACTTGCTATGCACATACCTACGACGACTGATGCGGCCTTCCATGCAGCCACGGTCTCTGCTGCTCCTTGCTAGTGTCTCCGATGGATGGATGGTTGCTGTTAGCTTAGCTCTAGCCTCTCCCTTTCTTTTAGACTGCTGCTGCTGCTAGAGTGGTAGCTCTAGTCCCATGTTCTTGTCCTGGATCGCGATGGTAAAGTTCCTAGTCATCTAGTCTGTAGGATCGGAGTGACTGCCTGCTGCTGTTTCGTTATGTTCCATCTTTGTCGAATGTACCTACCATCGTACCTGTAGTGTTTTAAGCATCTTTGATCTCAATATATGGTGTCGAGACTGTTGAAAGAAAAATGATGCAAGAGTTGTCCTGCTTGTTTTAATCATTTCCCTGGATATGTTTCTCTGTTTAGCTTTCTCGCTGGAATGACGCTCTGTTCTGTGATGCGGAGCTTCTGAATCTTTGTGATGGAATCATGATGTCCGGTTTGAAGTCTGAATGATTATGTGTCATCTCCCATGACTATGAGTTGTGCATTGCCTGAATCTTACTGATTTTGTTTTGGGGATCTTATATGTTGTTGAAAGAAAATGATATTAGAGCAATCTTGCTCATGTTAATCTTGCTCCTGGATGTGTTCTTTCTTTTCCTGTGGATTGTTTGGTGCTCCGCTATCTAATTCTTGTACTACTGTTGGAGTAGGTGTTTTTTTTTTGTATTGTAGTACAGTTTTTGTTCTTCGGTTTTTTTTTGTTGAGCAAATCTTATAACTCTTGGCATGTTTGCTTGCAAGTTCAGATGATGCAGTCTTTTGCTACACCGTAACCACTATTGTCCTGATCTAAATGTTTATTTTGTTTGAGTTGTATGTTGGGCAACATCATGACCCTTCTAACCCTATAGTTGGCTATGTCTATGTTTCTTTTTTTGCAATCATTTTCTACATTTACAATTGTTATTGTGCACTATTTTCAGATATGAAGAACTAGGGTTACAGTTCATGCAGTGTTGATGACTTGTTTCTTGCTCTAATTTGACCTTTTGTCAGCGTGTATTATTTACAGTTGAAAGGAACTAGAGTTTCATGTAATCCACTTCTATGTGTGTAATATTTACAGTCCTGAGGAACTAGCGTTACATCCATGAACTATAGTTGTTGGAAGTGTATGGCTTATGACAGTGTAGTCGCTTAAGGATGTAAACTTGACTCATTCTAGCTTACGGGTTATGTTAGTATATTCTATTATTCTGTGTCCTCGTGTCGTGTGCAATCTCTGTAATTTTCTAACACTTCACAGATACGAAGTTACAATTTACGGTAGCTTTTGTTACTATAGGCATGTACATGATTACAGGGTTCATTAATTGTGTTTTCTTATATTTTAGTCATATGTCATTGTATCTCTCATATTTCTACACTTTTTCTTCTGGAGCAGAAACATTAAGTGTAAGATTCTACTGGGTCTTTGCATTTTGAAAATTGTGGGTCTAACCGTCTAACTCTGAACTAGTACGGTGCACTATTCAGTTGTAGTTGGTGTGCACAGTTGCATCGATACTTGTAATTTTGCTTAATAGTTCACTGTAATTCTGAATGGAGTTGTATTTTTGCTTAACAGGCCACTATAATTTTTGCTTAAACCCATTTCAAGCAAACCAAGATTGATGAAGTAATGTCAATGAGGGCTACTGGAGGAGCAATCATCTACCACACAGAAGCATCACTGAGCATTGATTTGGGAGTCATCTGACCCTGTGGTGGTTGACTGTTTGTCTTTGGTCAAGGTTTGTTGCCCTTATCTTGTTATAATTCGTTGGCTTGTTTTTTCCTGGACTCCATTTTGCCTTATGACTAAGCAGTTGACTGATTTGACTCCATGTTTTTTGCCTTAGTGAACAAATCCATTTTGTATGTTGGGTTATCACCAAGGCGTTTCCAATGAGGCTTTTATGGTTGTATAATTCACCGGTGTCACAATATTTAGTTTAAATTTTTTTCATCTTGGCCTGCGTTTTTTGATTATTAATTCTTTATTTCTCTGAATTGCTCCTGACGGTGTACATATTGGTGATGTATCGCATAGTTCTTAAGGTTCAGTGTACATATTGGTGATTTATTTTATAGTTCTATATTGTACGTAAGTAATGGTTGTTATTTCTTGTATTTGTCTTGACTACTATTTTTCAGTTGAATATATTTTTCAAATGTTTGGGATTTTGCTTCAAAGTCCTGCTGTTACTGTTGTATTTGTGTAGTACTTTTAGTTGAACATGTCTTGTAACTGGTGGCAAGTTCTGGGTTGAATAAAATCATTTCCCTTGCAATCGTAAATTATGTTATGTTCTGAATTTTTACTTTGTCCTTGAAGAATTAATTACTAATTTACTATTGCTAGTGTGTAGTTTTGACAGTTCCAGAGAAAGGGAGGTGTAGTTTTTAGTTGTTCTAAATCACGTTATGTAATGCTGGAATTGTTTGTATGTTAGCTTATCTCAGTCATAAAGTAATATGTGTTGCAATTCTCATTCTTTGCCTGCTATTTTGAACTAAGCAAGATTAGTAGCGCTCTTATTCTTTGGCTTAGAATGTAAATTTCATGTAATATTTGTTGTGCAGTAAGTCATAGCGGATTAGGGTGCTCTGGTTGTACGACCGGCTACCATGCCTTTCTTCCTCTGATTTGTGTCCACTTTCAGGAAAAAATTAATGGCCTTTATCCTTCAAAGGATATTGTCCACGTAAGGGCAGGAGTTTTCTGCTGTGAGCATGTAAAAGTTTTTTTTCCCAAATGGTCTAGTCCAAAACCGTTTATCCTCCCTACTAACCACTTGGCACGGTCAATTAGTACTATCATTTGTACTGCACTCTATGGCTCATCTGATAAACGTCCATTTAATGGCCACATCAAAATAATAAGGAAATTTAGTTACTTATGAAAGCTGTTGGATCGGTGTCTGTTTAACTCATTGTGTTGTTTCTTGAAACTGTGGTTGATAGGTGGTATCATCGTTTTCTTTCAGAAGTTTATTTTGTTTCAGTACCTGTATTTTGTTAGCTCATTTAGCGAATTTTCAATGCATAATAACAAAATGTTGGCAGCCCACCCGCTTATTCATGGAAACTTGATACTGAAGTATAATATGTTGCAGCCCACCAAGTTTAGCAGAGTCAGGTTTCATAATTTACCTACTTACATCTTTGGTCACCAGGTTATCTACTGTTTCATGGAAACTTCATGCTGAAGTATAACTATATATTAGCTGTTTGTGCTATTTTTCAGGATATCAGGAGAGCGCCTGATAAATTTTTGTATTGCACAGGATGGAAGGTGAATTAATCTCGACCATCAAGACCGTTGTCTCAGCCACCACAGAAATTATCTCTGGGTTTAATGATTGGGTGGGATTCTTTCAATGGCTCCGTCCTGACAATAATCAAGAGTCTAAGCAGCAGCACGAGGAGCTTTGGAAGCTCCAGACAACTCTCCCTCTTATGCAAGTGATGATTGACCGAGCTGAATGGTCAATCCATAAGGAAGGTGTTCCGATACTGCTACAAGAGCTAAAGGATGTGTCTTATGACACAGAAGATCTTATTGAAGAGTTCAAATACTTTAAGCTGAAATCAGAGACGGATGGTCCACAATCACTAATGAAGCGATCATTAGATTTCATCAAGAGCGACATCTCATCTAGTTTTGACAAAGTGAAGCTTTTACAACAAAGAGCTGAACATCTGATCAGTCAAATGAATGCTATGGATTTGCAGCAAGAAACTCCGCACTTTGATAGGTCAGTCAGACCTGAGACAAGTTCTTTTCCTGATTCAAAGGTCTTCGGTCGCCAGAAAGAAACAGTGGCACTGAAAGTATTGCTTGGTGTACCGGTACATATTCCTAGTGGGTCAAAAAGGAAGAAAGGTCACCCTGTAGCTGCTGAGGCCACTGCACAGAAAGATTGTATGGATTATCCAGTGAACGATGATGTGTCTGTGGTGGCAATAGTGGGGATTGGAGGTGTTGGTAAAACTACGTTGGCACAGCAGATATGCCAGGATCAACATGTGAAAGCGTACTTTGATCAAATACTTTGGACATGTGTTTCAGATGACTTTGACACTAAGAGGTTAACCAAAGAGCTGGTGCATTCCTGTGGAGAAGACATAGCATCAGATAATCTAGACTACCTTCAAAATAAGCTGGCTAAAGTTGTCGGATTGAAGCGGTTCTTGGTAGTTTTGGATGATGTGTGGGACGATTCCCTGAAAGATGATGGGCAGGAATGGCAAAAGTTTTGTGCACCTCTAACAACCGGAGTTCAGGGAAGTAAGATTTTGGTGACTACTAGATCCTCAAAGGTAGCTAAGCTAGTATGCACATTGAATCCATTTCAGCTTCAAGGCTTAGAAGAGGATACCTTTTGGGAGTTTTTTAAAGCATGTGCTCTGGACGGAAAGATCATGGATGTCAAGCTAGCAAGCATTGGTAGAATGATTGTGCCAAAGCTGAAAGGTTCTCCGTTAGCTGCAAAGACACTTGGGCGCCTGCTAAGAATGAAAACTGACACTGTTCACTGGAGCAATATTCTCAATAGTGAGCTGTGGGAACTGAAGCAGGAAGTAGGTGACATTCTTCCAGCCCTTACATTAAGCTATTTGTATTTGCCACGGCATTTGAGGAGGTGTCTAGCATTGTGTGCGATGTTTCCTAAGGATCATAAGTTCGAGCAAACGGTTCTTGTTGACCTTTGGTCTGCTCAATGCTTTGTGGAAGCTCAAGATAAGATGTGTATGCATACAGCTGGAGACTGGTGTTTTGAAGAGCTCGAAAGTCGCTGTTTCTTCCAAGAGGTCGTTGCATCATCAGCATCAGCAGTATCATCAAGAACTAAGAAGTATGTAATGCATGATTTAATTCATGACATGATACAACTAGTTTCTGGAAATGAATGTTTTCTTATAAGAAATGAAACGGATCTGTCGAATGTACCTGAGAATGTTCGGCACATATCATTGTTCACAAGCAAGGGTTTTGATCATCAAAAGCTAATGGCATTAACAAGGTGTAAGAAGCTGCGGTCTATTCTGAGCACGGAGCAACTCGGGAAAAATAAAATTTTCCCTCTAGTTAATTCTTGGTCCAGAGAGCTAAAATATTTGCGTTTCCTATCCTGTTCCTTCACCAAGTTAACTATGTTACCGGAGGCAATTGCAAACTTCAAACTCCTTTGCTGCTTTAAGGTTCATTGTCCCAGGCGTTGGACTATGGACTCATTTCCGGAGTCATATTGTTCTCTCTATAACCTCCAGAAGTTTGAGGCAAAAAATTGTACCTTTAGGAGCTTGCCAAGGGAATTCAGGAAGCTTGTTAACTTGCGGTCCTTTGAAGTAAGAACTTTTGTTCACGGTAGAAACTACACTAAATTTTGGGGAAAATCAGTGGAAGTGTTAAAAAACATGCATCTGCAAGGAGTGTTGTATCTGAAATTGACAGATGTGAGACTGGCTGGTTGTGCGGAGCTTGAGTTGAGCAAGAGAAAGCATGTTCAGATGCTAACTTTAGGTTTTTTTCATACCCTAAAGACACAAGAAGAGGAGCAGGAAATGCTTGAAGCATTTTGTCCCCACCAAGATATTAAATTTCTGGAACTCAGTGGTTTCAAAGGTGAATCTACTCCAACATGGTTTCGACCTTCACATTTGGAGAGTTTAGTTCAACTTCGGTTGAAACATGTTCATATTCTTGAAGTATCTTGGACTGATAGCAAAGTATTCGCATCCATCATAGATCTTTATATTTCTTGCTGCCCTTGAGTGTCATCACTTGACCATATTTTACAGCCAGCTAGTCTCCCAATGATTAAAGTTATTGTCATTGAAGAATGTGAAGCATTATCATATCTGCAAGGTGAAAGGTTTGGAGAACTCGGTGGTTTAAAAGAATTGAAGGTAAGCAAGTGTCCAAACGTTCATTGGAATGGACTGGCTCTCCCGTTATCCCTGATAAAGCTGCACCTCGAAGACTGTGGAAATGTGTCAAAATACATTCCGAGCTGTTTGGTTAACATTGAGAATCTGATTCACATGTCCTTGATAAGGCTGAGCTACATCAGATCCATTCCAGCGGAACTCTGGTCTGATAACTTGCCAGAAATAAAGACAATTGAAATCTCTGGCTGTCCTGACCTGATATCCATTGGTGGATCAGAAGCAATTGAGCATATTGAAAATGCCTTTGTCGAATCTTGTGCAAAGCTGATGGGATTGATACAACCTCTTAAAAGAGGCCGGCATCCTTCTAAGTCTCCTTGATAGGTATGGCTGGTTTTCAAGTATAGGTTCTTTTTTTTCTGCTTGCTCACAGTTATCTCGTGTGAATTCGAATTCTAATGGTTGTGATTCACGTAATTGTCTGAACATATTATTTTGTTTTCGTTGCTGAAGCCATGTATATCTTGAACAGGCCCCTGCCTAGCGCTAACTGTGGGACTCAATTCAACGCATTGAAAGCCATCTTCTCAGCTGGATCCACTGCAGGCTGAGTTGTTAGACCTTTATCCATGACGGGTGTTGGATTCCTAACCTGAAGTCTTGGCTGTTAGCTGTGGAGATGACTCAGAAGCTCTTGTCATCAAAACTTGCTTCCTGACCTGCATGCACTTTTCCAGTTTGGGTGTGATATTTAGTTAACGATTGCTGCCGACTGTGCGCTGGCATGTCTTGTTGTGCAATGAGAATGGATGCTTATATGCTAGTACTAGTAGTTAAGATGTGAGTTGTGGGTTGCTAGTGCTCTATCATGGTGCCATCAGCTAAAGATACGTTGGTGTTAAACGTTTACTTGTCTGACGGCTGTTGCAACGAAGCCCTCTCATAATTAGGACATGCTTCCCCTGAACCAGCTGTCATTTCTGTCTGTCGGTACAAATTAGCTCGTTTTTTCCTTTGACACTCAAATTTAACTCCGTGATGTGATGATGATTGAAACGTAGTCGTTTTTGAGTCACTGTCTTTTTTTATGCCTATATAGTTTATGTGGAGACACAAGTTTCAGATTCGAAGCTGATATCTGTAAACCTGACGGCTCCCAGACGTGCTGCTGACACTGTTACGTATTCGTGCTGACTGCTGACACAAGAATGAATGGAGCCTACTGGTGTTTAGCATAGAGTATCTTTCTTTAGATAAGAAACATTCACGATTGATTTTTCTTGGGTCTGTAATGACAGAGAAATCAAGCATCCTTCTCTCCCTCCCAGCTTAGCTGACACGGATCAATTGGTCGTTGCCCAATGAAAAAACTGTGATTTTTTTTTTTTGAAATGGAGGCAAACATTGCGTTAGAGCATCTCCAACAGGCGCGGCGCGCTATAAAATTTTTGCAGCATGCGTGAGCAGTCAAAATGTGTTTGAACAACAAAATTTAATGATATTTTACCATACATCAAGCCCAACACCACATGCAGTTCATACGATACAAACGAAAAACGCTAGTAAAATAAAAATACCCCTAGACTACTCTTCATCATCCTCCTCGGTGGTGTCATCGGACATCGTAAGAAACGCGTCCGTGTACCGGTCGTCGTTCGGGTCCCAGGGGTCGTTCTCCATCTCTATGCGGGAATTAGCCAATGCCTTGCGCCTACGCTTGTCTAGTCGTTCGGCAACTTGTTGCGCCCTCCTGTTCGCGTAGAACTCATACTCGGCGATGACGTCCTCCGGGTGCTGGCGGCGGCAATCCGTCATGGCGTCCTCGTCCCTCCGCGCGATCAATAGCCGACTATCCCGACTGCGCACGACGCGGCGGTCCGCCTCGGTGGCCAGACGCAGGGGAGGTGCGACCTGCCGCGCCTCTTCAGCCGATCGGACGTCGTCGAAGTTCATCTGTGAACGAGGCCGCCGGAGGTCCCACGCCGCCGCGTCGTACGCACGGGCGGCCTCATGGGCGGTCTCATAGGTGCCGAGGCCGAGGTGCGTGTTGCCGGAGCGGATTTCGGCGTAGAACATGTCGGACGGGCGTTCGCGGACACCGCGGAAGCCTGAGGTGCTCCGGGGGCGCGGCGGCGACTAGGCGCGGGGAGAAGGCGAGGCGGCGATGAGGCGCGGGGAGAAGGCGCAACGGCGGCAAGAGTTGCGTGGAGAAGTGGGCGGCGATGAGGCGAGGCGGAGAAGGCGGGGCAGCGACGAGGCACGGCGGCGGCGAGAGGTGCATGGAGAAGTGGGCGGCGACGAGGCGTGGCAGAGAAGGCGGGGTGGCGACGAGGCGCGGGGAGAAGTGGTGTGGAGCACGGGCGCGGCGGCGCCCAATATATAGAGCGCGCGTGAAAAAAAAATAGCGCGCCGCCGTTTTGCGCCTCCGCTGGAGCGCGCTCCCGACTCCGCGCGCGCGAAAAACTAGGTTTTTACCGTGTCGCGTCTTCTTTCGCACGCCTGTTGGAGATGCTCTTAGATATTAATTAAGTAGAAAAGAATTGCCGAGTTAATTACAGAAAACCGAGCAAAAGCCAGAACAACAAGGATCAAGCCCACTCCCAAACACTGAAACACACAGGGCCAAGTCCACCCTCATTGATGACATGTCGAACACGACATCAAACGTCAACCAACTAAAACACACACCAACGGGTGACCCGCTCCACCGGTCGAGCTGACCTTCCATCACTGCCGGAGGGAAGAAGTCGTGACTGCTATAGAAGGAGCAGACCCGGGACTCACCCGCAGCAACGGAAAGGCAAACACTCCATAGTCCTGCGATAGCTGCAACAATCGACATGCCGACAACCAACATCGAAGACAACCATGTCGCCCAGACGACACGAGGTCCATGCCCTCAAAGCTGCAAATCTCTCTGAGGCCGCCGCCTCGACATCCCCTGCGCACTCAACCAACACCGCCTTCCGAGGCCGCCGCCCCGACATGCCACCGCTCACCCTCGAGCAGCAACACTGCACAATACATCTACCCGCAGGCCATGCTACTCAAGACAATCACACGCATACCACGAATGCCGCACCACATCTGGGGCCGCCACCCTGACATGCCACCGCTCACCCTCGAGCAGCAACGCCGCACAATATAGCTACACGCAGCTCACGCTATTCAGGACAACCACACGTAGACCACAAACATCGCACCACATTCGGGGCCGCCGCCCCGACATGCCGTCCAACCGCTCCCGCCGGGACACATCGACCAAGCCGACAACCTTGCCACCCCCGCAGCTCAAGGTCCTCACCGAAGCCATGCCGACAAGCAACCCTACCCCCTGGAGTCATCGTCGCACTGCTACAAGAGGCTGCCGCCTTGGCTCTCAACAAAAGATCTCGGAGCCGCCGCCTCGTCATACACCACCCTTGACTATGGAAGAGCCCCGCACAACATCCAAAGGCCGACCCTCCAAAGCGGCGCCTCCAAGAAGGTTATGACGTAAATGCAGCCACCGCCCACACCAAAACTGAAGTTTAGGTTCTCAACTGGAGAGACCAAGCACATGAAAGGAGAGGAAGATCTCTACAACAACACCTCCAAGAAGGCCACGACGCCCGCGGGCGCCATCAAAAGCTTTCACCCAAGTCTCTCGTCTCCTATCAGTGAGCTTGTAAATCTGGGCACATATGGATACCCAGACAACCAGAGCCTGACGTGGCTTGAGACTGCGTCGGTATTTCCCCAAAGAGGAAGGGATGATGCAGCACAGCGACGGTAAGTATTTCCACCAGTTATGAAACTAAGGTATCAATCCGTAGAGGAATATCAAGCACCTACGTAAACAACACCAGCACGCAAATAACAAATACTTGCAACCCGACCCGTAAGAGAGGTTGTCAAGCTCTCAATGATAAAAAGATAGATTAGGTAATGATAGTTTTGGCAAATAGATCTCGCAAGAACACAAAATAAAATAAGTAAACAAAAAGTGCAGCAAGGTATTTTTGGTTTTTTTGGAATAATAGATCTGAAAAAAAAGGCAAAAGAGTAGATCGGAAAGCAATATATTGGAAAAGTAGACCCGGGGCCGTAGGTTTCACTAGTGGCTTCTCTCATGAGTATAGCACACGGTGGGTGAACAAATTACTATTGGGCAATTGATAGAAGATCAAATAATCATGACGATATCCAGGCAATGATCATTATATAGGCATCACCTCCAAGACAAGTAGACCGAAATGATTCTGCATCTACTTCTATTACTCCACACATCGACCGCTATCCAGCATGCATCTAGTGTATTAAGTTCATGGAGAAACAGAGTAATGCAATAAGAACGGTGACATGATGTAGACAAGATCTATTCATGTAGGAATAGACCCCATCTTGTTATCCTTAATGGCAATGATACATGCATGTCTTGCCGCCCCTTCTGTCACTGGGAAAGAACACCGCAAGATCAAACCCATCACAAAGCACCTCTTCCCATGGCAAGAAAAATTGATCTAGTTGGCCTAACTAAACCAAATATTCGAAGAAGAAATACGAGGCTATAAGTAATCATGCATATAAGAGATCAAAGAAGACTCAAATAATATTCATGGATAGAAATTGATCATGAACTCAAAATTCGTCGGATCCCAACAAACACACCGCATCATTACATCAAATAGATCTCCAAGAGACCATTGTATTGAGAATCAAAAGAGAGAGAGGAAGCCATCTAGCTACTGCCTACGGACCCGTAGGTCTATGGTGGAGTACTCACGCATCATCGGAGAGGCACCTATGAGGAAGATGAACCCCTCCGTGATGTTGTTAGATTGGATCTCGAGGTTCTGGAACTTGCGGCGGCTGGAATTGTGTTTCTTCGACTCCCCTAGGGTTTTCTGAGTATTTGAGAATTTATAGAGCCGATAGTCGGTGGAGGGGTTCCCGAGGTGGGCACGTCCCACCAGGCCGCGCCAGGGGCCTCTGGCGCGCCCTGGTGTCTCGTGCCCTCCTCGGCCTTCCTCTCTGGCACTTCTTTGGCCCACTGGATGTCTTTTGGCCCCAAAAAAAATCTCCAAAAAGTTTCACGGTGTTTGGGCTTCGTTTGGTACTGATATTCTGCGAAGTAAAAAACAAGCAAAAACAGCAACTAGCACTTTGGCACTATGTCAATAGGTTAGTCCCAAAAAATGATATAAAGTTGCTATAAAATGATTGTAAAACATCCAAGATTGATAATATAACAGCATGGAACAAGCAAAAATTATAGATACGTTGGAGACGTATCAGCATCCCCAAGCTTAATTCCTACTCGTCCTCGAGTAGGTAAATGATAAAAAAAACAGAGTTTTTGATGTGGAATGCTGCCTAACATGTTCATCACATATTCTTTTCTTTGTAGCATGGACATTTGGACTTTTAGATGCTTCAAAGCACTAGTCTAATTTTGACATGAAAACTTTAATACTCAAGCATATCAACAAGCAACCATGTCTTTCAAAATATCAACACTAAAGCAAGTTATCCCTAGCCCATCATGCTCAATCATTGATCCATTCTTGATACACACTCAAATATTAGCTACACCTAATGCTCAAGTACGATCATAGTGCCTCCTAGTTGGTTCTTTATAAGAGAAGATGGAGACTCAAATTGAAAAATAAAAATTGCATAAAGTAAATAGATAGGCCCTTTGCAGAGGGAAGTAGGGATTTGTAGAGGTGCTAGAGCTCAAGTGTTTAAATTAATAGAGAAAAATATTTTGGGTGGCATGCCTTTTCTGTCAACGAAAACGACCGAGAGATTTCAATATCTTTCCATGCTAGATACATCATAAGCGGTTCCCAAACAGAAAATAAAGTGTATTCCTTTTTCCACCATACTTTCACTTTCCATGGCTAGCCGAATCCACGGTTGCCTTCCATACCAACACTTTTCAAGGAATTTATTATTTGACAACATAAAGTAAAAAAATATTTATTTCATTTCGGGAATGGGCATCCCTATTACCGCCGTACTCTCGTGCAATGACAAGTGGATAAACACTCATCTTGAGAATACCACATCTAGCATGGAAAAATATCGGTCACCCCCTACCGTTTCATGAGCGGTACGAGCACACAAAAGGGAAAATTTATTTTTAAAATTAGAGATGGCACATACAAATTTGCTTGGAATGGCATGGAAATACCGTATATAGGTAGGTATGGTGGACTCATATGGAAAAACTGGGTTTAAGGATTTTGGATGCACAAGTAGTATTTCTACTTAGTACAAGTGAAGGCTAGCAAATAGATTGAGAAGCATCCAACTAAGAAACAAAAAATCACATAAGCAAGCATTAAGCATAACTAACACCGAATGATGCACCATAAGTAGGATGTAATTTCGTAGCACAACTATTGACTTTCGTGCTTGCATAGGGAATCACAAACCTTAACATCAATATTCTTACTAAGCATAATTACTCACTAACATAACTCACATATCACTATTGTCATATCTCAAAACTATTACAAAGAATCAAGTTTAATTTGTCCAATGATCTTCATGAAAGTTTTTATTATATCCCTCTTGAATATCTATCACTTTGGGACTAGTTTCATATATTGCCATTGCTTTTTGACAAGCTCAAATAGGTTTAAGTGAAGAACATGAGCATAAAAGTTTCATCTCTCAAAATAATATAAGTGAGACATGAGAGGATTTCTTCAAAATTACTAACTCTCGAAATAATCTAAGTTAAGCATGAGAGCATTTCTTCAAACATATAAAAGCACGCCGTGCTCAAAAAGATATAAGTGAAGCACTAGAGCAATTTCATAGCTCAATAGATTTAAGTGAAGCATATAGAGCAATTCTAAAAAATCATAGCATAATTTTGGCTCTCTCAAATAGGTGTGTGCAGCAAGGATAAAAAGCAAATAAAGCAAAGATACAAGACGCTCCAAGCAAAACTCATGATATGTGACGAATAAAAATATAGTTCCAAGTAAGATAGCGATGGTCGTTAGAAGAAAGAGGGGATGCCACTCGGGGCATCCCCAAGCTTAGTTGCTTGTTACTCTTTGGATATTATCTTGGGGTGTTGTAGCATCCCCAAGCTTAGTTGCTTGTTACTCTTTGGATATTATCTTGGGGTGTTGTAGCATCCCCAAGCTTAGGCTCTTCTACTCCTTATTCCTTCATCCATCGTGATCTCACCCAAAACTTGAAAACTTCAATCACACAAAACTTGACAAAATTCTCGTGAGATCCGTTAGTATAATAAAGCAAATTACCACTTTAAGTGCTGTTGTAAACCCATTCATATTTTATTATTGCATTATATCTACTGTATTCTAACTTTACCATGGCTTATACCCCCCCCCCCCCCCGATACAAACCATAGATTCATCAAAACAAACACACAATGGACCGAAAACATAATCTGTTTCAGACAGAACAGTCTGTAGTAATCTGTACTCTACCCATACTTATGTAACTCTAAAAATTCTGAAAAATTAGGACAACGTAAAGAATTTGTATATAAATACTTTGTTAAAATTTCAGCTCAAAATCACACTCCAGTAAAAAATGAAAATTCAAACACTGGGAGCAAAGTTTCTTTTTCAGATTCAGCATTGCTACTACTCATCTTATGGATCATCCTAAAGGCTTTACTTGGCACAAACACTAATTAAAACATAAAAACACAATCATAACAGAAGCATAATTGTGCAAACACTCAGAAACAGAAAGGAAAAGATAAAAATAATTTTATTCATTCGGTTGCCTCCCAACAAGCGCTATCGTTTTACGCCCCTAGCTAGGCATAACGCAAAGATTCAAGTATTGTCATCCTTAGTTTTCACTCCATAGAAGGCCGTCGTGATTGATTAATATGGTGGCTTAATTCTTGTTCTCGGGAAGTGTTCCATACCCTTTCTAAGTGGAAATTGAAATTTAATGTTGCCTTCTTTCATATCAATCACGGCACCTATAGTGCGTAAAAACGGTCTACGAAGTATGATGGGACAAGACGGATTGCAATCAATATCAAGAACAATAAAATCAATGGGCACATAGTTCCTATTTGCAAGAATAAGAACATCATTAATTCTTTCCAAAGGCTTTTTAATAGTAGAATCCGCCAGGTGCAAATTAAGAGAACACTCTTCAATATTGGTAAGACCAAGCACATCACATAGAGATTTCGGAATTGTGGAAACACTAGCACCCAAATCACATAGAGCAAAGCATTCATAATTTTAATCTTGACTTTAATGGTAGGTTCCCACTCATCATGCAATTTTCTAGGAATTGAAATCTCTAATTCCAACTTTTCTTCTAAGGATTTCATCATGGCATCAACAATATGTTTAGTAAAAGCTTTGTTTTGTTTATAAGCATGGGGTGAATTTATCATGGATTGCAGAAACGAAATACAATCAACCAAGGAGCAACTCTCATAATTAAAGTCTTTGTAATAAAAAATAGTGGGCACATCACTAGTTAAAGTTTTGACCTCTTCAAACCCACTTTTATCAAAAAATTCATCAAGATTATCGCCCTCCAAATTATTGGGACGCCCTCTAGCTAAAGTTGACTCTTCTTCAGTCCCTTTATCATCAATTTTAACATTACTAAACAAGGAATCAATAGAGCAAGCACCAATCATCTTAAGATCTTCATCATTGTTATGAAAGTAATCGCTAGAAAACGCTTTTTCTAAAAATTCTCTTTTAGCTCTAAGCATAGCAGTTCTTTTCTTACTTTCATCCATAGAAACATATAAAGCTTTAATTGATTCATTAATCTTAGGTGGAAAAGCATTCAACTTGAGACTTTCTACATAACGGGAAATTCTATCAATGCTTCTAGACATATCATCAATCTTATTCAACTTTTCTTCTATCATAGTATTGAAAGTCTTTTGAGCATTGATAAATTCTTTAAAAATATTCTCAAGATCAGAAGTGTTCCTATTATTATTGTAAGAAGAATTACCATAGAAACTACCATAATTATTAGAGCAATTACCAGGAAAAGGCCTAGGATTAAAATTACCTCTATAAGCATTGTTATTGAAATTGTTTCGCGAGATGAAATTCACATCTACGGAATCACTATTTTGCTCAATCAAAGTAGACAAAGGCACATCATTAAGATCAATAGGAGCATTTTTACTAGCAACCAACTTCATCAAAGCATCAACCTTATCACTCAAAGTACTAATTTCTTCAACCGAATTAACTTTTTTACTAGTAGGTGCTCTTTCGGTATGCCATTGTGAATAATTTGCCATAATATTATCTAGCAATTTAGTAGCTTCACCCAAAGTAATTTCCATAAAAGTACCACCCGTGGTGGAATCTAAAAGATTTCTAGAGACAAAATTCAATCCTTCATAAAACATTTGTATGATCATCCAAAGATTTAAACCATGAGTAGGACAATTTCTTAGCATTAATTTCATTCTTTCCCAAGATTGTGCAACATGTTCATGCTCAAGTTGCTTTAAATTCATGATTTGTGTCCTAAGGGAAATAATTTTCGCGGGCGGAAATCCTTAGTGATAAAAGCATCCTTGCACTTATCCCAAGAATCGATACTATTGCGAGGCAAAGAGGAAAACCAAAATTTTGCACGATCCCGCAAGGAAAAAGGAAATAATTTCAACTTCACTATATCATTGTCCACATCTTTTTTCTTTTGCATATCACACAATTCTACGGACGTGTTTAGATGGGACGCGGCATCCTCATTAGGAGTACCGGCAAATTGATCTTTCATGACAAGATTCAACAAAGAGGAATTAATATCACAAGACTCCGCACTAGTGGCGGGAGGAGCAATCGGAGTACTAATAAAATCATTGTTATTAGTATTGGAAAAATCACACAACTTGGTGTTTTCTTGAGTCATCGTGACTACGCAAACAACATTGCAAGCAAACAAGAGATCTAGCGAGAAAAAGGCAAACAAAAAAGAGGCGAATAAAACGGTAAATTTGTGAAGTGGGGAGAGGAAAACGAGAGGCAAATGGCAAATAATGTAAATTGCAAGGAGATGAGATTTGTGATTTGGAACCTGGTAGATGTTGATGACGTCTCCCCGGCACCAAGATTGGCACGCGAAGAGATTGCTTCCTCCCCGGCAATGGCGCCAGAAATTCCTTTGACGTGGCTTGAGGCTGCGTTGGTATTTCCCCAAAGAGGAAGGGATGATGCAGCACAGCGACGGTAAGTATTTCCCTCAGTTATGAAACCAAGGTATCAATCCGTAGAGAAATATCAAGCACCTACGTAAACAGCAACTGCACACACATAACAAATACTTGCAACCCGACGCGTAAGAGAGGTTGTCAAGCTCTCAACGATAAAAAAAGATAGATTAGGTAATGATAGTTTTGGCAAATAGATCTTGCAAGAACACAAAATAAAATAAGTAAACAAAAAGTGCAGCAAGGTATTTTTGGTTTTTTTGGAATAATAGATCTGAAAACAAAAAGGCAAAAGAGTAGATCGGAAAGCAATATATTGGAAAAGTAGACCCGGGGGCCGTAGGTTTCACTAGTGGCTTCTCTCATGAGTATAGCACACGGTGGGTGAACAAATTACTGTTGGGCAATTGATAGAAGATCAAATAATCATGATGATATCCAGGCAATGATCATTATATAGGCATCACGTCCAAGACAAGTAGACCGAAATGATTCTGTATCTACTTCTATTACTCCACACATCGACCGCTATCCAGCATGCATCTAGTGTATTAAGTTCATGGAGAAACGGAGTAATGCAATAAGAAAGGTGACATGATGTAGACACGATCTATTCATGTAAGAATAGACCCCATGTGTTATCGTTAATGGCAACGATACATGCGTGTCTTGCTCCCCCTTCTGTCACTGGGAAAGAACACCACAAGATCGAACCCATCACAAAGCACCTCTTCCCATGGCAAGAAAAATCGATCTAGTTGGCCTAACTAAACCAAAGATTCGAAGAAGAAATACGAGGCTATAAGTAATCATGCATATAAGAGATCAAAGAAGACTCAAATAATATTCATGGATAGAAACTGATCATGAACTCAAAATTTATCGGATCCTAACAAACACACCGCAAAAGTCATTACATCAAATAGATCTCCAAGAGACCATTGTATTGAGAATCAAAAGAGAGAGAGGAAGCCATCTAGCTACTGCCTACAGACCCGTTAGGGCTTCGTTTGGTACTGATATTCTGCGAAGTAAAAAACAAGCAAAAACAGTAACTGGCACTTTGGCACTATGTCAATAGGTTAGTCCCAAAAAATGATATAAAGTTGCTATAAAATGATTGTAAAACATCCAAGATTGATAATATAACAGCATGGAACAAGCAAAAATTATAGATACGTTCGAGATGTATCAGAGCCAAGCCCGATGTAAAACACCTCCCATCGTCAGCCGCTAAAGCACTCACGCGATGCGACGACCCACTACAATACCTCATGCGGCGGGGAAACGACACGCTTATCGAGTTAGATTAGAGGGCATCGCTCTGAATGCACCATCCCGGCCGATGCAGCAGCCCATGTCGTTGCAGCCATCAATCTGAGGCCGCTGCCCCGACATCCTTGCCATGCCTCCCCCAGCCACCGGCTGCTCCGCCGCTGATCCATGAAACCATGTCGAAGAAGCCAACAGTGTCATCGAAACTGCATCACATCACCTCCACTGCGCCATGTCTGCCCCTCCTCGCCAACCCTCGCCAACACACGGAGCTCCTGGACTGCATCCAACTGCCAAGGCCGCATCCAGCACACCGCATGGGATCATGAGGTCCCCGTCGAGCCCAAGAAACCCGCACCGCTTGATGGCCCCGTCGCCGCCCGTGCCGCCCAGGCTTTGCCGAGACGACACCCTCCAGCGGCGGGGAGGGGGAGGAGCAAGACAGGGAAGGCCGAGGGCGGCCAGACAGGGGTGCCCCAGTGCGGCCGACGAGGCCGCATGGAAGCGAGAAGGCTGGGCATGGAGGTGGACGGCGGCTCGGACTCTAGTGACAGCGCTACTGGACTCCAAGATGGATTGAGAGAGAGTTTCAGATCCAGTCTCTATTGTGGAGGAGGTGGCCGGAGGTGGGAGATCAGGCGACGGCGACGGCGGAGCTCTCTCCTGCTATGGGAGAGGAGGAAAACCGAGAATTATGAACCATAGTAAATCATGTGAGATCCAACACATTGCCATCACAAGTTGGATCCCAGCAAAAGAGACACAAAAAGAAAAGAAAAGAGTTACATGTAATTTCTTGTTGGCCTACCCAATGAAGCGAAGCATGTTACTCCCTCCGATGTTAAATAAATGTTGTTGTATTGAATTAGAGTTTGTTCAAAACTGCGTCGGAGGTAATAGTTAACAGTTTTACTGGAGACAAACCAAGGTGGCAATGGCAAAGTAGAAGCCATAATAATTACAAGTTTGATTTGGTTGGGGTGCACTAAGCCTAACCAGCTGTGCAATGCTTAGAACAACTCTTGCAGAATCCCACAAGGTTCTAGTCGTGTTAGAAGATAACAACTACTAGGGCGTGAGTTAACAAGTGACGAAAGAGGTGTGCATGGGGCATGGTCACGTCGGTCGGCCGGCGCGTGGTGGCATCGCCTCGCCGCGGAAAAATGGACAAGAATGACCCGAAGGCGAAACAAATTCACATAATGAACATTTTGTGAAACTATTTTATCTAGTTAACCCTTTCGGGCAGCGTTCAACGCGAGGACGCTATACTACATGGGGTAGCGCCGTTCTGATAGGCGCTACACTCCCTGCCAACGTGGCGTGGCGCGGCCAGGTCGGGGCCAACCCCTGGTTGTGTGAAGCCTTTCGTTTAGGCGCTATGCTATGGAGCATAGCTCCTTTGCCTTAGGCGCTACACGATGACTTGGAGAATTTCCTGCTCGCCCCAACCCTCATATGCTCTCTGACCCTTGTAACGGGCAAACACTAAGTCCTAGAGTAGCGCCTATGCGTTAGGCGCTATCCAACACATCGTGGGCGCCTTCTCCTTAATTGAAATGCAGTTTGGAGGGCTCGAGAAAGTTTATACGATTGGGAGAATATTCTGAAACTTTCTTTCGGTTGTTTAGCTCTCATTTTTTAGGGAGTTGTCTTGTAGATTAAATGCTCTATCTCTACCTGTTTATTTCCCACACCCCTTTCTCTTCCTCACTTTTTGCTTCTAGAATGTTCAACTTTAAATAAGGTCTCACTTGCTACCTTATATTTGGAAACTAGATGTATGAAGCGTATTCAGACTATGAAAGCATGATGAATTTGGATGAAGAAAAAATAAGTCGACGTGCTATGGCTACGACTGGAAAGCTTAAGATTGATTACTAGGTAATGCATTTCAAGTCTACCTATAGCATGAGAATATATTGTGTTGCATTATGTGAGTGAATTTGGATTGTCAAGACGAGCATCACAACAAAATCATGTCATCGTTTGTTGCTCATATCACTGCTTTACTACACCTCTTTTTTGTTGTCATTTTTATCGGAGTGGAACTTATTGGGATTTATTGTTGCCATCAATGATGCTCTACTAGTAGTCTGGTTTTGGGTCATATTGTCTGACCTGGATTACCCTATGCAGATTGACATTGGACACATGCACACTCAACGCATAATACTTGAAGCACATGTATATACTTATATCCATATTCTTTTCACTACATGAATTGTCGTATTTACTATGAAGCAGGGGACTGAAATATATGTGGAAAGACTATGGAGAAGGGAAATCATGCATCGTCTTGTCGAATAAGCAACAGAAGAAGACCTTAATAGCTTTGGAAATGTTGAATCTACTAAAAATGTTGCGAAAAAGAAACCTGGATATTAATTTGGGAGTGTGGAGTTTGCAAGAATGGACTATCATTCTGTCATTAAATATTGCCTTGTCCATTAAGAAATGCTCCCTATTGCTCTCTGGATAGTGCCTAACACACATGCACTACTCTCTGGATAGCGCCTAACGCACAAGCGCTACTCTAGGACTTAGTGTTTGCCCATTGTCAGGGCCAGAGAGTATATAAGGGCTGGGGCGAGCTAAAAATTCTCTAAGTCAGTGTGTAGCGCCTAAGGCAACGGATTATGCTTCATAGCATAACACCTAGACGAAAGGCTTCACACGACCAGGGGTGGGCCGAAACCTGGCCGCGACACGCGTTGGCAGGGAGTGTAGCGCCTATCAAAATGGCGCTACTCCGTGTAGTATAGCGCTCTCGGGTTGGGCGCTACCTGAAAGGGCTAGCTGGGTGAAATAATTTTACGGACGGTTCATTCAGTGAATTTGTTTCGCCTTTAGATCATTTTTGTCCATTTTGCCCCTCGCCGCTTCCTTTCACACCGGCAAACGGATAGGAACAATCGAGAAAGACCGAAACTTGTCAAAAAATATATCTAGAAAAAAGAAGTCCATATTTCAATTTTAAACTACCACGAAAGTCTAATATACAACTTTGAACTACGAAATCGTCCATTGTGCAACTTTGAACTATCAAAACCAGACAAAAAACAACCCCGGACTTGATTTTGACTGGTCAACATTCCACTAAGTCACCATGTCACCCATGTGTCAAAAATTTAAGGGACATTTACATTTTCCCCCCTAACTTTGGCCTGATCTCATGTTTACCCCTAAAAAAATTAGTGCTCAACTATACCCCTCTTCTGTCTCAACCGCTTATGGAAATACCCCTCCGTACCCATTCCATCCGGTCAAAGTTCTTTGACCGCGTTAGAGATTTATTTTGGACATCGTTGCCCCTCTTTCATACATGTGGGCCCTACACGCATCTCTCCATCCACATCTCATTTCCCCCCTCTCTCTTCTCTTCTGTTTTCTCCCGCGACGCGACGAACCCTAACCCTAGTTCATCCATTTCCTCTATCGTGGCAGCTGCCGAGGGCGATCTTGTGGATCCAGATGCGGAGGGGGTGGATCTGATTCGGCTGCTCATCTTCAGCCTACTGGATTGGTAGAGGAGGCGACGACCATGCGGAATGGCCGGTGCTCGTGGTAGCGGCGGGAGCGGCAGAGCAGAGAGCTCACAGACCACGACGGCGATGATAAGAGAGGTTCCAAGAGGGTATGTCTCTACGCACCATCACCGTCTACTTACATGCACACTTGTTTAGGTTAATTTCACCAGTGTTGTTTGTGTTGTTCATGAATTGTTCTTTGTTCTGAATATTTGTCGTAGGATGGACCTAGCTAGAGTGTTTAATTTGAACTGTAGGATGGAAACTAGTGTGTTAGGCAGTTCTGGTACCAAAGGATCTGGCATGGGGTTTTCATTCCCTTTGGTTGTGGACTATACATCAACTTTTATCAAGTTTAGAAGTGCTATCTCAGATAAATATCCATGGGGGTTATATGATGCTGTTGAAATTAGGTATTGGGACATGGCAAACACTGCTTGGGTGCCTGTCTAGTGTGATGATGAGTTAGCTGGCATGTTTGCAATCTATGCAGAAAGTAAATCAGCAAAGATTGAAATCAATATAATACAAAGAAGTAGAGGAGAACTACTAGGTCACGAGCTAATAGTTCTCAAGCTAGGTGCAGCCAGACAAGAGGGAGGGTTAGAAATTCAGGTGGGAGAGGAAATGCAGGTAGCAGAACAAATTCTGTTGGCAGAGGTCTCTGGTGGTAGAGGTAGTTCTGGTGGTAGGAATGCAGGAAATTCAGAGGCTAGTTCAGTACATGAAGCAAGTGGAGCAGGACCTAATAGTAGCAGACAAGCAGATGTTGCTCCTGTCATATAAGAGGAAGCGCCTGATGATGTTACCACAGATGATGAGGATGAAATCTTGCATCCTGAGTTTGTAATTGGCAAAGTGCCCAAGGGGAAAGAAGCCATTCTAGAAGATCAAGATTATATCCCTCCCCCTTAGTTTGAAGAGACAGATTCAGATGAGAGAGAGGAGGAGGATAACATGGCATATTCTAAGAGTTCTGATGAGGATAGGCCAGATGTGCAGTTTAACAGAGATGATCCTTCTTTGGCAGAAAAAACAGTATTCTCAGATGTGACAGAGTGCAGAAATGCACTAGCAACCTTCTCAATTAAGACACAAAGTGAGTTCAAAATTGACAAGAGTGAGCCAGGTAGACTGACAGTTCACTGTGCATATCCAAGGTGTAAGTGGAGGATGCATGCCTCCTTAATGAGAAATAGCAAATTATTTCAGGTACTAACAAGTAGGAAATAACAATATTAATATTGCAGGTTATTGCTGTTTGAGCACATAAAACTATAGAATTTGTATGCTCTTCTGTTTGTCTTACTTGCTTTTTAATTGTTGTTGCAGGTGAAAATTAACAAACATCCTCACACATGTCCTAGTGTGACAAGAAGACAAAGGTTGAGGTCAGCAAAGTGCAGATGGGTTGCAGATGAAGTTAAGAACTGGGTCAGAGAAAATTCTAACATTTATGTGCCACAACTACAAACTGATCTCAAGAAAAAGTATGGGGTTGAGTTGCCATACATGAGAGTTTTCTATGGTAAGCAAATGGACATTGACAACATATATGGCAAGTGGACTGAAAGTTTTCATTTGCTTTATACATTCAAAGCTGAAGTTGAGAAGGCATCCGCTGGTAGTGTAGTTCACATTGATAAGCACACAGTACAGTTTCAGAAAAATGGTTAGACCAGGTCAAAGGAGTGTTTTAGGAGAGCTTTTGTGTCATTTAAGGCCTACTGGAAAGGATTTTTAGATGGGTGTAGGCCATACCTGGCAGTAGATGCCACTGTACTGAATGGGAGGTATAGAGGACAACTTGTAAGTGCTTGTGTTGTAGATGCAAACAACTGGATCTTTCCAGTTGCTTATGGTGTGCTAGAGGTAGAGAGCATATATAGTTGGACATGGTTTTTCAAACACTTGAAGGAGCTCATAGGTCACCTAGAAGGGCTTGTCATACACACCGATGCTTGTAAAGGACTTGAAGCGGTTCTAGATGATGTGTTCCAAGGAGTAGAGCATAGGGAATGCATGAGGCACCTTGCTGCTAACTTCTCCAAGAAGTTCAAGGGGAATTTTTTTATGAGAACTTGTGGCCCTGTTCCCTAACTTATAGCAGTAAAAAGATAACTATCATCTGAGGCAGTTGTATAGCAAGCCTGATGTGAAAGAGTATTTAGATGAGCATCACACCAAGATATGGGCTAGGGCACTCTTCAATGAAATCTGCAAGTTATATTATGTGAACAATAACCTTGCAGAGTCATTTAATTCGAAGATAAGAAAATGGAAAGGATTGCACATTGTAGACCTGTTTGACAAGATCAGGCAATATTTGATGGAGAAATTTGACCTAAGGTAGATCATTGCTGATGCTACTTATGTAGGGCACATCATAGTACCTAAAGTGATGAAAATGCTGCTGCTAAATTCCAAGGGCTTGGATATGTCCATTGTGAAGAGAAGTACATATGAGGCAGAGGTAACCGCAATTGACAAAGAGAAGAGGGAGTGGAGGTATCCTGTGGACCTGCAAGCAATGACATGTAGTTGCAGAAAGTGGCAAATTACTGGACAACCTTGTATACATGCTCTTTATTTCATTACTTCAATGAGAGGTACAACTAGTGAGATATATCAGTGTGTGCATGAATTTTACCCAGTTAAAAAATTCACTCTCACTTATTGTCGTGGTTTTGTCACGGCAGATGTCCTAGTGAAAGGACTTAGGTTCGAGGCCATCGCTAAGGAGGTGAACTCGAAGGGGTTGATCAGAATCGAGAGACAAGGGTTACCCAGGTTCGGCCCCTCGGAAAGAGGTAAAAGCCTACATCCTGCTTTGTGTTGTATTGATTGGATATCGATTACAAGGGAGCGAGTTCGCTTGACCTAGCTATCGATGAGTTGTTTCGTGGCCTAAGCCGCCCAGGTAACCCGCCTTTATATACACAGGTCGAGGCCCTGGGCTGACAAGAATCCGGCCGGGGTCGTATATGATAACCGACCTTGCCTCTAACTACTCCTGCCTTATCGGGCAAGCCGCCCCCGGCGGCTTACGCCACCGGGTCATACACTGTCTTCTCCCTCTGGGCCTCCAGGCCCACTGAGCAAGCTTCTTCCAATCCTTTATCGCTAAGCCGCCAACCTCATGACCCGGCCCCACCTGGGCGGGTCTCACCACGGGGTTATATCCCCAACATTAGGCCCCAGATTGATTTGAACCGGTTCATGTCAATCTTCAAGTCTTCTGGTTGGCGAATCTTGCATTCTCTGATAAGTCTTCATAATCCGCCAAAAATGGGTGTCGTCATCTCTGATCAATCTTCATGACCCGCCATGACATCATCAGTAAAATCAAAAAGATTCCTCTGACGTCATAACGAATCTTTTTCATTAAAATGGCTAGCCCGGGAATCGAGGCACTTTCTTGGTCAATCGTCATCGTGTCTCCTCGATTCCCGCACCCGACTGTTGCTATTCCATCACATCCTCATAAATAGGTGCGGGGGCCCATTATTTACCCTTTCCCCCGCTGCCGTCTTCTTCTTCTTCCTCACGACGCCTGCACCGCCGAAGCTCGCCGCGCCGTCCGGGACACTCCGTCGTCTCCAACATTGGCCGCTGCATCACCGTGAATACGTCCAGAGCTCTCCCGCGTTTGCCCGCATCATCAAGGTTCCATTGCTGCCCCTGGTCTAGATCCTTACTAGCTTTACAGATTTCCCCCGAGTTCATCGGGTTTTCTTCGTGTTCATCACCGCCCATCGGCGCATTCATCGTAGATTAGAGAAAGAACACTTCTTAAGGCTTTATAACGTCGCCCCAATTGCGCAGTCATCCGCTCCATAGGCATGCCATGCTCATTGTAGATCGCTAGCTCGCTGTAGCCCGTGTAGAGGCTGCCTGTTCTTCCGCTGGCTTTTTAGGTTTAGGAATATTTTTATTTTTATCTTGCCTGTAGATCTTGATTTAGTAGCTGTAGCTGTTGGAATCTGTTTCTCCAGACTTAGTACTTTTTCCAACACTCATTGGCAAACTTGACCCACCGCCGTGCTGCCGGCTCGCATGGTCATACTGTGGCCTGCTTCGGCGGCTCATAATTTTATACTGACCCGCCAAACACTGTCACCATTTTTAGAGTCAAAACTGCCTCGGCCATAATACGTTTTTAACCCGCCATATATTCATGCCCTTCTGCAGTCTTTTAAGCCGCCACCATGTCTAAAGTCCCATCTACCTGCAACTGGGTGAGGTCCGGGATAACTGAAGAATCACTCAAAGAGTTTATCACCATGGGAGTTTTGCCGGCTCAGGATGTTATCCACTGGCGGGTTCCGGGCAATGAAACCATTCCTAAGCCCGAGGATGGGGAAGTTGTTGTATTCACAGACCATCTTCTCCGCAGTTTTTCTTCGCCCGGGTCTAAATTTTTCCGAGACGTCTTACACTCATTCAACTTGCACCCTCAAGACATTGGGCCCAATTCTGTCACCAACTTGTGTCAGTTCCAGACCCTCTGCGAAGCTTATTTGCAAGAAGAGTCGTCCGTTGACCTCTTCAAAGAATATTTCTACATCAACCACCAAACAGAGATGGCAGATGGATTGAGTCTCGAGCTCGGAGGCGTCACTCTTCAAAGACGGAGGGATGTACTCTTTCCAGCCACAACTCTGCCGAGTCACCCCAAAGAATGGAACAAGACTTGGTTTTATTGCAAAGACACTTCACCAGAAGGGGAGAACCCACTGCCGGGTTACCGTCCTTACCGGCTCAGTACTGATACAGAGCTCCCAAACCGAATGTCTGCCATAGAACGTGCTCAATATGGCCCAACCTTCTCAAAAATAAGGGCCATGTTAGCCAATGGGTTAACAGGTGTTGATCTGACCCACTGCTGGGTCTCTTGGAGGATTCTGCCGTTGAGCCGCCGCGGCGCCTTAATGTACCAATATACTGGTGAGGTGTCTGATCCTCAACGCTTCAACTAGACCCCCTTGATAGACCAGGATCTCAATACCATTGTCAAGTCTTTGCTTGGAGAATCTCAAGCCGCCTGTAGCAAGACGGGGTTAAACCCTTTTTACGTGCTTAACCCGGCTCCAGATGTAAGTTTTCCCATCCTAACCTTCATCCATTCTTTCAATGTTGTACTTCATATATTTTATTAACCTTCTGCCAATGCATTTTATCATATGCAGGCCGGCTCTTCCTTCTGGAACAAAAAGTTACCCGCTTCCTTCAAGAAGAAGAGCAAAGTCCCCAAGGCGACCAAAGTTAAGGTGCCGGCTCATAAGAAGAAGCAGTCAACCGAAGAACTATTCGATCTAGATGACTCAGAGGTAGAACTTGACTCCCTTGGTCTTCTCTTTATGCAACTCATTGACAATGATTACTCACAGGAAGAAGCAGAAATGAGTCATGCTGATGTTGCAGAGGTAACCATTATCTCTTCTGACTCGGAACTTTTACCAGTAAAAAGAAAACGACGAGCCGTACGGAAGGTAAAATGTTCTCGCCCTTTTGCTCACTTGGATCCCAACTCTCTTTTGAAGAAGCAGAAAGAAGACAACAGGCGTCAGACCCGGAGCACTATCTCTGAAGATCTTTTATCCGGCTTACCAAATGATCCAGCTCCTCGGAAACGGTGCACCGAAGTACTTTCTTGCCTTGAATTTATCTCTTATGTATGCTAATCTTGTGTTGCAACTTACTTGCATTTGACAATGCTAACTTTCCAGGACTCGCCTCGTTCTTCCGGTGACTCAACCGCCTCAAAGTTGCCTCCCCTTATCATCAACCCGGGGTAAGTATTTTCATATCCCACTCCGTTTGTTAATAGTCTATCCTTGCTCATTGACGTGTAACTTCACCTTTGTTAATAGGGCTCAAGCCAAACGGAGGAAGGCAGGCGGGTTAACCGCCACTCCTGATATTCCAGAATCGGCAGATCCGAAGCCTAACACCCCTGAAACTCATATTGAGCCGTCTGAGGCTGACAAAGATGCCCATGAAAAGACTCCTCAGCATAATGAGCCGGCTGCTATGGATATTGAGGCTCCTGAGGCCCATCCTGGAACTGATCCTAAGCTGCCCAGTCCCCAGCCGACAGCTGAAGACGTGGCTTCTCATGAAGAAGTTACTGTTACCGGGGCAGCTTACAAATCTCCAGCTCCCTCTCATGCATTGTCAAAACATACTAGTGAAGACGAGGCGGCTCCTCATAAGGAAGAGAAGACTCAATTTGACCTTCCTAACTTAGAGAAACTTACAGCCGACGAGTTGCACTCTGGCTATCTGAGCCGTCTCTCTCCAAGCCGGGACATGGAGGCCAGCTTGGTTGGTGTCACGCCCAAGATGCGGTCCTATCCTTATTTTGGCACGAGGGCCTCGACAGGGATAGAAGCACATCTCGTCGTTTAGCAAGAATGGATATCATTACAAGTACATGTAAAGAAGAGATGAGTATATGGAATTGGCCTACACTCGCCACAAGCTACATCAATATCACATCAATACCACAACATATCCAAACATCATACAGAAGAGCAGGGTCCGACTACGGACGAAAACAAACGATAAAATGACATCCATCCTTGCTATCCCAGGCTGCCGCCTGCAACCCATCCTAGATCGATGAAGAAGAAGAAGAACTCCAAATCAAACAAGCATCACGCTCACATCCAACCATCGCATTACCTGTACCTGCAACTGTTGTTGTAGTAATCTGTGAGCCACGGGGACTCAGCAATCTCATTTCCAAGGGTATCAAGACTATTAAAGCTTAATGGGTGAGGTATGGTTAAGTGGTGAGGCTGCAGCAAGCACTAAGCATTATTTGAGTGGCTAACTTACGAGTACAAGAATAAAGGGGGATGATTGTCGAATAAACGGACGTGAACTAGTAATGATCTCTAAGAGATCCTGAGCACCTACTTACGTCAATCATAACCCCACCGTGTTCTCTCTCGGATAAGGACTCACGAGAAGAGACAGTCACGGTTACGCACACGGTTGGTGTATTTTAATTGAGTTTACTTCAAGTTTGCTATGACCGGGTGTTAAACAAAGTTTCCAAGTTGCCACGTAACCGCGGGCACAGCTTTCCGAAAGATTTAACCCTGCAGGGGTGCTCCAACTCATCCATCACAAACTAACCACACACAGCGGGAATAACCTCGACCATGAATCTCGTGATCTTCCTAGGCAATTCCGTTGGAAAACCGCAACCTCGAGATAGACCGAAGTATTTCGGAATTCCTCGCACAAGACGTTCGAGAAAGGTAAAACAAATCCAGCAAGGCCGCTCAGCGTATCTCGTTCTCAGGACACGACCAGATGGGTCACACTACGAGTCAAACCAAACCTCGAGTTCCCCCGTGGTGGCCCCGTAGTCTGCCCGTTTGGGACCAACACCATCAGCACTGGCCCCCCCTGTATTATGTTGAATAACGAACCTCGGGTAGCGCTAACTCCCTATGCGTCAAATTAATTATCAGTATTATTATGTTGGGCAAATGTAGTACCAAAGTTGGGCCTTGCCAGACAAGTTTTATCCTAAAACGAAAAAGTAGGGGGTCCCCATAACAACACCGAGCATGTTAGGAGCGCTCAATTATGGAACATAACACCGGTACACAAGTAACTAGGGCGGCAAGAGTGGAACAAAACACCGAGCAAAAGGCCAAGCCTTCCACCCTTACCAAGTATATATGTGCATTAAATTAAATAGCAATAATATCGTGATATAACAAAAGGAAATCCATGTTGGCACATGGAAACAATTGCACCTGCAACTATCAACGCTATAAGAAAGGCTGAGCAAGCGGTAACATAGCCAAACAATGTTTGCTGGGATGTGGAGGGGTTAGAGGCTTTTCATGGCAATTTGGGAGGCTTGACATACAAGTGGTAGGTAGCGAGACAGCGATAGAAACGAGACATCTAGCATGGCAATGATAGTAATGGTATCCAGGGAAATGATCATCTTGCCTGTGATCCTGCTTGGAAGAAGAACGAATCCATGAAGAAGACGAGCCAACGTAGTCGAACGAATCCTCACACTCCGAACGCTTGCAGAACTCTATCGAGAAGTAGCAATCCGAAAACAACAATCAACACACGAGAACACCACAACATATGCATGACATGATGCGTAAAAAAGTATGATGCATGTCCGGTTTAAATATGCAGGGCACGACAATCACAACAATCAAATACTATACATTAAGTGAAGCTCAATATGCGACGAGTTGCATATTGACGAAACTCCACATTCGAATCATTTAGTTCACTCTCGTTTAGGTACACGACAATTTTAAATGTTGTTAAACATGGCAAGAGGTGAAGCATAAGTAAACTACACATCTAGGCATATTAAATGAGGCTGGAAACAACATATAGCATTTCCGAAACGACCCCATATGTTAATTTCGAAATTGGTCCAGATCTGAACTAATCATGTTTTTATAATTATTAAACAGGGAAATAAAGTATACCATACAATGCTACACGTCATTCTAGTCGATTTACATATATAGAACGTTTGAAACGGAGCTACGGTCTAAAAGATATGACATTCGCAAGATGCATATGACATGAATGCAAAATGCATGCAAACACCCACCACAAACATGTTAAATCATAGATGCAGCAAGATATTATGAAACTACATGAAATTCTAAGAAAGTTACATATGCAACATGTTCAAAACGGAGCTACGGTTCAACCACAATCATCAATGCAAGATTTTATTTAAATCTGCCCAAAACAACAACATAGCATTTTGCACACACGAAAACAACAAGCTACAAGATTCTAAAATGCACAAACTAAGCATCGGGCAGTAGCATATAACACACACTTCATTTCATCTTCACATATTATACTCAAAAGAGTCATGGATCACATGGTACGAAGCTCACAACATGGCAACAAAATATAGCAGATTAGGACTTAGTGAAAATAACAGGTTTTGAGCTTAGCAGATTTCACGGAGGCATATTGGCAGCAGTAAAACCATATGCTACAGGTCATATATTGGCATGAAACTTCACAGCATGGTAGTAGGCATGATGCACTACACATCATTACTTTATGGCAACATCAAATTATGCTCAGATTCATGGCAACCATCAACACAACATGGCATATTGAAGAAAACAGATTCTCAGACTTGGTGAAAATTAGGCTAGTCATGAGCAGCAGTTTTTAACAGATTGACATATTGGACAGCAGGTTTAATTATGATGTTAACCCTATTCATGCAAACTATTGGCACAACACGATAAGCAACAACATGCTTAACAAAAGACTCCTTGGTGGAAAACGCAAAAGACTCCTAGATCAATAGCAAATCACATGGCAACACAGCAACAAAATAGCAGATTTCCAGACTTAGAAATATTTTGGACCCTCAAACATCAGATTTTTATAGCATGTTGGCAACAAGAAAACAACACCTAAACATGCATTCTATGACAACCAAAAATACCAGGGCCTAGCACACATGTCCAAGGACATATCTCATGTTCAAAATTATTTCATATGGTGCTTGGATTAAATCACACAAAATAGACAAAAGGGCATCATGGCAAAAATGACATGCACTCAAACTTCCTACAATGACAAAACTAAATGCACAGTTAAATTCTATGGATTTTTCTACCCCGAAAACATATATAATATGCATAGGTTCACGTAGGGAAATATATCACAATTAATTATGCAAGTTTAATGGTATAAACCCTTTTAGCAACTATAAATGCAAGTTAAATGCAAATAGTACAATGAGCCAGTTTGTCATGCATGAAAATGCGATGCCGATAATACGAACATTTTTAATATATGGTTGGATTAAATTCCGATGCATGTTAAATAATTATGCGTGATGCAAAACATGGCATTTGTGCAAAATGATGCAAACAGCGAGCTTAGGTATTTTCAACATGGATGAAAACGTCATATTATTAATCTACACATTTTTCTGAGCATCATACATATATAAAATATTTCGATCTGGTGCACGGTTAATTAGATATTAACGTTTTAAAACAATGTCGTTTCTGAAATTACTAAATGTCCTGGATAATTGATAAATCGCAGCGCCAGAAAAATACATACGGGCTGAATCTGACCGAACTGGGCCAACACTGCACATGGGCGCAAGATAGCTATACTGCGCACGGGCGAGGAATAGGGGCGGCTCACCCTGGGCCTTGTCCCGCTGGTGCGGCTGGGGAGAGAGAGGCGCGGCTGGGCCTTGGGGCTGGCTGGGCCGGCGCTGTGCAGGCGCAGCCCACGCGGGCGCTCGATCCGGCGGTCAACGCGAGCAGGCGACGGGCGCTGGGTTCGTCTCCCTCCCGTGCTCGGCACGAGCGGAGGCATGGCGGCGGCCGACAGCTTCAAGGCGGGGGAGGACCAGAACCAGCGTGGAGACGGCGGGGATGGCCGGATCCGGTACCGGAGCTTCCATTCCCGGCGACGAGGGGTCCCACCGGCACTAGGTTCGCGAGATCTGACGACGAGGAGCTCGGGTACGGCCCCTTCCATGGAGGCTTCCGGGGCGGGGCGCGATGGTCCGGCGGGGCGGCGGTTCGCCGGCGACGACCTCCGACGGTGCTCCGGCGGGCAGGTGAGGAGGTCGCCGGGGTGCGCGGCCGAAGGAGCTCTGGCTCCTGGCTCGGGCGCCATGGGAGGAAGCGGGGCGGAGGCGGTTGCTGGCTTGCGGGCGGCGGCGCTTGGGTCCGGGCGGGCCTTAGATGGGCTCGGCGGGCCCGCGCGGCTGAGGAGAGAGGAGGGAGGCGGCTGCTGGCGGCGCGGATCCCTAGGCGGCTAGGGTTTGGCTAAAAATGGCAGGGAGGGCATCTATATATAGCAGGGATGGCTAGGAGAGGGGTTTCTCCTCCGTTTTCGGACCGTTCGATCTCGATCGGACGTCTGGAAACGGAGGGGGGCTAGCAGGGCCATGTGGGCTGTGAAGAGGTGGTGTGGGCTGAAGAGAGAGGGAGGTGTGCAGCCCGACAACATATTTTAAAAACAAAACATCCGACAATACACCGATGACAGAGCCGCTCTAGGTCTAACGGTTCAGGTATCAAACGAGCTCTGATCGCGACGAAATTTGGCAAGCGGTCCACCTACAACATATTATGACCGCTTGCCAAGTTTCGACCCGACCTGAGAAAGTTTCATCCACACTTTTAAAACAACATTTTTAACGATGCCGCAGGCGCGTGCGTGTGTGGTTGGTCTCGAAACGCTCAACGGGGAGAACCGACAACTACAAACGAATGCAAGTTTTGAAAACGATGACAACGAAGTGCCGATGCAATGCGGATGATGTGAATGATGCGATGATGAATGCGACAACCGAAGGAAACGCACGACGAGAATGGAAATAAAAGGGGAATCTTCTGGAGCGTCGGTCCCAAGCTGTTACAGTTGGCATGATGAAGAAAAAATACGAGGTACTCCACTTCCCTTGCTTTTCCATATATATACTTATGTAGCCCCCAAGAGCCGGTTTACCTCTCAAAAGGTCAGTCGGGTCTTCAATCACTTGCAATCTTTCGTAGAATCACCGTGTAGCCCCCAAGGGTCGGGTCATTATGTAAGTAATGAGCCGGCACTTAATCATAGACTAAGAGCCAACTGTAGCCCCCAAGAGCCGGATCATTATATAAATAATGAGCCGACACTTAATCATAGACTAAGAGCCAACTGTAGCCCCCAAGGGCCGGATCATTATATAAATAATGACTCGGGACTTTTTATAAACCCGATCCTTAGACTTGTAGAGCAACTGTAGCCCCTAAGGGTCGGGTTATCTTCATGAAGATGATCCGGGCCTCATGTGCCGTGTAATATAAGAAAGAACTGAGACACATTAGCCCCCAAGTGTCAAGTATATTGCTTGCAATCTGCTTGGGACTTGCAATGACGCTGTCAAACTTCGAAAAAAACCGATATGAGCTGGACAGGCGGCTTAGAACTAACAATCTTGCCTTCTCATGACTTGTCCTGTGCAGGAATCTTTGAATGCCGCTGAGTCGAACGTGTCAGACCTTAAAAAGAGTCTGGCACTGCAACAAGAAAGCCGAGCAGAAACCGACGCCAAGTATCAGATCGCCTTGACTGAGCTGGATGTAATCAAGGCTGAGCTCAAAACACTCAAGAAATCTGCTGAAACGAGCCAAGCCGCCCTGACCAAGCACACAGAAGACGTAGAAAACCGGCTTAAAATGGTGACTGAAGAACTTAGCAATCTGAAAGGCCATATATACCGTATGGTTGGAGCCGTCTTTGGTAAGTGTTGTTTAACCATTAATATTCATTGCAAGAGGATTTTCAAGAATTCTTCCAGGCGGCTTATAAGATTTAACTTGCTTGCAGGTGAACGAAGTCACCAACTTTCAGATGACAGTCTGTTAAAGCTGAAGGCTTTATACTCACTTTCTAAACAGCTGTATGCCGGCTCTCTTTTTACCATCAAAGCTGTTATGACTAAGCGAGGCGTTCCAAAATTTATGAAGGGCGTGCTCGAAGTCCTTTCTACTATCCCAAAGCAGATAGAAGAGCTGAAGAGATTAGCCGCCCGTAAGGGCGCAATGGCTGCTTTGAGCCGGTCACTGGCTTATGCACATGAGCTAAACCCGGCCGAGATGATGGATGGTTTTCCTCAGCTGAAAGACGACGGCTCGGAGTTCACTCAAGAGGATTATGCCCGTTGCATGAAGGCATCCCATGTGTTGGCAAGCCGGCTGGCCAAAGAAGCTGACCTATCGTCATATCAGGCGGCTTACTCTGAGGACAGTAAGCGAGTTCGAGGGCCCACCTTTGAAGCCAAAAATCTGATTCCTCAACGTTGTAAGCACCTCCTTGCCCCTGATGTTGACCCATCTCCCATCATGCATGATGAAGCCAAATTTGAGGCCTTAACAAACTGCAACTGGGATGTGGACAACCTTGAAAGCACATTTGCTCCCTTGGTGGTTTTGGTAATTAATAACAACATATAAGTCATTGAACTAATGTTTCTACCAAGTATGTTTCAGGAAATGTTCAATGATAGGGATGGCAAAAGGAGATTGTGGAGATACCCCAAGATGCAAGGAAATAGGTTGGCCAAGCTTCAAGCAAGAGGACTCTACATTTTATATTTGTGAGAAATCACTTTGAGTCCATAGGAAAGCCAATACTATTAAAAGGGGGTAAGGTTTTGTTGGTGAACAATATGCTCATACGTGCACAAGAGATAGTCGCCAAAAACATCCACAAGCTCGCCCACCAAAGTCTGTCCTAAGCCAAACACTCAAAATCGGTGCAACCAACATTCCTATCCCGGTGCCACCGAGTTCCAAACCCTAGCCACTTCGGTGCAACCGATTCCATACCGGTGCCACCGAGTTTGGGTTGCCAACTTTCTGTTACGCAAATTCACATTTTCGGTCCCACCGAGAATGTTGGATCGGCGTCACCGAGATTGGAAATCTGACCGTTGGTCACCTTATCGGTGCAACCGAGTTTCCTATATCGGTCTCACCGAGATTCAAAAGTTGCCACCTTTTGGTCACTTTGGTACCACCGAGATTAACACATCGATGTCACCGAGTTGGTCATTTTGTGTGTAACGGTTGGATTTTTGGGGATGCCTATATATACCCCTCCACCACCACCTACTCGAAAGAGAAGCACTCAGAACTATTCCATACTTGCCCATCCAGTTTTCTGAGAGAGAACCACCTAGTCTTGTGTTGAGGTCAAGATCTTCCACTCCTACCATATGGATCTTGATTTCTAGCCTCCCCAATTTGCTTTCCACCAATCCCATCTCTTCTACCAAGCCATATCTGTGAGAGAGTGATTGTGTGTTGAGGAGTCTATCATCTTGAAGCACAAGAGCAAGGAGTTCATCGTCATTACCGAGCCTATTACCTTTTGGAGGGTGGTGCCTCCTAGATTGGTTAGGTGTCGCTTGGGAGCCTCCTACTTCGTGTTGTGGAGTGAACCAAGAAGTTTGTACGGGCAAGGAGATCGCCTACTTTGTGAAGATCTACCCATAGTGAGGCTAGTCCTTCGTGGACGGAAGCCGTTATGGAATAGTCAAGGTTGCTACTTCGTGGACCCTTATGGGTGGAGCCCTCCGTGGACTCTCGCGACCGTTACCCTCCGTGGGTTGAAGACTCCATAAACGTGGATGTACGATAGCGCCACCTATCGGAACCACGGGAAAAATCATCGTGTCTACAACTGCGTTTGATTCTCCTACCCTATCCCTTCTATACATGCGTGTTGTTATTTTCCGCTGCTATATACTCTTAGACTTGCATGTGTAGGGTGTACTTGACTTGCCATGAAATGCTAAAAACTGTCAACCCTAAAACTTGGCATAGGCAAAACTTTTATTTGGTCAAGTAGTCTAATCACCCCCCCTCTAGACATACTTTCGGTCCTACAAGTGGTATCAGAGCTTTGGTCTCCATTGCTTAGGTCTCACAACCTAGGAGAGTATGGCGTCTAGTGAGGGAAGTTATCATCGTAGAGGTCCGTACTTTGATGGTACTAATTTTGCTAGTTGGAAGCACAAAATGAAAATGCATATTCTTGGTCATAACCCCGCCGTTTGGGCTGTTGTTCGTGTTGGCTTGCAAGGTGAGTTCTTTGAGGATGGACGGGAACCGGATCGTGAAGCGACCACGGATGAGTTGAAAATGTTGCAACTCAATGCTCAAGCATGCGCCATTCTATTCAACTGCTTGTGCCCCGAAAAATTCAACAAAATCAGTCGTCTTGAGAATGCAAAAGAGATTTGGGATACTTTGGTTGATATGCACGAAGGAACCGAGTCCGTGAGAGAATCCAAGTTAGATGTTCTTCAAGGTCAGCTTGACAAGTTCAAGATGAAGGATGGTGAAGGAGTCGCAGAGATGTACTCTAGGCTAGATCTCATCACAAATGAGATTGCCGGCTTAGGAAGCGAATAAATGACAAACAAATTCATCATCAAGAAGATACTTAGAGCTTTGGATGAGAGATACGACACCGTGTGCACATTGATCCAAATGATGCCCAACTACAAAGATCTCAAGCCTACGGAAGTCATTGGAAGGATTGTTGCTCACGAGATGACACTCAAGGACAAGGAAGAGCTACATCACAAGTCTAGCGGTGCTTACAAAGCCACAAGTGATGCTCCCGCAACTTCAAACAACAACCTTGTCACCAATGAATAAATAAGTCTCATGGTCAAGAAATTCAACAAGTTCTACAAGAATAGAGGCAAAGAAAGAAGCTCCAATTCTAGATATGATGAGAAGCGTTCGTCAAGTCGTGACCGCAATTGCTACAATTGTGGGAAGCCCGGACACTACTCAAATGAGTGCACGGCTCCCTACAAAAGAAGAGAAGAGTCACCTCGAAGACGAAGCTCAAGGAATGTATCACCTCAAAGAGAGAGAAGGAGTAGAGATGATCGTTATGAACGAAGACCCTCAAGGAGAAGTAGGGATTCAGAGAAAAAGGACAAGTACACCAAGAGCTACACAAGAAGAAAACATCAAGCTCATGTTGGTGAATGGGTTTCCGGCTCCGACTCCGACGACAACTCCGAGAGAAGCTATCACTCCGACTCCGACTATAGTCAAGATGATGGTGTTGCCGGAATGGCTCTAGTGACTACCAACTCCTACGATCTATTCTACTCACCAAACGAAGGGAGTGGAAGTTGCTTCATGGCTAAAGGCCCCAAGGTATCACACCCCGAGTATCTTGATTTTGATAGTGATGAAGATGATTTGCTTTGTGATGATGACTTGTTTTGTAATAAAACTAGTGATGTTGATCAAAACGAACTTGATAATCCTCATGCTAGTCAAGATAAGTCAATTGATGATGATAAGGTGAAAATATAAGAACTAACTAAAGAACTAAACACTCTTAAGTTAGCTCATGAATCTACTCTCGAAGATCATAGAGAGCTTATGAGAACTCATGAGAAGCTACGCTTCGAGAAGCTCAACTTGGAGCAAGAGCATGAGTTTCTCAAAGCTATCAATGACGATCTCCGAAAGAAGACTTCATCTTATCTAGCCAAACGACTACTCTTGTCTACATTCATGCCTCAAGTTAAAACTAAGCAATCTAGTAACAAAGGCAAGAAAGGTTCTTCATCTAGTAGCAACAATAAAAATGCTAAACCCAATGATGTTGCTTCTAGTAGTTCTATTGATTCCACTAATGATGATTCTCTTAGCCAAGTTACACTTGAGCAAGAAAATGCTTTATTAAAAGGAATTATAGAGAAAGGTGTCTACAAGAGTCTTGCCGGATGTAAGCAATTTGAGGAAATTGTTCGCAAGCACGGAGGATACCGGAAGAATCATGGTGTTGGCTACTTCAACGCTAATGGAGTTGAATGGGAAGAAGGTCAATATCCCGAGCCCAAGTTTGTTCCTCAAAAGGAGAAGTATGAAAATACTCTTCCCAAGGGGACAAGCACTCAAGATGACCTTCCACCACAAGACCACAAGCTCAAGGGCAAGAACAAGCTTCAAGAGGACATTGACTCATATGAAAATGAATCCCTAGCTATGGTGGAGTGGGTTCCCAAGGCTACTTCAAGCTCAACTTCTACAAAGGCTACTTCAACACCAAAGATCCCCATCAACTTGATGTGGGTTCCCAAGAAGAAGAACTAGTATGTTCTTGAGGGGTGACTACGCCAATGAAATTCACTCACATTCATTATTGGCAAGAATTATTTGAATCAACATCAACTCTATGCAATAGTTCAAGGAGTCACACATTCCCTCAAAGGTAAGCAAGGGACAAGGTAATCAACAAATCAATGGACATCATAACACATGCTTTGCACTCCATGTCCATAGATATCCTTGTATTTGTCTCTTGTGTATTGGGACTAACCCATGTAGGTGAGAAGAGTAAGGAAACAACAAGGATGCTCCCAACTCTTGGTGATCTTCATCAACCTTGAGCATCCACAACTACCTCACCAACATGAAGTCTTCTTCGACAAAACCCAAGGTTAGTTTATCCCTCTTATGGGGGCATGTCACATCAAGGGGGAGCTTTACTCTAAGACTTGAGTCAAAGCATCTCTTAGTATGCAACAACATTAAATGCTTTATGTAAAAGTGGTAACCCCACTTGTGCTTAAACGATGAGTATGACCTATGATCAAGTATTCTTACTTGGCTCCTAAGTCAAATACTCATATATAGATGACTTCGTCATCGCCCAAGTGCTTGTTAGATGCTAGTATGTTTGTGCATGTTTGTCATGATTTCATTTGACATCTTATTGTGTGAGCATGTTGGTCTGCATTTATTTTCTCATTCGAGGACATCCAATTGTTGCTATTTGGCTTTTGATTTATCTTTTGCCAATTGGATGGACAAGAATGCCTAGGACCACTCTTTAGCTATCTATGCTTTCTCACCTCATATTCTATTCATGCTGCATCACAAAATTTGAACAAGTACCTTTCGATCCCTCTGTGTGTGGAGCACTCGGAGTTCTGTATCGACAAGGACTGACCATTAAAACCTCCCAAGTGCATCTCGGTGGAACCAACCCCAAAATCTCGGTCTCACCGAATGCCTAGGGTTGATCTGGTTTTCTTTCTCGGTAACACCGATTTCATATTCTCTGTTACACCGAGTTTCCCTATCAGCTGACAGTTGTGGAACTCGGTGACACCGAAAACATAAAATCGGTATCACCGATAGTGGTGGGTATATATACTGTGGACCCCGACGTTTTGAAATTCATCCTCAAAACTGTCGTGCCCCAGAACCCTAAGTTGCCGCCTCAAGACCCCTGGTCGTCGCCCTTGTCCTCCTGCGCTCCTCCGCCGCTGGGAATCGCCGCCGTCGACGAAATCTGCTCCATCGTCGCCGCTGTAGCGGATCCGCACCAAGTTAGGGTACGGATTCGACATCCTTTGCGCCTCCCCTTCTGATTCTTGCGCATTGGATTTGTTTTCTCTATAAGCCAGTTTCCACAGCTTCCTATCCACAAGAAAATTCCTATAGCCTAGCGAATGATTGATTTTCTAGGGTTTGCCTTCCGCCCGACGCAACTCGGTAGAACCGAATCAAGAAAATCGGTACCACCGATTTTCGTTTCTGTGTTGCTGAGAACTGTCTCGGTGAAACCGAATACTCCTTTTCGGTCCCACCAAAAAGGGTGCCAAGTTTCTGTTAAAGGGACAGTCAGTCTCGGTGTCACCGAAAATTTTGCTTCGGCCTTACCGATTTGTATCTGACAGAATGCAAAACTTTGGAAATCCTTTATTCAAGACTTTCAAAAACCAGCCTCATTTTGTGACGACTCATCCTATTCTACTCATCTATATTCTATTCACAGGGTCAGTATGTCAGAAGCTGAGGACAGTCAGTATGACCTAAGAGAGCAAAGTGTTGAGATGGATTCAGGCACCAGTCCTGAGCAGAGGCAGCTAGAGCCACTAGTGCTCAAGTCCCTAGATCCAGGAATGAGCAAATGGATCTTCTGATCTCATCAGTTCAGGACATGAAGAAGGACATAAAGGGGATTCTGGACAACCAGAACAGTCTTGTCAGGATCTTTGAAAACAGAATCAAGACTCTCAATGATAAGGTTGATGGACTGACGAAGACGGTGAATGAGCTCAAGAAGGAAGTTGACTCAGTGCCTCTTCCTCATTCTTCTTCTTCTTCTTCTTCTGATGATGATGATGATGATGATGATGTTGGATCACCTCTCAGGACAGGCACACAATTTCCCACTCAGGCCAGATCAGCCACTGTGCCAGCTCCAGACTTGAGGCCCTCTTCATCAGCTCCTGCTGCTGTTTCCTCAGCTCCTGCTCCGACAGTTCCAGTTCCTCCAGTTGCCACACCAACTCCATCCAGGAGATCAGCTGACATCTTCGCCGACGCGGTTCTCTCGACTCCTTCATCAACAACCGGAGGAGATCAGCCCAAGAATGATTAGATGTATGCCTTTGAACTTTTTGGTAACTTGTTGCCAAAGGGGGAGAAGTGTATATAGATCTTTAGGCTTCGAGTGAGAGAGCGTTTTGGTTGTTATTCGCTGTTTCAAAAACATTTTTGTGTCTTTTGGTTGCTTGTGATACATGGTTCTTTGTGATTGCTCATGTGCGTTATGCAACTATTTCCTATCAACTCAATGCCTATGAGATGATCATTATCTTTGCTTGATTGTGTTGTGCTATGATGCTCATTCTAATTATTCTCGCACACCACCAAGCTGTATGTGACATGGAAGAAGTGCCCCATGTACCTAATCGATTGTGCATTTGCATTCAAACGCAAATTCAAAATAATGCACAAATTTAGGGGGAGCTCTTGCTTATCACATACTTCTCAAAGCGACGATTATATTCATTGATTATATCATTTGTCGAAGCTTTGATCTATATGTTGTCATCAATTACCAAAAAGGGGGAGATTGAAAGCACATTTGCTCCCGTGGTGGTTTTGGTAATTAATAACAACATATAAGTCATTGAACTAATGTTTCTACCAAGTATATTTCAGGAAATGTTCAATGATAGGGATGGCAAAAGGAGATTGTGGAGATAACCCAAGATGCAAGGAAATAGGTTGGCCAAGCTTCAAGCAAGAGGACTCTACATTTTATATTTGTGAGAAATCACTTTGAGTCCATAGGAAAGCCAATACTATTAAAAGGGGGTAAGGTTTTGTTGGTGAACAATATGCTCATACGTGCACAAGAGATAGTCGCCAAAAACATCCACAAGCTCTCCCACCAAAGTCTGTCCTAAGCCAAACACTCAAAATCAGTGCAACCAACATTCCTATCCCGGTGCCACCGAGTTCCAAACCCTAGACAGACTCAGCCAAACCCTAGCCACTTCGGTGCAACCGATTCCATACCGGTGCCACCGAGTTTGGGTTTCCAACTTTCTGTTACGCAAATTCACATTTTCGGTCCCACCGAGAATGTTGGATCGGCGTCACTGAGATTGGAAATCTGACCGTTGGTCACCTTATCGGTGCAACCGAGTTTCCTATATCGGTCTCACCGAGATTCAAAAGTTGCCACCTTTTGGTCACTTCGGTACCACCGAGATTAACACATCGATGTCACCGAGTTGGTCATTTTGTGTGTAACGGTTGGATTTTTGGGGATGCCTATATATACCCCTCCACCACCACCTACTCGAAAGAGAAGCACTCAGAACTATTCCATACTTGCCCATCCAGTTTTCTGAGAGAGAACCACCTAGTCTTGTGTTGAGGTCAAGATCTTCCACTCCTACCATATGGATCTTGATTTCTAGCCTCCCCAATTTGCTTTCCACCAATCCCATCTCTTCTACCAAGCCATATCTGTGAGAGAGTGATTGTGTGTTGAGGAGTCTATCATCTTGAAGCACAAGAGCAAGGAGTTCATCATCATTACCGAGCCTATTACCTTTTGGAGGGTGGTGCCTCCTAGATTGGTTAGGTGTCGCTTGGGAGCCTCCTACTTCGTGTTGTGGAGTGAACCAAGAAGTTTGTACGGGCAAGGAGATCGCCTACTTCGTGAAGATCTACCCATAGTGAGGCTAGTCCTTCGTGGACGGAAGCCGTTATGGAATAGTCAAGGTTGCTACTTCGTGGACCCTTATGGGTGGAGCCCTCCGTGGACTCTCGCGACCGTTACCCTCCGTGGGTTGAAGACTCCATAAACGTGGATGTATGATAGCGCCACCTATCGGAACCACGGGAAAAATCATCGTGTCTACAACTGCGTTTGATTCTCCTACCCTATCCCTTCTATACATGCTTGTTGTTATTTTCCGCTGCTATATACTCTTAGACTTGCATGTGTAGGGTGTACTTGACTTGCCATGAAATGCTAAAAACTGTCAACCCTAAAACTTGGCATAGGCAAAACTTTTATTTGGTCAAGTAGTCTAATCACCCGCCCTCTAGACATACTTTCGGTCCTACAAACCTTCAGATCCGGGAGACCGAAGACCCGGCACAGGATGACCCGGCGCAGAGCTAAGTAAAGAGTTTGCTTCAGATGAGGTTAACCCGGTCCTGTTGACATGCCAGGTTGTATTTTACTGCAAAAACTTGAGTCCGCAGATTTTGGGCTCCTTGATAGCCTTGTAATAGCAGTAGAAAACACTTAATCGCCTGCTCTCGTGCCTTCGTGCACTTGTTAAACTTCTTTCAGTCCATACACTGGAGACTTAGCATAATTGTCTTAACATATAACCGTCTGACTGCCTTGACTCGCCCGGCGGGTTATATTGCATGAGTAATGCCAAGCTAGAGTTACCCAAAAGACTTAGAATCTTATCATGAAAAATACCTGCAAAAACAAGTAATTTACATATCTCTTGCCCTATACGCCGGCTTTAAAGGCACAGCAGGACAAGATAGTTCTTATTTTTGTGAAAAAAATTGTATTGCTTCCGAAGAAGCTAAGCATAAAAGCCTGAAAACCTCGTAAGCCGGCTCTCACGTGACATAAATCCGTCGTTTAAACCTTAGCAAGTTCAGGGTCTTTGAAAGATTGACATTGCTAAGAGTACGAACGGGCCACATAGCGGAGAGACTACAGCAGACGAGGCGAGTTTATCCTAGCTCACTGTAAGCCGGCTCTCTCGTGACAAAAGCCGCCGTTTAAACCTTGACAAGTTTATGGTCCTTGTGCGAGATTGACTATGAAAGTTCAGGGTCTCTAAGCAAGATTGACTGTCAAGAGTTCGGCGGGTCACATGGCGGAGTAGCAAGTTGCAAACAGGCAAGTTTAACTCGAACATGGCATATAAAGCCTGGCCAAGAGGGTATGAAAGCTAAACCCAGAGGGTTGGAAGTCCCCAAATGAAATGATGAAGGATCAACTCCTTTGCATGAAATTCATGGCATATAAAGCCTGGCCAAGAGGGTATGAAAGCTAAACCCAACGGGTTGGAAGCCCCCAAGTGACCTTATGAAGGATCAACTCCTTTGCACGAGACTCGGTGCAGAAAAAACGGCAGAAGCCCCTAATCATGGGGATGCCAACTTTATTATATCATAAAAGATGGTATATACAATGACAAGAATATGTACATTGATGAGAGCCGGACTGGCGGCTTAAGTATAGTATGGCCGAAGGTGAGCAATATTCCACGGCCTTTTAGTCTCTTCACCAGAAGTGCGTGACTTGTCACCCTCCCGTATATCAATGAGATAATAGGAGCCATTGTTGAGATTTCTACTGATCACAAACGGTCCTTCCCAAGGAGGTGATAACTTATGCATATCTGACTGGTCTTGAATCAACCGGAGTACTAAGTCGCCTTCTTGGAACGTCCGGGTCTTGACCCTGCGGCTATGATAGCGACGCAGGTCTTGCTGGTAAATCGCGGACCGAGCTGCTGCAAGATCCCGTTCTTCGTCTAAGGCATCCAAAGCATCCTAACGCGCCGTCTCATTATCAGCTTCCACGTAAGCCGCCACTCTGGGCGAGTCATGACGAATATCACTGGGGAGAACAGCTTCCGCGCCATAAACCATGAAGAAAGGCGTATAGCCTGTTGATCTGTTGGGGGTGGTTCTTATGCTCCAAAGAACTGAAGGTAACTCCTCCACCCAACAACCCGGCGTGCGCTCCAAAGGAACCATAAGCCGGGGTTTTATCCCTTTCAAAATTTCCTGGTTAGCACGCTCTGCTTGACCATTAGACTGTGGGTGAGCCACAGAAGATACATCGAGGCGGATATGCTCACTATCTCAAAACTCCTTCATAGCCCCCTTGAACAGGTTTGTACCATTGTCAGTGATGATACTATGAGGATAACCAAACCAAAAGATCAGCTTTTTGATGAACTGAACTGTTGTTGCTGCATCACACTTGCTGACCGGCTCAGCTTCAACCCATTTAGTAAACTTGTCAACCGCCGCCAAGAGGTGGGTCTTCTTGTCCTTAGACCTCTTAAAAGGTCCCACCATATCAAGCCCCCAGACTGCAAATGGCCAGGTGATTGGAATCATCCGTAACTCTTGAGCCGGCACATGGGCTCGTCGCCCGAATTTCTGGCACCCTCCACATTTACTAACGAGGTACTCTGCATCTTTATGAGCTGTTAACCAGTAAAAACCATGTCGAAAAGCCTTGGCCACCAAAGATTTTGACCCGGCGTGATGACCACAATCGCCGGCATGTATTTCCTGTAGAATTTCCCGACCCTCGTCAGGAGAAACACATCGCTGAAAAACGCCAGTCACGCTGCGCCTGTGTAACTCGCCATTGACAATAGTCATGGATTTGGACCGCCTTATGATCTGCCATGCCAGAGTCTCGTCTTGAGGTAACTCGCCGCAGGTCAGGTACGCCATATAAGGTAATGTCCAATCAGGGATTGAGCGGAGAGCCGCCACCAATTGTCCTTCCGGGTCAGGTATAGCCAGATCCTCCTCCGATGGTAATTTAACCGACGGGTGATGCAACACGTCCAAGAACACATTAGGCGGCACCGGCTTACGCTGAGAACCCAGTCTTGACAATGCATCAGCCGCCTCATTCCTCCACCGATCAATATGATCCACCTGAGAGCCCTTGAAGTGGCCAGCTATAACATCAACCGCCTAGAGATAAGCCGCCATGTGAGGGTCTTTAGAGTCCCATGTGCCAGAGACTTGCTGAGCCACCAGGTCTGAGTCGCCAAGACATCTGACCCGGCTCAAATTCATCTCCTTGGCCACACGGAGCCCATGAAGCAAAGCCTCATATTCAGCTGCACTGTTAGTACAAGGAAACATTAACCTCGAAACGTAACAGAACTTGTCACCTCGCGGGGAAGTTAGAACAACTCCAGCCCCCGAGCCTTCCAATTGCCTGGAACCATCAAAATGAATCGTCCAATATGTATTGTCCGGCTTCTCTTCGTGTGCTTGACACTCTGTCCAATCATTGATGAAGTCCACCAGGGCTTAAGATTTGACAGCCGTCCGGGGCACATACTTCAGATTAAGAGGTCCAAGCTCAATTGCCCACTTAGCAATCCTGCCAGTAGCTTCTCTGTTTTGAATAATATCTCCCAAAGGAGTAGAACTGACCACTGTGATCGGATGCCCAAGGAAATAATGCTTCAGCTTGCGATTGGCCATAAATATACCAAACACCAGCTTTTGCCAATGCGGATATCTCTGCTTGGACTCCGTCAAGACCTCACTGACATAGTAAACCGGCCGCTGGACTGGGTACTCCTTACCCGCCTCCTTGTGCTCCACCACAACTGCAGCACTGACAGCTCTGTTGTTAGACGCCACATATAGGAGCAAGGGCTCCTTTTCTACCGGAGCAGCCAAAACGGGCGGCTCAGCCAACTGCTTTTTGAGCGCCTCAAACGCCTCATTAGCCGCATCACTCTAGACGAAGTTATCTGCCATCTTCATCATCTGATATAGAGGAATAGCTTTCTCACCCAGGCGGCTCATGAACCGGCTTAGAGTGGCGATACGACCCGCCAAGCGCTGAACATCATTAATGCACGCCGGTTTAGACAAAGAAGTGATGGCCTTTATCTTGTCCGGGTTAGCCTCAATGCCACGCTCGGAGACCAAGAACCCCAAGAGCTTGCCTGTAGGTACACCAAATACACACTTTGCCGGGTTAAGCATCATCTTGTAAACCCGCAGATTATCAAAAGTTTCCTTCAAATCTGCCAACAGAGTCTCCTTCTTCCTTGACTTGACCACAATATCATCCACATAAGCATGAACATTGCGCCCAATTTGACCATGAAGACAGTTCTGCACACAACGCTGATAAGTCGCCTGAGCGCTCTTGAGCCCGAAAGGCATAGACTCATAGCAGAAAGCTCCAAAAGGCGTAATGAAAGACGTCTTCTCTTGGTCTTTGACTGCCATCTTGATCTGATGATAACCCGAATAAGCATCCAGGAAACATAAACTCTCACAACCCACCGTTGCATCAATGATCTGGTCGATACGGGGGAGAGCAAATGGATCAATCGGACACGCCTTGTTGAGATCGGTGTAATCCACACACATGCGCCACGTGTCGTTCTTCTTGAGTACCAACACCGGGTTAGCTAACCACTCCGGGTGAAAAACTTCGACGATAAACCCTGCAGCTAAGAGCCGGGCTACCTCTTCTCCAATAGCCTTACGCCTCTCCTCATTGAAACGACGGAGGAACTGCTTGACTGGCTTAAACTTGGGATCCACATTAAGGTGGTGCTCAGCGAATTCTCTCGGTACACCCGGCATGTCAGAAGGTTTCCATGCAAAGATGTCCCGATTCTCACGGATGAATTCGATGAGCGCGCTTTCCTATTTGGGATCCATATTGGCCCCAATAGTGAACTGCTGCGATGAGTCGCCAGGAGTGAAATCCACCAGCTTGGTATCTTCTGCCACAAACTTCAGGGGCGGCTCAGATTCCGTGTTGGGCTTCTTCAACGGGGTCATATCTGTCGGGTCAACATTCTCCTTATAAAACTTGAGCTCCGCCTCAACAGAACTTGACTCTGCGTACGCCGCATCGCCTTCCTCGCACTCAAGAGCAATCTTCCGATCACCATGCACCGTAATCGTTTCGTTTAATCCGGGCATCTTGAGCTGCAAGTAAACATAACAAGGCCTAGCCATGAACTTGGCGTAAGCCGGCCGCCCAAACAAAGCGTGGTACGGGCTCTTGATTTTGACCACCTCAAACCATAAGGTCTCCACCCTATAGTTAAACTCATCACCAAAAGCTACTTCCAGGGAAATTTTTCCGACTGGGTAAGCCGATTTTTCGGGCACCACACTGTGAAAAACTGTTGAAGATGGTTTAAGATCCTTGTCAAGCAAGTTCATCCGGCGGAACGTGTCATAATACAGGATGTTGATGCTGATGCCACCATCCATAAGCACCTTGGTGAACACGTAGCCTCTGACTTGGGGGCCACTACCAAGGCCAACTACCCCGGGTTATCCACACGCGGTGGGTGATCCTCCCTGCTCCAAGTTATGTCATACTCAGACCACTTCAAGTACTGCGGGAGAGCCGGCATGACCGCACTAACCGCCCGCTTGCGCACCTTTTGATCCCGCTTGTCAAGGCTTGTCATAAAGACATCATATTGGCCCCCATTAAGCTGCTTTGGGTTACTTTGATACCCGGACTGGTTATTTTGTTGCTGACCTCCATTGCCAGACTGTTGATTATGACCTCCATGATTTCCCTGGCCTTGATAGCCAGAACCTGAGCCGCCTACCCCAAAGCCGGACCCAGGAGAGCCGGATCCTGACCCGCCGAACGGTCGATTGCCGCCACCCTGATGCTGGTTAATGCTATAATTTCAGAACTCCCGCATGACCCAACAATCCTTCCAGGCATGAGTGGATGGTTTATCGGGAACGCTATGTTTTGGGCAGGGGGCATTCAACATCGCTTCCATATTGAAAGGCTTAGACTTGCCGAAAGGCGGTTTACCATTGCCCTTACCACGGTTGTTCCCAGCGCTAGTGTTGGTGAGGGATCACTAGAAGAGTGTCTAGAGGGGGGGTGAATAGACTACTAGCAGGAATTTAAAACCTAACCTTTTCCCAAGTTAATTGGTTGGCAGATTTTAACAGATTTAGCAAATCTAGCAAGTCTATATACCCTACACATGCATGTCAACAAATATGGCAGCGGAAAGTAAAGACATTGCACATGAAGTAAAGAGTTGAGATAAGGAGATCAAACGCAATTCGAGACGCAAGGATTTTTTTCCCGTGGTTCAGATAGGTGGTGCTATCGTACATCCACGTTTATGGAGTCTTCAACCCACGGAGGGTAACGGTCACGAGAGTCCATGGAGGGCTCCACCCATAAGGGTCCACGAAGTAGCAACCTTGACTATTCCATAACGGCTTCCGTCCACGAAGGACTAGCCTCGCTATGGGTAGATCTTCACGAAGTAGGCGATCTCCTTGCCCTTACAAACTTCTTGGTTCACTCCACAACATGAAGTAGGAGGCTCCCAAGCGACACCTAACCAATCTAGGAGGCACCACCCTCCAAAAGGTAATAGCCTCGGTAATGACGATGAACTCCTTGCTCTTGTGCTTCAAGATGATAGACTCCTCAACACATAATCACTCTGTCACAGATTTGGCTTGGTGGAAGAGATGGGATTGGTGGAAAGCAACTTGGAGAGGCTAGAAATCAAGATCCATATGGTTGGAGTGGAAGATCTTGACCTCAACACAAGAATAGGTAGTTCTCTCTCAAAAAACTGGATGGGGCAAGTATGGAATAGTTCTGAGTGCTTCTCTTTCGAGTAGGTGGTGGTGGAGGGGTATATATAGGCATCCCCAAAAATCCAACCGTTACACACAAAATGACCAACTCGGTGACACCGATGTGTTAATCTCGGTGGTACCGAAGTGACCAAAAGGTGGCAACTTTTGAATCTCGGTGAGACCGATATAGGAAACTCAGTTGCACCGATAAGGTGACCAACGGTCAGATTGACAATCTCGGTGACGCCGATCCAACAATCTCGGTTGTACCGATATTGTGAATTTGCATAACATAAAGTTGGCAACCTAAACTCGATGGCACCGGTATGGAATCGGTTGCACCGAAGTGGCTAGGGTTTGGCTGAGTCTGTCTGAGTTTTAGAATCGATGGCACCGGAATGGAAATGTTGGTTGCACCGATTTTGAATATATGGCTTTGGACAGACTTTGGTGGGAGAGCTTGTGGGTGTTTTTGGTGACTATCACTTGTGCACGTATGAGCATTTTGTTCACCAACAAAACCTTACCTCCTTTTAATAGTATTGGCTTTCCTATGGACTAAAGTGATTTCTCACAAATGTAAAATGTAGAGTCCTCTTGCTTGAAGCTTTGCCAACGTATTTCCTTGCATCTTGGGGTATCTCCACACAGTATTTTGCCAACCCTTTTTCTCCATGGACTATTATCTGAAATACACTAGATAAAAGTATTAGTCCAAGAGACAATGTATGTTGTCATAAATTATCAAAACCACCAAGGGAGCATGTTGTGCTTTCAATCTCCCCCTTTTTGGTAATTGATGACAACATACAATCATAGCTTCAAATAAAGATATGCATGGTTATAATGAAGACTTTGAGAGACACATGACTTAGACTTGCTCCCCCTAAATGTGTGCAGTCCTTTAAAGGATAGTTGCTTTGGAATGCATGGACACACATATGGATGAAGGGATATAAAAAGTCATTTATATCTTGGCTATGTGCATCAAATATATATGAATGAGGTGTATCCTTGTTCAAGACTTCGCTCTTGCAAACAATATGTGCAAGAAGCAAAAGATCATCTTGATCAAAGGTATGATGCATATACTTACCTTGAGTTCTTGAGCATTCTAGTAGTAGAAACACACTTGAGAAAACAATGTTAGAAAACACAAGAGTATTCTACCAATCAAAGGCAATAGAACTCAAAAGTACCAAGATATGGAGAACATATAGAAGATAGTGATCATTAAGATTGATATGTCTCCAAGATCATTAGAATTTTCTTCTCCTGAATATGAACATGGTAAATTATCCTCTCCCCCTGAATCTCAGCATGTAAATATTGGAATTGGATAAGATGAGAAATTTGATATTCTCACCTTGTTTATAAAGTATAAGCATTGATGTTGATTCTCCCCCTTGATCATATCTCCCCCTTTGCATAAGCATGTATCTCCCCTTTAGCATGAAGCTTTGTTTCTCTCCCCCTTTGGCATTAATTTCCAAAAAGGTCAAAAACAGGGATAGATACAGGGATCATTGATTGAGAAGGGATCCTTGAGAACAAGGGTCACTGAATGTAGAGTTCATAGAAATGAAAGCTGAGGGAATCAGGAAAAAAAATTCTCTCCCTTTGAGATGTTGTAAGACTTTGTTATTCTCCCCCTTCTTCCTTTGAGTCAGGGATCCTTGAATAAAGAAATTCTCATCCTAAGATTATCTTTTGTTATTCTCCCCCGTTTTTTTAACGGGATCATCGAAGTAACAGAAGTATTACAAGAAAGATCACTAAGAAAACACAGAATTGCAAATATGAACACAAATGAGACAGGATGCAAATCGGTGGTTCCGAGACGAACTAATTGGTGATACCGAAATCTTAAGGTGCAGCATATCTGCAAATTTGGTAGGACCGAGATGTTTGTATCGGTGGCACCGATGCAGAAACAGAATAAAGGACCAAGTTTCTGTTTTCAAGGCGTCAACAGAGAACTTTTTCAAAGGGAATGCAAAAGTCTTTACAGAAAAATATCAACTAGAGAAGATTTGAGTGGTTTCAAGAAATCTTTGCAAAATAGAAAATGAACCATCCAAAATTCTTAACTAGATGATGGGCGGTGACTAGGTCACCTATATTAGACTATATTGACATAGGAGCCAAGCAAGAATACTTGATCATAGGTCATACTCTACGTTAAGCTCAAAATGGGGTTACCATTTTTCGATTAAGCATTTTGATGTCATCATATCACTTGAGTTGCCTTAGCTCATGACTCGGAGTAAAGCCTTTTCAAGTGTATGAGTACATACCTTTGAGTGATGTTGATGACGTGGCTTGTAGGTGAACTTGTTGAGGATGCTCGAGGTTGATGAAGATCATCTTGAGTTGGGGCAATCCTTCTCGTTTGAGTACACTTGTCACCTACATAGGTTAGTCATGCAAGGAAGAGTAATAGATATATCCATTTGACATGATACCAAGAGAGATTTAGCAATGATCACATCAAGTATATGTCAAGGAAATGTTTGAGGTGTCTTCTTCCTTCCATCATCAAGAGGGGTTGTGGATACTTGGTCATGACTAGATTGCTTATGATTGGAGTTGATGGCAATCTTGTGGAATGAGAATCTTCCAAGTACCTACAAAAGATTAGGTGCAATACAAGGGAGCATAGAATTCCATGGCATAGGATAACATGTTAGAAATATCATGGAAGTATCAAGAAAGCTCATGCCCTTGCATGCAACCGAGTGAGACTAGATCAAATTTGAAGCATCAATGATGTTCAACTCACTCCTCAAATAACAAAATGTTTTCTCATCAAGTGGCTTGGTAAAGATATCGGCCAATTGCTTGTTGGTGCGAACATGCTTAAGATTAATATCTCCTTTGGCAACATGATCACGAATGAAATGATGTCTAACTTGAATATGTTTAGTTCGAGAGTGTTGCACAGGATTATAACCAATTTTAATAGCACTTTCATTGTCACAAAGTAATTGAACATTTCTAACATGGATTCCATAATCCTTAAGCGTTTGTGTCATCCATAGTAATTGCGCACAACAAGATCCAGCAGCAATATACTCAGCTTCGGCAGTAGATAGAGATACCGAGTTTTGTTTCTTGGAGGACCAAGACACAAGAGATCTACCCAAAAATTGACAAGTACCCGAAGTGGATTTTCGATCAACCTTGTCACCGGCATAGTCCGAATCAGAATAGCCAACAAGATTAAAAGAAGATCCCTTGGGATACCAAATGCCAAAGTTTGGTGTTTGTATCAAATATCTCACAATACGTTTCACGGCCAAAAGATGACACTCTTTAGGTGCAGCTTGATATCTAGCACACATGCAAACACTAAGCATAATATCGGGACGAGAGGCACATAGATATAGCAATGAACCAATCATAGATCGATAAACTTTTTGATCAACCGGTTCATCCTCCTTGGTAAGATCAACATGTCCACTAGTAGGCATGGGGGTTTTCGTACCTTTGCACTCTTGCATGTTGAACTTCTTGATCAAGTCCTTGGTATACTTAGTTTGAGAGATGAAAGTTCCTTCTTTTGATTGCTTGATTTGCAGGCCAAGAAAGAATGTCAGCTCACACATCATAGACATCTCATACTTCTCGGACATCAACCTTCCAAATCTTTCACTAAATTGAGGGTTAGTGGAACCACAGATAATATCATCCACATAGATTGGGCATACAAATAATTCACCATTAACTCTCTTAGTGAACAAGGTTGCATCAATTTTACCAATTTCAAAACCTTTTTCAATGAGAAACTTCATTAAGCATTTGTACCAAGCACGAGGGGCTTTCTTAAGACCATAAAGGGCTTTACGAAGCTTGTAAACATGATTAGGTTTCTTAGGATTCACAAAACCAGGTGGTTGCTTAACATAGACTTCTTCTTCAATCTCACCATTTAAGAAGGCACTTTTAATGTCCATTTGATAAAGCGTGATATCATGGTGATTAGCATAAGCAAGAAGAATGTGAATAGCTTCAAGTCTAGCGACGGGTGCATAGGTCTCACCGTAGTCCATACCTTCGACTTGCGTATATCCTTGGGCTACGAGGCGAGCCTTGTTGCGCACGACTTGACCGTCTTCATCTTGCTTGTTCGGAAACACCCATTTGGTTCCGATGATGTTTTGCTCATCCTTGGGCTTGTCCACGAGTGTCCACACTTCGTTCCTCTCGAAGTTGTGAAGCTCTTCATGCATCGCGTTCACCCAATCAGCATCTTCTAGAGCTTGTTCTACCTTCAAGGGCTCAATGCTAGAGATGAAAGAATAATGCTCACAAAAGTTAGCTAGGCGAGTTTTAGAGCAAGTGATTCTCCCTGTTTGTATATCACCAAAGATTTGGTTTAGGGGATGGTTCTTGGTCACTTGTGCTCGAACTCGGGTCAGCTTCCGATTGTTGGATGGTGGAGCTTCTTCTTCATCATCATCTCCTTCATCTTCGTTGTTGTTGAAGGTGTCGTTCCCTTGAGGTGGTGGTGAAGGAGGTTGTGGTGGATCTTCATGATGCACTTCCTCCTCTTCATCATCTTGTCGTGTACCGCTTGTGGATGCCTCCATGTCATGTTGTGGTTCACCTTGACGTGAAGTAGGGTCTTCCACTTGAGTTGATGAAGTACTTTCCTTCACCTCCATGGGACGAATCTTGTCGATGGGCAAATCTTGGATAGCTTCCGAAGGGTCCTTATCACCTACATCATTTGGCAATTGTTTGACTTGTGAACCATTAGATTCATCAAACTTTACGTCTACCGTCTCTTCAACTTTTCGAGTGAAGTTGTTGTAGACACGGTAAGTGTGAGAGTTTGATCCGTAACCAAGCAGGAATCCTTCATGAGATTTAGGAGCAAATTTAGTACGCCGATGCTTATCAAGAATGTAGCACTTTGAGCCGAATACCCGAAAGTATCCAACTTGGGGTTTGTTACCGGTGAGTAGCTCGTATGCCGTTTTACCGAGAATCTTGTGTAAGTAAAGTCGGTTTGTGGCATGACATGCTGTTTCCACGGCTTCTGCCCAAAAGTGTCTTGGCGTCTTGTATTCGTCAAGCATCGTTCTTGCCATCTCAATAAGCGTCCGGTTCTTCCTCTCAACAACTCCATTTTGTTGAGGCGTGTACGTAGCCGAGAACTCATGTGAGACACCATCTTCGTCAAGAAAGGTATCCACATGGGTGTTCTTGAACTCCGATCCGTTATCGCTTCGAACCTTCTTGATCTTCACTTCAACCTGATTTTGCGCTTTGCGAGCGAAGTTCTTGAAGATCTTTTGAACCTGCGACTTATCATCAAGAAAGAATACCCACGTAAATCTAGAAAAATCATCAACTATAACTAGACCATAGGAATTTCCACCGAGACTCTTGTAAGCATTGGGACCAAAAAGATCCATATGAAGTAACTCGAGTGGTCTCCTAGTAGTCATGATATTTTTAACGGGATGACTTCCACTTACTTGCTTTCCATCTTGACAAGCACTACAAAGTCTATCTTTGTCAAAGATAACATCCTTAACACCAAGTATATGATCACCTTTGATAAGCTTGTCTAAATTACGCATGCCAACATGTCCTAATCTTCTATGCCAAAGCCAACCCTTAGAAGATTTAGCAATTAAGCAAGTGCGAGGTTTGGATCTCTTAGTGAAGTCAACAATGTATAGATCACCTCTACAGAAATCGGTAAAGACCATTTTATGATTATCTTGACGAAACACTTGGCAATCTACTTTCGTGAATAGCACATTAAAACCAAAGTCGGCAAGTCTAGATATGGAAAGAAGATTGTAGCCAAGAGATTCAACAAGCATAACATTTTGGATAGAGCTATCATGGGATATGGCCACCTTACCAAGACCAAGTACCTTACCCTTGGAGTTGTCTCCAAACGTTACGTACCTTCGCGGTCCATGGTTTGGTGTGATCTCTTCAAACATCTCTCTATCTCCGGTCATATGATCGGTACATCCGCTATCGAGAATCCATTCTTTTCCTCCGGACATGTAATCCTTGAAGTTTGCCATGAGACTTAGATTCTTCATGATCTTCTCATACTCGATGTCGAACAGCTCATCTTCATCATAGTAGCCATGTTCCACATTGTCATCATCAAGTGGGAAATCCTCGTCATAAAGAACAAGAGATTCGTTAGGATTGTGATCATGACAATGTTCAAGTTTATGAATGCGAAGGGCCTCTATAATAATATTGTTGATAGTAGTGACATCTCCTTTAGCACGCATGAGGTCTCTAAGCTCAAATAGACAATCATCAAACTTAGGATCACTAGGCGTCATTTTGTGGAAGGCAATAGTTTTATGAAGAATTTCATCAAGATTACTCAATGAATAATTTGGATATCGTTTCTCCAAATCATTCCACAAAGTGTAAGCACAAGCAAAATTCTTCATTTGATTAAGCACATTTCTAGGTAAAGCTCTAACAATAAGATTGACAGTTCTAAGATTGCATAGCATATCAATTTCCTCTTCGTGTGTGGGATGCAACGGGTCAATGGGAGGTACATAGGGGCTCTTGACATACTTGCTCAATTGAAATTCATTAAACAGCTCAAGCATCAAGGTTTTCCATTGACTATAGTACTCTCCATCAAGGATAGGCACTCTACAACTCAAACTCCCTATACTAGACACATCCATCTTCCTCCTCGGTGATTAAACCGAAGCAATGGAGACCAAAGCTCTGATACCAATTGAGGGATCACTAGAAGAGTGTCTAGAGGGGGGGTGAATAGACTACTAGCAGGAATTTAAAACCTAACCTTTTCCCAAGTTAATTGGTTGGCAGATTTTAATAGATTTAGCAAATCTAGCAAGTCTATATACCCTACACATGCATGTCAACAAATATGGCAGCGGAAAGTAAAGACATTGCACATGAAGTAAAGAGTTGAGATAAGGAGATCAAACGCAATTGGAGACGCAAGGAATGTTCCCGTGGTTCCGATAGGTGGTGCTATCGTACATCCACATTTATGGAGTCTTCAACCCACGGAGGGTAACGGTCTCGAGAGTCCACGGAGGGCTCCACCCATAAGGGTCCACGAAGTACCAACCTTGACTATTCCATAACGGCTTCCGTCCATGAAGGACTAGCCTCGCTATGGGTAGATCTTCACGAAGTAGGCGATCTCCTTGCCCTTACAAACTTCTTGGTTCACTCCACAACACGAAGTAGGAGGCTCCCAAGTGACACCTAACCAATCTAGGAGGCACCACCCTCCAAAAGGTAATAAGCTCGGTAATGACGATGAACTCCTTGCTCTTGTGCTTCAAGATGATAGACTCCTCAATACACAATCACTCTCTCACAGATTTGGCTTGGTGGAAGAGATGGGATTGGTGGAAAGCAACTTGGGGAGGCTAGAAATCAAGATCCATATTGTTGGGGATATAACCCCGTGGTAAGACCCGCCCAGGAGGGGTCGGATCATACCTGGCGGCTCATAGCCCAAGACCCATAAGGTGGGCCGGAAGATGAAGGCCAGGCCGCGTGGCGGCTTACCAGATGGGCTAAGGTGGAGGCCCGGAGACAGAAGGTGGTATGAAGACCCGGGCGGTTTAGCCGCCCGGAGACGGCTTGCCCAAGACGGCAAGGCGGCTTGGAGACAGGATTCATTACGATGTATGAGTCGGTTTAGGACTCGTGTAACCCAGGGCCTTGACCTCTTATATAAAGGCGAGACCCTGGGGCGGCTTAGAGAAGAAACCAAGAAGTCAAGAACTAGGTCAAGCGAAACCGCTCCCTTGTAATCGATACTCCAATCAATACAACACAAGAAGGACGTAGGCTTTTACCTCTTATTGAGGGGCCGAACCTGGGTAAACTCGTGTCCTTCGTCTCGATCAACCCCTTTGAGTCCACCCCTTTGGCGATGGCCTCGAACCTAAGTCTTCGGACATCTACCGTGACAAACCCACGACAGTTGGCGCCCACCGTGGGGCGCGCGCTCGGTGGTGTTGAGTTCTCAAAGGGTTCTCTCCCAGAGATCGAGGGGTACGCTGTTGGCAGGATGACCAAGAGTCGCCGCGGCCGGCTCTACATCGACGACGCCGGCTGGGGCCCCGAGGTTGACTCCATTGAGTATGGTTTCCGGGTCCCCTTCGGTGGAATTCACGTCTTCATCGGCAAGATCGGCGGACCTAAACCCGGGCCGGACACCTGCACCAACATCATCGAGCCGGCCCGGCGCAAGCAACCCGCCCGACGCGTGCAACCCGCCCGTGCTAACCCGGGTAGGAAGCATGTCTTCGTCGGCTTCACTCAGGGCATGGATCTCGAAGGATCTATGTCGCGGGAGGAAACTCTCATCTGCTCCGAGGATGGGTCTTCGAGCGGAGAGACGGAATCAATCTATCAACTTCACAATGGTGGGCTCGGGGGCTACATCGAGCCTTACCCCGAGTCAGAGTATCATGAGCCAAAGGAGTATGAGCCGCCGAACCGCGCTGCCGTCTTCATGGCGGGTTCAGCAGCGGCTCCTGGAAGCTCAGCCGCCGGTGTGACTGGGACTGGGGCTGGCAGGCCGCCGGCTCAGGTTCTTCTGGATCTGATGAATGAGCTTACAACCCTGATGGCAACTGAGGTCACACCTAAAAACCAAGCGGCCCGTAACACGGAGATCGCAAGGTTGAAGAACCAGATGACCGAGGTCCAACAGGAAATCAATGCGCTGAAGGCTCAGATGGATGCTGAGGCGGAACGCCTTAGGGCAGATGCTTTTCGTCTTGAGATAGAGCAGCAGTCAGCAGCGGCGGTTCAGCGGATGAGGCATCAATCCCGCTTGCCGGATCAGTATGAAGCCAGGAATCTTTTCAACACGCCAGGGACGGGACAGAACGTGCCTTTGACCGTAACCCGGACGGCGGAAGGTCTTGGAAGCCGGGCGGCGGTTCAGCATCAGCAGCCTAACCCGCCCCGGCGGAATCAGACCCCACCAGCCTTTTTCCCAATGCCGGCGGGCCATTATTCTAACCCGGCGAAGAACTTGGTGGCGGCGGCTACCAGGCTTGATACAATTCCCATCCCCGATGAGGCGCCTTTTGCAGAGGAGGTGCGGAATGCTATTGGATATCTGCGGACGGCGGTGGCCCAGCAGGAGAAGTATACTTACAGCCTGAGCCGCGTGCATTCAACTCCCATCCCCAGCCGCGAGTCGATCGGGCGGCTCTGGATGCTCAGGCGCTGGTGGACCGGGCGAGAGCACAGCGAGAGGCGGCGGCTCTGGCAGCGGCGGCGGCTTATCAAGAACCCGCAGTTGCACCTTCTGTCTCAGTTGGAGCGGGGTTAACTTCCAGGGCTGTGGGAGTGCCATGTTTAACGCCGGCTTTGCGGAATGAGCGTCTGCCGAAGGATTTCAAGGGCCCCCGCAAGGTGCCTGTTGGGGATATAACCCCGTAGTAAGACCCGCCCAGGAGGGGCCGGGTTGTACCTGGCGGCTCATAGCCCAAGACCTGTGAGGTGGGCCGGAAGATGAAGACCAGGCCGCGTGGCGACTTACCCAATGGGCTAAGGCGGAGTCCCAAGAGACGGAAGATGGTAAGAAGACCAGGGCGGTTAAGCTGCCCGGAGACGGCTTGCCCAAGGCGGCAAGGCAACTTAGAGACAGAATAGACTACGTTGTGTAAAACGGTTTACGACGTGTAACCCAGGGCCTTGACCTCCTATATAAAGGCGAGTCCCTGGGGCGGCTTAGACAAGAAACCAAGCTATCGAGAACTAGGTCAAGCAATCCGCTCCCTTGTAATCGATACTCCAGTTAATACAGCACAAGCAGGACGTAGGCTTTTACCTCGACTTGAGGGGCCGAACCTGGGTAAACTTGTGTCCTTCGTCCCGATCAACCCCTTTGGGTCCACTACCATGGCGTTGGCCTCGAACCTAAGTCTTCGGACATCTGCCGTGTTAAAACCACGACTGTTGGCGCCGACCGTGGGGATAGCGCTCGGTGGTGTTGAGTTCTCAAAGGGCTCTCTCCCAGGGATCGAGGGATACACGGTTGGCAGGATGACCAATAGTCGCCGCGGCCGGCTCTACATCGACGACGCCGGCTGGGGCCTCGAGGCTGACTCCATTGAGTACGGTTTCCGGGTCCCCTTCGGCAGGATTCACGTCTTCATCGGCAAGATCGGCGGATCTGAACCCGAGCCGGACACCTGCACCGACATCGTCGAGCCAGCTCGGCGCAAGCAACCCGCCCGACGCGTGCAACCCGCCCGTGCTAAACCGGGCAGGAAGCATGTCTTCGTCGGCTTCACTCAGGGCATGGATCTCGAGGGATCTATGTCGCAGGAGGAAACTCTCATCTGCTCCGAGGATGGATCTTCGAGCGGAGAGACGGAATCAATCTACCAGCTCCACGATGGCGGGCTCGGGGGCTACATCGAGCCTTACCCCGAGTCGGAGTTCCCTGAGCCGGAGGAGTATGAGCCGCCGAACCGCGCTGCCGTCTTCATGGCAGGTACAGCGGCGGCTCATGGCAGCTCAGCCGCCGAGGCAACCGGATCTGGAGCCGGCAGGCCACCGGCTCAGGTTCTTCTGGATCTAATGGGTGAGCTTACAACCCTGATGGCGACTGAGGTCACGGCCGAAAACCAAGCGGCCCATAATACGGAGATCGTGAGGTTGAAGAACCAGATGACTGAGGTCCAGCAGGAGATTAATGAATTGAAGGCTCAGATGGATGCTGAGGCGGAGCGCCTTAGGGCGGATGCTTTCCGTCTTGAGCTGGAACAGCAATCAGCAGCGGCGGTTCAGCGGATGAGGCACCAATCCCGCTTGCCGGATCAGTATGAAGCAAGGAACCTTTTCAACACGCCAGGGACGGGACAGAACGTGCCTTTGGCCGTAACCCGGACGGCGGAAGTGCCTGGAAGCCGGGCGGTGGTTCAGCATCAGCAGATTAACCCGCCCCGGCGGAACCAGGCTACGCCGACCTCTTTCCCTACACCGCCAGGTCATTATTCTAACCCGGCGGAGAACATGGTGGTGGCGGCAACCCGGCTTGCTGCTATCCCCATCCCCGACGAGTCACCTTTTGCGGAAGAGGTGCGGAACGCTGTTGGATACATGCGGACGGCGGTGGCTCAGCAGGAGAAGTATACTTACAGCCGGAGTCACGTGCACTCAACCCCCAATCCCAGTCGCAGCTATAGTCGGCGTTATGAGTCGCCGGCGGTTTCTAGCAGTGAACGACATCGGAACCCGCCGCGAGCCGACCGGGCGGCTCTGGATGCTCAGGCACTGGTTGATCGGGCGAGAGCACAGCGAGAGGCGGCGGCTCTGGCAGCAGCGGCGGCTTATCAAGAACCCACAGTAGCACCCTCTGTCTCAGCCGGAGCAGGGTTAACTTCCAGGGCTGTGGGGGTACCGTCTTTAACACCGGATTTGCGGAATGAGCGCCTGCCGAAGGATTTCAAGGGCCCTCGCAAGGTGCCCAACTATACAGCTGACTTACCTCCGGAAGCTTGGATTGAAAGCTATGAGCTGGCCATGGAGATGTTGGATGTTAGTGATGCAGTATGTGCCAAGTACTTCATCATGATGCTGGAAGGGCCGGCTCGCACATGGTTGAAGGGGTTGCCACCCAACACCATTACTTCCTGGGCCGAGGTGAAGGCGAAATTTATCAAAAATTTCAAAGGGACGTGCAAGAAGCCCATGACGATCGTGGATTTGGATCATTGTGTGCAGCAGGCGGATGAGTCGGCTCATCATTGGGTTCGGCGGGTCTCAACCATCATCCACTCTTCAGAACAGATCACGGCGGCTCAAGCGGTTTTGATTCTGGAGAAGAATTGTCACTTTACACCTTTAAAGCAGAAGCTTGGCCGGCTCAAGCACTCGTGTCAAGACATGGGGGAGCTCATGGCGGCTCTCACCAAATATGCAGACTCTGACAACACGAAAGACCCGGGCTCTGATGATGGAAAATCAGGTCAGGGGAAGAAGAGTAACAACGGAAAGGGTCAGCAGCAGAACGCGGCTGGAAATGGCAATCCTGGCAAGCGGAAACACCCGGACGGCGGGTCAGAGTTGGTGGCGAACACCAGCACCGGAAACAACCGTGCTAAAGGCAACGGGAACTTCAGGCAGCACTTTAAAAAGGGTAAAGCTCCTTTCAACTTGGAAGCGATGCTCAATAAACCTTGTCCAGAACATAGTCAGCCTGATAAGCCGGCAGGCCATACATGGAGGAATTGCAGCATTATGCGGCAGTTTCGAGATTACAGCCTTCAACAACATCATAATAACGGCAATGGTCCGTCCGGCGGCTCAGGGCCAGGCGGGTCAGGAGCCGGCTTTGGTCCCGGCGGTTCAGGGTCTGGTTACCAGGGTCAAGGCAATCAAGGAGGTCATCATCAATAGTCTGGCGGTAGCGGCTAGCAGCAGCATAATCAGTCGGGTTTCCAAAGCAACCCGAAGCAGCTTAGCGGGGGTCAGTATCATGTTTTCACAACCAGCCTTGACAAGCGAGACCAAAAGGTGCGCAAGCGAGCGGTTAATGCGGTCATGCCGGCTCTCCCGCAGTATTTGAAGTGGTCTGAGTATGACATCACTTGGAGCAGGGCGGATCACCCGCCGCGGGTTGACAACCCGGGGCAACTAGCTTTGGTGGTTGCCCCCCAAGTGGGTGGATACGTGTTCACGAAGGTGCTTATGGATGGTGGCAGCAGCATCAACATCCTGTATTACGACACTTTCAGCCGGATGGGTTTGCTTGACAAGGATCTTAAGCCGTCTTCCACAGTGTTTCATGGTGTGGTGCCTGGCAAGTCGGCTTATCCGGTGGGCAAGATTTCTTTGGAGGTAGCTTTTGGTGATGAATACAACTACAGGGTGGAGTCCTTGTGGTTTGAGGTGGTCAAAATTAAAAGTCCATATCATGCTTTATTCGGACGGCCGGCTTATGCCAAGTTCATGGCTAGGCCTTGTTATGTCTACTTACAGCTCAAGATGCCCAGGTTAAGAGGAACGATTACCGTGCATGGTGATCGGAAGACGGCTCTTGAATGTGAGGAAGGTGATGCAGCTTATGCAGAGTCAAGTTGTGCAGAGGCAGATCTCAAGTTTTACAAAGAGAATGTCGACCCGGAGGATATGACTCCGTTGAAGAAGCCTACTACAGAATCAGAGCCGCCGCTCAAGTTTGCGGCGGATGATACCAAGCAGGTGGATTTCACCGAGGGCGACTCATCTCAGCAGTTCACTATCGGGGCTAACATGGACCCCGCATAGGAAAGCGCGCTCATCAAATTCATCCGTGAGAATCGGGACATCTTTGCATGGAAGCCGTCTGACATGCCGGGTGTACCGAGAGAATTTGCTGAGCACCATCTTAATGTGGATCCTAAGTTCAAGCCGATCAAGCAATTCCTTCGTCGTTTCAATGAAGAGCGGCGCAAGGCTATTGGAGAAGAGGTGGCCCGGCTCTTAGCGGCAGGGTTCATCGTGGAGGTCTTTCACCCGGAGTTGTTAGCTAACCCGATGCTAGTGCTTAAGAAGAACGACACTTGGCGTATGTGCGTGGATTACACGGATCTTAACAAAGCCTGTCCAGTTGACCCATTTGCTCTCCCCCGGATTGACCAGATCATTGATGCAACGGCGGGTTGCGAGAGTTTATGCTTCTTGGACGCCTATTCAGGTTATCACCAGATCAAGATGGCAGTCAAAGACCAAGAGAAGACGGCTTTCATCATGCCTTTTGGTGCTTTCTGCTACGTGTCTATGCCTTTTGGGCTCAAGAGTGCCCAGGCGACTTATCAGCGTTGTGTGCAGAACTGTCTTCACAGTCAAATTGGGCACAATGTTCATGCTTATGTGGATGATATTGTGGTCAAGTCAAGGAAGAAGGAAACTTTGCTGGACGACCTGAAGGAAACTTTCGATAACTTACGGGTTTACAAGATGATGCTTAACCCGGCCAAATGTGTTTTTGGAGTTCCTGCAGGCAAGCTTTTGGGATTTCTGGTCTCTGAGCATGGAATTGAAGCTAACCCGGACAAGATAAAAGCGATTACTTCTTTGTCTGAGCCGGCTTGCATAAACGACGTCCAGCGCCTGGCAGGTCGGATCGCTGCGTTAAGCCGATTCATAATCCGCCTAGGCGAGAAGGCAATCCCTTTATATCAGATGATGAGGAAAACAGAAGATTTCGTCTGGAGCAAGGCGGCGGGTGAGGCGTTTGAGGCGCTCAAAAGGCAACTGACTGAGCCGCCAGTCTTGGCTGCTCCAGCTGAGAAGGAACCCTTACTCCTTTATGTGGTGGCTAACAACAGGGCAGTCAGGGCTGCGGTTGTTGTGGAGCGCAAGGAGGCAGGGAAGGAGTATCCGGTTCAAAGGCCGGTTTACTACGTCAGCGAAGTTTTGATTGAGTCCAAGCAGCGGTACCCGCATTGGCAGAAACTGATCTATGGGGTGTTCATGGCGAATCGAAAGCTGAAGCACTATTTCCTGGGACACCCGATCACAGTGGTTAGCTCTGCCCCGCTGGGAGACATAATTCAGAATAGAGAAGCCACTGGCCGGTTGCTAAGTGGGCATTGGAGCTTCGACCTCTTAATCTGAAGTATGTGCCTCGCACGGCTGTCAAGTCTCAAGCCTTGGTAGACTTTATAAATGACTGGACGGAGTGTCAGTCGCCAGAGGAGAAGCCGGACAACACTTACTGGACAATTCACTTCGACGGGTCTAGACAGTTGGAAGGCTCGGGGGCTGGAGTTGTCTTAACTTCCCCTAAAGGTGATAAGTTCTGTTATGTGCTGAGGCTGATGTTTCCTTGTACTAACAATGCAGCTGAGTACGAGGCTTTCCTTCAAGGCCTCCGGGTGGCTAAGGAGATGAACCTAAGCCGGGTTAGATGCCTCGGCGACTCAGACCTCGTGGCTCAACAAGTTTCAGGCACATGGGACTCCAAAGACCCACGGATGGCGGCTTATCGTCAGGCGGTTGATATCATTGCAGGCCACTTCAAGGGTTACCAGGTGGATCATGTTGATCGTCGCAAGAACGAGGCAGCTGATGCATTGTCGAGGCTTGGCTCTCAGCGTAAGCCGGTGCCGCCTAATGTGTTCCTGGATGTGTTGTATCACCCGTTAGTTAAGCTACCTTCGGAGGAGGATCTGGCTATACCTGACCCGGAGGGGCAGTTGGTGGCGGCTCTACATGCTATTCCTGACTGGACGTTACCTTACATGGCGTATCTAACTCGCGGCGAGTTACCGGAGGACGAGACCTTGGCAAGGCAAATCATTAGACGATCTAAGTCAATGACGATAATCAATGGCGAGTTACACAGGCGCAGTGTTACCGGCATTTTCCAACGTTGTGTTTCACCTGAGGAAGGCAAGGAAATTCTGAATGAAATCCACGCCGGAGATTGTGGTCATCATGCCGGCTCAAAATCTCTGGTGGCCAAGGCTTTTCGACATGGTTTCTTCTGGCTGACGGCTCATAAGGACGCAGAAAGCTTGGTTCTCAAGTGTGATGGCTGTCAGAAGTTTGGGCGACGTGCTCACGTACCGGCTCAGGAATTGCGCATGATCCCAATTACCTGGCCGTTCGCGGTTTGGGGGCTTGATATGGTTGGGCCCTTCAAAAGATCTAAAGATAAGAAGACCCACCTTTTGGTGGCGGTGGATAAGTTTACCAAGTGGGTAGAGGCTGAGCCGGTCAGCAAGTGTGACGCGGCTACGGCGGTTCAATTTGTCAAAAAATTGATCTACCGCTTTGGTTACCCCCACAGTATCATCACAGATAATGGCACAAACCTATCCAAGGGGGCTATGCAAGCATTCTGTGAAAGTGAACACATCCGGCTTGACGTCTCGGCTGTGGCTCATCCACAGTCCAACGGTCAAGCGGAGCGTGCTAACCAGGAGATCCTGAGAGGTATCAAGCCCCGGCTTATGGTTCCTCTCCAGAAAAAGCCGGATTGTTGGGTTGAGGAGTTACCGTCAGTTCTATGGAGCATCAATACAACTCCCAACAGATCAACAGGCTATACGCCTTTCTTCATGGTTTACGGCGCAGAGGCCGTGTTACCAAGTGACATACGTCATGACTCGCTGCGGGTGGCAGCTTACGTTGAGGCGGATAATGAGACGGCGCGTCAGGACGCGTTAGATGCTTTGGTTGAAGAGCGTGATCTGGCGGCAGCTCGATCGGCGATTTATCAACAAGACCTACGTCGCTATCACAGCCGCAGGGTTAAGACCCGGACGTTTCAAGAAGGCGACTTAGTGTTGCGCCTGATTCAAGATCAGACGGACGCACACAAGTTGTCTCCTCCATGGGAAGGGCCTTTTGTGGTTAGCAGAAACCTCAACAATGGGTCATACTATCTCATCGACGTACGGGACGAGTCACGTACTTCTGGGCAGGAGACCTACCGGCCGTGGAACATTGCTCATCTGCGGCCTTACTATACTTAGAGTCATTGACTCTCCCCATTGTATATCATCATTGTATATATCACATATATATATATAATAAAGTTGGCATCCCTGCAAGCCGGGGCCTCTGCCGTTTTACGCATCTCACATTGTTCAAAGATGGATACAACCATACGATCATTTGGGGGCTTTCAACCTGCCGGGTTAAGCTTCAACCCTCTTGATCAGGCTCTTCAGCCGGAATTACAAGGTCACTTGGGGGCTTCTCACCCGCCGGGTTAAGCTTCACCCTCTTGATCAGGCTCTTCAGCCAAGATAGCACCATCAACCGGCGGCTTACAACACGGCGGCTTACAAGTTGGTGGGTCAGTTAGTATCATTGACAAGGTCGATCGGGGGCTTTCAACCCGCCGGGTTAAGCTTCAACCCTTTTGATCAGGCTTCTCAGCCACTGTAAGGCGGGTCGCGGACCCAAACGTCGGCTCTGTCAACAAAGATCACTAGGGGTAAAGCGAGTTATGAACTCACCTCCTTTTGTGATCTGCAAAGCCGGGTTATGCCTGCCTGTAAGTAGCTGCCGCTTTGTCAGGGGTGCAGCGAGTTCTAAAACTCACCCTGTCGTGGTTTTAACACGGCAGATGTCCGAAGACTTAGGTTCGAGGCCATCGCCATAGCAGTGGACTCAAAGGGGTTGATCGGGACGAAGGACACGAGTTTACCCAGGTTCGGCCCCTCAAGTCGAGGTAAAAGCCTACGTCCTGCTTGTGTTGTATTAACTGGAGTATCGATTACAAGGGAGCGGATTGCTTGACCTAGTTCTCGATACCTTGGTTTCTTGTCTAAGCCGCCCCGGGGTCTAGCCTTTATATAGGAGGTCAAGGCCCCGGGTTACACGAGTCCCAAACCGACTCACACAACGTGTCCTACTCTGTCTCTAAGCCGCCATACCATCTTGGGTAAGCCGCCACCGGGCGGCTTGGCCACCCGGGTCATCATGCTATCTTCCGTCTCTGGGCCTCCGTCTTTGGCCCGTCCGGTAAGCCGCCACACAGCCTGGCCTTGATCTTTCGGCCCACCTTACAGGTCTTGGGCTTACGAGCCGCCTGGTGTGACCCGGCCCCGCCTGGGCGGGTCTTACCACGGGGTTATATCCCCAACATTAGGCCCCAGGTTGATTTGAGCCAGCTCATGTCAATCTTCAACTTACTTGGCGGTGAGTCTTCATATTCCTGTCATCCGGAAAGACAATTTGTAACCCGCCATGACGTCATCCCGAGTATTTGAAAAAGATTCCATGACGTCTGTAACGGATCTTTCTCATTGAAGGGTCATACCGAAAATCGAGGCGCCACGTTCTGTCAATCTTTACTGTGCCTCCCCCATTTTCGCGCGCACTGTTTGCCCTTCCACCTTATAAATAGGACACGTGTGCCCCCTCTCTCTTTCTCCGCTTCCTTCCCTGTCGCTGTCGTCCTCCTCCTTCGAACGCCCGCACCGCTGGAGCTCCGCCGCCCGCAACTGAACCTCACTGTTGCCCTCATCGCCGGCCGCCGCATCAACTCGAACCGGACCAGAATCTCGCTGGCGGCTTCCGCACCCAGAAGGTATCTTCCTCCATCCTTGCTTGAATCTGCATCTCCCCCATTAGGGTTTCTCGAGTTCATCGGAGTTCTTGAGAGTTCACCGCTGTTCTTCAGCAGTCACCGAGGCATCGAGCACCACCCTATGCCCCGTAACATTGCCCATTTGTTGCGGCTATTCCTCTGAGGTCAATGCCCCATTCGTTTTAGGTCCATATAGCACTCATTGTTGTGGATAGATTGATCTGTTCTTCCACTGTTATTTCTAGGTCATGCATATTTTCATTTTTCTTCGCCTGTAGATCTTGCAATGAAGAGATGATATGCAAAATCTGTTTCTGCACTTAGCCGTTTTCTTTCCAATACTACTTTGTCCTCGTAACTCGCCATTGCCTTGGCGGCTCTCCGCCAATTACCTTGGCGGCTTAACTCTTTCACTGTTACGCTGGCCATAGCTGCTTTACCCAGCAAGTGTTCTTCTAACTCGCCATACCTTCTATCTTTGTAGAATAACCCGCCGTCATGTCAAGGACTCCATCATCCTGTGACTGGGTTAGCTCTGGAGTCACTGAAGAGCTCCTTCTTGACTTTGTTGAGTCCGGCATGCTGCCGGGTAAAGATGAAATACACTGGCGGGTCCCAGGACCGGAGAAGAGGCCTGAACCCAAGGAGGGGGAAATTGTCATATTCACTGATCATATCCTTCGCGGGTTCTACCCTCCCGGGTCAAAGTTCTTTCGAGACGTCCTTCACTTCTTCAAGATCCACCCCCAAGACATAGGCCCAAATTCAGTTACCAACATTTGCCAGTTCCAAGTTTTAAGTGAAGTCTATCTGCAAGAAGAGCCGTCTGTTGACCTCTTCCACGACTACCACTATGCAAACCGCCAAACTGAAGTGGCGGCTGGACCCAGCTTGGAGCTTGGTGGTATTACCATCCAGAGACGGAGAGACCTGCCATACCCTTCAGCTACCTTGCCAAGTCATCCCAACGACTGGAATAAAACTTGGTTTTATTGTAAGGATACCTCTCCTGAAGGCGAAAATCCCCTGCCGGGTTATCGTCCAACCTGGCTCTGCTTTACCAATGATAACCCCCTCCCAGCACGGATGACAGCCGCCGAACGAGCAAAGTATGCCCCGGCTTACACCAAAGTCAAGGCTTTACTGGCAAACGGCCTGACAGGTATTGACCTAACCCGTTGCTGGGTAAGCTGGAAGATCATGCCACTGAGCCGGCGTGACCGGCTCATGTGCGAATACACGGGTGAACCCAATGACCCTCTTTGTTTCAAGAACACTCCCTTGACTGACGAAGATATCAACACTGGCGTCAAGGGACTCCTTGGTGAAAGTCAGGAGGCTTGCAACAAGGTTGGGCTAAAGCCCTTCTACGCCAAGAATCCGGCTCCAGACGTAAGTCTCTTTTCCTTCAATTGATCACATTTGTTTTGCACCTTCTAACCTTTGCCGGCGGTTTATGTATAGGCCAACTCCCCGTTCTGGAAAAAGAAGTTTAATCCGCCAGTGAGGAAGCCAAAAGTGAAAGCTCCTGCTAAGAAGAAGAAGAAAGCCGCCACTCCAGAGCCGCCTGAAACTGATGACTCGGAGGTAGAACTTGACTCCCTTGGCCGTCTCTTTATGCAACTTATTGACAATAATTACTCACAGGACGAAACGGAGGCAAGCCACGCAAACGCTCCTGAGGTAATTGACATTTCTGACTCAGAGATCTTTCCACAAGACAGAGTACGGCGGGTCGTCCGGAAAGTTCCCTTCTCTCATCCTCTTGCTCACTTAGATCCCAATTTCCTTTTGAAAAAGCAACAGCACACCTCCCGACGTCAGACCCGGAGCGCCGGCTCTGAAGATCTCGTGGCCGGGTTACCACATGCCCCGGCTCAACGAAAACGGCCAGCTGAGGTATCCTTTAACTGAAACATAGCTTTCATCAACCTTGCATTGTAACCTTACTTTGTCTTATATTGTTTTGGCTACCTTCAGGATTCTCCACCTTCATCTGGCGACTCAACCGCGTCAAAGCTGCCTCCAATGAAGATCAACCCGGAGTGCGTACATTTACATTGCACTGAATGTTTTCAATGTCCTTGACATATATAACCATCATCTGCGCCTTCCAGGGCCCAAGCAAAACGAAGGAAGACTGGCGGGTCTACTGCCGCCCCTACTGCCAAAGAGCCAGTGTTTGCTAAACCGGCCTCTCCTTCACCAGCTGCAGACACTATGAAAGATACTGACCAGCCATCTGAGCCGGCGGGTCATGACACGACCGCTGAAAGCCCAGCAAGGGATGATCCTAAGCCGCCCAGCCCTTCAATGGCTATTGAAGATACAGTTTTTCCAGATGTTGCTATAACTGGGACGGGTCACCAAACCCCTGAACCCCGTGTACTGTCAAGGCACTCTGGCAAGGCTGAAACTTCTTCGCTTGAGGAGTTTAATTTTGAACCCCCTGTGCTAGAGAAGTTTACTGTTGACGAGCTTCACGCTGGGTTTTTAAACCGCCTGGAGTCAAGCCGGAAGATGGAGCTGAAGCTTGTCAGCCTTATGAAGAAGAAATATGAGGTAATATTTTTACCAGCTTTTCCCTTATACCCTTTCATAGCCGCCAAGAGCCGGATTAATATTTCAAATAATAAACCGGGTCTTTCCTTAGCAACACACTTTATAACTTGAGCTGTAGCCCCCAAGTATCGGGTTAGTATAGATATTAGACCGATACTCAATTTGTAGAGTTTGATCAATGGTAGCCCCCAAGTCCGGGTTAACATGAAATGATGAACCGGAATTTCATTGGAAACTTTGAAAATGCTGATTGTAGCCCCCAAGGGCCGGCTTATCTTTTCAAAGATGAGCCGGGACTTAATTGAAAGACTTGAGAGCGTGATCTATAGCCCCCAAGGGCCGGCTTATCTTTTCAAAGATGAGCCGGGACTTAATTGAAAGACTTGAGAGCGTGATCTGTAGCCTCCAAGGGCCGGCTTATCTTTTCAAAGATGAGCCGGGACTTAATTGAAAGACTTGAGAGCGTGATCTGTAGCCCCCAAGGGCCGGCTTATCTTTTCAAAGATGAGCCGGGACTTTAAGTATCGCCTTGAAGAGCAAACAGACATTAGCCCCCAAGTGTCGAGTATATTGCTTGCAATCTGCTTGAGACTTGTAGCGTAATTGCCTTACTGATAACTTATCCTGACCATTAACCTTTTCCTTGTTTTTGTATTGTCACAGGATGCATTGGAAGCGGCTGAGTCCGAAATGGCTAGCTTAAAGAAAAACCTTGCTTTGCAACAAAACGCCCGGTCAGAGGCGGAAACCAAATGGCGGGTTACCGTCGAAGATCTTGAGAAGACGCAAGTTGACTTTGCGCTTTTCAAGAAGAATACTGAAACACATCAAGCCGCCCTGACCAAGCGTGCAGAAGATGCTGAAGGGCGGCTTACAATTGTATCCGCGGAGCTGCAAACACTGAAGCGTCATATATCGAGGATGACCTCTGCTATCTTTGGTAAGCATATGGTACTTAGTGATCTTCCTTTCCATGCTAAATAACCTTGCTGGCGGCTTATACCACCCAATCTTTCCTTGCAGGCGAAAGGAGCCGCCAATTGTCATCTGACAGCCTGATGAAGCTGAAGGCAGTGTACTCCTTAGCTGAACAACTCTACTGCGGCACTCTTCTTACCATCAAAGCAATGTTGACTGAGAAGAGCATCCCCAAGCACATGAAGGGAGTCATAGAACTGTTATCCACGCTGCCCAAGCAGATTGAAGAGCTGAAACGATCAGCCGCCAGGCAGGGAGCTCTGTCCGCGCTAAGCTGGTGCCTAGCTTTCGCTCCTGAGCTGACAGCTGAAGAAATGATGGACGGATTCCCATCCAAGAAGGATGATGGTTCTGAGTTTACTGCAGAAGATTATGCTCAATGCAGAAGATCCTCCAGGGTGCTTGCCTCAAAGCTGGTGGAGGAACTTGATATGTCAACTTACCAGGCGGCTTACAGCGAGACCTCCAAGAAAATACGCGGTCCGACTTTTGAATGCAAAGATTTGACTCCTGTCCGCCGTAAGCATCTCTTTGCTCCTGAGATTGACCCGTCTCCTATTTTTGAGGACGCCCGGTTTGAAGCGCTAACACACTGCAACTGGGACGTGGACAATCTTCAGATCGAAGAGGTCGAAGACCCGGAGCAGGATGACCCGCCTTCAAGTTGAACTTTGTATTTGATAACCCGGCCTCCTGAGCCGCCGATTGAGTTGTACAAAACTTTTGTCTGCTGCCTGTGGGGCTCTCGAAGAGGGCTTTGTAATAGGGTTTAACAAAAACCTTTTACTGTCTGACCTGTGCCATCGTGCACGTAGAAATCTTGTCGATCGTAATATGTCTTGCTTGTCTTTGTCCGGCTTATGATATCAATGTGCATGGCGTCTTACCTTATTGATAAAACCCGGCAAAAATAAATAATACAGAAACATGTTCTGTACTGTTGTAAGGGCGGCTTAAAAAACCTAACCCAGAGACGTGAAATCTCATAATTTTGCTTCTTTCCAAACACATAAGCCGGCTCAACTGGGTAATCTTACTACTTTGAACTCTTAATAACTGATAAGAGCGTAGTGAACCAGAGAGAGACGCGGCAGATGAGAGAGTTTGCCTCGCCGCTGTAAGAGGCCCTTGCAGGGGGTAAATTTTAGAATTTTCTGCACCCCTGCAAAGCACAGCTGCTTACAGGCAGGTCTAACCCGGCCTGACAGATGAGAGTTTACCTCGCCGTTGTAAGAGGCCTTTGCAGAGGGTGAGTTTTAGAACTCGCTGCACCCCTGGTCAAAGTGCAACTACTTACAGGCAGGTATAACCCGGCCTTACAGATAAGAGTTAGCCTCGCCGCTGTAAGAGGCCTTTGCAGAGGGTGAGTTTTAGAACTCGCTGCACCCCTAGTCAAAGCGCAGCTACTTACAGGCAGGTCTTAACCCGGAGTTGTGGATATAAGAGGTTTACCTCGCCGCTGTAAGAGGCCTTTGCAGAGGGTGAGTTTTAGAACTCACTGCACCCCTGACAAAGCACAGCTACTTACAGGCAGGTATAACCCAGAGTCATAGATCGAAAAGAGGGTAAGTTCATAACTTGCTGCACCCCTAGTGATCTTTGTTGACGTTATCAACTTGCACACCAACCTATAAGCCGCCGTCTTGTAAGCCGCCAGTTGGTGGTGATATTGTAGTTAAGGGGCCGATCAAGAAGGTTGAAGCTTAACCCGGCGGGTTAGAAGCCCCCAAATGACCTTGTAACTCCGGCTGAAGAGCCTGACCAAGAGGGTTGAAGCTTAACCCGGCAGGTTGAAAGCCCCCAAATGATCGTATGATTGTACCCATCTTTGAACAATGTGAGATACGTAAAACGGCAGAGGCCCCGGCTTGCAGGGATGCCAACTTTATTATATATATATACGTGATATATACAATGATGATATACAATGGAGGGAGTCGATGACTCAGGTGTAGTAAGGCCGCAGATGAGCTATGTTCCACGGTCGATAGGTCTCTTGCCCAGAAGTGCGTGACTCGTCCCGTACGTCAATGAGATAGTATGACCCATTGTTGAGGTTTCTGCTAACCAAAAAAGGCCCTTCCCATGGAGGAGACAACTTGTGCGCATTCGTCTGATCCTGAATCAGGCGCAACACTAAGTCGCCTTCTTGGAACGTCCGGGTCTTGACTCGGCGGCTGTGATAGCGGCGCAGGTCTTGCTGATAAATCGCCGATCGAGCCGCCGCCAGGTCACACTCTTCATCCAAAGCATCCAACGCGTCCTGACGCGCCATCTCATTGTCTGTCTCAACGTAAGCCGCCACTCTTGGCGAGTCATGACGTATATCACTTGGTAACACGGCCTCTGCGCCGTAAACCATAAAGAAAGGCGTATAGCCGGTTGATCTGTTGGGAGTTGTATTGATGCTCCATAGGACTGATGGTAACTCCTCAACCCAGCAACCTGGTGTTCTCTGTAGAGGAACCATAAGCCGGGGCTTGATACCTCTCAGGATTTCCTGGTTAGCACGCTCCGCCTGACCATTGGACTGTGGATGAGCCACAGCAGAGGCGTCAAGCCGGATGTGCTCACTTTCACAGAAAGCTTGCATAGCCCCCTTGGATAAGTTTGTGCCATTATCTGTGATTATACTGTGGGGGTAACCAAAACGGTAGATCAATTTTTTGACAAACTGAACCGCCGTAGCCGCGTCACACTTGCTGCCCGGCTCAGCTTCTACCCACTTGGTAAACTTATCCACTGCCACCAAAAGGTGGGTCTTCTTATCTTTGGATCTCTTGAAGGGCCCGACCATATCAAGCCCCCAGACCGCGAATGGCCAAGTAATTGGGATCATGCGCAATTCCTGAGCCGGCACGTGAGCACGCCGCCCAAACTTTTAACAGCCATCACACCTGAGAACTAAGTTTTCTGTGTCCTTATGAGCCGTCAGCCAGAAGAAACCATGTCGAAAAGCCTTGGCCACCAAAGATTTTGAGCCGGCATGATGACCACAATCCCCGGCGTGGATTTCATTCAGGATCTCCTTGCCTTCCTCAGGTGAAACACAACGCTGGAAGACGCCAGTGACGCTGCGTTTATGCAACTCGCCATTGATGATTGTCATGGACTTAGATCGTCTGACGATTTGCCTCGCCAAGGTCTCGTCCTCCGGTAACTCGCCACGAGTTAGATACGCCATGTAAGGCAACGTCCAGTCTGGAATAGCCCACAGAGCCGCCACCAACTGCCCCTCCGGGTCAGGTATAGCTAGGTCCTCCTCTGAAGGCAGCTTAACCGACGGGTGATATAACACGTCCAAGAATACGTTAGGCGGCACCGGCTTACGCTGAGAGCCGAGTCTTGACAATGCATCAGCCGCCTCGTTCTTGCGACGATCAATATGATCCACCTGATAACCCTTGAAGTGGCCTGCAATGATGTCCACCGCCTGACGATAAGCCGCCATCCGTGGGTCTTTTGAATCCCACGTGCCTGAAACTTGCTGAGCCACAAGGTCTGAGTCACCAAGGCATCTAACCCGGCTCAGATTCATCTCCTTAGCAACCCGGAGGCCATGAAGCAAAGCTTCATACTCAGCTGCATTGTTAGTACAAGGAAACATCAGCCTTAACACATAACAGAACTTATCACCTTTGGGGAAGTTAAAACAACTCCAGCCCCCGAGCCTTCTAGCTGTCTAGACCCGTCGAAGTGAATCGTCCAGTAAGTGTTGTCCGGCTTCTCCTCTGGCGATTGACACTCTGTCCAGTCGTTTATAAAGTCCACCAAAGCTTGAGACTTAACAGCCGTGCGAGGCACATATTTTAGATTAAGAGGTCCAAGCTCCAACGCCCACTTCGCAATCCGGCCAGTGGCTTCTCTGTTTTGAATTATGTCTCCCAACGGGGCAGAGCTAACCACTATGATCGGGTGACCCAGGAAATAATGCTTTAGTTTACGGTTTGCCATGAATACCCCATAGATCAGTTTCTGCCAATGTGGGTATCGCTGCTTGGACTCGATCAAAACTTCACTGACGTAGTAAACCGGCCTTTGAACCGGATATTCCTTTCCTGCCTCCTTGCGTTCCACAACAATCGCCGCACTGACTGCTCTGTTGTTAGCCGCCACATAGAGGAGTAAGGGTTCCTTCTCAGCCGGAGCGGCCAAGACCGGCGGCTCAGTCAATTGTTTCTTGAGCGCCTCAAACGCCTCACCCGCCGCCTTGCTCCAGACGAAATCATCTGTTTTCTTCATCATCTGATACAAAGGGATTGCCTTCTCGCCCAGGCGGCTTATGAACCGGCTTAACGCGGCGATTCGACCCGCCAGGCGCTGAACATCATTTATGCACGCCGGCTCAGACAAAGAAGTAATTGCTTTGATCTTGTCCGGGTTAGCTTCGATTCCACGCTCAGAGACCAGAAACCCCAAAAGCTTGCCTGCAGGAACTCCAAAAACACACTTGGCCGGGTTAAGCATCATCTTGTAAACCCGCAAGTTGTCGAAAGTCTCCTTCAGGTCGTCCAGCAAAGTTTCCTTCTTCCTTGACTTGACCACAATATCATCAACATAAGCATGAACATTGCGCCCAATTTGATTGTGAAGACAGTTCTGCACACAACGCTGGTAAGTCGCCTGGGCACTCTTGAGCCCGAAAGGCATAGAAACATAGCAGAAAGCACCAAAAGGCGTGATGAAAGCCGTCTTCTCTTGGTCTTTAACTGCCATCTTGATCTGGTGATAACCTGAATAGGCATCCAGGAAGCATAAACTCTCACAACCCGCCGTTGCATCAATGATCTGATCAATCCGGGGGAGAGCAAACGGGTCAACTGGACAGGCCTTGTTAAGATCCGTGTAGTCCACGCACATACGCCAAGTGCCGTTCTTCTTAAGTACTAGCACCGGGTTAGCTAACCACTCCGGGTGAAAGACCTCCACGATGAACCCTGCCGCTAAGAGCCGGGCCACCTCTTCTCCAATAGCTTTGCGCCGCTCTTCATTGAAACGACGAAGGAATTGCTTGATCGGCTTAAACTTAGGATCCACATTAAGGTGGTGCTCAGCAAACTCTCTCGGTACACCCGGCATGTCAGATGGCTTCCATGCAAAGATGTCCCGATTCTCACGGATGAATTTGATGAGCGCGCTTTCCTATGCGGGGTCCATGTTAGCCCCTATAGTGAACTGCTGAGATGAGTCGCCCTCAGTGAAATCCACCTGCTTGGTATCATCCGCCGCAAACTTGAGGGGCGGCTCTGATTCTATAGTAGGCTTCTTTAAGGGAGTCATGTCCTCCGGGTCGACATTCTCTTTATAAAACTTGAGCTCTGCCTCTGCACAACTTGACTCTGCGTAAGCTGCATCACCTTCCTCACACTCAAGAGCCGTCTTCCGATCACCGTGCACCGTAATCGTTCCTCTTAACCCGGGCATCTTGAGCTGTAAGTAGACATAACAAGGCCTAGCCATGAACTTGGCATAAGCCGGCCGTCCGAATAAAGCATGATATGGGCTTTTAATTTTGACCACCTCAAACCACAAGGACTCCACCCTGTAATTGTACTCATCACCAAAGGCGACTTCCAGAGAAATCCTGCCCACTGGATAGGCCGACTTACCAGGCACCACACCATGAAACACTGTGGAAGACGGCTTGAGATCCTTGTCAAGCAGACCCATCCGGCTGAAAGTGTCATAATACAGTATGTTAATGCTACTGCCCCCATCCATAAGCACCTTCGTGAACACGTATCCACCTACTTGGGGGGCAACCACCAAAGCTAGTTGCCCCGGGTTGTCAACCCGCGGCGGGTGATCCGCCCTGCTCCAAGTGATGTCATACTCAGACCATTTCAAATATTGCGGGAGAGCCGGCATGACCGCATTAACCGCCCGCTTGCGTACTTTCTGGTCTCGCTTGTCAAGGCTGGTTGTGAAGACATGATACTGACCCCCGCTAAGCTGTTTCGGGTTGCTCTGAAAACCTGACTGGTTATGCTGCTGTTGGCCACCGCCTCCAGACTGTTGATGATGACCTCCCTGATTGCCTTGATTCTGGTAACCAGACCCTGAGCCGCCAGGACCAAAGCCGGCTCCTGACCCGCCTGGCCCTGAGCCGCCGGACGGACCATTGCCGTTGTTATGATGTTGTTGAAGGCTGTAATCTCGAAACTGCCTCATAATGTTGCAATTCCTCCATGTATGGCCTGCCGGCTTATCGGGTTGACTATGCTCCGGACAAGGCTTATTGAGCATCGCTTCCAAGTTGAAAGGAGCCTTTCCTTTGTTAAAATTCTGTCTGAAGTTCCCGTTGCCCTTAGCACGGTTGTTTCCAGCGCTGGTGTTCGCCACCAGTTCTGACCCGCCGTCCGGGTGTTTCCGCTTGCCGGAGTTGCCGTTTCCAGCCGCGTTCTGCTGCTGACCCTTTCCATTGTTACCCTTCTTCCCCTGACCTGATTTTTCATCATCAGAGCCCGGGTCCTTCGTGTTGTCAGAATCTGCATATTTGGTTAGAGCCGCCATAAGCTCCCCCATGTCTTGACACGAACGTTTGAGCCGGCCAAGCTTCTGCTTCAAAGGTGTAAAGTGACAATTCTTCTCCAGAATCAAAACTGCTTGAGCCGCCGTGATCTGTTCTGAAGAGTGGATGATAGTGGAAACCCGCCGGACCCAATGATGGGCCGACTCATCCGCCTGTTGCACACAATGATCCAAATCCACGATCGTCATGGGCTGCTTGCACGTTCCTTTGAAATTTTTGATAAATTTCGCCTTCAACTCGGCCCAGGAAGTAATGGTATTGGGTGGCAATCCCTTTAACCACGTGCGAGCCGGCCCTTCCAGCATCATGATGAAATACTTGGCACATACTGCATCACTAACATCCAACATCTCCATGGCCAGCTCATAACTTTCGATCCAAGCCTCCGGAGGTAGGTCAGCTGTGTAATTGGGCACCTTGCGAGGGCCCTTGAAATCTTTCGGCAGGCGCTCATTCCGCAAAGCCGGCACTAAGCATGGCACCCCCACAGCCCTAGAAGTTAACCCTGCTCCAGTTGAGACGGAGGGTGCAACTGTGGGTTCCTGATAAGCCACCGCTGCCGCCAGAGCCGCCGCCTCTCGTTGTGCTCTTGCTCGATCCACTAGCGCCTGAGCATCCAGAGCCGGCCGGTCAGCCCGCGGCGGGTTCCGATGTCGTTCACTGCTAGAAACCGCCGGCGACTCATAACGCCGGCTGTAGCTGCGACTGGGGATGGGGGTTGAGTGCATGCGACTCCGGCTGTAAGCATACTTCTCCTGCTGGGCCATCGCCGTTCGCAGGTATCCAACAGCATTCCGCACCTCTTCTGCGAAAGGTGACTCATCGGGGATTGGGATAGCAGTCAGCCGGGTTGCTGCCGCCACCATGTTCTCCGCCGGGTTAGAGTAATGACCCGGCGGTGTAGGAAAAGAAGTTGGCGTAACCTGGTTCCGTCGGGGCGGGTTAATCTGCTGAAGCTGAACCGCCGCCCGGCTTCCAGGCGCTTCCGCCGTCCGGGTTACGGCCAAAGGCACGTTTTGTCCCGTTCCTGGCGTGTTGAAAAGATTCCTTGCTTCATACTGATCCGGCAAGCGGGACTGATGCCTCATCCGCTGAACCGCCGCTGCTGACTGCTGTTCCAACTCAAGACGAAAAGCATCCGCCTTAAGGCGCTCCGCCTCAGCATCCATCTGGGTCTTCAGTTCGTTGATCTCCTGCTGGACCTCAGTCATCTGATTCTTCAACCTCGCAATCTCCGTGTTGCGGGCCGCTTGGTTTTCAGCTGTGACCTCAGTCGCCATCAGGGTTGTAAGCTCACCCATCAGATCCAGAAGGACCTGAGCCGGCGGCCTGCCAGCTCCAGATCCGGTTGCCTCAGCAGCTGTGCTGTTATGAGCCGCCGCTGAACCCGCCATGAAAATGGTAGCGCAGTTCGGCGGCTCATACTCCTCCGGCTCATGGAAATCTGACTCGGGGTAAGGCTCAACGTAGCCCCCGAGTCCGCCATCATGGAGCTGGTAGATTGATTCCGTCTCTCCGTTTGAAGATTCATCCTCAGAGCGGATGAGAGGCTCCTCTTGCGACATAGATCCTTCAAGATCCATGCTCTGAGTGAAGCCGACGAAAACATGCTTCCGGCCCGGATTAGCACGGGCGGGTTGCACGCGTCGGGCGGGTTGCTTGCGTCGAGCCGGCTCGACGATGTTGGTGGAGATGTCCGGCCCGGGTTCAGATCCGCCAATCTTGCCGATGAAGACTTGAATCCCGCCAAAGGGGACTCGGAAACCGTACTCAATGGAGTCAGCCTCGGGGCCCCAGCCGGTGTCGTCGATGTAGAGCCGGCCGCGGCGACTCTTGGCCATCCTGCCAACCGCGTACCCCTCGATCCCTGGTAGAGAGCCCTTTGAGAACTCAACACCACCGAGCGCTAGCCCCACGGTGGGCGCCAACTGTCGTGGTTTTAACACGGCAGATGTCCGAAGACTTAGGTTCGAGGCCATCGCCATAGCAGTGGACTCAAAGGGGTTGATCGGGACGAAGGACACGAGTTTACCCAGGTTCGGCCCCTCAAGTCGAGGTAAAAGCCTACGTCCTGCTTGTGTTGTATTAACTGGAGTATCGATTACAAGGGAGCGGATTGCTTGACCTAGTTCTCGATACCTTGGTTTCTTGTCTAAGCCGCCCCGGGGTCTAGCCTTTATATAGGAGGTCAAGGCCCCGGGTTACACGAGTCCCAAACCGACTCACACAACATGTCCTACTCTGTCTCTAAGCCGCCATACCATCTTGGGGAAGCCGCCACCGGGCGGCTTGGCCACCCGGGTCATCATGCTATCTTCCATCTCTGGGCCTCCGTCTTTGGCCCGTCCGGTAAGCCGCCACATAGCCTGGCCTTCATCTTTCGGCCCACCTTACAGGTCTTGGGCTTACGAGCCGCCTGGTGTGACCCGGCCCCGCCTGGGCGGGTCTTACCATGGGGTTATATCCCCAACACACCCCCTGCAAGGGCCTCTTACAGCGGCGAGGCTAACTCTCTGTAAGACCGGGTTCTGCCTGCCTGTAAGTAGCTGTGCTTTGTCAGGGGTGCAGCAAGTTCTAAAACTTACCCCCTGCAAAGGCCTCTTACAGCGGTGAGGCAAACCCTTACATCTGCAAGGCCAGGTTCTGCCTGCCTGTAAGTAGCTGTGCTTTGTCAGGGGTGCAGCAAGTTCTAAAACTTACCCCCTGCAAAGGCCTCTTACAGCGGCGAGGCAAACCCTTACATCTGCAAGGCCGGGCTATACCTGCCTGTAAGTAGCTGTGCTTTGTCAGGGGTGCAGCAAGTTCTAAAACTTACCCCCTGCAAAGGCCTCTTACAGTGGCGACGCAAACCCTTACATCTGCAAGGCCGGGTTATACCTGCTTGTAAGTAGCTGCGTTTTGTCAGGGGAGAAGTGAGTTCTAAAACTTACCCCCTGCAAGGGCCTCTTACAGCGGCGAGGCAAGCTCTCCCATCCCCTGCGTCTCTCTGGTTCGCTACGCTCTTGTCAGTTATTAAGAGTTCAAAGTAGTGAGACTACCCAGAAGAACCGGCTTATGTATTCGGAAAGAAAGGCAAGGTTATGAGATTTCACGTCTCCGGGTTAGGCTTTTTTAAGCCGCCCTTACAACAGTACAGAACATGTTCTGTCTTGTTTGTTTTTTGCAGGGTTTTATCTATAAGATAAGCCGCCGTCAAGACAGGTTATAAGCTGAAACGCAGAAGACAGGCATGCATTGAACTATACAAGGATTTATACGTGCATGATGGCACGGCTCAGACAGTTAAAGTTTTTCTAAAGACTATTACAAAGCTCTCCCCGAGAGCCCAAAAGGCAACAGATTAAAGTTTGGCGGCTCAGACGGCCGAGTTATCAAATTTACAACGTTCAGCTTGCTGGCGGGTCATCCTGCGCCGGGTCTTCGACTTCTTTGATCTGGAGATTGTCCACGTCCCAGTTGCAGTTGGTTAGTGCTTCAAACTGGGCATCTTCAAACATAGGAGACGGGTCAATCTCAGGGGCGAAAAGGTGCTTACGGCGAGCGGGAATCAAATCTCAGGTTTCAAAAGTCGGACCGCGCACTCTCTTGCTGGGCTCGCTGTAAGCCGCCTGGTATGTTGACAGATCCAGTTCATCCGCCAGTGTTGAGGCAAGCACTCAGGAGGCTTTTCTGCACTTGGCATAGTTAGCTTCTGTGAACTCTGAGCCGTCATCTTTTCTTGATGGAAACCCGTCCATCATCTTATCAGCAGACAGCTCTGGAGCAAAGGCCAGGCACCGGCTCAGCGCGGCCATGGCTCCCTGACGGGCGGCTGATTTTTTGAGCTCTCCAATTTGCTTTGGCAGAGTTGAGAATAGTTCTATGACTCCCTTCATATGCTTGGGGATGCTCTGCTCAGTTAGCATCGCCTTTATAGTGCAAAGGGTCCCGCAATACAGTTGCTCCGCCAAAGAGTACACTGCCTTCAATCTCAACAAGCTGTCGGATGAAAATTGGCGGCTCCTTTCGCCTGCAAGGAAGGGTTTGGTGGTGTAAGCCGCCAGCAAGGTTATTTAGTATGGAAAGGAAAGTCATTAAGTATTACGTGCTTACCAAAGATAGAAGAAGTCATCCTGGATATGTGGCATTTCAGAGTCTGCAATTCTTCTGACACAAGCTTTAGCCGCCCTTCCGCATCGTCTGCGCGTTTGGTCAGGGCGGCTTGTTCTTTTTCGACAGTCTTCCTAAAAAGAGCAAACTCAACTTGCATCTTCTCAAGTTCTTCTATGGCAATGCGCCACTTATTTTCCGCCTCGGACCGAGCGGTTTGTTGTGAAGCAAGATTTCCTCTTAGGCTGGTCATCTCAGATTCAGCCGCCTCCAAAGCATCATGTGGCATACAACACATGAAAAGAGTTAAGTCATCAGGATGAGTTATTAATGAAGCAATTACGTTGCAAGTCTCAAGTAGATTGCAAGCAATATACTCGACACTTGGGGGCTAATGTGTTTTCAATCTACCATGGAGTCCCGGCTCATTTTCTTCAAGATAAGCCGGCACTTGGGGGCTACACACGGCGCTCTCAAGTCTACAAATGAAGTTCCGGCTCATCTTCTTCAAGATAAGCCGGCACTTGGGGGCTACACACGGCGCTCTCAAGTCTACAAAATGAAGTTCCGGCTTATCTACATAAAGATCAACCGGCACTTGGGGGCTACTATCAGCGCTTTATAGTTCTGCCATGCAGTCCCGGATCATCTTCGTGAATATCAGCCGGCCCTTGGGGGCTACAAGCGGCGCTTTTAAGACTACAATGAAGTTCCGGCTTATATTTTTCAACATAAGCCGGCACTTGGGGCTACATATGGCATTTTCAAATCCATCCAAATAAAGTTCTGGTTCATCATTTCATAATGACCCAGACTTGGAGGCTACATGTGATCAATTCTACAACTTGAGTATCGGCTTACTATGACTACTAAACCAAGACTTGGGGGCTACAGCTCAAGCTATAAGAGTGTTACATAGGGAAGACCCGGCTTATTATTTGAAATATTAATCCGGCTCTTGGCGGCTATGGAAGGATATAAGGGAAAAGCTGGTAAAAATATTACCTCATATTTCTTCTTCATCAGGCTGACGAGCTTCAGCTCCATATTCCGGCTTGACTCCAGGCGGTTCAAGAACCCAGCGTGAAGCTCGTCAACAGTTAACTTCTCCAGCACAGGGTGTTCAAAGTTAAACTTCTCAGGCGAAGAAGCTTCAGCCTTGCCAGAGTGCCTTGACAGTACACGGGGCTCAGGAGTTTGGTGACCCGCCCCAGTAATGACAACTTCTGGAAGGACCGTGTCTTCAACAGCTGTTGAAGGGCTGGGCGGCTTAGGGTCATCCTTTGCAGGGTTTTCAGCGGCCGTGTCATGACCCGCCGGCTCAGATGGTTGGTGAGTATCGTCAGGAGCATCCTTCATAGTGTCACTGGGTTCAGCATGAGTCAAAGGGGAGGCCGGCTTAGCAAATGCTGGCTCCTGGGCAGAAGGGGCGGTAGCAGACCCGCCAGTCTTCCTTCATTTCTTTTGTGCCCTGGAAGGCGCAGACGAAGGTTACATAGAGGTCAAAGAGTGTTAAAACGTTTGGTGCAAAAGTAAAAATACGAACTCCGGGTTGATCTTCATTGGAGGCAACTTGGAGGCAGTCGAGTCGCCAGAGGAAGGAGGAGAGTCCTGAAGGCAGTTAACGCAATACAAAGCAGAGTAAGGTTACAATGCAAGGTTGATTAAAGTTATGTTTCAGTTAAAGAATACCTCAGCTGGCCGTTTCCGTTGAGCCGGAGCATGTGATAACCCGGCCATGAGATCTTCAGAGCCGGCGCTCCGGGTCTGACGTCGGGAGGTGTGCTGTTGCTTTTTCAAAAGAAAATTGGGGTCTAAATGAGCAAGAGGATGAGAGAAGGGGACTTTCCGGACGACCCGCCGTACTCTGTCTTGTGGAAAGATCTCTGAGTCAGAAATGTCAATTACCTCAGGGGCGTTTGCGTGGCTCGCCTCCGTTTCGTCCTGTGAGTAATTATTGTCAATAAGTTGCATAAAGAGATGGCCAAGGGAGTCAAGTTCTACCTCCGAGTCATCAGATTCAGGCGGCTCTGGAGTGGCGGCTTTCTTCTTGTTCTGAGCAGGGGTTTTCACCTTTGGTTTCCTCGTTGGCGGGCTATACTTCTTTTTCCAGAAGGGGGAGTCGGCCTGTACGTAAGCTGCCAACAAAGTTTAAAAGGTGCAAGACAAATATGACCAATTAAGGGAAAAAGGGTCTTACATCTGGAGCCGGGTTCTTGGCATAAAAGGGTTTAAGCCCGGTTTTGTTGCAAACCGACTGCTTTTCACCTAGAAGACCTTTGACAGTGGAATTGATATCTTCATCAGTCAGAAGGGTGCCATTGAAGCAGAGGTGGTCATTGGGCTCACCCGTATATTCGTGCATAGGCCGGTCACGCCGACTCAGTGGCAGGATCTTCCAGCTGACCCAGCAGCGGGTTAGATCGACACCTGTCAAGCCATTGGCCATTAAGGCTCTGATCTTCGCAAAAGTTGGAGCGTATTTTGCTCGTTCTGTGGCTGACATCCGGCTTGGGAGGTCTCCAGAATTGGGAAGCCGGGTAGGGCGATAACCCGGCAATGGATTTTCTCCTTCTGGAGAAGTGTCTTTACAATAAAACCAAGTCTTGTTCCAGTCTTTTGGATGACTTGGCAAGCTAGCTATTGGGTATGGCAAATCTCTCCATCTCTGGATTGTAATGCCCCCAAGCTCTAAACTTGGCCCAGCCGCCATTTCAGTTTGGCGGTTAGCATAATGGTAGTCATGGAAGAGGTCAACAGACGGCTCTTCTTGCAGATAGACTTCACTCAAGACCTGGAACTGGCAAATGTTGGTGACTGAATTTGGGCCTATGTCTTGAGGATGAAGCTTGAAGAAGTGAAGAACATCTCGGAAGAATTTTGACCCGGGAGGGCTGAACCCGCGGAGGATATGATCAGTAAATATGATAACCTCCCCCTCCTTGGGCTCAGGCCTCTTTTCTGACCCTGGCACCCGCCAATGTATAACATCTTTAGCCGGCAACATGCCCGACTCAACAAAATCAATCAGAAGTTCTTCAGTAACGCCGGAGCAGACCCAATCATAGGATGATGGTGCCCTTGACATAATGGCGGGTTAGGCTGCAAAGGCACGAAGTGTGGCGGGTTAGAAAAATATTAAATGGATAAGACAGTTGTGATCGGTATAATGGTGAAGAGTTAAGCCGCCAAAGCATACTGACCAAGAGCCGGCCAAACATAATGGCGGGTTAGATGGACAAGGTGACGCTGGAAAATATGACTAAGTACAGAAAAACAGGTTTTACATATTGTTGTATCAGTTGCAAGATCTACGAGCAAGGGAAATGAAATATATTCATGACCGAAAAAAGCAGATGAAGAACAGGCGGACGGTACGCGATGGAAACTGCAGTACAGATTCAAGGCAAATAGGGCATTGGTATTAGGAGCATAACCGCAGTGGATGGACAGCACTACGGGGTGCGAGGCTATGCTTGGTGGTCTCTCTACGTTATGAACACCGATGAACACCGAAGAGCTCGGGAACCCTAATGGGGATAGATGCGGATTCGACAAGGGCCGGAAAGAATACCTTGTGGATGCGGACGCGCCGGCGAGGCTTTGGGCCAGTTCAGGTTGATGCAGTGGACAGGCGATGGGGGCAATGGCGAGGTCCAGTTGCGGGCGGCGGAGCTCCGGAGGCGCGGTTGCTCGAAGGAAGAAGACGACAGCGACAGGAGAGGAGGCGGAGAAAGAGAGAGGGGGCACACATGTCCCTATTTATAAGTTGGAAGGGCAACAGTGCGCGCGAAAATTGGGGAGGCACAGTGATGACTGACCGAGCGCGGCGCCTCGATTTTCGGGATGGCCTTTCAATAAAAAGATCCGTTATACACGTCATGGAATCTTTTCAGGATATTCGATATGACGTCATGGCGGGTTACAAGTTGTCTTTTCAGATGACAGAATATGAAGACTCGCCGCCTAGTGAATTGAAGATTGACATGAGCTGGCTCAAATCAACCTGGGGCCTAATGTTGGGGATATAACCCCGTAGTAAGACCCGCCCAGGAGGGGCTGGGTCATACCTGGCGGCTCATAGCCCAAGACCTGTGAGGTGGGCCGGAAGATGAAGACCAGGCCGTGTGGCGGCTTACCCAATGGGCTAAGGCGGAGGCCCAAGAGACGGAAGATGGTAAGAATACCCGGGCGGTTAAGCCGCCCGGAGACGGCTTGCCCAAGGCGGCAAGGCGACTTAGAGACAGAATAGACTACGTTGTGTAAGACGGTTTACGACGTGTAACCCAGGGCCTTGACCTCCTATATAAAGGCGAGTCCCTGGGGCGGCTTAGACAAGAAACCAAGCTATCGAGAACTAGGTCAAGCAATCCACTCCCTTGTAATCGATACTCTAGTTAATACAGCACAAGCAGGATGTAGGCTTTTACCTCGACTTGAGGGGCCGAACCTGGGTAAACTCATGTCCTTCGTCCCGATCAACCCCTTTGGGTCCACTACCATGGCGTTGGCCTCGAACCTAAGTCTTCGGACATCTGCCATGTTAAAACCTCGACAGTGCCCAATTACACAGCTGACTTACCTCCAGAGGCTTGGATTGAGAGCTATGAGCTGGCCATGGAGATGTTAGATGTTAGTGATGCAGTATGTGCCAAATACTTCATCATGATGCTGGAAGGGCCGGCTCACACGTGGTTGAAGGGACTGCCACCCAACACCATTACTTCCTGGGCCGAGTTGAAGGCGAGATTTATCAAAAATTTCAAAGGAACGTGCAAGCAGCCCATGACGATCGTGGATTTGTATCATTGTGTGCAACAGGCGGATGAGTCAGCTCATCACTGGGTCCGGCGGGTCTCAGCCATCATCCACTCTTCGGAACAGATTACGGCGGCTCAAGTGGTTTTGATTCTGGAGAAGAATTGCCACTTTACGCCTTTGAAGCAGAAGCTTGGCCGACTCAAGCGCTCGTGTCAAGACATGGGGGAGCTCATGTCGGCTCTCACTAAATATGCAGATTCTGATAATACGAAGGACCCGGGCTCTGATGACGAAAAATCAGGTCAGGGGAAGAAGAGTAACAATGGAAAGGGTCAGCAGCAAAACGCGGCCGGAAACAGCAATTCTGGCAAGCGGAAGAACCCGGATGGCGGGTCAGAACTGGTGGCGAACACCAGCGCTGGAAACAATCGTGCTAAGGGCAACGGGAACTTCAGGCAACCCTTTAACAAGGACAAGGCTCCTTTCAACTTGGAAGCGATGCTCAACAAACCTTGTCCGGAGCACAGCCGGCCAGATAAGCCGGCAAATCACACCTGGAGGGACTGCAGTATCATGCGACAGTTCCGGGACTATAGCCTTCAACAGCATCATAATAATGGCAATGGTCCGTCAGGCGGCTCAGGGCCAGGCGGGTCAGGAGCTGGCTTTGGTCCCGGTGGCTCAGGGTCCGGTTACCAGGGTCAAGGCAATCAAGGAGGTCATCATCAACAATCTGGTGGTGGAGGCCAGCAGCAGCATAACCAGTCGGGATTCCAGACTAACCCGAAGCAGCTTAGTGGGGGTCAGTATTATGTTTTTACAACCAGCCTTGACAAGCGAGACCGAAAGGTGCGCAAGCGGGCAGTTAATGCAGTCATGCCGGCTCTTCTGCAGTATTTGAGGTGGTCTGAGTATGATATAGCTTTGGTAGTTGCCCCCCAAGTTGGAGGATATGTGTTCACCAAAGTGCTTATGGATGGCGGCAGCAGCATCAACATCCTGTATTATGACACTTTCAGCCGGATGGGTTTGCTTGACAAGGATCTTAAGCCTTCTTCAACAGTTTTTCATGGTGTGGTGCCCGGCAAGTCGGCCTATCCAGTGGAAAAGATTTCTTTGGAGGTAGCTTTTGGTGATGAATTCAACTACAGGGTGGAGTCTTTGTGGTTTGAAGTGGTTAAAATCAAGAGCCCATATCACGCTCTGTTTGGATGGCCGGCTTACGCCAAGTTCATGGCTAGGCCTTGCTATGTTTACTTGCAGCTCATGATGCCCGGTTGAACGGGACGATCACTGTGCATGGTGATCGGAAGACGGCTCTTGAGTGCGAGGAAGGGGACGCAGCTTATGCAGAGTCAAGTTGTGCTGAAGCAGAGCTCAAGTTCTATAAGGAGAATGTTGACCCGGAGTACATGACTCCACTCAAGAAGCCTAACACGGAGTCTGAGCTGCCCCTCAAGTTTGCGGCGGATGATACCAAGCTGGTGGATTTCGATGAGGGCGACTCATCACAGCAGTTCACTATCGGGGCTAACATGGACCCCGCATAGGAAAGCGCGCTCATCGAATTCATCCGTGAGAATCGGGACATCTTTGCATGGAAGCCATATGACATGTCGGGTGTACTGAGAGAATTCACTGAGCACCACCTTAATGTGGATCCTAAGTTCAAGCCGATCAAGCAGTTCCTTCGTCGTTTCAATGAAGAGCGGCGCAAGGCTATTGGAGAAGAGGTGGCCCGGCTCTTAGCAGCAGGGTTCATCGTGGAGGTTTTTCACCCGGAGTGGTCTCACCTGGAGTGGTTAGCTAACCCGGTGCTGGTGCTTAAGAAGAACGACATGTGGCGCATGTGTGTGGATTACACGGATCTTAACAAGGCCTGTCCAGTTGACCCGTTTGCTCTCCCCCGTATCGACCAGATTATTGATGCAACGGCGGGTTGTGAGATTTTATGCTTCCTGGATGCTTATTCAGGTTATCACCAGATCAAGATGGCAGTCAAAGACCAAGAGAAGACGGCCTTCATCATGCCTTTTGGTGCTTTCTGCTATGTGTCTATGCCTTTCGGGCTCAAGAGTGCCCAGGCGACTTACCAGCGTTGTGTACAGAACTGTCTTCACAGTCAAATTGGACGCAATGTTCATGCTTATGTGGATGATAATGTGGTCAAGTCAAGGAAGAAGGAAACTCTGCTGGACGACCTGAAGGAAACTTTCAACAACTTGCGGGTCTACAAGATGATGCTTAACCCGGCCAAGTGTGTCTTCGGAGTTCCTGCAGGCAAGCTCTTGGGATTTTTGGTCTCAGAGCGTGGTATTGAAGCTAACCCGGACAAGATAAAGGCTATCACTTCCCTGTCTGAGCTGGCGTGCATCAATGATGTTCAGCGCCTGGCGGGTCGGATCGCAGCTTTAAGCCGGTTCATAAGCCGCCTGGGTGAGAAGGCTATCCCTTTGTATCAAATGATGAAGAAAACAGACAACTTTGTCTGGAGCAAGGTGGTGGGTGAGGCGTTCGAGGCGCTCAAGAAGCAACTGACTGAGCCGCCAATCTTGGCCGCTCCGGCTAAGAAGGAACCTTTACTCCTCTACGTGGCGGCTAACAATAGAGCAGTCAGTGCTGCGGTCGTTGTGGAGCGTAAGGAGGCAGGAAAGGAGTATCCAGTTCAGAGGCCGGTTTACTATGTCAGCGAAGTCTTGATTGAGTCCAAGCAAAGGTACCCGCATTGGCAGAAGCTGATCTATGGAGTGTTCATGGCAAATCGTAAGCTGAAGCATTACTTTCTAGGACACCAGATCACAGTGGTTAGCTCTGCTCCGTTGGGAGACATAATTCAAAACAGGGAAGCCACTGGTAGGATTGCTAAGTGGGCCTTGGAGATTGGGCCTCTTAATCTGAAGTATGTGCCTCGCACAGCTGTTAAGTCTCAAGCCTTGGTGGACTTTATAAACGACTGGACAGAGTGTCAGTCGCCTGAGGAGAAGCCGGATAACACATACTGGACGATTCACTTTGACGGATCCAGGCAGCTGGAAGGCTTGGGGGCTGGAGTGGTCTTAACTTCCCCTAAAGGTGACAAGTTCTGTTATGTGCTAAGGTTGATGTTTCCTTGTACTAACAATGCAGCTGAGTATGAGGCTTTGCTTCATGGCCTCCGTGTGGCTAAGGAGATGAACCTAAGCCGGGTTAGATGTCTTGGCGACTCATACCTTGTGGCTCAACAAGTTTCAGGCACGTGGGACTCCAAAGACCCACGGATGGCGGCTTATCGTCAGGCGGTGGACATCATCGCTGGTCACTTCAAGGGTTACCAAGTGGATCACATTGACCGTCGCAAGAACGAGGCGGCTGACGCGTTATCACAGCTAGGTTCTCAGCGTAAGCCGGTGCCGCCTAATGTTTTCTTGGATGTGTTATATCACCCATCAGTTAAGCTACCTTCGGAGGAGGATCTGGCAATACCTGACCCGGAGGGGCAGCTAGTGGCGGCTCTTCACGCCATCCCAGATTGGACGGTACCCTACTTGGCGTACTTGACTCGTGGCGAGTTACCTGAGGACGAAACTTTGGCAAGGCAAATCGTCAGGCGATCCAAGTCCATGACTATCATCAATGGCGAGTTGCATAAGTGCAGCGTCACCGGCGTTTTTCAACGTTGTGTTTCACCGGAAGAAGGCAAGGAAATCTTAAGTGAGATTCATGCTGGTGATTGTGGTCATCACGCCGGCTCAAAATCTCTGGTGGCCAAGGCTTTTTGACATGGTTTCTTCTGGCTGACGGCTCATAAGGATGCAGAAGACTTGGTACTCAAGTGTGACGGGTGTCAAAAGTTCGGGCGGCGTGCTCACATACCGGCTCAGGAGTTGCGGATGATCCCAATTACCTAGCCGTTCGCAGTCTGGGGGCTTGATATGGTTGGGCCCTTCAAGAGATCCAAAGACAAGAAAACCCACCTTTTGGTGGCGGTGGATAAGTTCACCAAGTGGGTGGAGGCTGAGCCAGTTGGCAAGTGTGACGCGGATACGTCGGTTCAGTTTGTCAAAAAACTGATCTATCGCTTTGGTTACCCTCATAGTATCATCACAGATAACGGCACAAACCTATCCAAAGGGGCTATGCAAGCATTCTATGAAAGTGAGCACATCCGGCTTGACATCTCTGCTGTGGCTCATCCACAGTCCAATGGTCAGGCGGAGCGGGCTAACCAGGAGATCCTGAGAGGTATCAAGCCCCGGCTTATGGTTCCTCTACAGAGAACGCCGGGTTGTTGGGTTGAGGAGTTACCATCAGTTTTATGGAACATCAGAACAACTCCCAACAGGTCAACAGGCTATACGCCTTTCTTTATGGTTTATGGCGCAAAAGCCGTATTACCAAGTGACATACGCCATGACTCGCCAAGGGTGGCGGCTTACGTTGAAGCAGACAATGAGACGGCGCGACAGGACGCGTTAGATGCTTTGGATGAAGAGCGTGATCTGGCGGCGGCTCGATCGGCGATTTATCAACAAGACCTGCGTCGCTATCACAGTCGCAGAGTCAAGACCCGGACGTTTCAAGAAGGCGACTTAGTGTTGTGCCTGATTCAAGATCAGACGGACGCGCACAATTTATCTCCTCCATGGGAAGGACCTTTTGTGGTTAGCAAAAACCTCAACAATGGGTCATACTATCTCATAGACATACGAGACGAATCACACACTTCTGGGCAGGAGACCCACCGGCCGTGGAATATCGCTCATCTGCGGCCTTATTATACTTGAGTCATCGACTCCCCCCATTGTACATCATCATTGTATATATCACATATATATATAATAAAGTTGACATCCCTGCAAGACGGGGCCTCTGCCGTTTTTACGTATCTCAAATTGTGCAAGGATGGATACAATCATAAGGTCAGTTGGGGGCTTCTAACCCGCCAGGTTTAAGCTTCAACCCTCTTGATCGGCTCTTCAGCCAAAATAGCACCATCATCTGGCGGCTTACAAATTGGCGGCTTACAAGACGGTGCACAAGTTGATATCATCAACAAGGTCGTTTGGGGGCTTTCAACCCACCGGGTTAAGCTCCAACCCTTTCGATCAGGCTCTTCAGCCACAGTAAGGCCGGGTTATATACCCAAAAAGTTGGCTCCGTCAACAAGGTCATTTGGGGGCTTACAACCCACCGGGTTTAGCTTACACACCCTCTTGATCGGCTCTTCAGCCACCGCAAGTTAGAGTTAAACCAGCCTGTAAGCTGCTGCTGCTCCACCAGGTGACCCGCCGAACTCTTACCAGTTAATCTCGATTAGAGACCCTGAGCTGTTCAAACATATTTGGCAGTCACTCTGACTAGAGACCCTGTACTGGTCAAGGTTCAACCGGCGGCTCTTGTCACGTGAGGGCCGGCTTACGGAAAGGAGGATAAACTCACCCATCTGCTGCCGACTCTCCGCTATGTGGCCCGTTCGTACTCTTAAACAATTACTCTTTTAAAGACCCTGCACTGTTTAAGGTTCAAACGATGGAATTACGTCACGTGAGAGGTAGCTTATGGGCCTTAAGGGTACTCATACCCTGCTGCGTCTCTCTCTGGTTCGTTGCGCTCTTATCAGTTAATCTCGCCTAGAGACCCTGAGATGTTCAAAGAATTGACGGTCACTCTCGTTAGAGACCCTGTACTGTTAAGAGTTCAAGTAATGAGTCCACCCAGAAGAACCGGCTTATGAGTTTTTAAAAGCAAGGTTATGGAAGATTCAACATCTCCGGGTTGTGCTTTTTCAAGCCGCCCTTACGGCAATACAGAACATATTCTGTCTTGTTTATTTTTGCAGGGTTTGTCTTCTAACGATGAGCCCCCGTGCCAACAGATATTATAAGCACAAACATGCATCAAGCTATGCAAAGTTTACTACGTGCACGATGGCACGGCTCAGACAGTCAAGATTTTCTAAGCCTATTACAAAGCTCTCCACAGAGCCCAAAAGGCAACAGACTTAAAGTTTTTATACAACTTCAGTTCGGCGGCTCAGCAAGCCGAGTTATCAATTTCAAGCTTCAAGTGCTTAGCTCGACGGCGGGTCATCCTGCGCCGGGTCTTTGACCTCTTCGATCTGAAGATTATCCACATCCCAGTTGCAGTTTGTTAGAGCTTCAAACTGAGCCTCTTCATAGAGGGGAGACGGGTCAATCTCAGGGGCGAAGAAGTGCTTACGGCGAGCAGGAGTCAAATCTCTGGTTTCAAAAGTTGGGCCACGCACTCTTTTGCTGACCTCGCTGTAAGCCGCCTGGTAACTTGACAGATCAAGCTCATCAACCAGTGTCGATGCAAGGACTCTGGAGGCCTTCATACACTGGGCATAATCTGCTTCTATGAATTCTGAGCCGTCATCTTTCTTCGACGGAAAGCCGTCCATCATCTCTTCGGCAGTCAATTCAGGGGCAAAGGCCAACGCCCGGCTTAGCGCGGCCATCGCTCCCTTCTAGGCGGCTGATCGTTTGAGCTCTTCGATTTGCTTCGGCAGAGTTGAAAACAGTTCTATGACTCCTTTCATATGCTTGGGGATGCTTTTCTCGGTCAACATTGCTTTGATGGTGCAAAGGGTCCCGCAGTAGAGTTGTTCTGCCAAGGAGTATACTGCCTTCAACTTCAGCAAGCTGTCAGACGATAGTTGGCGGCTTCTCTGACTTGCAAGATAAATTTGGCGTTATAAGCCGCCCCCACAAGATTTTCAACTTAGCACGGAAATTTTCTAACGTTTTCAATACTTACCAAAGATGGCAGGAGTCATCCTGGATATATGGCGCTTCAGAGTCTGTAGCTCCTCTGAAACAAGATTGAGCCGCTGGTCCGTGTCATCTGCGCGCTTGGTCAGGGCGGCTTGTTCAGCTTCAGCAGTCTTCTTGAAGGCATCAAAGTCATCCTGGACTTTTTCAAGCTCCTTCGCGACAACCCGCCATTTCTCTTCCGCCTCAGACCGGGCGGTTTGTTGCGCGGCAAGGTTTTCTTTTACGTCGGTAAGATTTGACTCGGCTGCATCCAAGGCTTCCTGTTTTACACAACAAAACAGTTCAGGAGGTGTAAGTCGCCAGTGTAAGATATTCATCGATGGTTGATGGAGCTATTATGACAAGTCTCAAACAGATTGCAAGCAATATATTTGACACTTGGGCGCTAATGTATGTGTTTGCTCTCTAAACCTACAAGGAAGTTCCGGCTCATCTTATTCAAGATAAGCCGGCACTTGGGGGCTACACACGGCGCTTTTTAAATCTCCAATGCAGTCCCGACTCATCTTCGCAAAGATAAGCCGGCACTTGGGGGCTACAGGCGGCGCTCTTCAAATCTACACTGAATTTCCGGCTCATTTTCTTCAAGATAAGCCGGCACTTGGGGGTTACATAGCGCTTTCCAAGTGTTCAAAGTAAAGTTCCGGCTCATCATTTTTCATACTGACCCAGACTTGGGGGCTACAGTTGATCAAATCTTCAAATTAAGTATCGACTTACTATCTATACTAACCCGATACTTGGGGGCTACAGTCTAAAGCTATTTGCAGTATAACATAGATTGGAAGACCCGGTCTACCATTTGCAATACTAAACCAGCTCTTGGGGGCTACGTAAGGGTACAAGGAAAAAGCAGGAGTGGTACCTCATATTTTTTCTTCATCAAGCCAACAAGTTTGAGCTCCATGATCCGGCTTGTGGTCAGGCGGTTCAGATAACCAGCGTGTAATTCATCGGCAGTCAGCTTCTCCAGCACAGGGAATTCAAACTCAAGCTTCTCAGGAGAGGAAGTTTCAGCCTTGCCGGAATGTCTTGACAGTACATGGGGCTCAGGGGACTGATGACCTGTCCCGGTGAAGATAATGTCTGGAAGAGCTGTGTCTTCGACGGCTGTTGAAGGGCTGGACGGCTGAGGATCATCCCTTGGAGGACTGTCAGTTGCCATGTCATGATCAACCGGCTCAGAGGGCCGATGAGTCGCTTCAGGTGCATCTTTCATAACATCAGCAGGCTCAGCATGAGCTAAAGGGGAGTCCGGCTTAGCAAATTCCGGCTCTTGGGCAGTTGGGGCGGCGGTAGACCCGCCGGTTTTCCTTCGTTTTGCTTGAGCCCTGGAAAACATGAAAGATTATTACATGGAGGACAAGAGTATTAAAATGTATGGTGCAAAAGTAAAGATACGCACTCCGGGTTGATCTTCATTGGAGGCAATTTGGTGGCAGTACAGTCGCCAGAAGAAGGGGGAGAACACTGAAGACGGTTAAGAAAATACAAAGCAGAGTAAGGTTACCATGCAAGATTGTTAAAGCTAAACCTCAGTTAAAAGAATACCTCAGCCGGCCGTTTCCGTGGAGCCGGAGAATGAGATAACCCGGCCACAAGATTTTCAGAGCCAGTGCTCCGGGTCTGACGTCGGGAGTTGTGCAGTTGCTTTTTCAAAAGAAAATTGGGATCTAAGTGAGCAAGAGGATGAGAAAAAGGGACTTTTCGGATGACCCGCCGCACTTTCTCTGGTGGAAGGATTTCTGAGTCAGAAGAAATGTAAGTTACCTCAGGGGCGTCCGCATGGCTGGTCTCCGTTTCCTCCTGTGAATGGTTGTTGTCAATAAGTTGCATAAAAAGACGGCCAAGGGAGTCAAGTTCTACCTCTGAGTCATCAAGCTCAGGCGGGTCTTGAGTGGCGGCTTTCTTCTTCTGGGCGCGGGCTTTCACCCTAGGCTTCCTCACTGGAGGGTTATACTTCTTTTTCCAGAAGGGAGAGCCGGCCTATGCATAAACCGCCAACAAAGATTAGAAGGAGCAAGATAAAAGGTAAAGAATGACCAATTTTGTGGAAAGAATTTCTTACAGCTGGAGCCGGGTTCTTGACACAAAAGGGTTTGAGTCCGGTTTGTTGCAAACCGCTTGTTTTTCGCCGAGAAGTCCTTTGACGGTAGAGTTGATGTCTTCTTCAGTCAGAGGAGTGGCGTTGAAACAGAGAGGGTCATTGGGCTCACCCGTAAATTGGTGCATGAGCCGGTCACGCCGGCTCAGCGGCAAGATCTTCCAGCTAACCCAGCAGCGGGTTAAATCGACGCCAGTCAATCCGTTCGCCAGTAAGGCCTTGATTTTGGTGTAAGCCGGAGCATATCTTGCTCGCTCTGCGGCAGTCATCCGGTTTGGGAGTTCACTTGTGTTGTAAAGCCGGGTGGGACGGTAACCCGGCAGCGGATTTTCACCTTCAGGAGAAGTGTCCTTGCAATAGAACCATGTCTTGTTCCAGTCCTTGGGGTGGCTTGGTAGGAGAGCTATCGGATAAGGCAAATCTCTCCGTCTCTGGATGGAAACCCCGCCAAGCTCCAAACTTGGCCCGGCTGCCACTTCAGTTTGGCGGTTGGCATAATGATAGTCATGGAAGAGGTCAACAGACGGCTCTTCTTGCAGATAAACTTCACATAAAACTTGAAACTGACACATATTGGTGACAGAGTTGGGTCCTATGTCTTGAGGGTGAAGCTTGAAGAAATGAAGAACGTCCCGGAAAAACTTTGACCCGGGAGGGTTAAATCCGCGAAGGAGGTGATCAGTAAACACGACAACCTCTCCATCCTTAGGCTCAGGTCTTTTTTCTGATCCTGGAACCCGCCAGTGTATGACATCTTTGGCCGGCAAGATACCCGACTCTATGAAATTAAGCAGGAGCTCTTCGGTGACTCCGGAGCTGACCCAATCACAAGATGAGGGTGCCCTTGACATGATGGCGGGTTAAGCTATAAAGACACAGAGTACGGCGAGTTAGAAAAGCATTAAACTGGATGAGACAGCTGTGGTCAGTGTAATGGTGAGGAGTTAAGCCGCCAAGGCATTTGGCAGAGAGCCGACCAAAGCAATGGCGGGTTAAGTGGACAAGGCAGTATTGGAAAAACGACTAAGTGCGGATAAACAAGTTTCACATAGTATCGCTATGGCTACAAGATCTACAGACGACGGAAAAATGAAAAATATTCAAATACCTAAAAAACAGATGAAGAACAGGCGGACGGTACGTGGTGGAAACTGCGATACAGATTCAAAGCAAGTAGGGCATTGGCATTAAGAGCATAACCGCAACGGATGGACAGTACCACGGGATGCAAAGTGGTGCTCAGTGGTCTACGCTATGATGAACGCTGATGAACAACGAAGAACTCGGGAACCCTAATGGAGACGAGTGCGGATTAGATAAGGGGTTGAGGGTGATACCTTGCGGATGCGGACGCGCCGGCGAAACTTTGATTCAACTCAGGTCGATGCAGCGGCCGGCGATGGGGGCGACGGCGAAGTCCGGTCAGGCGCGGCGGAGCTCTGGAGGTTCGGCTCGTTCGAAGGTGGAAGATGACAGCGACAGCAGAGAAAGGAAAAAGGGGACCACGTGTCCCTATTTATGAGTAAGGAGGGCAACAGTGCGCGCGAAAATTGAGGAGGCACAGTGATGATTGACCGAAGGTGGCGCCTCGATTTTTGGGATGACCCTTCAATGAGAAGATCCGTTGCAAACGTCATAGAATCTTTTCAGAATATTTGATATGACGTCATGGCAGGGTATCAGTTCCCGTTTCAGGGGACAAAAATGTAAGACTCGCCACCAAGGATTGAAGGATGACATGAGCAGGCTCAAATCAACCTGGGGCCTAATGTTGGGGATATAACCCCATGGTAAGACCCGCCCAGGAGGGGCCGGGTCATACCTGGCGGCTCATAGCCCAAGACCCATAAGGTGGGCCGGAAGATGAAGGCCAGGCCGCGTGGCGGCTTACCAGATGGGCTAAGGCGGAGGCCCGGAGACAGAAGGTGGTATGAAGACCCGGGCGGTTAAGCCGCCCGGAGACGGCTTGCCCAAGACGGCAAGGCGGCTTGGAGACAGGATTCATTACGATGTATGAGTCGGTTTAGGACTCGTGTAACCCAGGGCCTTGACCTCTTATATAAAGGCGAGACCCTGGGGCGGCTTAGAGAAGAAACCAAGAAGTTGAGAACTAGGTCAAGCGAAACCACTCCCTTGTAATCGATACTCCAATCAATACAACACAAGCAGGACGTAGGCTTTTACCTCTTATTGAGGGGCCGAACCTGGGTAAACTCGTGTCCTTCATCTCGATCAACCCCTTTGAGTCCACCCCTTTGGCGATGGCCTCGAACCTAAGTCCTCGGACATCTGCCGTGACAAACCCACGACACATATGGTTGGAGTGGAAGATCTTGACCTCAACACAAGAATAGGTGGTTCTCTCTCTCAGAAAACTGGATGGGGCAAGTATGGAATAGTTCTGAGTGCTTCTCTTTCGAGTAGGTGGTGGTGGAGGGGTATATATAGGCATCCCCAAAAATCCAACCGTTACACACAAAATGACCAACTCGGTGACACCGATGTGTTAATCTCTGTGGTACCGAAGTGACCAAAAGGTGGCAACTTTTGAATCTCGGTGAGACCGATATAGGAAACTCGGTTGCACCGATAAGGTGACCAACGGTCAGATTGACAATCTCGGTGACGCCGATCCAACAATCTCGGTTGTACCGATATTGTGAATTTGCATAACAGAAAGTTGGCAACCTAAACTCGGTGGCACCGGTATGGAATCGGTTGCACCGAAGTGGCTAGTGTTTGGCTGAGTCTGTCTGAGGTTTAGAATCGGTGGCACTGGAATGGAAATGTTGGTTGCACCGATTTTGAATATATGGCTTTGGACAGACTTTGGTGGGAGAGCTTGTGGGTGTTTTTGGTGACTATCACTTGTGCACGTATGAGCATTTTGTTCACCAACAAAACCTTACCCCCTTTTAATAGTATTGGCTTTCCTATGGACTCAAAGTGATTTCTCACAAATGTAAAATGTTGAGTCCTCTTGCTTGAAGCTTTGCCAACCTATTTCCTTGCATCTTGGGGTATCTCCACACAGTCTTTTGCCAACCCTTTTTCTCCATGGACTATTATCTGAAATACACTAGATAAAAGTATTAGTCCAAGAGACAATGTATGTTGTCATGAATTATCAAAACCACCAAGGGAGCATGTTGTGCTTTCAATCTCCCCCTTTTTGGTAATTGATGACAACATACAATCAAAGCTTCAAATAAAGATATGCATGGTTATAATGAAGACTTTGAGAGACACATGACTTAGACTTGCTCCCCCTAAATGTGTGCAGTCCTTTAAAGGATAGTTGCTTTGGAATGCATGGCACACATATGGATGAAGGGATATAAAAAGTCATGTATATCTTGGCTATGTGCATCAAATATATATGAATGAGGTGTATCCTTGTTCAAGACTTCACTCTTGCAAACAATATGTGCAAGAAGCAAGAGATCATCTTGATCACCTTTAGTCCCGGTTCGTAAGGGCCTTTAGTCCCGGTTCTGCAACCGACACTAAAGGGTGGGGACTAAAGCCCCCCCCCCTTTAGTCCCGGTTCAACACGGACCGGGACTAAATGCCCACCACGTGGCTGTGCTAGAGCGCTGGGGCTGGAGGACCTTTAGTCCCGGTTGGCGGGACTAAAGGAATTTTTTCGAAAAAAATTTTGAATTTTTTTTTATATTTTTTTTGATTTGTTTTTTAGTTTTTTTCTGAGTTTCAAATCTTTGAATTATTTAACAATTTAATCTCTAATCACCCTTCCTCATTGCTCCAGCGTGGAACACTCATTCCAAATCGTCCAACTTCCCGGCCGGTCACCCATCCTCACGCTTAACTTTCAAGTTCTATCGCCCCTAGTTTCCAAGTCTGCACTTATTGTTTTCCTGATAATAGTAAGCTATCAATCCTATTAACCCTTAGGTCTTGATATCACATGATTTAATTTTTTGAATTCCAAACAATTATTAAAATAAACAAAATAAGTAATAATAATATTGAATTTCAATGAAAATAAAATAAGTAATAATATTATTTTATTCATTTTTTGCCATTTATTCATTTAATATGACATAATTAATATCTTTAAATCTGTAAATCGAAATTCAACAAATAATATATCCATTATTATCAGAAAAATGTGAGGAATCCAAATATGACATCATTTATTTTTTTAAATTTTTTTAAAATTCGAAAAAACTTAAATTTGATGATAACTTTTTTTCCTTTCGGAATTTGAGGATTCTAAAAATTGCAAAACGGCCGGAGGCGGTTGAAATCGAAACTGACTTCTCGTGCTGAACATTTTGATATATTATACTTTTTTTTCGACATCGTATGCAAAAGTTATAGCCGTTTTACTTTTTCATAACACTTTTTTGCAAAACATGTCGAAATTTATGTTTTCTAATTTTTCTAACTAGTAGATGTAGTAACATAACTACATCTCGAAGGATTTTAATTTTTGAAGTTTTTATCATTTTCTTTGTTTTTTTCAAAACTGAAATGGCGATACAGGGGGGTAGAGTTTGAAAATTTCAGAACCCCTTTAGTTCGGGTTGTTGTCCATCCAATCCTACCGTCGACTACATCTGCTAGCACTGTCCCAGCCAGAGTCACAACTAAGGTTAACCAAGCCAGAGTCAACCCTTTCTAACTTCATTTGCTATTTTTCATGCATTTAATGATTTTTTAAGCTAAATGACCCTGAAATTGAAAAGCACCACAAATGAACGGTGAAAAGGTTGAAACTTGGCATGGTATCATCATTTCACCCACATAGCATGTGATAAAAAGTTGAGAGGGTTACAGCAAAAACTGGATGCACTTCGTGTACAAACTGGACCATCTCCTTCGAAGTATCAAGGTTTCGGACGAAAACACATCTGTTACAAAGGCATTTCATTTTTTTTAAGTTATTTCAACTCCAGACTTTTTGTGCATTCAATATGCACCATACTACAACATGTTAAAATCTACAGAAAGAACTAACTAAAAATAATAGAAAACAACAATTAAATGACTAAAACAACTATATAAGCAAAACAATACTGTTTTAATTAAAATCCTAATTTAAATTATTCTAAAAATAACCAAATAAATCTTATTGTGACAATAATCTAACATGTGACTAGGAGCAAAAAGAATTAAATTAAAAACTATTTTAAACTCAAGTTATTCACAATCTAGGGTTTGAAGCAAATTTGAACAAATTCATATTTAAACCATTCAAATTTGAAAACTAATGGCACAAACAGAAACTAGACAAAATTTTGAATCTAATGCAAAAAGAATCACTCAAAAACATCAAATATCCTAAAAGATATAAGCAATTTAAAACAGAAACCTTCAGAACCCCTTTAGTCCGGGTTGGTGTCTCCAACCGGGACTAAAGGTCTAACCTTTAGTCCGGGACTAAAGCCTCAACCCTTTAGTCCCGGTTGGTGTCTCCAACCGGGAATAAAGGTCTAATCTTTAGTCCCGGTTGGAGACACCAACCGGGACTAAATGTGACGCAACCTTTAGTCCCGGTTGGTATCTCCAACCGGGACTAAAGGTGGTTGTGCCCGTGCGGCCGCCCTAGCCATTAGAACCGGGACTAATGCTCACATTAGTACCGGCTCCAAACGCGGCCGGGACTAAATCTTCGAACGAAAGGTCCTTTTTCTACTATATACTTGGTGAGAGCCGCCATGAGCTCCCCCATATCTTGGCATGAACACTTGAGCCATCCAAGCTTCTGCTTGAGGGGCAAAAAAAGGCAATTATTCTCCAGAATTAGAACCGCCTGAGCCGCCGTGATGTTATCAGAGGAGTGGATAATGGTTGAGACCCACCGGACCCAATGGTGGGCCGACTCATCCTCCCGCTGCACACAATGATCCAAGTCCACGCTTGTCATGGGCTGCTTGCACGTTCCTTGAATTTTTTTGATGAATTTCGCCTTCAACTCGGCCCAGGAATTAATGGTATTGGGCGGCAAACCCTTCAACCACGTGCGAGCCGGCCCTTCCAGCATCATGATGAAATACTTGGCGCAGACTGCATCGCTGACGTCTAACATCTCCATGGCTAGCTCGTAACTTTCGATCCAAGCTTCCGGAGGTAGATCGGAAGTATAATTGGGCACCTTACGGGGACCCTTGAAGTCCTTCGGCAGGCGTTCGTTTCGTAAAGCCAGCACTAAGCACGGCACTCCCACAGCCCTGGAGGTTACTCCGGCTCCTACTGAAATAGAAGGTGCTACTGTGGGTTCTTGGTAAGCCGCCGCAGCTGCCGCTGCTGCCGCCTCTCGCTGCGCTCTCGCACGGTCAACCAGCGCCTGGGCATCAACAGCAGGCGGGCCATCCCGCGCCGGGTTCCGACGTCGCTCACTGCTGGAAATCGCATGCGACTCTATACGCCGACTGTAACTGCGGCTTGGGATAGGGGTCGAGTGCATGCGGCTCCGGCTATAAGCATACTTCTCCTGTTGCGCCACCGCTGTCTGCAAATATCCAATGGCATTCCGCACTTCTTCCGCAAAAGGCGTTCCATCCGGGATGGGGAGCGTGCCAAGTCTGACTGCCGCTGCCACCATGTTCTCCGCCGGGTTAGAAAAATGACCAGGCGGTGTCAGAAAAGGCTGCGGCGGGGTCTGATTCCTGCGGGGCGGGTCTGGCTGCCGATGCTGAACTGCCGCCCTGCTCCCAGGTACTTCCGCCGTACGGGTTATGGCCAGAGGTGCATTCTGTCCTGTCCCTGGCGTGTTGAAAAGATTCCTAGCCTCATACTGATCTGGCAGATGGGACTGATGCCTCATCTGATGGACTGCATCCGCGGTCCGTTGCTCCAGGTCAAGGCGAAAAGCTTCCGCCCTGAGGCGCTCCGCCTCAGCATCCATCTGAGCTTTCATTGCATTGATTTCCTCTTGGACTCCAGCCATCTGGTCCTTCAACCTCGCGATCTCCGTGTTACGGGCTGCTTGGTTTTCGGCCGTGACCTCGGTTCCCATCAGAGTCGTAAGTTCATTCATCAGATCCAGCAAAACTTGAGCCGGCGGCTTGCCTGATCCAGACCCGGTCGCACCAGCGGCCGTGCTACCAGGGGCCGGTGCCGATCCTGCCATGAAGACAGCGGCTCGGCTCGGTGGCTCATAGTATTCTGGGTCAGGGTAGCCCTCGAAGTAGCCCCCAAGCCCACCGTTGTGAAGCTGGTAGATTGATTCCGCCTCCCCGCTCGAGGATCCATCCTCTGAGCAGATGAGGGTTTCCTCTCGCGACATGGAACCTTCAAGTTCCGCGCCTTGGGTAAAGCCGACGAAGACGCGCTTCCGACCCGGGTTAACTCGGGCGGGTTGCGCGCGCCGGGCCGGCTCGATGAGGTCGATGTAGATGTCCGGCCCGGGCTTAGATCCGCCGATCATGCCAATGAAGATGTGAATTCCGCCGAAGGGGACCCGGTGCCCGTACTCACTCTTGGTCATCCTGCCGATAGCGTATCTCGTGATCCCTGTGAGAGAGCCCCTCGAGAATTCCACACCACCGAGCGTCAGCCCCACGGTGGGCGCCAACTGTCGTGGTTTTGTCACGACAGATGTCCTAGTGAAAGGACTTAGGTTCGAGGCCATCGCTAAGGCGGTGAGCTCGAAAGGGTTGATCGGAATCGAGAGACAAGGGTTACCCAGGTTCGGCCCCTCGGAAAGAGGTAAAAGCCTACGTCCTGCTTTGTGTTGTATTGATTAGATATCGATTACAAGGGAGCGAGTTCGCTTGACCTAGCTATCGATGAGTTGTTTCGTGGCCTAAGCCGCCCAGGTAACCCGCCTTTATATACACAGATCGAGGCCCTGGGCTTACAAGAATCCGGGCCGGGTCGTATATGATAACCGACCTTTCCTCTAACTACTCTTGCCTTATCGGGCAAGCCGCCCCCGGCGGCTTACGCCATCGGGTCATACACTGTCTTCTCCCTCTGGGCCTCCAGGCCCACTGAGCAAGCTTCTTCCAAACCTTTATCGCTAAGCCGCCAACCTCATGACCTGGCCCCACCTGGGCGGGTCTCACCACGGGGTTATATCCCCAACACTTATGCTGAAAATTTGCCTGCAATGGAGGGAAAACAACAGTGGGACATTGTTGACCCTGGGTTTAAACTGTCTGCACCTGTGCAACACAGACCTCCTGGCAAACCAAGGAAGACTAGGATAAGGGCACAGTCTGAAGGAAAATGCCTAGGAGGCAGGAGAAAGAAGTGCTCTCGTTGTGGAAGATTAGGACACCGTGGGACCCACTGCAGAGAGTCAATTGATCCTGCTTTTGGAGAATATGAGCATTGGGGTGCTGAAAATGCTGGGTGTGAAGCACCATAAGCTACTGAAGCAACTGCTCAGACTGAACCTACTAATGCAACTGCTCAGATTGAACCTACTGATGCAACTGCACAGACTGAACCTACTGATGCAACTGCTCAGACTGAAGCTCCTACCTCTCCTCCAACTGCTACAAGCTCTCCAGCTGCTCCTAACTCTCCAGTTGCTACTTCCTCTCCGGGTGTTGATAGTGATCTACTTGCTAGGTATGCAATATATTGTACTGTATGCGAATTCATTAATGTTATAACTGTAAATGTGTTAACTGACCTTCATTGTGTTCATGTTTCTCAGTCCAAGGAAGAATTTCAAAAGGTCAGCTACTAGAGGTGTCAAGTGGGGGTCGCCAAATAAGAAGCCGAAAGGCGGCATGGTACCAACCATGAGCACAAGGAGCAAGGCTGCTATTCCTGGTGCCAACACTAGGAGCAAGATGGCCAAACTGAAGTGACCATGATGTGTTTGATTTTGTGAAACCAATGTTGGTTTATAATGCTGTGGTGTGAACTATTGTCTGATGTTTGTCTGTTGGGATGTGAACTGATGTTGGGTGTGAACTTATGAGTTTGTCTGTTGTTTAAATGCTGGGATGTGAACTGATGTTGTTTTGCAATGATTTGTTGTGAACTACTCCAATTTAATGTGTTGTGAACTACATATTTGTGCTCATATTTGCCCCTACATATCTTGTGAATGCTCAGTTTTGCCCCTAAAAATCTTGTTATGGGCTCAAATCTGCCCCTTTGGCTATCATTATGTGTTGAACATAGACCACATATAAATGCTAGAAATTTGAACACAAATTTAGCAAACTAGTAGCTCTAGGAGTGCACAAATGGCAACATTACATCAACATTAATCAGCATTACATCAATTTCACACTGCCAGAAACATAACACATACACTGCCACTTAATTTGCTTGCTTAGACCAAATAGAAACTAAACTAGCCACAATGCTAATGACAAGAACAATGAGAAAAACCATTGTCTCCATCAGCTCATTCCTCTTCTTCAATTTCACCTGCATTTTCTTGTTCTTATTGCTCAGATCCATAACCTTCCTCTCCAGCGTGCTTGCTTTGATCCAACTGCGTGCAAGGCCAGCATGGAGCTCCTCAAAAGCTTGCCTCACTTGCTCACTGGGAGGAGGGTCAATCCATACAGCCCATTCACACTCATCAGGAAGCTGTCAAATCGTATTTCACAAAAGAATTGGTCAAATTTATAACTTCAAAACAAATCGAGAAAAACAGAGGACAAATTGAGGCTACGAGGTTAATTACATCGAGTGGACAACCCAAAAACCTTCTTACGGTGCTTGCTCCACCCAAAGAAACACGGCGAGCAGGAATTAGCCCGTGCCCCGGGCAACGGTGTTTCGAGCGCTCCTCAAGGCCGTAGAAAGTGGGATTGGGCAGGAAAAACTCAGATTGGAACTGAACAATCCCGCATCCATCCACCTACGAGCTCAAACGGGGCATATTAAGGCCAATCCCGCGAAACCCTAGAGGAGAAATCCCCAAAGCCAAAGAACCCTAAATCCAAATCTACTTACCTCACTGTCCGCGGAGGAGCTTACGGACGACATTGGAGACGTGCACATGCACGGGTCCCAGTCCTCCCTCCCTCCAAGAGCTCCATTCGCCGGTGCTCAGCCACCTTCCTATCTCCTATCACCGTCGGTAGGTAGAAGAAGAAGAGCGAGAGAGATAACTGTTCGAGTAGGTCCCACTTATAAGGAGGGGCATACTTGTCTGGGAAATGTCCCGAAGACAGTCAAACCTCTTTGACTGGACGGAAATGGCGCGGAGGGGTATTTCCATAACGCCATCTAACTGAAGAGGTGTATAGTTGAGCACTGATTTTTTAGGGGTAAAGATGAGCTCGGGACAAAGTTAGGGGGGGGGGGATGGAATTGGCCCAAAATTTAAAGTTTCTAGATTTTTTTGAAAAATTCTTAAAAATCCACACTACCCTTATATTCAATTAGAGAAAGTTTCAACAAGTTTTGCCAATAGAAAAAAATAGAACGGAAATTCAAGACCCATTTGTGATCAAAATTTGGCCAAAATATTAAAGTGTCATGATTTCTTTTAAAAAAATCACAAAAATCCACACTATCCTTATATTAAATCTGGGAAAGTTTTTAGAAAAAAATTGAATGAAAATTCAAATTCAAAGCCATTTTGGATCAAATTTTGCCATAAAATGAAAGTGCCCGGAATTTCTGAAAAAATCGCAAAAATCCATAATACCCTTATATTCAATCTAACAACAGAAAAAAGTTAGGTAGGGCTATGTGGGACACAAGTGACTTGGTGCCTGATTGGACGCTAACTAGATCGTTGACCAGTCAAAAAGGAGTCTAGAGTTGTTTTGTTTCGTTTTTGGTAGTTCAAGGTTATAAAGTAGACAATTTCGTAATTCAGTGTTGTATATTAGACTTTGGTGATAGTTCGAGATTGTAATCTGGACTTCTCTCCTGTTTCTACTAGAGAAAAAAAAGATACACTCTGTAGAGTAATTTTGTCAGCTTTGTATGCTCGAGCAGCTCAGCTTTTTTTGTAAATCTGATAGATTTGGCAAAACTGTCTGAGATGCTTCCTGGATGTGTTCTTTGTTTTAAAGTCGCACCTACACATTGGGTGGTGCTCCCAAAAAGAATTATCGATGCGTTTGGTTGCCTGCATAAGGCCCAACCAGGCCCGCGCTGGAAGAAATTGGGTTGTTTGATTACCCGCATTCACTATTGGACCTGCATAGCATGAAGTTTAAAGCATCCTCAAGCCTGGCCCGTGATCTAATACCGAATTGGCAGTTTCTTCGCACCTAGGCGGAGCGCGGCCACGTGTGGCTCTTGGCTGCACGCCTCGGGGAGCACGGGAGACGGACGGGACGTCTCATAACTCCCTCTCCCTCTCCTGTCACCGCCCACTGCTCCATTCACACCACTCCCTCACACTCCTCTCATCGCCCCTTGCTCTCCTCTCCTCTGCTCTGATGAGTCGCCCGCCACCGCGCCGTCCGCTGACCCCCCATCAGCGCCAGCCAGAACCGCATCCATGAGCGGTGGGTTGCCGGTTTGGCGAACTCCGAGGTGGACCTGACGTGGGCTTCGCGGGCGCTGTCTCCTTTGTGCACCAGGACGCCACGTCCGGCCAATGTTGTGCCGGTCGCTCCTGCTCCGCTGCCGATTACGGACCTCGAGGTCTGGGTTCGGTGGCGCCGTCGGAGGGGGCGGCGACCTCGCCGTCGGTCGGAACCCCTGGTGGTGGGTTTTTTCCCCATCCGAGGGTTTGTTCCATGGACGTCGGCGCCCTCCTCCTCAACCGCGAGCGTGGCCACGAGCACCGGTCCAAGGTCGATGGCCGTCAGCATTGGTGGGCTCCTCCTCCTCTTCACCGGCCATCCTCTTCCCGCCGGGGTTTTCTCCCCGACCGACGTACGCTCCAGCCTCTCCGATAAGTAAGAAACCCCATCTCTGCTCGTAGATGTGTAGATTAGGCTTTTCATCATTAGCATGCATTGTATTGGATTCGATTCAACTCGATTCGATTCGGTTCCAATCGAATCAATAGGATTCAATCCCTTTTGCTCGGTACTGTTCATAGGAAGGATAGTACTGTTCTTGTTGTGTGTTTCATTGTTCATGCTTACTGCTTGATGTTCATGTTGATGATGCTTAGGGTTCTTGTTGTGTTTGATGTTCATGTTGTAGCTGTGTTTGATGCTTAGGGTACTTGCTTAGTGCTTACTTCTTTAGTGATTGATGTTCATGTTGATGGTGCTTAAGGCTCTTGTTGTGTTTGATGTTCATGTTGATGATGCTTACAGTTCTTGTTGTTCTTGATGTTCATGTTCTTGTTGTGTTTGATGCTTAGGGTTCTTGATGTGCTTGCTACATGCATGGTATTCATGTTAGGCAGGACCAAAGTGTTTGCTACTTTAGGTAGGATCAGTGCCCATGTTACTAATGGATGTCTTCTTACCTGACAAGGTGATGAAGACGGAGTGGGACAGGGACGGAGGAGGAGCCCATGTCGTCGTCGGCGCCAAGGCCGTCGTGGACTTCATCCCCACGAACCGCTAGCTCAAGGTGGTGAACCTACCTGGCAGGGTCGCCTTCATGAGGCAGCCGCGTTCAAGGGGACGAGCTCCTCGGACCGGCCCCGAGGAAGGGGCCCGAGGGCCTCTTCGCTTCTATGTGCAAATCAGGGACGAGGAGGATCTCGCCATGCTCATCATCCCTCCCAAGTTCGTGGAGGTGATGAAGGAGTGGCTGACGGTGAAGCTCCCGCGCGTGGTGAGGCTCTCAGCCAACAAGTGGTGCGAGTTCTGGGTTCAGGTCCAGAACTTCGTGGGCCGAATCGTCCTTGGCAGGGGCTGGGAGTACTTCTACCGCCGCCAAAGGATCGTCCCCGGTGACCTCGTTGTGATGCGCATCTCCGGCCGAGGCCTCAAGGTGCAAGTCTACAACCACGATAGCTCCATCGGGTGCAGGGTGTGCTGCAGTAGGCACAACTGCGTCGGTGACGTTGCTTTCGCCCTCTGATCTTGTCCCTCTGAACTTGTAGTTAGTTTGAGGTGGTGATGTGAGACATTGATGGGAACTTGTTAATATTTTGCCAGGGTTCAGCACCGTGTGTTGAAGCAAGGGGCATGGGATGCCCTTGCTGTCTTAAAACTTACTTTGGTTGATGCTAGCTAGTGAGCAGTATCGTTTATCTGCTGTTTATCTGCTTGTTTTGTGTTGTTTGTTGCTGTTAATCTGCTTGTTTAGCTGCCGTTAGTGTTGTCCATGCTGTTGTGCATAATGTGATGGTAAGGCCACCACATTTGAATGGGGTGAGCAGAACACAAACGTGTATGCAGGCAAATAGTTGTGGTTTGCATCTGCTCGCCCCTTAAGCACAAATGCGGGCAACCAAACAGCCGGCCCTAAAGTGGCCTTTGATGCAATGTAGGCAACCAAAGAACATGCATATGTTGGTTTGTTGCTTGTTTTTGCTCAAACTGGCTCTAGTGAGATGTGGCTGAAATGCAGGCACTATTCACTCAAGGCAACCAAATGCGCTCTACAGTGCTGCTTCGAGAATGTAGACAGTGTGCCGTCAGAAAATCAGAAAATAAAAACAAGAAAGTTGTTTTGTCCTTAAGAGGAACACCACTGTTTGCGTTGGTGTCAGGCAGCACAGAGTAGTTTTTAGCCATATGTGAAAATAAACTAATTAACCATCAGCTCTCTGTTGTTTGCCCGCCAGCGACAGGCAGGCGAGCCATCAATTTCTTCCCCTCCTTTTGTTTTTGGCAACACTATACCTTTTCAATGTTCTTCCTAATTTCCCCATATGAGTCTGTACTACATATATTCTATCTTTTCGTCACCTCCGCTCTTATATTTCTTTACTGAGGGAGTATTATTTTGGGCTATTGATGCATTTATCTGTCATCGTACAAAAATCTTTTGTTTGTGGTGAACTGAACTTTTAGTTGAGAAGGAACCACATCCTGCTATGTAGTGGTAGTGGGTTTTCAAACAAAGTCATATGAAATGATACTTTTTTGGTGGGACGCATGATTCATCGAAAACAGGTGTGTGGAAAAAGTGTGCACAGTTAGGATGAGGAAAGCAATGCATGCCCAACTCTCACTGAACTTTCATATTTCCATCCATGCTTAATTACCCAATTGTTAAAGTTGCATGTTTTATCCACGTGAACATTTACACTATTATTTCAGCTAACGTTATTATTGTGTGTTGTGTTGATTAGATGATCTAAATGTGAAACACAGTTGTATATCTTTGCCCACAAATTTACATAAACTCTTTTTAGGACTATTAGGTAAAAAAATACATTAGATCTATGATGGTACAAGTCTCATAATAGAACTTTTAGAATAACTACATGCTTGCATTCTCATACAGAATTTAACTATAAGAGTTGCTCATTTAAGACTGTGCAAAATATGAAACGTCATTTATTGGAACGGAGGGGGCAGATATACTAGGGTCCAAAATTTCGGTACCAAACATATTTAGTACTCACCAAAAAAAAATCAGAACTTTAGAAAAGTTAAAATGTGCTCCAGAAAATTTTGAAACATGATTAGTCCCTAACAACATGTAAGATGTTCCAAAATAATTGTTCTAGTCCGTGTCGCCATTATCCTCAAATGTAGTCAAAAAAATGTTGGGGGGGGGGGGGGGGATTGGTGCCCACCCAAATGTTGTCAAATTTTGGAACCATGATTAGTAACTAACAAAGCATAAGATCGACTACATGACACAGATGGAAAACAAGAGAAGAAAAGTGAGAGACAAAGGAAAGCTACAGAATATGCAACTCATCACTTAGTAAACATTAAAATTTGTGCCATAGGAAGACACATAAATACACCTGGTAAAAAATATAGAAAAATTATGAAAAGTGATCAAACCAAACTATAACGGTCAAGACAACATGTAAACACATGGGCTATAAACCACGGTTCATGGGAAAACTATATTTTTTTTCAACAAACATTTCTATGAAATTCGAATAGAGGAACACTGATAGCTGAATTGGGGGGCTACTAGAGTGGGAACGAATTCGAGCTTGCCCCCTTGATCGGGATGAATCGACTATCCTAACATGGCTTTGTGTCATCGCCGTATCTACCCTCACACCTTGACGAGCTACAATAAGGATAGCTAAGAGTAGGCGGCCCCTCGCTTGCAACTCTCCATCTCCGGCATTCCCGACTAACTGTAACAATGATCAATGATGCAACCAACGAGCTTTCAATTATGAGGGTGAAAGATGCAGTCGATGTCTTCTGCTGAAATATACTACGGTTCTCTCATGTTGTCAATGACCAAGCCGATAACCACCACCACCATCAGTAGTCACTCTATATGTGTTTTCATCGATGACTACCTACACATCGACGTCTCTCCATAGACGCATCGCATCCCGGTTTTCACCGTGGCTCACCACCTATTGCCAGCACGATAGTTCCTCTAATGTGCTCGTCATTGTTTGTCGTGGCATCATCTTCTTCGCTTTGCACATGGTCCAAATATGGTGGAGGGGCTTTTATCATCCACACCACCATCACCGTCGCATGAGGCGGTGTACGAATTCTAAAGCACGACAACGGAATGACTCTCGGTATCCAATCTAGTCCGAATCATATTTTCCGATTCCAGGTACCATCGAAACATCCATTCCAATTACAGCCAAATCCCATTCCAATTACAGCCAAATCCCATTCCATTTTTTCCGGTTAGTTAAACGGTGTTTCCGAACCAAGCCTCCTTCAAACCAAACTCTCATCCACACCAATTCGAATTCCACCAACAAAATAGAGTACAATGTGACATAGAAAATGTGGTTCATGGGTTGACTTTGGGTGGCAGGGAAAAGGTAGGCGAGGTTAGCGCGATTGAACGCCACAGTTAAGTAAGAAAGCGTGTGCTCACAGTCACTGCTCAGTATAGTAATTACTGGCGTTGGGTGGTCGGAAGGCGACGGGCAACCGGCGAGGTAGGCAGTGAGCCAGCCACTTCCCCGAGCTAGGCTTTGACCCCCAACAACCTCCCTCCCCCCTCGTGCGCCTCTACTAAACCAAGTCGGCAAGAAGGGGCGCGGGGCAGGCAGCAGCAGGGGAGGGAGATCTGACTGACGACGAGCCAGGGATGATGGAGAGCCAGCCGCTGCAGGCCCCGACGGCCGACTCCCACGGCGCCGGAGCCGCGGACGACCAGGCCGGAGCCGGAGCTCCCCCCGCCGTCGTAAGCACCGTCTCTTGCTCTTCTTTCCTCTTGCTTGCCTGCTCGGCGTCCGGGGTAGAAGAATTGAGCTTGCTCGCTCGCCGGCCGCGTCCGGACGGCCGGATCCTGGCGGTTGGTGGCGGCCGGATCTCGCCGTGCCGTCGGGAGATCTGGCGGTTCGCCCCGCCATTTCCGTCCAGTCGGTTTCTTGCGAGATCTGAGGGGGCAGTCATGGGATCTCGCGGCGTTGACCGGCGGGTACCTCGATCTGGCGCCCCGCCGGCCGAGCGGGGCAGCTCATTGCGTCTCAAATCTGCGTCTGTTGGTCAATTGTTGCTGATGCTTACTTACTGGTGGTGTTTCCTAATGTTGGCGCGCGTGCAGGTTCCCGGGAAGGAGTTCACGCGGACCTGCAAGGGCCTCGTCGTCGTGCTCATCGGCGGCTACGTGCTGCTGCAGCTCCTCCCATCCTCCCTCAACTACCTCGCCATCATCCCCGCCAAGTGCGTAAAAATCTGAATGAATTGCTACGGCTCTGAAAATTTTGCTGGGTTCAAAGTGGCAGCTGAGTTCCATCTCTAATGAGTTTCTTTATATATCTTGATGACTTGCAGGACAATTCCCTTTGTATGGACCGTCTTCACAGCCGGTTACATCGAGCAAGTCCTTCCAGGGGTGAGTTAACTAGCTAGATCTCTCTCTAGTCATGTTCAGTCACTGCTCCATCATGGCCATGAAATGGAAACCTGTGACTCCTCAAGTAGCCATCCAATTTAAATTCCAAATAAAGAATCATTGGAACTGAAGAAAAATGCATCACTTTAGAGTAGCCATCCAATTAAATTCCAAATAAAGAATTTGTCAGACATCACTTTAGAGTAGCATAATTCAGAATCATATAACAGTATCTCAAAAGATGGACAGCCTTTGTCTGTTCTGCGCTTTATGTTAACTTTTTTCGCTTTTGGTTTTGTATAGGCTATTGGTAGTTCCCTTGGTCTTCTCTTTTGTGGGAAGGATATCGAGCCAGTCTGGGGCCGCAAGGAGTTCTTGAAGTTCATTATCTTGATCAACTCCATCTGCGGTGTCCTTGCGTTCTGCATTGCCGTTGCACTGTACTATGTCACCGGGAAAGAGAGCTTCCTGTAAGTTTTAAGCCAACAATCTGTTATTATGTACTCCCTCTGTATCATAATATAAGACGTTTTTTTGACACTGTCACAGAAGTAGTAGTACATGATACTTATTTCCATTTAGCACACGTAGACATAGCAGCTCCATTTGTGTGTACCCTTCTATTGGATAATCTTTCATATATGTACTTAGGTCACTGTGGTACTATGATCCCTGAAAATAGTACCATTGTCCCTGAAAATTACGTGACTCATGCTTTGCAGTGTAACGCCACTTTCTGGCTTCCATGGCGCCCTTGCTGGCTTTCTAGTTGGCCTGAAGCAGCTCTTGCCAAACCTTGAGCTCCCCATGTGCTTTTTCTGGAAAATAAAGGCTAAGGTACATTGATAGGCTACTAGTACAGTACAATTTATATGGCTGTAATTGTGTTAGTGCATATATCTTTCACGACAAGTTATAAGTTTGTTGATGTGGAGTTCTCTGTCTCTTTGTGTCTTCCTTGCTGCTGCAGTGGATGCCATTCTTTGTCATGTGCTTCTCAACTATCATGGCCTTTATTGTGCCGGATTCAATCAACTTCCTGCCGACTTTGTTGTCTGGGATGTACGTCAGCTGGCTTTACCTGAGATACTTCCAGAGGAACCCACTGACAGGACTTAAGGGCGACCCAAGTGATGACTTCTCCTTCCCCAGCTTGTTCCCAGATGCCATGCGGTAATTTTGAATCCCATTATACTACACTGGCAAAGGCTGCCCCATTGACCCAGCTTCTGAACTAATCTTTCCTGTGTGTGATCCTTGCAGGCCAGTCACAGACCCAGTTGCTAACCTGTTTGACCGGATGTTGTGTGCGAGGTCTAAGCCTTCGGAAATTGCCCTCCCAGTTACCGATCCTACCAAGGCATCGAGAAGAAGGTATAGTTCGCATGCAAAACTCAGTATACTTGAACCCACAAAATAGTGGTGTACCGTGAAGCTGAAAACTCGAAATCACAGGTTCTCAGAATAAATGTTATTGCTCCAAAGCTCACCAACTCAATTCTCACCATTGCAGGGAGCGTGGCGAGAGGGTTCTTGAGGAAAGGATGGCCGCGGATCATGCGGCTGATGCCGAAGCCCCAGCTCACTCCGCGGAAGACTAAGAGCTTCTCCCTCTCCTACGCCGTCGTAGCAACCACGGTCGCCTGCCTCCGTGCTTTGTAACTCCCCGGACTTGTTCTCTGGGGAGCATATTCATTTTTACAGTGGACCGATGATATGATAATACTTTACTGCCCTTTTTTGTTTCCTTGTTTTGAGAATATTGGTTGGTTAAATTGTGTTGTAGTTCCTGATTAAAGTGAGGAAAGAAGAAAAAGGGTGGCATCCCCTGCCCCAGATGTTGTAATGTAGAAAGAGAATGACTTGTCAGTAACAATGTTAAGTATTTTTTCCATGTGCACTGTGATTTCAGTCAAAGCAATGATAGCTCAGAAGGACAGGCAATAAACTGGATGTGTTTGGGATCCAGCCCAACATGTCAAATTGGTCTACTGCTTTAGAGATCTTGGCACAATGCATGTGGTTAAAGAAAATTATCCTTATGGAATTATGTTCGATCTGATCTGAAGGCATAAATAGAGTGCAGATTCTGAAGAAGAGTGTTATCATTTTTAGTTCAGTTTGTACGATTTTGTCAGTTTTTTTTATAGTTTATATAAGTTTGCATGGTATGTATTTTAGTTGCTGCTGTATTAAGAAAATAACTGCCCTTCCAATGGTGTTTGGTATATCAGACTAAATAAACCCACGTAAAAACGCCACAATTGTTCTACAATTCTATTTCTCTTACTTTGTCTTCTCTTGTGCTGACAATACCAAAAGCAGATAGTCAAATGAAAAGTATTTGCAAAAACAACTTAACCAAACGAATGATTCATTCGGTCAAACACAGATAAAATTATCATCAGAAAGAGTGCTAGTTCACATATGTGAAATCTTAGCGGACATTGAAAGGTGCAGTTAGTTTTTTTTTCCCGTGTGTCAAAAAATCCCTCTAAAAATTTAGATATATAAATGTCCGAGTCCTTTTTGTGTTTGTAAAACTTGTGAAAAATATGTTAGTGTTGCTTTTTCTAGAGCAACAAATTTATTCATGCCCCTACTAGTTGTTGTAGAGGACCACTTAAGTTTCGCATGCTCGATTATGTTGTTAACTCAGATGCTCGAAGATCAGTAAACCGATGAGGTCAAATAGTTTAGATACGATGCCTTCGAGAACCACAAGTCTAAATACACTTACAAAGTGTTTGATGTTTGATATGAATCGCCTTACATGTTATTCCAAAAACCTCAAACAATTATCGCATGGCATGCCTGGTTAGCAATCGCCAAATCATTAAAAAGAAAACCTCAAACAATTAAGATGAGAAATGTGCTTGTATTTTTTGAACATATGCTTGCGTTTTTCTTGAGACAAAAAAAGAAGTGCTATTGAGTTTTTTTTTTTTTTTTTGAGGGAACAAAATGTGCTATTGAGTTGGGCGCATGGTTTTGGATCAGACCGGACGATATTTCCTGGTTTGGGCCTAGGCGAGTAGACACCTACTGACATGTGGGCCCGAGGCGTCGGGTGTTAAGCAGACGCGGGCGCATCGGGTTTTAGGGTTTCCTCTCTGTCGCCTCCCAATCCCCATCCTCTCTTCCTCTCCCTCTCCCACTCCGGCGGCGGCGGCGGCGGCGGCATCAGCGGCGGCGGCGTACTCTAGCGAGGAAGAGAGAAGGAACCCGACCATGGCGACGATCGTGAACACCACGGAGGAGGAGCCGATGCTGGCGGTGGTGCGCTCCACCGCGCAGCTCGCGTGGGCCGACGCGGGCCCCGAGGTCGCCGACCCGGAGGTGGCCCGCCTCTGCGCCGAGGCGCAGCAGCACGTCCTCGCCGGCCGCTGGCTCGACATGGCCACCCTCATGCTCGCCTCCGCCGACCTCCTCCTCCTCGCCCCCCGCGTCCCCGACAAAGGTCAGCCCGCCCCCTCCATCTCCCCCCTCCGCTCCTCGTTGAATCGCGCCTTGCTTATCCCGCGTCGCTGTGTTCCGTGCCGCCGCAGATCTCGAGTGCATCCTGGCCGTCATCTGCAACCTCGTCACCAAGGCCGGATCCGAGGACGAGGCGCTGGAGATCGCCAAGCTCATCTGCGCCAAGCTCACCCACCAGCCCGCCGACAAGCCCACGCTGCGCATCAAAGTGTAAGCACCAGCAGCAACCTCGCGTTACCCGCGTCTCTCTGTATCGGATTGTTATGTAAGGTTCCTGACAATTCCAATGTATGGATGTCGTGCGCAGCCTCTTCAGCCTGTACAACCTGCTGGCGAGCCCCTCCGGCAAGGCCCTGGTCTACAGGAAGGCGCTCGAGCTCGCCGCCACCGGGAAGGCCGCCGACTGCGTCGTCCCCACCTTCAAGAACATCGATGCCTTCGTCGCCTACTGGGGCATCGGCAAGCCGGAGCAGAGGGACCTGTTCCTTGCCGTCACCAGGATTCTCAAGGACCAGAAGGGGTGCGGCACGCATTGCCCTTTGCTTGCAAGTTCCTTGCATTTTTAACCACTGTGTAAGTAACATGGCAAGGTTGTATGCTGATGCGATCCATTCTTGTCATGATGATCGTCAGCATGGCCAAGGAGTACTTCAAGTTCCTGAACAAGTACCTGGCCACGTTCGATGGATCGGCTGATGAGGCGGACGCAATCAGTGCCGCAAAGGAAGAAGCTGCTGCAGCAATCATTGAGTTTGTCAAGTCATCTGATCTCTATCAGGTACTTTTATCCCTCGGTTCACATCTCTGCCTTAGGTCTTGTGTTTGGGCGGAAACATTTTAGTGGAAGACATAATGCTTTTGAGTTTGAATCTCTGTGAGTGATGCATTGCTTTTTTCGTACCAGAACATGATATAACATATCACCAAATGTGAATTTCGTAATAAGTTAATAACAGTCAAATTAAATATCACTATATTAGATATAAGACAGTTATCTGCTTCACTAGCCTGCAAATGTTAAATCTTGTCAACCTTAAATATTTCTGATTACTACGGGACTGAGCCAACATTGTGGCAAGATGCCCCTTCAAGCTTTCTTCTTTTGGTTGGATGGATTATTGCTTCCACAAACTTGTGCCGCTACGCATTGCATTGCCCAATTCCTCTGCTACTGCTTTTTATGGCGTTCTGCCTTGTATCTAACAGTAGGTTCTGAAATTCTTGAGGGATTTATTTAGCAAGTTTTAACCTTGGCAAACTATACATGTGGTTTAATGCCAGTTAAAAACCTAGCACCGGCTGCATACCTTATATACTGATATTGATGGAAATCACTGGCGGAGCCAGCGTGTAGACACGGTGGGCCCTGGCCCACCCAGAATTTACAGTTTTTGTTTTTTAATATGTACTAATTTAGCCCAAATGATTAGATTGTTTTTTTCTTTGAGGTGTGCACACCCTCCATTTGTTTTCTGGCTCCGCCACTGATGGAAATATGCTTATTGCAGTGTGACCTGCTCGATATGCCAGCTGTTGCACAGCTCGAGAAAGATGAGAAGTATCAGCCAGTTTATGAGCTACTGAAGATATTCCTTACCCAGAGGCTCGGATCCTATTTAGCGTTTCAGACTGCTAACTCTGCCTTGCTGCAAGGATATGGTATGTTCTGGTGAACCAATGCTAGCAATACTCGCTTCAACTTTTGGATATGTAATGGTGGACCATTTACAGGACTGGTTCATGAGGAGTGCATAACCAAAATGCGTCTTTTGTCCCTGCTTGATCTGAGCGGCCATTGTTCTGGGGAAATTCCTTACTCTGCAATTACAAAAGCCCTTGAGGTAATCGGCTTACCTTGCCTTCCTATTGTTCACTTGATTTAATGTTATATTGACTTTTTGAATTCTTTGTTAGATCAATGATGATGAGGTGGAATATTGGATTGTGAAAGCAATTTCATCCAAGATTTTGGACTGCAAAGTTGACCAGCTTAATCAATTGGTCATTGTCAGGTATTCATGTCCACAAGACTTTCTTGGTCCATATTACAGTGTTATGCTTTCCTTTTTGGTTAATGCTTGGTCTGGCATGTAATTTCAGCCGGCATACTGCGAGGGTCTTTGGCATGCCACAATGGCAGAGTCTACGTTCAAAGCTTGGAGTGTGGAGGGTAAGCCTCTCACAATTACCTCGTCTCGAATTTACAGTAGATAATTTTCTGCTGTTAATTAGTTCAAACATGCATAGCTTTCAATTTCTTGATGAGTGTTTAGATGTTACTCCTACAGTGACCTAGAGAACTTTTAGGTGCTTACCGAGCAACTAATCCAGTTTCCTCTTAACATTCTGCTACAGGGAAACATCGCAAATGCTATCAACACAATCCAAGCTAACAAGGTGACTGAAGATGCCGGGCAGGGGATGCAAGGATTGATGATCCGCTGATCGGAGGGGAGTCCCCGGATTGAGACTATAGTCTGTGAGATTAGATGTGCAATCTTTTTGTATTAGACATCTTGTAATCCGAAATACTTCTACCACATGATCATGCTGGCTTTATCCTGGTTTGCAGCGGCGTGCTAAGCAATCTCATGTTGCATGAATTTTGTAGTCAAAAGCCATGCTTGAAGTCAGTCGTTACTCGTTTACACACATTCCTGATTGTTCATACTGGATGTCTGTTTACCATGATAATTGTTTCTTCTCCCAGGTGTAGCTTCGGAATTATTGAGAATTTGTATCATGTTTTTTTTTATCAAGCAGCTGGTGTTTTATCTGGATGTTGTGCTGAAATCTATATGCCGGTTTAGAACCTGATTGTTTTCTCCTTGTGTGACCCAATTTTTTTGTTTTCCAAGCTGTGTTCTGAGTTCGTTCAACCGGTATGAGTGCACACTCAAATAGCTTGAGCTGAGTATCACAAACTATTTGAGTCTCTCAACGAGGGCTCCTTTGCTAGGAAATTACATAAGAATTTTTTGTTGATTTGAATTCTTATGATTTTTTTACACACATACACAATATTGGAATCCTTGGATCTTTTTTTGTAAAGATTGCTCGACTCCTTTTTAGAGGAAAATTTCAATCCTACAAATTATTTTGTCCATAAACGCTCTTATATTTCTTTACGGAGAGAGTACATGATCTAATAGGACATTCAACTTCAATTTCTCCTATTCATGCATTTTGAGAATCTTGTGAATTCAAGAGTGCCTTTAAACCTTTGTATTGAAATCTGCCAATGCCATGTACAACTGAAAGATATTCAAATCTTGCATATATACATTCCACCTTTTGGCATTTCTAACTCAACAAATGAATACAAATCGCGACAACATTTACATTTACACGGCAAAGAGTTGAGTTGCCCCACTAGTTCTCTCCATCCTACAAAATATTTCTCAAAAGTCGGACTGCGGAAACTACCATGTAGCAACGTCTTGCCAAGAGCTGCTGCTGCTTCTCAAAGGTAAGTCAGCCTGGAATGCCTCTGCACCTGTCAAGCCCAATCTTCAAGGCTCAACTGCTATGTAAATGCCTGAAACAAAGACCAGCAATTGGGTTCAGAAAAAGTTTGAAGAGACTTGAGCATAAATGCATTGCAACAACTAAGATACAATCTTATTCAGAGGATAGGAAAAATATCTTATTCAAAGGCGAAAGCGATAGCGGTAATGTGCCGTGTGCGCAAACAAATGCATGGTCTGGTTCCTAGGAAGTTCACCTTTTTAAATAAAAAATCAACTGATTTTAATTTGTGACAGTTAACTAAAGTTCGGTAGTGATTTGAACCACATCCTTGACTATTCAGCTTGACAGATATACTGCAAATTATGAAAAGGTTGCACAAACAAAAATTATTATTAAATTCAACCAATCTAGCGTTGCGTGGTGTAGAAATATATCAATGGAAATAATTAATTGCACAGTGACATAAAGCCAGCTGTACACACCATTGTCCCCGTCAACCAAGGACGCCCGGTAGATGAAAAATTCAAAGAGGTCACAATCAGAAGCCAACTAATCTAACATACTGAGCCCTACCGTTGCACACTTTCCAGCGATTTTCCGGAGGAAATTTCACTGGAATAAAGAGACAGGACAAACAGAACCGAGTGACATCCGTGTATACTCGCTAGCGTCAAGTTGAAGGACGCAAAAGCACAATTAAACAAGGAACAACTAGGCATCGCAATCCAGACGCAGCGAGCGAAAGCAGAGTTTGCAAAGGGGATCAAAAGGTAAACCGACCTGTCAAACGAGTTAGTGCTTTGATGAACAGAGCTGCCGATGACACTATTTTAGAGGGATAATCACATCCAGATTCGCCGCAGACCGCCACCCTTTGGGATATACCGGGCTCTCAGATCCAAATGGCACATGCCAGTTCATTATTTGGGAGCAGTCTGCAGGTATGCCCTCCATCTGGCTCTCATCCTCCACTAACTGCTCCACAAACGTGGTTCCCTGCAAAGTAACAAGAAGAATCTCAGCTGTTAATACTCCATGCAGAAAGGCATAGCCAATAAGTCCCAAACAGAGCTGGCAAAACGGGTCTCCCATTTGTTTGATCACCATGTTGCTAGATGGCTACATACAACTGCTTTTTTTTTGTTCTTATTTTGCTCCATTGACGCACACCCTTTTGTTCTCTTCTGAATTTCCATGTATGCGGTGTCGGTATAGCGGTTAGGACAGGACAAAATACCGATCAATTAAAACGAACGCGCGCTCAGTATACTAGCCGCCACACTACATGAACATAGTACACATGTTGGTATGTGTAACTAAGTGATTTAAAGAGGAGCAAGGGGCTTACTTGGAAGCCCTGTTCCACCATTTCCGGGTGCCGGATCGAGTTCCATGCCTTATGGGACCTCAGCCTGGGATCCCAGAGCATGGTGCTGTTGAACGCGAAGCCCGACATGGCAACATGAAATCTCTGGAGCTTGTTGGCACCCCTACTTGTGTGCCATCCCACAACCTGGTTCTGCTTGCATACGGGCCCTTCCAGCACCACGTCGTGGCCGCCGTCGGAGATCGTCGGAACAGGCCATGTGCCGAACCTCCTAAATCAATGACAGGCAGCAGCAAAGTCAACAATAAGTTGGAGCTTTACACATCATCCAGTTTTATCCAGTGATATGATACCAGAGCATAAAGTTTCAGATTCATTTGCTTGCCAGACTAGCAGATACTAACTGCTGTTCCAGGCAAGGAATTTGTGCTAATTTTGAAGCATCGGTGGCAACCTGGAAGGCAAATGAAATGATGTGCACTAACGAATCTTCTAAAGAAAGCAGAAATTTTCAATTCGGATAGCAACGCCATGGATGAAGTTTTGACATTTCATCAGCTCTAGATGCCAAAATTTGCTTTGCCATCCTAGAAAGCAAGCTCGGATCTTGAGGCGGGCTTGTTTACTATACTACGAGTAACAATAATTCAGCAAAGATTGCGCATTTCTTAGCTGAATCTGGAGGGGGGATGGGGGAGATGGGCGGGCACCTGATCTGGCGGAGGCGGTCGAAGAGCGGCAGGGAGTAGACGCCCTCCTCGTCGGCGAAGTAGACGACGCCGTCGAGGCGGTGGTTCTCGACGACCTCGAGGCCGGCGTTGAGCTGGTGCGGGCGGAAGTCGACGGCGGGGGAGGCGGAGGCGTTGAGGGCGTCGCAGCAGCCGACGTAGCGGTGCATGACGGCGGTGCGGCGCAGCGCGAGGGCGGCCTCCGGGGTGGGCTTGCCGGCCTCGACGACGACCCAGAGCACGGGCGGGCGCGCCAGGCGCAGCGTCTGGCCCATCCGGCTGAGGTAGTAGGCCTGCGACGCCCGCGCGCGCGTGGGCGTGACGACGATGAGCAGCTTGTCTCCGTGGTCGTCGGCGCCGCCCCCGCCGGAATCAGCATCGGCTGGCTGCTGCTGCTCGTTCTGCTGCTGCTGGGTGAGGGGTTGCTGCTGCTGCTGCTGCTGCTGCTGCTGCTGGAGGTGGTTGAGGTCGGAGGAGGAGGACTGGGCGGGGAGGTGCGGGTGGAGCGGGAGGTGGGAGAGGAAGTGGAGCAGGCCGATGAAGGAGCCGAGGAGGAAGAAGGCGGCGAAGCGCGGGAGCGGGCGGCGCGTGAAGAAGAGGAACGGGTGCGGGTAGCCCGACTTCCTGGGCGAGGAGGAGGAGGAGGAGGCGTGGCGGAGCGGCGAGGAGGGCGGGGAGGCGGTGCCGAAGGGGTGGTGGTGCCGCAGCAGGTGGTTCGCCTTGGCCGGCGAGTGCGGCCGCCGGATCGACGCCATCACCGCCTCTGTTCCTTCCTCCCAAGAAACCGCCTGTGACCTGTCCTTGCAAGAACTTGCTGGTCTGAGGTGTCCGGGGAGAGGGAGGCGGGCGGGCGGGGATAAGAAAGGGGGGGAGTTCGGCGGATGCCGGCCGGCGAGGGTCAAAGAGGGCGGAAGCGGATGGAGCAGCTGGCTGTGGGGGAGTAGGAACGGAATGGATCGTGGCGCGAATGGCGGGGGGATGTTTGAGGAGGCGGCCAATGGAATGGAAGGGCAGGAGGGGGGGTTGGCGTGGTTTGGTGGAGGGAAGTCCGAGGTCGCCGTGGACCAGGGGATGGAGATGGGGGGAAGAAAAGCGGGCGAGGTTAGGCGGGGCCGAGCAGCAGGGGGGGAAGGCGAGAGGAAGACGACGCGGACGGGGGATGCCGATGGATTGGAAGGGAGAGTGGAGAGGGGAACGGAATGAGGAGGGCTGCCGCAACTCGATCTACGGACACAGGCTGTAAATAACGAGCAAGTGTTCGCGTTGCTGCGGGAACTTTGTTAAAAGAAATGCATAAGTAGTTGCTACAACATAACTAAAACTAATATAAAGCAAATATATGTTTAAAAAATATGAAGTACATAAAAAGAGTTTTTAAAAGCTTGTGGTCAAATAATGTCAAAATATGAAGGATGCACTACGTAAGTATATGGAGTCGCTCAACACATATGGTACTTTCAATTAAAAATGGAATGGAAAATAATAATTTAGGACTAACATGCATGCATTGCTGATGTAGGAGGGCTGCATGCAGAAACTGATAACGTTTCATAAACTAATTAAAGCAAAAGGTAACTTGTAACTAACATGCATGAGTTGCTTATGTGCATGTTTGCATGTGTAGCAAAAATAGGTAGTGGGTTCTAGCTATTTAGAAATAGAAGATTACTCCATTTAAACGGAATTTTGGTCACGATGACATGGTGGGACCGTTTCCGTTTCCTACCGGAGCTCGGTTGCTTGACTTTACCATTTGACCGCCAGTAACTTTTACTACTATTAGAGCATCTACAGCCGGATATGACAAATTCGGCCCCACAAACGCCCGCGGACGCGTCCGCGGGCACTGACCGGGCATGCCTCAAATCCGTCAATCTGCATCCGCATCTCTCAAATTTCATCCCCTACATCCATACAAAAGCATGCAAAGTAAATCCTACGTACTACCCTAGCTACTCTTTGTCGTCGGTGATGTCCACTGAAAGGATCGAGATGGACTTAGAGAGGGGGGGGGGGGGGGGGGGGTGAATAGGTACAATTCCAAATTTTAATTGTTACTTGGCAATTTTAGGCAATAAAGCGTAATATGAAATGTAGCCTAACAATTGCAAGGGTGATATGATGACAAGTGAGGTATACAAGTTTAGCAACTAGATCGATAAACACACCAACAATATGAGGTAAGTGAAACACGTAAGGAAACAAGTAACCACAAGTAGGAAGCTAGGGTTTGGAATAACCGCAACTCCGAGAGACGAGGATGTATCCCGGTGTTCACTTCCTTGGAGGGAAGCTACGTCACCGTTTAGAGAGGTGGATGTTACCACGAAGGCACACCAACGCCACGAAGGCTCACCCTATTCTCTCCTTGAGACAACACCACGAAGGTGTTTCTCAACCACTAGTGGTAGGCCTTGAGGTGGCCTCCAAACCTTCACAAACTTTCCGGGGGGTAATCACAATGGTTTGATTCCTCTCCGAAGAACTCCTACCGCCTAGGAGTCTCCAACCTCCAAGAGTAACAAGATCAAGGGAACCGCTCAAAACTTGCTCGAATCACAAATTGCTTTGGTTGAGAGGAGGAGAGAGAGACGATCTATCTTTTGGTTGGAACAACACTCAAGAATCCTCACAGATGCTCTTGGGATCTAGGATTTGGTGAGGGGTAGAGAGAGTAAGAGAGAAATGTGTTCTTGGGGGCTTTTTGGCTGTGTTGGAAAACTCCCACCCGAGGTGGAAGAAGACTATATATAGTGGAGGAGGGAAATGGCCGTTGGAAGCCACTTAAGTTGCGCAGGAGCCGGACGTCCGACAGGTGTCGGTCGTCCGGACCAAGAGGAAGCACCGGACGTCCGACAGGCGTCGGTCGTCCGGGCCAAGTGGAGGCACCGGACGTCCGACAGGATTCGGTCGTCCGACAGCTTTAGAGAGAGTGGGTCAGCTGCGCAGAAGGACACGGGCGTCCGAAAGGGACCGGACATCCGACAGTTTTGGTTCTGGAGGGGTGCCGTCGGATTTCCGACCACCCACGGACGTCCGGAGCCCGGACGACCGGAAGGACCGGAAATCCAAGGAAAACATGCTGATAAACTACTGGTTTCATTCCGGATTTCCGGAGGGTGTCGGACGTCCGGAGGCCGGAAGACCGGAGGTCGTCGGGCGTCCGGACAAGAACAGAATCAAGGCTAGAAACTCAACCAAAGGTTTTTCTCTAGATTTTGAGCAAGTCTATCGCGAGAGCCACTGATCCCCTCTTAATAGTGCGGGATCCCTATACTCAAGAGTAAACCAAAATAGATAGAACATTTTATCTTGTTTCTCCGTAGTTCAAGCATCCTCAATATGTCAACCATGGTCCGCACCATAATATCTTGGGAACTAAACCTGAGATGCACTTGATGAAACAGATTAGTTCCCTATATGTATGTTGTCAACAATATCAAAATATGATTAAGGGCATTATTGCACTTTCAATCTCCCCCTTTTTGGTAGTTGATGACAACATACATATAGCTCTCAAAAATAAAGTAGACCTAGAAAGCTTTAGGATAGATTTGTTACAGAGCTCCCCCTTATTGTATGCATAGTGAAAGTAAATAATTATGGGCAGGAGCTCCCCCTTACTTGATAATGAGCGCATCAAACATAATATGTTGACATAAAAGGATATCTTATGATAAGAGCGCATCAAGCATAATATGTTGGCATAAAAGGATATCTCATGATAAGACAACACTCATAGATATCATAATGGTTCACCATAGAAATAGCATTACATAACACAACACTCACAGATAGCATAATGGTTCACAATGGTTCACACCATATAAATAGCATTACATAACATAAACATTGTGCCATGAAGACTGACAAATCAATCACTAGATAATCTCCTCCCCCTTGGCATCAAAGACCGAAAAGGGGAAGGAATAGAAGAACCAGCCACGCAATCAGAGATCATCGTCATCATCATCATTGCCATGGATGCCACTGCCTCCTGCCTCGTCAAGGAAATCAACCCATTCAGGGCCAGAAGGGAAGCCAAAGTCGGAAGGAGGAGCCTCAGGAGGACGCTCATCCTCACTCACATCAGTTGCCCCAGTGGCTCTTAGACGAGCCTTATAGGCATTCTTAGAGGAGATCATGCGAGTGACCACATCGTGGTTTTGAGCGCACTGAAAGGAGAAGGCCTTCATCATGGCAGAATGGGCCTTCCCAAGAAAACGAGCAAAGCGACCGAAGGAGGCTGACCCAGAGGGAGCAGGACGAGATCGAGCAGCAGCCCGTCGAGCAGGAGCAGAGGAGGATTTCTTGGGAGCCCAATCATCCGCCATATGAGATGGAATGACCCATTTGTCATGGACATGAGTTCGAGCAATGGGGAAAGGGGCCACATGCTCAATGAGAGCTTGGATAAAAGGAGCATGAGGAAAGGCTCGCTTGTATTGAAGACTAGCGAGGCGAATCTCATGCCATAGAAAGTGAGGGACATTGATCTTCCCTTTAGGATGATCATTAAGACGAGTCATGAGGTCAATACAATACCCGCTACAAGTCCCCTTGTCACCCATCTTGGGATAGATGGTGCGAATGACACACTGAAAGATGATGAAGAAAGGAGACCTCCAAATAGAAACTTGATTTAAATCCTTGCCCCTTTCTTCCTCGTCAAGTCCAGGAAGGGTTTTTAGAATATAGCCACACGCCTCAATAGATTTGGGCGCATGATTGGGATCATCCTTATGGATTTTGAACCCAATGTCAGGAAAACCAAGAGCGGCGACAAACTGAGAATAAGTAGCGGTGAGCTCGGCGTCAGAGGTCATCCAAGTGACGGTCTTGTTAGGACCAAAGAAACATGTGGCATAGAACTGATGAATGGCAGCATGGTTGAAATCATGTTTAAAAGCAAATGGGGCAGCAAGGCCAGAAGACTCAATGAGTTCAATGGCACCCGGATATTTCACCGGGTGAGTGCGAATATGCTCTAAGTCAATATAGAGATGAACATACAGACCTTTTGGAACAATGACAGTGGTGAAAATGTCTGCCTGAACATTGGTGCAAAAACGAGAATCCATGGAATCATGCTCAACAGCGAACTGATCAGTGTCGCGATGAAACTTAAGATAAGCGGATTTAGGGACAATGGTGTAGTCCTTTATTTGGCGACCAAGAGGGAGAGGAGGCTCAAGAGAGATGCGGTGAGCATAACCTTGAGGCTGATCCGGAGGCGGAGGAGGCATGTACGAGGGCCTCCGAGTACCGGGCTTTGGGGCATTTGCACGCACGCCGACAAATTCAGCCCGTTCTTCATACTCCATCTCTTCCTCGTAGTCGGAGCCCTCCATAGAAGACGCGACTTCACGAACGGGACGCTTGGTGAGGCGCTTCTTGCGGGGATGATCCCATTCTTGAGAGTCCCCGGAGCCATCACGGCGGGAGGAACGGGCAGAGGGTCCCACGGGGGCCTTGTGCCCGGTGTGCTTGATCTTGGGCATTGTGAGATGCCCTCCCTTTGAGCGAAGTGATCTACGGGAGAGAAAGCTCTTAGATCCATAGGTTTCTAAAGTTTTTCAGAGAAATGGATCGGTGGAGAGGGAAGAGGAGGGATGGATTTACCTCGGGAAGAAGAAACAGAGGAGGAGACGACCGGGAGGCGGCCGGAGTTGACCGGCGGCGGCCCGGCGGCGCTGGGGAGCGGACAGGAGATGGGGGCAGCTCGGTGGATTAGGGCAACTGCCCAGCCACGCGAGCCCACCCCATTTTATATAAGTGAGCCCGAAGGCCCGGACGACCGAGAGGTGTCGGACGTCCGAGGGCTGGAAAGTGCCGGACGACCGAGAGGCGTCGGACGTCCGGGGACTGGAGGGTTCGCCAGACAGGAGTAGCCATGCCTGGGGAGTCCCAGGGCACGGACGACTGAAACACGTCGGACGACCGGAGACTGGACGACCGGAGGATGCCGGACGTCCGAGAAAACTATCAGAAACAGGGACAGGCCAAAAGAAGATAGGAGGCAGTTCCAGTGATGCACATGGCAAATCGATGATAAACGACAGTATATATAATATAGTGCGCATGACCAAACCAAACAATGTTGACCCTAGATAATTTAGATAATTTGCTCGATCATTGTTCATAGAGGGGGCGGTGGCTTGGGCCACCATGTTTGAGTAAGCGTGGCATGGCACTGCGAAGATATGAACCTTGAGCCCATCACCACAACTCCATCATTTAAAGTACCAAGTCACATGAGTGAGCAAGGAACACTTTGAGAGTGTTTGGTTTATTTATGCATCATATAGGGTGAGAGAACTCATGAGTTGAGTGTCTCCCCCTAAATACATGCCTACACCTAGACAAGACATGAAATAAATGTATGCATGTGTGCAAGCTTTCACATAATGCTGTCGAGCTCCAAGATACCAAGTTCACGCCTAAGTTGACAGAACCTTGCTTCATCCAATGGTTTGGTGAAGATGTCGGCAAGTTGCATATCCGTACCAACATGAGCAATATCAATGTCACCCTTTTGCACATGATCTCTTAAGAAGTGATACCGAATGTCAATGTGCTTGGTACGAGGATGATCAATAGGGTTTTTAGCAATCTTGATGGCACTTTCATTGTCACATAAGAGAGGCACATTTCTATATGTGATACCATAATCCTTCAAAGTTTGCCTCATCCAGAGTAATTGTGTTGCACAACTTGCGGTTGCAATGTATTCGGCTTCAGCTGTGGTAGGGAGACACAATTTTGCTTCTTCGAGGACCAACTTACCAAGGAGCGTCCAAGAAACTGGCATGCCCCGGAGGTGGACTTTCTTCCCACCTTGTCTCCAGCCCAATCCGCATCCGTGTACCCAATAAGATCAAACTTGGCATCCTTGGGGTACCATAGACCCAACTTTGGGGTGTGAGCAAGGTATCTCAGAATATGCTTAACCGCCTTATGATGACTTTCCCTAGGGGTAGCTTGAAATCTTGCACAAATGCCTACACTTAACATGATGTCTGGTCTAGATGCACAAAGGTAAAGCAATGAACCAATCATAGAGCGGTAAAGAGATGGGTCAAACGGAATACCGTTGGTGTCTTCGTTAAGAAAGATTTTGGTTGGCATGGGCGTCTTGCATGGGCTGGCGTCTGTCATTCCGAATTTCGCAAGAATGTCCTTGAGATACTTGGTTTGAGATAGGAAAATTCCTTCTTGAAATTGTTGAATTTGAAAACCGAGAAAGAACTTCAAATCCGCATTGAGTGACATCTCAAAGGTCTTGGTCATGGATTCCGCAAACTTCTTGCATAAATGAATGTTAGGAGAACCAAAAATGATATCATCTACGTAAATTTGGCATAAGATCAAATCACCCTTTTCCCTTTTAGTAAAAAGAGTAGGGTCAATCACCCCTCTCACAAAACCATCATCGAGTAAAAACTTCTTAAGATGATCATACCAAGCACGAGGTGCTTGTTTAAGGCCATACAGAGCCTTGTGAAGTTTGTACACATAGTCTTTGTGATCGGGGTCAACGAAACCGGGTGGTTGTGATACATAGACCTCTTCTTGTAGAGGACCATTAAGAAATGCACTCTTCACATCCATTTGATGTAAAGTAAAACCATTGAAAGCAGCATGAGCAAGTAAGATGCGAATTGATTCAAGACGGGCAACGGGAGCAAAAGTCTCATCAAAGTCCAAACCTTCAACTTGTGAGTACCCTTGTGCCACTAACCTTGCCTTGTTTCTGATGATTACACCATACTCATCTTGCTTGTTCTTGAAGATCCATTTTATTCCAATAACATTGTGTTCCTTAGTTGGCCTTTTGACTAAGGACCATACCTTGTTGCGCTCGAAGCTGTTCAACTCTTCTTGCATTGCAACAAGCCAGTCGTTGTCCGTCAATGCATCTTGTGCCCTGAGTGGCATAACACTAGAGACAAACGAAAAGTGAGCACAAAAGTTTGTTAATTGTTTACGAGTGACTCTACCTTCCGATATGTCGGTATGGATTTGCTTAACGTCAACACGACGGGCCACACGAGGCATGATGGAGTTCAAGGTTTCACGAGGTTCAATTTCATTCCCATCATCAACATCTTCAACATGTGGATCTATAGGTGGAAGATCTTGTTCTTCATGCATCACTTGTTGAGATTCACCATCACTAAAGGACTCATCATCATCGACATGAGCATGTTCTTGTTCTTGTTCTGGGTGATGAACTTGTTCTTGTTCTTGTGCTTGATGATGAACTTGTTCTTGTTCTTGTGCTTGATGAAGTTGTAGGTCCCGTGTAGGACCTAGTTCTTGTTCTTGAGTTATGGGCTCCTCTTGAGGAATGGAATCTTGTGTTGGTGTTGGTGTTGCAGTAGGTTGAGCATGAGTGGTGCTTGTGTCCTCATTCTCACCATCACAAGGAACATGTTCCATTGGAAGGAGAGCACCTACACCCATGGTCAAAATGTCTTGCGAAGGATCTTCTTCACCTGCATCACTTAGATCAACTTGCTCCCCATGGGAGCCATTAAATTCATCAAACATCACGTCACAAGTTTCTACAACGCATCCGGTGGATTTGTTGTAGACCCTATAGGCATGGGAGTTTGATCCATAACCAACAAATATTCCTTCGGTTGTTTTAGATTGAAATTTTGCTAACCGTTCTCTCTTGTTGAGAATGAAGCATTTGCAACCAAATACCCGGAAATACTTGACATTTGGCTTGTTTCTGGTTATGAGCTCATATGGTGTCTTCATCAAGATCTTGCGAAGGAAAAGACGATTTGAGGCATGGCATGCGGTGTTGACGGCCTTAGCCCAAAAGCTATGAGGTGATTTGTACTCATCCAACATGGACCTTGCCATCTCCACAAGTGTGTGATTCTTCCTCTCCGCAACACCATTTTGTTGTGGGGTATATGGTGCGGAGTATTGATGTTCAATTCCTTCATCACTAAGAAACTGTTCCAAGGTGTAGTTCTTGAATTCGGAGACATTGTCACTTCTTATTGCCAAGATCTCTTTGTTAAACTTGCGTTGAGCTTTCTTGGCAAAATCAATGAAAGTGACCTTTGTCTCGTCCTTGGACTTGAGGAAGAACACCCACGTGTATCTTGAGTAATCATCAACAATAACAAACCCATACTTCTTTCCACCAAGACTATCCCATGAAGGAGGCCCAAAGAGATCCACATGAAGGAGCTCCAAGGGTCTTGAGGTTGATACTATATTCTTGGGGAGATGCTTTGATTGATGTTGCTTCCCGCCTATGCATGCACTACACACACGATCTTTCTCAAAAGATACATTGGTTAGTCCAAGGATGTGTTCACCCTTTAAGAGATCTTGAAGATTTCTCACGCCGACATGGGCTAGCCGGCGATGCCATAGCCATCCCTTGTCAGCCTTGGCCATGAGGCAAGTTGCATGGAATGTGCTCTCTTTCGAGAAGTCAACCGTGTAAAGGTTGCCATCCAACTCCCCCAGAAAGGCAACTTCAAGAGTATCTCTCTTAAAGACTTTCACATTCGTTAGTCCAAATAGTGTATCATAACCAACAGAAGCCAATTGACGAACGGAAAGCAAGTGATATTTAAGGGATTGGACAAGCATGACATTTGCAAGTGACATGTCGTTGGTGATAGCCACCTTGCCCAATCCAAGTACCTGTCCTTTAGACCCTCCACCAAAAACAATGCTCATAAATGGTCGAATAGCTTCCATGAAGTCCATGAGCAAAGTGCTATCTCCGGTCATATGATTGGTGCATCCGCTATCGATCACCCATTTGACTCCACCGGAGACGGCAACCTACACACATTTCAAGTCTTGGTTAGAGGTACCCATTTGACAATGGGACCTCTCAAGTTAGTAACGAGGGTCTTAGGAACCCAAATTGCATAGAAACGAAAGGCATTTCTAGGACCAACAAATTGAGCATAAACATCACCATCTTTTGCCTTACGAAGCACATAAGATGGAGGCATAAATTCTTTTGGCTTGTTGTGAGTAGGCTTGCCCCTAGTGGCCTTCCTACTCACAACCTTATCATCTTTACCCTTTCCTTTCTCCTTGTGCCCTTTTTGCACAAATATCTCCTTGAGGGGAGTTGTAGATTTATGTGTCGCCACTTTCTTCTTGCTTGTGCTTGGATCAAATCCAAGCCCTTCCTTGGCCACTACCTCCTTGTGTTGACTCAACACTTCATTGAGGTTCTTTTGTCCTTGGGCACATGACATGAGCCCTTTTTCAATTTGAGCCTTTAGCAACCGGTTCTCCTCAAGTAAGCTAGCTAGGTCACCACTGGGGTTAGTAGCATAAGCATCAATATTTATAGTAGGAGTGGAATAAGCTTTGCCAAGTGTGTTGAGATAAGCAAGCTTGAGTTCATCAAACTTCTTTGTAAGAATGTTGATCTCTTCTTCCTTTGTCTTGAGAGACAAATGTAAGAGCTCACAATCCATAGAAAGAGTAGCGTGAGACTCTTCAAGCTTACTATTGTCATTTGTTAACACATTATAAGCACTTTTAGCCTTTTTCAAGGAGGCAAGTTCTTTAGTGTGCATATCAATGTTTGCACCTATCTTTAAGCACAATTTATCATTACGTGCTTCCTCATATAGGACTTTCCACTCAAGGATTTCACATTTTTCCTTTTCCTCAGTGACGAGGGTTCCGAGTTCCTTAATGGAGGCGGTGTGCTTACTCACCATCTCCATAAGCATACGAAACATAATGAGCTTCTTTCCTTTGAGAGAGCACATGACTTTCTCCATTTTAGCAAGCATAGCATCACTTATTTCATTTTCATGATCATGATCCTCCGCATCAAGATATTCATCACTAGATGCGGTAGGAGTAAATAGAGGAGGGTTTGGACGTGGAGTTACCTTCACCTTGTCAGAAGACGCTTGACCCTCATCATCATCATCTACCACGGTCTTTGCCATGAGACACTTGTGTGCGTTGCCCTGGTAGTCTTTCATGTAGTTGTATGTGACGACATCACCGGTCTTGTTTACGAGTCTCAATGTGGTTTGAGTGTCTTGGGCTACACCTGCAACACGTCTAACATCATCGGGGTCGGACTCGTCTTGAGCAACCATAGCCTTCCCATCTCTCTTCTTGAACTTGGAGTTCAATGGGTTGGGCAACTTCTTCACAAATGTCTTCGGAAATCTTGGTTTATCTTCTCTCTTTTCATAGGGGCACTCATTTGAGAAATGATTGGTTTCTTCACAATTGTAGCAAGTCCTTACTTTCTTCTTTTGGAATCTTCCCTTGAATTTTCCTGCACTGAACTTCTTCACAAAGAGAGCCATGTCTTCATATGAGGGGCCCTCATCCGAGTCAACTTCATAACCTTCTTCATCATCATCTTCTTCTTCTTCTTCACTAGCATCATCATCCTTTACATGCTTGGCCTTTAAAGCAAGGTTTGTCTTAGGTGATGAGGAACCATGCATGGCAAGGTGTCTTGTAGCATTGGTCTTGGATTCTTCAAATAGTTGAAAGGTTGAAATGACATCATCGGGAGACATGTCCTTGAATCCATGTTCTCTTCTTATGTCCCACACCATTTGATGGTGATATGGAGCAAGAGCATTTAGCAATTTGTCCACAAGAAACCGTTTGGTCAAGTTGAATCCATCTTGGATCTTGTCACAATCATATGACTCAATGTTGGCGGCTAGTGTCATCAACCACTCATGAAGATGCTTGGGGTCTTCACCTTTCTCCATGCAAAAATATTGTAATGCCCCTTTTGCAATCTCATACTGTGCCAGACGAAGTGAGGACGTTCCCGTCTTGGTCATCACAATGCTATCCCATAGCTCTTTTGCATTTGAGAGGTGAATGTAGGGCCTCTTCTGCTTGTCAGACATACCCTTTCTTATGAGCATGATTGCGGTGTCATTGAGGTGCTTGTCATATACTTCACCCGGTGTGAGATCCTTGGGATTCACAGGGTTGTAGCCTTTCTCCAAGATCTCCAACATCTCATCGTTGGCGAACCTAAGATGATCCTGCATACCAACTCTCCACAAAGAAAAATCGGCAGTGTCATCAAGTAATGGGGGATTGCCCCCTGCATTATACTTAGGTTTCTCAACTCTAGGTTTTGCATATAACCATGGAACACCGGTGTGATCACCAACTTGAGGTTGTTGGCCCGAATTAGGAAGAGATGCATCTGGTGGCTTTACCACACTTACTGGGTTCTCCAGTGGTGGAGTTCGTACACCCAATGCATCCAACCTCATTTTGACCAAGGCCTCAATAGAAGCATCATGCTCCTCCTTTTGCTTAGCGAGGGCCCTTTCAAGATCCTCAGAGGTAAAGGATCTATGCACTTCCGTGGAAGATGTCCCCTTCTCAAGAGGAAGTGCAACAAGGGGGTTCCCATCCGTATCCATCTCGCTCTAGGGCGGTTAAGCCATAAGATTAGAGCACGAGGCTCTGATACCAATTGAAAGGATCGACACTACTAGGAAAAGGCTTATTAGTGGCGCACCTGTTTTGGCCATTAATGGCGCACTACAGGTGCGCCACTATCATCACGCCACTAGTAACATATACTAATGGCGCACCCCTGGTGCGCCATTAGTATACCAGACTATAGTGGCGCACCAGGCAGTGCGCCATTAGTAAGTCACACGGTGCGCCATTAGTATGCCTCCCAGGGGGCCATATTTACCTTGTGCTCTGGGTTACTAATGGCGCACTAACAGATAATGCGCCACTAGTATTTTTATAGCAGTGCGCCACTAATGTGCTGTATGGTGCGCCACTAGTATGAATATTAGGAATTATTTTTTTTCTTTTCTGATATTTGCGCAGGTTACAAAATATATTACTGCACAGAATATAGACAGCACAACATATAAACAACAGATTCATCGTATACAATAGAAGATTAGTCTCCGAATACAATTCATCATATTAGCTAGTCTCCGAATTCAAAAGACCGAACAAAGTTAGAACATTTACAAGTCTCGAGCTAGACCGCGAGTAGCGAGTTTGTCTTCACATTACAAGTCGATATCGATCATCTAAACTACCATCACATAGAAGAGAGCTGCGGTCATCACGATGAGCATCATCGCGATGAAACTGGTCTTCATCCGGTTCCTCCTCCGCTCCCTCCTCTCTCCCGCTAGATAGCGCGCGTATCTAGCTTCCGCCTCCGCCCTAGTGGTGTACCCTTTGTAACTGTTACCGCTGAAACGGTGAACCTGTTTCCGACACTCCTCCCAGTCGTCGTAGACTCCGGGAACCTCACCCTTGTACACGACATACCACGGCATCTCTATGCACTAGACAAACAAAACGTTAGTAGCAATTCACAGACAATACATAAGCAATATATAAGTATGCAACAAAAGGATCGGAAGAGAAAAGCAACACATTAATAGCACGATTCGTGGTCCTACTAATAAATAGCATCGATTACATATAAGTTGAACGACTGTCCAAACTAAAGAGCTAATCGATATTTCAGAACTACATACCATCACTACTTTCGACCCGACTCGGGGACCGGAGCGTGGATGAAGCCGCCGTCTATCGTGATGGTCATGAAATCGCGGTCGTTGTCAGCCTGCATTTGTAGCGTTGTTTCTATCTCACTGTTGGACGGTTGATATCTAAGGTAGAACTGCCCCGAGGTATGAAGGACATCTTGATGGATGATTTCCGCAAACTCCGACTGGATGCGAAAGAATTCTTGTCTGATGTCCGTGTCCTGGATTGCCGACAAGCTTGCGGCCCAATCTTTGAGATTATTTGGTAGCAGAAGGTGATCATGGTCCCGCACGATCGCCCGCATGTGATGGAGGGCGTAGTAGGCATCCTTCTGACCGCCAGGCGGCTGCTTGACGCAGGGGAACATCGTACTGTGGGCGAACACGTGCTTGCCGTACCTACGAATTGGCCTCTTGAAGGTGCCTCCAGATCTGGCGTAGCCGGGGAGAGCTTCATCAAGAACTTTCTTGATATTTGTGTAGTCTTTCTTCGACTGACGGTCCGAGTCGAAATACGTGGCCATGGAATATTTCGGGCTTAAGAGGATGAGTGTGCAATGTGTGTCATTGCACAAAACACGGAATGTTAGAAAAAAAAAGAACGATCAAAATCTAAGAAATCATATGTTACGGGGCGGTGAGGGGATGACTTACTCGGGAAAGTAAGTCACGAGGAAGTTATCCTTATCTGGGTTCGCCAGAATGACGCCTTCGAGGTATGAACTCGCGACTTGCCGGTCCCCAGCGCTGCCCAAGATCTTGGCACGCATGTAGAAGGGGTCGACTATCACGATGTCCGGGGTCTTGTCTCTAATGATCCGCATCTCCATACTAAGCGAAAATAGCCGAACGAAGGTGTAGTGCAGCGGATGAAGGTTAAACATAGCGAAGATGTCATCAAACCGCAGGACGATCATACCCCCGATGGCGCTATCCACAAAGCCCTTGCCCTCTGGCACCTTGGCCACGAAAACCGGGTATGCCACATCATTCTCTCGGAGACGCCGCTTCTCCAAATAAAGAACACTGTCATGCAGACTCCGCATAGCACCGGTTGCAGCATTGAGCATATTAGTCGGTAGCATCGGCCTACCCGCCACATGCACCCTCCTCGAGATATCCTTAGGTGAAGGTGGCCCGTCCTGAGCACGGATCGTACTCGGTGCCGGCTGGCTCGCACCCTTAATCTTTATTTTCCGTCCCTTCTTCTTCTGCTGTAATGGGATCGAGTTCTGCTGAGAGACCGCCTTCTTGAGTGTGTTGGGGCTGATAATATTTCGCACCTCGGCTATCTGAGGCTCGGTGAAGGCGGCAGCTGGAGGCGTCTCCTGAGAACTGAACGCCAGACGACGCCTGTTGCAATTGGGTTTCTCCGCGGTACCAGCTAGATCGCGATCGTCTTTTGCAGGGTTGGGTTCTTGAGAAGGAGGCCCCAAGAATTCATCATCGTACCCATGTTCGTTGAAGTACTTATCGACTTTGGTAAATGTACCGTCGTTGTCGTCGTCGTCGTCCGGATCCTGTGCCATATGCATGCCCGGATCCTGTGCCATATGCATGTCCGGCATGTCCGGTAGCGTTGCGGCGGTCTTGCCATGGCTTGGCGCCGGCACGACTGGCGGTGTTGTCTGTGGGGTGGTGTCCCCCGCCCCCAAACGAATCTGGCTCTTCGGCCAAAGCAGGGGCCAGCTTAAGCAGGCGCTGAGGGTCATCACATCGTCTTCGTCGGCCCCAGGGGGTCGAAACGGAGGTAACAAGTCGTCGCAGCCCCGCAGCACCCGAACCAGTTGAACCCTATACACGGTGGGTGGCATCGGATTACCGTGGAACACGCGGCTGCCCGGTTGAACGATTCTGGCCTTGGCGACATCGATCAACTCGCCGTCCGCGAAGTGCAGGAGAGTGCATGGAATGTCGGCGGCGCCCTACGAAAACATGTAGGGCGTCAGGGATGCCCAGTCAAAGGCAAGGAGATGAAGTCATCGGCCGAGAGGCTTAATTAGTTACCGTGATGGCGTCGAGCTCGGCTAATGTCGAGGCACCGCCAACGGCGGGCGTGCAATTGACGGAGGGGCCGCTTGCTGCCGAGGTGCCGACCGGCGTATTCTTCCCACACCCGGGTGCATTAAGCTGCAATGCCGGCGCCGCCGCGGGAGACACCAATGCCGCCTCCGCCGGAGACACCAATGCCGCCGCCGCGGGAGACACCAATGCCGCCGCCGCGGGAGACACCAATGCCGCCTCCGCCTGAGACACCAATGGCGCCGCCGGCGCGTTGCGCGAGTTGCTGCCCGTGAAGCTGGGAATCGGGGGCGGCCCCTGTTGGCCGCCCGCCACCCACGCCTGCAGCCCAGAAACCAAGGTAGGTATAATGGCGGTGATCGTCGCTCCCAGTTGGTCTCGCACTTGCTCTTCGACCATCTCCGGAATCCGCGCCACTTGTGCCTTGAGTTGTTGAACCTCGCGCTGCTGGCTTTCCGAGCTGGTCTCTCTCTCCTTTCGCCCAGCGGTATAGTATTCCGACCATTTCGTGGACAAGCCTTTGTCGGCCACACGACCAGCTGACGACGGCTTACTGAGCTTATCCTTGTTTTTCATTATGTTCAACGCCCTATTTAAAGGGGTGTCAAAAGGGGAGCTCTGAGACGACCCCGCGCTACTGCTTTCAGTGTCCTGCGGAAGGAACGTGAACCATTTAGAAATTTGGCTTCATTAATTAGAATGCAACCATATGGAGCTAATTACGCGGGGGTGTATTCCTTACCAGAACACGCTCAAGCGCCTTGGTCTTCGGATCCGTGGTAAGCTCCTTGGTTACCGGGTCAATCTTGTACCGGGCCCTGACATAGTTCCTGGTCTGCTTGTCACGGTATTTCTCGAAGCGGGGCGGTAGGCCTTGCTCGGCACGCTCCGCGTCCTCCTTGTCCCATATAGGTTCCGCCACTCTGTAACCGCCGGGACCGAGTTTGTGGACCCCTAAGTTCAAGTCCCGCATATCTTTCCCCCACTGACTTGATTCCTCGGATGCGTTGCTCTCGCACTTGATCTTGAACTCCCGGTAGTCATCTTCGCTGATCGAAGGATTTTTCTCCTTGATCTTCTCATAACTATCACCTTTTTCAATCATGCTCTTCACCGCGCCTCTCCAAGTAGCCAGGGCCTTGCTCATCTTCGTGAGGGCGGCACTGTTCACTTTATTCCCTAAGAGGCGTGTGTTTGCGAAGTCACTGGGGAACTTGTATCGTTCGTGCAGCTTCGTGAAGAGGAGGTTGCGCAAATTCCCTCGGTCACGATGCCTTAGGTTCTCGGTGTTGATCGAGACGGTGCTCCGGAGAATGCACCCGAGCTGTCCCGCGTACCCCTTGACTATTTCTTTGGGCGCCGTTGGATGCCCCTCGGAGGACACTTCAGTAAATTCCTCCTTGACGGTGCCGAGCACGTTCGGGCGCCGGTCCTTCCGTTGCCTCTTCGGTTGGCTGCCATCTGTGCGTGCGCCGCCATCATCAGTGGTGGCATCCTCGGCGGCACCATCAGTGGTGTCATCCCTGACGCCACTAGGGGTTGTGTAGTCGGGATCGGTGTCTTCCGCGGCGTCCTCATAGCGGTGAGGGTCTCCCTCCATCTTCTGGGACAGCTCCCAGAATGGCTTGCCGCCCGAACCGCCGACCTCATCGTTGTGGGCCATGTTCGCTCTAAATAGGAAAAAAGTTTGGACCTGTTAGTGTGTTGTTGCTAAGGTCCAAGTCCCTTCCTAACCCCCTTCTTCTTGTCTCCTCTCACTATCTCTCTCACACACATGTAGTTTATCGAGTGATGGACAAAAAAACAGTTGATCCTACTTAATTAAGTACTAAGATACCCCGGCCCATGCATTAGTCGCAAGTACCCCATATGTCCTATTTTTAGCAAAGTCATGCTAAAATTCACGGAAAATTTCAGCATGACCTTTGCTGAAAATAGGACATATGGAGTACCCGAATTTGCCGGAACGGAAGTTAATCGACATTCCGGCAAACTCAAGGGCCTCTCGGGGTACCTGCAAAATCATTATCCCACCCCCGAAGTGCCGTCAGTAGCCACAAAAGATTCCACTCAATGCGGACTTTGACAAAATAGTCTGCAATTAGGACAGCGCCACGCCGTCCATACTTCGCCAGATGCTATCTCTTCGCACTTTCAAGATTTGAGAGGATGCTACATACTGGTAGCTCTCATGAAGTTGTGTGATCTACTTCAGGACTGGGAGAAGATTTGACAGAAACTGGTGCTATGGAACATAAACTTTTTTTACAGCACGGTAATGTATGGCTAAATACTTTCTGAAAGCAATACACCGGAAAAGGAAACATTAACTCTGCACAGATATTATAATTAGTTCATGACTCTTATCACTATTATAATTACTGTTTTGCTCTGCTAAATGAGCATCGCCACTGCATACAGCACCAACCAACTAGAAAACATATCAGCTACCAGATGGTTATACACCAGCAAAATTGCCTACATGTACCAGTCCTCTAATTCATGAAATGACATGTGGGTGTGTCCATATACAGTTCATAATAGCTGATAAAATTACAAAACTCAAAAAACATCTACCCTAAAGCAAATGTTACACCTTGCCAATTTTGAAAATAAAAAACGTCTCCCTACTAAGCACAAGGGATGAATAGGTTTCAACATATTTAACCAGCAATCAATTAAAAGCTCACAATGCTGGAACCAAGTAATGCTGGTGGCTACCTGCCTATGGAGTGGTCGCCGGCGTTGCTCCTGGGATGGGGGTCCTGGACCGGCGGTGGAGACGGGCTGATCTGCTGCAGAGGAGGGGGCGCACGGTGAGAGAGAGAGAGAGAGGGAGGGAGAGAGAGAGGGAGGGAGGGACCGGGAGGCTTACCGGAGCGGGAGGCTTACCGGAGCGGAGGGGGTCGCCGGAGACGAGCAGGTAGGGGGCGGCGCGGCGGGCGGTCGCGGGAGAGGCGCTCGATCTGCTGCAGAGGAGGGGCGCGCACAATGAGAGAGAGAGAGAGAGAGAGAGAGAGAGAGAGGGAGGGAGGAAGAGAGAGAGGAAGGGAGGGAGAGGGAGGCCACCGGAGCGGAGGGGGTCACCGGAGACGAGCAGGTAGGGGACGGCGCGGCGGGGCGGCGGTGGAGCGGGCGCGGGGGGGCGAGGGGGATCTGGCGAGGGAGAGGGACAGCGCGAGATGGACATAACGCACCTACACATAGAGGGGGGAAGGTTAGCAATGGCGCACCATCTAGGGGTGCGCCATAAAAACATGAATAGCAATGGCGCACCTTCCCGTGGTGCGCCATAAAAACAGTGATAGCAATGGCGCACTTTTAAGGGGTGCGCCATTACTATTAGTACTAATAGGTTAAAACAATTGCGTGTGTGGCTATGGACAGAACCACTTACATGGCCTAGTGGTTGGTCCCTTGATACATTAAGCAAGTCACCCGGCCGGCCAGGTTCGAATCTTGGCAACCCCATTTTTTGCACCTTTTTTAAAATTTTATTTTAACCTTATGATAAACATCCAAACACTTTAAAATAAACACATGGCAATTTTAATACTCCCTCCATTCCTAAATATAGGGCGTATAATTTTTTTACAATGCATCTCCTTTACTCAATCACAATATAGAATCATTTACAATGCTATGGCATGGTTGAAATCAAGTGAGATGAAATAACAGTCATCAAAGATTGACATGAAATAACAGTCATCAAATTAAGATTGACTTTGCATGTAAAGTAATATAATATATGTTTAAAAGATCTTTAATAATATTTCTAATTAGACCACGTACTTAAACCATTGTGATAATTTAAGATTTGAGATAAAAGAAAAGGAAAATGCAAATGGAGTGATAAAACCATTGTGCAAAGATTTAGAATTAGATGACATGGTTGAAATCAAGTGATACATGTAATAATTTAGTTGCATGTAATAATTGAGCTTGCCACTGACACACACACACGTGGCCGACACGTCGTGATTCGATCTTAGCTATCTTTTCACAATCTTCTTGCCCTTCTTTCTCGCGGTTGAATAATTTAGCCCCGGAACCCCTTGAATTGATCTTCTCTTGAACGGACGTCCTTTAGGTAGGGTGGTCCTGCTTCTTCTTGTGGTGTATGGTACTTCATCGTCGTCGTCATCTTCCATCTTCGGGTCGCCGTACTTGTCGAAGTCTTGCTCATTGGCGACTCCATCCATTCCGATGATGTTCCTTTTGCCTCTCCTCACGACAACACGACTGGGCTTTGGCGGGTCGGTAATGAAGAAGCATTGGTCCACTTGGGAAGCCAGTACCCATGGCTCATTTTTCGCGGTGACGTTTGCGCCCGCGGTCTTGGATTTGGCTTCGGGTATAACTATGGTGGTGAAATACCGGTCTTCTTTTAGGACGCTCTTGGCCCATCTGACACGGAACATCGGGACCTTCTCTCCAGCGTAGCTCAGCTCCCAGATCTCCTCGATCCTTCCGTAGTATCTGTCCTTATCGTTACCGGTGTAGGATTCCATCGTTACCCCGGAGTTCTGATAATCGCTCTTCATGTCCTTTTCCTCGGTGTAGAATGTGTAGCCGTTGATATCGTACGCCTCATACGTCATCAGGTTGTGCTCGGCGCCCTGTGACAAGGCGAATATGAGTTGTTCTTCCGCGGAAGAATCCTCATGTAAAGGGTACGACAGAAGCTTCTCCTTGAACCAACGCGTGAAACATGAGTTGTGCTCTTTGATTATATCTCCGTCCGTCCTCTGTTGGCCTCAGTCATTGTACGTCTTCTCAATAAAGGTTTTGTGCTCTACCACCCAAGGATCGACCACGTCTATGTGTTGTAGCGCGACTAGGTTTGCTCTTTCAAAGTCGGCGAGTCGACCCTCGAAGTCGACATGCATTTCGCGGCGACCCTCGCGGTGACCCCATCCAGCGAGCCTGCCGAGGTGCCTGTTGACGGGCAGACCAACGGGGTTCTCGATGCCTAGATAATTCGTGCAGTAGGAGATGCACTCTTCGGTCAGAAAGCCCCTGGCTATGCTTCCCTCTGGACGTGACATGTTGCGAACGTATCCTTTGATGACACCATTCATCCTTTCGAACGGCATCATGCTGTGCAGGAACGTCGGCCCGAGTTGGATGATATCCTCCACGATATGGACCAGCAGATGCACCATAACATCGAAGAATGCGGGCGGGAAGTACATCTCAAGCTCGCATAGTATCACCACGATCTCTTCCTGTAGCCTTCTGAGTTGCCTCACGCCAACCGACTTTCGAGAGATGACGTCGAAAAAGTTGCATAGGCCAAATAGCGTTTCACGGACGTGCGCGTCCATGATCCCACGGATTGCAACTGGAAGTATCTGCGTCATCAGCACGTGACAGTCATGAGACTTCATCCCGCTGAACTTCTGCTTCGCTGAGTCTAGGTATCTGCTTATCTTCCCCGCGTAACCGTAAGGAAGTTTTACTCCTACGAGGCAGGTGAAAAACTGCTCGATCTCCTCCTGACTTAGAGTGAAGCACGCGGGAGGGAAGTCATTTTCGATCTTCTTGGCCTTTTTGCCTTTGCGACGACTTTCCGTGTCCATCGCCTCATCATCATCATCATCATCATTAGCGTGAAGCTCCTCCCTGATGCCCATTGATTTCAAGTCTGCCCTTGCTTTCGGCCCATCTTTGGTCCTCTCTGGCATGTTGAGTAGCGTACCAAGCAGACTCTCGCACACGTTCTTCGTGATATGCATGACATCAAGGCTGTGAGGCACACGGAGGATCTTCCAGTACGGCAAGTCCCAGAAAACAGACCTCGTTTTCCATACCTTCAGCAGCGGCTCTGGCGCCTTTCACTTCTTTCCCGACGGTGGCGCCTTTCCCGGCTCTGGCGCCTTTCCCGGCGGTGGGCACTCTTTCCAATTTTTCAACAGCTCATCTATTTCCTCGCCGCTCCTCGTACGCGGGCGTCTTCGGGGTTCGGTTTCACCATCGAACAGATCCTTGCGTTTTCTCCATGAGTCATCGTCGCGAAGCCACCTTCGATGTCCCATGAACACGGTTTTCGAAGACCCGGGATCTCTATCTAGCTGGCGATATGTTGTGTCATCCATGCACCTGACGCATCCAGAAAATCCGTGGACCACCTGCCCCGCGACATATCCGTAACCGAGATAGTCGTGCACCGTCGTGAGCAGTGCGGCTCTCATAGGGAAATATTCTTTCTCTGCGGCGTCCCACGTATTGGCTGGCGTTTTCCACAGCGTGTCTAGCTCCTCTTTCAGCAGCCCCAGATACAGATTGATGTCGTTCCCTGGTTGTTTCGGCCCTTCAATTAGCATACTCATGTGAATGTACCTCCTCTTCATGCACAACCAGGGGGGAAGGTTGTACATCCACACAAACACAGGCCAGGTGCTATGTGTGCTTCTTTGGCTGCCAAACGGATTGACTCCATCGGTGCTCGCGCCCAGCACGATGTTCCTTGGATCGTCCCCAAATTCTGGGTGTTCGAAGTTCAACGCTTGCCACTGGCTCGCATCCTTAGGGTGACTCAGCATCTTGTCTTTTTTATTTATCTCCGGATCATTTCCGTCATCTTCTCGCTTCTTCTCCTCCCTATCCGCGTGCCAACGCAGGAGCTTTGCTGCCTTAGGGTCCGCGAAATACCGCTGCAGACGAGGAGTGATCGGAAAGTACCACACCACTTTTCGAGGAGCTTTCTTCCTCTTCTTGTATCGAGTGACGTCGCACACCGGACATATGGTAGACTCCGCGTGCTCGTCCCGATAAATGATGCAATTGTTCATGCACACATGGTATTTCACGTGCGGTAAATCCAGAGGACACACGATTTTCTTCGCCTCCTCGATACTGGTCGGGCACTTGTTCCCCTTGGGAAGACGTTCGTGCCAGAATGACATGTTCTCGTCGAAGCATGCGTCGGTCATTTTGTGTTTTACCTTCATCTCCAGAGCCATGAGCGTTACTTTCAGGCGGGTATCCTCGGGCCTGCATCCTTCATACAATGGAGTAACCGCGTCTATCTCCAGTTGATCCAGCTTGGCTTTCTCTCGAGCGGCAGCTCTTGCGTTATCCGTCTGCTTGAGAAGCAGCTCTTGAATATGAGGGTCCTGCACCCAGCCCATCGATGGTCCATCGTCGTCTGCTCCGGCATCTTCATCTTCATGATCATGCCCTTCGTCTTGATCTTCCTCATCATCATGTCCGGCATCTTCTACATGATGACTGTGTACTGCATCACCGTCGTGATCATGTCCTGGAGATTCTTCGTCTTCTCGCCCGCCCTCGCCGCGGTGGTTGTCTTGCTGCCCTTCCTCATTTCTTGCCCGGCCCCCATGGACGACTTCATAGTCATCTTCATCACCTTGCCACCGATAGCCATCCATGAAACCATGCAAGAGCAGGTGGTCCCGCACCTGCCCGGAATCCGGGTCCGCAATAAGGCTCTTCATCTTGCATCTTCGACACGGACATCTTATCTCCGTCTCGTTCTTTTGAAGCATCTCAGCCTTCGCGGAGCTCAAAAACCTATTCACGATGCCTTCGGTCATCGTGCGGACCATGGTCGCCTGCGGGGTAGAGCAAAACGATATTTTAGAACCAAGAAAAAATTTGGCATGACTTTGCCTAAAAATAGGACCAAAAAGAATGCATAGTGCCAAATTCTCGCCGAAACGGAAATGAATCAACATTCCGGCAAAATATTGGCAACTATCACATTTCAAATACCGGTACCTGCAAACACAAACATATATGCAACACCACAAACATATGCAACACCACAAACATATGCAACACCACAAACATACGTAGATCTAGCTAGGCCATAAAAAGTGCATGTGCACGTTGTTGGAGGGAGAAAAAAGTAGATCTACAACATAAAGAAATCTTTCCCCTTACTTACCTATCAAAAAAAGGTAATTTAACCACTTAATTTGGGTGAATCTATGGTGCAAATGAGGTGAGGAGGAGGAGGCAGCCGAGACAAGCTTGGAGGAGGAGGTGGAGAGAATGAAATGGGGAAAGTGAGTGTGGTAGGTGGCTGTCCAAAATATCTAGCTGGTCTCAGGTTACTAATGGCGCACCACCTAAAAATGCGCCATTAGTAACCCTGGTTACTAATGGCGCACCAGTTAGGGGTGCGCCATTACAAGTTTTGAAAAAAAAAGTAAAAAAACAATTGTTAGTAGTGGCGCATGGAGCGTGTGGTGCGCCATTACTAGTTAAAACTAGTAATGGCGCACTGTGCCCTGGTGCGCCATTAATAGTTTTGGAAAAATAAAAATAAAATAAAATTTGCTAGTAATGGCGCACCGTGTGTCTGGTGCGCCATTAGTAATGAGGACACTAATGTCCATATCAGCTATAGCCCTTTTCCTAGTAGTGCGAGTTGGACCTAGAGGGGGGGTGAATAGGTACAATTCCAAATTTTAATTGTTACTTAGCAATTTTAGGCAATAAAGCGGAATATGAAATGTAGCCTAACAATTGCAAGGGTGATATGATGACAAGTGAGGTATACAAGTTTAGCAACTAGATCGATAAACACACCAACAATATGAGGTAAGTGAAACACGTAAGGAAACAAGTAACCACAAGTAAGAAGCTAGGGTTAGGAATAACTGCAACTCCGAGAGACGAGGATGTATCCCGGTGTTCACTTCCTTGGAGGGAAGCTACCTCACCGTTTAGAGAGGTGGATGTTACCACGAAGGCACACCAACGCCACGAAGGCTCACCCTATTCTCTCCTTGAGACAACACCACGAAAGCGTTTCTCAACCACTAGTGGTAGGCCTTGAGGTGGCCTCCAAACCTTCACAAACTTTCCGGGGGGTAATCACAATGGTTTGATTCCTCTCCGAAGAACTCCTACCGCCTAGGAGTCTCCAACCTCCAAGAGTAACAAGATCAAGGGAACCGCTCAAAACTTGCTCGAATCACAAATTGCTTTGGTTGAGAGGAGGAGAGAGAGACGATCTATCTTTTGGTTGGAACAACACTCAAGAATCCTCACAGATGCTCTTGGGATCTAGGATTTGGTGAGGGGTAGAGAGAGTAAGAGAGAAATGTGTTCTTGGGGGCTTTTTGGCTGTGTTGGACAACTCCCACCCGAGGTGGAAGAAGACTATATATAGTGGAGGAGGGAAATGGCCGTTGGAAGCCACTTAAGTTGCGCAGGAGCCGGACGTCCGACAGGTGTCGGTCGTCCGGACCAAGAGGAAGCACCGGACGTCCGACAGGCGTCGGTCGTCCGGGCCAAGTGGAGGCACCGGACGTCCGACAGGATTCGGTCGTCCGACAGCTTTAGAGAGAGTGGGTCAGCTGCGCAGAAGGACACGGGCGTCCGAAAGGGACCGAACATCCGGCAGTTTTGGTTCTCGAGGGGTGCCGTCGGATTTCCGACCACCCACGGACGTCCGGAGCCCGGACGACCGGAAGGACCGGAAATCCGAGGAAAACATGCTGATAAACTACTGGTTTCATTCCGGATTTCCGGAGGGTGTCGGACGTCCGGAGGCCGGACGACCGGAGGTCGTCGGACGTCCGGACAAGAACAGAATCAAGGCTAGAAACTCAACCAAAGGTTTTTCTCTAGATTTTGAGCAAGTCTATCGCGAGATCCACTGATCCCCTCTTAATAGTGCGGGATCCCTATACTCAAGAGTAAACCAAAATAGATAGAACATTTTATCTTGTTTCTTCGTAGTTCAAGCATCCTCAATATGTCAGCCATGGTCCGCACCATAATATCTTGGGAACTAAACCTGAGATGCACTTGATGAAACAGATTAGTTCCCTATATGTATGTTGTCAACAATATCAAAATATGATTAAGGGCATTATTGCACTTTCATCCACAACGACGGAGCCGGGCGCCGGTTGGACGGGCGGGGAGGAGGCCTCCGGTTCATCCTCCTCCTGCTCCATCTCATCGATGAAGGCCAAGCACTCCGCGTGTTCGACGGCTTCTTGCGCCTCCATCTCCTGCCGGCGACGGCGTCTTGCATCCGCTTCCGACTCCGACCGGAGGGAATCGATGCTGGCCTGCTGCTCTGCCCGGAGATCCCCGTCGCCAGCGTCCCCCACATCCTCCTCCCCCGGCTCATCCCCCTCCTCCTTCACCTCTTCATCCTCCTCCTCCACCTCCACCTCCTCCTCCTCCTCCTCCGACTCCGACTCCGGATCCACTACATCCGGAGGTAGCCTCGCGGCGATCCGGGCTTCGCGCCTATTAAGGATCCGGTCAAGGAGCTCGAGCTGGCGCTCCGGCGTCAGGAATGCCTGGCTCCTCACCCGGCGGCGTGGGGGCATGACTGCGGATGGGTGGAGTGGAAACTGGCGACGGCGGCGGACAGGATGAGGAGGAAGATGTTGATGTAGGGTTCCGGGGTCCCCCGGTGCACTTAAATAGCCGGGCAATGCACTACGCGGCCCGCCGGAGCTGCGACACGCGGCGCGACCGGTCCGGCGGAGGAGACAACCTTCGGACCGCCGGGTTGGCGGGCGTTTCCGGCTGGGCCCCGTTCGTCAGTCCGACGTGGCGGGCGTGCCCGGGCGCACCTGGGCGCCCCCATATCGGCCCCATATTTGGGCTGGATATGGGGGATGTCGGTCAGCCCGGGCGTTTGAGGGCCGTTTGAGAGGCCCGTCTGGGTAAAACAAAAGTGACCGGGCGGCCTGCCCGGGCGTATGAGGCGGGTTTGAGAGGTCCGGTTGTAGATGCTCTTATACTACTATGCTGTTTTTTTTTCTTCTTCAGGACATGTAATGTAAATTTACCCTTTTCCATTCTTCTTCGACCAACAATCCGTGGCCGAGCTGCCTCGAGCGGGCCGATGACCGACATTCGAACCAGCCTCGACAAAGTCGGTGACCACATGCAGTACATTTGGGGCGGTTGAAATCGAAACGATGCAACCCTCACGCCGCCGCTTGAGGATCACCTTCGTAGTCGACCTGACGCCGTCACAAACCATGTTGGTGACTTATGCGAAGCAAGAGAAATGTGGGAAAAGTGGAACAAACCATGTCGGGTGTGGTTTATCTTGTCGAAGGCGGAATAATAGCATGCCGTGCTACTGTAGGACATAAATAACTCTCTAGGTAGTGTGTATAAAGGCAAAAAGTGACCGGGGAAACACGAATGGTGAGATTATATTTTCTAGAGACCGAATTTGAACCTCGATGAGTCAAATTGATAAATGGTTTGAATTCGTGGCCGTCGAAAAGCCACACCATCCTACAGGTTGGCCCGAACTAACACGAAACATACTTTATCATTGAAGATAAACTTCATCGCACCGAAATTAATGACATAGTTATTGTTTGCCAATTATATGCACTGACTCCAACTTTCGCTCAAGTAACTGAAGATGTGGAGCTATTCATAAGTAAGATAAGGTATGCAACCTCATTTATATTTCGCCTGCTTGACCAAGTAACGGAAGGTGTGGGGCCATTTGTAAGCAAAATAAGATATGCATGTAGAATTTCGGTTTTTATTTTGTTTTTGATAAGTAGGAGGTAATTAATAACAAACACACATGTTATGCAAAGAGAAAACAATTTTCTCTGCATACTTGTAGTACCCTTTTGTTTTTTTTAGTGTTCGAGACACTTCACCGGTCACTTTTCATCGGGACCATCATATGTTCATTCAAAGGCTCAAAACGGATCAACAATGTTCATCTTCTTCCTCACACATGCCTCTAGCCTACCCTGTCCCAACCGCTGGCCTCCATCACCCGCGTCGTGCGGGAACCCCGGTGACCCTCTGCACCCCCTGGTGAAGTTTCTTCCTCGCCTTCACTTGGGACGCTGCCGCTTGTGGCGTTGTCCCTGGCTCTGGGGCGGGCATGGCTCGGTCTCGATGTGGTCGGCGCTCGTCGCTACCACTCCTCATGTCATCCCCGTCTTCGGCCTCGTGCTGCACATAATTGACTGGCGCCTGAAATATTTTCGGGCGAGTGACAATTAGCAAAAGCATTATTTTTTCTCTCCTTTTGAGCTGTACTACTAGTAGTGTTTACAAGAGTTGTCAAGGAAGAGAGTCAAAAGGGGCCAAAAATGAAAGACAAAAAACCCGCTCCATAGCAACACATATTCGCTCAGAAGACATGGTCGTTTCTCATTTTAATCAGGCATGTCGTTTTTCTCATTTTAAGCAGAAAACCGGGCCCCAAACCGCTCGCTCTTTGTTGCTTTAAAAAGAAAGACGAGCCCTCGAGTCTTTGTGGCAGAAGAACAAGGCGTTTGACTTACTCGCAAAAAAAAAAAAAAACAAGGCGTTTGACTTGATCTTGACACGGTATGCGTTGACCCGATCTCAGCTGGCATGAGCATGCATATGCATGCCGTGTTTTATTAGGTCAGTGTGGTGTGAACGTGGTGAGGAGAGGCAGACGGTCTTGCCGTACGTCCGGCGGCGGTGCTGCGCTGCGCTGCGCAGGAACGAGAGAGCGCGTGGGGTCCATGGTTTGGTTATGCTTCTTCACTGTCAGCCACGCACCGGCCGGCACCGCCAAGGACCTAGCTAGAGCTAGAAGACGCCACGATCTGCAGTAGGGCAGGCTGGCTCTCGTCCGTGTTCCGGCGTAGCGTACCGGCGGTGGACTGCTCCACCGTTTGGCCGGCCGGGCAACACGCACATTAAAAAAAAGGTGTGTTTAGGACACATCTAGATGTGACATAGTTATTGCACATCTAAATGACTAAATCAATCATAAAAAGGAAAAGAAAAAGAAAAAGAAAATACCCACACGAATCTTCACGTAAGATCAATGATATAAGATTTAGACGAACGGAATTCGAATTTGCTTCTTGCTCTCAATCGCTACTCTGGCATAGTGGCATGGACAAGCCCGATTGATTGATTAACGCAAGTGTATGCTGACCGTATCCGCTCTGTATGTCGAGTGTATTATATTGGTGCTTTAGTTTACTAATAGCTTTGTATGTCGAGTTTTGGTGCTTTAGTTTACCACAAGCCAAAAGTAGTACTCATCGATGCTTATCTGCTCTGTATGTCGAGTGTATTATATTGGTGCTTTAGTTTACTAATAGCTTTGTATTTCCTCCGTCTCCGAAAATGCGATCATTTTTGACACTATATATTTTGAGATGGAGAGAGTAGGTCGGAGGAAGCACTTTCTTTCCAACAGGAAAATAAAATACTTACACTCTACAAGATATATGCATATGTCTGTTAGGTTGATCTCTCCACCGAGTGGGCCCAACGGCCCATCGGGCCCTGATCTATTCGCGCCCTGATCGGGGGCGCCCAACCCTCTTATGGTTGGTGGGCCCCTGTGACCTGCGATATATAAAGAGGTGGGGGCCGGGGCACACGGTACGAGGTTCACCGTGCCGCCAGTCTCCCCACCGAAATCCCCTTCCGATCTAGGGTCATCGCAGTGCTCACGGGAAGCACCACTGCCACCCCTCCATCTCTCTGCCGTCATCACCACCGCCACCTCGACGACATGGAAGGTGGCTCGAGCTCCTCTGGACAGGGAGCAGGTAATCTCCATATCTCCCATCCCTACTACCGAAAACCATCAACCCATACGATCTAGTGGGTACAACAATGGTATTAGAGCCACTGGGTTCTAGTTGGTTTTTCGGTAAGAAAAGAAAGCAACCAAGAAAGATCCCCCTCCCCTAGAGCCCTAAAGGACAGGGCAAAGAAAACCGCCGGAGAGGCCCTCGGGCTCGCCGGAAAAGTTGCGCCGCCGTCCCGGCCGCGCCGTTCCTCTCGATCCCGTCGCGTATCGGCAAGCCGAGGCGACTGGGAAGAAGAACCAACCCCAAACGGGGCAAAGAGCAAAAACAGCAAGGGAAACAAGGGGGGAGCCGCCGCATTCGATTGGATTTGGGCGGAAACAGAGCAAAGAAACCCTCCCCAAACCAGATCGGATCGAATCCGAAACAGAGAAAAAAAAAGAGGCACCACCACCGGGCCATTCGACGGCGGCGCGCTCTCCCTCGGGAGCTCGCGCGACCGGCGAAGGGGCCGGCGGGGGCGCCGCCACCAGCGCACTCCGGCGCGGGGACAGCGGGAGGCCGTCGGGCTTTTCCCTCTCTCTCTGGCAGTGGGAGGCGCGGGCTGGTGGAGTGCTCGGGAACGGGCTCGTGGAAAGGGACAGAGTAGGCGCACGCGGCGCGGTGGATCCGCCGCCGTCGCCGGCGGCCGGGAAGGCTGACCGGGGCGCTGCCCTTGCTTCCGCCGTTTGCGGGCGCAGAGAGGCGCACGGCGCATCGCGACGGGAGAAAGAAGGAGAGAGCGGCGAGCGGCGCGCGGGGGCGGTGGACGGAGTCGCCGGTCCGCCGGCGGCATGACCGCCACGCTGGACAGAGCCGCCGCTGCGGGCGCCAGAGGCGGGCGGCGCGACGGGGTGGCTAGGCTGCCGTTGCGCGAGCGAGAGCGAGGAGTGGCTGAGCGGGGGTTTCGGCGGGTCGGGCGGATCGCGGCGTTTTTGACCGAGCGAGGAGCTCGGTCGGCCGTCCGATCGCTCCTATGGCCAGGATTCCCAGCCCCAAACCCTAGCTCTGGAGGCGGGCTGAGCAGGCCGAAAGTAGCGGGCTTTTGGGCCGAAAGTGAAGGCGGCGGCAGCCACGCGGGCGCACCGCTGGGCCAGGCCGCACAGAAACAATTTTTTTTTCTGGTTTTAATTTTTTCCAGAAGCAGAATTAAATTGGTTTTTTGTCCAGATTTTGGGCAAAATTAATACAGTTTTTTTTTTCTATTCAAATTATTCAGAGAAATATTTTGTTTAGAAAAATAGAAAAGAAATAGAAATTTTTCTGCAAAGAAAAAATAACAGTTTCTGAAAATAAAAATAGAGACATTTTTCAGGAAAAGAAAAAGTTCATGAATTTTACAAAGAAAATAATAAAGTTCATGAATTTTTTTCATTCATCAGGAAAAGTTTTTGTCAAGAATTAAAAGTTCATGAATTTATATTCATGTTTTTCCGCTGCGTAAATATTTAATAGTGTGCTTTTATAAAGAAATAAAAGTTTAGACAGAATTAAATTTAAAGAGCACTTTAAAGTGATTATTAAAATGAATATGATTATGTTATTTTTCTGACCAACGTTGTTAATAACATGATCGTATTTTATTATTGAAATTAAAGGTGCATTTATTTCTATTATTTGCCCAACGGTAATATAGATTTAATTGCATAGACAATTGTGTGTTTAATTTGACCAACGTTAGATTACTGCATATGATTGTTATAATGATCTCACTTAAATTGTGATTTCAGGAGGCTTTCACTTGATGAGTTGCCTAAAAGATGTTCCGACACTCAGAGGTGACAATTACACTGAGTGGAGGAAGAAAGTAGACCTGGCTTTTGTCTGTGCTGAGCTCGACTGGGTTGTGGATGAACCACAGCCGGTCAGACCTACAGAGCCAGTCAGAGAGGCCACAGATGATGATGCTGCGTGGGATAAAAAGAGAAGGGATCATGCTCCATTGGAGATGTCCTATTCCCTAAACAATCAAAAGTGGATCAACGCCAACAAAAAGTGTATGGCATTTATAAAGAATACAATTGAGAACGCCATTGTGGGCTCAATTGCAGAGTGCACTTCCGTAGGGGAGTTGCTTACAAAGATAAAGAACCAGTTCACTGGTTCTTCAAAGACATATGCCACCCAGTTGATAAAGCAACTGGTAACAGAGAACTACACTGGCGGTGGTCATGGAATTAGAGAGCACATCCTCAGGATGAGCAACATGGCAGCAAAGCTCAAGCCCATGGATGCGGATCTGGAGATCAGACCAGCACTCCTGGTCCATCTGGTCATGGCTTCGCTGCCAAAGGAGTTTGAAACCTTTGTTGTAAACTATAACATGTCGCCTGAAACATGGGACATTGAAAAGACGATATCAATGTGTGTCCAAGAAGAGGACAGAATCAAAGCCTCACATGGTGGTTCACTCAACTATGTGAGGGACAACAAGAAAAAGAATTACAATCAAAGTAGCAAAGGTTCTCCTTCAAAGGCGCATGGCAAATCTCACATGCAGCATCAGCATCAGCAGAAGTCCTTTCCAGTGGACAAAGACACTTGCCTCCACTGTAAGAAAACAGGGCATTACAAGAAAGATTGCCCTGATTGGTTAAAGTCCATCATGGCAAAGAGAGGTAATGACATCGTTTCATTTGTCAATGAATCCTTGTATGCACAGTTTTCGAAATCTACTTGGTGGATTGACTCAGGTGCAACTGTTCATGTTGCTAACTCTTTACAGGGATTCCATTCGACGCGGACTATGCAAAGAAACGAAAGACGCATTGAAGTCGCTAATGGAATTCAAGCAGAAGTTGAAGCTGTCGGTGCCATCTCCTTGGAGTTAGCTGATGGGTTCAAGCTTCTACTTAGAGATGTCTTATATGTCCCTTCGTGTCATAGAAACTTGATTAGTGTTTCTTGTTTGGACAAAGACAATTATGAATGTTATTTTGGACATGGCAAGTGTGCCATATGGTTTAATAATGCTTGTGTGGGTGTTGCTTTACTACACGATGAGCTTTATTTATTATCACTTCGTGAAAAAGAGCATTATGTGTGTAATGTGAATGAACATACTTCCGCGTCGAACAAAGAACAAAAGAAAAGAAAGAGAACTCACGACTCGTCGAAATTATGGCACTGTCGCTTGGGCCATATTTCCAGGGGGAGAATAGAAAGATTAGTCAAAAGTGAAATTCTTCCTCCGTTAGAGTTCTCAGACTTAGAACAATGCATCGATTGCATCAAAGGAAAGTATGTAAAACAAATTAAAAAAGGTGCAATCCATAGCACAGGCACACTAGAAATCATCCACACCGACATTTGTGGACCATTTCCGGTGAAAAGTGTGGATGGATATGACTCGTTCATAACATTCACAGATGATTACTCTCGCTATGGATACATTTATCCAATCAAAGAAAGATCTGAAGCATTGGATAAATTCAAAATTTTCAAAGCTGAAGTTGAAAATCAGCATGATAAAAGGATAAAGATAGTAAGGTTTGACCGTGGGGGGAGTACTACGGTCGACATACACCATATGGCCAAGTCCCTGGACCTTTTGCACAATTCTTACAGGAGACTGGCATAGTAGCCCAGTATTCAATGCCGAGCGAGCCTCAGCAAAATGGGGTAGCTGAAAGGCGTAACCGTACTCTGATGGATATGGTGCGCAGCATGATGAGTTACTCCACTCTGCCATTGGGATTATGGATGGAGGAGCTTAAAACCGCCATTCACATTCTCAATAGAGTGCCAAGCAAGTCGGTGCCCAAAACACCGTACGAGCTGTGGACAGGACGAGTGCCCTCTCTACACCACTTCAGGGTGTGGGGGTGCCCTGCTGAGGCCAAAATGTTTAATCCAAACATTGCAAAGTTGGATCCCAAAACAGTGAGTTGTCACTTCATTGGCTATCCAGACAGATCAAAGGGTTTTCGTTTCTACTGTCCAGACAGATATACAAAGTTTGTAGAAACAAGACATGCAGTCTTCTTAGAGGACGAAATGATGAGGGGGAGCATGGTAGCTCGGAAAATTGTTCTTGAGGAGAAGAGGGTGCATGCACCTAATCCGATGATTCAGGAGCCATTTTTCTCACTACCAGTTGCAACTTCACCCATGACAACTATGGGGGTAGACCCGGAACCTGTCCGTCAGGAGCCGTCTGAACCCGTTGTTGAGCATGAAAGGGAGGTGCAGCAGCAAACTGTAAAAGATGTGCCAGAAGTTGAGGCACAGAATGTGCCAGAAACTAAGGCCCTTAGAAGATCTAATAGAACAAGAAAATCAGCTATTTCTACTGATTATAAAGTCTATAACACAGAAATGGTTCATATGGAAGGTGACCCCACCACATATGAAGAAGCCATTAAAAGCCCTCACTCATCGAAATGGCTAGAGGCAATGGAAGATGAAATGAAATCAATGAGTTCCAAAGATGTTTGGGACTTAGTGGAAATTCCTAAAGGAGCCAAAACAATAGGCTGCAAATGGGTCTACAAAACTAAGTATGACCCTAATGGGAATATAGAAAAGTATAAAGCCCGACTTGTGGCTAAAGGATTTACACAAAGAGAAGGGATACATTACAATGAGACTTTTTCTCCAGTCTCATGTAAGGATTCCTTCAGAATCATAATGGCATTAGTTGCTCATTTTGATTTAGAGCTACATCAAATGGATGTCAAGACGGCATTTCTGAACGGTGATTTAAAAGAAAAGGTCTACATGAAACAACCCAAGGGTTTTATCATGGAAGGCAAGGAAAATATGGGATGCCGCCTAAAGAAATCCATTTATGGATTAAGGCAAGCCTCTAGACAGTGGTATCTAAAGTTTGATCAAACGGTTAAAAGTTTTGGATTTAAAGAAAATATTGAGGATAACTGCATTTATGCAAAGTTTAAAAATGGGAAATATATTTTCCTAATCTTGTATGTGGATGATATCTTGCTTGCTAGCAGTGATGTTAGTCTACTACTAGAAACAAAGAAGTTCTTATCCTCAAATTTTGATATCACAGATCTTGATGAAGCATCCTATGTTTTGGGCATAGAAATTCACCGAGATAGGAACAATGGAGTCTTAGGACTATCGTAGAAGGCATATTTAGAAAAGGTTCTCCAAAAGTATAATATGCATGCGAGTAAAGCCACACCTGCTCCTATAGTCAAGGGCGATAGTTTTGGGAAATTCCAATGTCCCAAGAACCAGTACGAGATCGATCTCATGAAACCAGTACCATATGCTTCGGCTGTTGGAAGCTTACAGTATGCACAAGTGTGCACTCGCCCTGACTTAGCATTTGTTACCGGGGTACTTGGTAGATATCAAGAGAATCCAGGCATGGAGCACTGGAAGATGGCAAAGAAGGCATTGCGTTATGCGCAAGGCACGAAGCACTACATGCTAACATACAGGAGATCTGATTCTCTAGAGATAAAAGGGTATTCAGACGCAGATTTTGCGGGGGACAGAGATGATAGAAAATCCACGTCAGGATACGTCTTCACTCTCGCTGGAGGGGCTATTTCGTGGAGAAGCTCCAAACAGTCAGTAGTTGCATCATCGACGATGTATGCAGAATTCATAGCATGCTTCGAGGCCACGGGGCAGGCGATATGGCTAAAGAAATTTGTACCCGACTTGAAAGTGGTAGATTGTATTCACAAACCACTAAAGATGTACTGTGACAACCAGCCCGCAGTATTTTATGCTCACAACAACAAGTCGAGTAATGCTGCTAAAACCATAGAGATAAAGTATTATGTTGTGAAAGATAAAATCCAGGATCACACTATAAGTCTCGAGCATATAAAGACAAAGGATATGCTTGCGGATCCGCTTACGAAAGGCTTACCACCCAATGTGTTCAAGGAACACTTAGCCGGCATGGGTTTAAGGGAAAGCCTATGATTCCTGGATCATGAGAGGCCCAAAAAGAACAGAATTTGTTTCTGAACAAAACGTATGTTGTAGCTGTATGATTCTATCGGCAATCAAGCTGTGACGATGAAACGAATAAACTAGAAAGTATAAAGTTAAAAGTAAAAGTTGAGATCAAGGGGGAGAATGTTAGGTTGATCTCTCCACCGAGTGGGCCCAACGGCCCATCGGGCCCTGATCTATTCGCGCCCTGATCGGGGGCGCCCAACCCTCTTATGGTTGGTGGGCCCCTGTGACCTGCGATATATAAAGAGGTGGGGGCCGGGGCACACGGTACGAGGTTCACCGTGCCGCCAGTCTCCCCATCGAAATCCCCTTCCGATCTAGGGTCATCGCAGTGCTCACGGGAAGCACCACTGCCACCCCTCCATCTCTCTGCCGTCATCACCACCGCCACCTCGACGACATGGAAGGTGGCTCGAGCTCCTCTAGACAGGGAGCAGGTAATCTCCATATCTCCCATCCCTACTACCGAAAACCATCAACCCATACGATCTAGTGGGTACAACAATGTCCACTCCGAAGGATTAGAGTAGATTCTTACTTTTACCTTTTTACCTTCTTTTTTAGCAGTGACTTTGCGACAATTAGTATTATTAACCCGGCATGACTTTTAGAGCATTGCTCATATTTTACCAATCTTATTTCAGGTTATTATTGTTATTATTATTATTAGTTGGCTACCCAGATCGAACAAACAAGCGCCTGCCTAGTGCCTACTGAATGTGTAATACTAATCAAATGCAGTAGCGAAACCATATCCCAGCCAGCCAGCTAGGACGACGCATGCATGTTAGGCAGATTCAATCCGTCCGCAGATGCTGATCGATCAGCATAGCTAGTCAACGGCTCATCGATCCCCCCTATGTCAGCCGGTCCAGGGAATCAAAGAAAAGCTTGCACATGCACCGTCATGCAACTTGATGCAGCAATCCAGACGGCCTTTTAACTTTTAACTAGCTATTGATCATTGGCCAATGCCAATGATACATAGATCGATGCCATGCTATGCTAGTATTGTTTCACACCTACCTCGTCAGCCATGGCAGGCCAATTGATAACAAGCAAAAGGAATGAAGTGCATAAGGAGAAACGGTAGACCCAAGCGAAGCAAAGCACACCGCAAATCATTTGGGTTTCAGTTGACGCTTGAGAGAGACGGATGTTTGGATCGTCCTCTTTCAGCATTTCTCCGTCTCCTTTTGGCTTTTGCCAACCCGTTTCTTCTCCGTTTGTTCATACTCTAAACGCCCCACTTCAGCACAACCCTACCGGCGACGGGCCTCGCTCCGTTCATTCGTCAGGAACTAGTCTTCATATTTATACTTGAATTTGGATCATAACACGAACAACTGCGTCAAGATTATGGAAAGAAGCACCAAGCAAATCCACTGACATAGCAAACAAGTTATTCCATGGGAATGTAGCAATAGATTGGTAGTTAGCCAGAAAAAGATGGACAGACGATGGATTGGGATTTGTGGCTCTCGGGTGTCACACACCCATACATGAATATAATATTAAAAAAATTTCAAAAACGGAGGAAGCACTTTCTTCTCCGTTTGTTCATACTCTAAACGCTCCGCTTTGGCACAACCCTACGGGCGACGGGCCTCGCTCCGCTTATTCGTCAACAATTAGTATTTATCTTTATACTTGAATTTGGATCGTAACATAACAACTGCGCCAAGATTATTAAAAGAAGCACCAAGCAAACCCCCCGACGTAGCAAATAAGTTTTTCTATGGGAATGTAGCAATATATTGGTAGTCAGCCGTGTTGGGATATCCTTCTCATGTGGGCTGTGAGGAGATGACTATTTGAAAGCCTTTTAGGCAACCCAAAGAGGTGCAGAAGCTCACTATTCATTAGGGTTATGGCCTAGGGTCATTTTGGTCTTTGCACGTGAGAAGATGGGGATGCTTTACCCTCCATCCAGCAGCCATCACCAAGAGTGGCGAAAATCAGTTCATCCTCCAAGAGAGAAGAAGAGAGAAAACCAAGTGAAAAGGGGAAGAAGAGGAAGATTGAAGGAAGAAGCAAAGGAAGTTCCTCCCCAAGGTTGTGATGCTCCAGATCCATCATCTTGTCTCCTTCAAGCTCCGGTTCCACCATCTTTGGTGAGATTGTTTCAATCCCTAGCTCTTGATCCCCAAATCCTATTGTGTTCATCCAAGATTCAGAAATCTTGATGTATGAGATCCTCTAGTGATATCTAGACAAGAACTTGTTGTATCCCACATTTGATAATAGTGGTTTTTCCCCTCAAGTTGAGGGGCTTTCCACGTAAAAATCTAGTGTCTCATTGTTGATGCTTGCTGTTGCGAAACATTTTACCTCCATATATACTCCTGCATATGTGCCCTTCCGTGCTAAGCAACGATCCTTGAATTAGTACATGACGTGATGCTGAGATTACTTTGTTTCTGCTGCAGTTTTCACTTAACCATAAGTGCATTTGTGTGCTAATTCCCAACAAGCCGGAATAAGGCGGACAAATGAGGTATGAGGATTTGTGGCTCTCAGTGTCACACACCCATATAGGAATATAGTATTAAAAAATATCAGAAAATTTCAAAAAATTATGGAACTATGGGATATCTCTACTCCTAAAGGGGGAGTTGGTAGCTTCTTGTCTTGGTTTTTTTTCGTCTTCCCTTCCTCCTTCGTTTGGTTTTTTTTCGTCCGATTTTTTTGTCCCACCTCCCACCACTTCCGTAACCCAAGAAAAAAAAACAATCGCCAAATCAACACTTACCTTCTATAGATGGATATGACAAATCAGCGAACAACCAGATCAAAACTCTCCATATATATAACACCAATCTGCCATACAACACATATAAAAAAAAATACTCGATCAAAACTCTCCATATATAACACCAATCAGCCATACAACACAAATCAAGAAATATCAGCGATAAAATCTTTCCATATTGAATAAAAACTTCCTCCTGGGCGCCTAATGTATCAATCTTTCCATATCAGCGAGGAAATCTTTCCATATGGTACGTCAGTACTTGGTTTGGTTTGGTTTCGTTCCTTTCGTTCCACTGGAATGAAGGATCACGATAGATATTTTCCAAAGATAGTCCACCTCTCACTGTAGTCTTTCCTACCAATTTCCTTCCAAAAGGAACGCCCGCAAAATCAGCCCACCCCACCCGTTCCTCCTCCCATTTCGTTCGAGCCCCATGCACGATCTGTTTGGAAAATGAAACACATGTGATCGATACCACTGCCGCCCAGTCCTCCTCTCCCTCATCCTTCCTCCTGATGGCAGCAGCAGCCGGGAGAGCCACGCGAACCAGCAATGGGACGACGGCGGCAAGCAGCATGTGGCCGGATGGAAGCCGCGGCAATGTGTATCTTATCTCCATGTCGTCCTGAACATCAGAGATTTCCTCACCATTACTTCTCGATTCTATCCCACGGGATCGTTCATCACTCACCTTTTTTCTTTCTTTCGATAGATATAGAACGGCAGGGACGACGGTGGCCACGAGCCGGATTTCCTGCGCATCGGCAACACAAGCTTCCTCGTCATCAACCAGCGCTCTGACTACGCCTTCTGTCTCTTCGCCGGCGGCAAGGACAACGTAAGCCCCAGTACACGGTGCAGTGTCAACGATAATGCAAGAAAAATTAAGCCTGGTATGACGTGATGTTGCATTGTCAATCTGCAGACTAAACTTCTAGCGGTCTCGAACAAGATCTCCTTTGCGAACCCGAAGGCCCCGGCGTTCCCGCACCTGTCATAGGGGAAACAATGGAACGAGGTGATCTAAAACTAACTAAGCGAGAATATTGATCCTTGTACATGTGTATTCTGTTCTATTCCCACGTGTGATTGTTGCTGGTGCTACTGTGTGCAGATGGCCGTGACTTGGACAAGCGGGTACAACATGGAGGAGGCGTACCCATTCGTGGAGTGGAGGATGAAGGACGATGAGGCCTCCAAGCAGACACCGGCCGGCACGCTCACCTTCACGGGAGGGCACCTCTGCGGTACGTACGTACGGTTCATACAGTTCAGGCTTCAAGGCTGTATCTGGTGTTAATTCATAGTGTCAAAATGATCTCAGGCAGTGCTCTCTGACGCTATTTTTTTACTGCAATTATCGCAGGCAACTCGGCCCGCGGACAGGGTTAAAGAGATCCGGGTTTCGTACACACCGCGTTCCTCAAGGACCTGTGGCCAAACAGTGGGTAAGAGCATGGACACCGACTGCAGGATCAGATTCAGAATATTTCGCTTCTGAAGTAAAAAATATTGTGTTTTTCTTCAGGTATTGGTATCAAATTGGGCACGAGCTACAGGACGGAACCATGGCGTGGGGCAAGTCCTCCACCTTCCATGCATCATCTTACCCGGGCCAAGCATCGTTGCAGTGTGCCATCTTCTTCGGCGGCACCATCAGTGGTGTCATCCCTGACGCCACTAGGGGTTGTGTAGTCGGGATCGGTGTCTTCCGCGGCGTCCTCATAGCGGTGAGGGTCTCCCTCCATCTTCTGGGACAGCTCCCAGAATGGCTTGCCGCCCGAACCGCCGACCTCATCGTTGTGGGCCATGTTCGCTCTAAATAGGAAAAAAGTTTGGACCTGTTAGTGTGTTGTTGCTAAGGTCCAAGTCCCTTCCTAACCCCCTTCTTCTTGTCTCCTCTCACTATCTCTCTCACACACATGTAGTTTATCGAGTGATGGACAAAAAAACAGTTGATCCTACTTAATTAAGTACTAAGATACCCCGGCCCATGCATTAGTCGCAAGTACCCCATATGTCCTATTTTTAGCAAAGTCATGCTAAAATTCACGGAAAATTTCAGCATGACCTTTGCTGAAAATAGGACATATGGAGTACCCGAATTTGCCGGAACGGAAGTTAATCGACATTCCGGCAAACTCAAGGGCCTCTCGGGGTACCTGCAAAATCATTATCCCACCCCCGAAGTGCCGTCAGTAGCCACAAAAGATTCCACTCAATGCGGACTTTGACAAAATAGTCTGCAATTAGGACAGCGCCACGCCGTCCATACTTCGCCAGATGCTATCTCTTCGCACTTTCAAGATTTGAGAGGATGCTACATACTGGTAGCTCTCATGAAGTTGTGTGATCTACTTCAGGACTGGGAGAAGATTTGACAGAAACTGGTGCTATGGAACATAAACTTTTTTTACAGCACGGTAATGTATGGCTAAATACTTTCTGAAAGCAATACACCGGAAAAGGAAACATTAACTCTGCACAGATATTATAATTAGTTCATGACTCTTATCACTATTATAATTACTGTTTTGCTCTGCTAAATGAGCATCGCCACTGCATACAGCACCAACCAACTAGAAAACATATCAGCTACCAGATGGTTATACACCAGCAAAATTGCCTACATGTACCAGTCCTCTAATTCATGAAATGACATGTGGGTGTGTCCATATACAGTTCATAATAGCTGATAAAATTACAAAACTCAAAAAACATCTACCCTAAAGCAAATGTTACACCTTGCCAATTTTGAAAATAAAAAACGTCTCCCTACTAAGCACAAGGGATGAATAGGTTTCAACATATTTAACCAGCAATCAATTAAAAGCTCACAATGCTGGAACCAAGTAATGCTGGTGGCTACCTGCCTATGGAGTGGTCGCCGGCGTTGCTCCTGGGATGGGGGTCCTGGACCGGCGGTGGAGACGGGCTGATCTGCTGCAGAGGAGGGGGCGCACGGTGAGAGAGAGAGAGAGAGGGAGGGAGAGAGAGAGGGAGGGAGGGACCGGGAGGCTTACCGGAGCGGGAGGCTTACCGGAGCGGAGGGGGTCGCCGGAGACGAGCAGGTAGGGGGCGGCGCGGCGGGCGGTCGCGGGAGAGGCGCTCGATCTGCTGCAGAGGAGGGGCGCGCACAATGAGAGAGAGAGAGAGAGAGAGAGAGAGAGAGAGGGAGGGAGGAAGAGAGAGAGGAAGGGAGGGAGAGGGAGGCCACCGGAGCGGAGGGGGTCACCGGAGACGAGCAGGTAGGGGACGGCGCGGCGGGGCGGCGGTGGAGCGGGCGCGGGGGGGCGAGGGGGATCTGGCGAGGGAGAGGGACAGCGCGAGATGGACATAACGCACCTACACATAGAGGGGGGAAGGTTAGCAATGGCGCACCATCTAGGGGTGCGCCATAAAAACATGAATAGCAATGGCGCACCTTCCCGTGGTGCGCCATAAAAACAGTGATAGCAATGGCGCACTTTTAAGGGGTGCGCCATTACTATTAGTACTAATAGGTTAAAACAATTGCGTGTGTGGCTATGGACAGAACCACTTACATGGCCTAGTGGTTGGTCCCTTGATACATTAAGCAAGTCACCCGGCCGGCCAGGTTCGAATCTTGGCAACCCCATTTTTTGCACCTTTTTTAAAATTTTATTTTAACCTTATGATAAACATCCAAACACTTTAAAATAAACACATGGCAATTTTAATACTCCCTCCATTCCTAAATATAGGGCGTATAATTTTTTTACAATGCATCTCCTTTACTCAATCACAATATAGAATCATTTACAATGCTATGGCATGGTTGAAATCAAGTGAGATGAAATAACAGTCATCAAAGATTGACATGAAATAACAGTCATCAAATTAAGATTGACTTTGCATGTAAAGTAATATAATATATGTTTAAAAGATCTTTAATAATATTTCTAATTAGACCACGTACTTAAACCATTGTGATAATTTAAGATTTGAGATAAAAGAAAAGGAAAATGCAAATGGAGTGATAAAACCATTGTGCAAAGATTTAGAATTAGATGACATGGTTGAAATCAAGTGATACATGTAATAATTTAGTTGCATGTAATAATTGAGCTTGCCACTGACACACACACACGTGGCCGACACGTCGTGATTCGATCTTAGCTATCTTTTCACAATCTTCTTGCCCTTCTTTCTCGCGGTTGAATAATTTAGCCCCGGAACCCCTTGAATTGATCTTCTCTTGAACGGACGTCCTTTAGGTAGGGTGGTCCTGCTTCTTCTTGTGGTGTATGGTACTTCATCGTCGTCGTCATCTTCCATCTTCGGGTCGCCGTACTTGTCGAAGTCTTGCTCATTGGCGACTCCATCCATTCCGATGATGTTCCTTTTGCCTCTCCTCACGACAACACGACTGGGCTTTGGCGGGTCGGTAATGAAGAAGCATTGGTCCACTTGGGAAGCCAGTACCCATGGCTCATTTTTCGCGGTGACGTTTGCGCCCGCGGTCTTGGATTTGGCTTCGGGTATAACTATGGTGGTGAAATACCGGTCTTCTTTTAGGACGCTCTTGGCCCATCTGACACGGAACATCGGGACCTTCTCTCCAGCGTAGCTCAGCTCCCAGATCTCCTCGATCCTTCCGTAGTATCTGTCCTTATCGTTACCGGTGTAGGATTCCATCGTTACCCCGGAGTTCTGATAATCGCTCTTCATGTCCTTTTCCTCGGTGTAGAATGTGTAGCCGTTGATATCGTACGCCTCATACGTCATCAGGTTGTGCTCGGCGCCCTGTGACAAGGCGAATATGAGTTGTTCTTCCGCGGAAGAATCCTCATGTAAAGGGTACGACAGAAGCTTCTCCTTGAACCAACGCGTGAAACATGAGTTGTGCTCTTTGATTATATCTCCGTCCGTCCTCTGTTGGCCTCAGTCATTGTACGTCTTCTCAATAAAGGTTTTGTGCTCTACCACCCAAGGATCGACCACGTCTATGTGTTGTAGCGCGACTAGGTTTGCTCTTTCAAAGTCGGCGAGTCGACCCTCGAAGTCGACATGCATTTCGCGGCGACCCTCGCGGTGACCCCATCCAGCGAGCCTGCCGAGGTGCCTGTTGACGGGCAGACCAACGGGGTTCTCGATGCCTAGATAATTCGTGCAGTAGGAGATGCACTCTTCGGTCAGAAAGCCCCTGGCTATGCTTCCCTCTGGACGTGACATGTTGCGAACGTATCCTTTGATGACACCATTCATCCTTTCGAACGGCATCATGCTGTGCAGGAACGTCGGCCCGAGTTGGATGATATCCTCCACGATATGGACCAGCAGATGCACCATAACATCGAAGAATGCGGGCGGGAAGTACATCTCAAGCTCGCATAGTATCACCACGATCTCTTCCTGTAGCCTTCTGAGTTGCCTCACGCCAACCGACTTTCGAGAGATGACGTCGAAAAAGTTGCATAGGCCAAATAGCGTTTCACGGACGTGCGCGTCCATGATCCCACGGATTGCAACTGGAAGTATCTGCGTCATCAGCACGTGACAGTCATGAGACTTCATCCCGCTGAACTTCTGCTTCGCTGAGTCTAGGTATCTGCTTATCTTCCCCGCGTAACCGTAAGGAAGTTTTACTCCTACGAGGCAGGTGAAAAACTGCTCGATCTCCTCCTGACTTAGAGTGAAGCACGCGGGAGGGAAGTCATTTTCGATCTTCTTGGCCTTTTTGCCTTTGCGACGACTTTCCGTGTCCATCGCCTCATCATCATCATCATCATCATTAGCGTGAAGCTCCTCCCTGATGCCCATTGATTTCAAGTCTGCCCTTGCTTTCGGCCCATCTTTGGTCCTCTCTGGCATGTTGAGTAGCGTACCAAGCAGACTCTCGCACACGTTCTTCGTGATATGCATGACATCAAGGCTGTGAGGCACACGGAGGATCTTCCAGTACGGCAAGTCCCAGAAAACAGACCTCGTTTTCCATACCTTCAGCAGCGGCTCTGGCGCCTTTCACTTCTTTCCCGACGGTGGCGCCTTTCCCGGCTCTGGCGCCTTTCCCGGCGGTGGGCACTCTTTCCAATTTTTCAACAGCTCATCTATTTCCTCGCCGCTCCTCGTACGCGGGCGTCTTCGGGGTTCGGTTTCACCATCGAACAGATCCTTGCGTTTTCTCCATGAGTCATCGTCGCGAAGCCACCTTCGATGTCCCATGAACACGGTTTTCGAAGACCCGGGATCTCTATCTAGCTGGCGATATGTTGTGTCATCCATGCACCTGACGCATCCAGAAAATCCGTGGACCACCTGCCCCGCGACATATCCGTAACCGAGATAGTCGTGCACCGTCGTGAGCAGTGCGGCTCTCATAGGGAAATATTCTTTCTCTGCGGCGTCCCACGTATTGGCTGGCGTTTTCCACAGCGTGTCTAGCTCCTCTTTCAGCAGCCCCAGATACAGATTGATGTCGTTCCCTGGTTGTTTCGGCCCTTCAATTAGCATACTCATGTGAATGTACCTCCTCTTCATGCACAACCAGGGGGGAAGGTTGTACATCCACACAAACACAGGCCAGGTGCTATGTGTGCTTCTTTGGCTGCCAAACGGATTGACTCCATCGGTGCTCGCGCCCAGCACGATGTTCCTTGGATCGTCCCCAAATTCTGGGTGTTCGAAGTTCAACGCTTGCCACTGGCTCGCATCCTTAGGGTGACTCAGCATCTTGTCTTTTTTATTTATCTCCGGATCATTTCCGTCATCTTCTCGCTTCTTCTCCTCCCTATCCGCGTGCCAACGCAGGAGCTTTGCTGCCTTAGGGTCCGCGAAATACCGCTGCAGACGAGGAGTGATCGGAAAGTACCACACCACTTTTCGAGGAGCTTTCTTCCTCTTCTTGTATCGAGTGACGTCGCACACCGGACATATGGTAGACTCCGCGTGCTCGTCCCGATAAATGATGCAATTGTTCATGCACACATGGTATTTCACGTGCGGTAAATCCAGAGGACACACGATTTTCTTCGCCTCCTCGATACTGGTCGGGCACTTGTTCCCCTTGGGAAGACGTTCGTGCCAGAATGACATGTTCTCGTCGAAGCATGCGTCGGTCATTTTGTGTTTTACCTTCATCTCCAGAGCCATGAGCGTTACTTTCAGGCGGGTATCCTCGGGCCTGCATCCTTCATACAATGGAGTAACCGCGTCTATCTCCAGTTGATCCAGCTTGGCTTTCTCTCGAGCGGCAGCTCTTGCGTTATCCGTCTGCTTGAGAAGCAGCTCTTGAATATGAGGGTCCTGCACCCAGCCCATCGATGGTCCATCGTCGTCTGCTCCGGCATCTTCATCTTCATGATCATGCCCTTCGTCTTGATCTTCCTCATCATCATGTCCGGCATCTTCTACATGATGACTGTGTACTGCATCACCGTCGTGATCATGTCCTGGAGATTCTTCGTCTTCTCGCCCGCCCTCGCCGCGGTGGTTGTCTTGCTGCCCTTCCTCATTTCTTGCCCGGCCCCCATGGACGACTTCATAGTCATCTTCATCACCTTGCCACCGATAGCCATCCATGAAACCATGCAAGAGCAGGTGGTCCCGCACCTGCCCGGAATCCGGGTCCGCAATAAGGCTCTTCATCTTGCATCTTCGACACGGACATCTTATCTCCGTCTCGTTCTTTTGAAGCATCTCAGCCTTCGCGGAGCTCAAAAACCTATTCACGATGCCTTCGGTCATCGTGCGGACCATGGTCGCCTGCGGGGTAGAGCAAAACGATATTTTAGAACCAAGAAAAAATTTGGCATGACTTTGCCTAAAAATAGGACCAAAAAGAATGCATAGTGCCAAATTCTCGCCGAAACGGAAATGAATCAACATTCCGGCAAAATATTGGCAACTATCACATTTCAAATACCGGTACCTGCAAACACAAACATATATGCAACACCACAAACATATGCAACACCACAAACATATGCAACACCACAAACATACGTAGATCTAGCTAGGCCATAAAAAGTGCATGTGCACGTTGTTGGAGGGAGAAAAAAGTAGATCTACAACATAAAGAAATCTTTCCCCTTACTTACCTATCAAAAAAAGGTAATTTAACCACTTAATTTGGGTGAATCTATGGTGCAAATGAGGTGAGGAGGAGGAGGCAGCCGAGACAAGCTTGGAGGAGGAGGTGGAGAGAATGAAATGGGGAAAGTGAGTGTGGTAGGTGGCTGTCCAAAATATCTAGCTGGTCTCAGGTTACTAATGGCGCACCACCTAAAAATGCGCCATTAGTAACCCTGGTTACTAATGGCGCACCAGTTAGGGGTGCGCCATTACAAGTTTTGAAAAAAAAAGTAAAAAAACAATTGTTAGTAGTGGCGCATGGAGCGTGTGGTGCGCCATTACTAGTTAAAACTAGTAATGGCGCACTGTGCCCTGGTGCGCCATTAATAGTTTTGGAAAAATAAAAATAAAATAAAATTTGCTAGTAATGGCGCACCGTGTGTCTGGTGCGCCATTAGTAATGAGGACACTAATGTCCATATCAGCTATAGCCCTTTTCCTAGTAGTGCGAGTTGGACCTAGAGGGGGGGTGAATAGGTACAATTCCAAATTTTAATTGTTACTTAGCAATTTTAGGCAATAAAGCGGAATATGAAATGTAGCCTAACAATTGCAAGGGTGATATGATGACAAGTGAGGTATACAAGTTTAGCAACTAGATCGATAAACACACCAACAATATGAGGTAAGTGAAACACGTAAGGAAACAAGTAACCACAAGTAAGAAGCTAGGGTTAGGAATAACTGCAACTCCGAGAGACGAGGATGTATCCCGGTGTTCACTTCCTTGGAGGGAAGCTACCTCACCGTTTAGAGAGGTGGATGTTACCACGAAGGCACACCAACGCCACGAAGGCTCACCCTATTCTCTCCTTGAGACAACACCACGAAAGCGTTTCTCAACCACTAGTGGTAGGCCTTGAGGTGGCCTCCAAACCTTCACAAACTTTCCGGGGGGTAATCACAATGGTTTGATTCCTCTCCGAAGAACTCCTACCGCCTAGGAGTCTCCAACCTCCAAGAGTAACAAGATCAAGGGAACCGCTCAAAACTTGCTCGAATCACAAATTGCTTTGGTTGAGAGGAGGAGAGAGAGACGATCTATCTTTTGGTTGGAACAACACTCAAGAATCCTCACAGATGCTCTTGGGATCTAGGATTTGGTGAGGGGTAGAGAGAGTAAGAGAGAAATGTGTTCTTGGGGGCTTTTTGGCTGTGTTGGACAACTCCCACCCGAGGTGGAAGAAGACTATATATAGTGGAGGAGGGAAATGGCCGTTGGAAGCCACTTAAGTTGCGCAGGAGCCGGACGTCCGACAGGTGTCGGTCGTCCGGACCAAGAGGAAGCACCGGACGTCCGACAGGCGTCGGTCGTCCGGGCCAAGTGGAGGCACCGGACGTCCGACAGGATTCGGTCGTCCGACAGCTTTAGAGAGAGTGGGTCAGCTGCGCAGAAGGACACGGGCGTCCGAAAGGGACCGAACATCCGGCAGTTTTGGTTCTCGAGGGGTGCCGTCGGATTTCCGACCACCCACGGACGTCCGGAGCCCGGACGACCGGAAGGACCGGAAATCCGAGGAAAACATGCTGATAAACTACTGGTTTCATTCCGGATTTCCGGAGGGTGTCGGACGTCCGGAGGCCGGACGACCGGAGGTCGTCGGACGTCCGGACAAGAACAGAATCAAGGCTAGAAACTCAACCAAAGGTTTTTCTCTAGATTTTGAGCAAGTCTATCGCGAGATCCACTGATCCCCTCTTAATAGTGCGGGATCCCTATACTCAAGAGTAAACCAAAATAGATAGAACATTTTATCTTGTTTCTTCGTAGTTCAAGCATCCTCAATATGTCAGCCATGGTCCGCACCATAATATCTTGGGAACTAAACCTGAGATGCACTTGATGAAACAGATTAGTTCCCTATATGTATGTTGTCAACAATATCAAAATATGATTAAGGGCATTATTGCACTTTCATCCACAACGACGGAGCCGGGCGCCGGTTGGACGGGCGGGGAGGAGGCCTCCGGTTCATCCTCCTCCTGCTCCATCTCATCGATGAAGGCCAAGCACTCCGCGTGTTCGACGGCTTCTTGCGCCTCCATCTCCTGCCGGCGACGGCGTCTTGCATCCGCTTCCGACTCCGACCGGAGGGAATCGATGCTGGCCTGCTGCTCTGCCCGGAGATCCCCGTCGCCAGCGTCCCCCACATCCTCCTCCCCCGGCTCATCCCCCTCCTCCTTCACCTCTTCATCCTCCTCCTCCACCTCCACCTCCTCCTCCTCCTCCTCCGACTCCGACTCCGGATCCACTACATCCGGAGGTAGCCTCGCGGCGATCCGGGCTTCGCGCCTATTAAGGATCCGGTCAAGGAGCTCGAGCTGGCGCTCCGGCGTCAGGAATGCCTGGCTCCTCACCCGGCGGCGTGGGGGCATGACTGCGGATGGGTGGAGTGGAAACTGGCGACGGCGGCGGACAGGATGAGGAGGAAGATGTTGATGTAGGGTTCCGGGGTCCCCCGGTGCACTTAAATAGCCGGGCAATGCACTACGCGGCCCGCCGGAGCTGCGACACGCGGCGCGACCGGTCCGGCGGAGGAGACAACCTTCGGACCGCCGGGTTGGCGGGCGTTTCCGGCTGGGCCCCGTTCGTCAGTCCGACGTGGCGGGCGTGCCCGGGCGCACCTGGGCGCCCCCATATCGGCCCCATATTTGGGCTGGATATGGGGGATGTCGGTCAGCCCGGGCGTTTGAGGGCCGTTTGAGAGGCCCGTCTGGGTAAAACAAAAGTGACCGGGCGGCCTGCCCGGGCGTATGAGGCGGGTTTGAGAGGTCCGGTTGTAGATGCTCTTATACTACTATGCTGTTTTTTTTTCTTCTTCAGGACATGTAATGTAAATTTACCCTTTTCCATTCTTCTTCGACCAACAATCCGTGGCCGAGCTGCCTCGAGCGGGCCGATGACCGACATTCGAACCAGCCTCGACAAAGTCGGTGACCACATGCAGTACATTTGGGGCGGTTGAAATCGAAACGATGCAACCCTCACGCCGCCGCTTGAGGATCACCTTCGTAGTCGACCTGACGCCGTCACAAACCATGTTGGTGACTTATGCGAAGCAAGAGAAATGTGGGAAAAGTGGAACAAACCATGTCGGGTGTGGTTTATCTTGTCGAAGGCGGAATAATAGCATGCCGTGCTACTGTAGGACATAAATAACTCTCTAGGTAGTGTGTATAAAGGCAAAAAGTGACCGGGGAAACACGAATGGTGAGATTATATTTTCTAGAGACCGAATTTGAACCTCGATGAGTCAAATTGATAAATGGTTTGAATTCGTGGCCGTCGAAAAGCCACACCATCCTACAGGTTGGCCCGAACTAACACGAAACATACTTTATCATTGAAGATAAACTTCATCGCACCGAAATTAATGACATAGTTATTGTTTGCCAATTATATGCACTGACTCCAACTTTCGCTCAAGTAACTGAAGATGTGGAGCTATTCATAAGTAAGATAAGGTATGCAACCTCATTTATATTTCGCCTGCTTGACCAAGTAACGGAAGGTGTGGGGCCATTTGTAAGCAAAATAAGATATGCATGTAGAATTTCGGTTTTTATTTTGTTTTTGATAAGTAGGAGGTAATTAATAACAAACACACATGTTATGCAAAGAGAAAACAATTTTCTCTGCATACTTGTAGTACCCTTTTGTTTTTTTTAGTGTTCGAGACACTTCACCGGTCACTTTTCATCGGGACCATCATATGTTCATTCAAAGGCTCAAAACGGATCAACAATGTTCATCTTCTTCCTCACACATGCCTCTAGCCTACCCTGTCCCAACCGCTGGCCTCCATCACCCGCGTCGTGCGGGAACCCCGGTGACCCTCTGCACCCCCTGGTGAAGTTTCTTCCTCGCCTTCACTTGGGACGCTGCCGCTTGTGGCGTTGTCCCTGGCTCTGGGGCGGGCATGGCTCGGTCTCGATGTGGTCGGCGCTCGTCGCTACCACTCCTCATGTCATCCCCGTCTTCGGCCTCGTGCTGCACATAATTGACTGGCGCCTGAAATATTTTCGGGCGAGTGACAATTAGCAAAAGCATTATTTTTTCTCTCCTTTTGAGCTGTACTACTAGTAGTGTTTACAAGAGTTGTCAAGGAAGAGAGTCAAAAGGGGCCAAAAATGAAAGACAAAAAACCCGCTCCATAGCAACACATATTCGCTCAGAAGACATGGTCGTTTCTCATTTTAATCAGGCATGTCGTTTTTCTCATTTTAAGCAGAAAACCGGGCCCCAAACCGCTCGCTCTTTGTTGCTTTAAAAAGAAAGACGAGCCCTCGAGTCTTTGTGGCAGAAGAACAAGGCGTTTGACTTACTCGCAAAAAAAAAAAAAAACAAGGCGTTTGACTTGATCTTGACACGGTATGCGTTGACCCGATCTCAGCTGGCATGAGCATGCATATGCATGCCGTGTTTTATTAGGTCAGTGTGGTGTGAACGTGGTGAGGAGAGGCAGACGGTCTTGCCGTACGTCCGGCGGCGGTGCTGCGCTGCGCTGCGCAGGAACGAGAGAGCGCGTGGGGTCCATGGTTTGGTTATGCTTCTTCACTGTCAGCCACGCACCGGCCGGCACCGCCAAGGACCTAGCTAGAGCTAGAAGACGCCACGATCTGCAGTAGGGCAGGCTGGCTCTCGTCCGTGTTCCGGCGTAGCGTACCGGCGGTGGACTGCTCCACCGTTTGGCCGGCCGGGCAACACGCACATTAAAAAAAAGGTGTGTTTAGGACACATCTAGATGTGACATAGTTATTGCACATCTAAATGACTAAATCAATCATAAAAAGGAAAAGAAAAAGAAAAAGAAAATACCCACACGAATCTTCACGTAAGATCAATGATATAAGATTTAGACGAACGGAATTCGAATTTGCTTCTTGCTCTCAATCGCTACTCTGGCATAGTGGCATGGACAAGCCCGATTGATTGATTAACGCAAGTGTATGCTGACCGTATCCGCTCTGTATGTCGAGTGTATTATATTGGTGCTTTAGTTTACTAATAGCTTTGTATGTCGAGTTTTGGTGCTTTAGTTTACCACAAGCCAAAAGTAGTACTCATCGATGCTTATCTGCTCTGTATGTCGAGTGTATTATATTGGTGCTTTAGTTTACTAATAGCTTTGTATTTCCTCCGTCTCCGAAAATGCGATCATTTTTGACACTATATATTTTGAGATGGAGAGAGTAGGTCGGAGGAAGCACTTTCTTTCCAACAGGAAAATAAAATACTTACACTCTACAAGATATATGCATATGTCTGTTAGGTTGATCTCTCCACCGAGTGGGCCCAACGGCCCATCGGGCCCTGATCTATTCGCGCCCTGATCGGGGGCGCCCAACCCTCTTATGGTTGGTGGGCCCCTGTGACCTGCGATATATAAAGAGGTGGGGGCCGGGGCACACGGTACGAGGTTCACCGTGCCGCCAGTCTCCCCACCGAAATCCCCTTCCGATCTAGGGTCATCGCAGTGCTCACGGGAAGCACCACTGCCACCCCTCCATCTCTCTGCCGTCATCACCACCGCCACCTCGACGACATGGAAGGTGGCTCGAGCTCCTCTGGACAGGGAGCAGGTAATCTCCATATCTCCCATCCCTACTACCGAAAACCATCAACCCATACGATCTAGTGGGTACAACAATGGTATTAGAGCCACTGGGTTCTAGTTGGTTTTTCGGTAAGAAAAGAAAGCAACCAAGAAAGATCCCCCTCCCCTAGAGCCCTAAAGGACAGGGCAAAGAAAACCGCCGGAGAGGCCCTCGGGCTCGCCGGAAAAGTTGCGCCGCCGTCCCGGCCGCGCCGTTCCTCTCGATCCCGTCGCGTATCGGCAAGCCGAGGCGACTGGGAAGAAGAACCAACCCCAAACGGGGCAAAGAGCAAAAACAGCAAGGGAAACAAGGGGGGAGCCGCCGCATTCGATTGGATTTGGGCGGAAACAGAGCAAAGAAACCCTCCCCAAACCAGATCGGATCGAATCCGAAACAGAGAAAAAAAAAGAGGCACCACCACCGGGCCATTCGACGGCGGCGCGCTCTCCCTCGGGAGCTCGCGCGACCGGCGAAGGGGCCGGCGGGGGCGCCGCCACCAGCGCACTCCGGCGCGGGGACAGCGGGAGGCCGTCGGGCTTTTCCCTCTCTCTCTGGCAGTGGGAGGCGCGGGCTGGTGGAGTGCTCGGGAACGGGCTCGTGGAAAGGGACAGAGTAGGCGCACGCGGCGCGGTGGATCCGCCGCCGTCGCCGGCGGCCGGGAAGGCTGACCGGGGCGCTGCCCTTGCTTCCGCCGTTTGCGGGCGCAGAGAGGCGCACGGCGCATCGCGACGGGAGAAAGAAGGAGAGAGCGGCGAGCGGCGCGCGGGGGCGGTGGACGGAGTCGCCGGTCCGCCGGCGGCATGACCGCCACGCTGGACAGAGCCGCCGCTGCGGGCGCCAGAGGCGGGCGGCGCGACGGGGTGGCTAGGCTGCCGTTGCGCGAGCGAGAGCGAGGAGTGGCTGAGCGGGGGTTTCGGCGGGTCGGGCGGATCGCGGCGTTTTTGACCGAGCGAGGAGCTCGGTCGGCCGTCCGATCGCTCCTATGGCCAGGATTCCCAGCCCCAAACCCTAGCTCTGGAGGCGGGCTGAGCAGGCCGAAAGTAGCGGGCTTTTGGGCCGAAAGTGAAGGCGGCGGCAGCCACGCGGGCGCACCGCTGGGCCAGGCCGCACAGAAACAATTTTTTTTTCTGGTTTTAATTTTTTCCAGAAGCAGAATTAAATTGGTTTTTTGTCCAGATTTTGGGCAAAATTAATACAGTTTTTTTTTTCTATTCAAATTATTCAGAGAAATATTTTGTTTAGAAAAATAGAAAAGAAATAGAAATTTTTCTGCAAAGAAAAAATAACAGTTTCTGAAAATAAAAATAGAGACATTTTTCAGGAAAAGAAAAAGTTCATGAATTTTACAAAGAAAATAATAAAGTTCATGAATTTTTTTCATTCATCAGGAAAAGTTTTTGTCAAGAATTAAAAGTTCATGAATTTATATTCATGTTTTTCCGCTGCGTAAATATTTAATAGTGTGCTTTTATAAAGAAATAAAAGTTTAGACAGAATTAAATTTAAAGAGCACTTTAAAGTGATTATTAAAATGAATATGATTATGTTATTTTTCTGACCAACGTTGTTAATAACATGATCGTATTTTATTATTGAAATTAAAGGTGCATTTATTTCTATTATTTGCCCAACGGTAATATAGATTTAATTGCATAGACAATTGTGTGTTTAATTTGACCAACGTTAGATTACTGCATATGATTGTTATAATGATCTCACTTAAATTGTGATTTCAGGAGGCTTTCACTTGATGAGTTGCCTAAAAGATGTTCCGACACTCAGAGGTGACAATTACACTGAGTGGAGGAAGAAAGTAGACCTGGCTTTTGTCTGTGCTGAGCTCGACTGGGTTGTGGATGAACCACAGCCGGTCAGACCTACAGAGCCAGTCAGAGAGGCCACAGATGATGATGCTGCGTGGGATAAAAAGAGAAGGGATCATGCTCCATTGGAGATGTCCTATTCCCTAAACAATCAAAAGTGGATCAACGCCAACAAAAAGTGTATGGCATTTATAAAGAATACAATTGAGAACGCCATTGTGGGCTCAATTGCAGAGTGCACTTCCGTAGGGGAGTTGCTTACAAAGATAAAGAACCAGTTCACTGGTTCTTCAAAGACATATGCCACCCAGTTGATAAAGCAACTGGTAACAGAGAACTACACTGGCGGTGGTCATGGAATTAGAGAGCACATCCTCAGGATGAGCAACATGGCAGCAAAGCTCAAGCCCATGGATGCGGATCTGGAGATCAGACCAGCACTCCTGGTCCATCTGGTCATGGCTTCGCTGCCAAAGGAGTTTGAAACCTTTGTTGTAAACTATAACATGTCGCCTGAAACATGGGACATTGAAAAGACGATATCAATGTGTGTCCAAGAAGAGGACAGAATCAAAGCCTCACATGGTGGTTCACTCAACTATGTGAGGGACAACAAGAAAAAGAATTACAATCAAAGTAGCAAAGGTTCTCCTTCAAAGGCGCATGGCAAATCTCACATGCAGCATCAGCATCAGCAGAAGTCCTTTCCAGTGGACAAAGACACTTGCCTCCACTGTAAGAAAACAGGGCATTACAAGAAAGATTGCCCTGATTGGTTAAAGTCCATCATGGCAAAGAGAGGTAATGACATCGTTTCATTTGTCAATGAATCCTTGTATGCACAGTTTTCGAAATCTACTTGGTGGATTGACTCAGGTGCAACTGTTCATGTTGCTAACTCTTTACAGGGATTCCATTCGACGCGGACTATGCAAAGAAACGAAAGACGCATTGAAGTCGCTAATGGAATTCAAGCAGAAGTTGAAGCTGTCGGTGCCATCTCCTTGGAGTTAGCTGATGGGTTCAAGCTTCTACTTAGAGATGTCTTATATGTCCCTTCGTGTCATAGAAACTTGATTAGTGTTTCTTGTTTGGACAAAGACAATTATGAATGTTATTTTGGACATGGCAAGTGTGCCATATGGTTTAATAATGCTTGTGTGGGTGTTGCTTTACTACACGATGAGCTTTATTTATTATCACTTCGTGAAAAAGAGCATTATGTGTGTAATGTGAATGAACATACTTCCGCGTCGAACAAAGAACAAAAGAAAAGAAAGAGAACTCACGACTCGTCGAAATTATGGCACTGTCGCTTGGGCCATATTTCCAGGGGGAGAATAGAAAGATTAGTCAAAAGTGAAATTCTTCCTCCGTTAGAGTTCTCAGACTTAGAACAATGCATCGATTGCATCAAAGGAAAGTATGTAAAACAAATTAAAAAAGGTGCAATCCATAGCACAGGCACACTAGAAATCATCCACACCGACATTTGTGGACCATTTCCGGTGAAAAGTGTGGATGGATATGACTCGTTCATAACATTCACAGATGATTACTCTCGCTATGGATACATTTATCCAATCAAAGAAAGATCTGAAGCATTGGATAAATTCAAAATTTTCAAAGCTGAAGTTGAAAATCAGCATGATAAAAGGATAAAGATAGTAAGGTTTGACCGTGGGGGGAGTACTACGGTCGACATACACCATATGGCCAAGTCCCTGGACCTTTTGCACAATTCTTACAGGAGACTGGCATAGTAGCCCAGTATTCAATGCCGAGCGAGCCTCAGCAAAATGGGGTAGCTGAAAGGCGTAACCGTACTCTGATGGATATGGTGCGCAGCATGATGAGTTACTCCACTCTGCCATTGGGATTATGGATGGAGGAGCTTAAAACCGCCATTCACATTCTCAATAGAGTGCCAAGCAAGTCGGTGCCCAAAACACCGTACGAGCTGTGGACAGGACGAGTGCCCTCTCTACACCACTTCAGGGTGTGGGGGTGCCCTGCTGAGGCCAAAATGTTTAATCCAAACATTGCAAAGTTGGATCCCAAAACAGTGAGTTGTCACTTCATTGGCTATCCAGACAGATCAAAGGGTTTTCGTTTCTACTGTCCAGACAGATATACAAAGTTTGTAGAAACAAGACATGCAGTCTTCTTAGAGGACGAAATGATGAGGGGGAGCATGGTAGCTCGGAAAATTGTTCTTGAGGAGAAGAGGGTGCATGCACCTAATCCGATGATTCAGGAGCCATTTTTCTCACTACCAGTTGCAACTTCACCCATGACAACTATGGGGGTAGACCCGGAACCTGTCCGTCAGGAGCCGTCTGAACCCGTTGTTGAGCATGAAAGGGAGGTGCAGCAGCAAACTGTAAAAGATGTGCCAGAAGTTGAGGCACAGAATGTGCCAGAAACTAAGGCCCTTAGAAGATCTAATAGAACAAGAAAATCAGCTATTTCTACTGATTATAAAGTCTATAACACAGAAATGGTTCATATGGAAGGTGACCCCACCACATATGAAGAAGCCATTAAAAGCCCTCACTCATCGAAATGGCTAGAGGCAATGGAAGATGAAATGAAATCAATGAGTTCCAAAGATGTTTGGGACTTAGTGGAAATTCCTAAAGGAGCCAAAACAATAGGCTGCAAATGGGTCTACAAAACTAAGTATGACCCTAATGGGAATATAGAAAAGTATAAAGCCCGACTTGTGGCTAAAGGATTTACACAAAGAGAAGGGATACATTACAATGAGACTTTTTCTCCAGTCTCATGTAAGGATTCCTTCAGAATCATAATGGCATTAGTTGCTCATTTTGATTTAGAGCTACATCAAATGGATGTCAAGACGGCATTTCTGAACGGTGATTTAAAAGAAAAGGTCTACATGAAACAACCCAAGGGTTTTATCATGGAAGGCAAGGAAAATATGGGATGCCGCCTAAAGAAATCCATTTATGGATTAAGGCAAGCCTCTAGACAGTGGTATCTAAAGTTTGATCAAACGGTTAAAAGTTTTGGATTTAAAGAAAATATTGAGGATAACTGCATTTATGCAAAGTTTAAAAATGGGAAATATATTTTCCTAATCTTGTATGTGGATGATATCTTGCTTGCTAGCAGTGATGTTAGTCTACTACTAGAAACAAAGAAGTTCTTATCCTCAAATTTTGATATCACAGATCTTGATGAAGCATCCTATGTTTTGGGCATAGAAATTCACCGAGATAGGAACAATGGAGTCTTAGGACTATCGTAGAAGGCATATTTAGAAAAGGTTCTCCAAAAGTATAATATGCATGCGAGTAAAGCCACACCTGCTCCTATAGTCAAGGGCGATAGTTTTGGGAAATTCCAATGTCCCAAGAACCAGTACGAGATCGATCTCATGAAACCAGTACCATATGCTTCGGCTGTTGGAAGCTTACAGTATGCACAAGTGTGCACTCGCCCTGACTTAGCATTTGTTACCGGGGTACTTGGTAGATATCAAGAGAATCCAGGCATGGAGCACTGGAAGATGGCAAAGAAGGCATTGCGTTATGCGCAAGGCACGAAGCACTACATGCTAACATACAGGAGATCTGATTCTCTAGAGATAAAAGGGTATTCAGACGCAGATTTTGCGGGGGACAGAGATGATAGAAAATCCACGTCAGGATACGTCTTCACTCTCGCTGGAGGGGCTATTTCGTGGAGAAGCTCCAAACAGTCAGTAGTTGCATCATCGACGATGTATGCAGAATTCATAGCATGCTTCGAGGCCACGGGGCAGGCGATATGGCTAAAGAAATTTGTACCCGACTTGAAAGTGGTAGATTGTATTCACAAACCACTAAAGATGTACTGTGACAACCAGCCCGCAGTATTTTATGCTCACAACAACAAGTCGAGTAATGCTGCTAAAACCATAGAGATAAAGTATTATGTTGTGAAAGATAAAATCCAGGATCACACTATAAGTCTCGAGCATATAAAGACAAAGGATATGCTTGCGGATCCGCTTACGAAAGGCTTACCACCCAATGTGTTCAAGGAACACTTAGCCGGCATGGGTTTAAGGGAAAGCCTATGATTCCTGGATCATGAGAGGCCCAAAAAGAACAGAATTTGTTTCTGAACAAAACGTATGTTGTAGCTGTATGATTCTATCGGCAATCAAGCTGTGACGATGAAACGAATAAACTAGAAAGTATAAAGTTAAAAGTAAAAGTTGAGATCAAGGGGGAGAATGTTAGGTTGATCTCTCCACCGAGTGGGCCCAACGGCCCATCGGGCCCTGATCTATTCGCGCCCTGATCGGGGGCGCCCAACCCTCTTATGGTTGGTGGGCCCCTGTGACCTGCGATATATAAAGAGGTGGGGGCCGGGGCACACGGTACGAGGTTCACCGTGCCGCCAGTCTCCCCATCGAAATCCCCTTCCGATCTAGGGTCATCGCAGTGCTCACGGGAAGCACCACTGCCACCCCTCCATCTCTCTGCCGTCATCACCACCGCCACCTCGACGACATGGAAGGTGGCTCGAGCTCCTCTAGACAGGGAGCAGGTAATCTCCATATCTCCCATCCCTACTACCGAAAACCATCAACCCATACGATCTAGTGGGTACAACAATGTCCACTCCGAAGGATTAGAGTAGATTCTTACTTTTACCTTTTTACCTTCTTTTTTAGCAGTGACTTTGCGACAATTAGTATTATTAACCCGGCATGACTTTTAGAGCATTGCTCATATTTTACCAATCTTATTTCAGGTTATTATTGTTATTATTATTATTAGTTGGCTACCCAGATCGAACAAACAAGCGCCTGCCTAGTGCCTACTGAATGTGTAATACTAATCAAATGCAGTAGCGAAACCATATCCCAGCCAGCCAGCTAGGACGACGCATGCATGTTAGGCAGATTCAATCCGTCCGCAGATGCTGATCGATCAGCATAGCTAGTCAACGGCTCATCGATCCCCCCTATGTCAGCCGGTCCAGGGAATCAAAGAAAAGCTTGCACATGCACCGTCATGCAACTTGATGCAGCAATCCAGACGGCCTTTTAACTTTTAACTAGCTATTGATCATTGGCCAATGCCAATGATACATAGATCGATGCCATGCTATGCTAGTATTGTTTCACACCTACCTCGTCAGCCATGGCAGGCCAATTGATAACAAGCAAAAGGAATGAAGTGCATAAGGAGAAACGGTAGACCCAAGCGAAGCAAAGCACACCGCAAATCATTTGGGTTTCAGTTGACGCTTGAGAGAGACGGATGTTTGGATCGTCCTCTTTCAGCATTTCTCCGTCTCCTTTTGGCTTTTGCCAACCCGTTTCTTCTCCGTTTGTTCATACTCTAAACGCCCCACTTCAGCACAACCCTACCGGCGACGGGCCTCGCTCCGTTCATTCGTCAGGAACTAGTCTTCATATTTATACTTGAATTTGGATCATAACACGAACAACTGCGTCAAGATTATGGAAAGAAGCACCAAGCAAATCCACTGACATAGCAAACAAGTTATTCCATGGGAATGTAGCAATAGATTGGTAGTTAGCCAGAAAAAGATGGACAGACGATGGATTGGGATTTGTGGCTCTCGGGTGTCACACACCCATACATGAATATAATATTAAAAAAATTTCAAAAACGGAGGAAGCACTTTCTTCTCCGTTTGTTCATACTCTAAACGCTCCGCTTTGGCACAACCCTACGGGCGACGGGCCTCGCTCCGCTTATTCGTCAACAATTAGTATTTATCTTTATACTTGAATTTGGATCGTAACATAACAACTGCGCCAAGATTATTAAAAGAAGCACCAAGCAAACCCCCCGACGTAGCAAATAAGTTTTTCTATGGGAATGTAGCAATATATTGGTAGTCAGCCGTGTTGGGATATCCTTCTCATGTGGGCTGTGAGGAGATGACTATTTGAAAGCCTTTTAGGCAACCCAAAGAGGTGCAGAAGCTCACTATTCATTAGGGTTATGGCCTAGGGTCATTTTGGTCTTTGCACGTGAGAAGATGGGGATGCTTTACCCTCCATCCAGCAGCCATCACCAAGAGTGGCGAAAATCAGTTCATCCTCCAAGAGAGAAGAAGAGAGAAAACCAAGTGAAAAGGGGAAGAAGAGGAAGATTGAAGGAAGAAGCAAAGGAAGTTCCTCCCCAAGGTTGTGATGCTCCAGATCCATCATCTTGTCTCCTTCAAGCTCCGGTTCCACCATCTTTGGTGAGATTGTTTCAATCCCTAGCTCTTGATCCCCAAATCCTATTGTGTTCATCCAAGATTCAGAAATCTTGATGTATGAGATCCTCTAGTGATATCTAGACAAGAACTTGTTGTATCCCACATTTGATAATAGTGGTTTTTCCCCTCAAGTTGAGGGGCTTTCCACGTAAAAATCTAGTGTCTCATTGTTGATGCTTGCTGTTGCGAAACATTTTACCTCCATATATACTCCTGCATATGTGCCCTTCCGTGCTAAGCAACGATCCTTGAATTAGTACATGACGTGATGCTGAGATTACTTTGTTTCTGCTGCAGTTTTCACTTAACCATAAGTGCATTTGTGTGCTAATTCCCAACAAGCCGGAATAAGGCGGACAAATGAGGTATGAGGATTTGTGGCTCTCAGTGTCACACACCCATATAGGAATATAGTATTAAAAAATATCAGAAAATTTCAAAAAATTATGGAACTATGGGATATCTCTACTCCTAAAGGGGGAGTTGGTAGCTTCTTGTCTTGGTTTTTTTTCGTCTTCCCTTCCTCCTTCGTTTGGTTTTTTTTCGTCCGATTTTTTTGTCCCACCTCCCACCACTTCCGTAACCCAAGAAAAAAAAACAATCGCCAAATCAACACTTACCTTCTATAGATGGATATGACAAATCAGCGAACAACCAGATCAAAACTCTCCATATATATAACACCAATCTGCCATACAACACATATAAAAAAAAATACTCGATCAAAACTCTCCATATATAACACCAATCAGCCATACAACACAAATCAAGAAATATCAGCGATAAAATCTTTCCATATTGAATAAAAACTTCCTCCTGGGCGCCTAATGTATCAATCTTTCCATATCAGCGAGGAAATCTTTCCATATGGTACGTCAGTACTTGGTTTGGTTTGGTTTCGTTCCTTTCGTTCCACTGGAATGAAGGATCACGATAGATATTTTCCAAAGATAGTCCACCTCTCACTGTAGTCTTTCCTACCAATTTCCTTCCAAAAGGAACGCCCGCAAAATCAGCCCACCCCACCCGTTCCTCCTCCCATTTCGTTCGAGCCCCATGCACGATCTGTTTGGAAAATGAAACACATGTGATCGATACCACTGCCGCCCAGTCCTCCTCTCCCTCATCCTTCCTCCTGATGGCAGCAGCAGCCGGGAGAGCCACGCGAACCAGCAATGGGACGACGGCGGCAAGCAGCATGTGGCCGGATGGAAGCCGCGGCAATGTGTATCTTATCTCCATGTCGTCCTGAACATCAGAGATTTCCTCACCATTACTTCTCGATTCTATCCCACGGGATCGTTCATCACTCACCTTTTTTCTTTCTTTCGATAGATATAGAACGGCAGGGACGACGGTGGCCACGAGCCGGATTTCCTGCGCATCGGCAACACAAGCTTCCTCGTCATCAACCAGCGCTCTGACTACGCCTTCTGTCTCTTCGCCGGCGGCAAGGACAACGTAAGCCCCAGTACACGGTGCAGTGTCAACGATAATGCAAGAAAAATTAAGCCTGGTATGACGTGATGTTGCATTGTCAATCTGCAGACTAAACTTCTAGCGGTCTCGAACAAGATCTCCTTTGCGAACCCGAAGGCCCCGGCGTTCCCGCACCTGTCATAGGGGAAACAATGGAACGAGGTGATCTAAAACTAACTAAGCGAGAATATTGATCCTTGTACATGTGTATTCTGTTCTATTCCCACGTGTGATTGTTGCTGGTGCTACTGTGTGCAGATGGCCGTGACTTGGACAAGCGGGTACAACATGGAGGAGGCGTACCCATTCGTGGAGTGGAGGATGAAGGACGATGAGGCCTCCAAGCAGACACCGGCCGGCACGCTCACCTTCACGGGAGGGCACCTCTGCGGTACGTACGTACGGTTCATACAGTTCAGGCTTCAAGGCTGTATCTGGTGTTAATTCATAGTGTCAAAATGATCTCAGGCAGTGCTCTCTGACGCTATTTTTTTACTGCAATTATCGCAGGCAACTCGGCCCGCGGACAGGGTTAAAGAGATCCGGGTTTCGTACACACCGCGTTCCTCAAGGACCTGTGGCCAAACAGTGGGTAAGAGCATGGACACCGACTGCAGGATCAGATTCAGAATATTTCGCTTCTGAAGTAAAAAATATTGTGTTTTTCTTCAGGTATTGGTATCAAATTGGGCACGAGCTACAGGACGGAACCATGGCGTGGGGCAAGTCCTCCACCTTCCATGCATCATCTTACCCGGGCCAAGCATCGTTGCAGTGTGCCATCTTCTTCGGCGACATGGGACTCGTAAGGATTTCATCACAGTATAAAAAGGTTCAGGTATCAGGTGTACAACTCTAATGGTGTGCTGTATGGCTGGGTTGCAGGGGCAAAGGACGGAGCAGTGAGCTCTAGGGGTTCCAGCCCGGGGCACATGTGACCACCACTTGGCTCTATCATTGGTATGGTCATCAAGGAATCAGAGTGGATGATATGTGTGGATGGAGCATTATTTCTAGGTCAAACTTCTTGATTTTTGGTATAGTTTCACAATATTTCAGTAGCTAACTGAACTATTGATCTTCCCATTAGCTCCAACAAGCTTACTCATTGGTTTTCCAACATCATCGGATGGCTTGCCATCTCCTTTGCAAAAGTACGGCAACGCATTTTCAAAGGCTTAGTTTCACCATTTGTCGGCGTTTGTTTTACAAGATAATGTGTTTGGTACATTAAGAATCTTGTCGGCCTTTGTTTTACAGGACACTATGTTTGCTTGTCTGAACTTGACGCTTCTGAACCATCATGGGGCGATTGCTTGAAGTATTTTATGTTGGTGTCATATCCTACACGGTTCATGTAAGAACACTATGTGCCTGCTTATCTTTTGCATACTTTAATATGTTGAGTACTTACCTGATTAAGTTCTTAGATAAAGAGGATCAAGTTGGATGTCAGTATTTTGGTGGCAAATGGACCATGCCGACGGGTAGGGCGGGCACAATGATGACCGACATGGTGTTTCCGAGTGAGAGTGAGGTATCCATCATCGTGCAGCCAAAGAAGTCGAAGCCCGGGCCGAGGTTGGCCACCGTGGCCGGCGTGAAAGCTGACGGACTTGAAGGCCGGTGACGGATCCGCCACCGCACACCACCTCTAAACTTGGTGAAGATGTAGAAGCGGAACGGTGGCGCTGTGAAGACATTGACGCCTGCTGTCGCGAGCATAACCATGACCATTGCATCGGTAAGAAAGATACTAACTTTATACATATCCCCTAGCTTGAGAGGCATTGACATATTTTCCTATGCGGTCAACCATGACCACCTTGCACCATTATACTACACACTACATTGTTTGGACATGTGATTCATAGATAGTAACGATTTGTCAGACAAGCCAGCCTTGAGTGTCGCGCTGTCATCTTCCTTCAAGAAAGGACAATGGCCGGGGAGCCGTCTCCCGGCCACCACTCCTAGGCGCAGCCACCGCGCCGTCGTCAGCCTTCAAGAAAGGACCAAGGACGGGGAGACGTCTCCCGGCCACAACTCCCACCCCAGCCACCGCCCCGTCGTCCGCCTTCAAGTGATGACCCAGACAGGGGCGTCGCACAACTCCTCACCTAAATGCTAGGATCTATAGCAGACTGACTAATAATTTGTCTTGTCTATCCCTGTCCCCTGCACTTCTGGGAAGTATATGAACGTCACCTAATCTATCAACTATTAACAGATCGATTTGCCGGCCTTAAATGGCTCGATTAATTTAACCAGAAGGCACACGATTGATCAAGATCGTGTTGCAACTTATGTTCATTAAATCAACCGCATGCATCTGATCCTATCTGACGTAGACAGCAACCTCAACTGCGTCTCTTGGATGTTGGTCCTGTTTGATAGCAAAGTATTTTCTAAGTTTTCTAGGAATACTATAGTTTTTCTAAATACTACAGTTTAATTTAATCTAACCTGTTTGACAACCATTAAAAACAATAGTATTATTAAACAGAACCTCCGGCCTCTTTTTTTAAAACTGAGCAAGCGAACAAAACGTTGCATAGCTATCTTTTTCCATGTTCTTCGCTTTCCAAGCCATAGCCCCTCTGTAGTATCTGCTCTCTACAGATTATGATCCTCCTGCCGCTCGTGCCGGCCGCTGGCCTTTGCTTCCAGGTGGCCGCGCTATTCCCCCTCCCGTTGCTCTCGGCGCAGCCGGAAGCGTCACTTCTTGTTCAACCGCCTCTTCTTTGTGCATGCCGTTCCATTGTATGCGGCTAGCTAGCTAGCTAGCTAGCAATACGCATGTTTCAAACGACTAGCTAGGAAATTTACTTTGTTGCATACAAGCATTTGCCAAACAGGATCACGGTATTCTCAATACTCTAAAATATCTTGGTATATCAAAACTATGGTATCATGTACCTACAGCCTACAATACTATGGTTTTGCAATACTTTGAGTTTTGCATTACTTTGCTACCAAACACAGTGCAGGGACAGGGATGGCACATCGTTCTGAGGTAGGTAAGCTAGGGGATTGGAGGATCGATATTCTCACCAGCGAGAGGCTCGGCCGTGACGACGTCCGGCAGGTCGAAGTTGACTCCCCGGTGGTTGGTGGGCACCCTGCACATGATCATCTCGAGGAAGGCACCGAAGCTGACACCGACGTCGACGAGCGTGGCCACGTCCTCGAACCCTCCGCTGGGGCAGTACCCGTCCAGCAGCACCTACTAGAGGAACGGATCCAACACGCTGGTCATGGCCCAGAGCACCACCTCGTTCGCCTCCTCCCGGTACTGGCCGTAGTAGGAGTAGGCGGGGACGTCGGCGTGCGCGCGCGCGAAGGGCTCGACATCGGCGGGGTCAAGCACGGCCTCGTGGAGCCGCGGCCACGCTAGCACAAGCGTGTACCGCCTCCGGCCGACGTCAGCTGGGTGCTCGGAGAAGACGTCGCGGGAGGCGACCAGGCGACGAACGGGTCCGGGTGGCCCTACGAGAGCGGCGCGTTGGAGCAGCCCACCCACAATGCGGTCATCGCCTATTGCAACGGGGCCGGATGTGGGAGGATCTGGTCGCTCAGGGGAGGGGTTGAGATGGGGCCGCGGTGGGAGGCGAGGTCACCGGTTCTGGCGGATGTGGGGGTGAGGGCGGAGGCCGGCGGTGCGGGGGAGAGGGGGATGGGGGCGACGCGGTGGGAAGACGAGTGAGGGAGAGGAGTGGAGTGGTACATAAGTTTTTTTTACAGGAGGCTATAGTGATAAGTTAGGTGAACACCTTTCCAAAAATAAGTTAGGTGTAAAAAGGAAAAACCGTTTTCTTTTTACAATTTAAAATAGTTGTGTTAGTTTTACTTTTATTTTTATTATATATTATATATGTTTATATGATGCTATAAAATATCATTTATATTTAAAATTCCACTTTTGTTATATGATGCAGTATAAAATGAGTTCTGACATATGCACTGATGTAACAATGACAATGACAGACATGACTCAAACAACACAAGAAGAGGTGTGTATATCTAATCATTCTTTGTATGTATGTTATACATGAGAATAATAAAAATTGTATTTTTTATATATTGTTATTTTCACAGAATATTGGAGACATTGATATGGATTTTGGAGATGTTCAAACAGAATCCATCAACAAGGGTTCTGAACTGACGGTGCTCGAAGGGGCAGAATATTCACCGAGTTTAATACAATATCTAATCATTCTTTTTTACCCAGTCCATGATGCTAGAGTCAACACGAGATCAAAAGCTTCGCTAGAAGGAAATTATTCAGACGTTGGCAACATTGTTTGAGGGCTGGCATGGGATAAACAACAACATCTCATCGTGCAACATGGTAAATAAGGTATTTTGGCTATTGTCGTCATGGTTTATTGTTGTTGCTAATTGCTACCACTTGTAAATTTATCTTTCGTATGCATCCATCGGCCGATACATCTTGTACATCATCGACAAAGAGACACATCGTGTATACATTATGAACCCTATTCATACATCATAGTCGTCAGAGAATAAAAATTTAAGGCATATAGTGAAGTTAAAAGGTTTTGCGAGGCAATTCAAAGAATTACTCGAAATAAAGCAACCCGTTTGGAATTCCGATATATCTAAATGGCAACGTTTATTTCTGTCTAATATTCCAACGAGCACAGATGGGTAATAAATTCATAATACAAACATTTATTTTTGTTATCACTATATTGTATATAATGTAAATTTAGGAATTTGCAGGGAAGTGTCTGGCTTTTTTGTTTATTATTTTATGCTCTTGTGGAATGGTAAAGAACTGGTCAATCCAGTTTGCACCGTGAGTATTGTCCGTTACACGTTTTAAGGCATTCGATGTGAATTATTCATGCTAACTACATATATTTCTTGTACGGGATGGGTATGAGTTGAGGAAGCAATTCTTATTATACTAGCTACAACATCGTGGGAATGAAGCTAAAGACAACTTTCTTGATATCGTGCGAGAATTTTTTAAGCACATCAAGTAGATCTTAATAATTTGTAATGGATTTTATTTGGATCAGCGCTCAAATTGTTACACGGACACATCCTCAATTTGCCTTTTTGTTATGGATTTATATTTGCAAATGAATTGGACTTCAATTATTAAGCAATTGTGTCCGTGTTATATTCTTTCTACGTGTGAAAAGTCACATGCATTAAAATTGCATAAGTCGTAAAGATATTTCAAGAGCCCGTGACAACGCACGGGCATTCTACTAGTCAAATATAGGTGCCCGTTCTATTTCCATGTTTAGTTTCATGAGGAATGGGTCCTGTATAAAAAAAAACTGTTTGAAAGGGTCATATGTTGGACCGTATTTTCTTAGTCACGGATATTCTGGGCATCCATTCCTCACAAAACTAAACACGGGGTAAAATGGGCACTCATGTTTGATATCCCAAATGTTCAGAATTTTTAAAATTTTCCTATTTTTAATACTATGTTCATATACAGGGAGGGGGGCGTGGCATTTCCTGACATACGAGTCCTTAATTTTCTCTGGCCATGCAGAACAAGCACGCGTTTGACTTGATATTAGGCACGGTATCCGTGGCCTCCCTTGACCTGATCTCAGCTGGCATATGCATGCATGCCGTGTCTACGTCAGGTCGGTGCGAGCGTGTGAACCGGCGAAGAACGAAACGGTCTTGGCGTACGTCCGGCGGCGGTCTGCCGTGCTCCGCTGGAGCGCGTGGGTGGGGGCCAGGGCCACGGCGGTTCCGTTATGCTTCCCCGGTCGCCCACGCGCCGCCGGTACGGTATCGATCGGTGTGCGGCGAGCCGGCGATCCGTTGCACCGTTAATTTTGGCGGGCAGCTGCATGCGTACGTGTTCGCAGCACGTATTTTTTGCTAGAAAAACCACAGGGCATATACCCTACGTAGGGGGCGCCGGCACGGATGGAATTCGAATTCGCTTCTTTGCTCCCCGTCGCTGCTCACCTCTCGCGCCGGGTAGCTGCACGCTGCTGGCTATACGCTCACGTACACGCGTGCGCGTGCACATGGAGAAGACCGGCTGATCAACGCAACTAGTACGTACTAGCACACGAGGCACGAGCCGTACATATACTTTACCAAAGCATTAAAAGTCCAACGTTAAATTTTAGGCATGACAAATCTGATGTTTTTCGTGACATTTTATATTAGCGCGCAGGGATCGGCGATGATGGCAAATTAGTGTTCTAGCGTGGCAATTTTCTGAAAGAAAATGAGCTGAGACGGACTTGGCATGCTCATTAACTAAATTTGTCATCCTCGGAGAACATAATTTGCTATTGAAAAATGTTCGATTTGCCATGGTCAAGAATCGAACGTGAGATTTGTAGTGGAGTCTATACTTTATTAAGCATCTTCCACGGTAGATGTACACGTCCCGTGATTTTACTGATCTGATGATGTATAGGGTTTTACTCTAGTAAATTTAGTTGGCTAGCTAGATCCAACAAACATACGCCTGCCCACTGATAAAGATATATGCAGCGGCGAGGCCATATCCCAGCTGGGACGATCGACCCATGTTGCGCAGATCGACACGCCGAACTCCGATGCTGATCCACCAGCATAGCATAGTCAACGACCCGTCGATCCCCTGTGTCAGCCGGTCCAGAGAATCAAAGAAAAGCTTGCACATCAGCACATGCATGCAGTACTTGCATGCCACGAGCCTTTTATCCCACGTATGCCAATGCCAATGATATGTAGATCCATGCCATGATACTGATAGAAAAGTACACTTTGTTTCGCACCTACGTTGTCAGCCATGGCAGGCCAAATTAACCGGCAAAAAGGAGCGCAGTGCGGTGCAGCCCACATGGACAATAAATTGAAAGCAGTAGACCAAAGCGAATCAAAGCACACCGGATGACTGGAATTCTTTCCGGTTTCAGTCGACAGAGATTGGATGTTTGGATCGTCGTCCCCTCTCAGCATCCCTCTCCGTCTCCTTTTGGCTTTTGCCAACTCTTTTCTTCTTGGTTCGTTCATACTTCATACTACCACACAGAGTCCATCTCGGTGAGTGAGCGAGTGACCCGTCACCGGAAAATGCTCCAGGATTATTGAAATGTGCACCGAGCAAGCAAATCCTTGACGTAGCAAACAAGTTTTGCTTTGGGAACGTAGCAACCACCAGTGATTTTTTTTTTTTTTTTTGAGGCCAGCAACCACCAGTGGCAGTGAGTGACAACATCACCACGCACCACCCAAATGAGAATTGACGGGCGGGCCCAAGTAAAGAGCCCAACAGTGAGAAATGTGGGCCTGGACAACGATCCAGGAAATCCACAAAAGATGGGCTGTAGCTTCTTTTTTTTTTTTTTTCGCGAATACGCAAAGCTTGCGTATCATTTCATTGATAGAAGAAGAGTGAGTACAGGGAGTGGTACAACCCATGGCACGAACGCAAGAGGCGTGAACATGGTTACCGAAGCAGAGATACATGAGATGCTCGACCCAAACAAAGAAAAACACAGCTAAACTCGCCAACCAGGGAAGCAACCCAAGCAACTACAAGACTACCTGCATCTCCAAATCTAGCACCGAGGACACCGTGAGCAAACAAGACAACGCCTTCACGAAGGAGAACGACACCAAGACGCCGTCGTCGTCCGATCCGGAAAACCGGACCTAGGGTTTCCCCTGATGCTCGAAGAGGGGCACAGATACCGGCCATGGCAGCGCCTTCAAGAAGGAGACGGCACCCGCGGGTGTCGCCGCTGCCAGCATAAGATGCAGGGATTTCGCCCTGGTCATGTACCGAGCAAACCCAAGCCGTCGGAGTACGAGTCGGAGAAGAGGAAGTCGGGCATGAGCCAGGACTGCGACCGCCGGAAGGGGAGTTACGCCCAACGCCGAAGGCACCGGGCGCTGCCGGACGAGCGAGCTCCGAAGGAGGGCGAGGTTGCATGGCTGAGCGGAATGTGAGGATGCGACGGTGGCCAAGTCCTGGACGAGCCAAGGTCTGGAAGAGAGCGCAGATCTAGGCCACAGGGACCGGAACAGCAGGGACGCCGGCGGACCCAAGGAGCTGGAAGGGGACGCAGCTCACGGAGGGTGCCAGAATCGGAGATGCACCGGGGTGGACGGCCACCAAGGGCGCCAGCAGGGTTGTGGTGGTGCGGAGACGCCGAGGATCCATCAAGCCAAAGAAGCCGGAAAGAGCGCAACTTCCGAGGCAGGTCGGATCCGAAGCCGCGCCGGCCGGCCATGGACACAGGAGGGGGCGCAGGTCCAGGGCTGCCGGACCGAAGCCGCCCCTGCGGGGTGGTGGTGGTGGTGCAGAGGACACGCGCGCAGCCAAAGCTCCCGGACGCGCGCTGCAGGAACAGCTGCCGCGGGACACAACCAAACACCTCCATGGCATGAAGCTCGAACACGGGGTGGGGGGTCGGTGGAGGGGTGAGACGCAGCGAGGAGGGCGCGCGCGGCCGCCACGACAGCCGGCCGGAGAGCACCGCAGCCGGCAGGGCGAGGAACCCCTAGATCGCATCTGGGGAGGGGCAGAACCGCGCCGCCTAGGGGAGCCGCAGCCGGTGGAGGCCACCCGCGTCGCCCAGCGAGCCGGAGAGGAGACAGCAGGGGGTGGCCGACCCCGCCGTCGGAGGAGGCCGCCGGCGCCGCCGGGGACCGGATCTGGAGTGGAGCGGGCGGAGGGGCGGGAGGGGAAAAAGAGGTCCCCGCCGCCGCCATCCCAGGGTCAGGCACGGCTTCGCCGGCCAGCCCTCCGGCGACGGCGACGCGGGGTGGGCGGGAGGTGGTGGCCGGGCCGCTGGTGGCTGGGGTTTCCCCCGTGTCGCCCGGCTCGGGCGACGCGGGGGTCGGGCGGAGGAACAAACTCCTGTCCACGAGTACTCGCCAGATGGGCTGTAGCTTCGTCGAATCAATTTCTCAGCTTGGACCAAATAATTAATTTCTTGACTTGGAATTTCGACGATGTTGAAATACCTTTTCTTTATAGAGGCGACACTGAAATACTGGGAATGCTCTCGTTTTCTTGCGCGACTATGCATCTTAGTCCTTCGACTTCAGTTTTGATCCATGAAGGTTGCTACGAGCTTTGGGCCCATCGGAGAGCGTGTGAGAGTTGTGTCCCCCAACTCAGTCTGGCTGGACCCGAGGCGTTATACATGCCCTCTCCGTGACAGTGATTTGCTACACAAATATTGTGCGTCAACATCTTTTGGTCTACATTGAAAACTTCTCGGATGCTATTTCAACAAGCTTCTGAGTTTCAGCAAGTCTGCTGCGCTGAGACGAGGCCGAGAGGCGACGTTGAATTTTGCTTACGACGCGTCATCAATTGATGCAGGAGAAAAAAAAGACTTCGACACCCTAAAGAATTTGAAGGAAGCAAGACTTCGACACCCCAAGAATTTGAAATCACTTCTCGATTTTTATCATAAGTGTTTTCTATATTGGTTGCGGTGACTTTGTAAATCTCAAGATGATATGCCGGCTCAGTCTTTTGGAGGTGCTCATAGGGACAGGGTGTGCGTGTGTGCGTTCATAGGAATGAGTGTATGCGCGTGTATGTGAGCGCTTGTGTCTGTACCGTGTTAAAAAAAACAATTATGAGTAAGGCATAAGATACCCAGGTTGATATCTCGCTCAATTTCTCGTTCGAGAAGTAGGAATGCATCAAAAACAGGAACAATCAGATGCACGCGTGATGGAAAGAAAAGAAGAAGAAAAAGAAGTCTCGGCCACACTCCTTTCTGGCATGCACAACAGGAGTTATTATTAAACAAAGGTGCTGACTTTTATCGTCCTGCATGCATGCCGTGGTTTAGGTCCGTCGGTGCACGTGGACGCGACAAGTGGCCGGCGGCACGGTCGCTCTCCATGCGCGTCCGGGTCCGGCGGCGTGAAGCAGGACTGTAACTGAAAGCTGGAAGCGTAGCGCGTGGAGGCGGCACCGCGGTTCCGTTGGTCAGCCACGCGCCACCGGTACGGTTCCGGCAGGCGGCTCTCCGTCTAGTCCCGGCGATCTGATGCACTGCACCGCCGCGTATGGGCTCATCCGTCTTGCTTGTACGGGGAAGTAGCATGTTGTTCCTGATGTGTTTGACCATACAACACATGATTTTTGCACCAAATAAAACAACATGGCGTCGACCGTACACGTTGCTGCCGCCATTGCCACGCCGCGTGACCAAGACGGCGGACCGCAACGTGGTGGAGGAGAAGCGGTCGTCGGTCGATCCCCTCGATCCAACTCCAACCCTCTCGCTCTCATCACAGCCTAGCGCAGCAGCGGATAAACGCACCACACAAGCAAGGGGCGCCGGCACGGCACGAATGGAATTCTCATCTTCCTCTCCATCGCAGCCTACCACTCTACCAGGCTACCATGCATATACCTTTCCCTCTGATCTGGACGCACGTGGAGAAGACCATCTTATATAATAGTGAACGAAGAGTGCTCTGCAAGTACTTGCCCCGTTCACAAATATACAATATTTTAAATATTTTAATGTGAACTATATATGGACTGAAATGAATGGCAAACACAATAAAATATGTCTATAATAAGGGTGAATTCCATATAAATTTGGGCAGTGCCCCCATATGCTACTCCAAATTTCCCTCTTCCTAATATGCCACTACAATTTTGCACCGCGTACATATATGCCACTACTAGCTGGTTGACCGTCAAGTGGAAGGTGAAAAGATAATTCTGCCCTTGGCCTACGTTGTAGCAAAGACACGGAGCAACCACTGTAGCGACCGATGCACTGTAGCAACCAGTACTATTCGCAAAATTTTAGTGGCACATTAGTAAGAGGAAAATTTAGAGTGGCATATGGGGATATGACCAAAATTTGAGTGGCATATATGGAATTCACCCCTATAATAATGAACATCTTATAATAGTGAACAGAGTATCTTTTTAGAAGTGGCTTTGTGAATTGTGACAATATTAATCCGGTCTATTTTCAAAACATTACGCAGGTGGTTTAGCATTAGTGCATTAGCTACCTAGCCAGATCAAGCAAACATACTGCCTGCCCTGGCCCTGCCCACTGGAAATAAAAAGAAGCAGTACCAAAACCAATATTCCGGGACGTCGCATGTTAGGCAGATCGACACAAACATAATATTCACAGCGTAGTCAACGAATCATCGCTCGATCCGCTGTCTCAGGTCAGGCGCATGCAGCACATGTACTTGCATGCTAGTGACAGCCTTTTTGTTAGCCGCCGATCATCGATGATCGGCCACATGCACAAAGATAGAGATCGATCAACGATGCCATGTTATAGTATCATACGTACATTGTCAACAACCAGCAGCATGAATGCAGTGCACCCCACAGATAGATGCACTAGAAAACAGCAAACCAAACCAAACCAAAGCAGACCGGATTTTCTCATGGGACCGGCCGGCCAACTCGATCGGATTTTCTATTATAGCTTTTGCTTGCTCCCGATTGACACGGTGGGAAAACTTTATTTAAAGCATTTTCGGGTTCAGTTGACGGAGATGGGTGTATGGATGGATCGTCCTTTTCTCAAACCCGATCTTTTCTTGTTCCTCTTCGTTCATACCACGCACAAAATGCACCAGCAAGTGAGTGACCCGTCAGCGGAAAATGCGCAATGATTATTGACCTAAACACGAAGCAAATCCTGGGCGTAACAACAAAAGGTATTATATTTTCTTTTTTCTGTTTTGAGGGTGACGTACGTAGAAGTAGAGTGAGTGACACATCATCATGCACTGGAGAAAGAGAAAGGGGCGAAGAAAATGATGGATGGGCCCAATTAAAGAGGCCTAGGATGGGGAAAATGGGCCAGAACGAGGATCCGGGATGTTGATTTTTTAGCGGTTGCTTGCAACTATAGACTTTGTTGATCTAATTTTATTTCTTTATTATCCTATCAAAAAATGCTTTTCTATCACGGTCCATTGTTAATTATTTTATTATCACGAAACAATTAATACAACCCCTTTCCATTTCAACTCTCCAATACGACATACATGCCTGATGGACGTGCCCAATTAAAGAGCCCAAGGTTGGAAAAAATGGGTCGGAATGACAATCCAGGATGTCGATTTTTTTTAGCTGTTGCTGTTACTTGATATAATTTATTCATTTATTATCCTATCAAAAAATTTATGCTTTTCTATCATGGTCCATTGTTACTTATTTTATTACCATGAAACTATTAATACAACCCCCTTTCCATTTCAATATCACATCAGCAACGCTCTCTACTACAACATACATGCCTGACATGTTATCACCGTAGAAACTCGATACTTGTTGTCGTCAACGCTGACATGCTTATGTGTGCAGAGTCGCTTTGTGGGTAGTGCTCTCCATGGTAATGTATAAGTTACATGCCTTTTATATGGTCGTTGTTAGAACTTCTTGCATCGAACCACACGTTAAAGGCGTTTGGTCGAACCGCGGTGTCGGTGTATCCTCAGAAGTATCCGGCACCCACTTAAGTGATGACGAACAAGTGTATGTGTTTTTGCATGGTGATGTAACTTCTTCGTGTAATCATCTGGCGAGGGACATAAACCATGTGTGAGACCTGCAGACATTAAAAATGTGTAAATAAATACTCCAACCACCTGCCTCCGGTGGCAGTTTGTCTGTTATGTTGTTCCGAACATTTCCTTATCAAGTGGTGAATGTAGTAGTAGGCACAATTCTAAAAAGATAAATATACACATGTAACTATGTAAGTGAATTTTATCTAGAGAAGATAAGCTTGTACTGAATTAGGCCAAAGCTCTGTACATAACTTCTAAGGAAATGAGTTGAGCATAGGAGGAGCCATGCTCAAATTAAATAGGAGCTGGTGAAGCTCGAACCATGCCTGTTTAACCGGTCCTACCCCTTTTGATTCCAGAATCCATAAAAGAAGTAAAACACCATAAAGTTCTCAATCCAAGAAAGGAAACAAGTCTAACCTCCAAACCACTCGGTGTCATGGCTAATTCCTCCGTCTCCTGGCCTCGTGCATGCGTAGGGCCTAGCTCCGCCTGACATGTACACGACAACTAGATTAAAGAAGTGTATTGGATAGTAAATACCCGGAGCTGGAAGACACACCCGTGATCTTACCGACAACGTTTGAGGCAGGACGCCGGTAGAGAGCGGCGACTCCATGGATCAGATGCGAGTGAACACCAAGATTTGCATATGCTTTTCTTCTTTGCTCCCGTGTTTTCCCTGAGAGGCAGTCAGCCGATGGACACTCTTATACATGAGCATAAGGAAAATGTAGAATGCAAGGTGGCCCTCGACCCTTCTTTCATGTGCGCCAAGTGTCGAGGGTGACGCGATAGCTTTGTGCGAGGAAGACGCCTGTCCCAGCAACATGCACGTGGCACTAGGATCTTGCCAAGTGTACTTTGGTGGGATGAGTCATGCATCTATTGTTTTTTAGCTATTTTATTTACCTAACGCATGTATATTTGTTTTTCACAGACATTCAAATTTGTTTTTCACAGACCTTAAATTTGTTTTTTTTTGCCGAGAGCTACTCAGACATTCAAATGCTCTGAAATTTTGGCACAGACATCACACACTTAGTCATCTTTTTTCACGATTGTTTTTGAAAATTTTGAGTTTATTAGTATTTTAAAAAAAGTTCATTCTCTCCCGGGCTCATCTAAGCCTGGGAGCCAAAACGCCTCTCTCTCCTTCTTACTGACCTATTTGCATAATTGCTCTAACATGGAAATCCAGGTGATGAAAAGCCCAAAAAGGAAACAATCGTTGGTCCAGCGGGTGGTGCATAACTTATATTGAAGACATATGAGTATTTATATTTTAATATTTTGAAATGCACGTAAGAGAAAAAGAAATATCTTCAGCCTGTGTTGTCTTTTAATACTTCTAGAAGGTTCTTTTGTTGTCTTTTACCCCCTGTTTTTGTTAATTCTACTAGTTTTTACGGGTTTTATTTTGGTTTATATTTTCCATAAATATGCACTTCATATTTAATTTGTTCCATTTAAAAGAAACTCCCTAAAAGTTTTGAAAAATACTAACTAAAAAAAATCAACTTTTCAAAAAGTTTTGTCAAATAGATTTTAAATCATGTTCACGTTTCTACAAAATGTTCATAAAAAATCATACTTTCAAAAAATGTTCGTACGTCCTTTCAAATGTTCATGTCATTTTAATAATTGTTTAAATTTATTTTCAAAATGTGTTCTCAAACATTTCCTAAATGATGTTCTTGTTTTCTCTATAAATGTTCATATTTCTGAAAATAAAATTAACTTCGTGTATTTCTTTGAAACCAAAGAAAAAATCGACTTAAAACTAATAAACCTTAACAAACAAACCAATTACAAAGGAAACACATTCGCAAAAAATAGCACCAAAAGAAAACGCATGAAGGAAATACGTTATATGTGCCGGCCCGCTGGACCTCGCCTATGCGAATGCTCAACTATTTGGTGCAGCAAGCGGTAATTAGGAGCTTCCTTTATGGAACAACTGAAAGTGTTGGACAAAGCACTTGAGCAGGCCTGCCCGTCCTCAATACGAGCCAGTTCAGTTTAAGAGTTCGGGCACGATATCAATATAAGGCTTAATGCGATTGCGGGTGATATATCGCGCTCGCCCACGGGGATGCACTAGTTGGGCTGGCCCAGTAAGACCTTCGCCGGTGGCTGGTTTTCGGTTGATTTGTTTCGTTTGCCTCTTTTTGGCACGGTTATTGAGGTTGGATTCAAGAGGCTGGTTTAGGATATACTAGCGTATGAACTAACTCCGTAATGTATAGTATCATATGTTAGTATCTTAAATGACCTTATTTATTAACATGCAAAACACATAGTAGTACAATATTAATTATGATACGACATCATGATATAATACCAAATCCTCTTTTTCTTCATTTAATTCTATGCTTTCTGATCAAAATTGTTTAGTTGACATGCATTATACTAGTGATGATACTCCCATTATCGGCAGCTTTAGTGTGCTTTTGGATAATTCTTATGTTTTCTAGGGCGGAAAAAGGCAGGAAACACATGAGACATAAAGGACAGGAATAGATAGGAAATGAAAGGGAGGGGACAAAGTTGCGGGAGAGAGAGAACGACGAAGAATAGTGGCGCAAAGGAAATGATGAGAAAGAGAAGGAAGACAAATGTAGGAAAGGAAAAGAAATAAAATAAAAGAGCACAGATAGAAGAGAAAGAAAGAAAAATACTTGTTTACCGAGTGTCCATTCTTTCTTGAGTGATTTTCCTGTAATGAGCACCAAGCCTTAGCCGAGTGTATTTCACGCACACAGAATTTCCAGCAGTGAAGGTATGCGATAAAAGAGTTGGAGTGCATGAGTTACACATGTTGATACATCGAGGGTCCATAAGGAAAACTAATACTACCTCCGTAACTCAATATAAGACATTTTTTTGACATTGTCATAGTGTCTAAAAAACGTCTTATCTTAAGTTACAGAGGGAGTAATATCCTAGATAAATCCCCATCCTAAGAACATGGACAAGCCATTTAAGCAAAGCCTGTTGTTACTCACAGGAGAACAAATACATTAAGGTATATATCTCGCACTAGTGCAACATGTACTAGCAGTGCATCAAATACGAAACGTTCAAACATCTAGCGGTCCATATATATGGATCTCTGATTTATTCGAAGTACAAAATAATACCACACGTCACATCACTTTTTAATTTATTATTGTGGACACACACAGTATAATGCATGCATGCATGTTGATTATTAGAAGATGCCGGCGTTGTAGAGGTCGCGGCCGTATCCGGTCTGCTTGTCGTAGTACCTGTTCCAGAGCATGACCCCGCCGTAGTTTGCCGCCTGCTGCACGCTGGGCATGAGGTCGTAGTTCATCGACATGATGCCGACCTTGTCGTTCCTCCCGGGCACGTTCGCCGCCGCCAGCCCGATGTACACCTTGCTCCGGGGGTACCTCGCCGTCCACTTGCTCCACTGCGCCATCACACCGTCTTTGTACACGCGGTTGTAGGAGCACCGGTCATCGCCGTAGAACCTGACGTGGATCCGCTCGAAAAGCCCCGTGTCGAGCGCCCTCTGGACGTGCCAGTCCGGGTACACGCACCGCGGCGTCGCCGTCAGCCGCACCCCGGGCGCGCCGCGGTAGTACCGGTTGTAGCCGGACAGACGCCTGGCCAGCTCGTCGTAGTGGTCCGGCGCACCCTGGTCGATGAAGAAGTCGATGCCGTCGACCACCGCGTCGCCGAACGGGCGGAAGACGCCGGGGCGGCCGCCGCCGAGGTGCGCGTTCCATAGGTTGTCGGCGACGTCGGCTGCGGACTGTGATGACGGCAGGGAGTACTGGGTGCCGCCGCCGCCTATGGAGAGGAGGACGACGATGCCCTTGGCCCGGCAGTGCTTGATGTCGGCGCCGATGCCGTAGAGTGGGTGGCCGGAGAGGTCGCCCCAGTACTTGCCGTGGCCGAAGACGCTGTAGAAGGAGATGATGACGGTGTTGTAGATGCCGGTGTCGCAGGCCTCCCCGAGGGAGCCCTCGTCCTTGTTCCGGCCCCAGAAGACCGTCAGGCCGTTGTCACCGGCGGCTGCCGTGGCGGCGGCGGCGAGGAAGGAGAGGGCGAGAAGAGCTCCTACGACGCATGAACGGCGTCGGAACGCCATCGGTTGTGCTGCTTCTTCTTCTTGTGGTTTGTTACCGTGATTGTTGCCTTGGTTGATGTGAAGAATGCTGACCATGGCCAAGTCTTATATATAGAGTGAGTGAGAGCGTGCGTGCAGTACGTAAGAGGCAAGGAAAGGCATTCAGAAGGTACCACGTGCGGGTCGTGGTTCCTTTTGCAAGCAAGTCATTTCTTGTGTGCCGGCCAGGGCTGCACAATTTCGATCGGCCGCGGCGTCAAATCAGATGGACGATCGACCACAACTCCACAAGTCAAGCGCAGAAAAGCAGATGCTCTGGGCGCATATGCCCTTCATTGGCCACATATGCCCATGCCTTCGTCAAAAAAAAAAAAAACATATGCCCATGCCAATACCAGTGAACAGTGATAGAGGTCGATGTCCTGATACCGTTTCACTTTCACACGTACTACTTCCCTCCTGTTTTATTAGTTCCATCGTATTTTCAATTAAAGTTTGACCATATATTTAACTAGCAAAATATTAATGCATGATATAAAAAGTTATATTGTTGGATTCTTATTTGAATGTAGTTTTTAATGATATTATTTTTGTTATGTATAACATGTATTCTTTTAGTTAAAATCATGGTTAAAATATGGCTTAGAATACGATGAAAACTAGTAAACCAGGACGGAGGTAGTACAATGTTAACAACCGGGAAAAGGAATGCAGCGCCAGTGCACTCTATAGACGTGGAAAACCGTAAGCCAAACAAAACCAAATCAGACCTGAGTTTCTCGTCGGGACCAGTCGGCCAACTTTTGTGTATTTTTAAACTTCTGTAACTACTTGCCCTGCCTACACGGAAATAAAACAGGCACTACAATAACCATCCAGGACGTCGCATGTTAGGCGCATCGACACGCAGATATTGAACGCATATTCAACGTATGATCGTATCTTGTACCAGTGCCGGTCGAGAACCTCAGGCTTTCATGCTAGTACCCCACACCAGGATCGCGAGACTGCCTTTTAATTAACTGTTGATCATTGGTCACTTACACCAATGATAGAAATCGATGCCATGGACCCATGGTATAGCTATAAGGGCATCTTCAACCATTGGGCACTTACACCAATGACAGAAATCGATGCCATGGACCCATGGTATAGCCATAAGGTATCTTCAACGCCAACCCGTAAATTTTCTTTCACATTCGTCTGCGGGCAGGGGACCAGTCCGCGAACAGGAATGCGGGAGTCGGCTATCCAACGCTATTCATATACTCTCTCCGTCCTTTAAAGTGTGTACTTTCAACTTTGTTGGAAAGTTAATCTTTTTTATGTTTGTCCGTATTTATACAATAATATATCAACATTTATGTCATCAAATTAGCAACATTAGATTCATGATAAAATATATTTTTATCATATACCTATTTGGTTTCACAAACAATGATATATTTTTGCATAAACTCGGTCAAACTTTAAGATAGTTTGACCCTCCATTAAAGTTGAAAATACACTCCTTGAAGGACGGAGGGAGTACATCCGATTTTCTTAACTTTTTTAAGTCCGCATGTCCAAATAGCAGCATACATAGACTACAAACGTTTAAATGCCCCATGAAGTAGTCGTTCAAATTATAAAAAGTTTAAATATTACATTCCAACATTGTTGTCCCCTTTAACTGCCCACAAATGTTCAATCAGATCTCCCTTCAGCTGCTCGTGAGTTGCTCGATGCTGAATTTATTAATGCATTTGAATAAACTCTTCAAGTGTGGTCGGATTTGGTCTGAAAGTTTGATAGGATCATCCATGTTCTAAAATTTTAGAGTTGCATCAGCATCCTCACCCTCATCCTGCCAGCCAGTAATCCGAGTCCTTGTCATGTCGAATCTTTTGTTTTTAACTCCACTCTTTGCTGGGAATCAAATGCCGTAATGTTTCAATGCATAATTTACCTTTTGGTATTTCACATCACTCTCTGCTTCGAAATATATGTAGCGTCATGTTAGAGCATCTACGGACGTGCTTCCAAACCACCCCCTCCTATACGTCCGGGCGGACGGCCCTATCAATGATCGGTCAAAAAAAAACCCCGACCCAGACGGGCTCCTCATACCGGTCCTAAACGATCATTGACCGGCACCCTTCATATCCAGTCCAAATCTTGGGCGGATATGAGGAGGTCCGGGCACATCTGCCATGTCAGAGGCTCGGAGCCGACATGTAGGGAAAATCCCCTCCCCCTCCCCTCGAGTTGTCGAACCTGCCATTTTCCTCTCCTGTCTTCTCCCTCATCCGAGTCGGCCCTCCCCTAGCTCCATCGCAACCCTTGATTCACCGTCGTAACGAGCCCTTAGCGCCGCTCTCACCGTCATAACACTCCTCCCCTCCACTCTCGCCGCCACGTACACTGTCGCGGCTCGGACGCCGCCGCGATACGTCCAACGCCTCTTAGACTGCATCTTGCCCTCTATGTGTTTGATACATTGTCTGACCAGTTTTTTGCCATTGTTTTGTAGGCAATACGATGGATTTTGATGGTTCGTCAGATGAGGAGTATGGACCGACGGTGTTTTATGAATTAATTCAAAAGGAGTTCTTCGATTCATCAGATTCAGATGAAGAAGGGGAGATGATGATGATCATGAGCATCCAACAAGAAATGGACCGGGAGGTGGAGCACATTGTGAACTTCAAGGATTCAATCAAAGGGAGAAGAGTTCTGAACCGGGAAAGGGTCCTTCTATTGTTTCTTTTTGAGTTTTTTATGGATCCGCTAGGAGGATGAGAAGCATGTGCTTGTATATATTTCTTATATCTTTGCACTCATAAGTTTTTGGAACATTTTAAACCCATGCTTAGCATGATGATCTTATTGGATACTTCCTTTATATTTTGTCCAAAATGTTTTCTTTAGATCTTTTTAATGTTTGATTATCATGTGTTTACCTTCTTGTTGCATTTTATGGATCCCTGATATAGTTTAAGCTCCTCATTTATTCGTAAATGAGTATTTGCATTTGATTCCACTCACATATGAGAAATGCATAAATTATGGAAGAGGTCATACTATATTGGTGTTCTAGATTTCTTTCATTTTGGCACTTTATGCCAATGGGGGAGAAGTTTAGAGCATTTAGGGGAAGTGAGTTGGTCTTGTCATTCATGCATATCTGCATGTGTTATGTATGTTTGTTGCATGGATGTGTATATAGAAAAAACTCGGCCAAGCTTATATCATCCAATATATGCAATGATATTTAAGTTCATTCCCACATGCATATGTTGTGGGGGTGGGGGGTTGCTCTGTATAGTGTAGTTCTACTAGACATCACCTATCTTTGGGATATTTGAGTCTATCAAAACCACCTCAAGTATATAATGTATTCTCGTATAAATGTTTTAAAATTCATTATATAAACAATCTTGTTGAGATTGTCATCAATTACCAAAATGGGGGGATTGAACGTGCATGTAGCCCCTAAGTATGATTTTGGTAATTAATGACAATCTCTATGGACTAATGCTTTAATTGAGAAATATTTAAAGGAATATCGCATAGGTGGTGCCTTAAGGATATGGGACATATAGATTGAAGGTTGAATGCCATAAATATAAGAGATATGCTCCCAACTTTGGTATGGAATGGCCATTCCTATGGAGCATCAAGTGTGTTGTATGTTATATGAAGAAATGTTCCATATTGATGCTTGAAGCATATTACGTTGATTGGTAATAGTTCCATCATGTCTAGTGAGGTTACATGTTGTCTTTCAAGATATCTATTGAAGCCATCAAGATTGATTTCAATGCCTAGACGAATATATTCAAGGTGGTTCACTGGATGACCTCAAAAGTTGACATATTTTGGATTATAAAGATTAATGACTTGAGAGATCTATTTAAGAGAAGAATTCAAGTTTTGGTTTAACGACAATATCATAATGAGATCCTGTGTTGGGCTTTTGTTCATCAAGTCTTGAAGCAAGCAATTAGAGTGAGGTCACACTAGTAGGAAAAGGCTTATAAGTGGCCATAAATGAGTAGCGGGGATGATCAATAACCCACCCCTGCTATTTTGGAAAAGTAGCTCTAGCGGGCTTCCCGCCACTGCTCTGTGCTCATTAGTTGCGGGCACTAGATCTAACCATGCACCACACGTAAACACCTCAAAATTAGCCCGCGAGATGAAAACAACAGCGGCGGGCATGCCCTATAGGCCCCCCTCACTTGTATGTCATGAACTAGTGGCAAGCATGGAATATGCCCACCACAACAACATTTCGGCAAGTCATGCCCAATTTTTTAAAAAAATTCAAAAGTTTGCAGTGGCACGTGTTGTGAGCCGCCCGCCCACACATATCTTAAATACAAAAATTCTTGAGAAATCATAGCAAAGCAACACAAATTAGTTTCAAATTTGACCATGGGGCTTCTAATTGTCTGTATTAATCATGGAAAAAGTTATAAATTGAACTAATATATCAAATTTGACTTCAGTAAGGCAGATGGCGGTTTCCGTTCGAAGCCCTTACACTTCGTTTGAGAGTGTTCGGTATGTACATAAAATGCATCAAGTTTATGTCATAACGCTCTCAATTTTTTACCACACCCCCACATGGGTCAAATGAAGACACAGCTTTAAATTTCATACCTTTTGGACCTCGTTTACACGCTATTTTGTACCAAAGAGCGTTCTTCCCTTTTTAGTGGCCGAAAAATCAGAAAATACTCTTGATGACCCACTACCTATTGATGATAGCTTTTCCGATGAACAGTTAGCTGCCATAAATGTTTCTCAAAACACTTCTTGGTATGCTGATTATGCTAACTACATTGTTGCTAAATATATATCACCTAGTTTCACATACCAACAAAAGAGAAACATCTTCTATGATTTAAGACATTACTTTTTGGATGACCCACATCTTTATAAAGAAAGGGTAGATGGTATTATTATTAGACGTTGTGTACCTGAGCATGAAGAGGAACAAATCCTATGGAAATGTCATTCCGAAGCTTATGGAGGACATCATGCGGGAGATAGAACTGCTCACAAGGTATTACAATCTGGTTTTTATTGGCCTACTCTCTTCAAGGATTCCCGTAAGTTTGTCTTGTCTTTTGATGAATGTCAAAGAATTGGTAATATCGGTAAGCGTCAGGAAATGCATATGAATTATTCACTTGTTGTTGAAGCATTTGATGTTTGGGGTTTTGATTATATGGGACTTTTCCTTCCTCTAATGGGTACACTCATATTTTAGTTGCTGTTGATTATGTAACTAAGTGGGTAGAAGCTATTCCAACTAGTAGTGCCAATCACAACACATCCATTAAAATGCTTAAAGAAGTTATCTTCCGAGGTTTGGAGTCCCTAGATATTTAATGACTGATGGTGGTTCACACTTTATTCATGGTGCTTTCCGTGAGATGCTTGATAAATATGATTTTAACCATAGGATTGCATCACCCTATCATCCTCAATCTAATGGTCAAGTTGAACTTAGCAATAGAGAAATAAAATTAATATTACAAAAAACTGTCAATAGGTCTCGAAAGAATTGGTCTAAGAAACTAGATGGTGCACTCTGGGCCTACAGAACAGCTTATAAAAATCCTATGGGTATGTCTCCATACAAAATGGTATATGGAAAAGCTTGTCATTTGCCTCTAGAGTTAGAACATAAATCATTTTGGGCAATTAAAGAACTTAATTATGATTTCAAACTTGCCGGTGAGAAGAGATTATTTGATATTAGCTCACTAGATGAATGGAGAACCCAAGCTTATGAAAATGCCAAACTATTCAAAGAAAAGTAAAAAGATGGCATGACAAAAGAATCCAAAAGCGGGAATTCAAAGTAGGAGACTATGTTCTTTTGTACAACTCTCGTCTAAGAGTTTTTGCAAGTAAGCTTCTCTCCAAATGGGAAGGACCATATATTATCGAAGAGGTTTATCGTTTTGGAGCTATCAAGATCAATAATGCCGAAGGTACTAACCCGAAGGTGGTCAATGGACAAAGAATTAAACACTATATCTCAGGTACGCCTATTAATATTGAAAGCAATGTTATCCAAACCATGACATCGGAGGAACACATAAAAGAAACCTTCCGAAACACTCCAGAATTCCGAAAAAGAGGAGGTACGTGATACGGTAAGTAAACGGACTCCGAAAAATCCGCAAAAATATTTTCTGTCAGTTTTGGAATATTACAAAAATTAGGTAAATAAGAAATAAACAGGAAAGCAACCGAGGTGAGCACGATACATCAGGGCGCGCCAGCCCTACCAGGCATGCCCTGGTGGGTTGTGCCCACCTCGGACACCTTCCTGACTCCGTTTTCCTTCCATATTCTTGCTTCCCAAGATAAAAAATTCTTTATATATACCCCCGATTGTTTTGACCACCGCATCGCAGAAAATCCTCTGTTCTTGTTTCGTGCTGTTTTCTCGGCAGATCTAGATCTCCATGGCTCCACCAAGCTCCTGCAAGGACAAGTTCTTCGAGAAGGTCATCAACCCGTACATGCCGGAGGTGATGAAGCACCCTCAAGCCATTGAGATGCGTAAGGGGGTGCTCCACATCTGCGATGTTCAGGGACCCAAGAGGACTGGAAGTGTGGAAGCTAGGCTCGAGGCAGTGGAACAGGATATCTTGCCAAAGGATGGTGGAGCGTGGACTTAGTGCCAATCACTCCATGATCACGGAATTCATCCGTGATCAGATGGTGGATGGCCGGTCTATGAAGGACACCGTCTTCACCCTCAACGAGCAAATCAATTTTCTGCAAAGTCAAATTTATGATCTTCAAAACCAAGTTTTTGAGTATGAATCAAGATTTAAAGGTATGAGTTTAGCTGCCAGTTGCAGGACTTGGGGGACTCGTGCGTCAACTTTTGATGGTGAGCCCTTGCCCTGGAAGCTGCAGGACAAATCTGACACTTCATCACCACCACCTTCATCATCTTCACCACCAAAGGAGACTTGAACACACGGGTATGGGCACTCCCCTTGGCTTGAGCCAAGCTTGGGGGAGGTGCCCCGGTATCTTATCACCATCACTTTTATTCACCTTTACCTATTTTCGTTCGATCCTTAGCTTTTTCGTGATTTAGTTGAATAAAAGTTTAGTATGATCTATTTTCGAGTGTTAGTTTCATGATCTATCTATCTATGTAATCGAGTGAGAGTTATATAATAAAGTTTAGTTTGGGCTTTTGCTTCTTTACTTTCTTGTTCCAATCAAAATAAAAAGGAAACAAATGAAAAGAATAATATGCTAATCTTATGGTAAGTAATAACATCACATAAGGAAAAGTATGAGTGGTAAAATTTATTGGAGATGGACAAACATAGCATTGGTCAATGATTCAATTCAAGAAAGAATTAATAAGGGAAGAGAAGATTCATATGCAAATATACTATCTTGGACATCTTTTATGATTGTAAGCCCCCATTAAATATTATATGTCAAAATTGTTGAAGTTGGACAAGGAAGACAACATAATGATCTATGTTTGTTCATATTCACATAGAAGTTATATTGTCATAGATCCTTCAACATGTGGTGTTTGCTCAATATCTTTGCTAGCCAAAAATTCCGCACTAAGTAGAGATACTACTTGTGCATCCAAAAACCCAAAACCCAAATTCATGTTTTGAGAGTCCACCATACCTACCTACGGATCGAGTAAGATCCTTCAAGTAAGTTGTCATCGGTGCACAAAGGCAATAAAAATTGCTTCTAAATGTGTTTGATCAATTAGTGTAAGAGAAAATTGAGCGTTGTATGAACTTATGATGACGAAGTAATAAAAGCGACGGACTGCATAATAAAGGTTGCTATCATAGGGGGCAATATAGCGTGACGTTCTTTTACATTAAGGGATTGGGCATACAAACCAATAAGCGCATGACAACCTCTGCTTCCCTCTGCGAAGGGCCTATCTTTTACTTTTATGTATTTACTTTTATGCAAGAGTCAAAGTATTCTTCCCTATTCCTTTTTACTTTTCTTTTCGCAAGCATCATGTGGTGAGGAAAGATATAGGCACATATATCCAGCTGGATGTGAGCGAGCATGAGTTATTATTGTTGACATCACCCTTGAGGTGAGTACGTTGGGAGGCGAAACTATAAGCCCCTATCTTTCTATGTGTCCGGTTGAAACTTTTTGCTCATGGGTATGCTGTGAGTGTTAGCAATCATAGAAGACTAAATGATGGTTGAGTATGTGAACTTGCCAAAAGGCTCCGACACGAGACCCTTGCTGAAAATATGATGAATTGTAGTTGCAAACTTGACTGAGAACATAGTTTGTTAGTTTTCAATAAGGTTTATGCTTTATACTTCTATGTTGTGATGAATTGTTACTTGTTCATGAGAAGTTATATGATGAAGTTATATAATAAAAGTTATGTGAATAAGCTCTATGATAAAGTTTGTTGCTACTATCATAATAAGCATGATGCTACTATGTCCGTATTTTGTTTTTATCAACACCTCTCTCTCAAACCATGTGGACATTCTTTTCAATATCGGCTTTCGCTTGAGGACAAGCGAGGTCTAAGCTTGGGGGATTTGATACGTCCATTTTGCATCATGATTTCCTACTATTATTTATAATGTTTTGATGTATAATAATGCTTTAGGGAGTGATTCACTAGTGGAAAAAGGCCCTTTTGTCCCGGTTCCAGAGGCCCATTTGTCCCGGTTCTGGAACCGGGACTAAAGGGTCGGGACTAAAGCCCAATACCTTTAGTCCCGGTTCGCTTACGAACCGGGACAGATGGTGCTCCACGTGGCCGCTGCGGCGAGCCCAGGCAGGAGGGCCTTTAGTCCCGGTTGGTAATACCAACCGGGACCAATAAGCATCCACGCGTCAGCAGCTCAGGAGCTGGGTTTTTTTTTGAAGGGGGGGGGGTTGGGGGTTTTGGAGGGTTAATTTGGGGGTTTCATATATTGTGTTAGCTAGCTAATAGCTACCTAGAGAGAAGTGACCTCTCTTATCTCCGTGCTTGGTCGACGCTACGTACTATACGTATAGAGAGAACTCGACACGCTAGGTAGTAAGCAAATGAAGGAACCAGTAAGTACATAAGATCGTCATGAACATATACAGAGAGGAGTGATCGACCTCTCTTTCTCCGGAGAGATTGGTCGAACAACAAGTTATCATAATAACAAGTCATACTAGATCATCATCACCATAGTCATCTAACCAACCATACTTAATTGTTCTTAGCACATGATCATGAGTATTAGCTAGGACCTAACTACCCGGCCTCTCTTAGGTAAAATAGCATAAAACAAGATAGGCCCTGACTCTTCATTATGGAGAATGGAGATTATCCTGTCTCCAATTCTTGCACGTCGCACAATGTTGCTTCCAAGTAGCTCCCTACGATCGACCATACATTTTTTCCAATCTTTGATTGTCATGTCTTCATCGGTTTTAGAAATCCGGTATGGACAACAGTGATGCATATGATGACCTGGTGGCAGTAAGCTCATAACATCAAGGTGACCTTTCGGAAACATCAGATGAGGCACACAATCATTCGGGATTTTCTGTTGAAAAACATAGTAATAACTTCGTAGTTAGCAATGTAGTTTAGTTTTAAAAATAATTTATGCAAAAGATGCACGGATGTCGTAATAGTAAAAAAATCTTACCATGCGATCTCCATGGATGTTACCGTAGTTCAAGACGTGCACTAGTGGCACGTATTGACCATAATGTGTAGGAGTTTGATAATAGGTATTGTAATTCTGAAGATCATTAATAAATGCGATAAGATGATTTTTCTCCTGACAAGTTAATTCTGCGCCATCGGTGTAGTAGGTTCTGTCTACCATCTTCCGTACATTTTTTGAAGAATGAAAATAAGCTGTCAATGGAAATAAGCTGTCAACTATTCTGAAATAAACAATATAAATTACATAATAAATATGTTTAACAAACTCACAAGGAGGCAGAATCGGAATCATAATAAATATGGTTGAGAAACTCACATAATGGTAGAACTGGAGGTGTCTGCACATCGACCCAGATGTCGATATTACCTTCAATTTCATCTTCTGGACGAATATCAAAGGTGATAAGCATATCAGGCTCAAATGCATAAGCCTTGCATAGTGCTTGCCAACTTTTGCATTCAAAATAGGAGTAGGTGTCTGCATTGTACAATTTTACGGCAAAAGTATAACCATGCTCGGTCCTCAAGTGAACTATCTTTACCTCCATACTTTCTTTAGTATTGAAACCAATCTTATCCAAGACATATCTTCTTGCATGGCAGGGGATACGCTAGTAGAATAGTAAAAAATTAAAATTATAAGTTGAAGCAAAAGAAGCAGAAGTCATGCTTAATTACGAAAAAAGACTTGTCGTTGTGACTTACTGTATCCACTTCGAAGGTCTCATCCAGCACGATGCTGAAGCGCCTACCATCAACTAGGTGAGTCGTGTCGCACAGACCGCGCTCGTCTTCGCAGTGTTCGCACATACCGAATTCCCTTTCGCTATCGTCGTCAGACATTTCCTATGTTCATAGTTGAAACATTTAAAATCGATCGAAGGCAACTACCAGGAAACTGATCAACACACAGATCACTATTACTCAAAATATTCAACGGGTTGACTTTAGGTCTGTCGAGTCTTTGCTTCCTAAACTCTCATCTCACGTATATGGTGGGCACTCCCTCTGATATTGCGACCGTCGGTGATGGTGGCTCCTCCATTCGTCCCCGAGTGCATTACACCAAAATGTCTAGCACACGGGAACGAAGGAGAAGCGACCCCCACGACAACAGTCGGGATTCTTCCTCTCTCATATATATATATATGGTGGACACTCTCCCTCACTGAAAGACACACAAGGAGCCGAAACAGACCTGAAGTCAACCCGTTCCATATATCGAGCAATGACATAGAAAAAATTCCCTATGTTTTGCCGCAATGACTGGCAAATCACAAGCACTCGATATTAACTAATACATCATCCCGAACAATCCAGTTAATGCATCATCAAATATTAACTAATACATCTCGAATATTATCATATAAGATCACTAATACATCTCGAATATCCTAGAATCCAAAGTGGAGGACGGTGAACTAGGTTCACTAGCGGTCTCTGAGTCGCCGGCGGTGGATACCCAAAGATAAGGAACCATCACGGGATCATAACTCGGGTGAGATCCCTGAAGAATCTGCCAGGTATTGTCGAACCGGGCGTCCAACGCCGCCACGTAGCGACGGACGTGCTCGTCCTCCTCCCTGACACGGCGACGTACCACCTCTGCGGGGGCCCGCTCCCTCCGCACCGAAAGTGGCCCGCGTGACCGCCACCACAGAAGCTCCGGGTCGACGACGAGACCTGGATTCCTCACCAACCTCCGAGCCCGGGAAGGTAGCACCTCCCAGTGCCAGCCCGGCGGTGTTGGAAATATGCCCTAGAGGCAATAATAATTTAGTTATTATCATATTTCCTTGTTCATGATAATCGTTTATTATCCATGCTATAATTGTATTGATTGGAAACTCAAATACATGTGTGGGTACATAGACAACACTGTGTCCCTAGTATGCCTCTAATAGACTAGCTCGTTGATCAAAGATGGTCAAGGTTTCCTGGCCATAGACATGAGATGTCATTTGATAACGGGATCACATCATTAGGAGAATGATGTGATGGACAAGACCCAAACTATAAACATAGCATATGATCGTGTCAGTTTATTGCTATAGTTTTCTGCATGTCAAGTATCTGTTCCTATGACCATGAGATCATGCAACTCACTGACACCGGAGGAATACCTTGTGTGTATCAAACGTCACAACGTAACTGGGTGACTATAAAGATGCCCTACAGGTATCTCCGAGGGTGTCTGTTGAGTTGGCATGGATCAAGACTGGGATTTGTTACTCCGTGTGACGGAGAGGTATCTCAGGGCCCACTCGGTAATACAACATCACTTTAAGCCTTGCAAGCAATGTGACTAAAGTGTTAGCCACGGGATCTTGTATTACGGAACGAGTAAAGAGACTTGCCGGCAACGAGATTGAACTAGGTATAGGGATACCGACGATCGAATCTCGGGCAAGTAACATACCGAAGAACAAAGGGAACAGCATACGGGATTAACTGAATCCTTGACATAGAGGTTCGACCGATATAGATCTTCGTAGAATATGTAGGAACCAATATGGGCATCCAGGTCCCGCTATTGGTTATTGACCGTAGAGGTGTCTCGGTCATGTCTACATAGTTCTCGAACCCGCAGGGTCTACACACTTAACGTTTGGTGACGATTAGTATAGTTGAGTTATTGTTGGTGACCGAAGGTTGTTCGGAGTCTCGGATAAGATCCCGGACATGATGAGGATCTCCGGAAGGGTCCGAAGGTAAAGATTGATATATGTGATAATAGTGTTTTGATCTCCGGAAGGGTTCCGGAAGTCACCGGAAGGAGTTCCGGATGTTTACCGAAGTGTTCGGGTGCAGCAACACTTTATATGGGCCAAAGGGGTAAAACCCACGAGGTATTGGAAAGTGCAAAAGGATGTTTTGCTGCTGCCTTAAGCGGTACTACCGCTGGTGAGGCAGTACTACCGCGCAAGCGGTACTACCGCTTGGTGAAGCGGTACTACCGCTCAAGCGGTACTACCGCTCACGAGCGGTACTACCGCTTGTGCGCGGTGCTGCAAGGGATCCGAGTTGGACTCTTTCCTTGCGGGCCAAACCGACCTTGTGCGGGCAAAACCTACCTTGTAGAGGTTTTTCCTCCAAGTTTAGACCCTAGGGCTCAACATATAAATACAGGGGCAGGGCTAGCACACGGGACACATCAGGATTTCCCAAGCCGTGTGCCGGCAACCCTAGCCCTCTAGTTCCTCCGTCATAATCTCCGTAGTGCTTGGCGAAGCCCTGCAGAGATTGTTCCTCACCACCATCACCACGCCGTCGTCCTGCTGGAACTCATCTACTACTTCATCATCGCTCGCTGGATCGAGGAGGTGAAGGCGTCATCAAGCCGTACGTGTGTTGAACGCGGAGGTGCCGTCCGTTCGGCACTAGATCAGAAGGACCGTGATCAAGATCGCGGGATGAATCATGATGGGATCGCGGGACGGATCGTGATGGAATCGCGAGACGGATCGTGATGGGATCGCGGGACGCTCGGCGATTTGAATCGCGAAGACGTTCGACTACATCAACCGCGTTTCTTAACGCTTCCGCTTAGCGATCTACAAGGGTATGTAGATCCACTCTCCCTCTCGTAGATGCTCATCACCATGGATAGATTTTGCGTGTGCGTAGGAAATTTTTTGTTTCCCATGCAACGTTCCCCAACAGGCGGAGCCCAGTCCCGGACATGGCGCCTATCAAGCAGGCTCTCGCGGACCACTCGACGACGAGAATGAGGGCCGGGCATCGTCGACGTCGAGACAAATTCCTATGCGAACGTTTTCTTATCGTTTAATCACTAATTTTTCATAAAACCAATTTTTTTTCTGTAATCTAATGTACACATACTAATTTTTCCCTAAGACTCCTAATAATTTTAACTTAGAGTTACATGCATCCATATAGTTACATCCATCCATTCATCCATCCATACATACACATACATATATATATATATACATGGACATATACACACATATACATGAACATATACACATATACATGAACGACGGCGCCACGTCAGCGCCACGTCAGCGTCGCCGGAGTTAAGCCGGCGAGGCCCTTCCCGACGGCGGACGACGGGCGACGGGGCGCGACAAGCAGAGCTACGGCTCGCAGAGCACGGCGGGCGACGGGCGATGGGGCGCGACAAGCAGAGCGCGGTGGGCGACGTCGTCGGGGCGCGGGGGGGGGGGGGGGGGGAGGGGGAGGAGGAGAGGAGGGGAACGGCGCGGCGGGCAACGGCGTCGGGGCGCGGGGGGGGGGAGGATGAGAGGAGGGGAACGGCGAGGCGGCTCACAGTGGGTGCGGGGACGGCGTCGGCGACGGCGACGACGGCGAGGTGGAGCAGCCTGACGGCGTCGGGGCAGGGCTCGGCGGCGACGACGACGACGAGGAGCAGGGCGTCGGGCGGAGAAGAACACGATTTGGAGAAACTGCTAAGTGCGTGGGCTTATATACCCAGAGCCTTTGGTCCCGGTTGGTGCCACCAACCGGGACCAATGCCACCAACCGGGACCAAAGGTATCTTTTCGTCAGCCCAAAGGGCGGGAAACAGGGGCCTTTGGTCCCGGTTGGTGGCACCAACCGGGACCAAAGGTCTCTTTTCGTCAGCCCAAAGGGCGGGAAACAGGGACCTTTGGTCCCGGTTGGTGGCACCAACCGGGACCAAAGGTGGGCATTGGTCCTGGTTGGTGCCACCAACCGGGACCAAAGTGTGGTGCTGCCCGGGGCCAAATGTTTAGTCCCACCTCGCTAGTTGGGAGGGCTCGAGAGTGGTTTATAAGCGCTGCAGTGCACCACCTCTCGAGCTCCTCTCAACAGCAGGCTTACGGGCCTAATTACACACACCCCTGCCTGTGGGCCTTCAGCGGGCCCGAATCCTGGCCCAACCTGGTTGGTTGGGTTTCTAGTCCTATTCAGGCCGTTGTGGCCTAGTAGGCGGCATTTTTTTTAATTTTTTTCTACTTTTTTTGTTTTCTTTTTTGCTTTATTTATTTTCTTTTGTTTCTACTTACAGTTTTTCAGTGATTCTTTTTGCTTTTAGGTCACAAAAATTATAAACTTTCTGTTAGTGCCATTAGTTTCCAAATTTGAGTAGTTTAAATTTGAATTCTTTTAAATTGGTGTGAATAACTAGTTTGTGAATAACTTTACTAAAAAAATAGATTTTTGAGTGATTCTTTTTCCTGCTATTTAATGTTACTGTGTTTTATCATTATATTCAATTTGGTAAGTTTTAGGTTATTTTAAATGTCTGTTTTAATCAAAAACAGATGTGGTTATTTTAGTTTGCTACTAAAGTTTCTAACAAAAAATTTCTTTATGAAAATTCTTAAATGTCTGTTACAAAGGGATTTCATTTTTTTGAACTTATTTGAACTCCATACTTTTTGTGTGTTCAAAATGCACCATTCAAAGCCACATCATCAATTTTCAACCCTTTCTTACTTCATTTTGGTATTTTTCATGCACTTACTGATTTTTTTGAGCTAAATAACACTGAAATTGAAAAGCACTTCAAATGAACTCTGAAAAGGTTGAAAGTTGGCATGGTATCAACCTTTCACCCACATAGCATGTGCTAAAAAGTTGAGTGGGTTACGGCAAAAACTGGATGCATTTTGTGTACAAAATGGACAATCTCTTTCGAAGTATCAGGGTTTCGGACGAAAACTCATCTGTTACAAAGGGATTTCATTTTTTTGAACTTATTTGAACTCCATACTTTTTGTGTGTTCAAAATGCACCATTCAAAGCCACATCATCAATTTTCAACCCTTTCTGACTTCATTTTGGTATTTTTCATGCACTTACTGATTTTTTTGAGCTAAATAACACTGAAATTGAAAAGCACTTCAAATGAACTCTGAAAAGGTTGAAAGTTGGCATGGTATCAACCTTTCACCCACATAGCATGTGCTAAAAAGTTGAGTGGGTTACGGCAAAAACTGGATGCACTTCGTGTACAAAACGGACAGTCCCTTTCGAAGTATCGGGGTTTCGGACGAAAACTCATCGGTTACAAAAGGCATTTCATTTTCTTGAACTTATTTGAACTCCAGGCTTTTCGTGTGTTCAAAATGCACCATTCAAAGCCACATCATGAATTTTCAACCCTTTCTGACTTCATTTGGTATTTTTCATGCATTTAATGATTTTTTTGAACTAAATGACCCTGAAATTGAAAAGCACTACAAATGAACTCTGAAAAGGTTGAAAGTTGGCATGGTATCAACCTTTCACCCACATAGCATGTGCTAAAAAATTGAGTGGGTTACGGCAAAAACTGGATGCACTTCGTGTACAAAACGGACAGTCCCTTTCGAAGTATCGGGGTTTCGGACGGAAACTCATCGGTTACAAAAGGCATTTCATTTTCTTGAACTTATTTGAACTCCAGGCTTTTCGTGTGTTCAAAATGCACCATTCAAAGCCACATCATGAATTTTCAACCCTTTCTGACTTCATTTGGTATTTTTCATGCATTTAATGATTTTTTTGAACTAAATGACCCTGAAATTGAAAAGCACTACAAATGAACTCTGAAAAGGTTGAAAGTTGGCATGGTGTGCGTGCTTGCCAACAATGACAACCCACTTTTTTGTTGGATTTTGTTCTCAGCCACAATCGGAATTTAAGAAAAAACTGAATTGAAAAGCACTACAAATATATAATAGCTAGAGAGATATGTAATATATATATAATAGTTCAGATATCCATTACAGAAAGTACTCGTCCAAGCGAACACTACTAGCTAGTCTGAATCAGAAGAATATTCCAATGGTGGTGGTGGTGCGAGGTGACGCTGCCCATAGTTCACGGTTCGAATCTTGCGGTACAACTCATATGCAACGTATGCATCTTTTGCTGCATACTCAATGTTGATAGGCTGAAGTGGGGTCCTCTCCCACTCTTTGTGCTGCGCCCGGGGGAATTTGGTCTTCATATCTCCGTAATAGTCGTCGATCAAGGCGACTGCCATAGAAGCCATCAAAGTCCTCTCATACTGAAGCCTGAATATGTCTTGGATATCAATAAGGCAGCCAGCTGGTATCTCAATACCGAAGCTGCGCCTCATCTTCAGCTTGTCATTACTTACATCAACGCTAGCAAAATGTATGCCGCTGCGTAGGAAGTCCATGAGTGCTGGGCAGTGCTTGTCACTACTGCAACATCAACAAATTAAAATGGAACAAATGTTAAATACTGCTGCAGCAAGTATATTTCGGCAGAATTATAATATGCAACTATATAAAGGAAAATTATTTCGCTGCAACAAAAGAGGAAGATGCAGAGTTTTTGCTCCCGGGCTCATTTGAGCCCGGTGAACAGTAATATCATAAAAAAATTGAAAATTATTTCACTACAACTTAAGAGAAATTGATGTTTGCCATAGGATTCAAAATAGAACATATATATTGCTATATCCTATATATATGCAATTTTCATATCCTATGAATTGATGAAGAAACCCTAAATTAACTATATGACATATATGTTCTCCCACGTTTTGCAACAAGGAAAATTGTTTCACTACAAACTTAAAAGAAATATTGATCTTTCCCATAGGATTCAAAATGGAACATATTTCTATCCTATGCAATTTTCATAATAATCTATAAATTATTAATTGATAAAAGAAAACCCTCAAAACTCACCTTGCCCATTGAAAGATCATGACATGTTTCTTGAAACATAGCTGGATGACAGCAACATCTTCTTGCTTGGCCGTGTACTCGAGATCAAGCCCTATGAACTTGTCTTTCTCATCCGCCACTTGAAGCCATTTCTGCAAAAGGGAAAGAAAATGCGGCACCATGGCACTGTCGTTCGTGTAGACGACATCGAGATTGGTACTGCCATGTGCGAGCACCTCCCCGTAGCGAGTGATTGGATTCATGGTAGAAGATATGGGGAAGAAGAGAGGAGAAGAAGAGAAATGGGCGAAGTTACTGTAGCCCTCGCCGAGGAACAGTTGCTTTATCCTCCTGTTTCTCGAAGCGCGAAACGTCGTGGGATGCGAGACGTTCGAACCTTTAGTCCCGGTTTGAACCACCAACCGGGACTAAAGGGGCGCGCACCAGGCGAACGGTTACACATTTGGTCCCGGTTCCTTCCACGAACCGGGACCAATGGTTGTGGGCCAGGAGCGAGGCACATTGGTCCCGGTTCGTGTCTGGAGCCGGGACCAAAGGTTCCAGACGAACCGGGACCAATGCCCCACGTGGCCCGCCCGGCCGTCTGGCCTCACGAACCGGGACTGTTGCACCCATTGGTCCCGGTTCGTGACTGAACCGGGACTAATGGGCTGGCCCGGCCTGGACCAATACCCTGTTATGTACTAGTGATTCTAATGCCTTTTCTCTCATAATATGCAAGGTTTACACAAAGAGGGAGAATACCGGCATCTGGAATTCTGTACCTAAAAAAGCACATCAGAGATACCTATTCTGCACATCTCCAAATAAGCTGAAACTTTACGGAGAATTATTTTGGAATATATAAAAAATACTGGAGCAAATAACTATCGGAGGGGGCCCACCTGGTGAGCACAAGACACCAGGGCGCGCCCTGGTGGGTTGTGCCCAGCACGGCCCACCTCCAGTGCCCATCTTCTGGTATTTAAGGTCTTTTGACCTAGAAAAAATAAAGAGAGGACTTTCGGGACGGAACGCCGCCGTCTCGAGGCGAAACTTGGGCAGGAGCACTTTTGCCCTCCGGCAGAGCGATTCCGCCGGGGGAACTTCCCTCCCGGAGGGGGAAATCTAAGCCATCGTCATCACCAACACCCCTCTCATCTTTGGGAGGCCAATCTTCATCAACATCTTCATCAGCACCATCTCCCCTCAAACCCTAGTTCATCTCTTGTGTTCAATCTTTGTACCGGAACCTCAGATTGGTACCTGTGGGTGACTAGTAGTGTTGATTACATCTTGTAGTTGATTGCTATATGGTTTATTTGGTGGAAGATTATATGTTCATATCCATTATGCTATTCAATACCTCCCTGATCTTGAGCATGAATAATATTTGTGAGTAGTTACCTTTTTCTTGAGGTCACGGGAGAAGTCATGTTGCAAGTAATCATGTGAATTTGATATGTGTTCGATATTTTGATGATATGTATGTTTTCATTCCCTTAGTGGTGTCATGTGAACGCCGACTACATGACACTTCACCATCCTTGGACCTAAGGGAGTGCATTGTGGAGTAGTTATTAGATGATGGGTTGCTACAGTGACAGAAGCTTAAACCCTAGTTTATGCGCTACTTCGTAAGGGGCTGATTTGGATCCAAACGTTTAAGGCTATGGTTAGATTTTATCTTAATACTTTTCTCGTAGTTGCAGATGTTTGCGAGGGGGTTAATCATAAATGGGAGGTTTGTGCAAGTAAGAACATCACCCAAGCACCAGTCCACCCACATATCAAATTATCAAAGTAGCAACGCGAATCAAACCAACATGATAAAAGTGACTAGAGAAATTCCCGTGTACCCTCAAGAACACTTTGCCTATTATAAGAGACTGTTCTGGCCTGTCCTTTGCCACAAAAGGATTGGGCTACCTTGCTGAACTTTATTTACCATTACCGTTACTTGCTTGTTACCAATTACCTTGCTATCAAATTATCTGTTACCTACAATTTCAGTTCTTGCAGAAATTACCTTGCTGAAAACCGCTTGTCATTTCCTTCTGCTCCTCGTTGGGTTCGACACTCTTACTTATCTAAAGGACTACGATTGACCCCCTATACTTGTGGGTCATCATAAACCTATTCTACTCAATCATGTACTCCCTCCGTCCGGAATTACTTGTCGCAAGAATGGATAAAACTGGATGTATCTAGAGCTAAAATACGTCTATACATCCATTCCTCCGACAAGTATTTCCGGACGGAGGGAGTATATAATTTGCACAAGAGAGACTTCAATTTGGACTGCCAGTGATAGGGGCAGCTGGCTAGTCTCTCTTCTGCTTAATCAATCCAGAGCACTCATTGCTAGTTGCCATGTGGAATCGTGAACTAAATAACTTAGGTTTTTAGTGATTAATTTGCTATATTACAAAGTTGTTACGTATAATGTACTAAAACTGGTCTACACGACAATTGTGAGTTGAATCAATGTTCTTGTAGCTCCAGTGTGGTGGTTTCTTTTCTAGTTCTGGTGAACTGCTAAAGGAAACCTGCCTGATGCTCATGGTCATGTCACACGCGCTCCGTATCTTCAGTTTCTTGTTAAAACATTGTTTTACAGGTGCCCCTGCCCCTGCCTCTCTCTCTCCAGCCTGTGGATGGACTAACTAATGGATGGATCCTTCTTCCTCCCCTCCTAGCGAACATGGTGCGCTTCCCCTCTGTCCCCCTCTATCCCTAGATCTTAGTTGCAAGCACATTTTTTATTTTGTGGTGCAATTTATATGGATGTATGTGCATGCTTAAACTTAATTTGACTAAAACTGGTTGGATGTTCAATTTGTCTCTCCCCCTCCCCAGGCCTTGTTTGGTTACACCCTCTGCCAAGGGGATTGGATAGGATTGTACGGGATTTTGACCTGTAGTGGATTTAATCCCCTCAATCCCTGCCAATCCCCTTCGATTCTTTGTCAACTGAACCGGGCCTCAATCGTGCTGCATATTTTCTTACCAGTTTGTGTAGTGTGTCATTCCTAGACGGATTTTTTTTTCTAATCAGTGACACCCTTGTTGTGGGCTTGGTGCAAAAAGGAACATGGGTTGACGGTGTCCTTTTTTAAGGCCCTGGTAGAGTGTGAAGAAGACTTCTATATGGTTATCTTAGTTTGACCTATTAGTGTGATATGTTTTGTGTAATTAGTGTCATGGTGTGGTACTTGAAGCCTTTAGTTTGGAGATGCAAGATGATATTCTTGTCGAGAACTTGCCAAAATGTTATCCTTTGTACGCGGATAGCTATTGAGTAGCATTTCTTATTTAGAGTAAGTGGGAAGGTCGGTTAGCTGTCGGAAGTCAGTGGTCAAGCTGATCAAGCGAGTGTGTCAGTTTTGGTGAGTCACTGGTCTCCCATCTATCTCCATATGTCTTGAGATTGTCTGGCTGTCGAGCCGTGGTTGGTTATGGTTCTGGCCATCATTCAACTACCCACATATCTATTGAGGAGGCATATAGATCATTTTCTCTTTCGTTGTTGCTCTCCTGTGTGCTCCTTGTGAGATGAGCCAGATGTTCAAATAGATGTAGCATGTGCTCCCTGTGTAAAGAAATATAAGAGAGTGATCTAACCGCTCTTATATTTCTTTATAGAGGGAGTAGTAACTAAAGTAACTTATTGTTTTTTTAATTGTCCTCTTGTGTATGAGTTACTAAATAAATGTAATCTCCTTAGCCCTGTAGATTTAACTGGAATGTTAACAAAATGTTTGTGTAAGAAACATCTTTTTGCAAAGAATTATAGAGATGTATTATTTATTTTTCTGAGTAGAATTAGATTGGTTAGTTAATTCATTGTCAACAGAAAGTATTTTTACTTTTAAGACAACCACCATGACTTGGTATTTATAATCTGACTAGATACTCCTTTGCAATTCTTTGTTAGTGGCTTGGGTACAAACTCGGATCCGTACCTCTGGTTGGCGTGACCAGGTGGTGGTTTTTGCTGTCTCCTGCGTCAGTGGTGTGCTGCCTTTGCTTCGCGCACTGACAAGATGTTGGGTTGTTGCCCCGTAACCTTGGCGTCCACTCACACGACCGCCTTCCTGGCTATCAGTACTTAGGTGAGTCCCTGGTCTCTCCTTGATTATCTGTTTCCTATGAGACTTAGCCTTTCAGCTATGTCTGCTCTGTATGCTGGCCATCGAGTCGTGGTTCATTCTATGATGGTGGATAAATAGTGTGATTCAACTTGATTTGATTTTATTATTAAAAAACTAAAAGTAGTCTTCTGGCAAGGAATTGTTTTGTACCCCCTATGTATTTGCTTCGTATACTGAGTCTGGTCAGAATGATTACCCAATCAACAACAACAACAACAACAACAAAGCCTTTAGTTCCAAACAAGCTGGGGTAGGCTAGAGGTGAAACCCAAAAGATCTCGCGACCAACTCATGGTTCTGGCACATTGATAGCAAGCTTCCACGCACCCCTGCCCATGGCTAGTATAAAATTTATGGAAAAATGCTTCATCATTGGTACTAAGATTACCCTCTACCTTAAAAACGATCAGGTACAACAAAACATAAGGCTCGTCACTATTTACTTGCTCATGCTTAATATGTTCTGGATACACTTCGCAGTTCTTGTGGATTGTTCAAAATTTACATGATTCAAAAAATGTACTTTAGATTGAAATGGTGTCCATATCTTGCTTTTGTTTATATGCTCCGGGGTTGTAGATGGTATAATGTGCCTGGATTTTCTGACTAAATATTCTTAGTTGTGTGAGGGTTCTGTAGAGAGATTCAGTGCTGGTGAAACTAGAGTTATATGCTGATGGTTGCTGAGGTCTAGTTGTGATAACTGGCAGAGCTTAGTGTAGTGTTGGGGGGGGGGGGCTATGGCCCCCAGCCATGCACAAATTTGTGAAAAAAATAAACAAAGTGCTTAACTGGTAAGAAAGTAGTATTTTACCCCTTCAAATGTTAACATTTTGTGTTCCTCCCACCCAAGAATTTTGGTGTTGCTCCGCCACTGGTTGTGATCATATATTGACTGGTTAGCTTAATCAATAGCAACCATTTACCATTTCGATGGATTTAGTTAGATTAATTGTTGGCGTGAATCATATGAAATTTGAGTCAATTGATGTTATCATTGCATGAAATTGGATCAGTACAATCTGAACCAACATACAATTATGATCAAACTAGTTTCTAGTAATGAAAATGGATCTTATATTTGGGCCAAGTGACTTGTGGAGCTTAAATTGTTTTCTTCTAAGTGGTGTTTTGTAACGTGACAATAGCACTCCTAAAAGTTGACAAAAAAGATATTTAATACTTTATAGGCTTTTGTGCTATAGCAAAATTAATGTTCATGGCCTACCTAGGTTTTTGGTAAATGATGCTCTGATGATTGTTGACTAGTGGACAAGATGAATTCCAACCCTGCTGCTTTTTACGCATGAGATTTTCTTCGTTCAGGTGTATGCTGATGAGATGAACTACTATCTGAGTGGTTGCTAAAGTCATAAAATTGACCTAGAACTTGGTTCTGATATTATACCCGTGTTGAAATTTTAGTCTTAAGCATGGTACAATGCCTTTACACTTGTAGAATTGAGCTCGAACTTGGTAGGGACGCTCGTAGAATTGCATAAATTGCTTGTTTAACTAGATTAATAATTACTTAACCTGACGTGTCTAGCTACTGTTCTTGGTCCCATAGCATGATTTTCTACGTTGTTGGTTACTTCCTGTCTGGCATGTATGCTAGCATGTTTAGCTTGGTCTTCTACTGGAGGTTGATATGTTAATTTCCTTGCCAAATATATAATGTGTAGCAAGCCTGTGCTACCAATCATGGTTAGTCTACTGGGATTTTATCTTCATGAAATTTATGCTAGAGTTTGGTCATGATATTTTCTTCAACTCTTAAGCTACCGGTGCTATCAGCCATAACTAAGCATCCTATGTTTGACCCACATCTCTTGTCGGCCGAACCTGGTTATCATCAATTGTGGTGCGCCGCCTTGCTTTCGGCATTGGCGAGACAACATGGTTGTCGCCCTGTAATATTAGCATCAGCTCCACGACTGCCTCCTCAGCTAATTGTACTTAGGTGAGTCCCTGGTCTCTCCTTCCTCTGTCTTCTCTGGGTAGCCTTCGAGCTATGGCCATACTCTGGTCTGCTCCGGCCCTGAAGCCGAAGATGTAGTACTGCTTGTGGTCTGGCCTATGGTGTCATGTTGTTACTCTTGACATGCTGAGGCTTAGTGATATGGTCTCTGTTAATGATCATGGCTTGGACTTGTGGATGGTTAGACTCTGTTTAACAACTGTATGTCAATGTTATGATGACAGAATATGGGATTTGCAACTGTTTAATTAGGCTTGCCAAATAATCTTAGATTTCTCAATCATGCCCCTGTTTCAAGGTTATATATGCTATATGTATAGTGAACTGGAGATGGTTATTCTATGCTACTGCTTGACAGCGATCAGTTTGTCATAAGAAGGATAACATCATGTTTGGCCTTTGGCTGGGGTTTATCTATTTATATTTTAGTCATAGATGTGCCATAGGTGTGTGTGCATAGCAATTAATTGATAATGGTTATGCTAATGTTTCAATTATAGATCAAAATGTATGGTTCTTGGTCGTGTATATTTCATGTGTACATGTTTGTTGGTCCTGCTTGTTAAGATTGGATGAAAACATATGTTAATACATGTTCTATAGTCAACAATATACTCACCTAAGATCATATGTACTTTGTCTGTGTTTTTCTGTTATGGAACAGATGAACTAACTCAAAGCACATGAGAGGATGCATCTCTATGTTACTGCCTACCCTCTTTGTCTTGTGCAATTCTTCTAAAAAGAATGAATCTGCAAAAGAAAATTTGATCACCATCAGGCCTCTTCTTTGTTTTTTAAACTGGGAACAGATTGCTTGCGCGAAAAGAGAAAATTAACCTGTAGTGAGTGTCTCCCATCTTAATAAGCTAGAGCCACGTTTACAATTGTTCTGTTAAAAAGAGATTAAAAGGTTATAATTCGAGTGACTTGCATATTCTGCTCAAATAACCTTCCATAGAGGCAGGTTGCAATCGTTTTCCTTGCTGCAATTTATCCTAGCCAGGTTTTTTCGACTGGTTTTATCTCTACTAATACAATTCATGACTGGTTTTAGCATTGTTAATTGTTGCTTTGGACGGTGGTAATATTTTTGTAGAGTATTGCAAAAAATCGCGACCCTCTTGGTTCCCTCTCTCCTTTTTGGTTTAGAGCAAAGCATGTTGTTCTTTTTGTTGTCTCTTGGTAGTATAAGCCAACACTTGGTGTGAGATTGTCTAGTGCATTTTCTGATCAGTCACTAAAATATTTAGTTTGTGAAGTTGATGCTGGTAGTACTTTTGTGGCAAAGCTAATGCCACCAGTTTGTCGAAGCTGATGTTGTAGCTCATGTACAACTGACGGGTTCCTCTCCTTTTTGGTTTAGAGCAAAGCTTGTTGCCAAAACCTGGTAGTATCAGCCAATCCTTGGTTTGAGATTGGCTAGCGTCTTTTCGGTATCACTCACTACAACACATTGATTGATCTCGTGAGGTTGCTACGGTTTTTTAATCTGTGCATTGCATTTTGGTGCGCAGGACTTGAGAGAGAAGGTGTAGAAACCTGCTAATTTTTCCGTTTGGCGTTCGTAAAGATGTTTTCCTATTCCCACATGTCTCGATCTTAGAGTTGTAAACAGTGTTTGAATTATTCAGTACAATAGTGTTGCTGGTTCTGCAGTTCAAAAACAGCAGCCTGCGACAGGCAACCAGAATCAACATAACTGTATAAAATCAGCCATAAATTGGTGATGTATCACATTATACAGTACATTTACAAAGCAAGACATCAGGCCCATTTTGATGCCATGATTCTCGACAGTTTCATCCTTATAATCACACCGTAGCTCCATCAAACTGGTCCTGCATCATAATATCAACAATAAAGAAGTGATAACAATGTCTACACTTGCGGGTTTTCTTAATAACAATTCATGTTGAAAAAGAATAGTATTGATTACATTCTTATGTACAAACAAATGAGATTATGATGAATCACATATGTGATATGTCTACACTTGTGAGTTATCTTAATAACAGTTGATGGTGAAAATGAGTATACAAGTACACATTCATGCCAGCACTCTTACACAAATCAGTATATAGGGACATGTGTATTGTTGCAAATTACATTGGATGGGAACCCGTAATCATACAGTGGCATGCACCCTAACATGGTGTGGTAAAATCCTTGAAGCCCTCCAAATATGCTAGATGGATACCAAATTTCACCGACTCAGAGTTAACGAGGGCCGGCATCTGACAGTATTGACGACCAACAATCAACTGATAATAGAACTTGGTAGAGAAAATTAATTACCATGATCTTAGCATAACTCTAGAAATAGTAAAACATACCAGGTCATCCTTTTCCCTTCCTTTCGTTTTTCTTTCTTTCTTTCTTTGTTCCCATGAGTAGTAAAACGAGGGTGTAGCGTCTGCATGGAGACTTTGTGATTTCTGTCAATCAGTCGATACAAACTCTTGGGCATGGCCTTAACATGACTAAGATCGATGCAAACTCCAGTAAAGATAATTCTTTGCTTGCTGGTTTGTTGCAGACTGATTGCTTTGCTAGCAGAAAACAATTCTTGGTGTCATGATTTCGCATGTAGAAATTTATTCAGAATCTGCAGTTATAACTATGTTGACATGTTTGGTACCAAATGGCTTTCACTAATGTTTTAATCCATCCTTTTCTAGCAAATTTTTCTTTGCTATTTCACTCGTGTAGTGTTGTTGTGGATGCATTTCTTTCCAACGCGTTATGCTGCCGAAATTTCTAGCCGAAATTCCCACAACTTTTTGAGTTTATTAGTATTTTTAACAATTTTTTTGTTCGCTCCCGGGCTCATCTAAGCCTGGGAGCCAAAACGCCTCTCTCTCTCCTTCTTACGGACCTATTTGCATAATTGCTCTAACATGGAAATCCAGGTGATGAAAAGCCCAAAAAGGAACAAATCGTTGGTCCGGTGACTGGTTCATATAAGATTGCACGATCCAAAAGGAGACTGGACATAACTTATAGTGAAGACAAATGAGTATTTATATTTTAATATTTTGAAATGCACGTATAAGAGCAAAGCAATATCTCCGGCCTGTGTTGTCTCTTAATACTTCTAGAAGGTTCTTGTGTTTTCTTTCCCCCCTTGTTTTTGTTAATTCTACGAGTTTTTACCGGTGTTATTTTAGTTTATATTTTCAGGGTTTTCTATTTTCCATAAATATACACTTCATATTTAATTTGTTCCATTTAAAAGAAACTTCCTAAAAGTTTTGAAAAATACTAACTCAAGAAAAATCAACTTTTCAAAAAGTTTTCTCCAACAGATTTTAAATCATGTTCATGTTTCTACGAAAATGTTCATAAAAATTCATACTTATAAAAAATGTTCGTACTTCTTTTCAAATGTTCATGTCATTTTAATAATTGTTTAAATTTATTTTCAAAAAGTGTTCTCAAACATTTCCTAAATGATGTTTTTGTTTTCTCTATAAATGTTAAAAATAAAATTAATTTCGTGCATTTCTTTGAAACCAAAGAAAAAATCGACTTAAAACTAGTAAAACTTAACAAACAAACCGATTACAAAGGAAACACATTTGCAAAAAAATAACACCAAAAGAGCACGCATGAAGGAAATGTGTTATATGTGCCGGCCCGCTCGACCTCGCCTATGCGAATGCTTAACTATTTGCCGCAGGAAGCGGTAATTAGGAGCTTCCTTTAACGGACAACTGAAAGTGTTGGACAAAGCGCATGAGCAGGCCTCACCGCTCAACACGAGCCAGTCCAGGTTAAGAGTTCAGGCACGATATCGATATAAGGCTTAATGCGATTGCGGGTGATATCTAGCGCTCGTCCACGGGGATGGCCTAGTTGGGCTGGCCCAGTAAGAGCTTCGCCGGTGGCTGGTTTTTGGCTGATTTGTTTCCTTGGCCTCTTTTTGGCACGATTATTGAGGTTGGATTCAAGAGGCTGGTTTAGGATATACTAGCGTATGAACTACCTCCGTAATGCATAGTATCTTAGATGACCTTATTTATTACCATGCAAAACACATAGTTGTACAATATTAATTATGATACGACATCATGATATGACACCAAATCCTCTTTTTCTTCATTTGATTCTATGCTTCCTGATCAAAATTGTCTAACCCATTCTCGATAGCTTTAGTCTGCTTCTGGATAATCCTTATGTTTTCTAGGGTGGAAAATGGCGGGAAACACAGGAGAAATAAACGGCAAGAATAGATATGATATGAAAGGGAGGGGACCAAGTTGCGGGAGAGAACGACGAAGAATAGTGGCGCAAGGAAATGGTGAGAAAGAGAAGGAAGACAAATGTAGGAAAGGAAAAGAAATAAAATAAAAGAGCACAGATAGAAGAGAAAGAAAGAAAAATACTTGTTTACCGAGTGTCCATTCTTTCCTGAGTGATTTTCCCGTGATGAGCACCAAGCCTTAGCCGAGTGTGTGCTTTTTTTTTTGAACAGTCATCGGGTGGGAGGGTATCCAGAATCCCCACCTGAAAATATTGATCAAAAAGCTGCCAAAGCCAAGAGTTGCTCCTTAAGCACTAGCTGATCCAGTTTATAAGGGAAACCGAATCAAAAACCTAAACAAATTGACCCCATTTATAAGGGAAACCGAGCCCAAAACCGTACAGGTTGGAACGAAAAACTGAACAAATTGGCCCCATATATGAGAACCTGGCCAGAAATCGTACAAGCAACGCCCAAACAAGGCACACCAAGCTAGTGGACAGAAGAAAACATCGCCATGAAAGACACTTGTAGATGTGGGGTGCCATCGAGGGATCACAATACTCGAACTTTGCAAGCAGCCTAACGCAACAAACTGGCGTGCGTACCGAGAAAACGACACAACTCAGAAGCGTCCACAATCAACGAGTGCAACTAAACACGAACCTTGACTAGGAGCTCCGCCATGGTATCGGGACGATTAGCAAGTTGAGGAGACATCTTGCGCCATCAATGAGCAAAGAAGAACCGAGACAGCACCAAGAGCATGTAGCTCATCGCAACACATCGGCAGCCATGAAGGTATGCGATAAAACAGTTGGAGTGCATGAGTTACATATGTTGATACATCGAGGGTCCATAAGGAAAACTAATACTACCTCCGTAACTTAATATAAGACATTTTTGACATTGTCATAGTGTCAAAAAACGTTTTATCTTAAATTACAGAGGGAGTAATATCCTAGATAAATCCCCATCCTAAGAACATGGACAAGCCATTTAAGCAAAGCCTGTTGTTACTCACACGAGAACAATTACATTTGGTATATATCTTGCACTGGAAAGTGCCTTTTTGCTCCCGAGCTCATTTGAGCTCGGTGAACAGTAAAATCGAACAAAAATATAAAACATTTCAAAAAAAATTGAATTTTTTTTGGGACCAACATTGACAAAAGTTTTAAGTGCTTGCAAAAATTCAGCATGAAATAACATTCCTATGAGGCGTGGTAAAAAAAACAAAATCGATACTATGAAAATGCGCAGGAATAACATTCCAGTGCAAGATACCACGCCTCATAGGAATGTTATTTCATGCTGAATTTTTGCAAGCACTTAAAAGTTTTGTCAACGTTGGTCCCAAAAAATTTCAGAATTTTTGAAACATTTTTTATTTTTTTCTGATTTTACTGTTCACCGAGCTCAAATTAGCTCGGGAGCAGAAACTCCACGTCCGATTGCACTAGTGCAACACGGACTAGCAGTGCATCAAATACAGAATGTTGAAACATCCAGCGGTCCATATATAGATCTCTGATTTATTCGAAGTACAATATAATACCACACGTCACATCACTGTTAAATATATTATTGTCCACACACACACTATATTGCATGCATGCATGCAGGCATGTTGATTATTAGAAGATGCCGGCGTTGTAGAGTTCGCGGCCGTATCCGGTCTGCTTGTCGTAGTACCTGTCCCAGAGCATGATCCCGCCGTAGTTTGCCGCCTTCTTCACGCTTGGCATGAGGTCGTAGTTCATCGACATGAGGCCAACCTTGTCGTTCCTCCCCGGCACGTTCGCCGCCGCCAGCCCGATGTACACCTTGCTTCGGGGTACCTCGCCGTCCACTTGCTCCACTGCGACATCACACCGTCTTTGTACACGCGGTTGTAGGAGCACCGGTCATCGCCATAGAACCTGACGTGGATCCGCTCGAACAGCCCCGTGTCCAGCGCCCTCTGGACGTGCCAGTCCGGGTACACGCACCGCGGCGTCGCCGTCAGCCGCACCCCGGGCGCGCCGCGGTAGTGCCGGTTGTAGCCGGACAGACGCCTGGCGAGCTCGTCGTAGTGGTCCGGCGCGCCCTGGTCGATGAAGAAGTCGATGCCGTCGACCACGGCGTCGCCGAACGGGCGGAAGACGCCGGGGCGGCCGCCGCCGAGGTGCGCGTTCCACAGGTTGTCGGCGACGTCGGCCGCGGACTGCGAGGTGGGCAGGGAGTACTGGGTGCCGCCGCCGCCGATGGAGAGGAGGACGACGATGCCCTTGGCCCGGCAGTGCTTGATGTCGGCGCCGATGGCGTAGAGCGGGTGGCCGGAGAGGTCGCCCCAGTACTTGCCGTGGCCGAAGACGCTGTAGAAGGAGATGATGACGGTGTTGTAGATGCCGGTATCGCACGCCTCCCTGAGGGAGCCCTCGTCCTTGTTCCGGCCCCAGAAGACCGTCAGTCCGTGGTCGCCGGCGGCTGCCGTGGCGGCGAGGAAGGAGAGGGCGAGTAGAAGAGCTGCAACCACACATGAACGGCGTCGGGACGCCATGGCTTCTTCTTGTTCTTGCTAGTTAGTTACAGTGATTGTTGGCTGATGTGTGGAATGCTGATCATGGCCAAGTCTATATATACAGCGTGCGTGCAGTGCGTAATAGGCAAGCAAAGGCATTCGGAAGGTACTACGCGCGTGTCGTGTTGCCTTTTGCAAGGAAGTCATTTCTTGTGTGCCGGCCTTCACAATTTCGATTGGCTGCAGCACCAACTCCAACTGAGGTCAAACAAGATGGACGACCTCGAGTCAAGTGTACAAAACGCAGATGCTCTGGGCGCACATGGTCATTTGCTAGCCCTACTTGTTCTTGCATGCTACTAGTATTTGTACTTGTACTTTCTCCGTTTTTTTAGTCTGCATATAAAATTTGATCAAAGTCAAGCAATGCAAAGTTTGATCAAATTTATATGAAAAGATATCAACATCTACCATATCAAAGTTATGTGCTATGAAAATTAACATAATGACACATCTAGTAATATTGATTTCATATTGTGAATGTTGATATTTTGTCCTATAAAGTTAGTCAAAATTTATAAAATTTGACTTTGACCAAACCTTATATGCAGACTAAAAAAAACGGAAGGAGTACCAACCAGGGCCGGTCGAGAACCTCAGGCCCGCGCACGTCTACTTGCATGCTACTAGTATCGATATTCGAGACAACCTTTTAGTTAGTTAGCTATTGATCACATATGTCAATGCCAATACTACCAATAATAGAGGTCCATGTCCTTATATAGTTTCACTTTCACACCTACAATGTCAACAACCTGCAAAAGGAATGCAGCGCCAATAAAAACCATAGATGTGGAAAACCGTATCCTTAACAAAACTAAATCAGACCTGAGTCTCTAGTGGGACCGGCCAGCCATCTTTTTTATATTTTGCAGCTTTTGCTTGGCCGATAGAAAACACTATTCAAGCCTCGTCGGTTTCAGTAGACAGAGATGGACTTGAAACATGCTTTCGTTCAACTTTATATGTAAATCCCACACGGCTAAACGGAGTTGACTGAGATGGATATATGTATGGGTAGTCCTTTTGCTCCGACCCGATCTTTCCCTGTTCCTCTAAGTTCATACCAAACACAGAATGCACCAACGAGTGAGTGACCCGTCAGCGGAGAATGCACAATGATTATTGACCTAAACAAGAAGTAAATAACTAACATAGCAAAAAAAATTACATTTTTTCTTCTGTTTTGAGGGTAACACAATAGAGTGAGTGACACATTGTCATGCACTCACTAAAGAGAAAAGGGCGAATAAAGTGATGGTGGGCCAAGTAAAGAGCCCAAGGATAAGAAAAAGGGCCAGCATAACGATCCAGGTTGTCAATTTTTAGTGGTTGATTTTACTGTGGCCTTAGACTAAAAAAAATAAAAATACTATGGACTTTTACTATGGCTCCGGAGTGCATCTAACGGGTCGAGGACCGACGAAGGAGGAGAAAAGTGTAGCAAATCAGCTCTGTGAGGCCTTGCGGCAGGAGGACGTTTGGATCAGACAGCGATCTCGCGTGTCGTGGCACTAGTAGAAAACATGGCTTTGGTCCAGGCCAGATAATTGCATTAGTCACGGTTGTGTTACGAACCGGGAGTAATGGGTGCATCAGTCCCAGTTCGTGAGGCCAGGACGCCGGCCGGGCCTCGGCGGGCACCAGTCCCGGTTCGTCTGACCCCTTTAGTCCCGGTTCCAGACACGAACCAGGACTAAAGGTCCTCGCTCCTGGCGCAGCCCCTTTAGTCCGGTTGGTGGCTGGAACCGGGACTAAAGGGCAGTCTCCTGTCCCGGTTCTAGCCACAAACCAGGACTAAAGAATCACCATAAATTTTTATTCCGTTTGGACTCCGTTTGATATTCCTTTTCTGTAAAACTCAAAAACAAGGAAAAAACAGAAACTGGCACTGGGCTCTAGGTTAATAGGTTAGTCCCAAAAATAATATAAAATAGCATATAAATGCATATAAAACATCCAAGATGGATAATATAATAGCATGGAACAATAAAAAATTATAGATATGTTGGAGACGTATCAAACGCCGCCGTCTCGAGGCGAAACTTGGGCAGGAGCACTTTTGCCCTCCGGCGGAGCGATTCCGCCGGGGGAACTTCCCTCCCGGAGGGGGAAATCTAAACCATTGTCATCACCAACACCCCTCTCATCTTTGGGAGGCCAATCTTCATCAACATCTTCATCAGCACCATCTCCTCTCAAACCCTAGTTCATCTCTTGTGTTCAATATTTGTACCGAAACCTCAGATTGGTACCTGTGGGTGACTAGTAGTGTTGATTACATCTTGTAGTTGATTGCTATATGGTTTATTTGGTGGAAGATTATATGTTCAGATCCATTATGCTATTCAATACCTCTCTGATCTTGAGCATGAATATTATTTGTGAGTAGTTACCTTTTTCTTGAGGTCACGGGAGAAGTCATGTTGCAAGTAATCATATGAATTTGATATGTGTTCGATATTTTGATGATATGTATGTTTTGATTCCCTTAGTGGTGTCATGTGAACGTCGACTACATGACACTTCACCATCCTTGGACCTAAGGGAGTGCATTGTGGAGTAGTTATTAGATGATGGGTTGCTAGAGTGATAGAAGCTTAAACCCTAGTTTATGCGCTACTTTGTCAGGGGCTGATTTGGATCCAAACGTTTAAGGCTATGGTTAGATTTTATCTTAATACTTTTCTCGTAGTTGCGGATGGTTGCGAGGGGGTTAATCATAAATGGGAGGTTTTTTCAAGTAAGAACATCACCCAAGCACCGGTCCACCCACATATTAAATTATCAAAGTAGCAACGCGAATCAAACCAACATGATAAAAGTGACTAGAGAAATTCCCGTGTACCCTCAAGAACACTTTGCCTATTATAAGAGACTGTTCTGGCCTGTCCTTTGCCACAAAAGGATTGGGCTACCTTGCTGCCCTTTATTTACCGTTACCGTTACTTGCTTGTTACCAATTACCTTGCTATCAAACTATCTGTTACCTACAATTTCAGTGCTTGCAGAAATTACCTTGCTGAAAACCGCTTGTCATTTCCTTCTACTCCTCGTTGGGTTCGACACTCTTACTTATCGAAAGGACTATGATTGACCCCCTATACTTGTGGGTCATCATAAACCTATTCTACTCAATCATGTACTCCCTCCGTCCGGAATTACTTGTCGCAAGAATGGATAAAACTGGATGTATCTAGAGCTAAAATACGTCTATACATCCATTCCTCCGACAAGTATTTCCGGATGGAGGGAGTATATAATTTGCACAAGAGAGACTTCAATTTGGGCTGCCAGTGATAGGGGCAACTGGCTAGTCTCTCTTCTGCTTAATCAATCCAGAACACTCATTGCTAGTTGCCATGTGGAATCGTGAACTAAATAACTTAGGTTTTTTAGTGATTAATTTGCTATATTACAAAGTTGTTACGTATAATGTACTAAAACTGGTCTACACGTCAATTGTGATTTGAATCAATGTTCTTGTAGCTCCAGTGTGGTGGTTTCTTTTCCAGTTCTGGTGAACTGCTAAAGAAAACCTGCCTGATGTTCATGGTCATGTCACACGCGCTCCGTATCTTCAGTTTCTTGTTAAAAACATTGTTTTACAGGTGCCCCTGCCCCTGCCTCTCTCTCCAGCCTGTGGATGGACTAACTAATGGATGGATCCTTCTTCCTCCCCTCCTAGCGAACATGGTGAGCTTCCCCTCTCTCCCCCTCTATCCCTAGATCTTAATTGCAAGCACATTTTTTATGTTGTGGTGCAATTTGTATGCATGTATGTGCATGCTTAAACTTAATTTGACTAAAACTGGTTGGATGTTCAATTTGTCTCTCCCCCTCCCCAGGCCTTGTTTGGTTACACCCTCTGCCAAGGGGATTGGATAGGATTGTAAGGGATTTTGACTTGTAGTGGATTTAATCCCCTCAATCCCTGCCAATCCCCTTTGATTCTCTGTCAACTGAACCGGGCCTCAATCGTGCTGCATATTTTGTTACCAGTTTGTGTAGTGTGTCATTCCTAGACGGATTTTTGTTTCTAATCAGTGACACCCTTGTTGTGGGCTTGGTTCAAAAACGAACATGTGTTCATGGTGTCCTTTGTTAAGGACCTGGTAGAGTGTGAAGAAGACTTCTATATGGTTGTCTTAGTTTGACCTATTAGTGTGATATGTTTTGTGTAATTAGTGTCATGGTGTGGTACTTGAAGCCTTTAGTTTGGAGATACAAGATGATATTCTTGTCGAGAACTTGCCGAAATGTTCTCCTTTGTATGCGGATAGCTATTGAGTAGCATTTCTTATTTAGAGTAAGTGAGAAGGTCGGTTAGCTGTCGGAAGTCAGTGGTCAAGCTGATCAAGCGAGTGTGTCAGTTTTGGTGAGTCACTGGTCTCCCATCTATCTCCATATGTCTTGAGATTGTCTGGCTGTCGAGCCGTGGTTGGTTATGGTTCTGGCCATCATTCAACTACCCACATATCTATTGATGAGGCATATAGATCATTTTCTCTTTCGTTGTTGCTCTCCTGTGTGCTCCTTGTGAGATGAGCCAGGTGTTCAAATAGATGTAGCATGTGCTCCCTGTGTAAAGAAATATAAGAGAGTGATCTAACCGCTCTTATATTTCTTTACAGAGGGAGTAGTAACTAAATTAACTTATTGTTTTTTTTAATTGTCCTCTTGTGTATGAGTTACTAAATAAATGTAATCTCCTTAGCCCTGTAGATTTAACTGGAATGTTAACAAAATGTTTCTGTAAGAAACATCTTTTTGCAAAGAATTATAGAGATGTATTATTTATTTTTCTGAGTAGAATTAGATTGGTTAGTTAATTCATTGTCAACAGAAAGTATTTTTACTTTTAAGACAACCACCATGACTTGATATTTATAATCTGACTAGATACTCCTTTGCAATTCTTTGTTAGTGGCTTGGGTACAAACTCGGATCCGTACCTCTGGTTGGCGTGACCAGGTGGTGGTTTTTCTGTCTCCTGCGTCAGTGGTGTGCCGCCTTTGCTTCGCGCACCGACAAGATGTTGGGTTGTTGCCCCGTAACCTCGGTGTCCACTCACACGACCGCCTTCCTGGCTATCACTACTTAGGTGAGTCCCTGGTCTCTCCTTGATTATCTATTTCCTATGAGACTTAGCCTTTCAGCTATGTCTGCTCTGTATGCTGGCCATCGAGTCGTGGTTCATTCTATGATGGTGGATAAATAGTGTGATTCAACTTGATTTGATTTTATTATTAAAAAACTAAAAGTAGTCTTCTGGCAAGGAATTGTTTTGTACCCCCTGTGTATTTGCTTCGTATACTGAGTCTGGTCAGAATGATTACCCAATCAACAACAACAACAACAACAAAGCCTTTAGTTCCAAACAAGCTGGGGTAGGCTAGAGGTGAAACCCATAAGATCTCGCGACCAACTCATGGTTCTGGCACATTGATAGCAAGCTTCCACGCACCCCTGTCCATGGCTAGTGTAAAATTTATGGAAAAAATGCTTCATCATTGGTACTAAGATTACCCTCTACCTTAAAAATGACCAGGTACAACAAAACATAAGGCTCGTCACTATTTACTTGCTCATGCTTAATATGTTCTGGATACACTTCGCAGTTCTTGTGGATTGTTCAAAATTTACATGATTCAAAAAATGTACTGCTAGATTGAAATGTTGTCCATATCTTGCTTTTGTTTATATGCTCCGGGGTTGTAGATGGCATAATGTGCCTGGATTTTCTGATTAAATATGCTTAGTTGTGTGAGGGTTCTGTAGAGAGATTCAGTGCTGGTGAAACTAGAGTTATATGCTGATGGTTGCTAAGGTCTAGATGTGATAACCGGCAGAGCTTAGTGTAGTGTTGGGGGGTGGGGGGGCTATGGCCCCCCAGCCATGCACAAATTTGTGAAAAAAATAAGCAGGGTGCTTAACTGGTAAGAAATTAGTGTTTTTCCCCTTCAAATGTTAACATTTTGTGTTCCTCCCACCCAAGAATTTTGGTGTAGCTCCACCACTGGTTGTGATCATATATTGACTGGTTAGCTTAATCAATAGCAACCCTTTACCATTTCGATGGATTTAGTTAGATTAATTGTTGGCGTGAACCATATGAAATTTGAGTCAATTGATGGTGTCATTGCATGGAATTGGATCAGTACAATCTGAGCCATCATACATTTATGATCAAACTAGTTTCTAGTAATGAAAATGGATCTTATATTTGGGCCAAGTGACTTGTGGAGCTTAAATTGTTTTCTTCTAAGTGGTGTTTTGTAACGTGGCAATAGCACTCCTAAAAGTTGACAAAAAAGATATGTAATACTTTATAGGCTTTTGTGCTACAGCAAAATTAATGTTCATGGCCTACCTAGGTTTTTGGTAAATGATGCTCTGATGATTGTTGACTAGTGGACAAGATGAATTCCAACCCTGCTGCTTTTTACGCATGAGATTTTCTTCTTTCAGGTGTATGCTGATGAGATGAACTACTATCTTAGTGGTTGCTAAAGTCATAAAATTGAGCTAGAACTTGGTTCTGATATTATACCCGTGTTGAAATTTTAGTCTTAAGCATGGTACAATGCCTTTACACTTGTAGAATTGAGCTAGAACTTCGTAGGGACGCTCGTAGAATTGCATAAATTGCTTGTTTAACTAGATTAATAATTACTTAACCTGACGTGTCTAGCTACCGTGCTTGGTCCCATAGCATGATTTTCTACGTTGTTGGTTACTTCCTGTCAGGCATGTTTGCTAGCATGTTTAGTTTGGTATTCTACTGGAGGTTGATATGTTAATTTCCTTCCCCAATATATAATGTGTAGCAAGCCTGTGCTACCAATCATGGTTGGTCTACTGGGATTTTATCTTCATGAAATTTATGCTAGAGTTTGGTCATGATATTTTCTTCAACTCTTAAGCTACCGGTGCTATCAGCCATAACTAATCATCCTATGTTTGACCCACATCTCTTGTCGGCCGAACCTGGTGGTTATCATCAATTGTGGTGCGCCGCCTTGCTTTCGGCATTGGCGAGACAGCATGGTTGTCACCCTGTAACATTGGCATCAGCTCCACGACTGCCTCCTTGGCTAACTGTACTTAGGTGAGTCCCTGGTCTCTCCTTGCTCTGTCTTCTCTGGGTAGCCTTTGAGCTATGGCCATACTCTGGTCTACTCCGGCCCTAAAGCCGAAGATGTAGTACTGCTTGTGGTCTGGCCTATGGTGTCATGTTGTTACTCTTGACATGCTGAGGCTTAGTGATATGGTCTCTGTTAATGATCATGGCTTGGACTTGTGGATGGTTAGACTCTGTTTAACAACTGTATGTCAATGTTATGATGAAAAAATCTGGGATTTGCAACTGTTTAATTAGGCTTGCCAAATAATCTTAGATTTCTCAATCATGCCCCTGTTTCAAGGTTATATATGCTATATGTATAGTGAACTGGAGATGGTTATTCTATGCTACTGCTTGACAGCGATCAGTTTGTCATAAGAAGGATAGCATCATGTTTGGCCTTTGGCTGGGGTTATCTATTTATATTTTAGTCATAGATGTGCCATAGGTGTGTGTGCATAGCAATTAATTGATAATGGTTATGCTAATGTTTCAATTATAGATCAAAATGTATGGTTCTTGGTCGTGTATATTTCATGTGTACATGTTTGTTGGTCCTGCTTGTTAAGATTGGATGAAAACATATGTTAATACATGTTCTATAGTCAACAATATACTCACCTAAGATCATATGTAGTTTGTCTGTAAAACTCAAAAACAAGGAAAAAACAGAAACTGGCACTGGGCTCTAGGTTAATAGGTTAGTCCCAAAAATAATATAAAATAGCATATAAATGCATATAAAACATCCAAGATGGATAATATAATAGCATGGAACAATAAAAAATTATAGATATGTTGGAGACGTATCAAACGCCGCCGTATCGAGGCGAAACTTGGGCAGGAGCACTTTTGCCCTCCGGCGGAGCGATTCCGCCGGGGGAACTTCCCTCCCGGAGGGGGAAATGTAAACCATTGTCATCACCAACACCCCTCTCATCTTTGGGAGGCCAATCTTCATCAACATCTTCATCAGCACCATCTCCTCTCAAACCCTAGTTCATCTCTTGTGTTCAATATTTGTACCGAAACCTCAGATTGGTACCTGTGGGTGACTAGTAGTGTTGATTACATCTTGTAGTTGATTGCTATATGGTTTATTTGGTGGAAGATTATATGTTCAGATCCATTATGCTATTCAATACCTCTCTGATCTTGAGCATGAATATTATTTGTGAGTAGTTACCTTTTTCTTGAGGTCACGGGAGAAGTCATGTTGCAAGTAATCATATGAATTTGATATGTGTTCGATATTTTGATGATATGTATGTTTTGATTCCCTTAGTGGTGTCATGTGAACGTCGACTACATGACACTTCACCATCCTTGGACCTAAGGGAGTGCATTGTGGAGTAGTTATTAGATGATGGGTTGCTAGAGTGATAGAAGCTTAAACCCTAGTTTATGCGCTACTTCGTCAGGGGCTGATTTGGATCCAAACGTTTAAGGCTATGGTTAGATTTTATCTTAATACTTTTCTCGTAGTTGCGGATGGTTGCGAGGGGGTTAATCATAAATGGGAGGTTTTTTCAAGTAAGAACATCACCCAAGCACCGGTCCACCCACATATTAAATTATCAAAGTAGCAACGCGAATCAAACCAACATGATAAAAGTGACTAGAGAAATTCCCGTGTACCCTCAAGAACACTTTGCCTATTATAAGAGACTGTTCTGGCCTGTCCTTTGCCACAAAAGGATTGGGCTACCTTGCTGCCCTTTATTTACCATTACCGTTACTTGCTTGTTACCAATTACCTTGCTATCAAACTATCTGTTACCTACAATTTCAGTGCTTGCAGAAATTACCTTGCTGAAAACCGCTTGTCATTTCCTTCTACTCCTCGTTGGGTTCAACACTCTTACTTATCGAAAGGACTACGATTGACCCCCTATACTTGTGGGTCATCATAAACGTATTCTACTCAATCATGTACTCCCTCCGTCCGGAATTACTTGTCGCAAGAATGGATAAAACTGGATGTATCTAGAGCTAAAATACGTCTATACATCCATTCCTCCGACAAGTATTTCCGGATGGAGGGAGTATATAATTTGCACAAGAGAGACTTCAATTTGGGCTGCCAGTGATAGGGGCAACTGGCTAGTCTCTCTTCTGCTTAATCAATCCAGAGCACTCATTGCTAGTTGCCATGTGGAATCGTGAACTAAATAACTTAGGTTTTTTAGTGATTAATTTGCTATATTACAAAGTTGTTACGTATAATGTACTAAAACTGGTCTACACGTCAATTGTGATTTGAATCAATGTTCTTGTAGCTCCAGTGTGGTGGTTTCTTTTCCAGTTCTGGTGAACTGCTAAAGAAAACCTGCCTGATGTTCATGGTCATGTCACACGCGCTCCGTATCTTCAGTTTCTTGTTAAAAACATTGTTTTACAGGTGCCCCTGCCCCTGCCTCTCTCTCCAGCCTGTGGATGGACTAACTAATGGATGGATCCTTCTTCCTCCCCTCCTAGCGAACATGGTGAGCTTCCCCTCTCTCCCCCTCTATCCCTAGATCTTAATTGCAAGCACATTTTTTATGTTGTGGTGCAATTTGTATGCATGTATGTGCATGCTTAAACTTAATTTGACTAAAACTGGTTGGATGTTCAATTTGTCTCTCCCCCTCCCCAGGCCTTGTTTGGTTACACCCTCTGCCAAGGGGATTGGATAGGATTGTAAGGGATTTTGACTTGTAGTGGATTTAATCCCCTCAATCCCTGCCAATCCCCTTTGATTCTCTGTCAACTGAACCGGGCCTCAATCGTGCTGCATATTTTGTTACCAGTTTGTGTAGTGTGTCATTCCTAGACGGATTTTTGTTTCTAATCAGTGACACCCTTGTTGTGGGCTTGGTTCAAAAACGAACATGTGTTCATGGTGTCCTTTGTTAAGGACCTGGTAGAGTGTGAAGAAGACTTCTATATGGTTGTCTTAGTTTGACCTATTAGTGTGATATGTTTTGTGTAATTAGTGTCATGGTGTGGTACTTGAAGCCTTTAGTTTGGAGATACAAGATGATATTCTTGTCGAGAACTTGCCGAAATGTTCTCCTTTGTATGCGGATAGCTATTGAGTAGCATTTCTTATTTAGAGTAAGTGAGAAGGTCGGTTAGCTGTCGGAAGTCAGTGGTCAAGCTGATCAAGCGAGTGTGTCAGTTTTGGTGAGTCACTGGTCTCCCATCTATCTCCATATGTCTTGAGATTGTCTGGCTGTCGAGCCGTGGTTGGTTATGGTTCTGGCCATCATTCAACTACCCACATATCTATTGATGAGGCATATAGATCATTTTCTCTTTCGTTGTTGCTCTCCTGTGTGCTCCTTGTGAGATGAGCCAGGTGTTCAAATAGATGTAGCATGTGCTCCCTGTGTAAAGAAATATAAGAGAGTGATCTAACCGCTCTTATATTTCTTTACAGAGGGAGTAGTAACTAAATTAACTTATTGTTTTTTTAATTGTCCTCTTGTGTATGAGTTACTAAATAAATGTAATCTCCTTAGCCCTGTAGATTTAACTGGAATGTTAACAAAATGTTTCTGTAAGAAACATCTTTTTGCAAAGAATTATAGAGATGTATTATTTATTTTTCTGAGTAGAATTAGATTGGTTAGTTAATTCATTGTCAACAGAAAGTATTTTTACTTTTAAGACAACCACCATGACTTGATATTTATAATCTGACTAGATACTCCTTTGCAATTCTTTGTTAGTGGCTTGGGTACAAACTCGGATCCGTACCTCTGGTTGGCGTGACCAGGTGGTGGTTTTTCTGTCTCCTGCGTCAGTGGTGTGCCGCCTTTGCTTCGCGCACCGACAAGATGTTGGGTTGTTGCCCCGTAACCTCGGTGTCCACTCACACGACCGCCTTCCTGGCTATCACTACTTAGGTGAGTCCCTGGTCTCTCCTTGATTATCTATTTCCTATGAGACTTAGCCTTTCAGCTATGTCTGCTCTGTATGCTGGCCATCGAGTCGTGGTTCATTCTATGATGGTGGATAAATAGTGTGATTCAACTTGATTTGATTTTATTATTAAAAAACTAAAAGTAGTCTTCTGGCAAGGAATTGTTTTGTACCCCCTGTGTATTTGCTTCGTATACTGAGTCTGGTCAGAATGATTACCCAATCAACAACAACAACAACAACAAAGCCTTTAGTTCCAAACAAGCTGGGGTAGGCTAGAGGTGAAACCCATAAGATCTCGCGACCAACTCATGGTTCTGGCACATTGATAGCAAGCTTCCACGCACCCCTGTCCATGGCTAGTGTAAAATTTATGGAAAAAATGCTTCATCATTGGTACTAAGATTACCCTCTACCTTAAAAATGACCAGGTACAACAAAACATAAGGCTCGTCACTATTTACTTGCTCATGCTTAATATGTTCTGGATACACTTCGCAGTTCTTGTGGATTGTTCAAAATTTACATGATTCAAAAAATGTACTGCTAGATTGAAATGTTGTCCATATCTTGCTTTTGTTTATATGCTCCGGGGTTGTAGATGGCATAATGTGCCTGGATTTTCTGATTAAATATGCTTAGTTGTGTGAGGGTTCTGTAGAGAGATTCAGTGCTGGTGAAACTAGAGTTATATGCTGATGGTTGCTAAGGTCTAGATGTGATAACCGGCAGAGCTTAGTGTAGTGTTGGGGGGTGGGGGGGCTATGGCCCCCCAGCCATGCACAAATTTGTGAAAAAAATAAGCAGAGTGCTTAACTGGTAAGAAATTAGTGTTTTTCCCCTTCAAATGTTAACATTTTGTGTTCCTCCCACCCAAGAATTTTGGTGTAGCTCCGCCACTGGTTGTGATCATATATTGACTGGTTAGCTTAATCAATTGCAACCCTTTACCATTTCGATGGATTTAGTTAGATTAATTGTTGGCGTGAACCATATGAAATTTGAGTCAATTGATGGTGTCATTGCATGGAATTGGATCAGTACAATCTGAGCCATCATACATTTATGATCAAACTAGTTTCTAGTAATGAAAATGGATCTTATATTTGGGCCAAGTGACTTGTGGAGCTTAAATTGTTTTCTTCTAAGTGGTGTTTTGTAACGTGGCAATAGCACTCCTAAAAGTTGACAAAAAAGATATGTAATACTTTATAGGCTTTTGTGCTACAGCAAAATTAATGTTCATGGCCTACCTAGGTTTTTGGTAAATGATGCTCTAATGATTGTTGACTAGTGGACAAGATGAATTCCAACCCTGCTGCTTTTTACGTATGAGATTTTCTTCTTTCAGGTGTATGCTGATGAGATGAACTACTATCTTAGTGGTTGCTAAAGTCATAAAATTGAGCTAGAACTTGGTTCTGATATTATACCCGTGTTGAAATTTTAGTCTTAAGCATGGTACAATGCCTTTACACTTGTAGAATTGAGCTAGAACTTCGTAGGGACGCTCGTAGAATTGCATAAATTGCTTGTTTAACTAGATTAATAATTACTTAACCTGACGTGTCTAGCTACTGTGCTTGGTCCCATAGCATGATTTTCTACGTTGTTGGTTACTTCCTGTCAGGCATGTATGCTAGCATGTTTAGTTTGGTCTTCTACTGGAGGTTGATATGTTAATTTCCTTCCCCAATATATAATGTGTAGCAAGCCTGTGCTACCAATCATGGTTGGTCTACTGGGATTTTATCTTCATGAAATTTATGCTAGAGTTTGGTCATGATATTTTCTTCAACTCTTAAGCTACCGGTGCTATCAGCCATAACTAATCATCCTATGTTTGACCCACATCTCTTGTCGGCCAAACCTGGTGGTTATCATCAATTGTGGTCCGCCGCCTTGCTTTCGGCATTGGCGAGACAGCATGGTTGTCACCCTGTAACATTGGCATCAGCTCCACGACTGCCTCCTCGGCTAACTGTACTTAGGTGAGTCCCTGGTCTCTCCTTGCTCTGTCTTCTCTGGGTAGCCTTTGAGCTATGGCCATACTCTGGTCTACTCCGGCCCTAAAGCCGAAGATGTAGTACTGCTTGTGGTCTGGCCTATGGTGTCATGTTGTTACTCTTGACATGCTGAGGCTTAGTGATATGGTCTCTGTTAATGATCATGCCTTGGACTTGTGGATGGTTAGACTCTGTTTAACAACTGTATGTCAATGTTATGATGACAAAATCTGGGATTTGCAACTGTTTAATTAGGCTTGCCAAATAATCTTAGATTTCTCAATCATGCCCCTGTTTCAAGGTTATATATGCTATATGTATAGTGAACTGGAGATGGTTATTCTATGCTACTGCTTGACAGCGATCAGTTTGTCATAAGAAGGATAGCATCATGTTTGGCCTTTGGCTGGGGTTATCTATTTATATTTTAGTCATAGATGTGCCATAGGTGTGTGTGCATAGCAATTAATTGATAATGGTTATGCTAATGTTTCAATTATAGATCAAAATGTATGGTTCTTGGTCGTGTATATTTCATGTGTACATGTTTGTTGGTCCTGCTTGTTAAGATTGGATGAAAACATATGTTAATACATGTTCTATAGTCAACAATATACCCACCTAAGATCATATGTAGGTTGTCTGTGTTTTTCTGTTATGGAACAGATGAACTAACTCAAAGCACATGAGAGGATGCATCTCTATGTTACTTCCTACCCTCTTTGTCTTGTGCAATTCTTCTAAAAAGAATGAATCTGCAAAAGAAAATTGGATCACCATCAGGCCGCTTCTTTGTTTTTTAAACAGGGAACAGGTTGCTTACGCGAAAAGAGAAAATTAACCTGTAGTGAGTGTCTCCCATCTTAATAAGCTAGAGCCACGTTTACAATTGTTCTGTTAAAAAGAGATTAAAAGGTTATAATTCGAGTGACTTGCATATTCTGCTCAAATAACCTTCCATAGAGGCAGGTTGCAATCGTTTTCCTTGTTGCAATGTATCCTAGCCTGGTTTTATCGACTAGTTTTATCTCTACCAATACAATTCATGACTGGTTTTAGCATTGTTAATGGTTGCTTTGGACGGTGGTAATATTTTTGTAGAGTATTGCAAAAAATCGCGACCCTCTTGGTTCCCTCTCTCCTTTTTGGTTTAGAGCAAAGCATGTCGTTCTTTTTGTTGTCTCTTGGTAGTATAAGCCAACACTTGGTGTGAGATTGTCTAGTGCATTTTCTGATTAGTCACTAAAATATTTAGTTTGTGAAGTTGATGCTGGTAGTACTTTTGTGGCAAAGCTAATGCCACCAGTTTGTCGAAGGTGATGTTGTAGCTCATGTACAACTGACGGGTTCCTCTCCTTTTTGGTTTAGAGCAAAGCATGTTGCCAAAACCTGGTAGTATCAGCCAATCCTTGGTTTGAGATTGGCTAGCGTCTTTTCGGTATTACTCACTACAACACATTGATTGATCTCGTGAGGTTGCTACGGGTTTTTAATCTGTGCATTGCATTTTTGTGCGCATGACTTGAGAGAGAAGGTGAAGAAACCTGCTCATTTTTTCGTTTGGCGTTCGTAAAGATGTTTTCCTATTCCCACATGTCTCGATCTTAGAGTTGTAAACGGTGTTTGAATTATTCAGTACAATAGTGTTGCTGGTTCGGCAGTCCAAAAACAGCAGCCTGTGGCAGGCAACCAGAATCAACATAACTGTATAAAATCAGCCATAAATTGGTGATGTATCACATTATACAGTACATTTACAAATCAAGACACCGGGCCCATTTTGATGCCATTATTCTCGACAGTTTCATCCTTATAATCACACCGTAGCTTCATCAAACTGGTCCTGCATCATAATATCAACAATAAAGAAGTGATAACAATGTCTACACTTGCGGGTTTTCTTAATAACAATTGATGTTGAAAAAGAATAGTATTGATTACATTCTTATGTACAAACAAATGAGATTACGATGAATCACATATGTGATATGTCTACACTTGTGAGTTATCTTAATAACAGTTGATGGTGAAAATGAGTATACAAGTACACATTCATGCCAGCACTCTTACACAAATCAGTATATAGGGACATGTGTATTGTTTTCAAATTACATTGGATGGGAACCCGTAATCATACAGTGGCATGCACCCTAACATGGTGTGGTAAAATCCTTGAAGCCCTCCAAATATGCTAGATGGATACCAAATTTCACCGACTCAGGGTTAACGAGGGCCGGCATTTGACAGTATTTACGACCAACAATCAACTCATAATAGAACTTGGTAGATGCTACTTCTTGAGCATGCGGTGGTTTTCCCTTGAAGAGGAAAGGGTGATCCAGCTAAGTAGATAAGTATTTCCCTCAGTTGTTGCGAACCAAGGTATCAATCTAGTAGGAGATACAAGCAAGTCCCCAATAGATGTACCTACACAAATAATCAAACACTTGCACCCAACGCTATAAAGGGGTTGTCAATCCCTTCACGGTTACTTGCAAGGATGAGATCTGATAGAGATAGATATAAAAGATTGCTAGAACGTAAAGTAAAACAAAAGTAAAAAAGAATGCAGCGAGGTATTTTTGGTATTTTTGGTTTATAGATCTGAAAATATAATATGGAAAATAGACCCGGGGGCCATAGGTTTCACTAGAGGCTTCTCTCATGAAGGAAAATAATACGGTGGGTGAACAAATTACTGTCGAGCAATTGATACAAAAGCGAATAATTATGAAGATATCCAAGGCAATGATTATGCATATAGGCATCACGTCCGTGTCAAGTAGACCGAAACGATTCTGCATCTACTACTATTACTCCACACATCGATCGACTCCTGCCTGCATCTAGAGTATTAAGTTCATGAAGAACAGAGTAACACATTAGGTAAGATGACATGATGTAGAGGGATAAACTCAAGCAATATGATGAAAACCCCATCCTTTTATCCTCGATGAAAACAATACAAATACGTGCCTCGCTACCCCTACTTTGTCACTGGGTGAGGACACCGCAAGATTGAACCCAAAACTAAGCACTTCTCCCATTGCAAGAATTACCAATCTAGTTGGCCAAACCAAACCAATAGCTCGAAGAGACTTGCAAAGATATGAAATCATGCATATAAGAATTCAGAGAAGATTCAAATAATATTCATAGATAAGCTGATCATAAACCCACAATTCATCGGATCTCGACAAACACACCGCAAAAGAGTATTACATCGGATAGATCTCCATGAAGATCATGAAGAACATGGTATTGAAGAACAAAGAGAGAGAATAAGCCATCTAGCTACTAGCTATGGACCCGAAGGTCTGTGGTAAACTACTCACGCATCATCGGAGGGGCAATGGAGTTGATGTAGATGCCCTCCGTGATCGAATCCCCCTCCGGCAGATTACCGGAAAAGGCTCCAAGATTGGATCTCACGGGAACAGAGGCTTCCGGCGGCGGAAAAGTACTTTCGTGGCTCTTTTTGGTATCCAGGGAATATTTGGGAATTTATAGGCCGAAGAGTATGGTTAGGAGGGCTGCCGTGGGGCCACAAGCCAGGGGGGCGTGCCCCCCTAGGGCGCGCCGTGGTGGCTTGTGACGCCACGGCAGGTCTCCTGCCTTCATCTCCAAGTCTGCTGGGTTTCTTCTGGTCCAAGAAAAATCATTCCGAAGATTTTATTCCGTTTGGACTCCGTTTAATATTCCTTATCTGCAATACTCAAAAACAAGGAAAAAACAGAAACTGGCACTAGGCTCTAGATTAATAGGTTAGTCCCAAATATAATATAAATTAGCATATTAATGCATATAAAACATCCAAAACAGATAATATAATAGCATGGAACAATAAAAAATTATAGATACGTTGGAGACGTATCAAGCATCCCCAAGCTTAATTCCTTCTCGTCCTCGAGTAGGTAAATGATAAAAACAGAATTTTTGATGTGGAATGCTACCTAACATATTTATCCATGTCATATTCTTTATTGTGGCATGAATATTCAGATCCATAAGATTCAAAACAAAAGTCTAATATTGACATAAAAACAGTAATACTTCAAGCATACTAACAAGGCAATCGCGTCCTTTCGAAATAACATGGCCTTAGAAAGTTATCCCTACAAAATCATATGGTCTGGCTATGCTCCATCTTCCCCACACAAAGTATCTAAATCATGCACAACCCCGATAACAAGTCAAGCAATTGTTTCACACTTTTTATGTTCTCAAACCTTTTCAACTCTGACGCAATACATGAGCGTGAGCCATGGATATAGCACTATAGGTGGAATAGAATATGGTGGAGGTTGCGAGGAAAAAGGAGAAGATAGTCTCACATCAACTAGGCGTATCAACGGGCTATGGAGATGCCCATCAATAGATATCAATGTGAGTGAGTAGGGATTGCCATGCAACGAATGCACTAGAGCTATAAGTGTATGAAAGCTCAAAAAGAAAACTAAGTGGTTGTGCATAAGATGAAAAATTCCACTAGTTATATGAAAGTGACAAAACATGAGACTCTCTATGATGAAGATCATGGTGCTACTTTGAAGCACAAGTGTGGAAAAAGATAGTAGCATTGTCCCTTCTCTCTTTCTCTCATTTTTTTGGTGGGCATCTTTGGCCTCTCTTTTTTTTATTTGGGCTTCGCTGGCCTCTTTTATTATTTGTAAAGTCCAGAGACTCATCCCAACTTGTGAGGGAATCATAGCTTCCATCATCCTTTTCTCCCACGGGACAAATGCTCTAATAATGAAAATCATCACACTTTTATTTACTTACAACTAAAAAATTACAACTCGATACCTAAAACAAAATATGACTCTATATGCAATATGAAAGTGATGGTGCGTGTCATGAAAAACGGAACGGTGGAAGTTGCATGGCAATATATCTCGGAATGGCTATGGAAATGCCATACTAGGTAGGTATGGTGGCTATTTTGAGGAAAGTATATGGTGTCTGTTTTGAGGAAGGTGGGTTTGATGCACCGGCGAAAGTTGCGCGGTACTAGAGAGGCTAGCAAAGGTGGAAGGGTGAGAGTGCGTATAATCCATGGACTCAACATTAGTCATAAAGAACTCACATACTTATTGTAAAAGTCTATTAGTTATCAAAACAAAGCATTAGACACATGCTCCTAGGGGAGAGGTTGGTAGGAGTTAACCATCGCGCGCTCCCGACCCTCACACAAAGGTTGACAATCATTAAACAAATCATGCTCCGACTTCGTTACATAACGGTTCACCATACGTGCATGCTACGGGAATCACAAACTTTAACACAAGCATTTCTTCCAATTCACAATTACTCACTAGCATGACTCTCATATTACCATCTTCATATCTCAAAACTATATGCAAGGAGTCAAACTTCTCATAGTATCCAATGCACTTAATATGAAAGTTTTTATTATATCCCCCTTGGATGCCCATTATATTAGGACTAAATTCATAACCTAAACCAATTACCATGCTGTTGTAAAGACTCTCAAAATAATATAAGTGAGGTACGAGAGTTCAATAATTTCTATAAAATAAGACACCACCGTGCTCTAAAAAGATATAAGTGAAGCACCAGAGCAACATTGCCTAGCTCAAAAGATATAAGTGAAGCACATAGAGTATTCTAATAAATTCACGATTAATGCGTGTGCCCCTCAAAATATGTGTGCAGCAAGCATGATTGTGGCAAACTAAAAAGAAAATACTCATATCATACAAGACGCTCCAAGCAAAACACATATCATGTGGTGAATAAAAATATAGCCTCAAGTAAATTTACCGATGGATTGAAGACGAAAGAGGGGATGCCTTCCGGGGAATCCCCAAGCTTAGGCTTTTTGGTATCCTTGAATATGGCTTGGGGTGCCTTGGGCATCCCCAAGCTTAGGCTCTTGCCACTCCTTATTCCATAGTCCATCAAATCTTTACCCAAAACTTGAAAACTTCACAACACAAAACTCAACAGAAAACTCATGAGATCCGTTAGTATAAGAAAAATAAATCACCACTTTAGGTACTGTTGTGAACTCATTCTTTATTTATATTGGTGTAATATCTACTGTATTCCAACTTCTCCATGGTTCATACCCCCCGATACAACCCATAGATACATCAAAATAAGCAAACAACACAAAGAAAACAGAATCTGTCTAAAACAGAACAGTCTGTAGCAATCTATAGACTTCGAATACTTCGGTAACTCCAAAAATTCTGAAAAATTAGTAAAATAAGGGAAATTTGTATATCAATCTTTTGTAAAAATTTCAGATCAAAAGAAAGTTCCAGTGAATTTACAAAATTCCTGGACTGAGAGCAAAAGTTTCTGTTTTTCAGCAAAATCAAATCACAAACACCGTAGACCATCCCAAAGGTCTTACTTGGCTCAAACACTAATTTAAACAAGAAAACAAAATTACTACAGAGGTAATAATGTGTAAAACACTCAAAAACATAAGCAAAAACAAAAGAATAAAAATAAAATTGGGTTGCCTCCCAACAAGCGCTATTGTGTAACGCCCCTAGCTAGGCATAACGCAATAGATCTAGGTATTGTCATCTTTGGTATGCAATCCATAAGTAGCCCTCATAATAGATTCATAAGGTAATTTTATTTTCTTTCTAGGAAAGTGCTCCATGCCTTTTCTTAATGGAAATTGGAATCTAATATTTCCTTCCTTCATATCAATAATTGCATCAATCGTTCCAAGGAAAGGTCTACCAAGAATAATAGGACATGTAGGATTGCAATCTATATCAAGAACAATGAAATCTACGGGCACATAATTCCTATTTGCAACAATAAGAACATCATTAATCCTTCCCATAGATTTCTTTATAGTGGAATCCGCGAGATGAAAATTTAAAGAGCAATCATCAAATTCACGGAAACCTAGCACATCACATAAAGTTTTTGGAATCGTGGAAACGCTAGCACCCAAATCACACAAAGCATGGCACTCATAATCTTTAATTTTAATCTTAATAGTAGGTTCCCACTCATCATAAAGCTTGCTAGGTATAGAAACTTCCAACTCACGTTTTTCTTCAAAAGATTTCATCATAGCATCCACGATATGTTTAGTAAAAGCTTTATTTTGATTATAAGCATTGCAACAAGGAAACACAATCAATCAAAGAACAACTATCATAATTAAAGTCCTTGAAATCCAAAAGAATGGGTTCATTGCTATTTAAAGTTTTGACCTCTTCAATCCCACTTTTATCAATCTTAGCATTAAGATCTATAAACTCCGAATCATTGGGACGCCTTTTAACTAAGACCGACTCCTGCCTGCATCTAGAGTATTAAGTTCATGAAGAACAGAGTAACGCATTAGGTAAGATGACATGATGTAGAGGGATAAACTCAAGCAATATGATGAAAACCCCATCTTTTTATCCTCGATGGCAACAATACAAATACGTGCCTCGCTACCCCTACTTTGTCACTGGGTGAGGACACCGCAAGATTGAACCCAAAACTAAGCACTTCTCCCATTGCAAGAATTACCAATCTAGTTGGCCAAACCAAACCAATAACTCGAAGAGACTTGCAAAGATATGAAATCATGCATATAAGAATTCAGAGAAGATTCAAATAATATTCATAGATAAGCTGATCATAAACCCACAATTCATCGGATCTCGACAAACACACCGCAAAAGAGTATTACATCGGATAGATCTCCATGAAGATCATGAAGAACATGGTATTGAAGAACAAAGAGAGAGAAGAAGCCATCTAGCTACTATCTATGGACCCGAAGTTCTGTGGTAAACTACTCACGCATCATCGGAGGGGCAATGGAGTTGATGTAGATGCCCTCCGTGATCGAATCCCCCTCCGGCAGATTACCGGAAAAGGCTCCAAGATTGGATCTCACGGGAACAGAGGCTTCCGGCGGCGGAAAAGTATTTTCGTGGCTCTTTTTGGTATCCAGGGAATATTTGGGAATTTATAGGCCGAAGAATAGGGTTAGGAGGGCTGCCGTGGGGCCACAAGCCAGGGGGCGCCCCCCTAGGGCGCGCCGTGGTGGCTTGTGACGCCACGGCAGGTCTCCTGCCTTCATCTCCAAGTCAGCTGGGTTTCTTCTGGTCCAAGAAAAACCATTCCGAAGATTTTATTCCGTTTGGACTCCGTTTAATATGCCTTATCTGCAATACTCAAAAACAAGGAAAAAACATAAACTGGCACTAGGCTCTAGATTAATAGGTTAGTCCCAAAAATAATATTAATTAGCATATTAATGCATGTAAAACCTCCAAAACAGATAATATAATAGCATGGAACAATCAAAAATTATAGATACGTTGGAGACGTATCAGTAGAGAAAATTAATTACCATGATCTTAGCATAACTCCAAAAATAGTAAAACATACCAGGTCATCCTTTTCCCTTCCTTTCGTTTTTCTTTCTCTCTTTCTTTGTTCCCATGAGTAGTAAAACGAGGGTGTAGCGTCTGCATGGAGACTTTGTGATTTCTATCAATCAGTCGATACAAACTATTGGGCATGGCCTTAACATGACTAAGATCGATGCAAACTCCAGTAAAGATAATTCTTTGCTTGCTGGTTTGTTGCAGACTGATTGCTTTGCTAGCAGAAAACAATTCTTGGTGTCATGATTTCGCATGTAGAAATTTATTCAAAAAACTCTGCAGTTATAACTATGTTGACATGTTTGGTACCAAATGGCTTTCACTAATGTTTTAATCCATCCTTTTCTAGCAAAATTTTCTTTGCTATTTCACTCGTGTAGTGTTGTTGTGGATGCATTTCTTTCCATCGCATTTTGCCGGCCCGTTCGACCTCGCCTATGCGAATGCTTCACTATTTGCCGCAGGAAGCGGTAATTAGGAGCTTCCTTTAACGGACAACTGAAAGTGTTGGACAAAGCGCATGAGCAGGCCTCACCGCTCAACACGAACCAGTCCAGGTTAAGAGTTCAGGCATGATATCGATATAAGGCTTAATGCGGTTTTTGGCTGATTTGTTTCCTTGGCCTCTTTTTGGCACGATTATTGAGGTTGGATTCAAGAGGCTGGTTTAGGATATACTAGCGTATGAACTACCTCCGTAATGCATAGTATCTTAGATGACCTTATTTATTGCCATGCAAAACACATAGTTGTACAATATTAATTATGATACGATATCATGATATGACACCAAATCCTCTTTTTCTTCATTTGATTCTATGCTTCCTGATCAAAATTGTCTAACCCATTCTCGATAGCTTTAGTCGGCTTCTGGATAATCCTTATGTTTTCTAGGGTGGAAAATGGCGGGAAACACAGGAGAAATAAACGGCAAGAATAGATATGATATGAAAGGGAGGGGACAAAGTTGCGGGAGAGAACGATGAAGAATAGTGGCGCAAGGAAATGGTGATAAAGAGAAGGAAGACAAATGTAGGAAAGGAAAAGAAATAAAATAAAAGAGCACAGATAGAAGAGAAAGAAAGAAAAATACTTGTTTACCGAGTGTCCATTCTTTCCTGAGTGATTTTCCTGTGATGAGCACCAAGCCTTAGCCGAGTATGTGCTTTTTTTTTTAACAGTCATCGGGTGGGAGTGTATCCAGAATCCCCACCTGAATATATTGATCAAAAAGCTGCCAAAGCCAAGAGTTGCTCCTTAAGCACTGGCTGATCCAGTTTATAAGGGAAACCGAATCAAAAACCTAAACAAATTGACCCCATTTATAAGGGAAACCGAGCCCAAAACCATACAGGTTGGAACGAAAAACTGAACAAATTGGCCCCGTATATGAGAACCTGGCCAGAAATCGTACAAGCAACGCCCAAACAGGGCACACCAAGCTAGTAGACAGAAGAAAACATCGCCATGAAAGACACTTGTAGATGTGGGGTGCCGTCGAGGGATCACAATACTCGAACTTTGCAAGCAGCCTAACGCACCAAACTGGCGTGCGTACCGAGAAAATGACACAACTCAGAAGCGTCCACAATCAACGAGTGCAACTAAACACGAACCTTGACTGGGAGCTCTGCCATGGTATCGGGACGATTAGCAAGTTGAGGAGACATCTTGCGCCATCAATGAGCAAAGAAGAACCGAGACAGCACCAAGAGCATGTAGCTCATCGCAACACACCAGCAGCCATAAAGGTATGCGATAAAACAGTTGGAGTGCATGAGTTACATATGTTGATACATCGAGGGTCCATAAGGAAAACTAATACTACCTCCGTAACTTAATATAAGACATTTTTGACATTGTCATAGTGTCAAAAAATGTTTTATCTTAAATTACAGAGGGAGTAATATCCTAGATAAATCCCCATCCTAAGAACATGGACACGCCATTTAAGCAAAGCCTGTTGTTACTCACACGAGAACAAATACATTAGGTATATATCTTGCAGTGGAAAGTGCCTTTTTGCTCCCGAGCTCATTTGAGCTCGGCGAACAGTAAAATCAAAAAAAAATCTAAAACATTTCAAAAAAATTTGAATTTTTTTTGGGACCAACATTGTCATGCTGAATTTTTGCAAGCACTTAAAACTTTTGTCAACGTTGGTCCCAAAATATTTCAGAATTTTTTGAAACAATTTTTATTTTTTTCTGATTTTACTGTTCACCAAGCTCAAATGAGCTCGGGAGCAGAAACTCCACGTCCGCTTGCACTAGTGCAACACGGACTAGCAGTGCATCAAATACAGAATGTTGAAACATCCAGCGGTCCATATATAGATCTCTGATTTATTCGAAGTACAATATAATACCACACGTCACATCACTGTTAAATATATTATTGTCCACACACACTATATTGCATGCGTGCATGCAGGCATGTTGATTATTAGAAGATGCCGGCGTTGTAGAGTTCGCGGCCGTATCCGGTCTGCTTGTCGTAGTACCTGTCCCAGAGCATGATCCCGCCGTAGTTTGCCGCCTTCTTCACGCTTGGCATGAGGTCGTAGTTCATCGACATGAGGCCAACCTTGTCGTTCCTCCCCGGCACGTTCGCCGCCGCCAGCCCGATGTACACCTTGCTTCGGGGGTACCTCGCCGTCCACTTGCTCCACTGCGACATCACACCGTCTTTGTACACGCGGTTGTAGGAGCACCGGTCATCGCCGTAGAACCTGACGTGGATCCGCTCGAACAGCCCCGTGTCCAGCGCCCTCTGGACGTGCCAGTCCGGGTACACGCACCGCGGCGTCGCCGTCAGCCGCACCCCGGGCGCGCCGCGGTAGTGCCGGTTGTAGCCGGACAGACGCCTGGCGAGCTCGTCGTAGTGGTCCGGCGCGCCCTGGTCGATGAAGAAGTCGATGCCGTCGACCACGGCGTCGCCGAACGGGCGGAAGACGCCGGGGCGGCCGCCGCCGAGGTGCGCGTTCCACAGGTTGTCGGCGACGTCGGCCGCGGACTGCGAGGTGGGCAGGGAGTACTGGGTGCCGCCGCCGCCGATGGAGAGGAGGACGACGATGCCCTTGGCCCGGCAGTGCTTGATGTCGGCGCCGATGGCGTAGAGCGGGTGGCCGGAGAGGTCGCCCCAGTACTTGCCGTGGCCGAAGACGCTGTAGAAGGAGATGATGACGGTGTTGTAGATGCCGGTATCGCACGCCTCCCTGAGGGAGCCCTCGTCCTTGTTCCGGCCCCAGAAGACCGTCAGTCCGTGGTCGCCGGCGGCTGCCGTGGCGGCGAGGAAGGAGAGGGCGAGTAGAAGAGCTGCAACCACACATGAACGGCGTCGGGACGCCATGGCTTCTTCTTGTTCTTGCTAGTTAGTTACAGTGATTGTTGGCTGATGTGTGGAATGCTGATCATGGCCAAGTCTATATATACAGCGTGCGTGCAGTGCGTAATAGGCAAGCAAAGGCATTCGGAAGGTACTACGCGCGTGTCGTGTTGCCTTTTGCAAGGAAGTCATTTCTTGTGTGCCGGCCTTCACAATTTCGATTGGCTGCAGCACCAACTCCAACTGAGGTCAAACAAGATGGACGACCTCGAGTCAAGTGTACAAAACGCAGATGCTCTGGGCGCACATGGTCATTTGCTAGCCCTACTTGTTCTTGCATGCTACTAGTATTTGTACTTGTACTTTCTCCGTTTTTTTAGTCTGCATATAAAATTTGATCAAAGTCAAGCAATGCAAAATTTGATCAAATTTATATGAAAAGATATCAACATCTACCATATCAAAGTTATGTGCTATGAAAATTAACATAATGACACATCTAGTAATATTGATTTCATATTGTGAATGTTGATATTTTGTCCTATAAAGTTAGTCAAAATTTATAAAATTTGACTTTGACCAAACCTTATATGCAGACTAAAAAAAACGGAAGGAGTACCAACCAGGGCCGGTCGAGAACCTCAGGCCCGCGCACGTCTACTTGCATGCTACTAGTATCGATATTCGAGACAACCTTTTAGTTAGTTAGCTATTGATCACATATGTCAATGCCAATACTACCAATAATAGAGGTCCATGTCCTTATATAGTTTCACTTTCACACCTACAATGTCAACAACCTGCAAAAGGAATGCAGCGCCAATAAAAACCATAGATGTGGAAAACCGTATCCTTAACAAAACTAAATCAGACCTGAGTCTCTAGTGGGACCGGCCAGCCATCTTTTTTATATTTTGCAGCTTTTGCTTGGCCGATAGAAAACACTATTCAAGCCTCGTCGGTTTCAGTAGACAGAGATGGACTTGAAACATGCTTTCGTTCAACTTTATATGTAAATCCCACACGGCTAAACGGAGTTGACTGAGATGGATATATGTATGGGTAGTCCTTTTGCTCCGACCCGATCTTTCCCTGTTCCTCTAAGTTCATACCAAACACAGAATGCACCAACGAGTGAGTGACCCGTCAGCGGAGAATGCACAATGATTATTGACCTAAACAAGAAGTAAATAACTAACATAGCAAAAAAAATTACATTTTTTCTTCTGTTTTGAGGGTAACACAATAGAGTGAGTGACACATTGTCATGCACTCACTAAAGAGAAAAGGGCGAATAAAGTGATGGTGGGCCAAGTAAAGAGCCCAAGGATAAGAAAAAGGGCCAGCATAACGATCCAGGTTGTCAATTTTTAGTGGTTGATTTTACTATGGCCTTAGACTAAAAAAAATAAAAATACTATGGACTTTTACTATGGCTCCGGAGTGCATCTAACGGGTCGAGGACCGACGAAGGAGGAGAAAAGTGTAGCAAATCAGCTCTGTGAGGCCTTGCGGCAGGAGGACGTTTGGATCAGACAGCGATCTCGCGTGTCGTGGCACTAGTAGAAAACATGGCTTTGGTCCAGGCCAGATAATTGCATTAGTCACGGTTGTGTTACGAACCGGGAGTAATGGGTGCATCAGTCCCAGTTCGTGAGGCCAGGACGCCGGCCGGGCCTCGGCGGGCACCAGTCCCGGTTCGTCTGACCCCTTTAGTCCCGGTTCCAGACACGAACCAGGACTAAAGGTCCTCGCTCCTGGCGCAGCCCCTTTAGTCCGGTTGGTGGCTGGAACCGGGACTAAAGGGCAGTCTCCTGTCCCGGTTCTAGCCACAAACCAGGACTAAAGAATCACCATAAATTTTTATTCCGTTTGGACTCCGTTTGATATTCCTTTTCTGTAAAACTCAAAAACAAGGAAAAAACAGAAACTGGCACTGGGCTCTAGGTTAATAGGTTAGTCCCAAAAATAATATAAAATAGCATATAAATGCATATAAAACATCCAAGATGGATAATATAATAGCATGGAACAATAAAAAATTATAGATATGTTGGAGACGTATCAAACGCCGCCGTCTCGAGGCGAAACTTGGGCAGGAGCACTTTTGCCCTCCGGCGGAGCGATTCCGCCGGGGGAACTTCCCTCCCGGAGGGGGAAATCTAAACCATTGTCATCACCAACACCCCTCTCATCTTTGGGAGGCCAATCTTCATCAACATCTTCATCAGCACCATCTCCTCTCAAACCCTAGTTCATCTCTTGTGTTCAATATTTGTACCGAAACCTCAGATTGGTACCTGTGGGTGACTAGTAGTGTTGATTACATCTTGTAGTTGATTGCTATATGGTTTATTTGGTGGAAGATTATATGTTCAGATCCATTATGCTATTCAATACCTCTCTGATCTTGAGCATGAATATTATTTGTGAGTAGTTACCTTTTTCTTGAGGTCACGGGAGAAGTCATGTTGCAAGTAATCATATGAATTTGATATGTGTTCGATATTTTGATGATATGTATGTTTTGATTCCCTTAGTGGTGTCATGTGAACGTCGACTACATGACACTTCACCATCCTTGGACCTAAGGGAGTGCATTGTGGAGTAGTTATTAGATGATGGGTTGCTAGAGTGATAGAAGCTTAAACCCTAGTTTATGCGCTACTTCGTCAGGGGCTGATTTGGATCCAAACGTTTAAGGCTATGGTTAGATTTTATCTTAATACTTTTCTCGTAGTTGCGGATGGTTGCGAGGGGGTTAATCATAAATGGGAGGTTTTTTCAAGTAAGAACATCACCCAAGCACCGGTCCACCCACATATTAAATTATCAAAGTAGCAACGCGAATCAAACCAACATGATAAAAGTGACTAGAGAAATTCCCGTGTACCCTCAAGAACACTTTGCCTATTATAAGAGACTGTTCTGGCCTGTCCTTTGCCACAAAAGGATTGGGCTACCTTGCTGCCCTTTATTTACCGTTACCGTTACTTGCTTGTTACCAATTACCTTGCTATCAAACTATCTGTTACCTACAATTTCAGTGCTTGCAGAAATTACCTTGCTGAAAACCGCTTGTCATTTCCTTCTACTCCTCGTTGGGTTCGACACTCTTACTTATCGAAAGGACTACGATTGACCCCCTATACTTGTGGGTCATCATAAACCTATTCTACTCAATCATGTACTCCCTCCGTCCGGAATTACTTGTCGCAAGAATGGATAAAACTGGATGTATCTAGAGCTAAAATACGTCTATACATCCATTCCTCCGACAAGTATTTCCGGATGGAGGGAGTATATAATTTGCACAAGAGAGACTTCAATTTGGGCTGCCAGTGATAGGGGCAACTGGCTAGTCTCTCTTCTGCTTAATCAATCCAGAGCACTCATTGCTAGTTGCCATGTGGAATCGTGAACTAAATAACTTAGGTTTTTTAGTGATTAATTTGCTATATTACAAAGTTGTTACGTATAATGTACTAAAACTGGTCTACACGTCAATTGTGATTTGAATCAATGTTCTTGTAGCTCCAGTGTGGTGGTTTCTTTTCCAGTTCTGGTGAACTGCTAAAGAAAACCTGCCTGATGTTCATGGTCATGTCACACGCGCTCCGTATCTTCAGTTTCTTGTTAAAAACATTGTTTTACAGGTGCCCCTGCCCCTGCCTCTCTCTCCAGCCTGTGGATGGACTAACTAATGGATGGATCCTTCTTCCTCCCCTCCTAGCGAACATGGTGAGCTTCCCCTCTCTCCCCCTCTATCCCTAGATCTTAATTGCAAGCACATTTTTTATGTTGTGGTGCAATTTGTATGCATGTATGTGCATGCTTAAACTTAATTTGACTAAAACTGGTTGGATGTTCAATTTGTCTCTCCCCCTCCCCAGGCCTTGTTTGGTTACACCCTCTGCCAAGGGGATTGGATAGGATTGTAAGGGATTTTGACTTGTAGTGGATTTAATCCCCTCAATCCCTGCCAATCCCCTTTGATTCTCTGTCAACTGAACCGGGCCTCAATCGTGCTGCATATTTTGTTACCAGTTTGTGTAGTGTGTCATTCCTAGACGGATTTTTGTTTCTAATCAGTGACACCCTTGTTGTGGGCTTGGTTCAAAAACGAACATGTGTTCATGGTGTCCTTTGTTAAGGACCTGGTAGAGTGTGAAGAAGACTTCTATATGGTTGTCTTAGTTTGACCTATTAGTGTGATATGTTTTGTGTAATTAGTGTCATGGTGTGGTACTTGAAGCCTTTAGTTTGGAGATACAAGATGATATTCTTGTCGAGAACTTGCCGAAATGTTCTCCTTTGTATGCGGATAGCTATTGAGTAGCATTTCTTATTTAGAGTAAGTGAGAAGGTCGGTTAGCTGTCGGAAGTCAGTGGTCAAGCTGATCAAGCGAGTGTGTCAGTTTTGGTGAGTCACTGGTCTCCCATCTATCTCCATATGTCTTGAGATTGTCTGGCTGTCGAGCCGTGGTTGGTTATGGTTCTGGCCATCATTCAACTACCCACATATCTATTGATGAGGCATATAGATCATTTTCTCTTTCGTTGTTGCTCTCCTGTGTGCTCCTTGTGAGATGAGCCAGGTGTTCAAATAGATGTAGCATGTGCTCCCTGTGTAAAGAAATATAAGAGAGTGATCTAACCGCTCTTATATTTCTTTACAGAGGGAGTAGTAACTAAATTAACTTATTGTTTTTTTAATTGTCCTCTTGTGTATGAGTTACTAAATAAATGTAATCTCCTTAGCCCTGTAGATTTAACTGGAATGTTAACAAAATGTTTCTGTAAGAAACATCTTTTTGCAAAGAATTATAGAGATGTATTATTTATTTTTCTGAGTAGAATTAGATTGGTTAGTTAATTCATTGTCAACAGAAAGTATTTTTACTTTTAAGACAACCACCATGACTTGATATTTATAATCTGACTAGATACTCCTTTGCAATTCTTTGTTAGTGGCTTGGGTACAAACTCGGATCCGTACCTCTGGTTGGCGTGACCAGGTGGTGGTTTTTCTGTCTCCTGCGTCAGTGGTGTGCCGCCTTTGCTCCGCGCACCGACAAGATGTTGAGTTGTTGCCCCGTAACCTCGGTGTCCACTCACACGACCGCCTTCCTGGCTATCACTACTTAGGTGAGTCCCTGGTCTCTCCTTGATTATCTATTTCCTATGAGACTTAGCCTTTCAGCTATGTCTGCTCTGTATGCTGGCCATCGAGTCGTGGTTCATTCTATGATGGTGGATAAATAGTGTGATTCAACTTGATTTGATTTTATTATTAAAAAACTAAAAGTAGTCTTCTGGCAAGGAATTGTTTTGTACCCCCTGTGTATTTGCTTCGTATACTGAGTCTGGTCAGAATGATTACCCAATCAACAACAACAACAACAACAAAGCCTTTAGTTCCAAACAAGCTGGGGTAGGCTAGAGGTGAAACCCATAAGATCTCGCGACCAACTCATGGTTCTGGCACATTGATAGCAAGCTTCCACGCACCCCTGTCCATGGCTATTGTAAAATTTATGGAAAAAATGCTTCATCATTGGTACTAAGATTACCCTCTACCTTAAAAATGACCAGGTACAACAAAACATAAGGCTCGTCACTATTTACTTGCTCATGCTTAATATGTTCTGGATACACTTCACAGTTCTTGTGGATTGTTCAAAATTTACATGATTCAAAAAATGTACTGCTAGATTGAAATGTTGTCCATATCTTGCTTTTGTTTATATGCTCCGGGGTTGTAGATGGCATAATGTGCCTGGATTTTCTGATTAAATATGCTTAGTTGTGTGAGGGTTCTGTAGAGAGATTCAGTGCTGGTGAAACTAGAGTTATATGCTGATGGTTGCTAAGGTCTAGATGTGATAACCGGCAGAGCTTAGTGTAGTGTTGGGGGGTGGGGGGGCTATGGCCCCCCAGCCATGCACAAATTTGTGAAAAAAATAAGCAGAGTGCTTAACTGGTAAGAAATTAGTGTTTTTCCCCTTCAAATGTTAACATTTTGTGTTCCTCCCACCCAAGAATTTTGGTGTAGCTCCACCACTGGTTGTGATCATATATTGACTGGTTAGCTTAATCAATAGCAACCCTTTACCATTTCGATGGATTTAGTTAGATTAATTGTTGGCGTGAACCATATGAAATTTGAGTCAATTGATGGTGTCATTGCATGGAATTGGATCAGTACAATCTGAGCCATCATACATTTATGATCAAACTAGTTTCTAGTAATGAAAATGGATCTTATATTTGGGCCAAGTGACTTGTGGAGCTTAAATTGTTTTCTTCTAAGTGGTGTTTTGTAACGTGGCAATAGCACTCCTAAAAGTTGACAAAAAAGATATGTAATACTTTATAGGCTTTTGTGCTACAGCAAAATTAATGTTCATGGCCTACCTAGGTTTTTGGTAAATGATGCTCTGATGATTGTTGACTAGTGGACAAGATGAATTCCAACCCTGCTGCTTTTTACGCATGAGATTTTCTTCTTTCAGGTGTATGCTGATGAGATGAACTACTATCTTAGTGGTTGCTAAAGTCATAAAATTGAGCTAGAACTTGGTTCTGATATTATACCCGTGTTGAAATTTTAGTCTTAAGCATGGTACAATGCCTTTACACTTGTAGAATTGAGCTAGAACTTCGTAGGGACGCTCGTAGAATTGCATAAATTGCTTGTTTAACTAGATTAATAATTACTTAACCTGACGTGTCTAGCTACCGTGCTTGGTCCCATAGCATGATTTTCTACGTTGTTGGTTACTTCCTGTCAGGCATGTTTGCTAGCATGTTTAGTTTGGTATTCTACTGGAGGTTGATATGTTAATTTCCTTCCCCAATATATAATGTGTAGCAAGCCTGTGCTACCAATCATGGTTGGTCTACTGGGATTTTATCTTCATGAAATTTATGCTAGAGTTTGGTCATGATATTTTCTTCAACTCTTAAGCTACCGGTGCTATCAGCCATAACTAATCATCCTATGTTTGACCCACATCTCTTGTCGGCCGAACCTGGTGGTTATCATCAATTGTGGTGCGCCGCCTTGCTTTCGGCATTGGCGAGACAACATGGTTGTCACCCTGTAACATTGGCATCAGCTCCACGACTGCCTCCTCGGCTAACTGTACTTAGGTGAGTCCCTGGTCTCTCCTTGCTCTGTCTTCTCTGGGTAGCCTTTGAGCTATGGCCATACTCTGGTCTACTCCGGCCCTAAAGCCGAAGATGTAGTACTGCTTGTGGTCTGGCCTATGGTGTCATGTTGTTACTCTTGACATGCTGAGGCTTAGTGATATGGTCTCTGTTAATGATCATGGCTTGGACTTGTGGATGGTTAGACTCTGTTTAACAACTGTATGTCAATGTTATGATGACAAAATCTGGGATTTGCAACTGTTTAATTAGGCTTGCCAAATAATCTTAGATTTCTCAATCATGCCCCTGTTTCAAGGTTATATATGCTATATGTATAGTGAACTGGAGATGGTTATTCTATGCTACTGCTTGACAGCGATCAGTTTGTCATAAGAAGGATAGCATCATGTTTGGCCTTTGGCTGGGGTTATCTATTTATATTTTAGTCATAGATGTGCCATAGGTGTGTGTGCATAGCAATTAATTGATAATGGTTATGCTAATGTTTCAATTATAGATCAAAATGTATGGTTCTTGGTCGTGTATATTTCATGTGTACATGTTTGTTGGTCCTGCTTGTTAAGATTGGATGAAAACATATGTTAATACATGTTCTATAGTCAACAATATACTCACCTAAGATCATATGTAGTTTGTCTGTAAAACTCAAAAACAAGGAAAAAACAGAAACTGGCACTGGGCTCTAGGTTAATAGGTTAGTCCCAAAAATAATATAAAATAGCATATAAATGCATATAAAACATCCAAGATGGATAATATAATAGCATGGAACAATAAACAATTATAGATATGTTGGAGACGTATCAAACGCCGCCGTATCGAGGCGAAACTTGGGCAGGAGCACTTTTGCCCTCCGGCGGAGCGATTCCGCCGGGGGAACTTCCCTCCCGGAGGGGGAAATCTAAACCATTGTCATCACCAACACCCCTCTCATCTTTGGGAGGCCAATCTTCATCAACATCTTCATCAGCACCATCTCCTCTCAAACCCTAGTTCATCTCTTGTGTTCAATATTTGTACCGAAACCTCAGATTGGTACCTGTGGGTGACTAGTAGTGTTGATTACATCTTGTAGTTGATTGCTATATGGTTTATTTGGTGGAAGATTATATGTTCAGATCCATTATGCTATTCAATACCTCTCTGATCTTGAGCATGAATATTATTTGTGAGTAGTTACCTTTTTCTTGAGGTCACGGGAGAAGTCATGTTGCAAGTAATCATATGAATTTGATATGTGTTCGATATTTTGATGATATGTATGTTTTGATTCCCTTAGTGGTGTCATGTGAACGTCGACTACATGACACTTCACCATCCTTGGACCTAAGGGAGTGCATTGTGGAGTAGTTATTAGATGATGGGTTGCTAGAGTGATAGAAGCTTAAACCCTAGTTTATGCGCTACTTCGTCAGGGGCTGATTTGGATCCAAACGTTTAAGGCTATGGTTAGATTTTATCTTAATACTTTTCTCGTAGTTGCGGATGGTTGCGAGGGGGTTAATCATAAATGGGAGGTTTTTTCAAGTAAGAACATCACCCAAGCACCGGTCCACCCACATATTAAATTATCAAAGTAGCAACGCGAATCAAACCAACATGATAAAAGTGACTAGAGAAATTCCCGTGTACCCTCAAGAACACTTTGCCTATTATAAGAGACTGTTCTGGCCTGTCCTTTGCCACAAAAGGATTGGGCTACCTTGCTGCCCTTTATTTACCATTACCGTTACTTGCTTGTTACCAATTACCTTGCTATCAAACTATCTGTTACCTACAATTTCAGTGCTTGCAGAAATTACCTTGCTGAAAACCGCTTGTCATTTCCTTCTACTCCTCGTTGGGTTCAACACTCTTACTTATCGAAAGGACTACGATTGACCCCCTATACTTGTGGGTCATCATAAACCTATTCTACTCAATCATGTACTCCCTCCGTCCGGAATTACTTGTCGCAAGAATGGATAAAACTGGATGTATCTAGAGCTAAAATACGTCTATACATCCATTCCTCCGACAAGTATTTCCGGATGGAGGGAGTATATAATTTGCACAAGAGAGACTTCAATTTGGGCTGCCAGTGATAGGGGCAACTGGCTAGTCTCTCTTCTGCTTAATCAATCCAGAGCACTCATTGCTAGTTGCCATGTGGAATCGTGAACTAAATAACTTAGGTTTTTTAGTGATTAATTTGCTATATTACAAAGTTGTTACGTATAATGTACTAAAACTGGTCTACACGTCAATTGTGATTTGAATCAATGTTCTTGTAGCTCCAGTGTGGTGGTTTCTTTTCCAGTTCTGGTGAACTGCTAAAGAAAACCTGCCTGATGTTCATGGTCATGTCACACGCGCTCCGTATCTTCAGTTTCTTGTTAAAAACATTGTTTTACAGGTGCCCCTGCCCCTGCCTCTCTCTCCAGCCTGTGGATGGACTAACTAATGGATGGATCCTTCTTCCTCCCCTCCTAGCGAACATGGTGAGCTTCCCCTCTCTCCCCCTCTATCCCTAGATCTTAATTGCAAGCACATTTTTTATGTTGTGGTGCAATTTGTATGCATGTATGTGCATGCTTAAACTTAATTTGACTAAAACTGGTTGGATGTTCAATTTGTCTCTCCCCCTCCCCAGGCCTTGTTTGGTTACACCCTCTGCCAAGGGGATTGGATAGGATTGTAAGGGATTTTGACTTGTAGTGGATTTAATCCCCTCAATCCCTGCCAATCCCCTTTGATTCTCTGTCAACTGAACCGGGCCTCAATCGTGCTGCATATTTTGTTACCAGTTTGTGTAGTGTGTCATTCCTAGACGGATTTTTGTTTCTAATCAGTGACACCCTTGTTGTGGGCTTGGTTCAAAAACGAACATGTGTTCATGGTGTCCTTTGTTAAGGACCTGGTAGAGTGTGAAGAAGACTTCTATATGGTTGTCTTAGTTTGACCTATTAGTGTGATATGTTTTGTGTAATTAGTGTCATGGTGTGGTACTTGAAGCCTTTAGTTTGGAGATACAAGATGATATTCTTGTCGAGAACTTGCCGAAATGTTCTCCTTTGTATGCGGATAGCTATTGAGTAGCATTTCTTATTTAGAGTAAGTGAGAAGGTCGGTTAGCTGTCGGAAGTCAGTGGTCAAGCTGATCAAGCGAGTGTGTCAGTTTTGGTGAGTCACTGGTCTCCCATCTATCTCCATATGTCTTGAGATTGTCTGGCTGTCGAGCCGTGGTTGGTTATGGTTCTGGCCATCATTCAACTACCCACATATCTATTGATGAGGCATATAGATCATTTTCTCTTTCGTTGTTGCTCTCCTGTGTGCTCCTTGTGAGATGAGCCAGGTGTTCAAATAGATGTAGCATGTGCTCCCTGTGTAAAGAAATATAAGAGAGTGATCTAACCGCTCTTATATTTCTTTACAGAGGGAGTAGTAACTAAATTAACTTATTGTTTTTTTAATTGTCCTCTTGTGTATGAGTTACTAAATAAATGTAATCTCCTTAGCCCTGTAGATTTAACTGGAATGTTAACAAAATGTTTCTGTAAGAAACATCTTTTTGCAAAGAATTATAGAGATGTATTATTTATTTTTCTGAGTAGAATTAGATTGGTTAGTTAATTCATTGTCAACAGAAAGTATTTTTACTTTTAAGACAACCACCATGACTTGATATTTATAATCTGACTAGATACTCCTTTGCAATTCTTTGTTAGTGGCTTGGGTACAAACTCGGATCCGTACCTCTGGTTGGCGTGACCAGGTGGTGGTTTTTCTGTCTCCTGCGTCAGTGGTGTGCCGCCTTTGCTTCGCGCACCGACAAGATGTTGGGTTGTTGCCCCGTAACCTCGGTGTCCACTCACACGACCGCCTTCCTGGCTATCACTACTTAGGTGAGTCCCTGGTCTCTCCTTGATTATCTATTTCCTATGAGACTTAGCCTTTCAGCTATGTCTGCTCTGTATGCTGGCCATCGAGTCGTGGTTCATTCTATGATGGTGGATAAATAGTGTGATTCAACTTGATTTGATTTTATTATTAAAAAACTAAAAGTAGTCTTCTGGCAAGGAATTGTTTTGTACCCCCTGTGTATTTGCTTCGTATACTGAGTCTGGTCAGAATGATTACCCAATCAACAACAACAACAACAACAAAGCCTTTAGTTCCAAACATGCTGGGGTAGGCTAGAGGTGAAACCCATAAGATCTCGCGACCAACTCATGGTTCTGGCACATTGATAGCAAGCTTCCACGCACCCCTGTCCATGGCTAGTGTAAAATTTATGGAAAAAATGCTTCATCATTGGTACTAAGATTACCCTCTACCTTAAAAATGACCAGGTACAACAAAACATAAGGCTCGTCACTATTTACTTGCTCATGCTTAATATGTTCTGGATACACTTCGCAGTTCTTGTGGATTGTTCAAAATTTACATGATTCAAAAAATGTACTGCTAGATTGAAATGTTGTCCATATCTTGCTTTTGTTTATATGCTCCGGGGTTGTAGATGGCATAATGTGCCTGGATTTTCTGATTAAATATGCTTAGTTGTGTGAGGGTTCTGTAGAGAGATTCAGTGCTGGTGAAACTAGAGTTATATGCTGATGGTTGCTAAGGTCTAGATGTGATAACCGGCAGAGCTTAGTGTAGTGTTGGGGGGTGGGGGGGCTATGGCCCCCCAGCCATGCACAAATTTGTGAAAAAAATAAGCAGAGTGCTTAACTGGTAAGAAATTAGTGTTTTTCCCCTTCAAATGTTAACATTTTGTGTTCCTCCCACCCAAGAATTTTGGTGTAGCTCCGCCACTGGTTGTGATCATATATTGACTGGTTAGCTTAATCAATTGCAACCCTTTACCATTTCGATGGATTTAGTTAGATTAATTGTTGGCGTGAACCATATGAAATTTGAGTCAATTGATGGTGTCATTGCATGGAATTGGATCAGTACAATCTGAGCCATCATACATTTATGATCAAACTAGTTTCTAGTAATGAAAATGGATCTTATATTTGGGCCAAGTGACTTGTGGAGCTTAAATTGTTTTCTTCTAAGTGGTGTTTTGTAACGTGGCAATAGCACTCCTAAAAGTTGACAAAAAAGATATGTAATACTTTATAGGCTTTTGTGCTACAGCAAAATTAATGTCCATGGCCTACCTAGGTTTTTAGTAAATGATGCTCTAATGATTGTTGACTAGTGGACAAGATGAATTCCAACCCTGCTGCTTTTTACGTATGAGATTTTCTTCTTTCAGGTGTATGCTGATGAGATGAGCTACTATCTTAGTGGTTGCTAAAGTCATAAAATTGAGCTAGAACTTGGTTCTGATATTATACCCGTGTTGAAATTTTAGTCTTAAGCATGGTACAATGCCTTTACACTTGTAGAATTGAGCTAGAACTTCGTAGGGACGCTCGTAGAATTGCATAAATTGCTTGTTTAACTAGATTAATAATTACTTAACCTGACGTGTCTAGCTACTGTGCTTGGTCCCATAGCATGATTTTCTACGTTGTTGGTTACTTCCTGTCAGGCATGTATGCTAGCATGTTTAGTTTGGTCTTCTACTGGAGGTTGATATGTTAATTTCCTTCCCCAATATATAATGTGTAGCAAGCCTGTGCTACCAATCATGGTTGGTCTACTGGGATTTTATCTTCATGAAATTTATGCTAGAGTTTGGTCATGATATTTTCTTCAACTCTTAAGCTACCGGTGCTATCAGCCATAACTAATCATCCTATGTTTGACCCACATCTCTTGTCGGCCAAACCTGGTGGTTATCATCAATTGTGGTGCGCCGCCTTGCTTTCGGCATTGGCGAGACAGCATGGTTGTCACCCTGTAACATTGGCATCAGCTCCACGACTGCCTCCTCGGCTAACTGTACTTAGGTGAGTCCCTGGTCTCTCCTTGCTCTGTCTTCTCTGGGTAGCCTTTGAGCTATGGCCATACTCTGGTCTACTCCGGCCCTAAAGCCGAAGATGTAGTACTGCTTGTGGTCTGGCCTATGGTGTCATGTTGTTACTCTTGACATGCTGAGGCTTAGTGATATGGTCTCTGTTAATGATCATGCCTTGGACTTGTGGATGGTTAGACTCTGTTTAACAACTGTATGTCAATGTTATGATGACAAAATCTGGGATTTGCAACTGTTTAATTAGGCTTGCCAAATAATCTTAGATTTCTCAATCATGCCCCTGTTTCAAGGTTATATATGCTATATGTATAGTGAACTGGAGATGGTTATTCTATGCTACTGCTTGACAGCGATCAGTTTGTCATAAGAAGGATAGCATCATGTTTGGCCTTTGGCTGGGGTTATCTATTTATATTTTAGTCATAGATGTGCCATAGGTGTGTGTGCATAGCAATTAATTGATAATGGTTATGCTAATGTTTCAATTATAGATCAAAATGTATGGTTCTTGGTCGTGTATATTTCATGTGTACATGTTTGTTGGTCCTGCTTGTTAAGATTGGATGAAAACATATGTTAATACATGTTCTATAGTCAACAATATACCCACCTAAGATCATATGTAGGTTGTCTGTGTTTTTCTGTTATGGAACAGATGAACTAACTCAAAGCACATGAGAGGATGCATCTCTATGTTACTTCCTACCCTCTTTGTCTTGTGCAATTCTTCTAAAAAGAATGAATCTGCAAAAGAAAATTGGATCACCATCAGGCCGCTTCTTTGTTTTTTAAACAGGGAACAGGTTGCTTACGCGAAAAGAGAAAATTAACCTGTAGTGAGTGTCTCCCATCTTAATAAGCTAGAGCCACGTTTACAATTGTTCTGTTAAAAAGAGATTAAAAGGTTATAATTCGAGTGACTTGCATATTCTGCTCAAATAACCTTCCATAGAGGCAGGTTGCAATCGTTTTCCTTGTTGCAATGTATCCTAGCCTGGTTTTATCGACTAGTTTTATCTCTACCAATACAATTCATGACTGGTTTTAGCATTGTTAATGGTTGCTTTGGACGGTGGTAATATTTTTGTAGAGTATTGCAAAAAATCGCGACCCTCTTGGTTCCCTCTCTCCTTTTTGGTTTAGAGCAAAGCATGTCGTTCTTTTTGTTGTCTCTTGGTAGTATAAGCCAACACTTGGTGTGAGATTGTCTAGTGCATTTTCTGATTAGTCACTAAAATATTTAGTTTGTGAAGTTGATGCTGGTAGTACTTTTGTGGCAAAGCTAATGCCACCAGTTTGTCGAAGGTGATGTTGTAGCTCATGTACAACTGACGGGTTCCTCTCCTTTTTGGTTTAGAGCAAAGCATGTTGCCAAAACCTGGTAGTATCAGCCAATCCTTGGTTTGAGATTGGCTAGCGTCTTTTCGGTATTACTCACTACAACACATTGATTGATCTCGTGAGGTTGCTACGGGTTTTTAATCTGTGCATTGCATTTTTGTGCGCATGACTTGAGAGAGAAGGTGAAGAAACCTGCTCATTTTTTCGTTTGGCGTTCGTAAAGATGTTTTCCTATTCCCACATGTCTCGATCTTAGAGTTGTAAACGGTGTTTGAATTATTCAGTACAATAGTGTTGCTGGTTCGGCAGTCCAAAAACAGCAGCCTGTGGCAGGCAACCAGAATCAACATAACTGTATAAAATCAGCCATAAATTGGTGATGTATCACATTATACAGTACATTTACAAAGCAAGACACCAGGCCCATTTTGATGCCATTATTCTCGACAGTTTCATCCTTATAATCACACCGTAGCTTCATCAAACTGGTCCTGCATCATAATATCAACAATAAAGAAGTGATAACAATGTCTACACTTGCGGGTTTTCTTAATAACAATTGATGTTGAAAAAGAATAGTATTGATTACATTCTTATGTACAAACAAATGAGATTACGATGAATCACATATGTGATATGTCTACACTTGTGAGTTATCTTAATAACAGTTGATGGTGAAAATGAGTATACAAGTACACATTCATGCCAGCACTCTTACACAAATCAGTATATAGGGACATGTGTATTGTTTTCAAATTACATTGGATGGGAACCCGTAATCATACAGTGGCATGCACCCTAACATGGTGTGGTAAAATCCTTGAAGCCCTCCAAATATGCTAGATGGATACCAAATTTCACCGACTCAGGGTTAACGAGGGCCGGCATTTGACAGTATTTACGACCAACAATCAACTGATAATAGAACTTGGTAGATGCTACTTCTTGAGCATGCGGTGGTTTTCCCTTGAAGAGGAAAGGGTGATGCAGCTAAGTAGATAAGTATTTCCCTCAGTTGTTGCGAACCAAGGTATCAATCCAGTAGGAGATACAAGCAAGTCCCCAATAGATGTACCTACACAAATAATCAAACACTTGCACCCAACGCTATAAAGGGGTTGTCAATCCCTTCACGGTTACTTGCAAGGATGAGATCTGATAGAGATAGATATAAAAGATTGCTAGAACGTAAAGTAAAACAAAAGTAAAAAAGAATGCAGCGAGGTATTTTTGGTATTTTTGGTTTATAGATCTGAAAATATAATATGGAAAATAGACCCGGGGGCCATAGGTTTCACTAGAGGCTTCTCTCATGAAGGAAAATAATACGGTGGGTGAACAAATTACTGTCGAGCAATTGATACAAAAGCGAATAATTATGAAGATATCCAAGGCAATGATTATGCATATAGGCATCACGTCCGTGTCAAGTAGACCGAAACGATTCTGCATCTACTACTATTACTCCACACATCGATCGACTCCTGCCTGCATCTAGAGTATTAAGTTCATGAAGAACAGAGTAACACATTAGGTAAGATGACATGATGTAGAGGGATAAACTCAAGCAATATGATGAAAACCCCATCCTTTTATCCTCGATGAAAACAATACAAATACGTGCCTCGCTACCCCTACTTTGTCACTGGGTGAGGACACCGCAAGATTGAACCCAAAACTAAGCACTTCTCCCATTGCAAGAATTACCAATCTAGTTGGCCAAACCAAACCAATAGCTCGAAGAGACTTGCAAAGATATGAAATCATGCATATAAGAATTCAGAGAAGATTCAAATAATATTCATAGATAAGCTGATCATAAACCCACAATTCATCGGATCTCGACAAACACACCGCAAAAGAGTATTACATCGGATAGATCTCCATGAAGATCATGAAGAACATGGTATTGAAGAACAAAGAGAGAGAAGAAGCCATCTAGCTACTAGCTATGGACCCGAAGGTCTGTGGTAAACTACTCACGCATCATCGGAGGGGCAATGGAGTTGATGTAGATGCCCTCCGTGATCGAATCCCCCTCCGGCAGATTACCGGAAAAGGCTCCAAGATTGGATCTCACGGGAACAGAGGCTTCCGGCGGCGGAAAAGTACTTTCGTGGCTCTTTTTGGTATCCAGGGAATATTTGGGAATTTATAGGCCGAAGAGTATGGTTAGGAGGGCTGCCGTGGGGCCACAAGCCAGGGGGGCGTGCCCCCCTAGGGCGCGCCGTGGTGGCTTGTGACGCCACGGCAGGTCTCCTGCCTTCATCTCCAAGTCTGCTGGGTTTCTTCTGGTCCAAGAAAAATCATTCCGAAGATTTTATTCCGTTTGGACTCCGTTTAATATTCCTTATCTGCAATACTCAAAAACAAGGAAAAAACAGAAACTGGCACTAGGCTCTAGATTAATAGGTTAGTCCCAAATATAATATAAATTAGCATATTAATGCATATAAAACATCCAAAACAGATAATATAATAGCATGGAACAATAAAAAATTATAGATACGTTGGAGACGTATCAAGCATCCCCAAGCTTAATTCCTTCTCGTCCTCGAGTAGGTAAATGATAAAAACAGAATTTTTGATGTGGAATGCTACCTAACATATTTATCCATGTCATATTCTTTATTGTGGCATGAATATTCAGATCCATAAGATTCAAAACAAAAGTCTAATATTGACATAAAAACAGTAATACTTCAAGCATACTAACAAGGCAATCGCGTCCTTTCGAAATAACATGGCCTTAGAAAGTTATCCCTACAAAATCATATGGTCTGGCTATGCTCCATCTTCCCCACACAAAGTATCTAAATCATGCACAACCCCGATAACAAGTCAAGCAATTGTTTCACACTTTTTATGTTCTCAAACCTTTTCAACTCTGACGCAATACATGAGCGTGAGCCATGGATATAGCACTATAGGTGGAATAGAATATGGTGGAGGTTGCGAGGAAAAAGGAGAAGATAGTCTCACATCAACTAGGCGTATCAACGGGCTATGGAGATGCCCATCAATAGATATCAATGTGAGTGAGTAGGGATTGCCATGCAACGAATGCACTAGAGCTATAAGTGTATGAAAGCTCAAAAAGAAAACTAAGTGGTTGTGCATAAGATGAAAAATTCCACTAGTTATATGAAAGTGACAAAACATGAGACTCTCTATCATGAAGATCATGGTGCTACTTTGAAGCACAAGTGTGGAAAAAGATAGTAGCATTGTCCCTTCTCTCTTTCTCTCATTTTTTTGGTGGGCATCTTTGGCCTCTCTTTTTTTTATTTGGGCTTCGCTGGCCTCTTTTATTATTTGTAAAGTCCAGAGACTCATCCCAACTTGTGAGGGAATCATAGCTTCCATCATCCTTTTCTCCCACGGGACAAATGCTCTAATAATGAAAATCATCACACTTTTATTTACTTACAACTAAAAAATTACAACTCGATACCTAAAACAAAATATGACTCTATATGCAATATGAAAGTGATGGTGCGTGTCATGAAAAACGGAACGGTGGAAGTTGCATGGCAATATATCTCGGAATGGCTATGGAAATGCCATACTAGGTAGGTATGGTGGCTATTTTGAGGAAAGTATATGGTGTCTGTTTTGAGGAAGGTGGGTTTGATGCACCGGCGAAAGTTGCGCGGTACTAGAGAGGCTAGCAAAGGTGGAAGGGTGAGAGTGCGTATAATCCATGGACTCAACATTAGTCATAAAGAACTCACATACTTATTGTAAAAGTCTATTAGTTATCAAAACAAAGCATTAGACACATGCTCCTAGGGGAGAGGTTGGTAGGAGTTAACCATCGCGCGCTCCCGACCCTCACACAAAGGTTGACAATCATTAAACAAATCATGCTCCGACTTCGTTACATAACGGTTCACCATACGTGCATGCTACGGGAATCACAAACTTTAACACAAGCATTTCTTCCAATTCACAATTACTCACTAGCATGACTCTCATATTACCATCTTCATATCTCAAAACTATATGCAAGGAGTCAAACTTCTCATAGTATCCAATGCACTTAATATGAAATTTTTTATTATATCCCCCTTGGATGCCCATTATATTAGGACTAAATTCATAACCTAAACCAATTACCATGCTGTTGTAAAGACTCTCAAAATAATATAAGTGAGGTACGAGAGTTCAATAATTTCTATAAAATAAGACACCACCGTGCTCTAAAAAGATATAAGTGAAGCACCAGAGCAACATTGCCTAGCTCAAAAGATATAAGTGAAGCACATAGAGTATTCTAATAAATTCACGATTAATGCGTGTGCCCCTCAAAATATGTGTGCAGCAAGCATGATTGTGGCAAACTAAAAAGAAAATACTCATATCATACAAGACGCTCCAAGCAAAACACATATCATGTGGTGAATAAAAATATAGCCTCAAGTAAATTTACCGATGGATTGAAGACGAAAGAGGGGATGCCTTCCGGGGAATCCCCAAGCTTAGGCTTTTTGGTATCCTTGAATATGGCTTGGGGTGCCTTGGGCATCCCCAAGCTTAGGCTCTTGCCACTCCTTATTCCATAGTCCATCAAATCTTTACCCAAAACTTGAAAACTTCACAACACAAAACTCAACAGAAAACTCATGAGATCCGTTAGTATAAGAAAAATAAATCACCACTTTAGGTACTGTTGTGAACTCATTCTTTATTTATATTGGTGTAATATCTACTGTATTCCAACTTCTCCATGGTTCATACCCCCCGATACAACCCATAGATACATCAAAATAAGCAAACAACACAAAGAAAACAGAATCTGTCTAAAACAGAACAGTCTGTAGCAATCTATAGACTTCGAATACTTCGGTAACTCCAAAAATTCTGAAAAATTAGTAAAATAAGGGAAATTTGTATATCAATCTTTTGTAAAAATTTCAGATCAAAAGAAAGTTCCAGTGAATTTACAAAATTCCTGGACTGAGAGCAAAAGTTTCTGTTTTTCAGCAAAATCAAATCACAAACACCGTAGACCATCCCAAAGGTCTTACTTGGCTCAAACACTAATTTAAACAAGAAAACAAAATTACTACAGAGGTAATAATGTGTAAAACACTCAAAAACATAAGCAAAAACAAAAGAATAAAAATAAAATTGGGTTGCCTCCCAACAAGCGCTATTGTGTAACGCCCCTAGCTAGGCATAACGCAATAGATCTAGGTATTGTCATCTTTGGTATGCAATCCATAAGTAGCCCTCATAATAGATTCATAAGGTAATTTTATTTTCTTTCTAGGAAAGTGCTCCATGCCTTTTCTTAATGGAAATTGGAATCTAATATTTCCTTCCTTCATATCAATAATTGCATCAATCGTTCCAAGGAAAGGTCTACCAAGAATAATAGGACATGTAGGATTGCAATCTATATCAAGAACAATGAAATCTACGGGCACATAATTCCTATTTGCAACAATAAGAACATCATTAATCCTTCCCATAGATTTCTTTATAGTGGAATCCGCGAGATGAAAATTTAAAGAGCAATCATCAAATTCACGGAAACCTAGCACATCACATAAAGTTTTTGGAATCGTGGAAACGCTAGCACCCAAATCACACAAAGCATGGCACTCATAATCTTTAATTTTAATCTTAATAGTAGGTTCCCACTCATCATAAAGCTTGCTAGGTATAGAAACTTCCAACTCACGTTTTTCTTCAAAAGATTTCATCATAGCATCCACGATATGTTTAGTAAAAGCTTTATTTTGATTATAAGCATTGCAACAAGGAAACACAATCAATCAAAGAACAACTATCATAATTAAAGTCCTTGAAATCCAAAAGAATGGGTTCATTGCTATTTAAAGTTTTGACCTCTTCAATCCCACTTTTATCAATCTTAGCATTAAGATCTATAAACTCCGAATCATTGGGACGCCTTTTAACTAAGACCGACTCCTGCCTGCATCTAGAGTATTAAGTTCATGAAGAACAGAGTAACGCATTAGGTAAGATGACATGATGTAGAGGGATAAACTCAAGCAATATGATGAAAACCCCATCTTTTTATCCTCGATGGCAACAATACAAATACGTGCCTCGCTACCCCTACTTTGTCACTGGGTGAGGACACCGCAAGATTGAACCCAAAACTAAGCACTTCTCCCATTGCAAGAATTACCAATCTAGTTGGCCAAACCAAACCAATAACTCGAAGAGACTTGCAAAGATATGAAATCATGCATATAAGAATTCAGAGAAGATTCAAATAATATTCATAGATAAGCTGATCATAAACCCACAATTCATCGGATCTCGACAAACACACCGCAAAAGAGTATTACATCGGATAGATCTCCATGAAGATCATGAAGAACATGGTATTGAAGAACAAAGAGAGAGAAGAAGCCATCTAGCTACTATCTATGGACCCGAAGTTCTGTGGTAAACTACTCACGCATCATCGGAGGGGCAATGGAGTTGATGTAGATGCCCTCCGTGATCGAATCCCCCTCCGGCAGATTACCGGAAAAGGCTCCAAGATTGGATCTCACGGGAACAGAGGCTTCCGGCGGCGGAAAAGTATTTTCGTGGCTCTTTTTGGTATCCAGGGAATATTTGGGAATTTATAGGCCGAAGAATAGGGTTAGGAGGGCTGCCGTGGGGCCACAAGCCAGGGGGCGCCCCCCCTAGGGCGCGCCGTGGTGGCTTGTGACGCCACGGCAGGTCTCCTGCCTTCATCTCCAAGTCAGCTGGGTTTCTTCTGGTCCAAGAAAAACCATTCCGAAGATTTTATTCCGTTTGGACTCCGTTTAATATGCCTTATCTGCAATACTCAAAAACAAGGAAAAAACATAAACTGGCACTAGGCTCTAGATTAATAGGTTAGTCCCAAAAATAATATTAATTAGCATATTAATGCATGTAAAACCTCCAAAACAGATAATATAATAGCATGGAACAATCAAAAATTATAGATACGTTGGAGACGTATCAGTAGAGAAAATTAATTACCATGATCTTAGCATAACTCCAAAAATAGTAAAACATACCAGGTCATCCTTTTCCCTTCCTTTCGTTTTTCTTTCTCTCTTTCTTTGTTCCCATGAGTAGTAAAACGAGGGTGTAGCGTCTGCATGGAGACTTTGTGATTTCTATCAATCAGTCGATACAAACTATTGGGCATGGCCTTAACATGACTAAGATCGATGCAAACTCCAGTAAAGATAATTCTTTGCTTGCTGGTTTGTTGCAGACTGATTGATTTGCTAGCAGAAAACAATTCTTGGTGTCATGATTTCGCATGTAGAAATTTATTCAAAAAACTCTGCAGTTATAACTATGTTGACATGTTTGGTACCAAATGGCTTTCACTAATGTTTTAATCCATCCTTTTCTAGCAAAATTTTCTTTGCTATTTCACTCGTGTAGTGTTGTTGTGGATGCATTTCTTTCCATCGCATTTTGCCGGCCCGTTCGACCTCGCCTATGCGAATGCTTCACTATTTGCCGCAGGAAGCGGTAATTAGGAGCTTCCTTTAACGGACAACTGAAAGTGTTGGACAAAGCGCATGAGCAGGCCTCACCGCTCAACACGAACCAGTCCAGGTTAAGAGTTCAGGCATGATATCGATATAAGGCTTAATGCGGTTTTTGGCTGATTTGTTTCCTTGGCCTCTTTTTGGCACGATTATTGAGGTTGGATTCAAGAGGCTGGTTTAGGATATACTAGCGTATGAACTACCTCCGTAATGCATAGTATCTTAGATGACCTTATTTATTGCCATGCAAAACACATAGTTGTACAATATTAATTATGATACGATATCATGATATGACACCAAATCCTCTTTTTCTTCATTTGATTCTATGCTTCCTGATCAAAATTGTCTAACCCATTCTCGATAGCTTTAGTCGGCTTCTGGATAATCCTTATGTTTTCTAGGGTGGAAAATGGCGGGAAACACAGGAGAAATAAACGGCAAGAATAGATATGATATGAAAGGGAGGGGACAAAGTTGCGGGAGAGAACGATGAAGAATAGTGGCGCAAGGAAATGGTGATAAAGAGAAGGAAGACAAATGTAGGAAAGGAAAAGAAATAAAATAAAAGAGCACAGATAGAAGAGAAAGAAAGAAAAATACTTGTTTACCGAGTGTCCATTCTTTCCTGAGTGATTTTCCTGTGATGAGCACCAAGCCTTAGCCGAGTATGTGCTTTTTTTTTTGAACAGTCATCGGGTGGGAGTGTATCCAGAATCCCCACCTGAATATATTGATCAAAAAGCTGCCAAAGCCAAGAGTTGCTCCTTAAGCACTGGCTGATCCAGTTTATAAGGGAAACCGAATCAAAAACCTAAACAAATTGACCCCATTTATAAGGGAAACCGAGCCCAAAACCATACAGGTTGGAACGAAAAACTGAACAAATTGGCCCCGTATATGAGAACCTGGCCAGAAATCGTACAAGCAACGCCCAAACAGGGCACACCAAGCTAGTAGACAGAAGAAAACATCGCCATGAAAGACACTTGTAGATGTGGGGTGCCGTCGAGGGATCACAATACTCGAACTTTGCAAGCAGCCTAACGCACCAAACTGGCGTGCGTACCGAGAAAATGACACAACTCAGAAGCGTCCACAATCAACGAGTGCAACTAAACACGAACCTTGACTGGGAGCTCTGCCATGGTATCGGGACGATTAGCAAGTTGAGGAGACATCTTGCGCCATCAATGAGCAAAGAAGAACCGAGACAGCACCAAGAGCATGTAGCTCATCGCAACACATCAGCAGCCATAAAGGTATGCGATAAAACAGTTGGAGTGCATGAGTTACATATGTTGATACATCGAGGGTCCATAAGGAAAACTAATACTACCTCCGTAACTTAATATAAGACATTTTTGACATTGTCATAGTGTCAAAAAATGTTTTATCTTAAATTACAGAGGGAGTAATATCCTAGATAAATCCCCATCCTAAGAACATGGACACGCCATTTAAGCAAAGCCTGTTGTTACTCACACGAGAACAAATACATTAGGTATATATCTTGCAGTGGAAAGTGCCTTTTTGCTCCCGAGCTCATTTGAGCTCGGCGAACAGTAAAATCAAAAAAAAATCTAAAACATTTCAAAAAAATTTGAATTTTTTTTGGGACCAACATTGTCATGCTGAATTTTTGCAAGCACTTAAAACTTTTGTCAACGTTGGTCCCAAAATATTTCAGAATTTTTTGAAACAATTTTTATTTTTTTCTGATTTTACTGTTCACCGAGCTCAAATGAGCTCGGGAGCAGAAACTCCACGTCCGCTTGCACTAGTGCAACACGGACTAGCAGTGCTTCAAATACAGAATGTTGAAACATCCAGCGGTCCATATATAGATCTCTGATTTATTCGAAGTACAATATAATACCACACGTCACATCACTGTTAAATATATTATTGTCCACACACACTATATTGCATGCGTGCATGCAGGCATGTTGATTATTAGAAGATGCCGGCGTTGTAGAGTTCGCGGCCGTATCCGGTCTGCTTGTCGTAGTACCTGTCCCAGAGCATGATCCCGCCGTAGTTTGCCGCCTTCTTCACGCTTGGCATGAGGTCGTAGTTCATCGACATGAGGCCAACCTTGTCGTTCCTCCCCGGCACGTTCGCCGCCGCCAGCCCGATGTACACCTTGCTTCGGGGGTACCTCGCCGTCCACTTGCTCCACTGCGACATCACACCGTCTTTGTACACGCGGTTGTAGGAGCACCGGTCATCGCCGTAGAACCTGACGTGGATCCGCTCGAACAGCCCCGTGTCCAGCGCCCTCTGGACGTGCCAGTCCGGGTACACGCACCGCGGCGTCGCCGTCAGCCGCACCCCGGGCGCGCCGCGGTAGTGCCGGTTGTAGCCGGACAGACGCCTGGCGAGCTCGTCGTAGTGGTCCGGCGCGCCCTGGTCGATGAAGAAGTCGATGCCGTCGACCACGGCGTCGCCGAACGGGCGGAAGACGCCGGGGCGGCCGCCGCCGAGGTGCGCGTTCCACAGGTTGTCGGCGACGTCGGCCGCGGACTGCGAGGTGGGCAGGGAGTACTGGGTGCCGCCGCCGCCGATGGAGAGGAGGACGACGATGCCCTTGGCCCGGCAGTGCTTGATGTCGGCGCCGATGGCGTAGAGCGGGTGGCCGGAGAGGTCGCCCCAGTACTTGCCGTGGCCGAAGACGCTGTAGAAGGAGATGATGACGGTGTTGTAGATGCCGGTATCGCACGCCTCCCTGAGGGAGCCCTCGTCCTTGTTCCGGCCCCAGAAGACCGTCAGTCCGTGGTCGCCGGCGGCTGCCGTGGCGGCGAGGAAGGAGAGGGCGAGTAGAAGAGCTGCAACCACACATGAACGGCGTCGGGACGCCATGGCTTCTTCTTGTTCTTGCTAGTTAGTTACAGTGATTGTTGGCTGATGTGTGGAATGCTGATCATGGCCAAGTCTATATATACAGCGTGCGTGCAGTGCGTAATAGGCAAGCAAAGGCATTCGGAAGGTACTACGCGCGTGTCGTGTTGCCTTTTGCAAGGAAGTCATTTCTTGTGTGCCGGCCTTCACAATTTCGATTGGCTGCAGCACCAACTCCAACTGAGGTCAAACAAGATGGACGACCTCGAGTCAAGTGTACAAAACGCAGATGCTCTGGGCGCACATGGTCATTTGCTAGCCCTACTTGTTCTTGCATGCTACTAGTATTTGTACTTGTACTTTCTCCGTTTTTTTAGTCTGCATATAAAATTTGATCAAAGTCAAGCAATGCAAAATTTGATCAAATTTATATGAAAAGATATCAACATCTACCATATCAAAGTTATGTGCTATGAAAATTAACATAATGACACATCTAGTAATATTGATTTCATATTGTGAATGTTGATATTTTGTCCTATAAAGTTAGTCAAAATTTATAAAATTTGACTTTGACCAAACCTTATATGCAGACTAAAAAAAAACGGAAGGAGTACCAACCAGGGCCGGTCGAGAACCTCAGGCCCGCGCACGTCTACTTGCATGCTACTAGTATCGATATTCGAGACAACCTTTTAGTTAGTTAGCTATTGATCACATATGTCAATGCCAATACTACCAATAATAGAGGTCCATGTCCTTATATAGTTTCACTTTCACACCTACAATGTCAACAACCTGCAAAAGGAATGCAGCGCCAATAAAAACCATAGATGTGGAAAACCGTATCCTTAACAAAACTAAATCAGACCTGAGTCTCTAGTGGGACCGGCCAGCCATCTTTTTTATATTTTGCAGCTTTTGCTTGGCCGATAGAAAACACTATTCAAGCCTCGTCGGTTTCAGTAGACAGAGATGGACTTGAAACATGCTTTCGTTCAACTTTATATGTAAATCCCACACGGCTAAACGGAGTTGACTGAGATGGATATATGTATGGGTAGTCCTTTTGCTCCGACCCGATCTTTCCCTGTTCCTCTAAGTTCATACCAAACACAGAATGCACCAACGAGTGAGTGACCCGTCAGCGGAGAATGCACAATGATTATTGACCTAAACAAGAAGTAAATAACTAACATAGCAAAAAAAATTACATTTTTTCTTCTGTTTTGAGGGTAACACAATAGAGTGAGTGACACATTGTCATGCACTCACTAAAGAGAAAAGGGCGAATAAAGTGATGGTGGGCCAAGTAAAGAGCCCAAGGATAAGAAAAAGGGCCAGCATAACGATCCAGGTTGTCAATTTTTAGTGGTTGATTTTACTATGGCCTTAGACTAAAAAAAATAAAAATACTATGGACTTTTACTATGGCTCCGGAGTGCATCTAACGGGTCGAGGACCGACGAAGGAGGAGAAAAGTGTAGCAAATCAGCTCTGTGAGGCCTTGCGGCAGGAGGACGTTTGGATCAGACAGCGATCTCGCGTGTCGTGGCACTAGTAGAAAACATGGCTTTGGTCCAGGCCAGATAATTGCATTAGCCACGGTCGTGTTACGAACCGGGAGTAATGGGTGCATCAGTCCCAGTTCGTGAGGCCAGGACGCCGGCCGGGCCTCGGCGGGCACCAGTCCCGGTTCGTCTGACCCCTTTAGTCCCGGTTCCAGACACGAACCGGGACTAAAGGTCCTCGCTCCTGGCGCAGCCCCTTTAGTCCGGTTGGTGGCTGGAACCGGGACTAAAGGGCAGTCTCCTGTCCCGGTTCTAGCCACAAACCAGGACTAAAGAATCACCGTAAATTTTTATTCCGTTTGGACTCCGTTTGATATTCCTTTTCTGTAAAACTCAAAAACAAGGAAAAAATAGAAACTTGCATTGGGCTCTAGGTTAATAGGTTAGTCCCAAAAATAATATAAAATAGCATATAAATGCATATAAAACATCCAAGATGGATAATATAATAGCATGGAACAATAAAAAATTATAGATATGTTGGAGACGTATCAAACGCCGCCGTCTCGAGGCGAAACTTGGGCAGGAGCACTTTTGCCCTCCGGCGGAGCGATTCCGCCGGGGGAACTTCCCTCCCGGAGGGGGAAATCTAAACCATCGTCATCACCAACACCCCTCTCATCTTTGGGAGGCCAATCTTCATCAACATCTTCACCAGTACCATCTCCTCTCAAACCCTAGTTCATCTCTTGTGTTCAATATTTGTACCGAAACCTCAGATTGGTACCTGTGGGTGACTAGTAGTGTTGATTACATCTTGTAGTTGATTGCTATATGGTTTATTTGGTGGAAGATTATATGTTCAGATCCATTATGCTATTCAATACCTCTCTGATCTTGAGCATGAATATTATTTGTGAGTAGTTACCTTTTTCTTGAGGTCACGGGAGAAGTCATGTTGCAAGTAATCATATGAATTTGATATGTGTACGATATTTTGATGATATGTATGTTTTGATTCCCTTAGTGGTGTCATGTGAACGTCGACTACATGACACTTCACCATCCTTGGACCTAAGGGAGTGCATTGTGGAGTAGTTATTAGATGATGGGTTGCTAGAGTGATAGAAGCTTAAACCCTAGTTTATGCGCTACTTCGTCAGGGGCTGATTTGGATCCAAACGTTTAAGGCTATGGTTAGATTTTATCTTAATACTTTTCTCGTAGTTGCGGATGGTTGCGAGGGGGTTAATCATAAATGGGAGGTTTTTTCAAGTAAGAACATCACCCAAGCACCGGTCCACCCACATATTAAATTATCAAAGTAGCAACGCGAATCAAACCAACATGATAAAAGTGACTAGAGAAATTCCCGTGTACCCTCAAGAACACTTTGCCTATTATAAGAGACTGTTCTGGCCTGTCCTTTGCCACAAAAGGATTGGGCTACCTTGCTGCCCTTTATTTACCGTTACCGTTACTTGCTTGTTACCAACACTAGTAGAAAACGGACCTTTTGTCCGCAGCTTTAGTCCCGGTCGGGTTTTGAACCGGCACTAATGTGACCATTAGTCCCGGTTCAGGACGGGCATCATTAGTCGCGGTTCGTTCCGGACCTTTAGTCCCGGTTCGTAACACGAACCGGGACTAATGTGGTGGTGGCAGGCTGGTGTCAGCTGGGGCCCCCACGATCCCCTTTAGTCCCGGTTGGTATCACCAACCGGGACTACAGGCCCCCCCTTTAGTCCCGGTTCGTAACACGAACCGGGACTAAAGGGTGGTGGCAGGCTGGTGTCAGCTGGGGCCCCCACGAGCCCCTTTAGTCCCGGTTGGTATCACCAACCGGGACTAAAGGCCCCCCCTTTAGTCCCGGTTGGAGATACCAACCGGGACTAAAGATCCCCTATATGAATTCGGCCAGCCCGATCACAGTACTCCTCCCTTTTTTTTCCCCTTCTTCCCCTCCTTTGTTCTTCCCTCTTCCTCGAGCTCATCCTCCATTTTTGCCAAAATTTGTCAAGATTTGGAGGCACCCCATCCATCCAAGTGTTCACAAAGGTTAGCAACTTTGTCCTTTCATCTCTCATTGCTAGATTAGCTCTTGCAATGCTCTATAAGTATAGTGATTTGTGGGTTTTAGTTTGGGAGTATTTATATGTGGTAGTTCATTTGATTTATATGCAATTTGAGCTCAAATTAACTTCTTACTTTGCATGTGTAGGTGTGGTTTACTTAGTGCCTTCTCGTCCCCGTCCTAACCACCGTCGATCGCCCGCACCGTCCCGTCGCCGTCACCACACCTTGGTGAGCCTCTTGTTCGTTCTTATCATTTTTATAAAAAAAAAATCTTATTTGTATGATTTAGATAGTTAATTGTATAATTTTCTTACATGTATGATTGTTTGTTATACATAGTGCCATGACTTTGATATCCGTCCCCGTCGGCCCTCGTCCGGTTTATGATTCGGATGTGGTATATATATTCTCTTTTATAACTATTTGTTGCATTTCGCGTTTATGACAATTATGCACATCAAGTTGACATAGCTATTTTTATCTAGGAGGTATGTGAACCGGAAATTGCAACCGACATAGATATTCTTGTCAAGAAGTTAAATTTAGTTGAAAAAGAAAACGAGTATTTGAAAGAAAAATTGAAAAGAGTTGAAGAAGAGAAGATGAAACTGGAGTTGTATGTTGCCGATGTCGTCGATGATCACAAGATCAAGATGGATGCAATGCGCTTGAAGATTAGAAAATTTAAAAAATATGCCATTGATAGTGAGGCTTGGTATCACTATGCTGTTGGATCAATTGTTACCTTAGTTGCGATCTTGATCGCATTTGTTGTTGCATTTAAATGCTTTAGCTAGAGAGTTAGTATGTTGCTTTATGAGAACAAGTGTGTATGAACTTTATGTATGAACTTGTATTAATTTGGTCTTTTCGGTGTTGTGTAATGAAGATGAGCCGGCAATGGATGTACGATGACCGATGCTCTCCCCAGTTCATTAATGGCGTGCATACTTTTCTGGTTGCGGCTGAGGCAAACAAGCGGGCGGATGGTTTTATGTATTGTCCATGTGCTGGCTGTAAGAATGATCGAAATTACTCTAACTCAAGAACCATTCACGTCCACCTGTTTGAGTCCGGTTTCATGTCCGGCTATAACTGTTGGACCAAGCACGGAGAAAGAGGGGTCCTAATGGAAGAGAATGAAGAAGAAGAGGATGACGACAGCTATCCTGGCCATGGGTTCCATGAATACGATGGTACAACAATGGGGGAAGAAGCTGAGCCGGCAATGCAGGAAGGAGCTGAAGAAGAGGCATCAGATGAGCCCGCTGATGATCTTGGTCGGGCCATTGCCGATGCAAATAGAAACTGTGCAAGTGAAAAGGAGAAGCTGAAGTTGCAGCGCATGTTAGAGGATCACAAGAAATTGTTGTACCCAAATTGCGAAGATGACAAGAAAAAGCTGGGTACCACACTGGAATTGCTGCAATGGAAGGCAGAGTATGGTGTACCTGACAAGGCATTTGAAAAGTTGCTGAAAATAATGAAGAATAAGCTACCAAAGGACAACGAATTGCCCGACAGTACGTACGAAGCAAAGAAGACCGTCTGCCCTCTAGGATTAGAGGTGCGCAAGATACATGCATGCCCTAATGACTGCATCCTCTACCGCGGTGAGTACGAGGATTTGAATGCATGCCCGGTATGCTGTGCATTGCGCTATAAGATCGGCCACGATGACCCTGGTGATGTTGCGGGCGAGCGCCCCAGGAAGAAGATTCCTGTCAAGGTGATGTGGTATGCTCCTATAATACCACGGTTGAAATGTTTGTTCCAAAACAAAGAGCATGCCAAGTTGATGCGATGGCACAAAGATGACCGTAAGAAAGACGGGAAGTTGAGAGTACCCGCTAACGGATCACAGTGGAGAAAAATCGAGAGAAAGTGGAAGGACTTTGCAGATGACGGAAGGAATGTATGGTTTGGTTTAAGTGCAGATGGCATCAATCCTTTTGGGGAGCAGAGCAGCAATCATAGCACCTGGCCTGTGACTCTATGTATCTATAACCTTCCTCCTTGGTTGTGCATGAAGCGGAAGTTCATTATGATGCCAGTGCTCATCCAAGGCCCCAAGCAACCCGGCAACGACATTGATGTGTACCTAAGGCCATTAGTCGAAGAACTTTTAGAGCTGTGGAATGGAAAAGGTGTACGTGCGTGGGATGACCACAAACAACAGGAATTTGACCTGCGAGCGTTGCTGTTTGTAACCATCAATGATTGGCCTGCTCTCAGTAACCTTTCAGGACAGACAAACAAGGGATACCACGCATGCACGCACTGTTTAGATGATACCGACAGTATATATTTGGATAAATGTAAGAAGAATGTGTACCTGGGGCATCGTCGATTTCTTCAGAGCAGGCATCCCGTAAGAAAGAAAGGCAAGCACTTCAAAGGTGAGGCAGATCACCGGAAGAAGCCTCGCCACCGTACTGGTGATGATATACTTGATATGGTCAAGGATTTAAAAGTAATCTTTGGAAAGGGTCCTGGCGGACAATCTGTTCCGAATGACGCTGACGGACGCGCACCCATGTGGAAGAAGAAATCTATATTTTGGGACCTACCCTATTGGAAAGACCTAGAGGTCCGCTCTGCAATCGATGTGATGCACGTGACGAAGAATCTTTGCGTGAACCTGCTAAGCTTCTTGGGCGTGTATGGGAAGACAAAAGATACACCGGAGGCACGGGAGGACCAGCAACGTATGCACGGAGAAGACGGCATGGATCCAAAGCAGTTTCAGGGTCATGCCAGCTACGCTCTTACCAAAGAAGAGAAGGAAATCTTCTTCGAATGCCTGCTCAGTATGAAGGTCCCGTCTGGCTTCTCGTCGAATATAAAGGGAATAATAAATATGGCAGAGAAACAGTTCCAGAACCTAAAGTCTCATGACTGCCACGTGATTATGACGCAACTGCTTCCGGTTGCATTGAGGGGACTTCTACCGGAAAACGTTCGATTAGCCATTGTGAAGCTATGTGCTTTCCTCAATGCAATCTCTCAGAAGGTAATCGATCCAGAAATCTTACCAAGGTTAGAGAATGATTTGGTGCAATGTCTTGTCAGTTTCGAGTTGGTGTTCCCACCATCCTTCTTCAATATCATGACGCACGTCCTAGTTCACCTAGTCGAGGAGATTGCCATTCTGGGTCCTGTATTTCTACACAATATGTTCCCCTTTGAGAGGTTCATGGGAGTCTTAAAGAAATATGTTCGTAATCGTGCTAGGCCAGAAGGAAGCATCTCCAAGGGCCATGAAACAGAGGAGGTCATTGAGTTTTGTGTTGACTTTATTCCTGACATTAAGCCGATTGGTGTTCCTGAATCGCGGCATGAGGGCAGACTGGGTGGAAAAGGCACGCTAGGAAAGAATTCAGTAATATGCCGGGACGGGCATTCTTTGGCGCAAGCACACTACACAGTTCTACAAAGTTCCGCCTTGGTGGCTCCGTATATCGAGCAACACAAGAATATTCTACGCTCCAAACACCCGGAGCAGTCTGACGACTGGATTACACATGAACAAACTGCGACTTTCGCCGGTTGGTTGCAGACACGTCTCATTCATGACGACACTGTTGCAGATGACCTGTACTTGCTGTCCAAGTTACCATCTTCGACTATATTGACTTTCAAAGGGTACGAGATAAATGGGAATACATTTTACACGATCGGCCAAGATAAAAAGAGCGCCAACCAAAACAGTGGTGTCCGCTTTGATGCAGCAAACACCAATAGGCCAAAGGACACATATTATGGTTACATAGAGGAGATATGGGAACTTGACTATGGACTTGGTTTGAAGGTCCCTTTGTTTCGGTGCAAATGGGTCAATCTGAGAGGAGGCGGTGTAAAGGAAGACCCGCAGTATGGAATGACAACAGTGGATCTCAACAATCTTGGGTACGCAGACGAACCATTCGTCCTAGCCAATGATGTGGCGCAGGTTTTCTATGTGAAGGACATGTCTACCAAGCCGAGAAAAAGAAAAGATAAGGAAGCGAATACATCATACGATGAGCCAAAGCGCCACATAGTTCTTTCAGGGAAAAGAAACATTGTGGGAGTGGAGGACAAGACAGACATGTCAGAAGATTATGAAAAGTTTCATGAAATTGCTCCCTTCACAGTGAATGTTGACCCGAGCATCAAGTTAAACGATGAAGATTGTCCATGGTTACGGCACAAAGGGACACACGCGAAGAAAAAGTTTTATATCCAAAGATCCCACTCTGGGATGTGACCGGCTTCTCTAGTTAGTTTCCGGACTTATATATCTGGAAAGTCCCACTTCGGACAAACCGGAGGGAATCTTTGTAATAGAACTCCGACTTATGTGTTTTGGCATTTGAAACGCGAAGAAATATTATGTCCAAAGCCATGTCATCAATTTTCAACCCTTTCTGACTTCATTTGCTATTTTTCATGCATTTACTGATTTTTTTGAGCTAAATGACCCTGAAATTGAAAAGCACTACAAATCACAATCAGAAAAGGTTGAAAGTTGGCATGGTATCATTATTTCACCCACATAGCATGTGCTAAAAAGTTGAGAGGGTTACGGCAAAAACTGGATGCACTTCGTGTACAAAATGGACAATCTCTTTCGAAGTATCACGCTTTCGGACGAAAACTCGTCTGTTACGAAGGCATTTCATTTTTTTTAAATAACCTAAGAATTACCAAATTGAATATAATGATAAAACACACTAATATTAAACAGCAGAAAAAAGAATCACTGAAATATCTTTTTTTAAAATAAAGTTATTCACAAACTAGTGATTCACACAAATTTCAAATAATTCAAATTTGAAAACTACTGGCACTAACAGAAAGTTTATAAATTTTTTGACCTAAACCAAAAGATTCACTCAGAAACTCTAAATAAAGCAAAAAACAACCAAGAAACAAAAGAAAATAAATATAGAAGAAAACAAAAAAAAACTGAAAAGTAAAAAAAATGCCCGCCTGCTGGGCCGCCACGGCCTGCATACGACTAGACACCCACTAGTTGGGCCAGGATGCAGGCCCGCAAGGCCCAGTATGGCCCACAGGGCAGGAAAGACCGGTAGGCTTTGTAGGCCTGCTTTAGAGAGGAATTCGAATGAGCTACCGCGCCGGGGTTTATAAACCAGTACGAGCGCCCTTCGCTGGGCGAGGTGGGACTAAACATCCACCACACTGCGCCGTTCCAGGAACAGGCCTTTAGTCGCGGTTGGATCCACCAACCGCGACTAAAGGGGGGCCTTTAGTCGCGGTTGGAGCCACCAACCGCGACTAAAGGTGAATTTCATCCAGTCCAAGCGGCGGGAAGCGAGACCTTTAGTCGCGGTTGGTGGCTCCAACCGCGACTAAAGGGGGTCTTTAGTCGCGGTTGGAGCCACCAACCGCGACTAAAGGGTCTTCTATATATACCACACTTACGAAAATTTCCCCAAATCCAGCCTTTCGTCGTCCGCGCGCGCCCCTACCCTTGCCCCTCGTCGTCGCCGTCGTTCGTCCGTCCGCGCCCCGCCGCACCTCGACGCCGCCGTCCGTCCGTGCCGCCGCACCTCTACGCCGCCGTCCGTCCGCGCCGCCGCACCTCGACGTCGTGGCCGCCGCGCCGTGTACCTAGCCGTCGCCGTCGGTCCACGCACCTCGACGCCACCGTCGCCGTCGCCGTCGCCGCCCCTGCACCTCGCCGTCGCCGTCGCCGCCCCTCCTCGACCTCGCGCGTCGTCGCCCCCTTGTGAGCCCTGCCGCCATGGCCGCCACCCCCTCCCGTCGATCCCGCACACACACACACGCATGAACACACACACACACACATATGTTCTATTTTTTATATGCTTAATTAGTATATATGCTTAATTAGTGTTTCTTTATGTAATGTTGTTTTTCTGTTTTTTATATAATGTTGTTTTTCTATAATTAGTGTTTAATTAGTATATATGATTAATTAGATTTTTTGCTTAATTAGAAGTATATAATGTCCCTAACCTATTAAAATGTTGCTTAGAAGTATATAATGTTGTATATCATATTACAGAAAAAATTTGCATACTAAAATGTTGCATAGGAAATTATAATTGAGAAATTTTTCAGAATTTTTTATTGAGAAAGGAATATTATTAGTGTAGTTATAATGTTGTATTTTTTATTGAGAAAGGAATTTGATCCAATGTATAGCAATTAGTATTTGCAAAAGTTGCATATTTTAATGTTGTATTTGCAATAGATTTTCTTAGTCCTTTAAGGGATTAAATATCAGGAATGCCCCCATTATGGATGTGCACAAGTTGATCCAATTTCTTTCTGATCTCATGCATCTACCTTTCGGATCTCTGAATACTAAATTGTTTTATCTTTCTTCTGGATTAGTTAAATAAAAGCTATGGACAATACCGGCAGAGAAGGAGAAGAGGCTGTGTTCGACATCATACGCTCCACGAGCCCAGATGATCATGATGACGGCTCGCAATATCTGAACCCTTCGGGTGAGGGTATGATGTTTGATGAAGACGAACGAATAGATGAAGGTGACGACAACGATGTTGACGAAGAAAATGTTCTTCAAATAACAATGACCGGCGAGGTATATTTAATATATAAGCCATCCGGTGATCATTACATGTCTTAATTGATTTGTATGTATTAACGAATCGATCTTTCTTCTTTTAGGCCTCCGGATCGAGCAAATCTTGTACAAGCGACAGGGTAGTTCGAGGCCCAGCCAAAAAGTTGGACAAAGGCGTAAAGTTCAACATCGATTCCATCAAAACATCAACTGGCGAACCGCTTGAACCTAAGAAAAATGCGATCACGTTCAAGAATCAATGCGGAGTTATTGTCAGGGACCAAATCCCGATCTCCGTTCAAGAATGGAGAAAGCCAGCAAAGGGAGATCGAGCAGGAGTTACTTTTGTCAACGAAAGAGCAAAAGATGTGCTTTGGACTACGCTCATGGAACATTTCACCCTACCAGATAATTTGACAGATGCAGATCTGAAGAAAGTCAGAAACTATGCTCTTAAAAAGATGGCGATCGCATTCAACACCTTCAAGAAAAATGCATCGGCTAAGTACGTCAAATCAAAAAAGAAGACTCCAGAATTCATGGGAGCACTGGTGAAGGCAAAAGATCACTGGGACGCTTTCATGAAGTTCAAGGAATCGGAAGAAGCTAAGGAACTGTCGAGGAAAAACAAGATTAATGCTGCGAAAAAGAAGTGGCACCATCGTCTGGGGCCAGGTGGCTACCAGGTGGCCCTGCCTAAGTGGCATCAATCTGAGCAAGAGATGATTAGTAAACGGGCCAGTCCAGTTACATTGACATGGCCCCCCAGGTGCAGGACATGGTTTTATGCGCATGGGGGGATGTTGGACCCAGAGACAGGGCTGGTTATGGTGAAGGCAAGTCTTAAAGAAGCGACAGACGAAATACTTATTGCAATAGAAGAAGCTCGATCGGGGGTGTTCACGCCCAACAGAGATAACGACGAGCTTACGCGCGCCCTGAAGAATCCCTAACACCCGGGAAGAACACGAGGCAAAGGCGTTGTTCCATGGTATGAGGGGTTTGCGGATTGGAACGACGACTATAGAAGCCGTGCGAGAAAGAAGAAGCATGAGGAGCAGAAGAAGAAGGAGGAAGCACTCCGCCTTGAAGGCCTAATATCCTCGCACCTGGAGTTGGAACGATTTGTCAGGCGACAGCAGGAGCAGATCGACTCACTCAGCCAGGAAAGGGCGTCTCAGCGGCAGCATGAGCAGATCGATCCAGCATTGGATAGCACCGTCCCATCTATGCCGAGAAGCAGCGTGGGTTCCGCCCCGGCCGATATCGATAATGCACTGCTAGCTAGCTACCCTGTGGATGATATCAAAGACAGGACTAACTGTGAGCTACACATGAAAGTGAAGAACTTATCCATGAAGGTGGCGGACGGCTATGCTTTAGCAAATCCCCCTGAAGCAACCTTCCATTGCAATCCCATTCCAGCTGGCTATGCTCGTGTCGGGGTTGATGAAGTGATGTCAGCATATCACGAGCTACAACTTGACATTCTTGGAGGTGACGAGGAGAGAACACTGGGAGAGGCCATACATCGTATCATTCTATGGAAAAAGGATTGCATCGTCTTTCCAAGGCCACCGACTCCTCCTCCTCCAAGTCCGCCGCCGCGTCAGTCGACTCCTCCTCCTCCAAGTCCGGCACCGCGTCAGCCGACTCCTCCTCCAAGTCCGGCACGGCGTCAGCCAACTCCTCCTCCTCCAAGTCCTCCGCCGCTTCAGTCGACTCCTCCTCCAAGTCTGGCACCGCGTCAGCCGACTCCTCCTCCAAGTCCGGCACGGCGTCAGCCAACTCCTCCTCCTCCAAGTCAGCCGACTCAGCGTGCTCCGCCTAAGCAACAGCGAAAGAGAGAGGCCGTAGCTACGACGGCTAGCGGTACAACAAGCAAGAAATTCAAATATGGTCCAGACCTCAAGCCTCTTCCGAAGTTATCTTACCACCTGACTCGGGAGGAACTCGACGACGCATGTGATGCCCAATTGAAGGCCCATTTTGCACCGAAACCGCCCGCACCGCCAAAGGAGAAAGTACCTGAGCATGTATCACAACACTTTATTGATATGGCTCGACCGGCTGACAATCAGAAGGACTCCGACTATGTGCGGTCTATCAAGAAGTCACATTCTGCAGGGCAAAAGAAGTCGAGCTCGAGCTCGAGCCAAGCAGTTGGCAAAAAAAGCGGGAAAACTGTTCCCCAGCTGGGAGAACAAGCAGTGCAATCGATCCCCCCGCTCATTGTACAAACACATGTGAGTACCGCCGATCGGCCGGCAATAACCGACGATCTTAGAAGGCAGGCTAAAGAGGCCGGTGTCACTGTTGAACAACTCCTAGGCCTTGAGGAAATCCCCGGGATTACAGAGGAGGAAGTAAAATACCAATATATCCGTGGCAAACCTCTGGTCAAGCCTGACGAAGTCAAGCTTCTACCAACGAGAATGTACGAGTTGCATACGTGGTACATGCAAAAAACAGCAAATACCAATGAAGAGTCCCTCATGGTGAAAGTCAAGCCAGAGCATTACTTCCATGGAAAAGATGTGTGATTTGATTTTTCAGAGTTGTTTCAGTTATTCCAACAAGACGCACTAGACGAATCTATCGTCAGTTGCTATTGTCTGTAAGTGATTTCTTTCTGTAATTTAAGTCTCTAGCTAGCTAGCTAGATGTGCTCTCGTTCATTAACTGTAATTATCCTCACTATATTCTTTTCTGTGGTATTATGCAGAATGAATATGTATGAAATGAAAAAAACTAGACGCTATGGAGTTGGGTTCATTGACCCAAATACGATTAATCAGGCGATATGGGAAGATCAATATTCGAGAGAAGACACAGAGAGATTCCTGCTAGAGTTTTTGAAGCAACTAAACACCCAACCAAAAATACTACTTCCTTACAACTTCGGGTGAGTGTTACTATATCTTGTACTACAAATTCTATTTTTTGCTTACTAGATGTTAATAAGTGTAGTTGATGAGTTATGCACATGCCCGCTTATTTATAAAAAAACGTGTGCGCATGCAGTTTCCACTGGATCTTGTTAATCATTGAAGTTGACAAGGGAAAAGTTGAAGTACTGGACTCACTATATAAGGATCCATCCGAATACGCAACCGTGAAGGGGATGTTCGACAGGTAATTTCAATCATTATCGCACTATGTCTGCCTCTTTACTTCATTTCCTGATATCAACTAGTTAATAACTCCTTTATTCATTTTCTTTGCCGGCGGGCAGGGCTTGGAAAAAGTTCATCGAAGAGGTCCCCGGCCAATGGAAACAACAGCTGAAATGGGTGCGACCCAAGGTAATTAAGTAGTACTAGCTAGCTACGTCCGTGTATCTCTTTAATTCTAGTTTCAATACCATTATCATGCTTGATTAATTATTACCTGATTGAATTTTATTCTCGTAAAGTGCATGAGGCAAGAGAAGGGGAATAGTTTATGCGCATACTACGTTTGCGAGAATATTCGCATGATCACGTCTGAAAGGAGCATAGATGAAAAAACTCTTTGGGTACGTTTGCCAGAACACTATCCATAATTTTTTTTATCATGATCTAGCTAATATATATACACACAACTAATATATTCATCTTGATCTCCTGATTATAGATGATAGAGATGCGGGGCCAGCTCCTACCAACGGCTCGCGTACGAGCAATTCAAGAGGAAATAGCTGGATTTCTGGTCGACCAGGTCATAGATCCCAAAGGAGAATACCATTACAAGATCAAGCAGTAATGCCCTGCATATGTAATGATCCGCAAATTGTAGGAGAAATTGTATATATATATGTATGTGAATGGTCGTCGTACGAGAAATTCGATTTATATATATATGCACAACGTGTACAGTATGTAGTAGCGTAATATATGTTTGAAATGAAAAATAATTAAATGGAAAACACAAAATTAAAAGGAAAAATAAACCAAAATTAAAAGAATTAAATACTTTTAGTCCCGGTTGGTAACACCAACCGGGACTAAAGGTCCCCCAGCGAACGGCCCCGGCAGGCGCCACGTGGTGGGCCCTTAGTGCCGGGCCGTGACGAACCGGGACTAAAGGGGGGGCCTTTAGTCCCCCCCCCCCCTTTAGTGCCGGTTGTAGAACCGGCACTAAAGGGCCTTACAAACCGGGATTAAAGGCCCGTTTTCTACTAGTGCAATTACCTTGCTATCAAACTATCTGTTACCTACAATTTCAGTGCTTGCAGAAATTACCTTGCTGAAAACCGCTTGTCATTTCCTTCTACTCCTCGTTGGGTTCGACACTCTTACTTATCGAAAGGACTACGATTGACCCCCTATACTTGTGGGTCATCATAAACCTATTCTACTCAATAATGTACTCCCTCCGTCCGGAATTACTTGTCGCAAGAATGGATAAAACTGGATGTATCTAGAGCTAAAATACGTCTATACATCCATTCCTCCGACAAGTATTTCCGGATGGAGGGAGTATATAATTTGCACAAGAGAGACTTCAATTTGGGCTGCCAGTGATAGGGGCAACTGGCTAGTCTCTCTTCTGCTTAATCAATCCAGAGCACTCATTGCTAGTTGCCATGTGGAATCGTGAACTAAATAACTTAGGTTTTTTAGTGATTAATTTGCTATATTACAAAGTTGTTACGTATAATGTACTAAAACTGGTCTACACATCAATTGTGATTTGAATCAATGTTCTTGTAGCTCCAGTGTGGTGGTTTCTTTTCCAGTTCTGGTGAACTGCTAAAGAAATCCTGCCTGATGTTCATGGTCATGTCACACGCGCTTCGTATCTTCAGTTTCTTGTTAAAAACATTGTTTTACAGGTGCCCCTGCCCCTGCCTCTCTCTCCAGCCTGTGGATGGACTAACTAATGGATGGATCCTTCTTCCTCCCCTCCTAGCGAACATGGTGAGCTTCCCCTCTCTCCCCCTCTATCCCTAGATCTTAATTGCAAGCACATTTTTTATGTTGTGGTGCAATTTGTATGCATGTATGTGCATGCTTAAACTTAATTTGACTAAAACTGGTTGGATGTTCAATTTGTCTCTCCCCCTCCCCAGGCCTTGTTTGGTTACACCCTCTGCCAAGGGGATTGGATAGGATTGTACGGGATTTTGACTTGTAGTGGATTTAATCCCCTCAATCCCTGCCAATCCCCTTTGATTCTCTGTCAACTGAACCGGGCCTCAATCGTGCTGCATATTTTGTTACCAGTTTGTGTAGTGTGTCATTCCTAGACGGATTTTTGTTTCTAATCAGTGACACCCTTGTTGTGGGCTTGGTTCAAAAACGAACATGTGTTCATGGTGTCCTTTGTTAAGGACCTGGTAGAGTGTGAAGAAGACTTCTATATGGTTGTCTTAGTTTGACCTATTAGTGTGATATGTTTTGTGTAATTAGTGTCATGGTATGGTACTTGAAGCCTTTAGTTTGGAGATACAAGATGATATTCTTGTCGAGAACTTGCCGAAATGTTCTCCTTTGTATGCGGATAGCTATTGAGTAGCATTTCTTATTTAGAGTAAGTGAGAAGGTCGGTTAGCTGTCGGAAGTCAGTGGTCAAGCTGATCAAGCGAGTGTGTCAGTTTTGGTGAGTCACTGGTCTCCCATCTATCTCCATATGTCTTGAGATTGTCTGGCTGTCGAGCCGTGGTTGGTTATGGTTCTGGCCATCATTCAACTACCCACATATCTATTGATGAGGCATATAGATCATTTTCTCTTTCGTTGTTGCTCTCCTGTGTGCTCCTTGTGAGATGAGCCAGGTGTTCAAATAGATGTAGCATGTGCTCCCTGTGTAAAGAAATATAAGAGAGTGATCTAACCGCTCTTATATTTCTTTACAGAGGGAGTAGTAACTAAATTAACTTATTGTTTTTTTAATTGTCCTCTTGTGTATGAGTTACTAAATAAATGTAATCTCCTTAGCCCTGTAGATTTAACTGGAATGTTAACAAAATGTTTCTGTAAGAAACATCTTTTTGCAAAGAATTATAGAGATGTATTATTTATTTTTCTGAGTAGAATTAGATTGGTTAGTTAATTCATTGTCAACAGAAAGTATTTTTACTTTTAAGACAACCACCATGACTTGATATTTATAATCTGACTAGATACTCCTTTGCAATTCTTTGTTAGTGGCTTGGGTACAAACTCGGATCCGTACCTCTGGTTGGCGTGACCAGGTGGTGGTTTTTCTGTCTCCTGCGTCAGTGGTGTGCCGCCTTTGCTTCGCGCACCGACAAGATGTTGGGTTGTTGCCCCGTAACCTCGGTGTCCACTCACACGACCGCCTTCCTGGCTATCACTACTTAGGTGAGTCCCTGGTCTCTCCTTGATTATCTATTTCCTATGAGACTTAGCCTTTCAGCTATGTCTGCTCTGTATGCTGGCCATCGAGTCGTGGTTCATTCTATGATGGTGGATAAATAGTGTGATTCAACTTGATTTGATTTTATTATTAAAAAACTAAAAGTAGTCTTCTGGCAAGGAATTGTTTTGTACCCCCTGTGTATTTGCTTCGTATACTGAGTCTGGTCAGAATGCTTACCCAATCAACAACAACAACAACAACAACAAAGCCTTTAGTTCCAAACAAGCTGGGGTAGGCTAGAGGTGAAACCCATAAGATCTCGCGACCAACTCATGGTTCTGGCACATTGATAGCAAGCTTCCACGCACCCCTGTCCATGGCTAGTATAAAATTTATGGAAAAAATGCTTCATCATTGGTACTAAGATTACCCTCTACCTTAAAAATGACCAGGTACAACAAAACATAAGGCTCGTCACTATTTACTTGCTCATGCTTAATATGTTCTGGATACACTTCGCAGTTCTTGTGGATTGTTCAAAATTTACATGATTCAAAAAATGTACTGCTAGATTGAAATATGCTTAGTTGTGTGAGGGTTCTGTAGAGAGATTCAGTGCTGGTGAAACTAGAGTTATATGCTGATGGTTGCTAAGGTCTAGATGTGATAACTGGCAGAGCTTAGTGTAGTGTTGGGGGGTGGGGGGGCTATGGCCCCCCAGCCATGCACAAATTTGTGAAAAAAATAAGCAGAGTGCTTAACTGGTAAGAAATTAGTGTTTTTCCCCTTCAAATGTTAACATTTTGTGTTCCTCCCACCCAAGAATTTTGGTGTAGCTCCGCCACTGGTTGTGATCATATATTGACTGGTTAGCTTAATCAATAGCAACCCTTTACCATTTCGATGGATTTAGTTAGATTAATTGTTGGCGTGAACCATATGAAATTTGAGTCAATTGATGGTGTCATTGCATGAAATTGGATCAGTACAATCTGAGCCATCATACATTTATGATCAAACTAGTTTCTAGTAATGAAAATGGATCTTATATTTGGGCCAAGTGACTTGTGGAGCTTAAATTGTTTTCTTCTAAGTGGTGTTTTGTAACGTGGCAATAGCACTCCTAAAAGTTGACAAAAAAGATATGTAATACTTTATAGGCTTTTGTGCTACAGCAAAATTAATGTTCATGGCCTACCTAGGTTTTTGGTAAATGATGCTCTGATGATTGTTGACTAGTGGACAAGATGAATTCCAACCCTGCTGCTTTTTACGCATGAGATTTTCTTCTTTCAGGTGTATGCTGATGAGATGAACTACTATCTTAGTGGTTGCTAAAGTCATAAAATTGAGCTAGAACTTGGTTATGATATTATACCCGTGTTGAAATTTTAGTCTTAAGCATGGTACAATGCCTTTACACTTGTAGAATTGAGCTAGAACTTCGTAGGGACGCTCGTAGAATTGCATAAATTGCTTGTTTAACTAGATTAATAATTACTTAACCTGACGTGTCTAGCTACTGTGCTTGGTCCCATAACATGATTTTCTACGTTGTTGGTTACTTCCTGTCAGGCATGTATGCTAGCATGTTTAGTTTGGTCTTCTACTGGAGGTTGATATGTTAATTTCCTTCCCCAATATATAATGTGTAGCAAGCCTGTGCTACCAATCATGGTTGGTCTACTGGGATTTTATCTTCATGAAATTTATGCTAGAGTTTGGTCATGATATTTTCTTCAACTCTTAAGCTACCGGTGCTATCAGCCATAACTAATCATCCTATGTTTGACCCACATCTCTTGTCGGCCGAACCTGGTGGTTATCATCAATTGTGGTGCGCCGCCTTGCTTTCGGCATTGGCGAGACAGCATGGTTGTCACCCTGTAACATTGGCATCAGCTCCACGACTGCCTCCTCGGCTAACTGTACTTAGGTGAGTCCCTGGTCTCTCCTTGCTCTGTCTTCTCTGGGTAGCCTTTGAGCTATGGCCATACTCTGGTCTACTCCGGCCCTGAAGCCGAAGATGTAGTACTGCTTGTGGTCTGGCCTATGGTGTCATGTTGTTACTCTTGACATGCTGAGGCTTAGTGATATGGTCTCTGTTAATGATCATGGCTTGGACTTGTGGATGGTTAGACTCTGTTTAACAACTGTATGTCAATGTTATGATGACAAAATCTGGGATTTGCAACTGTTTAATTAGGCTTGCCAAATAATCTTAGATGTCTCAATCATGCCCCTGTTTCAAGGTTATATATGCTATATGTATAGTGAACTGGAGATGGTTATTCTATGCTACTGCTTGACAGCGATCAGTTTGTCATAAGAAGGATAGCATCATGTTTGGCCTTTGGCTGGGGTTATCTATTTATATTTTAGTCATAGATGTGCCATAGGTGTGTGTGCATAGCAATTAATTGATAATGGTTATGCTAATGTTTCAATTATAGATCAAAATGTATGGTTCTTGGTCGTGTATATTTCATGTGTACATGTTTGTTGGTCCTGCTTGTTAAGATTGGATGAAAACATATGTTAATACATGTTCTATAGTCAACAATATACCCACCTAAGATCATATGTAGGTTGTCTGTGTTTTTCTGTTATGGAACAGATGAACTAACTCAAAGCACATGAGAGGATGCATCTCTATGTTACTGCCTACCCTCTTTGTCTTGTGCAATTCTTCTAAAAAGAATGAATCTGCAAAAGAAAATTGGATCACCATCAGGCCGCTTCTTTGTTTTTTAAACAGGGAACAGGTTGCTTGCGCGAAAAGAGAAAATTAACCTGTAGTGAGTGTCTCCCATCTTAATAAGCTAGAGCCACGTTTACAATTGTTCTGTTAAAAAGAGATTAAAAGGTTATAATTCGAGTGACTTGCATATTCTGCTCAAATAACCTTCCATAGAGGCAGGTTGCAATCGTTTTCCTTGTTGCAATGTATCCTAGCCTGGTTTTATCGACTAGTTTTATCTCTACCAATACAATTCATGACTGGTTTTAGCATTGTTAATGGTTGCTTTGGACGGTGGTAATATTTTTGTAGAGTATTGCAAAAAATCGCGACCCTCTTGGTTCCCTCTCTCCTTTTTGGTTTAGAGCAAAGCATGTCGTTCTTTTTGTTGTCTCTTGGTAGTATAAGCCAACACTTGGTGTGAGATTGTCTAGTGCATTTTCTGATTAGTCACTAAAATATTTAGTTTGTGAAGTTGATGCTGGTAGTACTTTTGTGGCAAAGCTAATGCCACCAGTTTGTCGAAGGTGATGTTGTAGCTCATGTACAACTGACGGGTTCCTCTCCTTTTTGGTTTAGAGCAAAGCATGTTGCCAAAACCTGGTAGTATCAGCCAATCCTTGGTTTGAGATTGGCTAGCGTCTTTTCGGTATCACTCACTACAACACATTGATTGATCTCGTGAGGTTGCTACGGGTTTTTAATCTGTGCATTGCATTTTTGTGCGCATGACTTGAGAGAGAAGGTGAAGAAACCTGCTCATTTTTTCGTTTGGCGTTCGTAAAGATGTTTTCCTATTCCCACATGTCTCGATCTTAGAGTTGTAAACGGTGTTTGAATTATTCAGTACAATAGTGTTGCTGGTTCGGCAGTCCAAAAACAGCAGTCTGTGACAGGCAACCAGAATCAACATAACTGTATAAAATCAGCCATAAATTGGTGATGTATCACATTATACAGTACATTTACAAAGCAAGACACCAGGCCCATTTTGATGCCATTATTCTTGACAGTTTCATCCTTATAATCACACCGTAGCTTCATCAAACTGGTCCTGCATCATAATATCAACAATAAAGAAGTGATAACAATGTCTACACTTGCGGGTTTTCTTAATAACAATTGATGTTGAAAAAGAATAGTATTGATTACATTCTTATGTACAAACAAATGAGATTACGATGAATCACATATGTGATATGTCTACACTTGTGAGTTATCTTAATAACAGTTGATGGTGAAAATGAGTATACAAGTACACATTCATGCCAGCACTCTTACACAAATCAGTATATAGGGACATGTGTATTGTTGCAAATTACATTGGATGGGAACCCGTAATCATACAGTGGCATGCACCCTAACATGGTGTGGTAAAATCCTTGAAGCCCTCCAAATATGCTAGATGGATACCAAATTTCACCGACTCAGGGTTAACGAGGGCCGGCATTTGACAGTATTTACGACCAACAATCAACTGACAATAGAACTTGGTAGATGCTACTTCTTGAGCATGCGTTGGTTTTCCCTTGAAGAGGAAAGGGTGATGCAGCTAAGTAGATAAGTATTTCCCTCAGTTGTTGCGAACCAAGGTATCAATCCAGTAGGAGATACAAGCAAGTCCCCAATAGATGTACCTACACAAATAATCAAACACTTGCACCCAACGCTATAAAGGGGTTGTCAATCCCTTCACGGTTACTTGCAAGGATGAGATCTGATAGAGATAGATATAAAAGATTGCTAGAACGTAAAGTAAAACAAAAGTAAAAAGAATGCAGCGAGGTATTTTTGGTATTTTTGGTTTATAGATCTGAAAATATAATATGGAAAATAGACCCGGGGGCCATAGGTTTCACTAGAGGCTTCTCTCATGAAGGAAAATAATACGGTGGGTGAACAAATTACTGTCGAGCAATTGATAGAAAAGCGAATAATTATGAAGATATCCAAGGCAATGATTATGCATATAGGCATCACGTCCGTGTCAAGTAGACCGAAACGATTCTGCATCTACTACTATTACTCCACACATCGATCGACTCCTGCCTGCATCTAGAGTATTAAGTTCATGAAGAACAGAGTAACACATTAGGTAAGATGACATGATGTAGAGGGATAAACTCAAGCAATATGATGAAAACCCCATCCTTTTATCCTCGATGAAAACAATACAAATACGTGCCTCGCTACCCCTACTTTGTCACTGGGTGAGGACACCGCAAGATTGAACCCAAAACTAAGCACTTCTCCCATTGCAAGAATTACCAATCTAGTTGGCCAAACCAAACCAATAGCTCGAAGAGACTTGCAAAGATATGAAATCATGCATATAAGAATTCAGAGAAGATTCAAATAATATTCATAGATAAGCTGATCATAAACCCACAATTCATCGGATCTCGACAAACACACCGCAAAAGAGTATTACATCGGATAGATCTCCATGAAGATCATGAAGAACATGGTATTGAAGAACAAAGAGAGAGAAGAAGCCATCTAGCTACTAGCTATGGACCCGAAGGTCTGTGGTAAACTACTCACGCATCATCGGAGGGGCAATGGAGTTGATGTAGATGCCCTCCGTGATCGAATCCCCCTCCGGCAGATTACCGGAAAAGGCTCCAAGATTGGATCTCACGGGAACAGAGGCTTCCGGCGGCGGAAAAGTATTTTCGTGGCTCTTTTTGGTATCCAGGGAATATTTGGGAATTTATAGGCCGAAGAGTATGGTTAGGAGGGCTGCCGTGGGGCCACAAGCCAGGGGGGCGTACCCCCCTAGGGCGCGCCGTGGTGGCTTGTGACGCCACGGCAGGTCTCCTGCCTTCATCTCCAAGTCTGCTGGGTTTCTTCTGGTCCAAGAAAAATCATTCCGAAGATTTTATTCCGTTTGGACTCCGTTTAATATTCCTTATCTGCAATACTCAAAAACAAGGAAAAAACAGAAACTGGCACTAGGCTCTAGATTAATAGGTTAGTCCCAAATATAATATAAATTAGCATATTAATGCATATAAAACATCCAAAACAGATAATATAATAGCATGGAACAATAAAAAATTATAGATACGTTGGAGACGTATCAAGCATCCCCAAGCTTAATTCCTGCTCGTCCTCGAGTAGGTAAATGATAAAAACAGAATTTTTGATGTGGAATGCTACCTAACATATTTATCCATGTAATATTCTTTATTGTGGCATGAATATTCAGATCCATAAGATTCAAAACAAAAGTCTAATATTGACATAAAAACAGTAATACTTCAAGCATACTAACAAGGCAATCGCGTCCTTTCGAAATAACATGGCCTTAGAAAGTTATCCCTACAAAATCATATGGTCTGGCTATGCTCCATCTTCCCCACACAAAGTATCTAAATCATGCACAACCCCGATAACAAGTCAAGCAATTGTTTCACACTTTTTATGTTCTCAAACCTTTTCAACTCTGACGCAATACATGAGCGTGAGCCATGGATATAGCACTATAGGTGGAATAGAATATGGTGGAGGTTGCGAGGAAAAAGGAGAAGATAGTCTCACATCAACTAGGCGTATCAACGGGCTATGGAGATGCCCATCAATAGATATCAATGTGAGTGAGTAGGGATTGCCATGCAACGAATGCACTAGAGCTATAAGTGTATGAAAGCTCAAAAAGAAAACTAAGTGGTTGTGCATAAGATGAAAAATTCCACTAGTTATATGAAAGTGACAAAACATGAGACTCTCTATCATGAAGATCATGGTGCTACTTTGAAGCACAAGTGTGGAAAAAGATAGTAGCATTGTCCCTTCTCTCTTTCTCTCATTTTTTTGGTGGGCATCTTTGGCCTCTCTTTTTTTTTATTTGGGCTTCGCTGGCCTCTTTTATTATTTGTAAAGTCCAGAGACTCATCCCAACTTGTGAGGGAATCATAGCTTCCATCATCCTTTTCTCCCACGGGACAAATGCTCTAATAATGAAAATCATCACACTTTTATTTACTTACAACTAAAAAATTACAACTCGATACCTAAAACAAAATATGACTCTATATGCAATATGAAAGTGATGGTGCGTGTCATGAAAAACGGAACGGTGGAAGTTGCATGGCAATATATCTCGGAATGGCTATGGAAATGCCATACTAGGTAGGTATGGTGGCTATTTTGAGGAAAGTATATGGTGTCTGTTTTGAGGAAGGTGGGTTTGATGCACCGGCGAAAGTTGCGCGGTACTAGAGAGGCTAGCAAAGGTGGAAGGGTGAGAGTGCGTATAATCCATTGACTCAACATTAGTCATAAAGAACTCACATACTTATTGCAAAAGTCTATTAGTTATCAAAACAAAGCATTAGACACATGCTCCTAGGGGAGAGGTTGGTAGGAGTTAACCATCGCGTGCTCCCGACCCTCACACAAAGGTTGACAATCATTAAACAAATCATGCTCCGACTTCGTTACATAACGGTTCACCATACGTGCATGCTACGGGAATCACAAACTTTAACACAAGCATTTCTTCCAATTCACAATTACTCACTAGCATGACTCTCATATTACCATCTTCATATCTCAAAACTATATGCAAGGAGTCAAACTTCTCATAGTATCCAATGCACTTAATATGAAAGTTTTTATTATATCCCCCTTGGATGCCCATTATATTAGGACTAAATTCATAACCTAAACCAATTACCATGCTGTTGTAAAGACTCTCAAAATAATATAAGTGAGGTACGAGAGTTCAATAATTTCTATAAAATAAGACACCACCGTGCTCTAAAAAGATATAAGTGAAGCACCAGAGCAACATTGCCTAGCTCAAAAGATATAAGTGAAGCACATAGAGTATTCTAATAAATTCACGATTAATGCGTGTGCCCCTCAAAATATGTGTGCAGCAAGCATGATTGTGGCAAACTAAAAAGAAAATACTCATATCATACAAGACGCTCCAAGCAAAACACATATCATGTGGTGAATAAAAATATAGTCTCAAGTAAATTTACCGATGGATTGAAGACGAAAGAGGGGATGCCTTCCGGGGCATCCCCAAGCTTAGGCTTTTTGGTATCCTTGAATATGGCTTGGGGTGCCTTGGGCATCCCCAAGCTTAGGCTCTTGCCACTCCTTATTCCATAGTCCATCAAATCTTTACCCAAAACTTGAAAACTTCACAACACAAAACTCAACAGAAAACTCATGAGATCCGTTAGTATAAGAAAAATAAATCACCACTTTAGGTACTGTTGTGAACTCATTCTTTATTTATATTGGTGTAATATCTACTGTATTCCAACTTCTCCATGGTTCATACCCCCCGATACAACCCATAGATACATGAAAATAAGCAAACAACACAAAGAAAACAGAATCTGTCTAAAACAGAACAGTCTGTAGCAATCTATAGACTTCGAATACTTCGGTAACTCCAAAAATTCTAAAAAATTAGTAAAATAAGGGAAATTTGTATATCAATCTTTTTTAAAAATTTCAGATCAAAAGAAAGTTCCAGTGAATTTACAAAATTCCTGGACTGAGAGCAAAAGTTTCTGTTTTTCAGCAAAATCAAATCACAAACGCTGTAGACCATCCCAAAGGTCTTACTTGGCTCAAACACTAATTTAAACAAGAAAACAAAATTACTACAGAGGTAATAATGTGTAAAACACTCAAAAACATAAGCAAAAACAAAAGCATAAAAATAAAATTGGGTTGCCTCCCAACAAGCGCTGTTGTGTAACGCCCCTAGCTAGGCATAACACAATAGATCTAGGTATTGTCATATTTGGTATGCAATCCATAAGTAGCCCTCATAATAGATTCATAAGGTAATTTTATTTTCTTTCTAGGAAAGTGCTCCATGCCTTTTCTTAATGGAAATTGGAATCTAATATTTCCTTCCTTCATATCAATAATTGCATCAATCGTTCCAAGGAAAGGTCTACCAAGAATAATAGGATATGTAGGATTGCAATCTATATCAAGAACAATGAAATCTACGGGCACATAATTCCTATTTGCAACAATAAGAACATCATTAATCCTTCCCATAGATTTCTTTATAGTGGAATCCGCGAGATGAAAATTTAAAGAGCAATCATCAAATTCACGGAAACCTAGCACATCACATAAAGTTTTTGGAATCGTGGAAACGCTAGCACCCAAATCACACAAAGCATGGCACTCATAATCTTTAATTTTAAACTTAATAGTAGGTTCCCACTCATCATAAAGCTTTCTAGGTATAGAAACTTCCAACTCACATTTTTCTTCAAAAGATTTCATCATAGCATCCACGATATGTTTAGTAAAAGCTTTATTTTGATTATAAGCATTGCAACAAGGAAACACAATCAATCAAAGAACAACTATCATAATTAAAGTCCTTGAAATCCAAAAGAATGGGTTCATTGCTATTTAAAGTTTTGACCTCTTCAATCCCACTTTTATCAATCTTAGCATTAAGATCTATAAACTCCGAATCATTGGGACGCCTTTTAACTAAGACCGACTCCTGCCTGCATCTAGAGTATTAAGTTCATGAAGAACAGAGTAACGCATTAGGTAAGATGACATGATGTAGAGGGATAAACTCAAGCAATATGATGAAAACCCCCATCTTTTTATCCTCGATGGCAACAATACAAATACGTGCCTCGCTACCCCTACTTTGTCACTGGGTGAGGACACCGCAAGATTGAACCCAAAACTAAGCACTTCTCCCATTGCAAGAATTACCAATCTAGTTGGCCAAACCAAACCAATAACTCGAAGAGACTTGCAAAGATATGAAATCATGCATATAAGAATTCAGAGAAGATTCAAATAATATTCATAGATAAGCTGATCATAAACCCACAATTCATCGGATCTCGACAAACACACCGCAAAAGAGTATTACATCGGATAGATCTCCATGAAGATCATGAAGAACATGGTATTGAAGAACAAAGAGAGAGAAGAAGCCATCTAGCTACTATCTATGGACCCGAAGTTCTGTGGTAAACTACTCACGCATCATCGGAGGGGCAATGGAGTTGATGTAGATGCCCTCCGTGATCGAATCCCCCTCCGGCAGATTACCGGAAAAGGCTCCAAGATTGGATCTCACGGGAACAGAGGCTTCCGGCGGCGGAAAAGTATTTTCGTGGCTCTTTTTGGTATCCAGGGAATATTTGGGAATTTATAGGCCGAAGAATAGGGTTAGGAGGGCTGCCGTGGGGCCACAAGCCAGGGGGGCGCCCCCCCCTAGGGCGCGCCGTGGTGGCTTGTGACGCCACGGCAGGTCTCCTGCCTTCATCTCCAAGTCTGCTGGGTTTCTTCTGGTCCAAGAAAAATCATTCCGAAGATTTTATTCTGTTTGGACTCCGTTTAATATTCCTTATCTGCAATACTCAAAAACAAGGAAAAAACATAAACTGGCACTAGGCTCTAGATTAATAGGTTAGTCCCAAAAATAATATTAATTAGCATATTAATGCATGTAAAACCTCCAAAACAGATAATATAATAGCATGGAACAATCAAAAATTATAGATACGTTGGAGACGTATCAGTAGAGAAAATTAATTACCATGATCTTAGCATAACTCCAAAAATAGTAAAACATACCAGGTCATCCTTTTCCCTTCCTTTCGTTTTTCTTTCTCTCTTTCTTTGTTCCCATGAGTAGTAAAACGAGGGTGTAGCGTCTGCATGGAGACTTTGTGATTTCTATCAATCAGTCGATACAAACTATTGGGCATGGCCTTAACATGACTAAGATCGATGCAAACTCCAGTAAAGATAATTCTTTGCTTGCTGGTTTGTTGCAGACTGATTGCTTTGCTAGCAGAAAACAATTCTTGGTGTCATGATTTCGCATGTAGAAATTTATTCAGAAAACTCTGCAGTTATAACTATGTTGACATGTTTGGTACCAAATGACTTTCACTAATGTTTTAATCCATCCTTTTCTAGCAAAATTTTCTTTGCTATTTCACTCGTGTAGTGTTGTTGTGGATGCATTTCTTTCCATCGCATTTTGCCGGCCCGTTCGACCTCGCCTATGCGAATGCTTCACTATTTGCCGCAGGAAGCGGTAATTAGGAGCTTCCTTTAACGGACAACTGAAAGTGTTGGACAAAGCGCATGAGCAGGCCTCACCGCTCAACACGAACCAGTCCAGGTTAAGAGTTCAGGCACGATATCGATATAAGGCTTAATGCGATTGCGGGTGATATCTAGCGATCGCCCACGGGGATGGACTAGTTGGGCTGGCCCAGTAAGAGCTTCGCCGGTGGCTGGTTTTTGGCTGATTTGTTTCCTTGGTCTCTTTTTGGCACGATTATTGAGGTTGGATTCAAGAGGCTGGTTTAGGATATACTAGCGTATGAACTACCTCCGTAATGCATAGTATCTTAGATGACCTTATTTATTGCCATGCAAAACACATAGTTGTACAATATTAATTATGATACGACATCATGATATGACACCAAATCCTCTTTTTCTTCATTTGATTCTATGCTTCCTGATCAAAATTGTCTAACCCATTCTCGATAGCTTTAGTCGGCTTCTGGATAATCCTTATGTTTTCTAGGGTGGAAAATGGCGGGAAACACAGGAGAAATAAACGGCAAGAATAGATATGATATGAAAGGGAGGGGACAAAGTTGCGGGAGAGAACGATGAAGAATAGTGGCGCAAGGAAATGGTGAGAAAGAGAAGGAAGACAAATGTAGGAAAGGAAAAGAAATAAAATAAAAGAGCACAGATAGAAGAGAAAGAAAGAAAAATACTTGTTTACCGAGTGTCCATTCTTTCCTGAGTGATTTTCCTGTGATGAGCACCAAGCCTTAGCCGAGTATGTGCTTTTTTTTTTGAACAGTCATCGGGTGGGAGGGTATCCAGAATCCCCACCTGAATATATTGATCAAAAAGCTGCCAAAGCCAAGAGTTGCTCCTTAAGCACTGGCTGATCCAGTTTATAAGGGAAACCGAATCAAAAACCTAAACAAATTGACCCCATTTATAAGGGAAACCGAGCCCAAAACCATACAGGTTGGAACGAAAAACTGAACAAATTGGCCCCGTATATGAGAACCTGGCCAGAAATCGTACAAGCAACGCCCAAACAGGGCACACCAAGCTAGTAGACAGAAGAAAACATCGCCATGAAAGACACTTGTAGATGTGGGGTGCCGTCGAGGGATCACAATACTCGAACTTTGCAAGCAGCCTAACGCACCAAACTGGCGTGCGTACCGAGAAAATGACACAACTCAGAAGCGTCCACAATCAACGAGTGCAAGTAAACACGAACCTTGACTGGGAGCTCTGCCATGGTATCGGGACGATTAGCAAGTTGAGGAGACATCTTGCGCCATCAATGAGCAAAGAAGAACCGAGACAGCACCAAGAGCATGTAGCTCATCGCAACACATCGGCAGCCATGAAGGTATGCGATAAAACAGTTGGAGTGCATGAGTTACATATGTTGATACATCGAGGGTCCATAAGGAAAACTAATACTACCTCCGTAACTTAATATAAGACATTTTTGACATTGTCATAGTGTCAAAAAATGTTTTATCTTAAATTACAGAGGGAGTAATATCCTAGATAAATCCCCATCCTAAGAACATGGACAAGCCATTTAAGCAAAGCCTGTTGTTACTCACACGAGAACAAATACATTAGGTATATATCTTGCAGTGGAAAGTGCCTTTTTGCTCCCGAGCTCAAAATGAGCTCGGCGAACAGTAAAATCGAAAAAAAATCTAAAACATTTCAAAAAAATTGAATTTTTTTTGGGACCAACATTGACAAAAGTTTTAAATGCGTGCAAAAATTCAGAATGAAATAACATTCCTATGAGACGTGGAAAAAAAAACAAAATCGATACTCTGAAAATGCGCATTTTCATAGTATCGATTTTGTTTTTTTTACCACGCCTCGTAGGAATGTTATTTCATGAATTTTTACAAGCACTTAAAACTTTTGTCAACGTTGGTCCCAAAAAAATTCAGAAATTTTTTAAAACATTTTTTATTTTTTTTTTCTAATTTTACTGTTCACCGAGCTCACATCAGCTCGGGAGCAGAAACTCCACGTCCGCTTGCACTAGTGCAACACGGACTAGCAGTAAATCAAATACAGAATGTTGAAACATCCAGCGGTCCATATATAGATCTCTGATTTATTCGAAGTACAATATAATACCACACGTCACATCACTGTTAAATATATTATTGTCCACACACACTATATTGCATGCGTGCATGCAGGCATGTTGATTATTAGAAGATGCCGGCGTTGTAGAGTTCGCGGCCGTATCCGGTCTGCTTGTCGTAGTACCTGTCCCAGAGCATGATCCCGCCGTAGTTTGCCGCCTTCTTCACGCTTGGCATGAGGTCGTAGTTCATCGACATGAGGCCAACCTTGTCGTTCCTCCCCGGCACGTTTGCCGCCGGCAGCCCGATGTACACCTTGCTCCGGGGGTACCTCGCCGTCCACTTGTTCCACTGCGCCATCACCCCGTCTTTGTGCACGCGGTTGTAGGAGCACCGGTCACCGCCGTAGAACCTGACGTGGATCCGCTCGAACAGCCCCGTGTCGAGCACCCTCTGGACGTGCCAGTCCGGGTACACGCACCGCGGGGTCGCCGTCAGCCGCACCCCGGGAGCGCCGCGGTAATACCGGTTGTAGCTCGACAGACGCCTGGCGAGCTCGTCGTAGTGGTCCGGCGCGCCCTGGTCGATGAAGAAGTCGATGCCGTCGACCACGGCGTCGCCGAACGGGCGGAAGACGCCGGGGCGGCGGCCGCCGAGGTGCGCGTTCCAGAGGTTGTCGGCGACGTCGGCGGCGGACTGCGAGGTGGGCAGGGAGTACTGGGTGCCGCCGCCGCCGATGGAGAGGAGGACGACGATGCCCTTGGCCCGGCAGTGCTTGATGTCGGCGCCGATGGCGTAGAGCGGGTGGCCGGAGAGGTCGCCCCAGTACTTGCCGTGGCCGAAGACGCTGTAGAAGGAGATGATGACGGTGTTGTAGATGCCGGTGTCGCAGGCCTCCCTAAGGGAGCCCTCGTTCTTGTTCCGGCCCCAGAAGACCGTCAGGCCGTGGTCGCCGGCGGCTACCGTGGCGGCGAGGAAGGTGAGGGCGAGTAGAGCTCCTGCTACCACACATGAACGGCGTCGGAACCCCATCGTTTCCGCTGCTTCTTCTTCTGGTTAGTTGCAGTGATTGTTGGTTGATGTGAGGAATGCTGATCATGACCACGTCTATATATACAGCGTGAGTGCAGTACGTACGTAGTAGGCAAGGAAAGGCATTCAGAAGGTACTACGTGCGTGTCGTGGTGCCTTTTGCAGGTCATTTCTTGTGTGCCTGCACACTTTCGATCGGCCGCGGCGCCAACTGGATGGGGTCAAATCAGATGGATCATCGACCACAAGTCCAGCGTAGAAAAGCAGATGCTCTGGGCGCACATGGTCATTTGCTAGCCGTGTACTTGTATTTGCATGCCATGGGGCCGGCCGAGAACCTCACGCGCGCAAGTGTACGTGCAGTCCATAGATGTGGAAAACCGACAGGACTTCCGCCGTCAGAGACGCTATTTTCCCTACCGTAAGAAAGCGATTTCGCCGCCGCCTCTAGGAGCCCTTCCTTCCCCGGCCGTCCTCCGACGGCTCCCCTCGTCGTTGGTGAAGCGGGTCGTCGGATTCATGCATGTGGATCGTTTTAGTCATTGGTAGCTTAGGTTTTGGGTTGTTGGCTCCGGCGGCAGCGATGTTGACGTTGAATAAAGATTCTTCGGATCCTATCCCGACGAGGAGATCGGTCCTACGGTTGGAGATGGATTTAGAAATCGGACTGTTCAAGCAAGGATGGTGCGGCGGTGACGACATCCTTGTGGTGGACCTGTGTCCCCGGGCTCCGTCGTTCCGACGACGTCTGCTCCAGCGTCGGCGTGAAGCTTGGGAGGTAGTCCAGGAGCGGATGCAGATTGTGGTATGCATCGGTGGCATCTGGAAGATGGTGGATCGTGTGATGGGTCTGTGGTCCGTGGATGACAGGTATGGTTTCCTCCTTCGATGTCTTAGTCATGTGAGGGTGCCGAGTCGATATGTACCTAGTTTGTACTATATCTGGCGACTCAGATGACAACCCAGATTTCTCAACATTCAACACCAAGTTCAAAGTCCCAGGTTGTTGCAGGCAAGACAACCCGGCAATTGGGGGCTACACTAGCTGAAGTTCTATAAAGTATAAGATATTATTGAGAAGCACCAAGTCATCATGGATAAACTTGGAGCTTTGGGGCTACAGGTAATATGGAGATATAAAAAATAGCAAAACATTTTCAAGCTATCAAATTTTGAGTGAGCTAGGTTTCATATCTTGGTGGAGCTGAAGCATTGAAAGCCGGCTCAACATTACACTGATTTCTTTATAATCTTATCAAGTCAACAGGAGTCCGCTTGTTTTGGCCTGGCAGCACCAACAATCACGACCCGGCATCATCGATGATTATGACCCGGCGGAGTTTATATAAGCAACCCGGCTTCGCAAGTTGGCAAGTTCTACATCCATAAAACAACAATATTTTTATCATAAGTTGACGTCTACTACATCTAACGATCCGACAAGATCCCCGCGTCCCATGAAGTGGTTCAACAACAGACGAATTTCTTATTCCCAAGGTTTTCATCAAGCCAAAGTATTGGAGGCCGAGTCAACGGCATATGGATGTTTTATTCCCAATATTTTATTGCAAAGGACACATACCTGCAAGATGATTGTGAAGACGGCTCGTTAATATGAAGAACAAACCCGGATTTTCAAGGAGCTACTTCATTAAGCCGACCAGTGGAGCAAATCGGTCCCTTAACATATTTGTTATTCTTATTTCAGGAGCTTACCATGAATAAATTCAAGCTAACCCGGGTGCTAATGTCGGGGATATTACCCCGCGGTATAATCCGGCCTGAAGTATGACCCGGCCGGGACTTGGCGGCTCATTAGTGACCCAGTACTAGGCGGGTCAGACGAACGACAAGACCCAATGGCCCAGAAGGCGGCTCATGGGAGGGCCGACTCATGTTATGGTGAGCCGGCTCATAGAGAAGGCCCAAGGAAAGGAAGGACTCCCTCACAAAGGAAACAAGACCCGGATTAGGATTCAAGAGAGACTAGTCCTAATCCTACTCCCAGTAGGACTCTACCTGTAAACCTACCCCTTCCACTTATATAAGGAGGGGTAAGGCGCCCCAAGAGGGACAAATTCAAGTCATTAGAGATAGACAGATTAGAGGCTCTCGAGACTAGAGGTAGCAAAACGGCACCCTTGTAATCGAGATCATCCTCATCATCAATACACACAAAGCAGGACGTAGGCTTTTATCTCCATCGGAGGGGCCGAACCTGGGTAAACTCGCGTCTCTCGATTCCGACCAACCCCTCTCAAGCCGCCACCTAGTTGCGATGGCCTCACACCTAAGTTCTCTCATGAGGACATCTGCCGTGACAAAACCACGACAATAGTCATTATGATATAAATGAGACACGTATTACCATGCAAAAATATAGATGTGAAAAACTGTAAACCAAACAAAACCAAATCAGCGGCACTAGCTCACCAACATAATCATTCACTTGTATCATCCCACAAGCAACCTCCAACATGAAGACACCAAATGCAAAGACATCAGTCGCGTCGGTTGCCCTTCCTAACCTAGCCAGCTCCGGAGCAATGTACCCCCAGGTGCCAGCCAAATGCGCGGTGTGGGTGTCTGTACCATGGTTGTGTAATCTTGCCATACCAAAATCACCCAGTCTACCGTTCATTTCATTGCCGAGGAGCACGTTGCTTGCTTTGATGTTTTAATGGATGACCAACTTCTCCCATTCCTCGTGGAGGTAGCAAAGACGAGATGCAATGCCTTTTATAATGTTGAATCTGTTAACCCAGTCTATAGTCTGCCTATCTTCACCATGCAAAACTATATCAAGACAGCCAATTGGCATGTAACTATAAACCAGAAGTAGCTCGCTCTTGTGGCGAGAATAACCAAGTAACTGCACAAGGTTGCGATGCCGGAGATGACCTAGGATTGTTATCTCAACTCTGAACTCCTTCATCCCTTGCTTTGACGCTGGTGAAACACGCTTGATGGCAAAATTTTGCTTCGAGGTTTGTACCAGCCCTTTGTACACCTTTTCAAACCCTCCTTTCCCAAGAAGCATCCTGTCACTGGAATTGTTGGTCGCAGCGGCAACATCTCTATATGTGAAGGACGATGACCCACAATCGATTTCCCAATCACCACTTTCTCTTGCAATCTCCATATAAACATAAAGTGCAATGATAAGGACAATTATGATGAAGATTGATGCAGTAACAACTATTATAATATCACCCCCAGGGATATGCGAGCTACTTTGAGCACCCCGTTGAACATCTTGTTAACTTCACACAACGCTGAGTAGTTAAGTGGTTTAGCCTCCCCGTTTGGATTGAAACTCTAGCCGATAATGCAGTGTATGGACCTTACTATGCCGGCTGCAGAGGCAAAGCCAACATATACCGAGCTTGGCAAAACAGATGTAAGATTGATAGTGCTTGATAACAGTGGGCGTTGAGGCTTATTCTGCGAGTAAGGTGCTAAACTGACACTCACTTGGTGTGAATTGTCATCATAGTCCACCCATATTTGCATCGGTTCACCACTAATAAGTAGCAAGGGAGAGAACGTGCCATTTGGGGTCTACTCCCTCCGTCCTACATTATGGGATGGAGTAGTAGTATCCATCAGTGTGGGAATTGATAGATACCAGAGTGTTTAAATTGATTCCAACATGGTTATCATCAATATCCCTGAATTCAGCAATTTGGATGGTATCAATCTCGACAACGAAGAGTTGTTTGTGGATTTGAAAAGGCTTCTTGACTTCAAAAAATGTTCACGAATTTGTAAAAAAATGATGATGAATTTAATTTTTAATGATTTTTAAAATGTTCATGCTGTCAAAACAATGTTTATAATATTGAAATATGTTCATGATTTTAAAAAGTGTTCATGTATTTCAAGAGATGTTCCCTTTTTCCAAAAATGTTCGGGAATTTGTAGAAAATGTCCGCCAATTCAATATATGTTCGTGATTTTTCTTAAAATATGTTCGTAAATTTGAAAAATGTTCACGATTTCAAAATATGTTCAGGACTTCAAAATATATTCAAAATTTGAGAAATATTATTGGAAAATTTGAAAGATAGTGGAAAAAATAAAAGGAAACAGTAAAGAAAAAAAGAAAATTAAGAACAGTAAAGAAAAGTGAAAAATAAAAGTAAAGAAAAAACTAGAAGAAAAAACAAAAATATTCGAATTGGGCCGACCCAGAAAGTAGCGGACGTTCTAGCGAGAGTTCTCGCCAGTTTACTATTTGACGCCATACGCGCCAAATAGAAGTGACCATGGGCTATAGCCTGAACTGCTACAGCTCCAAAACAGATCGTTTCTTTGCTTTGACGAATAAACATCTGGACGATTTTTTTTTGGTAAACATCTTGATGAATTCCCCATAAAATGGCAAATCATGACGAATTTATTGTGCAAAATAATATGCAAAAATTGTCAACCTAGCTCAATTGCTAGCAAGCAGAAGGAACATGTGGAAACCGAACGAGAAAATTCACACAAAAATGCACTCATCGATTGAGATGAGGGTCGACCAAACTCGATCTGATTTTCCAGAGCTTCGCTTGGTTCGGAAACAAGCGCAAAATCATCAGCGCCTTCCCAACTTTAGCTGTCAGCAACTTGCACGCAAACAATGATGTATCATCAATGTCATCCTCGTTGATGCCCGTCTTCTTCGTCTTTGCCAAACTTATTTTCCTTCTTATTTCACACTATAGCACGATGAGTTCAGTGACTCATCAGCAGCAAATGCGAGGTACAGTTGAGCAAACCAAATGAATTATGAATAACGTATCCATGGTCTTAGCCAAAAATCACTGCAAATTTATCGATGTGAATTAACCTTAACCCCTCGTCTCCTCCCTTGATTCTCTGTTAAGAAACAATAACCTATGTATGCTACTCAATTGATTTTTATGAGTTAGAAAAATAGTAATCAATGTCATTAGTAACGTGACAATGAAAGGTTTGCAACGTACCAAAAGGTTATGTGGGCTTCTATACCTTTTTTACAAATAAAGTAAAGTGTGTTTCTTTGATTTTTTTCATCCATTCATCCATATTATTTCTGTTGTTTTATTATTATTCTGAGGAGGTACTATTGTCTTGCGCACGCTCGTCCCAAATAATAATAACAACTGGCCTCAACCCATACGTCGCACACTGCCCACACTCGGTCCCATCAAGTCGGCCCACCATCTAGCCCGTTTATAAAAAATGCTTCTACCCAGAATTGAACTTGAGACCTTCAGTGTAGGGGGTTCCTACATAGCGCGCGGGTCGCCCGCAAGCGACCTACCGCGCACCCCCTTGCGCGCTAGGTGTTTGTATGGGCCGGCCCATTTCCCTTTATTCTGTTCGTTTTTTTTTCTTTTTTCTTTTGTTTTTCGTTTTTTTTTTTCGTTTCTGCTTCCCTTTTTCTATTCTATTTTTTCTTATATATTTTTAACATTTTTTGCAAATTTTATTTTCAAATTTTCCAACATGCTTTTGTTCATCGAATTCAAAAAATGTTCATCAATGAAAAAAATGTTCAATAATTCAAAACATGCTCATCAAATTCCAAATTTGGTTCAGCGGGTTTTTTCCATCAAAATTAAATATTTTTTCGTCAAACTAAATTTTTTTTCATCAAATTAAAATTGTATTCATCATACTCCAAAAATAACCATCAAATTTAAAATATCTTCATCCATTTTAAAAAATGTTCTTCGATACTCCCTCCGTTCCTCTATGTAAGATATTTATTTTTGGCAAGGTGTTCAAGATAGATAATGATATAAAATTTAGGACAAAATTAACCTTGGCAAATTAGTTGCTTAGTGGAATGTAAATAATATAGTCCAGGAAAGAAAGAGATACACACAATCAAGAGAGATAATTTCCTTTTTGTTATAGGGAGAGATACATGCAATCATGAGAGAGATGCTTTCCTTTTTTAGGGCTAAAAACAGAATTACAAGGAATTATAAGAAATGCACTTTGCATTGTGGTATTTTAACAAAAAATAAATACACCTGATATAAAGGAATGGATGAAGTACAATTTTTGTTCATCAAGTTCAAAATATCTTCATTGAATTCAAATTTTGTTCATCAAATAAAAAAATGTTCATCACTATTAAATGCCCAAAAAATAGAAAACTGTTTATTCAAAATACAAAATGTTCATTCTTTTGAAATCACGAACATTTTTGAATTCAAGAACTGTTTTTGACAATTCATATTTTTTTGAAATGGTAGGACCTTTTTATAATCCCGAGTTGTTTTAACATAGAGTAAAACAAAAATAGAAAATAGAAAGGAAAAGTAAAAACGAAAACAAAGAAAAACAGGGAGCGTACCGCCTGTCGAGGGAACGAGTCTGACAATAATACCAGGGGTACGAAAGAGGGGCGGAGCCTAGCTACGGCGTAGGTGTATCACTCGGATTTAGCGAGTTCAGGCCCCTCTCGAAGGAGGTAAAGACCCTACGTCTTGTGCCCGAGGGCTTGTGTTTTCTTAGGGGGTATGAATACAATAGAGTGTGGAACCCTTGCTCAGGAGGCCGGATGTGGCTTATATAGAGTGCGCCACCACCAACCGAGCGCCATTACAAGGGCATTTAATACTAGTAACTGCAGGCGTTACAGGAAACTGATGCTTTAACTAGAGGCGTTACAGGTACCTGATTCAGGCTAAGATGCCACCCATTGGAGAGGTGCGCATCGGACCACCCCAGGGTGTGCAGCTCGTGCAGCCTTGCTGCCGCACAGGGCCGAAGTTTGCAGGGGGCCTGAATTTCCAATCACTTCACTTCCACCCATAGGCCATAGTCCATCATGTCTTCCTATTTACTGCTCGTTGCGGCGATTTGTCGACCAATTGCATAGTGAAGGAGTGACCAAGCAAGAGATGGTCCGACCCGATTACTTGTTTTGGGAAAGTTCCAGCTCTGGTTTTACTTGTTCCAGGAACCTTTTAGAAAAGTTCTGGTGTTTTTTCTACTAGTTTTTATCGGTTTTATTTTGGTTTATATTTTTCAGGTTTTTAAATTTTCCACTAAATCTCATGCATTTAACAAAAAAAATTACATACATAAAAAATGTTCAGAATTTTCCAAAATTTCCTTTTTAAAAATGTATCCAAAATATAATTCACAAATAAGAAAAACGAATTTTCTAAAAATGTTCACATTTTTTGAAAATTATTCACGTCATTTAACTTGTTCCCTTTTTAAAACATCTTCTTAAAAATTATGGAAAATATTAACTTCAGAAAAATCATGTTTTCAAATAGTGTTCTCAAACAGCTTTTAAATCATGTTCACGTTTCTACAAAAAATGTTCGTACTTTCAAAAAAAATGATCGTACTACTTTTCAAATGTTCATGTCATTTTAATAATTCTACAAAATTATTTTCAAAAAGTGTCCTCAAACATTTCATAATAGATGCTCATGTTTTCTCTATAAATGTTCATATTTCTGAAAATATAATTATTTTCGTGTGTTTCTTCGAAACCAAAGAAAAAATTGAATAAAAATATAAAAAACCCGATCATGTTCACCGTTTGTCCTAATGCACCAATTGCAAAATGAAAATGAAAGGGACAAGAAAATTAGAGATGGGCCTGAATAAAGAGCCCAAGATGGCAACGCATGGGCCAACCCATTTGCTCGGCAATAGCACGATCTAGCAAAGCACCGTGTGGGGGGATAGGATATATCACAAACCGCACATGTATAAATTATTATTATTATTATTCCGTTGTATAGGGATGAGTTCAGTGACTCATCAGCAAAAAAGACCGCGATATTGTTAGGCAAAGGTGTGAAACACTAAAACGGATACCTGGCGTGCAGGGCCCACTCCACGGTGTGCAACCTGTACTGCCGTACAGGGCCGGAGTTTACAGCGGGCTCAGTTTCCAGTCACTTCACTTCTGCCCATAGGCCATAGTCCATCCTGTCTGACTGAAAGTCTTTCCTATTTACCGCTTGTTAGCCCTCAAAAAAAAAAAAATTACCGCTTGTTGCGGTGATTTGTCGAACAATTGCACAGTGAAGGAGCGACCGAGCAGGAAATGGCCCGACCGGATTACTTACATTTGCTTACGGTTTGGGAAAGTTCCAGCTCCGCTTTTACTTGTTTTAGGAACCTTGTAGAAGGTTCTGGTGTTATTTTCTAGTAGTTTTTACCAATTTTATTTTGGTTTACATTTTTCAGGTTTTTTAATTTTCTATAAAAGTTTGCACATTTTAACAGAAGGAAAACAAAAACAATTACATACATAAAAGATGTTTAGACTTTCCAAAATTTTCCTTTTCGCAAACTTTTCAAAATAAAATTAACAAATAAGAAAATGCATTTTCTAAAACGTGTTCACATTTTTCAAAAAATATTCACGTCATTTTCAATTTATTCCCTTACAAAATATGAAGTTTAGAAAAATCATATTTTCAAAAGGTGTTCTCAAACAGCTTTTGAATCATGTTCACGTTTCAAAAGCTCGTACTTTCAAAAAAAAAAATGACCGCACTTCTTTTCAAATATCGCCCCCCTCGCACCGCCAACTCCGCCTCCTCACCTTCCTTGGCCCACCCTCCCCACCATGTCTCTGCTCTCCACCGCCGGTTGCGAAGCTGCTGCGCTCCTCTTCCTCTCTAGCCCCACCGTGCAAGAGGGCGAGAAGACGACCTGAGGTCACCCGCCTTCGATCGAACGCGTGAGGCGCCCAACGACTGTTTCCTGGTCAAATTAGGCTGTCTCCCACGCCGTCACCGTACACGACGACACGAGCTTGGCGACTGTGTATAGTATTACCTTTATAGTGCATAATATTATAGAGTAGTATCATATATGATTTTATTTATTGTCACGCATAATTCAAAGTAGCATAACATTTAATATGATACGGTATCTACCTATGTTACTCTAAGCATCTTTCTCTTCTTTAATTCTCTGCCACGTCAGCGTGTTTGTTATTCCAGAGTGCATGATACCAACTAAAACATCACCACTATGACCAGCCTGATAGGAACTTTCACTCAGACAGAGATGTCATGTGTCATCATCATCGAGGCCTTTCCTCTTCTTCATATTCGCCAACACTTTCTTCTCCTTCTTTCACACTAGACACTAGACACTACAGCAAGGTGAGTTCAGTCGAGCAAATACAAGACACGGGCAGGACTCATCACCGCCAGCTGAAAAGAAACGAGAATCGGAGACATCTCTACTACTTCGACACCTACGTCTCGTTGTGTTCTATGCACTCCGCACTTGCAAACGGCGGCGTCGTGCGCAGCCTCTGAAAGAGATGTTGGTGGAAATGCCACGCTAACATTGTTGTGGTTGTTATGAGGTGATGAGCAGCCGTCCAAGTCAGGCGCGCACGACGATCGGCGCCTTCCGGGGAATTTCGCGGAAGCCACCGTCGTCGCCTCGGCCGCAAACCATGACCAGAAAGCGTGTATCAAAGGCAACCCTTTGGCGAGCCTCAAGACACTGCGCGTAGCAGCTTCGGGCAGGCACCATGGCGCTGTTGACCGGGTTAGGCCAGGCGGCGACGGTGGCACAGCTGGTGGGCGCGGACGTGGGCGGGCTCATCTCCATGACCATGCAGACCGCGCTAACGGCTCGGCAAAACAGGACGGAGTGCGAGCAGCTGGCGCGCCGGGTCCTCATGATCGCGCAGCTGCTGCCGCACGTGCAGCTGGCCGATCCGGAGGCGGCGGCGCGGCCGCTGGCCGGGCTGGGCGACGCGCTCCGGGATGCCCATGAGCTTGTTGTGTCCTGCCAGGGCAGGAGCGTAGCGTACCAGTTCGTCATGGCCGGCAGGACGGCCGAGAGGTTCAGGGAGGTGCAGGGCAGGATCGACTCCTACCTCATCCTCTTCCCCGTGATCAGCCACATCGGGATCACTCGTCGCCTCGAAAGGATCTACAACGTCCTCGTCCAAGACGATGACTCCACCACCGGAGGTGAACCATCGTATCCACCTCCCCTACCACGGCTATCCCACATGCAGGTACGTTTCTTGACAAGATGATACAAAAATTGATATGTGTATGTACTTTTCGATCGATTTTATTGACTTAAAATGAAGCAATATGTGGCGTATAATTTAGCTAGACATGCTTTCATCCCGAACTCTTTCATTTTTTGGGATGATGATCGTCCTAGTTTTATTTTTATATAGATGTGATAAACAATGCATGTATTGTTATTTATAAGATGAAATAAAGTGCGCCAAGAAGGCTTACCCTAACAAAAACTCTCGTAGTCTCTTTTTCAGGAGTCTTCACGAGAGGTGGCTCAGGAGGTAGAGGTAGTACGGCATGGAACCCATGAATTCACGTTGGCGGAGATCATGGCTGGCACCAATGGCTGCGCCCGTAACGCCGTGATCGGCTATGGCGGCGGTGGAAGGGTGTACAGGGGCAGGCTTAATGATGGCCGAGAGGTGGCCGTCAAGCGCGTGAGTAACCTCGAATCAAACAACATACAGTCGGAGCTCGACATCCTGTCACGGCTCCGGCACAAACACATCGTTCGCCTCCTTGGATCGTGTGTGATTGCGGGCACGGACAAGAGAAAAAAGTGCCTGCTAACCACCAAGCGAAGAAAGGAACCCGAAGAGGAGCCGGAGGGGTTCATCGTCTACGAGTACATGGAGAACGGCACGCTCTACGACCACCTGCACCGTAACCTGGGCTCCTCTCCACCATCACCAGTGAGGGTGTGCTGGAAGACGCGCATAGAGGTGCTCCTCTGCGTGTCACGTGCCATCAAGCACCTGCACTGTCATGCCGAAGCACCGATCATCCACCGTGACATCAAGTCAAGTAACATCCTTTTCGACGCCAGCTGGGTGCCACATGTGTCGGACTTTGGCTCGTCGCTCACCTGGCACGTGGCGAGTGTGAAGGACTCGGGGTTGGAGTGCCCTGTTATGGGCACGTTTGGGTACGTCGACCCCGAGTACTGCCTCAGAGGCCGCGTGAAGCCGGCGAGTGACGTGTACAGCCTGGGCGTGCTGATGCTCGAGGTTTTGACAGGGAAACGGGCATTTCTCCAAGGAGGATTGAAGATAAAGGAAGATCTAGCATGTTTCGCATCTCCTATCATTGAGGCTGGTAATATTACGGAGTTGCTCGACAAGCGACCTGTACCCGAGCCAACACCATTGCAGTTGCAGGCGCTGAAGCGTGTGGCGCAAATTGCACGATGCTGTGTCAAATGGGTTGGGAGGGCTCGGCCGGCCATATCGGACATCGTTGCCAACCTCGAGATGGTGCACAAGTTGATTTGCACAGACGAGCCATGTTTAGTTGACGAGTCAGTCGTGTGGCCTTTTCTTGAAAAGGTCGACGAGTCGCCACATACCAGTAGCGTGCCATCAGCAGGTACACCAGAAAATGTTTGCATATTTAGAAAAATGTTTTTCTTTCAGAAAGTATTCATAATTTTAAAAAGTGTTTGGGTTTTAAACTTTTGTTCATGATCATTTAAAACATGTTCCTGTTTAAAAAAAATGTTCGTGTTTTCAAATTTGTTTTCGAGTTCATAAAATTTTTCATTTCCAAAATTGGTCGCAATTTTCAGAAAGATTATTCGTGTTTCAAATTTTGTTTGGAAGTTTAAAAAATATTCATGTTCACAAAAAAAGGGAGTTTCTGAAATACAGGAACGATATTTATTATTTTTTCAGATTTTGAAATTTTCTAAACATTGTTCATAAAAGAACACAAATTTTGATACATGGGGAATCTTTTTGAAATTTTGAACAAAATGTTGAAAACGGAAACATTTTTTGAAATTTTTAAACATTTTAACACAAAGATTTCTTTTAAATTGTGAATTTTTTTTAAAAAGAGAGAGTTTATTAAAATTCCAGGACACGTTTTGAACATAAACATTTTTATGAAAATCATGAACAAAAAATTTCAAAATGAGACTATTTTTTAAAATATGAACATTTTATGAAAATTGTGAACAAATTTTGAGAAGGAGACCAATTTTTGAAACAGAAATATTTTTTTGAAATCATGATTTCTTTTAAACAAGAACATCTTCTTAAATCCATGATTTTTTTTTCAAAACACGGACATTTTTGAAAAACGTGTGGTTTTTTTAATACAAGAAATTTTTTGAAACACAAACATTTTTGAAAATATGAACACATTTTGAAAGCAAGAACATTTTTTGCAATTCCTGATTATTTTTTGATGCACAAACATTTAAATAAAAATTGTGAACAAAGTTTTGAAAACAATAACATTTTTTAAAATTCAGAACAAAAATTTGAAAATGCCAAAACAAAAGAAATAGGAAAAGGAAAAGGGAAGACAAAGGAAAGGAAAAAATGAAAACGAAAACAAGATCGTTTTTTGGAAGATATTTAAAAAAAAGAATATTTATTTAGAATCCCGAACCTTTTTAAAAAAACGACCAGTTTTTGAAAGTTAAAACATTTTTTTAAGGAAGAACATTTTTCGAAATTTAAGGACAATTTTTTAACAAGAAAGTTGTCTCAAAAAGATAAAATAAGCTTAAAATAGAAAAAGGAAAAAGAATAAAAAAGAAACATAAAACAAAATAAAGAAAAGGGAAAAGAAAGAAGAAAAAGAAATGGAAACAAAAAAAGAAAAAAACCGAAAAAAAACCCGCAAAACTTGTCCGGGCTGTGCGAACCGGTTCAGGGAAAGGTTCTTAAAACTGGAAGCCTCAAATAGGATTTGCCAACAATGTGTTCGGGGAGCTGCAGATGCACAGTGTCGAGACTTGCAAGCGGAGACGTACACCTGAGATTTGTTTGGAAAACAAACAGGACACGAGTGCCTAGCTTCACATGATACGGAGTACTATGAGCGTGCGTGTGTGTGTCGTGGGCAGAATCAATACTGCTATGGATACACGGAGATGCACTAGCAAATAATGACGAGGAAAAACAATTGTGCAAAGAATTCGTTGGGTCAGGTTTGCCTGGAAGTTTTTCTGTCAAGATTGTTGAGAAGGCTCGGAGATTGTGTGAAGTGAAGGACAATGTGTTACAAGATCTTGCATACATAGGGCATCCAAGACATGCACAGATGTACGAGCAGTCATGTTGCAGGGTGGGGCATGATTGCAATCAGATATATTCGGCTGGGTTAGACTGGATAGTCTTGTTTGACACGAGAAATAATAAAAACAACGTTGGTTGTTATGTTATTATCTCTCTACGGACCAGGAAAAATAAACATTGTGGGCGTGACAGTGTACTAAGTACAAAAAAAAGTAGAGGGAAACATGAACTTTATTAATCTCTCATCGGAGAAACAAAATTACAAAATCCCATTACATGAGCGCTCCGTGGCCTGCTAGTGCGGCCGATATGACTTGGGCGATTGTGAAGTTCTGGTTCACGGGGCCTCGAAAGGCTCCCGCTTAATTACGTCCACGAGTCGAAGTCGCGAACCACCTCCGATTAAGCTGCTGCAATGGTCGTCATCTTCAAGTCCTGTCTTCTCCAAGTGCTCGGTGTAGACGGTGGGGATGATGTGGCGGAATAGAAGGGTGGAGCGGTATATCCGTCGCTCCGGCGATGCTTAGCCATATCCCTTCGGCGTGTCGATGTCCGATGATGAAGGTGTCTGGCCTCGTCAGCTCAGACAGATGGGTGGCCTTCGCCTCGTCAGTGCCCGGCCTGGTTGTATCCGCCTTGTCGGTGTCGGACATGGTGGCTTGCCTTCACCTCGTCGATGCCTGGCAAGATATGGGGAGCTTCATTGGAAAAACACATGTCGGTGAAGTGGCTTCGCCTCGTCGGAGCTTGGACGATGTCGGGGAAAGGTGTCGATGTAGAAGTCGGAGTAGACTTGAGTGTCGCCGCATGGCGGTGTTGGTTGAAGATGACGACAATACAAGCTCGTCGGTGTAGACCTCAGGACGTCGCAGTTACAGGGACGACCTCCGCTTAGTGTAGACGATTGGTGTGGAAAAATGACAATATGTCGGCGTAGACGGCGTCCTCGCCAGAGGATAAGTCAAAGAAGATGGCCACGTCATGTGGACAACCAGTGGCGTTGATGTAGACGACATCCTCGTCAGATGAAAATCTGATGAAGCTGGCGACACCATATCGATGTAGCCGAGCGGCGTGTTGATGCAGTCGGTGCCCTCGCCGCGAGAGAAGTTGATGAAGATGGCGAAGTGAGGTTGATGTAGTAGCTTTCTCGTCGAGCCGGGGTGAGTGATGACATCACTGGCGAGGTTGATACTTATAGTGGCAGGGGCCAATGCCCCCCCCCCCCCCCCCCCCCCCCCCCACCACCACCACACTTTTGTTCTTACTCATATAAGCTCTCCACATTTTTGTTTTTACTATCGTCAGTTGATAAGGTCCATAAAAGTCAAATGAGAATTTCGGATTTCTTCTTGTAGTGACTGGTTGTTGGACATAATGTTGCGTCTTTAGGTGCACCCAGCCAAGAGCCAACCACCGATAATTGCCTTTTACGGTAGTTTTAGATAATGCCCTTTATTTTATTGGCATTTCATTCTATGCTGAACTTGCTCCGTTTTTCCTGTCTCTGGATGATAAGGAATACTGAAATCCAATTTTGTGTCTATGATCCGGAAGAGCTCCTTCCAGAAGGTGTCGATAAAAATCATTTCTTGATCACATACCACAGACCTTGGCATACCATGTAAATTGTAGGCATCACAAATGTATGCTTGTGCGGCAGTAAGAGCAGCAAAAGGATGTGACAATGGTATGAACTGGACATACTTCGATAACCTGTTAACTGCCACCATAATGCAGTCAAAACCAGAAGATTTTGGAATCCCCTCAATGAAACCCGTTGATATGTGCTTTCATCCTTATCATCGATAGTGAGAGGAGCCAATAAACCATGGTACTTCACCCTCTCAGGCTTGGCTTGCTGACAAATAGCACATGCCCCACTTTTTTTTCCATGTCATTCATGCTATGCGAGGCGAATAGTCGTTTCATAGTATCGTAGGATACTGCAAAACCTGAGTGGATTCCTATTGTGAGTGTAAGGCTTCCAATATCTTCGCCTTGATCACCAAATTACCATGAAGCCATATTAGCCCCTTGAACTTGATCAGGTCCATGCAGTGGCTACCTGTTGGATAGGGAGGGGGTTTCTACCCCACATCATGCCATGCATACCCCTAGACAGACCGTCTAGGCCTGTATCCGGGCTCCACAAAGAGCTTGCATCTGAGCAAACAAGTTTTCCTGAATGGGTACCCTCGGACTCCCAAAAGGGAAGACGTTCAACTACTAGAAGAAGAAGAGTTCGAGTCGTCCAAGACTAGGAGATCAAGATGGAGATGGGCCGAACCGACCAAGCTCGGTTATAAATACCTGAATACCTAGATGAGGAGGGCAACTTCTACTTCGAAGACAACGATGATAGGGAAATCGAAACCCCAGTTGAGCCTAAGGAAGATTCGCTCTAAGACATCCCGTCTAGTTCGGCCACCTTGAAACCTAGCGACTTCATATCCAAGTTGTTGGACCCTCAGATTGTACTCACCCATACATTGTTCCTTGATATAATTTCAGACAAGCCGGATTATGGTTGTTACTTGCACCACAAGGGCCTGTACCTAGATAACATGAGGTTGCGTTGCACCGTCATACAAATCCTACTAAATCCTATTCATCATACAAAATATTGGACATTTGATACGTGCATTCCGACACTGCATGCATGCAGCACTGAGTGGCTCACTCGCTTGTGTCGTCGCATGCATCAGACTAGCCACAATGGGAAGTAATATAGAGTAGTAACATGCATATGTTACTAGTCTAAGTTACTACCTTCACAGTGGGTAGTAACATAAAGGTAGTAACATTGGACATTTCATTTATTAGTTTATAGACTCATCTTGTCTTGGTATGTGTTATGTTACTTATAGTATGAGTAAAATAACATGTTACTCAATTTCTCTCTCTTCTCATTAATTAGATGTCACATCATATTTTCCGCTTAGGTGTCATCTATGTTACTACCTATGTTACTTCCACTGTGGGTAGTCTCACCATATCTTGGCTTCTCTCTCTGTAGGCTAAACTACTAAAGGTATTTGATCAACACGCTTCAAACCAACTCACCCCCTCTACGTATGTATCAGTATTTGGTCAGTAGCATGAACAAAGCCCAACATATTCTATGGATAGACGAATGTGCCAAAAATCATATCTGAAATAGTATAGTTTTTCAAGCAAAAATATTGTAATATCCTTGCAATATGAAAATGTCCCCCACACACAAAAATATTGGAGAAATTCCAATGGCAAAACTCAAGGAAGTGTCAATGAATAAAGGCATATACCCCGCAAAAAAAACACACATACCGCCAGAAAAAAACAGATAGCTCTCTCGCTTCAGAAAAAACCCAGATAATAATGTGTTCATTGATTCCAGAAAAAATGTTGTAATGTTTTTCAAAGAAACATTTTGAAATGTTCACGATTGTTTTTTAATATTCATGACTTAAAATTGTTGTTTTAAAAATGCTCATGAATTTGTAATAAAAATAGATAAATGAACCCACAATTAAAAACCTGATGACAACCTATAACATGAAAACCAAATTAAAAAATAAAAACAGAGGAACTAGAGAAAAAGGCAGCAGAACGCACAGAAAATTTTCAATAAAAACCAGAGAAAAACTCGTCCGAACTGGGCCGGCCGTTGGCCCAATGCAGCCACAGAGATGATGCATGGTTTGTACCGAGAAACCACTGTTGTTTGGTAAGAATAGGAAATTCCATTATGCAAATCTCATTAAAAAATAGGAAATTCCGTTAAGCTGCTGCGCATGACTTTGGTATTGCTTGTTTGGGTGTGCCCGCGGCGCCTGTGTACGCATCTGCTGTGGCCGGGTTGTTTCGATATATGCCCGTTGAGATCTGGCAGTGGAGGTCGAGGGATTTCTTGGAGCAAAGCACACGCCAAAGCCTTCATGTGATCCATCCAACTTCTTGGACATCAAAAAGAGCACGCAAAGTATGGACCAGGCAAAGGTAGCCATCGCTAGCTTGATTCTTTTGCAACATCAAGCTCAATTCGATCCATGCAAACTTGGGCTGGTGCTTTGGTTATTCCCTAACTCCATGCATGCAGGTCAAGGAAACAATGCCCGCCGTGCAAAACATCTTGAAGGAAAGCAAGCAGCAACGTGCAAAGCCGGTTCTTTCTTTCTCCTGACCTAAATGAACCGCCAGTCTGCGCGTGATCAGCGACATTTCTGCACTGGCAGTTGGAATCTCCTATTACGCGCGCTATGCGTCGAGTATCAACCAAATGCGCAGCCGCTCGTGCTACCCGTCGTGAAGAAGGTGAGCCTTCGAGGCATTGGCAAACCTGTGTGGTCCCACATCTCTCGAACAGTGACTAGCCCCCATCCCCAAGGAAGTGAAAATTGGGCCACATCTTCATCTCCACGTGGCTTGGCTATTCCTGAACGAGTAAAAAAAACTACTCCTGCATGAGATCTTTGTCACTTGTGTTTGTTTACGTTGGTGTCACCTTTGGTAAGCATCATATAGGTTGCTCCTCACATAGTTGCATCTAAGATAACCTTATTTACCTGCACTTTCTTTAAAACTTGTGAATAGAAGAAGTAAAATTGTAGACCTATTCACGCCCCCCCCCCCCCCCCCCCCCCCCCCCCCCACACACACACACACACACGTCCATCCCAATCTTTTGGCATGCATATGCAAATATTTATGTGTCAACGCATACATGAGATATGCTACTACCGAACTTATACCGACCGGTGGACATCTCCCGAACACTTGCCTCACAAAAAAAGAAAGAAAACACTTCTCAAGATTCACTTGTAATGTAATCTGTAGCAAGTGTATTAGTGTACCGGTTCATGTCGATGCATAGAAAGCCATTGCCAATCAAGTGCAAATTGTCAACAGACGGGCTCCATGGAGCCCTTTTTAGCAAAATTCAAAACCTATATTCAAAAGTTTCAAACCGAAAACAGAAAAACAAGTAAATTCTTTACATATTCATTACAGACAGGGGCGGAGCTGCATCTGCATCTACCATGTTGCACCGTTGCTAGTTTAGCCTGATGCACTCATGCACGCGCTTGATCCAAGTGCTAAACTACCAGTAAAAAACAACTTGACCCTAGCCCGTACAACAGGGTAGCTGCATGCAGCTCCACCCCTGATTACAGATCTGTAGAATTTCGTTCAATAAAATAGTGATTTTTAAGCTAAACAAAAAACAAAATCTCAGCCCAACAACAAAAATAAATCGGCCCATTTTGATATACATATTTGTCTTTTTTGTCAGCCACGTATGAGAATATATTATTATAAAAGTTCGCTGATACATAGGAGTAGTACTCCCTCCTTCCCATATTATGAGGCGTATTAGGTTTTAGCACAAAAATTAAAGCAGGTCGATCTTATGAGGGAGAGAGAGGGATGACATGGGAAATGAGAGCTAACTGTACGATAGACCCATCAAGAGACCTTTTCAATTTCCATAAAAATAGCAATTCTTAGCTTTGCTTTAACCGCACGAGAGAAAAAGTCATCGGCGTCTAACATTATAGGATTGCATGCAAAAGCTAGTACCCTTATGGGCAAATAGTTGTCTTGAACATAAACACCCTACCCCTGTGAGCCCTTCTGAGATATTTGGTCGGCACAACATCTTAAGATTGACGAAGTCATCAGAAAAATGCAAGCACCAGTGTAAATCTAGATTTGAACCACGATGGACTGGTTTCATCATAAAGAACCTAATCTTCTCAGCTCAGTTCACTATGGGTAAAACTTTCAAGTGCTAATAACTGAATACACTGGATTTTCTAGTAACCGTAAATCCTCGGTAAAAAATGTCTGTTCAGTGACCAACACATTTGCTGCCGCCCACGCTGATTATTTAACGGTTAAGGTGGACCTCCACTAGATCAGAACCTCCAACCTAAGCTGGAGGATGAAGATGCCTTCCGCGTATAGTGGATGCTAAAATTGTTAAAGCCAAGTGGCTCTTGTCCGATGCACACATGCTGACGATTGATCGAGGTGTTTCGCTAATCGCTAACGCTATATATAAGCCTTACAAAGCACATCCTAAGATTAATCCAGGCACTGGCCAATGGCCATTAGTTTGCTCCCGGACGGAGTCTAGCTAGCATGGCCATGGATAGTGCTACCTTGGGAGGCGCCGTCTTGGTGGCCGTCCTCCTACTGGTGCCACTGTTGGCGCTCATGCATGGACAAAGCGGGAAACCTCGCCGCAAACTGCCACCAGGACCCACCGCTCTCCCCGTCGTCGGCCACCTGCACCTCTTCAAGAAGCCGCTGCACCGCACCCTGGCTCGCCTCGCCACCCGCCACAGCGCCATCTTCCGCCTCCGCTTCGGCTCCCGCAGCGTGGCCGTGGTGTCCTCCGTCCAGGCCGTCGAGGAGTGCCTAGGCGCCCACGACGTCGTGTTCGCCAACAAGCCGCGGCTGCCGTCCGGCAGGATCCTCTGGAGCAGGATGTTTCACGATTGTTGTCTGGATCCAAATAAATTCCTTCTGAATATCACATTTTGCAAAAATTCCATAGTTTTTCTTTACGGAAAGATAATGAGAGGGCTTTTTAATACCGTGGCGATAGTATCACTCTTGTGACGCACAATGTTGTATAGAGCCGGATATTTTTTCCGGAGTGTGACATTTCCTAGCCACTTATCCTTTCGGAATTTAATTTCCAAGCCGTCCTTAATCGACAAGGATCCATAGCAGAAGAAATATTTCTTCGTAGCCATTAACCCCACCCAAAAGTGAAAATTCCCAGGATTCTAGTATACTTGAGATACTGCCTTGGTACCAACATATTTCCTCCTCGGGAGGGTTTGCCATACGCCATCTTCCGTCGGTAATTTAAACAACCATTTGCCGAGGAGGGTCCTATTCTTAACCTCAAGGTCTTGATGTTCTTGATGGTTCCAACAGAGTTGGATCTTGGGTGGGGATGGAGGAGAAGCTGCCTGCCCCGGGGAAACATAGAGGAGGTTTAGATCTCATATAGAAGAAAAAGGGAAGAGAACCAACCTGAAGGAAAACCGTTGCTAGTCACCGTCGCCGTCGCAGGGGAAGAGTGGTTCAGGGCAAACCCGACCACCGAGTGCCGCCAAAACTAAGGCAACCATCATAAGGTGTTGGACGATTTGTGGGTCATAGTCATGTATGTATCATGTACATATACACTTCCTATTTGTACCAAACACATTATACAAATTCGGAATGGGGAATACCCAGAAATCTATCCCAAATCACCTTGCAAGATCAGACGGAGTCAAACTTACCCAGTAGAAACCGACAACGCTAGAAATTTCACTCTCTAGTGCAACGCTTAAGAGCAAGTACAATATAAGAATTAAAATATTATTTTTTACGATGACATGGAGGGGGGAGAAGAGGAACCTACAAAATAAGAGTCAGATGCAACACGTGCTCCTAGGTACTATGTGAGAGTGGGAGGTGAGTCATATATTTATAAAGTAACACATCTTTATAGCTGACTATTGTACTTAATTGTGGGCTATAAGTTTGACTATAGATGACATGGCAATATCATATAGTCACCAGCTGACCGTACTATTAATCATGCTCTAAAGCACTTGCACGACTACCTTGGTGACTATAACCTGCACACCCACAAACTTAACAGGAAAGCTACAAATAAAAGAGTACTATACATTTGTTTTTGACGGGAATAAAAGAGCACATTTATTGAGGTACAATAAGATTAGCTTCGATATCCATCATACTTTTGAATTTCCATGTTTTAAAGAGCTGCGCGCCATAGAGATCTGGGGTCACTACGGTTCCGTGATGGCAAGGTGGCGCGATCGTTAATGAAGTGCACAATACGATCCATAAGGTCCTTGCTGGTGGCACGCAGCGGCGCGTACAGGTGGAAGAGATGGTCCTCGCCCTCCGACTCCACCACGGTGAGGTTGCGGTCAGTCCACCCACACTTGCGCAATCTGGACGCAAACCGACGCCCCCGGTCACGCAAGGTGTCTCTCCCTGCAACACATGCCATAACACGTCTGCAAGCCAGCAACGCGATCTCCTCGTCCGGAGGATTGATCCGGGGATCGTCGTTGCCAGCCTGGCCCGCCGTCACAAATGGCCATAGCTCGTCCACCAGCACCGGCGGCGGGTACACCACGTCACCGTCACCGTCACCGTCCGAAACCTTCTCGGCGGGAAGCCGCTCCAGCCCCCAGAAAAATGGATGCACCATAACCAAACCCTCAATGTCCATCATGTTGTCATCGTGTGCGGCGCGGACGGCCATGTGGTACACGATGTTGCCACCAGCACTGTCGCCGGCCAGGAACGTCCGCCTGGGATCTGCGTACTCGGCGAGCCAAGGGTCGGACAAGGTGGCCACCCACCGCAGTGCAGCCCATGTGTCATTGTAGGACGTCGGCACGGGGTACTCCGGTGCCAGACGGTATTCCACAGACACGATGAGCGCCCCTGCGCTTGCAGCGAGGGAGGTGGCGTAACGGTGGTAGGTTCGAGAGAACGCACTCTGTGTGCAGAAAGAACCACCATGGACATAGACGACGAGGGGAAGCTTCGTGCCCGCCGTGGCGGCTTGGGAGGGAAGAAACAGGCGTGCCGACACACCGGTGCCTTGGTCGATGACGACGTCCCTTGCTGCCACCCCACGGCTGGTGGCCGGATTCGCCGATGCCGGCACGAATGAACTCATCGTGAACCGCTCGATACGGCCGTCCTTGTACCTGCGTATTATTGGATAGAATTCGAAGTCCACCTCGCCGTCGGCATTCTTGTGCGAGCGATAGCTCTTGCTTGCACTCATGGCGAGCTACATGTTATATATGTTGAGGTACTTGGACTACGTACATGAAACAAGCTAGCAAGCTCTATTCTGCTTTCGGTCGCTGCTTCTGTGGATTATATAGCCTTCCCAAGGATGGAGTTTATCTAGCTTGCAAGGTTATTCTGTTGCATCCTATCCTTTATAATTCTCTTCATCCACGCACAATGCAGTTATTTAGTGCACCATTACTGCTTGATATCTAGGATCACCATCTCCGATTGATGATTTAGTGCACCATTAGTTCATGCGTTGGCCTACACTGCATGACAACAAGTTGATGAATTAGTAGGGTCAATTCTCTTAGAGTATCATCCACGCACGATGCAATTAGACTGGTTGATACCCAGGATCGCCGTTCCCTGTTGATGCACATGCTATCTTGTAGAAAACCTTTTTTGGTTGATACGTAGGATCACCTCCATATATATAGGTCAACCACATTGATGTTTCTGGTTTAAAAATGAATTTTTGTAGATAAACTACCCGTTGCAATCTTCATAGCACATATGTAGTTATGGAGCACAACTTTCACTCTACGGGCCGGGCACTATTGTTGTCTCTTCATGTGTCAGCACTACTGCTGGTTGGCCTCCAAATCAAGAACAACCATATGGATGTATAGACTATCATTTGCTAGTTTGTAGAAAATCTTTCTGGTTGATACGTATGATCACCATAGGTCAACTAAATTGATGTTTCTCGCTTACAATGTTTCTTCTATAGATCAACTAGTCCTCGCAATCTTCACAACACAACTAATTATGGTGCCCGGTGAAATAAGGAGAGGTCCTGTTCCCCGTCTCCTCCGGTGGTGATGGAACGTCGCGGGGGAATTCTCCACCATTTCCATCACCATCGTGAACAACCCTCTTTGTAATCTCCCTATGGTGATGAGTGAGTAGACCCCTCGTGGCTGAGGGTTTGTGGTAGTAGCTATGTGTCATGTATCATTCTATCTTTATCATATGAATTGCCTAGCTAAAAAGTATGAAATAAAGCTCAGGGCCGTGGGTTTGGATGCTCTTTTTTTGCTTTCAAAACAATTGTTTTTCTTATTTGCGAGCCTCATCAAAATTAACAATGCCTAGATGAAAGGTATTAAAGAAAACGCTTGTTGGAGGCCTCCCATAGTTATCATTTCTATTTTTAGTTGATTGTGTCACATTGCTATGTTACTTTAGCAATTTTGTTTTCTTTTTACCTATTTTAATAAAGTGTCAATTTATGCCATTAGCTTTAATGTTATGACTATGTTGGTGGTCTTGTTCTGAGACTATAGTGTTGCGGCTACTAGAGACTGCTAAAATCTTGAAAACTCATAGAACAGAACCATGTATTTCTATTATTTATGTTATTTTTTATGAATTTTCTGAGTTACACCAATATTTTTAGTTATTACACCTTTTCCTGCTGGTCTGTTTTGACAGATTCTTGTGCAACTTGCCTGCTTGCTATAGGATTGCATAGTTTTTTGTATCTTCTTTATCAAGAGAGGCTATGATTCTGTTCCTTACTGTATCTACTGTTATACCATGTTTCCATGATTTATACTATACAGCAAGTAGAGCTATTTTAGTGATTATTGTGGACTAACATGACTCATAGTTTTGTCTTTTAAGTTTTGCTTGCATGAAACTTTACTTTATTAAGGATGTCATCACTATCAAAATAATCCCATGATTGTGCGAGGTTCAATCTTTGGGATGTCCAAGGCACCCCCCCCCCCCCCCCCCCCCCTCCCAATTTATTTCCAAGAAGACTCAAGAGGCAAATCTTAAGGATGTTCAAGGCAACCCAAATTTATCTCATAGACTGAAAAGGAAAACCTTGGGGAGGCCCAAGGCATGACATCCCTATTCCTCAACGAGCCTTTGTTGTATGATCTCTCAAACCCTTTTATCCATCCATTTATTTTATGCCCTTATCCTGGAGCGTCTTTTTTTTTTAATAAAGTGTAATCATCACTATAAGAAAAAGAAACATTTGTGACATTTTGGCCAAAACGAAATTAAACTTTGACGTCGAAGCACAATTCCATGACAAATATGTGGGGAAAACACGTATTCTCATGGATGTGTTGACGAACTACTACTATAAATAAAAATGTGACAAAAATTGAAAAATCATCCTGGGCAGGTTAGTCGCGCACTTGGATTATGTTCTTTGGGCCTTCCATGATAATAATTCTCCCCCAAGAAATGAGTGCAAGAATTTTTCGATGAGTCCTTGAGTGGGTTCGGCCTCGCTCGGTATGCTTCGTTTGGTTATTTCATACAGGCTACAAAGAACAAGGTCCGACAGCATGTGTGGGTGCATGACGATGTGGACCATGAGGTTCTATTAGAATAATTCGAGGCACACTTCGATCCATCGAGGATAGTCAATCACACAAACACAAACACGACACCGAGATTTATTAACGAGGTTCATCGACATTGCTTCATCTCTCGGGCATGACTACATACACATCTTCCAGTCTACCAAATCACATGATACGGTCGACAGAAGTCCTGGCGAGGCCATCAGACAGGTCTTCAATCACCCGCTAGGGCCGTCTAGACCGCCCCTACCATGGGAGACCAAACCGTCCCTATTGTGATCTCTCTCTAGCCTACCACCTTATGTCTAGTCTATTTGGTTACCCCGCAGTGCCCTTATATAATACGCCTGATTTACATAGTTCGACTAACATGGAACCCTTCGCTAATTACAAATCCAACTCTAGCACAACTCGTACACATATATTTTAACACTCCACCTTGATGAATATCTCCTTGCCATAATTGATACCATCATGCATGAACCTCTCTGTACCTTGGACTTGAACCATTAATTAGGAGCTTCACTGCTACTTCCTTGACTTCACAGGGCTCCATCCGCAACTGTAGTCTCTCCTTTTTCTTCACAGTTGTCAAAGCTCCCGCAAAATTTAACTTCTTCTGCACTCTTGTTTTGTATTATCACCTTCCAGGAGTATTCATCCAACCTCACCACACAACAATTCTTAAAGTCACCATATCCGACAACATCGATGTTTCATCACCGGCTAGCTTGATCGATCTGTACTGGCAGAACTCGGCGAAACAGGCACGCTCTGTAGACATTGAGGAGCATGCCGTGGAGCAAGGTTGGCGACTGGGAGCTAAGGTCAATGGATGTGCGATTACGCTCAAGAGCATGGCCTCTGACTAGGCTACAGCGTCTCAGACCTGTGCGCACACAGCGGGTGGAAGGGGTGAGGATGGGGGCGTCAAGGCATGTCGTGGAGTTTGCCATGCACCGCAATGGAGGTTGTCGGAGACACACTTGGGGAGCTCGACGCGACAGTGGAGGGGAATAAGATTGATATGACACGTAGGGCCGTTGAGTCAGTGAGAGAACATGTAATCCCGGCTGGGATTGCCGTTTTTCCGGTGTGATAAACAAGTCTAGGATCGGTGTAGGGTTGATATTGACCAGGAACAGAGAGGTTAGGGTACCGATTTCAGGGATTCAAATTTTGAGGTTCAGTTCCGACAAACTCTGCAAGTTTAAGATTTAAAGCATACTTTACTCCCCGCGAGCGCGCCAAGTGGTGCACCCAGCCACAAACACGTGTCGCATGCCGGGAGCTCCCTCCAAAATTCGGTTTTTATTTTATTTTTTGTACGCATTATCAGGATTTAGATGTTTTTTTGTTTTTCTGCTTTTCTGTTTTCGCGTAGTCTTTCCTAGGTTTTGGATTCAAAATTTCTTTTAAAGCACTGTAGTGCTTCTCAAAAGGGGGAAATGTACTTCCATGAAATGCATATATTTGCTTCTCATGGAAGCACATCTGTACTTCTGAAACATAAATTCGTGCTTCCACAAAAAGAAAGCACATGTGTGTTTCCTCGAGAAACACAACTGTGCTTCTAAAAAGGGAAAAAACAAGTTCTTGAACGAGAAACACATATTTGCTTCTCGTGAACATACACATATGCATTGCAAGATACACGACCGTGCTTGTAGAAAAAAAAAGTAAGTATTTCCATCAGAAGCATCGGAAAAACAATTGTGCTTTCCGAAGAAGGAAAAAAAGATGAAAAACCACAACCGTGCTTCCAAACTCTGTTTCTTTTTCAGTTTAAGTCTTTTTGGTATTTGTTTTTTATTGTTCCATTTTTAATAGCCTATTTTCTGGGATTTTATCTGAAAGAAAGTCCGTCAAGATCTATTAACTTGGGAACTTGTTTCGAATAACTTGATGCGAGAAATCCAACGGTGAAAACAGTTCAAAATTTGAACGCGCGATTCAAGAGATAAAATATTTTAATAAATGAATCTAAAAAAACTCTCAGGTTACAGTGCGCCATTTGTCAACGTTGAAAAAGGTGGGGACTGACCTTTGTAAGGGGTATCCCTCAACTAATGATTTCCATATATATCGCCTTTTGCGAGGCGGAGTACCGTCTCGCCTTTTGCGTGGGCTCTATAGGGCCGGACCTGCACTCTAGCCAGACTAATTTTCTCTTTCCACTCTTTTCTTCGGGTTTTCTTTGTTTTTCTTTGGTTTTCCTTCTTTTTCGTTTTACATTATTTTTTCTGTTTTCCCACCTTTCTTTGTTTCTTTCTTGGTTTTTGATTCCTTTGCTTTTATTCGGTTTTTTTAATACAATTCTACATTTTTGTGTACATCAGAACATTTATTTTATGCATGTTTAACATTTTTCACATACAGATTAACATTTGTTCAAATATATGTTTTTGTTCCTGATTTTTCTCTACACATTGTACATTTTCTATACTTATAAAACCTTTGATTATGTACAGTTAACGTTTTTATTACATGATTAACATTCTGTAAAATGCTTGTTTTGAAGGTTTCTTCGAATATATTTTAAACATTTATCTTGTATGTATGAATTTGTCTTAAAAATGTGTGATTTTTGTTTTATGTGGAATGGTACGACACTTTTTTTTTATATGCAGGATTTATTTTTTACATTGTATAACATTTCTAAAAGATGTCACGTACATTTGTTTGAACACGTGGGAGCATTTAGTCAAAGCGGAGCAAACATAATTTTACACTTAATTTAAATTTGTTTAAATGTACGATGAACACTTTTAAAAATTTAGCAAAATATTTTTTTTCATACTCCATGCAGTTACTACTTTTTAAAATGTAAAAAATAAAAAAATACGCATGTGATTCAGCGTGACGACACCATGCGGTTTGTAGCCGGCTGACCTTGTCTCGCACGAAGCGAGGCATAGACGTGCCTCTATTATTCGCCATAAGTGAAGAACTGAAAATTCATTTTTTTGTTAAACACAATACAGACGCAAGCGCTCATATATATGCGCATACACTCATCCCTATGAACGTACGCACACACACACCTTATCCCTACGAGCACCTCGAAGTGACTGAGCCGGCATATCATCTTGAGATTTATGAAGTCACCGTAGATGTATCGTCGTCGACGGAAACGTCTCCTCCCACTAAATGCGCATCGCCGGAAATTCTAAAATAAATTCAGAAATAATGCGAGCACCAGGACATAAACCCTGGTGGGCTGGGGATACCACTGTCCCTCTAACCATCCAACCACAAGTTGTTTCGCAAGAACTGAAAATTCTATTAAGCAAACTGATGCCAAAGAAAAGTCGATGAATCACGCGCAGACTACCGGCCCATTTTGCGCTCCCCGTGGTCGCGCGCCTCTTTTGCTCGGGAGAGAAAACATACCGGCTTTGTACGTTGATGTTCATTGATACAAAAAATATCTTCGTAAATTGTTAATAAAACCATACACTTTGAAATGTTCATGAATATAAATTTTTTAAACATATTAATGACTTAAAAGTTGTTATTCTGAAAACAGGTGATGAATTTCAAAGAATGTTTATGAATTATAAGAAAAATGGACAAATGGACCCACAATTAAAAACCAGGTGAGAACCTATAACATGAAAATCAAATTAAAAAATAAAAACAGAGTAACTAGAGAAAAAAGCAGCAGAACGCACAGAAGATTTTCAATAAAAAACAGCGAAAAAATCGGCCGGACTGGTCTGGCCGCTAGCCCAATGCAGCGACAGAGATGCATGGTTTGTACCGAGAAACCACTGTTCTTTGGTAAGAATAGGAAATTCCATTAAGCTGTTGCACATCACTTTGTTATTGTTTGTTTGTTTCGGTGTGCCCGCCTATGTTCGCATCTGTTGTTGTCGCGTTGTTTTGATATCATATGCTCGAGCAGGTCGAGTGTACTCCATCTACCCGTTGAGATTTGTCCGCGGAGGTCGAGGGATTTCTTGGAGAAAAGCACGCCAATGAGTTCATCTTCACGTGATCCATCCAATTTCTTGAACGTCAAAAAGAGAGCTCAATGGTTGGCCTGAGTATGGACCGGGCAAAATGATGAGGAACACTAGATGAAAAATAATAATAATCATATGTCAGATTTGTTTGGCTACTTCTAGATGCTTCCACACTAGTGTAGTATTTCTTTTCTTTTCTACCTTACCTACAGTTTTTTAGAGTCCTCTAGTTGTGAGTAGCTATGAGTAGAATGGTGAATCTTAAGTAATGTTTTCTAGAGTGTTCTAGCCATAAGTAGAAGTATGTGAAAGCTTCCCAAAACCCTATAAATAGAGGTCATCACCTCTAGTTTGTAAACAAACTTGTACCCACCACCTATGATAGAACTTGTTGTTCCTATCTAAGATCTAGGACTAGATCGTGTGCTCTAGGAGTTTTGGATTGAACTCCCGCTGGCATATCGGCCCTACTTCCGCCTCTAGAGCGATAACTAGCGCAACACGTTGAAGTAGTTCCTTCAACACTTGTGATGTACACATTGTAGCAGCAAGGTGGAGTTGCTCCTCCACAACCTTGTGTTGCTTCAGGTGGTACCAGAGCCCCGTTAATCCATACAAGTTCTTGTTGTTCTCTTTGAGAGCTCGCTGCAGCAAGCAATGGAGCAATTGGAGAAGAGGATAGATGCTGCAGAGCAACAAATCAAAGAGCTGCGTGAAGATCTTAATCGGAGATTTGAACGGCTGGTTGAGATGATAAGAAAGGATGTTCCCCTTGATACCAATGAAGGAGATTAATCTAAAGAAAAAAATGTTCAACAAAGAAGGAGAAGTGATCTTGGAGGAAGACCACCCCAACAATGTGCTGGTCAACGTACTTCAAGAAGGCCAATTTATGTTGAAGCTTTTTGAAGGTGAAGAATATGATGATACCCTTGAAGAACATGATCCCTATGCATAGCAGAGAGTACCCAACCCTACATATGCAAGGGATATGTACAAGGTGAAAGCTGAGATCCCAACTTTTAATAGAAATGTCGATATTGAAGGGTGCCTTGATTGATTATATGAAGTGGAGACTTTCTTTCAGGTGATCGAGGTTCCGGAAGATCGTAGAGTTCCTTTGGTCACATACAAGCTGAAAGGAGGAGCCGGTGCATGGTGGCACTGCGTTCAAGAAGAGTGCAGGCTGAGAGGAGAACCTCGCGTGAGAACTTGGCGGCAAATGAAAAGTCTTTTGAAAGGGAGATTTTTACCCGCTGATTATGACCAGATCCTATTTATCCAATTTCAAAATTGTGCTCAAGGGAATAGGACTGTTTCAGATTACACGGAGGAGTTTCTACGGCTACAAGTGAGGTGCAACCTTGCCGAATCTAGAGATCAACAAGTTGCAAGGTACATCAATGGTCTCAATGATGCTATTCAAGATCGATTGATGATGCAACAAATCTGGTCCATTGATCAAGCACAAGCTCTAGCCTTGAAGGCTGAGAGGTTTGTGAGGACGAGAAAGACAACTAAGGCTCCAGATCCTCCATATCCCCATACCGAAGGCTCGTCTAGTAGTCAGCCTAATAGAGTGGAAGAAAAGACCGCTCCACCAAAGGCAAAACGATCCATCCAGAATTAAACTAAAGGCAAGGCTAAGTCCAATGAAGGCCCAAAATGCTATAAATGTGGTGAAGAGGGGCGCATATCCAGCGGTTGCCCACTAAGGAAATTTTCTTAACACAACTATCCATGATGGTGAAGACAATGAGGACCAATATGAATCTGAAGATGTAGAGGGACAAGAGGTTTGCCAAGAAGAAGGTGAAGAGGTGGTACGTGTGATTCAGTGTCTCCTATGTTCCACACCACAACCTGACGACACACAACGGAAGAAAATATTTGAGAGCAAATGCACGGTGAATGGCAAGGTATGCAAATTAGTGATTGATAGTTGCAACTGTGAGAATCTTATCTCCCAGAAGTTGGTGGACCATTTAAAACATGAAACCCATGATCACCCAAATCCCTACACTATTGGATGGATCAAGAAAGGAGTGAATATGAGGATCACCAAACAATGCAACCTGCCACTTTCTTGGGGCAAGCATTACTGCTCAAACGTGTTGTGTGATGTAGTTGATATGGTACGTGAGCCATGTTCTTCTTGGAAGACCTTGGCAATTTGATGTGGATACTACACACAAGGGCAAGGAAAATTCTTACTCTTTCATTTGGAACAAGGGGAAGATCATTATCCTGCCAAATAAAACTGATGGTAATATCTCTAAGGAGGAGGGCAAAAGTATGTTAACTATTTCCCACACCTCTAATGAGTTTATGGAAGACTTGAAGGAGGCAGATTTATGTGTTGCACTTATTGTAAAAGGAGAAGAGCACCCGTCTATTGAAATTCCAGTAAAGGTACATGGCTTATTAGTAGAATTTCATAATATACTTGGCGAGCCACAAGGCCTGCCAGCGATGAGAGGAATTCAACATAGAATTGACTTAATTCCAGGAGAAAGTCTTCCTAATCTCCCACACTATCGAATGAACCCAAAAGAACATGATATATTGAAGGAGAAAGTGGAGGAATTGCTGCAAAAGGGGCACATTCGAGAAAGTATTAGCACATGTGTTGTATCAGCCCTGCTCGCACCAAAGAAAGATGGATCTTGGCACATGTGTACGGACAATAGAGCCGTTAACAAGATCACTGTAAGGTATAGATTCCCTATTCCCCGTCTGGATGATATGTTGGATCAGCTTAGTGGAGCAAGAGTGTTCACAAAGCTAGATTTAAGAAGCGGATATCATCAAATCCGTATCAGACTCGGGGATGAATGGAAAACAACCTTCAAGACAAAGGAAGGGTTGTTTCAATGGCCAATCATACCATTTGGACTCTCAAATGCACCAAGTACCTTCATGCACTTAATGAATCAAGTCCTTCGACCCTTCTTATCCCACTTTGTTGTGGTCTATTTCGATGACATCTTGATCTATAGCAAGGATGAGGATGAACACTTTGACCACATTCGGAAGGTGCTAGAAGTAAAGGGAAAATGAGCTCTACGTCAACTTGAAGAAATGTGTTTTCCTGCAAACACAACTTCTTTTCCTAGGAATCATCATAACATGTGACAGTATTCGTGTTGATGATTCTAAGCTTGAAGCAATCCGAGAATGGCCAACTCCGAAGACCATTTCTGAGGTAAGAATTTTTCATGGCCTTGCAACTTTCTATAGGCGATTTGTGAAGAATTTTAGCACTATCATGGCACCAATTACCGAGTGCTTGAAGAAAGGGAAGTTCCAATGGACAGAAGCGGCTGAAGCTAGTTTCAATGAGATCAAGCAAAAACTCTCACAAGCGCCTCTCTTGGTGCTACCTAGTTTCAATGAGTTGGAGTGCGATGCAAGTGGAGTAGGCATTGGAACTATTCCATCTCAAGAAAGTAAGCCCATTGCTTTCTTTAGCGAGAAGTTAAGCAAAGCTAGACAGAAATGGAGTACCTATCAGCAGGAATTGTATGCCGTTTTCACAGCCTTGAAGATTTGTGAAGTCTATTTGCTGCCTAAAGAGTTCATTGTTCATAGTGACCATCAATCCTTGAAACATTTTAGAAATCAGAAGCATATTGATCGCATGCTAGCAAGATGGGCAGCATATCTGGAGAGATTTAACTATCTCATCGTGCATAAATCTGGAACAACTAACCGAGTGGTCGATGCTTTGAGTCGTCGTGCATACCTCCTGACTTCTTTTGAGGTTGAACTTCCAGGCATGGATCAAATAAAGGAGTTGTATGAGGATTATGAATACTTTCGCCATGTTTGGGTAAAGCACATCAGGGGCCAGCCATTAGGTGATGACTATTTGGTGCAGGATGGCTATCTCTTCAAAAATGATCGTTTGTGCATCCCAAGGAGTTCTCTGTGTGACAAACTAATTAGAGACCTCCATTCAAGTGATCTTAGTGGCCATGTTGGATGAGACAAGACTATCGCTAACCTGGAAGCTCGCTACTATTGGCCACAACTAAAGTGAGATGCTGGAAAGTTTGTTCAGCGATGCCCTATATGTCAAACCTGCAAAGGCCAAGTGCAGAACGCAGGGCTATACATGTCTTTGCCTTCTCCTGTTGCTCCATGGGAGGACATCTCTATTGACTTCGTCTTGGGCTTGCCAAGAACAAGACGAGGGAGTGATGCTGTCTTTGTGGTCATGGACAGATTCTCTAAGATGACTCATTTCATCCCATGTCGCAAGACAACGGATGCTCATCATGTAGCAAACCTATTCTTTCGAGAAGTGGTAAGACTTCATGGAGTTCCAAGGTCCATCGTCTCAGACCGTGATAGCAAGTTTCTTACTGCATTTTGGCTCACTTTGTGGAAGCAATTCAACACTGAATTAAAATTTTCTAGCACTGCCCATCCACAAACAGATGGACAAACTGAAGTGGTGAACAAATTTTTGGGTAACCTGATCAGGTGCATTTATGGAGAAAGAAAGGGACAATGGGATTTGGCTTTATCTCTTGCAAAGTTCCCCTACAATAACTCCAAGCATAGATCCACAGGAAGGAGTCCTTTTTCCATTGTCTAAACTAAAGTTCGAACACATGTGTTGTACCTGGTGAAGCTACCATCAAGGGGAAACTCAAAATCGGCACTGTCCTTTGCTGATCATTACACTGAGTTATTTGAAGAAATTTGTGGTGTTTTGGAAGCACAAAATGAGAAATATAAACAACTTGCTGACTGCAAAAGGAGGCCAGAATCATTCCAAGTTGGTGATAAGGTGATGGTCTACCTCCGAAAAGAGAGGCTACCTTTAGGTGTCAAAGGGAAGCTTAGGCAGCAAAAGTGCTGCAACCGGTGCCATGGCAGCCAAAGGTTCAACACAGAACGCTGCCATGGCAGCCTGAATACTTCCGCATCGACCAATCGCGGTGAGGGATGCGTGATCGGCTGGCTAGCTCAGATAGCGCAATCAAACAGAAGGTTCATGGGCCCAGAGTGGAGTAACACTGCAATGAGAAGGGCTACTTAAGTAATAGAGAAGAGGAAAGAAGGCATCCACTTAGGATCATGCAAATGCACGGCACCGGTGACTCCATTTACTTTTGCCTCTCTGTTTCTTCCTTCATTCGCACGAACAAGTGTAACTGAGACCTTTATGATGTGATTGTGTATCTGAGAGTGTAACCATAGAGCTCTCATCCATGGCGGCGACTCTGCCTTGATGCGGTTCTGTCAGTGTCAGAGTTTCGGATGAAGGCCTTTGTCCGTATCGGACTCGACAGCGGCGATGCATAGCGTCGCTTCCAGCCCCAGAGTGTTGTTGTAGAATTTAGGTACCCTAGGGCGTGTCATGGTGTTGCATTCAGGCCTACCTGTGTTATCTTTCGATAATGTAATCGTGTCCGTTTAGGTTGTCCAGCTATCCTGAGATTTGTTGTGTAAGAAGGCTTTCTCACTATCTTGTATAGTTTGACCGTTTACATTGATTTGTGTTTTATCTATAAGAGACTATTTTAAAAAATACGCTGTCAAAAGCAGCTTCTATGGTTATCTCGCCGTCAGCTACACGTATTTTCCGGTAATAACCATAACCATAAAGCACAAGCATATGAGTAAAACTTTCGGATGGTAATTACCTACGCTGGATTTCCAGTAATCACGGTAACTATAAAAAATATGTCTATTCAGTAATCGGAACATGTGCTTTCGCCCATGCTGATTATGTAACGGTTAGAGTCGACCTCCACTAGCTCAGAACCTCTAATCTAAGAGCAACTCTAGTTGATCCATTATATCCGGTTAGAGAAGTAAAAGTTTGGTTTGCTCCTCTAACCGGCACATAGCGGAACTTATAGAACCGTTAGGTGAGTAAAAAAAGTTACTCGCTAGCACCTAAATATACTCGACCTTCACCTGGCCTAGTACTAGTTGCGGCCTCTTTTCCATGCCCCCACCCCAAACACCACACTGCTTCGTCGTCAACGCTACTGCCAGTGAATACCCACCACCTCTGTCGCTAGCCCGCCGCTTCCCTTCACTCTTGCCGTCCTTCTGCCCGAGTACGAGCAAGTAGCCAGCCGTCATTGTCTCCAGAGTCGAGCTGGAACGCCGCCGCATCTACCCCGTCGCCGGATAGCGCCCCAGATGTTCTTCCTTGTAGCCTCACCGACACCTCACTGTTCTTTGATGGTCATATCCATGCCTCGTCGACCACTAGTATCGGCTCAACGTCGCCAGTCAGACGTTACACCTCCACCACCTTGCAAGTGTTCGACTGTTTGCCTAGGTGATTATTTATTTATTTGCTTTTTTGTCTCGTATTTTCTTTTGTCAATTGAATTCAACCGACTCATTTAAATTGAAAATGAAGAGTCTGAGAGAGATGATCTTGGAGGACTCTTTGTCATCGGATGACGACAAAGAAGATGATAATGACTTTGAAATGGGCGTTAGCATGATCTTCAACAATGATATTCGTCAGCTGAGGAGAGGATCACAGTTTGGCCGCATACAACTCAACCGAGGTAGATTGGACGGTCATACCAAGATTATGACAGATGTTTTCGACTCTAATCCAACCTATCCAGAGAAGTATTTTCGCCGCCAATTTCGGATGAACACAAGTCTCTTTAAAGCTGTGGAGAAGCATGATAATTGGTTCAACCTTAGTTGCAATGCATGCGATGAGATAAGTGCAAGCCCTTTGATGAAGTGTATTGCGACTGTTCGAGTTCAGGCCTATGTGTGTTCGGCCTATGCCATTTGTGATCATGTCTGCATTGGAGAAGATACAATCTTGGAGGCTGTTCGAAGAAACACAAGAGCTGTGATTGATATCTTTGGGTCGGAGTACTTGAGGGCACCCAACTAGCAAGACACCGAAAGGCTTTTGGCAACGAGTGTAGAAAGAGGATGACCTGGGATGCTAGGATCAATTGACTGCATACAGTGGAGATGGAAGAATTACCTTGCAGTGTGAAAAGGTTAATACAAAGGCCACTGCAACAATCCAACAATCATGTTTGAGGTTGTTGCATTGGAGAATCCATGGATTTGGCATTCATTCTTTGGATTTCCTAGCTCTCACAATGACATGAATGTGCTGTCGTGATCATCATTGTTTGCTAGGCTTGTTGCCGGAGAGGCTCGTCCTTGCAACTATATGGTCAATGGTAGGGAGTTCATCTATCCTCCATGGGCAATATTTGTCAAAATAATTTCGCATCTAAAAGGTAACAAAAGATCTCAATTTACAACACGTCAAGAGTCGACTAGGAAGGATGTGGAGAGAACTTTCAGTGTGCTTAAGAAGCGTGCCATCGTTTGTGGTCCTGCCGAGTATTGGAACCCCAAGGATCTGTGCCAAATCATGACTTGTTGCATCATCTTACATAACATGATCATTAAAGATGAAAGAGACATGCTTGAGAACTATCGGCACATAACCAATGTAAATCTTGTTGAGCCAGAGCATGATGCATGATACAGAGATTCCTCGAAGCACATCATAGGATTGAGATTCGAGAAGTTCATACCTAGCTCCAAGATAATCTTATTGACCATCATTTGCATCTGCATAGAACTTCTTACTTGTGCTTTTATCATGCTATTTACTTCATTTAAACCCTTTGGTGTGTTTGAATTTGAATAATTTGATTTGTAAACTATGAATTTGTCACATTCATTAATTGTATGAACCTTAATTATTATGTTTGGATTTAATACGTGTGTAAATATGTAGTTCAAATGTACTATGCAAATTAGAATTGGAATTTTTTGGCAAAAACAAAATTTTACTCCACTAAGTTTAGAGAATGGTCAAATTTAAACTCGACCGAATACTCATCTAAATTTTAGGGGGGCGGCTAGAGTTGCTCTAACGCCGGAGGAGGAAGATGCCTTTCGCGCGTATAGTGGATGCTAAAATTGTTAAAGCCAAATGGCTTTTGTCCGTTGCACACATTGCTAATGATCGATGTGTTTCGCTAATCGCTAGCGCTATATATATATATATACTATTAAAGTACGGAGTGCTTCTGCCCGTACGACATCGAAATTGCCACTAAAGTTGAAAAATATTATCCATCAATGCCACCTATAAGTTATAAAAAACGTTTCACACAGAAAAATATTAGACTGGCCCGGCCCATGTGGGAACCTCCTATACTGCGCTCAGCACGCTAGAAAAAGACACAACTCGTCAGTTTGGGTCGGCCCATGTATGGGCGACCAATTTTTGATTTTTTTTATTCTCCTTTTCTGTCGTTCTTTTTTCTCTACTTTAAATAATTTGAGAATTTAAAACAGCTTTGATAATTAAAAAAAGAGAATTTTGAAATAAATGTTTAATAATTCATTAATTCATAAATGTTTGTGGCTTCCGAAAATGTTTTGTCTAAAAAAATTAGTGTATTAAAAAATGTTTTGAAATTTCACAAAATTTCGTCAATGCAAAAAATATTCACATATTGAAAAATATCATAAAAACTCAAAAACTGTTCATAAATTAAAATATATAGTTTATTGATTTATAAATATTCGCTGATTCAAAAGAGATCATGCAATTTAAAAAATATCCATTGATTTCCAAAGTTGTTCCATCAAATCTCAAAAAAATCTTGGTCGATTCTATTAATGTTCGCCGATTAAATTAAAAAGGTTTAAAAAATGTTTGCAAATAGTATAATATTTTTCATGAATTCAAAAAATGTTATTCATTTTAGAAAATATTTGTGAATTTAAGAAAGGTTAACAATTTCAAATATGACCACGAGTTTAAAACAATATTCATGATTTTTTTTAAATTTTCACGATTTCACGAAAATGAGAGTGATAGTGTATCTCGATGATGTAGTAAAATATGGTCATTGCCATTCGATTTTGTGATTTTGTTTCTCCCGTTGTAACGCGCGGGCCGTTTTGCTAGTACTAATACTTACTAATACTAATACTAATACTAATAAAAGGGCTATTGCTTCTATCCGTCCGTCATTAAAACCACCCCTAAAGTTGACACAAATTACCGACTATGCCACTCATAAGTGAAAAAACCAATTCGAATTACTACATGGGCCATTTTATTTGGTTTACATATGGCGCGGCCCAGAATTAAACATTACAACACAGCTAGCCCACTGGCCAAAGCCTTATTGCCCCACCTAGAAGACCTGAGTTCGACCCCAGCTTCGCCTTTTAAACCCTAACTCCAAATATAACATATTATATATGAAAACCGCTCAGAAAAATATGTGGATTTCAAATATGCTATTATTTTGTATGTTACTCATTTCTGAAATAAAGTTTATGGTGCAACCTTAATTAATACCTTATCTATATAGGGTATTTTGAAAATGCCTATTACATATGTTTCTTATCCCATTTAGTTTAATACTCTCCCAAAAGATAGTATTGGCACTATAGCGGATGTTGATTTCTACTAGCTACCCAATGCTAAAGGTTACAATAGGTACAGTCATCCTATTTCCCATCGTGCATAATAATCAACCAATATGCGATGATGTACACTAAACTGTTGATACAAGCTTTATCTAAACAAGTGGCTTAATGTTAGCATCCATATTTTTTAAATCATGCCCTGAAAGATTTTTCAAAACACCTTGAGTACACTTTAAAAATCATCCAATCATTACGTTTTTATGCAACACCACTTATCATGTTATTTGTTGTGTGAAGATTTCAAGGGATTTGCTGATATCGTCCGGTGTTTAAAGGGGGTGTTTTTTTTTCCTCCTGTTGCAACGCACGGGCATTTTTGCTCGTATATATATAAACCTTAACAAAGCACATGACCCAAGATGTATCCAGGAGAGCCAGGGTCAATGGCCATTAATAATCTGTTAGAATAAATCCAAGGCATATCGTCGATCATCCAAAGACCAAACAATCACACGAGCACGACACTGAAATTTGTTAACGAGGTTCGTCGATATGGCTACATCCCGGGGCATGACTACGGGTGCTCCTCCCGTGACACCGTCACAATACCGCACCCCAGTCGCCCTGGGCACCGGCACACGCCGTCGGCTCCCCCTGCGCGCCTGTGCTACTATGTTAGCATAGGTTACATCGTGTGCCCCGCTATATATGAGAGGTCAAGGATACAAGTGTCCTATTAGGACACGACTCCATATCTTGTCTAAACACAATACTACTCAGAGTCCAACTGTAACCTACCTTGTACACTATATTCGACACAATTCCAACAACCTCCACCTTGGCGAATATTCTCCACCACCTTGAATTTGTCCATGCGTCAAACTTCCATGTACATTGGACTTGAGTATATCCCATGAGTAACGCTGCTACTCCAAAGACTCCATGTGACTCCACCTGCAACTTGTGTCCCTCCTTTTCTTGACCATAGTCAATGCTGGAGCGAATTAAGCTCCACATTACTCTAGTTTACGCTCCCAACTTCCAGAGTATCCGTTCAACGCCATCATACACCGATCACAAAACTGCGTGAAAGTGAATAACTCACATTTTGGGTGTCACACATAAGAGTCACATGAACTCAACATCACCGTTCTTTCTTGACCGCCTGTCTGAAACTTGAAGGAATTTCACCATTGTCTGTCGTCATATCGAGTCAAATTCGCAATTGTCTCACGACATGTATGGCAACCAGAGCCCCTGGCCCGTCTTCATGCCCCGTGCTTACCGCATGCCTCGCCGCTATTACCGGGTCGAGCCTCCGCTGTCCCGATCGAGTCTCAAGGGTAGCTAGCCCACACCGCCTCAACCCCCACTGCAGAGAACCACCGATCATCACCGACCGAAGCCGAGTATCACGTCTCCATTAGACCACAGGCCCCAGTCCGATCCACGTGTCTCTCGCTATTTTTCCCCGCTGAATAGGTTTCGACTCTCTGTGCACTTACGCCGTAGCCCCTCAATCCAGCTCCACCTTCAACATGACTCCATGGTAGATGATCAGTCCACCCTCGCGCCCCGTCGACTTCAAGCTCCGTGTGTACATCACCTTGAATCAACCCCGCGCCATAGTCTTGTCGAAGCATCACACACCCTCCGGCATTTGTCACGTGTTTCCACGCCCCAGAAGTCGGTCACCATCAGCATCACGCTCCTATGTCGTCATCGCCGATCCCATCACCGCATTATGTACCAGCCGACTCGCGTTGATCCGTCAGACTGTCCAGTCCAACCCAGCCGAACTCGTCAGACTATCCGATGACGTCATGGTTCTTTGTACAGCTAACCCTGTGAAAAATTATCTGAGCTCACGATGCCCCCAAGCACAGGAACCAAAGCTCCGCGTACTAATAGCAAAACCAAACAAACAAAAAAAACTTTGTCTGGGCGTGGTGGCTCCCTTGCACAAAACTTCCAATGCTAGCTTTGCCCTGTCACGATGCTTTCCAATGAACACGTATCCTCCGTCTGTGTCGCACACAAGGACTTGCTCCTCTTTTTTTTTTTTCTGAAACAAATCCCGTATATAGTACTCCTTCCTGCAGCATGTAAGGCACACAGCCAAAATCACTGTCCGACTTTGGCTTCGACGCGGGCTGCCACGTACGCAGCTGCCCTCGGCCACGTCTAGCCACGCTGCTGCTGCCACGATCCGATACGGATCCTGCCGCCGGCCGCTGTACGCGCAGCCGCTGCTTCCGATTGCTTCAATGAAGACTGCGCCGCTAACCTTTCGATCTCGCCGCCTTCGACTTCGGTTCCAGTTCGACGCTACTCCACGCAACTGCGTTACCGCGCCGTTTCTTCCGATTGCATCTCGACGACTGATTCTTCCGCGATATCATCACCTCTGATCAACCGATAACCACCTCGTTTAGAATAAATCCGAGACATATCATCGATCATTCGAGGACCAAGCACTAGTACATAACAGGGCATTGGTCCAGCTCGGGCCAGCCCATTAGTCCCGGTTCAGTCACGAACCGGGACCAATGGGGGCAACGGTCCCGGTTCGTGAGGCCAGGGGCCGGCCGGGCCTCGTGGGGCATTGGTCCCGGTTCCAGACACGAACCGGGACCAATGGGGGTTGCTCCTGGCCCACAACCATTGGTCCCGGTTCGTGGCTGGAATCGGGACTAAAGGTACCCCCCGCCAGCGAGCAGAGCACTCCACACTGCTCTGTTTTTCTGGCCGCCGAGGGGAGAGCTTTGTGGTGCTCTAGCTCACCTCCTATGCACATGAGGTGTTCGATGAAATGCCCGAGCCACACTTAAGCTTTCTCCTCTCGAAGCTCCTTGTCCAAGCTCCATTTTTCTCAAGATTTGTTTAGGTTTGGCGGTCCGTCCTGTCCCGTCCCCGTCCTCACCGCCGTCGATCGCCCGCGTCCATCTCGACGCCGGCACCATCGTGGTTAGCCTCTTCTTCTTATCTTCTTTCTAAAAGAAAAAGTTCTTACTTGTATCATTTAGATAGATACTTGTGTAATTTTCTTACTTTTATTATTGTTTGTTATTATATAGTGCCATGGTCATGGTATCCGCCCACGTCGGCCCTCGTCCGGTCTATGATTCGGATGTGGTATATATTATCTTTTATAACTATTTGTTTTATTTAGTGTTTATGACAATTATGCCGACCAACGTGACATAGATGTGTTTATCTAGGAGGTATGTGAACCGGAAATTCCAACCGACCCTCTTATCGAGAGGTTAAATTTAATTGAAAAAGAAAACGAGGATTTGAAAGAAAAATTGAAAAGAATTGAGGAGAAGAAGATGAAATTGGAGTTGCATGTTGCCGACGTCGTCGATGACCACAATATCAAGATGGATGCAATGCGCTTGAAGATTAGAAAGATAAGAAAATATGCCATTGATAATGAGGCTTGGTATCATTATGCTGTTGGATCAATTGTTACCTTAGTTGCCATTATGATCACATTTGTTGTTGCATTTAAATGTTTTACATAGTTGTATGTTAGTTTCAATTTATGTTTTAATTAGATGCTCTAGAGAGCTGTATGTTGTTCTATGAGAACTATGTGTGAACTTTATGTATTTATTTTTTCAATAATAACATTTGATCACTTCTCTATTCATTTGCCCTTGTCCGGTCTATGATTCGGATGTGGTATATATTATCTTTTATAACTATTTATTTTATTTAGTGTTTATGACAATTATGCCGACCAACGTGACATAGATTTTTTTAATGTAGGAGGTATGTGAACCGGAAATTCCAACCGACATAGAAATTCTTGTCGAGAAGTTAAATTTGGTTGAAAAAGAAAACAATTACTTGAAAGAAAAATTACAAAGAGTTGAAGAAGAGAAGATGAAGTTGGAGTTGCATGTTGCCGATGTCGTCGACGATCATAAGATCAAGATGGATGCAATGCGCTTGAAAATTAGAAAGATTAGAAAATATGCCATTCATACTGAGGCTTGGTATCATTATGCCGTTGGATCAATTGGTACCTTAGTTGCGGTTATGATCGCATTTGTTGTTGCATTTAAATTTTCTAGTTTCAATGTATGTTTTAATTAGATGCTCTAGAGAGCTATATGTTGTTCAATAATGAGAACTATGTATGAACGTTATGTATTTATTTTGGTCACTACTGTACTTTGGCTTTAATGTGATGATGAATTTCTATTAATTTGGTCACTTCTCTATTCATGATATGCACGCAGATGAACCGGCAATGGATGTACGGTGACCGACGCACCTCCGAGTATATTCAGGGCCTGCATAATTTTCTCGAAGCGGCTGCGGCAAACAAGCAGAATGGTTTTATGCATTGTCCATGTACTGTCTGTGAGAATACGAAGGCTTTCTCCAACTATAAAACCCTTCACTTCCACCTGCTTCAGAAGGGTTTTATGCCACACTATAATGTTTGGACCAAGCACGGAGAAAGAGGGGTTATGATGGAAGACAACAAAGAAGAAGAGGATGACGACAACTACCCGCCCCCTGAATACGGTGATGCTGCAATGGGGGAAGCTGAAGATCAAGAGGAACCAGACGATGTGCCCGATGATGATCTTCGCCGGGTCATTGTTGATGCACAGAGAGAATGCGAAAGTGAAAGGGAGAAGTTGAAGTTCGATCGCATGTTAGAGGATCACAAAAAAGGGTTGTACCCAAATTGCGAAGATGACAACAGAAAGCTCGGTACCACACTGGAATTGCTGCAATGGAAGGCAAACAATGGTGTATCTGACAAGGGATTTAGTTCGCTTCTGAAAATAATGAAGAATAAGCTTCCAAAGGATAACGAATTGCCCGGCAGTACGTACGAAGCAAAGAAGGTTCTATGCCCTCTAGGATTGGAGGTGCAGAAGATACATGCATGCCCTAATGACTGCATCCTCTACCGCGGTGCGTATGAGGATTTGAACGCATGCTCGGTATGCGGTGCCTTGCGGTATAAGATCAGAAGAGATGACCCTGGTGATGTTGAGGGCCAGCGCACCGGGAAGAGGGTTCCTGCCAAGGTGATGTGGTATGCTCCTATAATACCACGGTTGAAACATCTGTTCAGAAACAAAAAGCATGCCGAGTTGATGCAATGGCACAAAAAAGACCATAAGAAAGACGGGAAGTTGAGAGCACCCGCTGACGGGTCGCAGTGGAGAAAGATCGAGAGAAAGTGGAGCGACTTTACAGGTGACCCGAGGAACGTATGGTTTGGTTTAAGTGCAGATGGCGTTAATCCTTTTGGGGAGCAGAGCAGCAAGCATAGCACATGGCCTGTGACTCTATGTATGTATAACCTTCCTCCTTGGTTGTGCATGAAGCGTAAGTTCATTATGATGCCAGTGCTCATCCAAGGCCCTAAGCAACCCGGCAATGACATTGATGTGTACCTAAGGTCATTAGTTGATGAACTTTTACAGCTATGGCATGGAAGAGGTGTACGTGTGTGGGATGAGCATGCACAAGAGGAATTTGACCTACGAGCGTTGCTGTTTGTAACCATCAACGATTGGCCTGCTCTCAGTAACCTTCCAGGACAGACAAACAAGGGATACCACGCATGCACACACTGTTTAGATGACACCGACAGTATATATTTGGACAAATGCAGGAAGAATGTGTACCTGGGGCATCGTCGATTTCTTCCGACCAACCATCAATGTCGAAAGAAAGGAAAGCATTTCAAAGGTGAGGCAGATCACCAGAAGAAGCCCGCCCTCCGTACTGGTGATCACATACTTGATATGGTCAATGATTTACAAGTAATATTTGGAAAGGGTCCTGGTGGACTATCTGTTCCGACTGACGATGCGGGACGCGCACTCATGTGGAAGAAGAAATCTATATTTTGGGACCTACCCTATTGGAAAGACCTAGAGGTCCGCTCTGCAATCGACGTGATGCACGTGACGAAGAATCTTTGCGTGAACCTTCTAGGCTTCTTGGGAGTGTATGGGAAGACAAAAGATACACCGGAGGCACGGGAGGAACAACAACGTGTGCATGAAAAAGACGGCATGCATCCAAAGCAGTATGAAGGTCCTGCCAGCTACGCTCTTACCAAAGAAGAGAAGGAAATCTTCTTTGAATGCCTGCTCAGTATGAAGGTCCCGTCTGGCTTCTCGTCGAATATAAAGGGAATAATAAATATGGCAGAGAAAAAGTTTCAGAACCTAAAGTCTCATGACTGCCACGTGATTATGACGCAACTGCTTCCGGTTGCATTGAGGGGGCTTCTACCTGAAAACGTTCGATTAGCCATTGTGAAGCTATGTGCATTCCTCAATGCAATCTCTCAGAAGGTGATCGATCCAGAAATCCTGCAAAGGTTAAGGAGTGGTTTGGTGCAATGTCTTGTTAGTTTCGAATGCAGAAAAGCACAAATGTATGACATTGGGTTCATTAACCCAAATATCATACATGAGTTTACGGTTAAAAACAATGTCACACAAACCGAGGACAACTTGCTACAATCGTTGCTTAAAAATCAAAACAAAGGGACAATACTCTTTCCTTACAACTTCAAGTGAGTGTTACTATCTTGTGCATATTCGGTTTCCCTTATTACTCGAGGTTATAGTAATGTAATTGATGAGTTATGCATGCGTGCGCAGGTTCCACTTTATTCTGCTAGAGATTAAGCTTGAGCGGGGAGTAGTAATCGTCTTAGACTCGAAACGAAAAGATCCCCAGGAATATGCGGACATGACTGAAATGCTCCAGAAGTAAGTTCAATCGATCATTATCGCATCATATCGGCAACTTTGTTCATTTCCTGATATCAAGTAATTATTTTCTTTGTCTGGCAGGGTTTGGAAAGAGTTCACCGCAATTGTTCCGGCACTGCCGAGGGAGCTGCGATTTACACACCCGAAAGTAAGTACTACTAGCTAGTTCCGCGCATCTCCCATTGATTCTAGTTCCATCAATACCATTTATCATCCTTGATTATCAGTTTGATTGAACTCTATTTCTCGTAAAGTGCTTGTGGCAGGAAAAAGGGAATAATTTTTGTGGATACTACGTTTGCGAGTTCATCTACAACGCGACGACCCCTAAGCGGGGCTACTCTGAAAAACAATTTCAAGTGTGTAAGCAATAATATTCACAATTTTATTTTATTACCATGATTTGTGTTGAGTTTCATTCATATATATGTATTGACCCCCTTCTTCGAATTAGACGTGGCAGATGTGGGATGAACTCCTACCACATGATCGCATACGAGCAATTCAAGAGGAATTGGCGGGATTCTTTCTTGACCACGTCATAAATAAAGCCGGAGAATACCATCTGGAATTTGAAATTAAATGTTAGGGATTGTAAGAGATCTTATATTGTATATATGTAGCTAGTAGCGTCGGATAGATATACGAAAACTTGTTGTTCCACCAATCTCTCGGAGAAAGAGAGGTCGATCACTTCTGTGTGTATATGTTCATGACGATCTTGTGTACTTAATGGTTCCTTCATTTGCTTACTAGCTAGCGTGTCGAGTTCTCTCTATAGTAGCTAGCGTCGACCAAGCACGGAGAAAGAGAGGACACTTCTCTCTATTAGCTAGCTAACACAATATGAAACACCTCAATTAACCCTACAAACCCCCCTAACCCCCCCCCCCCTTCAAAAAAAACAAAAACCCCAGTGCCTTTTGGTCCCGGTTGGTGTTGCCAACCGGGACTAAAGGTCCTGCCTTTTGGTCCCGGTTGGTGTTACCAACCGGGACTAAAGGTCCTCCTGCCTGGGCTCCCAGCACCGGCCACGTGGAGCCCCTTCTGTCCCGGTTGGTAAGCGAACCGGGACTAAAGGTTTTGGGCTTTAGTCCCGACCCTTTAGTCCCGGTTCCAGAACCAGGACTAAAGGCCCTTACAAACCGGGACAAATGGGGGTTTTCCTACTAGTGAAGCAATAACACGAGCACGACACCGAGATTTGTTAACGAGTTTACAGATATGACCAGGGACGGATCCAGGAGGCGTGCTGGGGCCATGCCCCCCCTGGTTGAATGTTTTTGCCTATATACCCAGTAAATTCATGAAAAAATTGCAAAGACACCCTTCAAACTAGTGTTTGGCCCCCCCTAAAGTTTGGTTGTTCGTGTTTGGCACCCTCCTTCCATAGATCCTGGCTCCGTCCCTGGATATGGCTACATCCCCGGGGCATGACTACGGACGCTCATCCCGTGACACCGTCACAATACCGCACCCCGGCCGCCCTGGACACCGGCACACGCCGCCGGCTCCCCCTGCACGCATGTGCTATTATGTGGCATAGGTTAAATCGTGTGTCTAGTCCCGCTATATATGAGAGGTCAAGGATACAAGTATCCATGACTTCATATCTGTCTAAACACAATACTACTCAGAGTGCAACTGTAACCTATCTTATACACTGTATTTCACAATTCCAGCATAATCTGCTCCCAAAGTTTAGCATGGCCATGGATAGTACTAGCTTGGCCGCCGCCGTCTTGGTGGCCGTGCTCCTGCTGGTGCCACTATTGGCACTCATGCATGGACGAAACGGGAAACCTCGCCGCAAACTGCCACCGGGACCCACAGCTCTCCCCATCGTCGGCCACCTGCACCTCTTCAAGAAGCCACTGCACCGCACCCTGGCACGCCTCGCGGCCCGCCACGGCGTCGTCTTCCGCCTCCTCTTCGGCTCCCGCTGCGTGGCCGTGGTGTCCTCCGCCGAGGCCGCGAAGGAGTGCCTGGGCGTGCACGACGTCGCGTTTGCCAACAGGCCGCGGCTGCCGTCCAGCGGGATCCTCTCCTACGACTGGTCCACAGGGGGCACCGCCAACTACGGGCCGTACTGGCGCCACCTCTGCCGCATCGCCGTCACCGAGATCATGGCCGCGCACAGGGTGGACCACTTCGCCGACGTCCACGTGCGCGAGGCGTGGGCCATGGCGTGGGGCCTCCTGTAGGAGATATGCCCTAGAGGCAGTAATATCAGTTACTTTTGTATCTCAGAGTTTGTAATGAATGTTTATGATCCATGCTATAACTGCAATGATTCTCGAGTCTGCAATAACCACGAGGCTTGGAGGGAAACTCATGTGCACGTGTGGTATAATAAACGGTAAATTGTATTCCTGGTCTTGCCTCTAAGACTGGCTCAAGTATTGCATGATGATCCTGTTTTGATGAAGTGGTCAAAGAGTTTGGCTTCATCAGGAACGATGAAGAATCTTGTGTATACAAGAAGTTTAGTGGGAGCGCAAAAGCATTTCTAATCTTGTATGTGGATGACATATTGTTGATTGGAAATGACGTGAATTTTCTTAGCGAAATAAAAGACTCATTGAAGAAGAGTTTTTCAATGAAAGACTTAGGCGAAGCGGCATATGTATTAGGCATCAGGATCTATAGAGATAGATCAAGACGCCTGCTAGCGCTAAGCCAAAGCACATACATTGACAAGGTGTTGAAAAGGTTCAACATGGAGAACTCCAAGAAAGGCCTACTCCCCATGTCACCTGGCACAGTGCTTTGCAAGAATCAGAGTCCTCGGACCCTCGATGAGCGAGTACAAATGAATGATATTCCATATGCTTCGGCAGTTGGTTCTATTATGTATGCCATGATATGTACAAGACCGGATGTTTCCTATGCGCTAAGTGTTAGCAGCCGGTACCAAGGTGATCCAGGATTGGAACACTGGGCCGCAGTCAAGGGTATTCTTAAGTACCTCAGAAGGACCAAGGATTTACTCCTTGTGTACGGAGGTGATGAAGAGCTCATTGTAAGTTGTTACACTGATGCAGGCTTCATGTCTGACCCAGATGACTTCAAATCTCAATCTGGCTATGTTTTCATGTTGAACGGTGGCGCAGTTGATTGGAAAAGTTCCAAACAAAAGACTGTGGCGGATTCTACGACGGAGGCGGAATATGTTGCTGCTTCAGAAGCCTCCAAGAAAGCTGTCGGTATCAAGCAATTTCTTGAAGACCTTGGTGTGGTTCCAAGTGCTGTGGACCCGGTGGAGATCTATTGTGATAATAGTGGCGCTGTGGCTCAGGCAAGGGAACCATGTTCGCACCATAAGACAATGCATATTCAACGCAAATATAAACTCATTCGACATCATGTCGAAGAAGGTTTAGAGAAAGTACGCAAAGTTCACACGGATCTGAATGTGTCAGACCCGATGACGAAGCCTCTACCACGAGCAAAGCATGAGCAACACCGGATTGCCATTGGTGTTAGGGAAGCCATGTAACTAGATTATGACTCTAGTGCAAGTGGGAGACTGTAGGAGATATGCCCTAGAGGCAGTAATATCAGTTACTTTTGTATCTCAGAGTTTGTAATGAATGTTTATGATCCATGCTATAACTGCAATGATTCTCGAGTCTGCAATAACCACGAGGCTTGGAGGGAAACTCATGTGCACGTGTGGTATAATAAACGGTAAATTGTATTCCTAGTCTTGCCTCTAAGACTGGCTCAAGTATTGCATGATGATCCTGTTTTCCTGATCATGGGCATGGCTATGCCGGCAATTTTGAGGGCACGATGTTGGTAGAACACTTGTGTTGAATCGACCCAAATTGATGTTATACTATGAGATATGTTCGTCACAAGTTAATGGTTAAATAACACAGAGATGGTTAACATTTGCATAATTCCTTAGACCATGAGAGTATCGAGTTTCTTCATGCTTGCTTCATGAACTTTGGGGTTTGTTAAACGTCATCCGTAAATGGGTGGCTATTACGGCGGCTTACGGGTTCATGGAAAAGTATGCCAAGTAACTTGATAGCTCAAGATTGGGATTTGCTCCTCCGACGATGGAGAGATATCTCTGGGCCCTCTCGGTGTTACGGTATCCATCATCGTCTGGCCAGACACTTTGTGATTTGATCACGGGGATGCCGGAACACGGGAACGAGAAAAGAGAACAATACCGGCAACGAGGTAACTGGCATTGCGGACAAGTTGTTGATCCACGAGGATGCCTACATGTCTCACCTCGGGTAATTGTAACATATCGCGAAGCAACAGGAATAGCACATGGCAACTGGAGGTTCACTCGAATATTCATTCGTGTGGGTATAGGGATCAATATGGGTGTCCACGGCTCCGATGTTGATCATTGATCGGAAGGGGTTCCGGGTCATGTCTATGCTTCACCGAACCTATAGGGTCACACGCTTAAGGGTCATCTATCTGCTGAATACTAGACAGGGAGTCTGAGAGAAAATCACCGAAAAAGTTTCGGACGCCGGAAAAGTTTCGGACAGCGGAAAAGTTCCGCAGAGAGGTCACCGGATGAGTTCCGGTGAAACTGAAAAGTTGTTTCAGAGAATACCATAAAGTCAAATTGGTTTTGGCACATGCCTGATAATTCTTGGAGGGTGCCAGAATCATTCTGGAAACTTTCTGGAATTTTCCGGAATGAAAACCGGAAATGTTCCGGAGCTGCCGAAACCGCTTCAGATGCTTTTCGCAGATGAAAATCACTAAACCGGAATTGTTCCGGCTCGCTTTGAAAATTATTTTGGTGGGTACTGGAAATGTTCTAAGCCCACATGAATATTTTCAGTTCGATCAGACTCTGAAAAATGTCGTCGTGAATAGTGAAAGTGCTTTTTGGACTACTTTATGGAAAGCCACCTTTTGGGGCTTTGCTCCAAAAGATCTTGGGGATGACATGGATGGATTGGAGCCAATTTTGGGGCCCCACATGGGGGTGTGGCCGGCCACATGGTGGACTCCTTCATGGAGTCCCTCTTGTTCCTTGGTTTCACTTTTATGCCCTTGTGGAAGGACTTCATTCATGTGCATTTTGGGTTTTATTGTAAAACCACCCTACCCCTTGGTTTTCCTATAAATAGGAGGTGAGTGGGCTTCCATCTCACACATCCTTTACTCTCATACACATGCTATGCTTTGCTAGCTCTCTCTTCTCCCTCCCACGAAAAGAGTTTTTCGTAGAGCCGAAAGGCTGTCTGGGTTCCGGCAGGAACTAGTTCTGGACGGCGAAGCCCTGCCGGATAGATGACACCGTATATGTGCAACCCCGTAGAGAGGTCGTAGTTTCGATCTTTTGCTCGAGGGGCTGTTCGTGTGTCCTCCCGGAGGGCTGTCCGAGTTTCCGTTCGGGTTTCGAGGGTCCTCCCAAAGGGATGTCCGTGACATCGTCCGGGGGAGTGTCCGACCGCCTCCCGAAGGGCTGTCCGATGAGGGAGTACATCCTCACGGTTGGGAGGTTGTAAAATCTTAGCTGCGGGGATCTGCACCAACGATCTCCACCAACTCTTCTTCCGCTGCGCTACGAGTCGGTACGGATCAGATCAAACCTTGTATGCAATCTCCATAGTGGTCCTGGGCGTGCTCGCTATACCGAAATTTTTTGTTTTCTGTCGCGTTCCCCAACAGTGGCATCAAGAGCCAGGCCATGAGTAGATGCATGTTATGATCTAGAATACATGAGATGTATGGGTATTGCATAGTATAATTTTGTAGTAGATGAGATCTATTGCTGAAAATTATTTGTGCGGGTAGCAGATGAAATCTGTTACCCGATGTTCCTATTGCTTCCCGTGAATTTGCGTAGTCCTGATCTTGACGGCATGGTGGAATCTCACAAAGTTCTGGCAATCCGCGATCCTTTCATGCTGCTCCTGAGTATGCTGATTGACAGATCAACGAAGTGCTAACAGTTCTTTGGGTTCCACCATAGTTAAAGAAAGATGGATGTTTCGCAGACGAAGGGCAATGCAGATATGATCTGCACGGGGGTCACGCATATGACGAAGTTTAGTATGGGGCTCGAGATTTTATTGTCTCGTGTTTCATACACCCTGGAAAGTTAATCTAGCAACTTGAAGTATCATACTTGATGATAAACGTTGGTAGCTGCGGTTTGAGTCAAAACCTTAGAAGCCACGTAAAATAAAATTTTGTATAAACCGATTAGAGGCGTCTAACTTGGTTTTGCAGGATGGTTTGCATGTGATGTGGTATAGCAGGTCTCATATTAAATTTGATTATGTATGAGATGACTATATGATGTAATTAACATGACCTGCGTGTCATGATTCGGCATGATGGCTGGAGCCATATGATTGCACTTTAATGACCTGCGTGTCAACCTTATGTAATGCACTTATTTTATTAGCTATAGAGATAGCAATATTATCTGATGCATCGACAAGGTGGTGGCAATCTTCGCGAAGGTGAAACACCGACGCGAATGCCGAAGACGAAGAAATACTTGACTTCTCCGTCAGAAGGGGCTATACCATATCATGCTATTATGAATTGCCTGAGATGTTTATCCCTCTTGATGCACCCTTCTTGATTGCGCGGTAGTCGCTTTTTATTAGGGTGATCTCTCACTAAAAATATCAAAGTAGTTAGTGTTCACCCAAGTGTAGCACCGTCTGAAATTCGTATCTTTTCGGGGTGCGCCATGTACACATGAGCACGAACGAATTGAGAGGAATGAGGCGGGTGAGGTCAGACCTCGCAGCAAGATCACTTGGTTGTCTTTGACGTTCAGGCATGAGAGTCATGAGCTCGGAACACACACATCCAAAGATGGACAAGAATCGCATAGAGATGTGATTGGCAAGTTGGCCTACCGATTGAAATTCGCGTCATCAGTGATGAATCCGTCAATGGCGTCGAATTGAAATGCGGATCTTGAATCACTCACAATCAATTATGAGAGATATTGATTTGAGTGGGAGCGCACTTTAGAATAAAACTGTTTATTCACTAGTGCAAAAATCATTATGAACAAAGTCTAAGTGAACTTGTGTTTTCCGTTGTAGATCAAATGGCTCGCAACAGCGCGTTCAACTTAGGCCCAATGTTAGAGAAAGAGAAGTTAGCTGCGAATGGAAACAACTATGCGGACTGGGTCCATACCCTGAGGATTGTCCTCAGGAGTGCTAAGAAAGTGTACGTGCTTGACGGACCTCTTCCACCTAAGCCGGCGGCAATAGCCGCGGCAGACATACAAAATGTCTGGGCCACTAAGGATGATGATTTCAACTTAGTGCAGTGCCTCATGCTGTCTTGCATGAGTTCAGAGCTTCAAAAACGTTTTGAATTCCATAACTCCTTTGATATGATCAAAGATCTGGATGCTCTGTACAAGTTTAATGCACGGTCTGAACGTTTTGATATCATGAAAATGATGTCGGAGACCAAGATGGCTGAGGGCAGTTCAGTTGGCGAGCACGTAGTCAATATGATTGGCTACGCTGAAAGGCTTAAAACCCTGGAATTTCCACTTCCAGAAGAGCATGTAATGGACATGTTGCTCCGTTCACTCCCCCCTTCTTACGGAGGTTTTGTCATGAACTACAACATGAATGGGATGGACAAAACACCTAATGAGGTGCTTGCCATGCTGAAATCTGTTGAAGGAGGACTGCAGAAAAATCGCAAGCAAGTGTTGCTTGTGAATAAAACTGCCAGTTTCAAAAAGAATGGCAAGCCAAAGAAGGGCAAGGGCGCCGGTAAGACCGGCTTCCAACGCAAATCTAAGGGCGGAGCCAAGAATGAAACTGAGTGCTTCTACTGCAAGGGCACAGGTCACTGGAAGAGAAACTGCAAGAAGTATCTCGAAGATAAGAAGTCCGGGAAAACCGGAAAAGGTATAATTGTTATACAAGTTAATGTCATTGACGTTTTGCTTGCTAGCGAAAATTCTAAGTCTTGGGTATTTGATACCGGATCGGTTGCTCACATTTGCAACTCGATACAGGGGCTTCAGAAGGTGTGCAGGCTGGCAAAGAATGAAGTCATGATGCGTGTCGGGAACGGTGCTGGGATCGCCGCTCAAGCCGTCGGCATTATGCCTCTACGTCTCCCTTCAGGATTTATTTTGGAACTAAGTAACTGTTATTTTGTTCCGTTGTTGTGTAAGAACATTATCTCTGGATCATGTTTAGTGCACGACGGGTACTCCTACAAGTCTGAGAACAATGGTTGTTCACTTTATTGTAAGGATATGTTTTATGGATTTGCACCCATTGTTGGAGGCCTTTTCATACTAAATCTTGAATGTGAAAATGATGTCTTTAACGTGAATGCTAAATGCCTTAAGAAGGCTGATACCACCACCACTTTCATGTGGCACTGTCGGCTTGGCCACATCGGAAAGAAACGCATGCAAAGACTCCATAAAGATGGAGTTTTACCGTCTTTTGATTTTGAATCATTTGACACTTGTGAAGCTTTCTTGATGGGAAAAATGACCAAGATGCCGTTCACGGGTCATCCTGAACGGGCGGGTGAATTATTGGAAATAATACATAGTGATGTATGTGGTCCAATGAACACGGCCGCACGGGGTGGGTATTTTTACTTCGTGACTTTTACTGATGATTTAAGTCAGTATGGCTATATCTACTTGATGAAGCATAAGTCGGAAACCTTTGAAAAGTTCAAAGAATTTCAGAATGAGGTAGAAAATCATCGTAACAAAAAGATCAAGTTTCTGCGGTCTGATCGCGGAGGCGAATATCTTAGTCATGAGTTTGGCCAACATCTGAGTGACCGTGGAATCGTTTCACAGCTTACGCCTCCCGGAACTCCACAGCGAAACGGAGTATCGGAACGATGTAACCGAACCTTGTTGGACATGGTAAGGTCGATGATGTCTCTTACAAACCTTCCGATATCTTTTTGGGGTCACGCACTAGAAACTGCCGCTCACACATTAAACAGAGCACCGTCTAAGACAGTTGAGACGACACCATATGAAATATGGAACGGGAAGAAACCCGGTTTGTCGCATCTCAGGATTTGGGGTTGTGAGGTATACGTAAAACGTTTACAACCTACCAAACTTGATCCCAGATCAGACAAATGTTACTTTGTAGGTTATCCCAAGGATACAATTGGGTATTCCTTCTACCACCCGTCCGATAACAAAGTGTTTGTTGCCAGAAATGGACAATTTCTTGAGAAAGAGTTTCTCGCCAAAGAAATAAGTGGGAGGACAGTGCAACTTAATGAGATTAGTGAATCTTCGGCAACCGTTGATATGGCTAAGGAACCGGAAGAAATTCCGCTAATTATCCCTACAACCGATCCGGAAGTTGTCGCATATGATGCGGAGACTTCAAACAATGTTGTAACTGAACCGCGCAGATCGGGTAGGGCTATCCAGCAACCTGAGTGGTTTCATAACGAAATCTTCATTCTTGAAGACGATGAACCTGCGCACTACAAGGAAGCGATGGCGGGGCCTAGCTCAAGGGAATGGCACAAGGCCATGAAATCCGAGATGGAATCCATGTATGAAAACCAAGTTTGGAACTTGGAAGAACTTCCAAATGGCGTAAAACCCATTGGTTGTAAATGGATTTTCAAAAGAAAGACGGACGCGGATGGTAACATTACTATCCACAAAGCTAGACTTGTGGCGAAAGGGTTCACGCAAGTTCCAGGAGTGGACTACGACGAGACTTTCTCGCCCGTAGCTATGCTTAGGTCTGTTCGGATATTACTAGCTATTGCTGCTTATTTCGATTATGAAATATGGCAGATGGATGTCAAAACGGCTTTCCTAAATGGAAACCTTGAAAGGGATGTATACATGATACAGCCAGAAGGTTTTGTCGATCCTAAGAATGCTGGAAAGGTATGTAAGCTTCAGAAAGCCATTTATGGTCTGAAGCAAGCATCAAGGAGCTGGAACATTCGTTTTGATGAAGTGGTCAAAGAGTTTGGCTTCATCAGGAACGATGAAGAATCTTGTGTATACAAGAAGTTTAGTGGGAGCGCAAAAGCATTTCTAATCTTGTATGTGGATGACATATTGTTGATTGGAAATGACGTGAATTTTCTTAGCGAAATAAAAGACTCATTGAAGAAGAGTTTTTCAATGAAAGACTTAGGCGAAGCGGCATATGTATTAGGCATCAGGATCTATAGAGATAGATCAAGACGCCTGCTAGCGCTAAGCCAAAGCACATACATTGACAAGGTGTTGAAAAGGTTCAACATGGAGAACTCCAAGAAAGGCCTACTCCCCATGTCACCTGGCACAGTGCTTTGCAAGAATCAGAGTCCTCGGACCCTCGATGAGCGAGTACAAATGAATGATATTCCATATGCTTCGGCAGTTGGTTCTATTATGTATGCCATGATATGTACAAGACCGGATGTTTCCTATGCGCTAAGTGTTAGCAGCCGGTACCAAGGTGATCCAGGATTGGAACACTGGGCCGCAGTCAAGGGTATTCTTAAGTACCTCAGAAGGACCAAGGATTTACTCCTTGTGTACGGAGGTGATGAAGAGCTCATTGTAAGTTGTTACACTGATGCAGGCTTCATGTCTGACCCAGATGACTTCAAATCTCAATCTGGCTATGTTTTCATATTGAACGGTGGCGTAGTTGATTGGAAAAGTTCCAAACAAAAGACTGTGGCGGATTCTACGACGGAGGTGGAATATGTTGCTGCTTCAGAAGCCTCCAAGAAAGCTGTCGGTATCAAGCAATTTCTTGAAGACCTTGGTGTGGTTCCAAGTGCTGTGGACCCGGTGGAGATCTATTGTGATAATAGTGGCGCCGTGGCTCAGGCAAGGGAACCATGTTCGCACCATAAGACAATGCATATTCAACGCAAATATAAACTCATTCGACATCATGTCGAAGAAGGTTTAGAGAAAGTACGCAAAGTTCACACGGATCTGAATGTGTCAGACCCGATGACGAAGCCTCTACCACGAGCAAAGCATGAGCAACACCGGATTGCCATTGGTGTTAGGGAAGCCATGTAACTAGATTATGACTCTAGTGCAAGTGGGAGACTGTAGGAGATATGCCCTAGAGGCAGTAATATCAGTTACTTTTGTATCTCAGAGTTTGTAATGAATGTTTATGATCCATGCTATAACTGCAATGATTCTCGAGTCTGCAATAACCACGAGGCTTGGAGGGAAACTCATGTGCACGTGTGGTATAATAAACGGTAAATTGTATTCCTAGTCTTGCCTCTAAGACTGGCTCAAGTATTGCATGATGATCCTATTTTCCTGATCATGGGCATGGCTATGCCGGCAATTTTGAGGGCACGATGTTGGTAGAACACTTGTGTTGAATCGACCCAAATTGATGTTATACTATGAGATATGTTCGTCACAAGTTAATGGTTAAATAACACAGAGATGGTTAACATTTGCATAATTCCTTAGACCATGAGAGTATCGAGTTTCTTCATGCTTGCTTCATGAACTTTGGGGTTTGTTAAACGTCATCCGTCAATGGGTGGCTATTACGGCGGCTTACGGGTTCATGGAAAAGTATGCCAAGTAACTTGATAGCTCAAGATTGGGATTTGCTCCTCCGACGATGGAGAGATATCTCTGGGCCCTCTCGGTGTTACGGTATCCATCATCGTCTGGCCAGACACTTTGTGATTTGATCACGGGGATGCCGGAACACGGGAACGAGAAAAGAGAACAATACCGGCAACGAGGTAACTGGCATTGTGGACAAGTTGTTGATCCATGAGGATGCCTACATGTCTCACCTCGGGTAATTGTAACATATCGCGAAGCAACAGGAATAGCACACGGCAACTGGAGGTTCACTCAAATATTCATTCGTGTGGGTATAGGGATCAATATGGGTGTCCACGGCTCCGATGTTGATCATTGATCGGAAGGGGTTCCGGGTCATGTCTATGCTTCACCGAACCTATAGGGTCACACACTTAAGGGTCATCTATCTGCTGAATACTAGACAGGGAGTCTGAGAGAACATCACCGAAAAAGTTTCGGACGCCGAAAAAGTTTCGGACAGCGGAAAAGTTTCGCAGAGAGCTCACCGGATGAGTTCCGGTGAAACTGAAAAGTTGTTTCAGAGGATACCATAAAGTCAAATTGGTTTTGGCACATGCCTGATAATTCTTGGAGGGTGCCAGAATCATTCTGGAAACTTTCTGGAATTTTCCGGAATGAAAACCGGAAATGTTCCGGAGCTGCCGAAACCGCTTCAGATGCTTTTCGCAGATGAAAATCACTAAACCGGAATTGTTCCGGCTCGCGTTGAAAATTATTTTGGTGGGTACTGGAAATGTTCTAAGCCCACATGAATATTTTCAGTTCGATCGGACTCTGAAAAATGTCGTCGTGAATAGTGAAAGTGCTTTTTGGACTACTTTATGGAAAGCCACCTTTTGGGGCTTTGCTCCAAAAGATCTTGGGGATGACATGGATGGATTGGAGCCAATTTTGGGGCCCCACATGGGGGTGTGGCCGGCCACATGGTGGACTCCTTCATGGAGTCCCTCTTGTTCCTTGGTTTCACTTTTATGCCCTTGTGGAAGGACTTCATTCATGTGCATTTTGGGTTTTATTGTAAAACCACCCTACCCCTTGGTTTTCCTATAAATAGGAGGTGAGTGGGCTGCCATCTCACACATCCTTTACTCTCACACACATGGTATGCTTTGCTAGCTCTCTCTTCTCCCTCCCACGAAAAGAGTTTTTCGTAGAGCCGAAAGGCTGTCTGGGTTCCGGCAGGAACTAGTTCTGGACGGCGAAGCCCTGCCGGATAGATGACACCGTATGTGTGCAACCCCGTAGAGAGGTCGTAGTTTCGATCTTTTGCTCGAGGGGCTGTTCGTGTGTCCTCCCGGAGGGCTGTCCGAGTTTCCGTTCGGGTTTCGAGGGTCCTCCCGAATGGCTGTCCGTGACATCGTCCGGGGGACTGTCCGACCGCCTCCCGAAGGGCTGTCCGACGAGGGAGTACATCCTCGCGGTTGGGAGGTTGTAAAATCCTAGCTGCGGGGATCTGCACCAACGATCTCCACCGACTCTTCTTCCGCTGCGCTATGAGTCGGTACGGATCAGATCAAACCTTGTATGCAATCTCCATAGTGGTCCTGGGCGTTCTCGCTATACCGAAAATTTTTGTTTTCTGTCGCGTTCTCCAACACCTCTTCCAAGCGGCCCGCGGCAGCGCTAGGGCCCGCGTGGAGCTCAAGTGGTGCATGTTCGAGCTGCTCATGAACACCATGATGGGCATGATCTACGAGAAAGCTACTACAGCGGCGACGGGGCAGTGAGTGAGGAGGCGCGCTGGTTCAGGGAGATGGTGGAGGAGACGATGGCTCTGAGCGGCGCGTCGACGGTGTGGGAGTTCCTGCCGGCGGCGTTGCGGTGGCTGGACGTGGGCGGGGTGGGGCGGCGGCTGTGGCGGCTGCGGGAGAGCCGGACCAAGTTCCTGCACGGGCTGATCGATGAGCAGAGGAAGAAGATGGAGAAGGGCGAGGGGCGGAGGACCATGATCGGCGTGCTGCTCTCGGTGCAGAGCAAGGACCCCGAGGCCTGCCCGGACCAGCTCATCCGCTCCCTGTGCATAGTGAGCAAAGTTTTAAATAGCGCTCTAACATCTTCAAAATGCTATAGCGTGCTATAGCGATGATATAGCGCGTTATTTAAAATGTTCGCTCATGTGTTTGGGCAAAAGACCCTTAACGCAAGACCTCTTCTAAATGTTATAGCATGCTATAGCGCGCTATTTAAAACCATGATAGTGAGTGTGCTGAAATTTGATCTAAACATGGGCCAGCCCAATAGCATTTTTCAGAATTCCTAATAAATCCTAGAGGCCCACTAAGCCCATTCGTGCAAGGCAAGAGGTGGGACAAAAGTTTAGTCCCACATTGCTAGTTTAGTAGGAGTTGGACATCCTTATAAGGGAGGATGTTTCCCCACATGTATGAGCATGAGAACAAGAGGGACATACACGCGCGCTCCTCCTCCGCCGCCCGCCTCGCCACGACGCGCCGCGGGTTGCGGGTTGCGGGAATGAGCCGAGCCAATGTCAAAGTTTTTCTGTAGTGGAGATTAATTACGAACGCTGCACCCTTCGGCTGCTGCCTCCCGTCGCTGCCTGTTCGCCTCCTTCTCCTGTGCCTATAAAAGGGAGGTCGCTCCTCTCCAGAGAGTCACACCATCGAGTTCCAATCCATGAGCTGCTACGGGAGAAGGGTGATAAGGTTTTTGGGGCTCAGTACGTGTTCATGTCTTTCCTGTTCAAGGTTTTGCTAGAGATTCTTGGTCTAGTTTCTTTTTTACATATGTTTCGGTATAGTTCACATGTTCACATGATATTCACCTACTATCCTTTAGTTTCCCTGATAAGTTTTGTTCCTCTTATTATGGCATACTCTCCTCTACGTTGCATGACTAGTGTTGCCTCTGTTACCATGATCTTGTTTTATCTACTGCTTATTTCGTTTAAAACATTCGGTAAATTGTTCTTATATCCAACAATCCAAAAACCTTAAAATAGGCAATTTACCCCAAGTGGTTTTGCTGCTTCCATGAGGCCTCCTATGTTTGAGGGTGTGCACTATAAGAGGTGGCGTGTGAGGTCTGTTCTATGGTTTCAAACCATGAGCTGCTATGACGCCACTCTTGGCAAACCTGAAGGAGATCTGAATCCTCAAGAGGAACAAGTTTTTCATAAAACGGATACCTTGTTTAAGGCTGCTCTTTTGAGTGTTCTTGGTGAGAACATAGTTGATGCTTATGCGTCAATTGATAATATGGAAAAGATATGTGGGATGCACTCGAGGCCAAGTTTGGGGTCTCGGAAGCCGGCACTGAGCTATATATCATGGAACAATTCTATGACTACATGATGACTGATAAGCGCTCCGTGGTTGAGCAAGCTCATGAGATACAGTCATTTGCTAGAGAACTTGAGCACTTCAATTGTATGTTACCGGACAAGTTTGTTGCCGGAGGTATCATTACTAAGCTCCCTCCCTCGTGGAGGAACTTTGCTACCTCTCTGAAGCACAAGAGACAGGAGTTTTTCGTTCCGGATCTCATTGGTACTCTTGATGTGGAAGAAAAGGCGAGAGCAAAAGACATACATGCTCGAGGTATTGAGGGAGGTTCTAGTGCCAATCTGGTATAGAAGAAAAACTTCCAGCCCCACAAGTTCAAGAACAAGGGCAAGTTTGATGGCAAGGGAAAGTTTGATGGGAAGAACAAGGCTTCGCAGCACACCAACTTCAAGAAGAAGACTGACAAGAAGAAAGGTGTATGTCATGTCTGCGGAGATCCTGATCATTGGCCCCCTAGCTGCCCCAACTGTTATGACAAGCGTCAACATGGGAAAGGCGACAAGATCGCCAATGTTGTCATTGGTGACGCTGAGATGAAGGATGTTGGGTACGGTATACTTCCCACTATTCTCTTAGTATGTCGTTCTCCTGATTGGTTGATTGATACGGGTGCTAATGTGCATGTATGCGGTGATATTTCCATGTTTTCTTCCTATCAGGCCGCAGGAACTACTTCCGTGCTGATGGGCAACGGTTCAAGTGCTTTTGGTCGTGGTGTTGGCACGACCGATCTGAAGTTTACTTCGGGGAAGATCGTGCGGCTGAAGAACGTGCATTATGTCCCCTCCGTCAATAAAAATCTTGTTAGCGGATCTCTTCTGTGTAGAGATGGCTATAAGCTTGTCTTTGAGTCCAATAAATTTGTAATATCCAAGTATGGAACTTTTGTTGGTAAAGGTTATGAGTCAGAAGGCTTGTTCAGACTATCTCTGTCAGATGTTTGTAATAAAGTTGTTCATCATGTTTGCAACAATAGTGAATCAAATGTCTGGCATTCACGTCTCTGTTATATTAATTTTGGTTGTATGACGCGGCTAGCCAAGTTGAACTTAATCCCCAACTTCACTGTTGTCAAGGGATCTAAGTGTCAAGTTAGTGTGCAAGCTAAGCAACCTCGTAAGTCTCATACAACCGCGGAAACAAGAAATCTTGCGCCACTAGAACTCATACATTCAGATCTTTGTGAAATGAATGGTGTTTTGACGAAAGGTGGAAAGAAATACTTTATCACGTTAATCGATGACTCCACCAGATATTGCCATGTCTATCTTTTAAAATCAAAAGATGAGGCTTTAAATTTCTTCAAGATCTATAAAGCTGAAGTGGAAAACCAACTTGATCGGAAAATCAAGAGGCTTAGGTCCGATCGTGGTGGAGAGTATTTTCCAATGAATTTGATTCTTTTTGTGCGGAACACGGAATAATCCATGAGAGGACGCCTCCCTATTCACCTCAGTCAAATGGGGTAGCCGAAAGAAAGAACCGTACTCTAACTGATTTGGTTAACGCCATGTTAGACACATCGGGTCTCTCCAAGGCATGGTGGGGGCAGGCGATATTGACTGCATGTCATGTCCTAAACCGAGTTCCCACAAAGAACAAAGAGATAACTCCATTCGATGAATGGGAGAAGAAAAGGCTAAAACTCTCTTACCTACGTACTTGGGGCTGCTTGGCAAAAGTCAATATACCAATTCCAAAGAAGCGAAAGCTTGGACCAAAAACTATGGATTGTGTTTTCCTGGGCTATGCTTTCCATAGCATTGGTTATAGATTCTTGATTGTAAAATCTGAGGTATCAGACATGCATGTCGGTACAATCATGGAGTCGAATGATGCGACTTTCTTTGAAGATATCTTTCCCGTGAAGGATATGGGTAGCTCATCAAATCAAGAGTTGCCTAGTTCATCGAGTCAAGATGTAGTTGCAATTTCTGAACCTATCATTTCGACACAACATCTTGAAGATCCCGTGGAGGACAATGATGAGACTCCTAAAAGGAGCAAGAGACAGAGGACTGCAAAGTCCTTTGGTGATGATTTTCTTGTATATCTCATAGACGACACTCGCAGTTCTATTTCAGAGGCCTATGCATCTAAAGACGCTGACTACTGGAAGGAAGCGGTCCGTAGTGAGATGGATTCCATCTTGGCAAATGAAACTTGGGAGATAACAGATCGACCTTATGGGTGCAAACCTATAGGGTGCAAATGGGTATTCAAGAAAAAGCTTAGGCCTGATGGTACTATTGAGAAGTATAAGGCACGACTCGTGGCCAAGGGTTATACCCAAAAGGAAGGTGAATACTTCTTTGATACTTATTCACCTGTGGCTCTACTGACCACTATTCGAGTGCTACTTTCACTAGCTGCCTCACATGGTCTTCTTGTTCATCAAATGGATGTTAAGACTGCTTTCCTAAATGGAGAGTTGGACGAGGAAATTTACATGGAAGAACCAGATGGGTTTATAGTGGACGGTCAGGAAGGAAAGGTGTGCAAATTGTTGAAGTCTTTGTATGGACTTAAACAAGCACCTAAGCAGTGGCATGAGAAGTTTGAAAGAACTTTAACAGCTACAGGCTTTGTTGTAAACGAAGCTGACAAATGTGTGTACTATCGCCATGGTGGGGGCGAGGGAGTTATCCTTTGCTTGTATGTTGATGACATATTGATTTTCGGAACAAATCTGAACGTTATTAAGGAGGTCAAGGATTTCCTATCTCGTTGTTTCGAGATGAAGGATTTAGGAGTAGCTGATGTTATTCTAAATATCAGGCTGCTGAGAGATGATGATGGTGGGATTACATTGCTTCAATCACACTATGTGGATAAGATCTTGAGTCGCTTTGGTTATAGTGACTGCAAGCCCTCTCCAACACCTTATGATGCTAGTGTGTTACTTCGAAAGAATCGAAGAATTGCTAGAGATCAATTGAAATACTCTCAGATTATTGGCTCACTTATGTACTTAGCAAGTGCCACGAGACCTGACATCTCTTTTGCTGTTAGCAAACTGAGCCGGTTTGTCTCAAAACCAGGAGATGATCATTGGAAAGCTCTAGAAAGAGTTATGCGCTATTTGAAAGGCACTACGAGCTATGGAATTCACTACACTGGGTACCCAAAGGTGCTTGAAGGGTATAGTGACTCAAACTGGATCTCTGATGCTGATGAGATAAAGGCCATGAGCGGATATGTATTCACTCATGGTGGTGGCGCTGTTTCTTGGAAGTCTTGCAAGCAGACCATCTTAACGAGGTCAACAATGGAAGTAGAACTCACAGCACTAGATACAGCTACGATCGAAGTAGATTGGCTTCGTCGGCTCTTGAATGACTTACCGGTTGTGGAGAAACCTGTACCGGGTGTTCTTATGAACTGCGACAATCAAACTGTGATCGCCAAAGTGAGTAGTTCAAAGGATAACATGAAGTCATCAAGACATGTTCACAGAAGGTTAAAGTCTGTCAGGAAAATGAGAAACTCCGGAGTTATTGCATTGGATTATATCCAAACGTCTAAAAATCTGGCAAATCCTTTTACTAAGGGTCTATCACGTAATGTGATAGATAATGCATCGAAGGAGATGGGTATGAGACCCACAATATGAGTTGTTCACAGTGGTAACCTAGTCTATGTGATCGGAGATCCCGTGAATTAGATGTGGAAGACAAGCTGTTGATCAACTGAGAGGAGAGTATCCTTACTATTAATAATACCACTCCATGAAGATGCAATACTTTCCTAATCTGCATGGCAGGTTGATATATATCTTAATGTGTTCTAACTGGCTTATTTAAGCAGAGATGTTGTCCTGTAGAACATCTTTTGAAGAACACACCTATATGAGTCTGATTGTTAACGTCGCAATCTATGAGAGTAGGGTGCTCTCTAGTAAACACATGAAATGCCTCGGAGTATGACGCATAAGCTCCACCCGCGGGGAAGTCTCACGGCAGCCTAGTATCGGTCAAGGCTTTGTGTGAAGCTAGATTCGCAGAAAACTTGCAGTTCAAGGCATAGTCCACTGTTCAAGTTGCTTACTAGTGTAGCATAGAGTTCTAGGTGGATGTTCAACTTATCAGTCTCCACTGCAGTACCGGTATATAAACAGTGTTTTGGAACCAAAGGAAAATTTTGTGTGCCTCTGGGATCTGGTGGGGGGTTGCTGGAATTTGATCTAAACATGGGCCAGCCCAATAGCATTTTTCAGAATTCCTAATAAATCCTAGAGGCCCACTAAGCCTATTCGTGCAAGGCAAGAGGTGGAACAAAAGTTTAGTCCCACATTGCTAGTTTAGGAGTTGGACATCCTTATAAGGGAGGATGTTTCCCCACATGTATGAGCATGAGAACAAGAGGGACATACACGCGCGCTCCTCCTCCGCCGCCCGCCTCGCCACGCCACGCCTCGTCATGATGCGCCGCGCCGTGGGTTGCGGGAATGAGCCGATGTATAAATTTTTGCCACGCACGACTGGTATACGAAAGGTCACTCGGGAGCTGAAAAGTTTTTCTGTAGTGGAGATTAATTACGAACGCTGCACCCTTCGGCTGCTACCTGTTCTTTTCATCTCCCTCTTTTGCTTCGCCTCCCGTCGCTGCATGTTCGCCTCCTTCTCATGTGCCTATAAAAGGGAGGTCGCTCCTCTCCAGAGAGACACACCAGAACCTCCTTCTCCTCACACCATCGAGTTCCAATCCCTGAGCTGCTACAAGGTTCTTCCCCATCCCGGCTTGCTACGTGCACCGCAGGTCGGGACAGTAGGCCTCCGAAACCCCACCACTTTGAGTCCTGTACGGGAGAAGGGTGATAAGGTTTTTGGGGAGCGCTCTGCGCGACTACTGGCTTCTTCATCACGGACACCACGGACGCCGACGATCACTTCCCATACGACGACTTCTTCCCCGACGTCAACAACCTCTTCGACGACATGGCCGGTGACGACGTCAACGCCAATCCTGCTACTGCCACCGCTCAGTACGTGTTCATGTCTTTCATGTTCAAGGTTTTTCTAGAGATTCTTGGTCTAGTTTCTTTTCTACATATGTTTCGGTATAGTTCACATGTTCACATGATATTCACCTACTATCCTTTAGTTTCCCTGATAAGTTTTGTTCCTCTTATTGTGGCATACTCTCCTCTACGTTGCATGACTAGTGTTGCCTCTGTTACCATGATCATGTTTTATCTACAATTATTTCATTTAAAACATTCAGTAAATTGTTCTTATATCCAACAGAGTGATCACCATCACCATCAGTCACCTCATCAAACCATTTCTACACATGCATGACTAGCTTCTTCTGATCTTAATTTGTCCGATTCCATTTCTAGAGCTCTCTGGAAGCTGGAACGGACACTATAGCGGACACCATCGAGTGGGCGATGTCGCTCCTGCTGAACAAGCCGGAGGTGATGCAGAGAGCCCGCGATGAGATCGACGCGTGCGTAGGAGAACGACCGGCGCGGCTGCTCGAGGCAGCTGATCTTCCAAACCTGCCTTATCTCCGATGCATCATCATGGAGACCCTCCGGTTGTACCCGCCGGCGCCGCTCCTCGTCCCTCACGAATCGTCCGCCGACTGCACCGTCGGAGGGTTTCATATTCCCCAGGGGACCATGCTCCTTGTCAACACCTTTGCTATCCACAGGGATCCTCGGCTATGGCATGAACCCACAAGCTTTGTTCCCGAGAGGTAACATATACACACGTACCTCAAACTACATATTTACTTTCCAATTATTTCCGTTGTATGAGAACAATTTGTTGGACAAACCATAGTTGACAGTTTATTATAACAATCAACTTTGATCATCAATAATAATTTCATTGCAATGGAGTATACCAAATAAAACTATAAAACTGCAATGTTTGGGTGTAATATATTCGCATAGCAGAACGTAGTGGTGCTAAATGTTTGACCGTATTCCTTATTTAAATAATGGTGTAAACTATGGTGTTCAAAGTTAACCATACTCCAACAACATCAGCTTCGAAAATTGATGCAAACATGCTTATAACTTCTTACATTTTCGATAGGTTTGAGGATGGGAAAAATGGAGGTAAGATGGTGATCCCATTTGGCATGGGTAGACAACGATGCCCAGCCGAGCATTTGGGCATGCAAATGGTAGGCCTTGCTCTTGGGACAATGATTCAGTGCTTCGAGTGGGAAAGGGTGGAACAAGACCTTGTTGACATGACTGAGGGGTCCGGTCTAACCATGCCAAAGCACTTACCTTTGGAGGCTTTCTACCACCCTCGACTTTCTACGATTCATCTTCTTTCAGGGATACAGTAACTATTATTGTGTAATACTGAAGCAGCACAAGGTTGTGGAGGAGCAACTCCACCTTGCTGCTACAATGTGTACAACATAGGTGTCGAAAGAACTACTTCAACGTGATGCGCTAGATATCGCTCTAGATGCGGAGGTAGGGCTGATATGCCAACAGGAGTTCAATCCAAAACTCCTAGAGCACAAGATCTAGTCCAAGATCTTAAATAGGAACAACGAGTTCTATTATAGGTGGTGGTACATAGTCTGGTTACAAACTAGAGGTGAGGACCTCTATTTATAGGGCTTTGGGAAGCCTTCACATACTTCTACTTATGGCTAGAACATTCCAGAGAGCATTACTTAAGATACACCATTCTACTCATGGTTACTCACAACTAGAGGACTCTAGAAAATAGTAGGTAGGGTAGAAAAGAAAAGAAATACTACACTAGAGTGGAAGCATCTAGAAGTAGCTAAACAAATCTGACATACGACTTTTATTTTATTTTATTTTATTTTCTCATCTAATGTTCCTCATCATTCTCCCCTGGTTGTTTGGAACTCGCCCTCGAGTTATCTTCATAGAGCGCTTCCACTGGATGGTAGAGAGTCAAGTCTGCAACATTGAAAGTGTTGGATATACTCATGTCACTTGGAAGATCTATCACATAACCATTATCATTTATCTTCCTCACGATAGAGAAGGGCTCATACTTTTGTTGCCTAAGCTTCCCTTTAACACCTAAAGGCAGCCTCTCTTTTCGGAAGTAGACCATCACCTTATCACCAACTTGGAATGATTTCTGCCTCCTTTTGCAGTCAGCAAGTTGTTTATATTTCTGATTTTGTGCTTCCAAAACAACACGAATTTCTTCAAATAACTCAGTGTAATTATCAGCAAAGGACAGTGCTGATTTTGAGTTTCCCCTTGATGGTAGCTTTACCAAGTCCACCACATGTGTTGGAACTTTAGTGTAGACAATGGAAAAAGGACTCCTTCCTGTGGACCTATGCTTGGAGTTATTATAGGAGAACTCTGCAAGAGATAAAGCCAAATCCCATTATCCCTTTCTTTCTCCACAAATGCACCGAATCAGATTACCCAAAAATTTGTTCACCACTTCAGTTTGTCCATTTGTTTGTGGATGGGCAGTGCTAGAAAATTTCAATTCAGTGTTGAATTGCTTCCACAAAGTGAGCCAAAATGCAGCAAGGAACTTGCTATCACGGTCTGAGACGATGGACTTTGGAACTCCATGAAGTCTTACCACTTCTCAAAAGAATAGGTTTGCTACATGATGAGCATCCATTGTCTTGCGGCATGGGATGAAATGAGCCATCTTAGAGAACCTGTCCACGACCACAAAGACAGCATCACTCCCTCGTCTTGTTCTTGGCAAACCCAAGACGAAGTCCATAGAGATGTCCTCCCATGGAGCAACAGGAACGGGCAAAGGCAATTATAACCCTGTGTTCTGCACTTGGCCTTTGCAGGTTTGACATATAGGGCATCGCTGAACAAACTTTCCAGCATCTCTCTTTAGTTGTGGCCAAAAGTAGTGAGCTTCTAGGTTAGCGATAGTCTTGTCTCGTCCAACATGGCCACTAAGATCACTTGAATGGAGTTCTCTAATTAGTTTGTCATGCAGAGAACTCCTTGGGATGCACAAATGACCATTTTTGAAGAGATAGCCATCCTGCACCAAATAGTCATCACCTAATGGTTGTCCCCTGAAGTGCTTTACCCAAACATGGCCAAAGTCTTCATCGTCCTCATACAACTCCTTTATTTGACCCATGACAGGAAGTTCAGCCTCAAAAGAAGTCAAGAGGCATGCACGACGACTCAAAGCATCGGCCACTCGGTTAGTTGTTCCAGATTTATGCACGATGAGATAGTTAAATCTCTCCAGATATGCTGTCCATCTTGCTAGCATGCGATCAATATGCTTCTGATTTCTAAAATGTTTCAAGGATTGATGGTCACTATAAACAATGAACTCTTTAGGCAGCAAATAGACTTCCCAAGTCTTCAAGGCTCTGAAAATGGCATACAATTCTTGCTGATAGGTACTTCATTTCTGTCTAGCTTCGCTTAACTTCTCACTAAAGAAAGCAATGGGCTTCCTTTCTTGAGATAAAACAGCTCCAATGCCTACTACACTTGCATCACATTCCAACTCAAAAGTCTTGTTGAAATCAGGTAGCACCAAGACAGGAGCTTGTGAGAGCTTTTGCTTGATCTCACTGAAACTAGCTTCAGCCGCTTCTGTCCATTTGAACTTTCCTTTCTTCAAGCACTCGGTAATTGGTGCCATGATAGTGCTGAAATTCTTCACAAATCACCTATAGAAAGTTGCAAGGCCATGGAAACTTCTAACCTCAGAAATGGTCTTCGGAGTTGGCCATTCTCGGATTGCTTCAACCTTAGAATCATCAACACGAATACCGTCACATGTTATGATGAATCCTAGGAAAAGAAGTTGTGCTTGCAGGAAAACACATTTTTTTCAAGTTGATGTAGAGCTCATTTTCCCTTAGTACTTCTAGCACCTTCCGAATGTGGCCAAAGTGTTCATCCTCATCCTTGCTATAGATCAAGATGTCATCGAAATAGACCACAACAAAGTGGGATAAGAAGGGTCGAAGGACTTGATTCATTAAGTGCATGAAGGTACTTGGTGCATTTGAGAGTCCAAATGGCATGACTAGCCATTCAAACAACCCTTCCTTGTCTTGAAGGCTGTTTTCCATTCATCCTCGGGTCTGATACGGATTTGATGATATCCGCTTCTTAAATCTAGCTTTGTGAACACTCTTGCTCCACTAGGCTGATCCAACATATCATCCAGACGGTGAATAGAGAATCTATACCTTACAGTGATCTTGTTAACGGCTCTACTATCCGTACACATGCGCCAAGATCCATCTTTTTTTGGTGCGAGCAGGGCTGGTACAGCACATGGGCTAATACTTTCTCGAATGTGCCCCTTTTGCAGCAATTCCTCCACTTTCTCCTTCAATATATCATGTTCTTTTGGGCTCATTCGATAGTGTGGGAGATTAGGAAGACTTGCTCCCGGAATTAAGTCAATTCTATGTTGAATTCCTCTCATCGGTGGCAGGCCTTGTGGCCCTCCAAGTATGTTATCAAATTCTGCTAATAAGCCACGTACCTTTGCTAGAATTTCAACAGCCTGGTGCTCTTCTCCTTTTACAATAAGTGCAGCACATAAATCTGCCTCCTTCAAGTCTTCCATAAACTCATTAGAGGTGTGGGAAATAGTTAACATACTTTTCCCCTCCTCCTTGGAGATATTGCTATCAGTTTTATTTGGTAGAACAATGATCTTCCTCTTGTTCCAAATGAAAGAGTAAGAATTTTCCTTGCCCTTGTGTGTAGTATCCACATCAAATTGCCAAGGTCTCCCAAGAAGAACATGGCTGGCGTCCATATCACTACGTCACATAACACATTTGAGCGGTAAAGCTTGCCCAAAGAAAGTGGCAGGTTGCATTGTTTGGTGATCCTCATATTCACTCCTTTCTTGATCCATCCAATAGTGTAGGGATTTGGGTGATCATGGGTTTCAAGTTTTAAAAGGTTCACCAACTTCTCGGAGATAAGATTCTCACAGCTGCAACTATCAATCACTAATTTGCATACCTTGCCATTCACCGTGCATTTGCTCTCAAATATATTCTTCTGTTGTGTGTCGTCAGGTTGTGGTGTGGAACATAGGAGACGCTGAATCACACATACCACCTCTTCACCTTCTTCTAGACAAACCTCTTGTCCCTCTACATCTCCAGATTCGTATTCCTCATCATCATCTTCACCATCATGGATAGTTGTGTTAACAAATTTCCTTAGTGGGCAACCGCTGGATACGTGTCCCTCTTCACCACATTTATAGCATTTTGGTCCTTCATTGGACTTAGCCTTGCCTTTAGTTGGCTTCTGGATGGCTCGTTTTGCCTTTGGTGGAGCGGCCTTTTCTTCCACTCTATTAGGCTGACTCCTAGACGAGCCTTTGGTATGGGGATATGGAGGATATTGAGCCTTAGTTGTCTTTCTCGTCCTCACAAACCTCTCGGCCTTCAAGGCTAGAGCTTGTGCTTGATCAATGGACCAGATTTGTTGCATCATCAATCGATCTTGAATAGCATCATTGAGACCATTGATGTACCTTGCAACTTGTTGATCTTCAGTTTCGGCAAGGTTGCACCTCACTTGTAGCCTTAGAAACTCCTCCGTGTAATCTGAAACAGTCCTATTCCCTTGAGCACAATTTTGAAATTGGATAAATAGGATTTGGTCATAATCAGCAGATAAAAATCTCCCTTTCAAAAGACTTTTCATTTGCCGCCAAGTACATGAGGTTCTCCTCTCAGCCTGCGCTCTTCTTGAACGCGGTGCCACCATGCACCGGCTCTTCCTTTCAGCTTGTATGCGACCAAAGGAACTCTACGATCTTCCGGAACCTCCATCACCTCAAAGAAAGTCTCCACTTCATATAACCAATCAAGGGACCCTTCAATATCGACATTTCCATTAAAAGTTGGGATCTCAGCTTTCACCTTGTATGTATCCCTTGCATATGTAGGGTTGGGTACTCTCTGATATGCATAGGGATCAGGTTCTTCAAGGGTATCATCATATTCTTCACCTTCAGAAGCTTCAACATAAATTGGCCTTCTTGAAGTACGTTGACCAGCACGTTGTTGGGGTGGTCTTCCTCCAAGATTACATCTCCTTCTTTGTTGAACATCTTCGTCTTTAGATGAATCTCCTTCATTGCCAGCAAGGGGAACACCCTTTCTTATCATCTCAACTAGCTGGTCAAATCTCTGATTAAGATCTTCACGCAGCTCTTTGATTTGTTGTTTTGCAGCATCCATCCTCTTCTCCAATTGCTCCATTACTTGTTGCAGCTTGCTCTCGAAGAGAACAACAAGAACTTGTATGGATCAACGGGGCTCTGATGCCACCTGAAGCAGCACAAGGTTGTGGAGGAGCAACTCCACCTTGCTGCTACAATGTGTACAACACAGGTGTCGAAGGAACTACTTCAACGTGCCGCGCTAGATATTGCTCTAGAGGCAGAGGTAGGGCTGATATGCCAACAGGAGATCAATCCAAAACTCCTAGAGCACAAGATCTAGTCCAAGATCTTAAATAGGAACAACGAGTTCTATTATAGGTGGTGGTACATAGTCTGGTTACAAACTAGAGGTGAGGACTTCTATTTATAGGGCTTTGGGAAGCCTTCACATACTTCTACTTATGGCTAGAACATTCCAGAGAGCATTACTTAAGATACACCATTCTACTCATGGCTACTCACAACTAGAGGACTCTAGAAAACAGTAGGTAGGGTAGAAAAGAAAAAAAAATACTACACTAGAGTGGAAGCATCTAGAAGTAGCTAAACAAATCTGACAGACGACTTTTCTTTTATTTTATTTTCTTTTCTCATCTAATGTTCCTCATCAAATACACGGTTGCTTCTTTGTATTTCATAAATTATTAGTACTAGAAGCAAAATAATGTAATCATCTTCCTTTATTATAAAACCAGCTCCTAATGCAGCCTCCTAATTATTCCATTTCATCTTGAAAATTGTTATCATTCATCATATTAGAACTGGTGGAAATAATAACTGTTGTAAGATTTACTTCTGAAATGTTGTATGTGAAAAAGATCGATTACTAAAGGGGGCTTGGTGATTGTACGTCATTTGCTTGATATGTCCTCACACATCTCTTTTTTGTGGACAACGCCCACATGCCTTTTTTTCTCATGTCTCACTCTTCTCTATATGGGTCCTCCTTTCTTGCACTAGACCCTTGTCTTTTCATCAAGGATAAGCAGTATTTCCCATATATGACGATTTTATAATGGAAATGACATCGTCATGAAGCTCACGTCGTAGATGTACTTCTATGACGAATATTAGGTAATCGTGTATGCGCATCTATGATGATAACCATTTCGTCATGGACGTGGTGCACTTCTATGAAAAAAACTTCGTGGATAAGTGAAGCTAAATTTTGGCATCAAGTAAGCCTCGTAGGAAGACCCAAGTGACTTGTGTGGCACTTGCCTGTGCCACGTGGACGACAACATTAACGCATCTGTTACCACAATGCAATGGGTAATTAGTGACACATCACCCCAATTGGCACACGTGTCACGTATTATATTTGTACACATGTTTATTTCATGTTAGCATAGTTGTCCATCCACCAAAGGGTCCATGCAGTGGCTGCCCATAGAACTGCATCGATGGGAAGTAGGTTTCTAGATGTGACCCCCTAGACATACCATCTAGGCTCGTATTCGGGCTCCACAAAAAGAGCCCAGAGGAGCCAAAAGACTTTGCATGGAAGGAGATTTCCAAGTCTTCAATCACAAGTGTACATAGGTTCGATTGAGAACACACGAAGGCTTTCTGTCTTGCTTCACTTTGACCCCCTTAACGATACGGTTTGCCTTACGACTGTAAAAGAATGAAAGAAACTAGCAAATAATTGCAATTCTTCGTAGCGTACTCCGATCTGTTCAATGTTATCACAACATGTTTAGGGGTCATAATCCACCGGTTAAACCTAATATGTATAATAGCACCCTTAACTATTTTGCCATTAATCATCCAAATTCCAAAGGGACACTCGATGCACTTACAAGTATATAATAGCACCATGATATGGATACGGGCATTTGGTTACTGGGCATATATACACCCTATATGCAAAAAAAATAGTAATTACCAAAAAAGTCAAAAAATATGGGTTTTTTTTATAAAGTTGACCTTGTATTGTACTCGTAAAAAATCTGCAAAGGAAAAAAACGTTGACTTCAGGGCAAAAAAGCAAAAGTTTAAGGCCAAATAGGTGAGAATAATAACTTATAGATAGCCATAATTTTTTTCTAAAGTCAACAGGGGGTTTTCCTTTGCGGAAATTTATATAGTAGTGTAAAAGAAATTCAAGTTTATTCCAAAAGAAGTTCTGATTTTTTTTTACTTTTTCCATAATTATTAAAAAAAATCCCATATAGGGTGTATATACACTCGAGAGCCAAAGAGCATTTCCCACCATGATACCAACACATCTCAATTTAACATGATTAATTATGGAAAGATAGAAAGACATAATATAAAATATATTTAGCTATGTGCTCCTATCCCATGATGTGGAGACGAGGACGAACGGAAATAAGTCGAGGCATGAGACAGGTAACAATGTCTTCCGGTGCAACACACGGGCATTTGTGCTAGTATACACTCGAGAGCCAAAGAGCACTTCCCACCATGATACCAACACATCTCAATTTAACATGATTAATTATGGAAAGATAGAAAGACATGATTTAAAATATGATAAATATAATATGACATTGTTCATATCATCGGCCAAATCAGTTCAGGCAAAAAAGCAATTGCCTTCTTGGGTGGATACTCCACCACCACTAGATTATAGATTGGGATCAAAAGAATAAATGCATGCATTAGCAACGCCATTGGTTCTATTTTGATCCTTGTAATTTGCAAGATATGTAAAGATAACCTTTTGTAGAATTGAAAATTGAAATTGACATTTGTTGCCAATCATGTAGTTTAATGCAAATGTCAAACTAACCAGTAGTTCACGCAGTTCCGTATATCCAAATCTAAATTATAATAACTTAATTGCATTTTGAAATGAGTAATATAGCTAGATCTGATAATATGGTGCAAGTGGAGGTCAGTGAAGCCAACATGCACAATAATACTACATAATTAACTAGTTACTTGTGTAAACATAATTTATGACACAAAACAATGTGTACTTGCAAAAACAATGGAGTGGATGATACTTTTGCGGTGTTGGGGGGCATGTTTGGTTTCTTCCAAAGAGAAAAGAGACATTTGGTCCGCTGAAAATACCACGAGAGGCGGATCACTTCTTCACTGGGTACGTGTAGCAGCGGCCGATCAATGTAATTGGTGCCTGAAAAGCAGTACGGCCGGAATGCTTGAGCAGAGCACCCCCATCACAAATCAAGAAACGGTCTTAAAAGAGGTGAGACCAGAAGATGCAGATACATTGTTTCTCCGTTGCTGGACCAATCTATCCTAATGCGGACATCCTCTTTCTTTTAGATGTAATGTGGACATCCTTGACCCTGCCTCTTTGTCTTTGGTACATTTGATAGGCACCTTTGATAAGCATTGATATATTCAGGTCTTGCAGTCAAGGATTGATTAAGAATTACGAGTGACATGGTTGACCACTGACCAGTCAACAGTGCAGAAAAGGAAAAACGACTCGGCCTGCGGCGTAACTTGCAGTCTTACAGAAGCTGTTACTGTAAGCTTCCGTCTGCTTCCTCGATTGACGAATGTCGTCTGTTTATTGTACCCTCCAATTGCATCAGGGCCTTGTCGTTTACAGCGACTAAATACCTAAACCCACACAAACTACAAACATGAGTATACTAGTATAAGTATATAATGGGGAAGATACTTCATTGCCTATCTGGCCAGAGGGTACACCCATGGTGGTTGTTTCAACATGAGAGACCTCTATTGTTGAAGCAAAACCATACTGGTTGCTGAGCTCGAATGGGAACTAAAATCGTGTATTACGAGCCATCGAACGAAAGCAGAGGCAGATTGCTTTATGCAATCAAGAAAACATCAACCAAAAGGGCACCATATATCTATTGCTCTTGCATTGAAAATTAAAGCAAATTTCGTTTAGGGAACTACACCCCAGAGCTCTGAACGGAAACGGGACAAACGCGTTATCATATCCTCAACTCAAATCTTCGCCCTTCCCAGGACGCAACTCTTTGTACCAGTCAAAAATTTGCACGGTATTATTTTCCAGACAAGCACAAGGCACTCGGCAGTGAAGGACGTCGGCCCATGGGGCTTATATGTCGAGGAGCAGCCTCCGCGGGTCCTCGACGACGTCCTTGATGCGGCGCAGGAAGTAGACGGCTTCTCTGCCATCGATCAGCCTGTGGTCGTATGTCAGCGCAAGGTACATCATGGGCCTGGCGAGGATGCTGCCGTCCACGACCACAGGGCGCTGCACGATGGAGTGCATCCCAAGAATCGCTGACTGCAAATAGACAAGGTGTTGTGTTTCGGGTGAATATCTGTTATGGAATGCTGTTTCAAGAGATTCAGCTCAGCGCCAGAAAAGAAAGGCAGCAGTACCTGTGGGGGGTTGATGATGGGCGTGCTAATAAGACTTCCGTAGACACCACCGTTGGAGATGGTGAATGTTCCTCCTGCCATCTCGTCAATTGACAGCGCCCCCTCAGTAGCCTTCTTTGCAAGGTTGTTTATCCCTTTCTCGATGTCAGCAAAGTTCATTGTATCAGCATCTCGGATAACCGGCACCACAAGACCCTGAAATATACGAGATTTGCATTGCCAGTGAGATAATAGCCCTAAAACCAAGGAATGCAGCATGCTGACAACTATACGGTATTCTAGTACCTTGGAAGTGCCAACAGCAACACTAACGTCGACATAGTCTCTGTATATGATGTCATCGCCATCAATGACAGCATTCACGATTGGCTGGTTCTGCAATCCAGAAACAGCAGCCTGCGAAAAGCCAAACAGAATCAGCATAACTGAATTAAATCTGCAATAGTTTGGTGATGCATAACATTAGACAGTACCTTAACAAAGCAAGACATCAAACCCAGTTTGACACCATGCTTCTTGACAAATTCATCCTTATAATCAGACCGTAGCTTCATCAAATTGGTCCTGCGTCATAATATCAATATTAAAGTGATGAACAATATCTACACATGTGAGTTATTTTAATAACAGTTGATGGTGGAAAAAATATGATTGCTTAAGTTCTTATGTACGAAAAGACGAGCATATGCTGAATCACATACTGATACCCATTATTAACTACAAGAAAATAGTGTTATTGTTTTGGTCAGGAATACAAGCACGCATTTCTGTGAGCACTCTTATATAAATCATTATATACTATACATGTGTATTGTTATATTGTTAGTGGATGGCAACCGGTAATATAGTGGCATGCACCCTAACATGGTGTAATTAAAGTCCTCAGTCCTCACGATATGCTAGATGGGGACCAGATGTCACCATCTCAGCATGTTCAACAATTGTACAGTGAAGCATTCATACCACAAGAGTAACAACAAAAGATAATATAAAAGTGAAATCTAACACGATAGCACATCACATGAGCAAATGTTATAATAAGAAAAGAGATTACCAACATGCTTACATATCAACTTCACTGAATGTGGTCAGCACCACATGAACTAATGTTAAATAAGAAAAAAAAGATTATCAACACACTTACATGTCAACTTCATTGAATGTGGTCAGCATTGCAAACGTGTTCTGGGAATCCTTCAAACGGTTGGCAATGCGTTTCCTAAGCCTGGGCATTGGCACCTGCAGTTACCATTGTAAAAGATTCCAGACAAATCCCTTTAAAACTGATTCCATGCAACTTTACAACTTTAAGACATTGAAGATTAGCCTTACCCGTCGCTCTCGCTCTTTTGGAGGGAGCTGTGGTTCTGTAGGGGAGGTTTTTGAAGGAGTTGGCTTTGGTGCTTGCTTCTTGGGGGGGTCTACTTTTGTTGGTTTCTCTTCTGCTTTTGGTGATTTCTCTTCAGCTTTTGCTGGAGGTGATTCTTTTTGGGGCGCCTCCTCAGATGGGGCAACATGTGTTTCAGCAGGTGCTGCAGACTTTGATACGATAGCAACTATGGTGCCTGGAGTAACCGTATCACCTTCACTAGCAATAAACTGTGAAGCAATGGATTAAGGAAATTAGCAATTTTGCTACAGCTCAGGTAGAGGAAGATCATGATAAGAAGCACAGGTGGAAGCTAAAAAGAGAAAAATTACCCACCTTCTCAATGACACCAGCTTCAGGACTAGAAACATCTATGGTGACCTGGAATACAAAGGAAAAAGTAAGTTCTATATTAAACATCATGGGCACTCGATTTGACACATATTTAGAGTAAAATTCAAAATGATCAAGAGAGGCACTAAACCTTGTCAGTTTCAATCTGGGCTATAGCCTCGTCAGCCTCAACTCTATCGCCAGGTTCTGTATTGAAGAAGGGTTAGTAAGGGCCTTCACTTGGACAGAAAGAGAGAGAGAGAGAGAGAGAGAGAGAGAGGGGGGGGGGGGGGGGGGGGGGGGAGCATACTCTTTAAGAAGTTAGCAAGAGTTCCATCAGTTACAGATTCACCCATGAAAGGTACAACAGCTTCAAACTTGTCTCCTACAGAAGGAACAACATGAATCAATTAGCACATCTCCAGGAGCAATTTAACAGTGTTGAACATAACCCAAAAGAAAAACAGCTGCCATTACCATTGTCAGATGCGAATGACCTACTCCAGAGTTGGTACGGAGAGGCATTTGGGAAGTAATAGTTCCTTCTAGAAATTGAAAAGAAACGGCCATTAGTAACTAGCTCATGTATGAACAGGACAAAATATCTAACAACATCTGCAATGATGTTTATAAACAATGAAGTCGTAACAAACGCCTCCACAAAATTTACAACTAAGTACAAAGGTTACCGCTTACCTTGTCAGCTTTGAGCTTTGGGGGCCAACTGGAATAAGACCTGCAGAGAGCACAAAGGTTTTAGAATCATCCGTAGTGAACCAGTGATGAAAATCCAAATAGCAATTGTTCAGCTAATAACCTGTAAGTTGACTGCTGTAGTTTCTGACATGTGTATAGCTCCTCAGGAGGCCTAATGTCTGCAAGTAAATGGAAACAGTGAGCACGAAAGGATAACACAAGAAAATAATCCATGTACTCGTATACTCTGCGAAGACATGTTGCATGAAGTATAACATCTTGTATCTGCTGTATTGCTAGTTGCTACAAATGATCAAATGAAGATAAAGTAAAGTAGAAAAGCAATGAGACCAACAGCGGCAAGCAGGATTACCACCAATATGAGCATTACAACTTAAGAGCCTAGATCTTGTCAAATGCACACAAAAATGCCCTAGTTATTAGAAATCAAATTTTATGACAACATATTGCATTTAACAAGTAGTGTAGGGTATGAAAAAATGCAACATAAGCAAAAATCATATACTATGTAACTAGCAGCCAATCAGTCATATCCAGCATTTTTTAATTGCATGCCCTGATGAAACACAAATGAATTCCTATCTGTTGGCAAGAACTAGACAAAGCAAACAATCCTACCCCAGATATTCAAGCATGCGCAACCTATTCTAGATTCTCCGTTCCACACAAGCACAGAAATGGGGGGAAACAGCAAGGTGCTTGCATACTCTGCGAAGATATGATGTATGAAGTATAGCATCTTACATATGATGTACTGCTACAATTGATCAAATTAAGATAAAGTAAGGTAGTAAACCAATGAGACGAATGGTGGCACATGGACATTATGTGCCAATATGAACATTACAAGTTAGCCTAGGTATTGTCAAAAGCACACCGAAACGCCCTAGTTAGTAGCACGACATGAAATGGGGTAGGGACAAGTCACGGTTGATGACAGCAGATTGCCCTTCACAGGCAGGGTAGGGTGTGAAAATTGCAACATAAGCATGAACGATATACAGTACCAATGTTCAAAATATCGGCCAGTTAACTGCCGATACGAGCAGTTAACTGCGATTCGGACCCTCTCCGATACGAGAAAGGGCTATTCGAGCCCATTAACTGGAGGCCCAGTTAATCGGTCTGACATGCCGATTTATCGGCTATCAGGCCGACTTATCGGCTGGGCCGATTAACTGGGCGCACTTTTTTGGCCCAAAACAGGCCCGTTCCCTCCCTTTTTCCCCAGCGAACAGAGCAGCGCATTAGGTCAGTTCCCCGCTCGATCTATTCCCGTCCTCCCGCTCCTTCTTTTCCTTCTCCCGCTCCTGGAGGAGCCGCCGGCGCCGCCTCCCCTCCCCGAGCAACCCCTGCCGGCGGTGTCCTCTCCCGAGCAGCAGCACCTGACCCTCCCCAAGCTGGATCTGGCTCGGTCCCATCCCTGAGCAGCAGCAGGCACTAACCCCTCGGTCCCCTCCACAAGCAACGGTACCGGCACCATCCCCTTCTCGACCAGCAGCCACCAGAGCCATCTTCTCTCTTTGAAGCCACTGTCCCCTCGAGCTTCTACTGTCCATGGCGTCTCCAGGCAGCAAGGTAGCATCTCTGTCTTCTAGTTTTTCTTCCTGTTGTTGCTACTGCTCCTAGGATTGCAATATTTACTTATATATAGATATGGCATATGGACCTAGTACCCCCTGAGGCCCTGACCGATAAATGGGTTACCGATATATTCAGTTAAATGGCCGATTCACCGATTAATCCCTTCTCAGCCCCCGACCGATATGGTACCAGTTACCGATATCCAAAACATTGTACAGTACTATTTAACCAGCAGCCAATCCAGCACATAAAATGGGGCAAGGACAGGTCACATTGTATCACAACAGATTGCACTTAACAGGGGCACAAAAGCGCGAATAATAACCATGAACAACATTATTATATGACTATCAGCCAATAGAGACATGCCCAGTAACTGTCAATTGCCCTTGCGCACTGACAAAAACGAATTCCCATCCGCTGCCACGAACTGGACAAAGAGAACGATCCTACCCCAGATATTCAGGCCTGTCGGTGCAGCCGGTTCTAGGTTGACCGTTCCACGCAAGCACAAAAATGGGGGGGGGGGGGGGGGGGGGGGGGGGGGGGGACAGCAAGAGCACGAACCGGAACCCTAATCTGCGCAGAGACACCAAATCACGCCGGGCGACGCGCGTCCCGCTGTCCTCGCCGAGCGCACTCATCCCGACCTTACCCAACGGCAACAGTAATCCCCGCCCTGCCCCAACCCGACCAGAGATCCCCAATCGGCCGGGGAGACCAGCCGGCGGAACCACGTCGAGCGAACCGGGCCCGTCAAATCGACGCGCGGGGCCACCGCGCAAACCCTAAATCCCCTTTCCCCCACGCGAAATCCCAGGACATGGCGAGCCGGCGCGGCGAATCGATCGGGGCCTGGCGGCGCGGGCGCGCAGGGAGGAGGGAGAGGGTGGGAGGGTGGGGACGAACTTACGGGGCTGGAGCGTCGGAGGAGGCGGGAGGCGATGCGGGACGCCATTTCGCCGGCGGCGGCTGTCGTGGGGGAGAAGAAAGGGTGGCTGGCTGGCTGGCCGAGAGAGAGAATGAGGGATTTGGTCCTCCTCCTCGGTTCAGACGAATGGAAGGTGCAATAATTAGATCTGGAAAATTAGAAAGGGAAATGGGGGACGCTTCTCCCGTCCCCACCCGTCGGTGGCTCTCCTTTGCGTGGGTCCGGCCTTCTTCGGATGGACGTGTCGGTGCTTTCCTTCTAAATCCCGTCCTCATTCGCTCATTTCAAATTCGTACTCGCTCGAACGAGGGAATTTGTATTGTTGTCATTAAAATTAAAATAATGGGATCTATTCATATTGCTTGAGTTTCGGTCTACTTGTTTATGGACATGATGCTTCTATACATGATCATTGCCATGAATAACATGTCATAACTATGCGTTATTCTATCAATTATCCAACAGTAATTTGTTTATGAGAGAAAAGCCTCTAGCAAAAATTATGACCCCTCGGTCTTCTCAATCGTATTTACTAAAACCCTAAAACTACATGCTGCAATTTTATTATTTGTTTATATATATATATATATATATATATATATATATATATATATATATATATATATATATCAGAATTAATCCTTGCAAAACGAGTTCAAGGGGCTTGATAACCCTTTTGTCCGTCTTGGGTGCAAGTGTTTGGTTTTGTGTGTGTAGGTGATGACGACGAGAGTTTGCCTTGATCCTTCTATTGGTTCAATAACCTTGATTCTCATTTAAGGAAATACTTATTGCTACTATATTGCTTCATCCTTCCTCTTCGGGGAAAAACTAAACGCAGCTCATAAGTAGCACTCACATGTATGGGCATTTTGTTTCGACGGGCTTCATGGGCGTCTTTTGGCTCCCCGTGGGTTTTGTTCACCGCGTCACGGCGGAAGGAAATACACCCCGGAGCTTCGACACATGTCTGTCGGAGAAAGTGTGTACTCAACGCATGGGCTATGTGGGAAAAGACGTTCCTTTGAGGTTGACAATTGTCACAAACTTGCGCGTGGTGTTGCTGCTTCAAGAAATGTTGTGGTTTGACGTTGCTTTTCTGTATGTGTGTTGTTAGTTGATCTGTCTTATGGAAGCTAATTTTGTAACTTAGCCTTTGTTTTGAACCAAGCCCTAAAGCCGCGGATGTGTGTTTTCGTCCCTTGGCCAAATGTCATGGTTGGATGTTGCCTTTTTATACACATTCCTGGTTGTTTTTACTTATATGTTGCATGGGTCGTCCATGCATGTACTTGTGTTTGGGTTAGGGGTTAGTATTTGTTATGTTACTTGGTGCGATGAGTAACATGTGTTGAATAAGTGACGGAGCAAAGCATATGTGCTTGTCCAGGGCTTCTGTTCATAGTGAACGATGGATGTGCCTGATGGTCTTTAGGTTTGTTTCTGATGAGGGTATTAAAAGGAGAATGACATGATATTCATGATGACTTAGATAGATCATGTGGGATAACATGGAAGTTGATGTCCATCCCTAGAAACTGCTGGTTGAATATTTTTTTAAATCCAACTGATCAAAAACTGAAGATCTGAATTTTTCCATACATAAGAATATAGGAGGAGCTTGAACACTTTGGGCATATGACTTAGATCCTTTCCTAAAAGCTCTAGTCCATTAAGAATCTTCTTCTTGGCAGTAAAGTTCAAATTCTCGAACATAATCTGGACATCCTGCACCCCAAAGCCAGAAAGGGGGATAAAAACTGGGTTGGAGATGTTAACTCCATGGGAAATTGACAACCCAACATCCTTAGAAGCCACGAAGAACTTAAAAGTCCAGTTGTGACAACATTGTACCTTGAAGCTTGAAGCATGTCCACCAAAGCAAGATTGCAGAATAAGCCCCGCTGAATCAGCATTCAACCTTAATTTAGATCTTGTAAATTCCGCAAAATTCTCTCAAATTTCTACCGTCCAAAAAATTGACTGGACTCCAAACTTTTTCCAAATGTTTTCCTCTAACAAAAGACCTGACTCTAATTCAGATCAGAGAGCACCATCAGAAGAACCGAAAAAGCTTGAACTCACCGGGGAGAAATCCTAGCTAGAAGCCGAGATGATGTGGTGGCCACTGGGACCGGAGTGCTCACCGGTAAGGTGAGGTGTTCGCCGGGACCGAAGTCGGAGAAATCCTTTGAAGCGAGAAGCCGAGATGATGTGGTGGCCACCGGGACCGGAGTGGTCACCGGTAAGGTGAGGCGTTCACCGGGACCGGAGTGGTCACCGGTGATATGCGGTGTCCGCCGAGGCCGGAGTGGCATTCGGTGCTGAGAGCCCTATAGGTGTTTCTGGTGAGACATAATCGGAGAACCCTAAGTGAAAAATTGTGCCAACTTTCGCACTGTTGAGTTTGACATCGTTCGCTCTGTTGAGCGTGAAATGCCTGTCGTGAATGCTGATACGTACAAGTATCCGTTGATGAATAATTTCGTCCAAGTGGTTATCAAACTAATCAAGATGCAAACCACTGGATCCAAAACCTCTATTTTTTCTTATGTAATCATGAGATTTGAGAGTTCAGGCTACAAACAAAACCATACCATATTTGTCTATTCGGTTGTTTTGATGCAAAATATGCTCTCTAAAATACATGACAATTGTTATAATATGTCTCAAAGAAGTCGGCAAAAAAAATTGCAACAACGCGTGGGGAATTTTCTAGTTCTTACAATCTACTAAACATTGAAATCTCAATGGATTTAATTATGTAAGTTCACGCATAAGTACTTTAAATAACAAGCACCTAATGTTTCGCATGCATTTGCGCGGGCCACTATTATAGTTAGTATTAAATAAAAGGGAACGTGGGCTGGGGGCGGATGCCCCCCTCCCCATACCACCGAAAAAGCTTGAGAAATCCTTCGAAGTGAGAAACCGAGATGATGTGGTAGCCACCGGGACCGGAGTGCTCACCGGTAAGGTGAGGTGTTCGCCAAGACCGGAGTGGGAGAAATCCTTCGAACCGAGAAGCTGAGATTATGTGGTGGCCACCGGGACCGTCGTGGTGGTGGTGGTCACCGGTAAGGTGAGGCGTTCGTCGGGACCAGTGTGGTCACTAGTGATATGTGGTGTCCCCCGAGGCCGGAGTGGCATTCGACGCTGAGAGCCCTAAGCGGTGTTTCTGGTGAGACCTAATCGGAGAGCCCTAAGCGGAAAATCGTGCCAATGTTCGTACTGTTGAGTGTGACATCGCTCAGCAGATCGCTCTGCTGAGCGTGAAATGCGTGTCATGAATGCTGATACGTACAAGTATCCATTAATGAATAATTTCGTGCAGGTGGTTATCAAAATAATCAAGATGCAAACCGCTGGATCTAAAACCTCTTTTCTTTTCTTATGTATTCATGAGATTTGAGAGTTCAAGCTACAGTCAAAACCTTTTCATACCATCAGACCATATTTGTCCATTCGGTTGTTTTGATGCAAAATGTGCTCTCTAAAATACATGACAACTGTTATAATATGTCTCAAAGAAGTCGGCAAAAAAATTTGCAACAACGCGTGGGGAATTTTGTAGTTCTTACAATCTACTAAACAATGAAGTCTCAATGGATTTAATTATGTAAGTTCACATATAAGTACTTTAAATAACAAGCACCTAATGTTTCGCGATTTGCGCATGCCACTGTTATAGTTACTAGCTAAATGCCCGTGCGTTGCCACGGAACAACATAACAATGTTGCACTGGTTTTATTTGTCCCATCTGCTCCATCTCTTCTATCGTTGGTTCAAACAATTCTTGACACACATCTTATTTATCTTACCCCGACAAGACAATTTTGCTCTTCCTCCGCTTTTATCTTGGTATATTCCTTGCTCTAGCTTCAGTGTCATTACACTACTTTATTCCATACAGTTTCACTATGACATGATAAGCTAGCTCTTATTTGTCATTTGTTATTTTTATGGATCGGTAAGGTTCATATGTAGGTGCATGTTTTTCAAGTATTTGTCTTTTGGACTACCATGCCATTCAAAAAAAAATGCTTCCTGCGATTTTCTTGAGCTGAACGTATTGTCATTGTCTGGTCAAAGCAAGCGTTGCATAAAGCCATAAACATACTGGTTTTGGAAGATGAAAACAAAAAATGCATGAATTCTTACAGAAATCTGGTAAGGATATATAGAAACTTTAGAGAGTTTCATTAGTACATGCTTGCCCACCAGATGGAATTTTAACCAGAGACATGTGAGAAATAATCTAAGTGCGTATTGAATGCCATATCATTTATTTTCAAAGTCATTGAGTGAAATGTTAGGACCAAGTATTGATTTAATTGGTCTTCTTTCAAAATTCGTTCACAAACTGGAATATTTTTCTTCCACTTCCCTCCATTCTTGGCGATCATCATGTCTGTTAATCCACATGTAAGTCCCATCCGAAACACAAATAGGTAAAGTTTGATGATGGTCTTCATGTTCCTTCACTGCTTCTCTGTCCGGTCTTCATATGTGCCTCTGGCTTGCAGTACCTTCTTTCATATGCGTGCACTTCTTCCAACTCCAAAGAATTCTAATGAAGAATTCAGAAACTTTAATCTAACCTTGCTCAATATGGTGTATTTCCTCGATCAGCCCGCACGAGTGCCTCCTCCCTTCTTCTTGGACTCCTCGAACGCGCCAACAGGCTCTCCACGGGAGAACATGAGCTCCCACCCATAACCAGCTACAAGCTTTCTCTTCCTCAACTAAAAAAATGTACAGAATGACTTACATTTCAAGAACTGAATTTTACCCAAGAACTGAAATCATGTCACAGGAAGTCAGGAACTATCAAAGTGTATGCATGAGGTTTATACCAAAGAGTACGGTTTAAAATCCCACTGTCCAGCTTGTCGGCCCACCAGTCATCCACGGGCTTGGGCGCCACACCCACGCCGTCGTAGCCACCATTGTCCCCCGACACCAGTTCCTTATGTAGCCGCATTTGGATGCCAGTGGAAGTTGCACAAGTTGTCATCAGAACTCGTGATTTTTGCCGATTCCATGTGATTTCTAAGCGCGCGCGGTAAGAATCCAAGTTGGGGTTGGTTGGTTACCTTGTGCAGGTTGAAGCTGCTCTCCCCAAATTGGATGGTAATATCGCTTGGGAATTCTTGTAAACGGATCCTGCACCAACCAGTTCAAAAAGCTATAAATACCATTATATAATATAACGCACTCCATTGGTAATCAAACTAAGCTTCACAGTGTAGGAACAAATTAATAGCAGAGAATTAGAAATGACCAAATGAAGCTCATGCCAACAAATTTGACTGATAAAATATTTTCCAATCCGCCCATTGTTCAAAACAGAGAGAAAAGGAATAAAATATGTACCTCGTACCTTCTGCCATGGAGGTTGCAACCCAACAAGGAACAATCTTAGGCGCACAAAACATCAAGTAACTGATGATTAAGCCAAATCATGTAGTAGTTAGTACTTCAATTACAGCTGGAGCTTTCAAGTTCCAAAACTTGTAGAAAATATGATTAGCTGATTTGGTTAACACATGAAAAATGAACTGATTATCAGATATCCTTCCTTTCACGCATCAATGCAACACTGACTCTAGAGAAGAACATCTAACTGCAAAGATCTCTACGAATGGGATGCAGAAATCACAAACTTCACAAAACAAACAATGAATTGGGTACTTTATCTCCACAACCATGCATAGGAAAAAGTGCTACTACCGTACAGACTAGGACATATAATACATTGGACTCCAAAGTAGTTGAAGGAAGGAAGAGAAGCTGATGCCAAGCCTGCCACCATGCATGGGCGGTGGATGGATATATCCATTAGTCCCATCACCAACCAGGAAACCACGAAGGTGTGGTAGAGCGAGCGGGTGGGACGAGGGTCAACCACCGAGCCTCGTTGCATCGCCAGATTCGCTAGCCCATTACCAGTAGTTCAGTACAAAGATGGCAGGATAGTTGGTGCAAAGTGGACGTCGACTGATCCGCCCATCCATGGAGGTAGAGGAGGCAAGCGAAGCGACCCACCCCTTTGGACGCGGAAAAGGAAATAGGTCCCTGGCGGCGTGGAAGAGAGAGAGGGAAAGTGGATTCTCACTGCCAGATCGGTCGTAGGTAATGGGGAGGAGAGATAGGCAATGGCGGCTACCTGGCGACTGAAGCGGCGATGGTGGAGGGCTGGAGGTAGCGGGAGAAGAGATGGGCAATGGCAGCGGAGGTGAGATGGGAGGAACGGCGTTCAGGACAGAGAGATCTGGAGATGAAAAGTGGCAGTTTAGGGGAGAACCGGAGAAGGTAGGGGACGTGGGTTTCTTTCCGGTTTTTCGTTGGTTCGGAGGTGGATTTTTTTCATCGATTGTTCTCTGTGTGGGGTCACGTCGAGGGGATTAAAAAAGGTTTGCATGTACGAGGGGGAGGCTCTACGTGCGATCGAGGAGTGGGAGGGAGGTCGAACCATCACAACGTTCGATTGCCCTTTAATAGTAGAGATTATCAAATAAAAATGACATGGGCTCGGGGCGGATGCCCCCCCTCCCCCCCCCCCCACCCCACCCCACCCCCACCCCGACCTTCACATAGGAGCTCTAGTGCTATACTTGGTTTACTCTGTTAGCATTACACCAACTTCAATCTTGATAGCTTGTATTCAACGTGTGACATATGCATAGACGAATTCCACGACAAGAACATGTTCCATCGTACGCTCTCCGTGGTACTTGTTCCTACAGCCACGTGTCGAATCAGCACTGCACGAGAGAGATGGTGGGCCGAACTCTTCTTTGATGCCCATTGTGCAAACAATTACTAGGGGTAATCATGTTATAACAATTGTGTACCCAATTGTGGTCACATGTTGCAAGGGCATATCCAATTGCTTTTGGTTGTATCATTCCACCATATCATCTATAAACAATATTGTCGACACTTTTGTACGGTGAACTTTCTTTTCATGAACCTCAAAATCTTTGATCAACAACTGAACTATAACTATAACCTTGTAATCGGTCGTGCTCCTTATTTGCCACAACAAAAACAAATTGCGATTCAGCGCAGCATGTCACAGTTCAAGATGTCTTGCGATAGTGAGCAAGACAAGGTGGCAATGCAGATGCTTTGTTCCTAGATGGAGTAGGAGGAGCAGGAATGGTACTTTTGTGATCACTGGGAGTATTAGTTTTACTTCCAGCAGACATCTCTTTGTTTGTCAGGACGCGCTTGAGGCCGAACTCTCAGCCAATATTGAGGGCCTGGTATTATCTCTTCAATAATGGAGCACACTTTCTATTGAGATCGAGTCTGACTGTATCCAAGCTGTATCAATGGTGCAAAGCGAGGAACGCAACAGATCGAGATATGCCTATTTAGTGCATGAGATCAAGGAGTATGAAGGAACAAAATTCTTGTATTACTCATATTCGTCGTAGCGAAATAGGGTTAGTCACTTCAGCCTATTTCTGGTATAGCACAAGAACGTACTGTTATTTTGGCTTGGCTCCGGTCCGGAGAACGTCCAAAGTTCGTGTACGCATGATTGCATTCCCTAAACTTTGAGTACTACCAGAGTTATTCTACAAAAAAAAAATGCGTAGCTAGTTTGATCAGATTAATCTACTCCAAAATTTGTCACAGAAATTGATACCCAAGCACCGTCTCCACGGAAGAACACATCGCACAACTTTCCAACCCAAAACAAGAGCAAGCCAATTAAAGAGGAGGAAAAAGTGTTGTGCGCTTTGACTCATTCAACTCCTTGCATATGGGGACTGCTTAATCTACGTCTGTATTCCCGGGGGATCAAGTCCAATCGCTATGAGGCGTTCTCCTCACGGGCGCGGTGGAGCACAATATGGACGACCATATCCTCCTGGGGCCCGACTGAGATGAGGCCCCGGTCCACAAATCGGGTGGCAGAGGATTTGGATCCGTTGTCTGTCATGCTGAAGAAGGTCAGAGTTCGCCGGAAGAGAACTTGGCGGCGGAGTGGAGTGAAATGGCTAGGATTTGGTCTGATAAACTGATGGGAACGAATATATGTGGGTCGGGTGGGCCGTATCTGACGTGATGGGCACATACGGGCCTCCCCATACCCTTCCGCAGATTTGGGCTGGAAATGAGGGGTACCGGCCAGCCCTTGTGTTTAGGGCAGGTATGAAGCGTCCGTCTGGATCATTTTTTTACCGATCAGTGACTGGGTCGTCCCGTCGGCCGTTTGAGGCCGGTTTGAGACGTTCATTGTATATTCTCTAATAATTGTGGTGAGCGTTTGATGAGGTAGCATATGTGCATCTTATATTTACTAATTGAATGCACCATACGAGCCTCTACGTTAATTCTCAAAAACTACATTAAAATAACCATTAGATCTTAATTGTGCGTCTAGGACTAAAAGAGATATGTGTTTTTTCTTTTTGAGAGAAAAAATGAGATACATATACTCTACCACGTCATGATTAGAAGTTCATATGTTTAAAAAAGATATCCAACATGCCCAAGAGTCCAACGTGTTACCCCAGGCAAGAAACATTCAGGTTATAAAAAAAGACCAAGGAAAGAAAAAAGAGAAGGAAACCTTCATTCTCTCAAATAAAAAAAACAAAGAAAGAAACGTCTAAACTAATATCACCTAACAAAACGTAGTGCATGAAGCACATTACTATACCCCGTATGTATCACTAATCAACCCAAATAGTTTGCTAAAAATATGCATACAATATTATTATTTTGACAGACGCGCACAACATTTCAATGTGTGGTGTGCACATCTAGGTATGTGAACTATTTATTCTAAGCTAGAAATCGTCACATGCACAATCTAAAATGATATCTGGATGTAAAAAAAACCTCAATCCGGTCTACAAATCACCCACACTCTCAAATTCATTTCGTACGTACACATAGTTCTTTGAAAAATACAAAAATAGTGTCGAAATTTACGTCCCAAATATATCAATAAAAAAATCCAAGATTATATTTAAAAAAATTAGTATTGCTAATTTGTTCAAGCGCATCAGAACCCACTGTGTTTCAGAAGTCCGAGCAAGTATTTTAAGTTTAATAATTAATAATGTGAAAGTACCTAATTAATAAAACAAAAAAAGAGGGAATGTACATACTAATTAATAAAACAAAAAAAGAGGGAATGTACATAGTTTTCCGCCAGGTAACCAAAAGAAGAAATGTACATAGTTCTCCGCCACACTAGTACATAACAGGGCATTGGTCCAGGCCGGGCCAGCACATTAGTCCCGGTTCAGTCACGAACCGGGACTAATGGGTGCAACAGTCCCAGTTCGTGAGGCCAGACGGCCGGGCGGGCCACGTGGGGCATTGGGCTTCGCTCCGGGACCAATGCGCCTCGCTCCTGGCCCACAACCATTGGTCCCGGTTCGTGGAAGGAACCGGGACCAAATGTGTAACCGTTCGCCTGGTGCGCGCCCCTTTAGTCCCGGTTGGTGGTTCAAACCGGAACTAAAGGTTCGAACGTCTCGCATCCCACGACGTTTCGCGCTCCGAGAAACAGGACGATAAAGGAACTGTTCCTCGGCGAGGGCTACAGTAACTTCGCCCATTTCTCATCTTCTCCTCTCTTCTTCCCCCATATCTTCTACCATGAATCCAATCACTCGCTACGGGAAGGTGCTCGCACATGGCAGTACCAATCTCGATGTCGTCTACACAAACGACAGCGCCATGGTGCCGCATTTTCTTTCCCTTTTGCAGAAATGGCTTCAAGTGGCGGATGAGAAAGACAAGTTCATAGGGCTTGATCTCGAGTACACGGCCAAGCAAGAAGATGTTGCCGTCATCCAGCTATGTTTCAAGAAACATGTCATGATCTTCCAATGGGCAAGGTGAGTTTTGAGGGTTTTCTTTGATCAATTAATAATTTATAGATTATTATGAAAATTGCATAGGATAGAAATATGTTCCATTTTGAATCCTATGGGAAAGATCAATATTTCTTTTAAGTTTGTAGTGAAACAATTTTCCTTGTTGCAAAACGTGGGAGAACATATATGTCATATAGTTAATTTAGGGTTTCTTCATCAATTCATAGGATATGAAAATTGCATATATATAGGATATAGCAATATATATCGAAAATTCGCTCCTGAGCTCGTGCTCAGATGCTCCCGCTGACGAAAAAAATCAAAAAAAATACTTAAAAAATTCAAAAAATTCCAATTTTTTTTGTGTGGTAGATATTTTATCGCGTGAGGTCCGCTCCAATTTTCAGCCTATTTGAACATCTGAGGAGCTCTCGGCAAAAAAGACAAATCGGATCTGAAAAATTCGTGAACAGTAAACCTTTTTTACAGACCCCGATTTGTCTTTTTTGCCGAGAGCTCCTCAGATGTTCAAATAGGCTGAAATTTGGAGCGGACCTCACGTGATAAAATATCTACCACACAAAAAAAAAATGGAATTTTTTGAATTTTTCTAGTATTTGTTTTGATTTTTTTCGTGAGAGGGGGAGCATCTGAGCTCCGGAGCCGAAACGGCCCTCTCAATATATATGTTCTATTTTGAATCCTATGGCAAAGATCAATTTCTCTTAAGTTGTAGTGAAATAATTTTCAATTTTTTTATGATATTACTGTTCACCGGGCTCAAATGAGCCCGGGGAGCAAAAACTCTGCGTCTTCCTCTTTTGTTGCAGCGAAATAATTTTCCTTTATATAGTTGCATATTATAATTCTGCCGAAATATACTTGTTGCAGCAGTATTTAACATTTGTTCCATTTTAATTTGTTGATGTTGCAGTAGTGACAAGCACTGCCCAGCACTCATGGACTTCCTACGCAGCGGCATACATTTTGCTAGCGTTGATGTAAGAAATGACAAGCTGAAGATGAGGCGCAGCTTCGGTATTGAGATACCAGCTGGCTGCCTTATTGATATCCAAGACATATTCAGGCTTCGGTATGAGAGGACTTCGATGGCTTCTATGGCAGTCGCCTTGATCGACGACTATTACGGAGATATGAAGACCAAATTCCCCCGGGCGCAGCACAAAGAGTGGGAGAGGACCCCACTTCAGCCTATCAACATTGAGTATGCAGCAAAAGATGCATACGTTGCATATGAGTTGTACCGCAAGATTCGAACCGTGAACTATGGGCAGCGTCACCTCGCACCACCACCACCATTGGAATATTCTTCTGATTCAGACTAGCTAGTAGTGTTCGCTTGGACGAGTACTTTCTGTAATGGATATCTGAACTATTATATATATATATTACATATCTCTCTAGCTATTATATATTTGTAATGCTTTTCAATTCAGTTTTTTCTTAAATTCCGATTGTGACTGAGAACAAAATGCAACAAAAAAGTGGGTTGTCATTGTTGGCAAGCACGCAGACCATGCCAACTTTCAACCTTTTCAGAGTTCATTTGTAGTGCTTTTCAATTTCAGGGTCATTTAGCTCAAAAAAATCAGTAGGTGCATGAAAAATACCAAAATGAAGTCAGAAAGGGTTGAAAATTGATGATGTGGCTTCGAATGGTGCATTTTGAACACACGAAAAGCCTGGAGTTCAAATAAGTTCAAGAAAATGAAATGCCTTTTGTAAGCGATGAGTTTCCGTCCGAAACCCCGATACTTCGAAAGGGACTGTCCGTTTTGTACACGAAGTGCATCCAGTGTTTGCCGTAACCCACTCAACTTTTTAGCACATGCTATGTGGGTGAAAGGTTGATACCATGCCAACTTTCAACCCTTTCAGAGTTCATTTGTAGTGCTTTACAATTTCAGGGTAATTTAGCTCAAAAAAATCATTAAATGCATGAAAAATACCAAATGAAGTCAGAAAGGGTTGAAAATTGATGATGTGGCTTCGAATGGTGCATTTTGAACACACGAAAAGCCTGGAGTTCAAATAAGTTCAAGAAAATGAAATGCCTTTTGTAAGCGATGAGTTTCCGTCCGAAACCCCGATACTTCGAAAGGGACTGTCCGTTTTGTACACGAAGTGCATCCAGTTTTTGCCGTAACCCACTCAACTTTTTAGCACATGCTATGTGGTTGAAAGGTTGATACCATGCCAACTTTCAACCCTTTCAGAGTTCATTTGTAGTGCTTTACAATTTCAGGGTAATTTAGCTCAAAAAAATCATTAAATGCATGAAAAATACCAAATGAAGTCAGAAAGGGTTGAAAATTGATGATGTGGCTTCGAATGGTGCATTTTGAACACACGAAAAGCCTGGAGTTCAAATAAGTTCAAGAAAATGAAATGCCTTTTGTAAGCGATGAGTTTCCGTCCGAAACCCCGATACTTCGAAAGGGACTGTCCGTTTTGTACACGAAGTGCATCCAGTTTTTGCCGTAACCCACTCAACTTTTTAGCACATGCTATGTGGTTGAAAGGTTGATACCATGCCAACTTTCAACCCTTTCAGAGTTCATTTGTAGTGCTTTACAATTTCAGGGTAATTTAGCTCAAAAAAATCATTAAATGCATGAAAAATACCAAATGAAGTCAGAAAGGGTTGAAAATTGATGATGTGGCTTCGAATGGTGCATTTTGAACACACGAAAAGCCTGGAGTTCAAATAAGTTCAAGAAAATGAAATGCCTTTTGTAAGCGATGAGTTTCCGTCCGAAACCCCGATACTTCGAAAGGGACTGTCCGTTTTGTACACGAAGTGCATCCAGTTTTTGCCGTAACCCACTCAACTTTTCAGCACATGCTATGTGGGTGAAAGGTTGATACCATGCCAACTTTCAACCCTTTCAGAGTTCATTTGTAGTGCTTTACAATTTCAGGGTAATTTAGCTCAAAAAAATCATTAAATGCATGAAAAATACCAAATGAAGTCAGAAAGGGTTGAAAATTGATGATGTGGCTTCGAATGGTGCATTTTGAACACACGGAAAGCCTGGAGTTCAAATAAGTTCAAGAAAATGAAATGCCTTTTGTAAGCGATGAGTTTCCGTCCGAAACCCCGATACTTCGAAAGGGACTGTCCGTTTTGTACACGAAGTGCATCCAGTTTTTGCCGTAACCCACTCAACTTTTTAGCACATGCTATGTGGGTGAAAGGTTGATACCATGCCAACTTTCAACCCTTTCAGAGTTCATTTGTAGTGCTTTACAATTTCAGGGTAATTTAGCTCAAAAAAATCATTAAATGCATGAAAAATACCAAATGAAGTCAGAAAGGGTTGAAAATTGATGATGTGGCTTCGAATGGTGCATTTTGAACACACGAAAAGCCTGGAGTTCAAATAAGTTCAAGAAAATGAAATGCCTTTTGTAAGCGATGAGTTTCCGTCCGAAACCCCGATACTTCGAAAGGGACTGTCCGTTTTGTACACGAAGTGCATCCAGTTTTTGCCGTAACCCACTCAACTTTTTAGCACATGCTATGTGGGTGAAAGGTTGATACCATGCCAACTTTCAACCCTTTCAGAGTTCATTTGTAGTGCTTTACAATTTCAGGGTAATTTAGCTCAAAAAAATCATTAAATGCATGAAAAATACCAAATGAAGTCAGAAAGGGTTGAAAATTGATGATGTGGCTTCGAATGGTGCATTTTGAACACACGAAAAGCCTGGAGTTCAAATAAGTTCAAGAAAATGAAATGCCTTTTGTAAGCGATGAGTTTCCGTCCGAAACCCCGATACTTCGAAAGGGACTGTCCGTTTTGTACACGAAGTGCATCCAGTTTTTGCCGTAACCCACTCAACTTTTTAGCACATGCTATGTGGGTGAAAGGTTGATACCATGCCAACTTTCAACCCTTTCAGAGTTCATTTGTAGTGCTTTACAATTTCAGGGTAATTTAGCTCAAAAAAATCATTAAATGCATGAAAAATACCAAATGAAGTCAGAAAGGGTTGAAAATTGATGATGTGGCTTCGAATGGTGCATTTTGAACACACGAAAAGCCTGGAGTTCAAATAAGTTCAAGAAAATGAAATGCCTTTTGTAAGCGATGAGTTTCCGTCCGAAACCCCGATACTTCGAAAGGGACTGTCCGTTTTGTACACGAAGTGCATCCAGTTTTTGCCGTAACGCACTCAACTTTTTAGCACATGCTATGTGGGTGAAAGGTTGATACCATGCCAACTTTCAACCCTTTCAGAGTTCATTTGTAGTGCTTTACAATTTCAGGGTAATTTAGCTCAAAAAAATTATTAAATGCATGAAAAATACCAAATGAAGTCAGAAAGGGTTGAAACTATAATTATATAAAACATATGCAACTAAAATTATCAAAGTATTTTTTGTTCAAAACATTAATAGCAAAAATAATTTTCATAAAGAATTTTTTTTTAGAAACTTTAATAGCAAACTAAAATAAACAAATCTGTTTTTGATTGAAACAGACATTTAAAATAACCTAAAACTTACCAAATTGAATATAATGATAAAACACAGTAACATTAAATAGCAGGAAAAAGAATCACTCAAAAATCTATTTTTTTAGTAAAGTTATTCACAAACTAGTTATTCACACCAATTTAATAGAATTCAAATTTAAACTATTAAAATTTGGAAACTAATGGCACTAACAGAAACTTTATAATTTTTGTGACCTAAAAGCAAAAAGAATCACTGAAAAACTGTATGTAGAAACAAAAGAAAATAAATAAAGCAAAAAAGAAAACAAAAAAAGTAGAAAAAAATTAAAAAAATGCCGCCTACTTCGGGCCCGCTGCAGTCATAGAAGGCCCACAGGCACAGGTGTGCAATTAGGCCCGTAAGCCTGCTGTTGAGAGGAGCTCGAGAGGTTGTGCACAGCAGCGCTTATAAACAACTCTCGAGCACTCTCAACTAGCGAGGTGGGACTAAACATTTGGCCCCGGGCAGCACCACCGTTGGTCCCGGTTGGTGGCACCAACCGGGACCAATGCCCACCTTTGGTCCCGGTTGGTGCCACCAACCGGGACCAATGGTCCCTGTTTCCCGTCCTTTGGGCTGACGAAAAGAGACCTTTGGTCCCGGTTTGTGGAACCAACCGGGACCAAAGGTCCCTGTTTCCCGCCGTTTAGGCTGCCGAAAAGAGACCTTTGGTCCCGGTTAGTGGCACCAACCGGGACCAAAGGGGGGAATTGGTCCCGGTTGGTGCCACCAACCGGGACTAAAGGTGTGTGTATATAAGCCACGCACTTAGCAGTTTCTCCAAATCGTGTTCTTTTCTCCGCCCGACGCCCTGCTCCTCGTTGCCGTCGCCGCCGAGCCCTGCCCCGACGCCGTCAGGCTGCTCGACCTCGCCGTCGTCGCCGTCGCCGAGCTGCCCCCGACGCCGTCCCCGCACCCACTGTGAGCCGCATCGCCGTTCCCCTCCTCTCATCCCCCCCCCCCGCGCCCCGATGCCGTCGCCCGCCGCGCCGTTCCCCTCCTCTCCTCCTCCCCCCCCCCCCGCGCCCCCGACGCCGTCGCCCGCCGCGCCGTTCCCCTCCTCTCCTCCTCCCCCCCCCCCCCCGCGCCCCGACGCCGTCGCCCGCCGCCCGCCGCCCGTCGTCCGCCGTCCGCCGCGCTCTGCGAGCCGTCGCCCGCCGCCCGCCGTCCGCCCGCGCCCCGTCGCCCGTCGCCCGCCGCCATGTTTTTTTCATGTATATGTGTATATGTACATGTATATGTGTGTATATGTCCATGTATATGTGTATATGTCCATGTATATGTGTGTATATGTCCATGTATATATGTATGTGTATGTATGGATGGATGAATGGATGGATGTAACTATATGGATGCATGTAACTCTAAGTTAAAATTATTAGGAGTCTTAGGAAAAAAATAGTATGTGTATGTTAGATTACAGAAAAAAATTGGTTTTATGAAAAATTAGTGATTTAACGATAAGAAAACGTTCTCATAGAAATTTGTCTCGACGTCGACGATGCCCGGCCCTCATCCTCGTCGTCGAGTGGTCCGCGAGAGCCTGCTTGATAGGCGCCATGTCCGGGACTGGGCTCCGCCGGGCTGGCACTGGGAGGTGCTACCTTCCCGGGCTCGGAGGTTGGTGAGGAATCCAGGTCTCGTCGTCGACCCGGAGCTTCTGTGGTGGCGGTCACGCGGGCCACTTTCGGTGCGGAGGGAGCGGGCCCCCGCGGAGGTGGTACGTCGCCGTGTCAGGGAGGAGGACGAGCACGTCCGTCGCTACATGGCGGCGTTGGACGCCCGGTTCGACAATACCTGGCAGATTCTTCAGGGATCTCACCCGAGTTATGATCCCGTGATGGTTCCTTATCTTTGGGTGTCCACCGTCGGCGACTCAGAGACCGCTAGTGAACCTAGTTCACCGTCCTCCACTTTGGATTCTAGGATATTCGATCTGTATTAGTGATCTTATATGATAATATTCGAGATGTATTAGTTAATATTTGATGATGCATTAACTGGATTGTTCGGGATGATGTATTAGTTAATATCGAGTGCTTGTGTTTTGCCAGTCATTGCGGCAAAACATAGGGAATTTTTTCTATGTCATTGCTCGATATATGGAACGGGTTGACTTCAGGTCTGTTTCGGCTCCTTGTGTGTCTTTCAGTGAGGGAGAGTGTCCACCATATATATATATATGAGAGAGGAAGAATCCCGACTGTTGTCGTGGGGGTCGCTTCTCCTTCTTTTCCTTGTGCTAGATATTTGTAATGCACTAGGGAAAGAAGGAGTAGCGACCATCACCGACGGTCGAAATATGAGAGAGGAAGAATCCCGACTGTTGTCGTGGGGGTCGCTTCTCCTTCGTTCCCGTGTGCTAGACATTTTGGTGTAATGCACTCGGGGACGAATGGAGGAGCCACCATCACCGACGGTCGCAATATCAGAGGGAGTGCCCACCATATACGTGAGATGAGAGTTTAGGAAGCAAAGACTCGACAGACCTAAAGTCAACCCGTTGCATATTTTGAGTAATAGTGATCTGTGTGTTGATCAGTTTCCTGGTAGTTGCCTTCGATCGATTTTAAATGTTTCAACTATGAACATAGGAAATGTCTGACGACGATAGCGAAAGGGAATTCAGTATGTGCGAATACTGCGAAGACGAGCGTGGTCTGTGCGACACGACTCACCTAGTTGATGGTAGGCGCTTCAGCATCGTGCTGGATGAGAACTTCGAAGTGGATACAGTAAGTCACAACGACAAGTCTTTTTTCGTAATTAAGCATGACTTCTGCTTCTTTTGCTTCAACTTATAATTTTAATTTTTTTACTATTCTACTAGCGTATCCCCTGCCATGCAAGAAGATATGTCTTGTATAAGATTGGTTTCAATACTAAAGAAACTATGGAGGTAAAGAGAGTTCACTTGAGGACCGAGCATGGTTATACTTTTGCCGTAAAATTGTACAATGCAGACACCTACTCCTTTTTTGAATGCAAAAGTTGGCAAGCACTATGCAAGGCTTATGCATTTGAGCCTAATATGCTTATCACCTTTGATATTCGTCCGGAAGATGAAATTGAAGGTAATATCGACATCTGGGTCGATGTGCAGACACCTCCAGTTCTACCATTATGTGAGTTTCTCAACCATATTTATTATGATTCCGATTCTGCCTCCTTGTGAGTTTGTTAAACATATTTATTATGTAATTTATATTGTTTATTTCAAAATAGTTGACAGCTTATTTCCATTGACAGCTTATTTTCATTCTTCAAAAAATGTACGGAAGATGGTAGACAGAACCTACTACACCGATGGCGCAGAATTAACTTGTCAGGAGAAAAATCATCTTATCGCATTTATTAATTATCTTCAGAATTACAATACCTATTATCAAACTCCTACACATTATGGTCAATACGTGCCACTAGTGCACGTGTTGAACTACGGTAACATCCATGGAGATCGCATGGTAAGATTTTTTACTATTACGACATCCGTGCATCTTTTGCATAAATTATTTTTAAAACTAAACTACATTGCTAACTACGAAGTTATTACTATGTTTTTCAACAGAAAATCCCGAATGATTGTGTGCCTCATCTGATGTTTCCGAAAGGTCACCTTGATGTCATGAGCTTACTGCCACCAGGTCATCATATGCATCACTGTTGTCCATACCGGATTTCTAAAACCGATGAAGACATGACAATCAAAGATTGGAAAAAATGTATGGTCGATCGTAGGGAGCTACTTGGAAGCAACATTGTGCGACGTGCAAGAATTGGAGACAGGATAATCTCCATTCTCCATAATGGAGAGTCAGGGCCTATCTTGTTTTATGCTATTTTACCTTAGAGAGGCCGGGTAGTTAGGTCCTAGCTAATACTCATGATCATGTGCTAAGAACAATTAAGTATGGTTGGTTAGATGACTATGGTGATGATGATCTAGTATGACTTGTTATTATGAAACTTGTTGTTCGACCAATCTCTCCGGAGAAAGAGAGGTCGATCACTCCTCTCTGTATATGTTCATGACGATCTTATGTACTTACTGGTTCCTTCATTTGCTTACTACCTAGCGTGTCGAGTTCTCTCTATACGTATAGTACGTAGCGTCGACCAAGCACGGAGATAAGAGAGGTCACTTCTCTCTAGATAGCTATTAGCTAGCTAACACAATATATGAAACCCCCAAATTAACCCTCCAAAACCCCCAACCCCCCCCCCCCCCTCAAAAAAAAAACCCTAGCTCCTGAGCTGCTGACGCGTGGATGCTTATTGGTCCCGGTTGGTATTACCAACCGGGACTAAAAGCCCTCCTGCCTGGGCTCGCCGCAGCGGCCACGTGGAGCACCATCTGTCCCGGTTCGTAAGCGAACCGGGACTAAAGGTATTGGGCTTTAGTCCCGACCCTTTAGTCCCGGTTCTAGAACCGGGACTAAAGGCCCTTACGAACCGGGACAAATGGGCCCTTTCCTACTAGTGCCAGGTAATGCTATATATCATTGTCTAGGACACATGCTAGCTAGCGGTCATCGCCTAAAGGAAAATAGCATCATAACTTTTCCCAATGGCTCAATTGGGATGTAAGAAGGATGATTTTTGGGAAAATGTACGAAGTAAAATTTAAAGTCTTACATGCAGACATCCAATAATTCCTAGATTTTTTGGAACATCATAAGTGTGAGCTTTTAGAATATTCAAAAAAACTTTCAAATACCAATACTGAAACTCAAAATATAAGGATGTCGTAGAAGATTATAGTCAAGCAAAAGAATGATTCAATCAATAAACTAGAAATATATAATTATTGAAAATACAAAGAAGGCTTTAACGAGTTTAAAAACAAACCTCAAGAAGTTCAACAACATATTAAAAGTACAAGGAGAAGCTTGAACTGAGTCGAGACCCTTATCAAGGCACGGAGCTCACCGGCATATTGAACTGATAAACATTTGGCTGGTAGGGTCATCGATGAGTTAGATATAGATGTGTGAAACGTCGGCTGGATGAAGAGTGATCGGAATAAACTATCGACACACAACAATTTTTGCACCGTGTTTTAATGGAATATTTTAACCACATGCATGCATACGCAACCATGGAGTGAGCGTGCTAATAGTAACTGATATATAGAAGAATCATAGATTATATATGTATAATAATGTAAAAAAGAAAACACATCTTCCTAAGTATTTAGTGATTGCAAAAATTAGGAGTCGTTAAACGTATATAATGAACATAGGTATTAAAATAGTATAATTTTAATATAAATATTTCTTATTTCTAATTTTACAAGATTTAATACATAATTATATTTACAAAAAACACTCCATTTACAATTTTATAATTCTTCAAAGAATCCTAGCCCGTGCATTAGCACGGGTTGACGACTAGTGTTAAGATAATAGAGATAGTAAAGATGAAGTATTTAGGTATATAAGATTCATCATATTTTATTTTATTTTATTTTACTAATCTCTATAGGTACTTTTTCTCCTTGATTATGAATGATTCATCATATATCCGTCTGAAAATGAATTATATAAAATAATTAGGTCGACAATTGTACCTACTCATCCATTTAAAATGGCAAGTAATATGATCGGAGAGGTATTAAGCTTTGAGCGGAAGTCATGAAGCGAGTGAGAACACCTCTAGAAGAGGGAAAAGAGAGCCGTATCCCGTATCCAACGGTGACACGAACCCAAATTAACCCGGCTACTTCTGGAAAGAAAAACGGAGGTGCAATCGCGACTGATGATGAGCCTTGCTTCTAGAACGAAAATGGCTAGTCAGGGAGGGTCGGACAAATGAAGCCATATTTCTACGGATGCTCCAAGAAGATGATGGGCGTGCGTGATTCGTTCTAGAAGGGACGGAAAAGTCCAGAGGGTAGGCGGCGTGGTGATGGACAGTGGATAGGGCAATGTTGATGGACGGAGCCGTCTTGTTGTGTGCCAGCTCGCTCTTTTCTCACGAATCGAGGCTACCGCCGTGTCTCGTGTGTGATGTGTCCATCGAATGGGGAGGCTACACGAAACTTGTTTACGGCTGCAGTCGTTGTCACGCGCGAGGTGGCGGGAGGTGCGGGGTTGAGCCAGACGAAAGTATTCCCGGTTTCTTGCTAGCTAGCATTCCCCAAAAATAATTTAATCCCTGGCGTCTAGTAAATTTCCTTTGAAAAAAGGAGTTATATGAAACATAATACAAATTTCATCGACATCTCTTGACCATCACATTACCACTGCTGTCGGTAGAACAAGTCGTTAACGCATCGCCGTTGCCGCTCTACTACCAAAGTGGGTATGACCTTGTCGATAACAGTCAAGAAGTCTCCGTGCATGTGTCTCAGATGACCAGCGTCTCAGAGCAACAATCAGCGCTTTTAAACCCTTGAAGCGATCAACAACGTCTCATATCAAATCTCGTCGTCCCGCACGCACGCCGAAAAGCCACAACATTGATGTTCAAATGAGACAAGATGAATCTGTGCGAGAGCTTCGCTGACTCTGTTCCGACGGTAACTCGACGAGGATGAAGTGGCATCCCTATAAGGATAAAATAAATCTAACCAAAACACCCCAGTGACCAGTCGTAGTATGTTCCGCGTCACACACACTTATACCTTTACTACAACCACTAAACTTGTACTACATTGAATATTGTTTTGTGATGCCACAGTTAAATATACCCAATCTAGTTGACTGCAGCTGCAGATCATCCCGCGATAACACATCGAGTCCATCAAAAAGCTACTCCCTCCGATCCAAAAAAAATGCCATAGTTCAAAGATGCGACACTTGTTTTGAATCGAAATGAGTAATATGTAGGACACACCTATTTTAACAAGTACTTGAATTTTTAGCCGTCGGTCGATTTTATAGGACGTCCGATCCACATCCATTGGCCATTGTGTGCCACTGTTATTTCCCTCCGCCCGCATACCGGTTCATCCTCCTCACTCCCGATCTACCCAGCCTTGGACGCCCGCCTCCGCATCCTGCTTCTGTTGCCCAAAGCCACCCGTTTAAGCCCTCTCGAACTCATGTTCCGGCTTCGACAGTCCCCGCACCCGTCAACCTGCTTCCTCGCCTTTGTCCGAGACACTGCAACTCGCAGCATCATCCCGTCTCTGGAGGTCCCAGCTCGGCCTCGTCAGTGTCGACACTCATCGCGGCCCTCCTCCTGTCTCCGACCTCGTTCGAATACGACTGGAGTACATGATATTTAGCAAAAATGAGCAATTTGACATGGTTTCCTAAGGCTATACAGAGTGTACTACTAGTTAGACTACAAAAACTACAAATATTTCGGTATAAGGGAGTAGTAATTTGTAAATTGTAAAAGCATCTACAGCCAGACCCCTCAGACCCTCCTCAAACATTCGGCCAGACCGTCCAGACACTGACCGGTCACGAAAAAGAGACCCAGACGGGCCTCTCAAACCGGGCTCAAACGCCCGGGCTGACCGGCATCCCCCATATCCAGCCCAAATACGGGGCGGATATGGGGAGCCCGGGCACGCCCGCCACGTCGGCCTGATGGCGTGGCCCCACACGGACTCGTCGGGAAACCCGACGGTCCGACTCGACCGTTGGCACGGTGTGAACGCCGCGTGGCGCCGCTCCGGCTCCCCGCCCGAGGTCGAGGGCGGCTATTTAAGTCGGACGGCGCCCCTCAGCCCTAGCACATCCGCCTCCTCCCTCTCTCCGCCACCACCCGAGCACATCCGCCTCCTCTCGCACTCCCTTTCCGTCAAGATGGTCCGCCGGCTCATCACCACCTACGCGCAGCTCACGCCGGAGCGGCGCCTGCAAATCGAGGCGGAGATCCAGACTCGCCGCGCCGCCCGCATCGTTGCAGGTCTCCCTCCGGACTCGCCGGAGACGGGGAAGGAGGAGGAGGAGGAGGAGGAGCAGCCGGAGGCTATGGAGGAGGACGTCCCGGAGGAGGAGGCTCCCGGCTTGAGCAAGGCGGAGGCGGAGTTTGCCGTCGCCCAATCGGATGAGATGGCGGGGCAGCATGCCATCCTGGATTCCATCCGGGATGAGGCCGAGGTGGAGGCAAACCGGCGGCTCATCCGGCAGAGGCAGGCGGAGGCCGACGCCCTCTTCGACGAGAAGGAGGCGGAGATCGAGGCGGAGCAGCCGCAGGGGGCGGAGCTGCGGCAGGCGGTCATTTATCCGCCAGAGGGCACGGAGATCGTCGACATCTCCGACGAGGAGTAGATAGGTTCTACGCAGTACGTAGGTTTTATATCTTGCATGCTTTTGTATGGATTTGAGGATTCTAATATGAGATGTCCGATTGTAGAATGAATTATTTGAGGCGTGACCAGTCAGTATCCGCGGACGCACCCGAACGCGTTCGCGAGCGTTTAAGAGGCCGGATTTGCAAGGTCCGGCTGTAGATGCTCTAATGATAATGCTGATCATTGCACATGCACCAACGCTTTTTAGGCCTCCTAGGAAACACCAATGGGGCAATGACGCAAAATGACCACGTATTAATGAGCCGGCAATGGTGGCGGCGGCGGCTCCACCTTGTTGATGCAACAGCAACAGCAACAACAACATCATCCGCGTTGCTATCTCCGCCCGCCCGCGTCGCGCGACGGCATCAAATGGACGTCACGCAGGCAAGCCTCCATTTGTGCCCGGCCGTCTCCCTTCTGTTCTCCCGCGATCGATGCAACCAACGCCTACGTCCCCGTTAACAGATGCCCCTCTACAAGCTAGTTGGATGATGAGCGATTGTGCAACATATATATTCTTCCTTCATGTATATCTTCTCTTCTTCCCGGGTCTTTCTTTTCTTTTCACCGATCCATCGACCAGTTTACTGTTTCATTAGCATGCGTATATGCGTCAGATGCCAATGTTTTTCCCCACACAGCAAGGAAAATCCCAATTTTCTACTCCCTTCGTTCCTAAATATAAGACCTTTTAGAGATTTCACTATGAACTAGATACAGATATACATAGACATATTTTAGAGTGTAGATTCACTCATTTTGTTTTGTATGTAGTCCATGATGGAATCTTTAAAAGGCCTTATATTTAGAAACGGAAGGAGTAGAACATGTGACCCATCATGCATGCATGCATGCGTGTTCTCCATTTGTTTTGGAAAATAGACGCCGTGTTAGATTTGGGCGTCAGAATTGAGGGGCTGTTTGGCTTGCGCCCGAGCTGGCCCTTCCAATTAGGGGCGTGCAGAATAATTGGCGCAGGATTTGGCCACCCGCGTCTCGTCAAAAAGATGACTTACAAATAGCCAGTCCTTATCTACCGCTACGGCGTATTTGTTTTCTTTGGAAATTATGTTGACCTTGCATTCTCCCACTTTGCGGGCCAATGAGAAGGTGTTGCCCCATTATTGGTTTCCAGTTAAACTCGAAAAAGACAACACAACTAGACCATCATTGATCAAATAGAGAAGTTGCAAGGATGTGCGTAGACCCTCTTAACTTCAAGTCATGTGACTTTGAGGTCACTGTCACGTGGGCCTACATGTCAGTGACTGCTAACTCACCTGACTTGAGTCATGGAACAAGAGTCCTCTAAGTACCATTGTGGTGTTCTGGAATTCTCTGGCATGTACATTAAAATAAAGTTATATTTCAGCCGCCTAAAATTCTCCCAAATCTAAAGAGCGACTATACTTCATTAAAACAAGAAGATGTTTTATTTTGACCTTGCCACTGGATTTAAATTTTAAAGCCATCCATGTAGAAACTATTGATATGGTTCAAACCTAGCCCTATGTTTGGTTCGATTGGATTCTCTTTATCCTTCTCTTGTTGACTTGTCCCGTCCACCTTTAAAAAAAGACATGTCCCTCCCTTCCATGTGTAGCTAATTTTCTTCCATCTTTCACCACACACCACTCTCCCTATTGAAATCAATGAATCATGTGTACAAGACTATCATTGACTTGGGGGTTAGATGTTGGGCTCAAACACATATAACTCCAACCTAATAAATAAATGTACAACGGTGTAGCTGAAATAGACTAGACATAGCAGGTAGGCCATACATAACACCATGAAATGGCAATCGGGTTGTCGCGGCAGGGGTGACCGAACTAACCATGGCATAATGGTCAGGATGTATGCCTTGACCTAGAAGGTTTTTTTCGTGGCTGTAATACGTTGATTTAGTAGATGGGAGGAGCGTACATTGTCATGCCCTATAGATGTTGGTGTTGATTAGTGAATCTACTTATCAAATATTTTCTACTTGAAGGCGGGGCTGACATGACTTAGTTTACCGGCGCCGGCACCGACAAATATAAGGCCGAAACTCATCCAATGGTTGGTTGTCGGGAATTGGGTGGGGATGGGGGGGGGGGGGGGTGGACAAGAAAGATCCAACACTCTATGAGTCTAGTGAGAAGGCAAGATGAGGGTAGACGAATAAAGAAGGCATTTTTGAACAGGACGAGGTGACAAGACTATACGGTAGCGAAGCCACCCATGATTGATGGCAAGTCGTCCAGTGCCGACAACCAGATCTTACTTGAGGAAGTAGTAGGGTAGCGGTGGCGATGGTGGTTATGGTGAAGATGTTCAATTATGATCACCAGGGAGGTAAGCCGCCTACAACTTAGCCTCCTCCCACCACCATCGTAAAAAAATACGTATATGTGAACCAACTTGTGGTTAGATGGTTAGGAGGACAATGCTATTCCAACCCACCGGAGTTCAAGTCCCAGACTTGACACCGGTGCTCGCATTTTCTTTTTTGATTTAGTTCAGGCCTTCCGACGATGTACGTTCAATGGGAGGAGACGTCCCCGTCGACTACCAAAGCGTCTGTGGCGACTTCGCCAATCTCCAAATGAGATGCCGACTCAGCCTATCGGAGGTGCTCATAGAGATAGGGCGTGCGTCCATGTGTACATATGAATGCGTGTATGTACGAACGTATGATGTTGAAAAAAAAATATGTATATGTTTTTTTACCGAGGGTGGGTGATCCAACAGACCTTTGGTGGTCCTTGAGCCGAATTGATCGTCTCGTCGTGGAGTCCACCGAGTCGCTGGTACATTTACAGGTGCAACACCCTAATTTTGGCCGGACAAAGCTGTAATTTTGGTCCGCAGTACTGCTCCTCCGACCTCGGCTGGCAAGTGGCAGCACCAGCAGGCAGCAGCAACGGCCATTATTTTCTCGCCATCCATCCAATCCATCCTCCCTTCCCCCCCTCCCCGCCCGGTCATCGTCTCCACTCTCCAGCCCCCACCCCCATAAAACCCCACTCCCCGGAGCCCGCAGTCCGGCCTCGCATTACTTCCCGCCGCGCGCTTGCAGTTCCGCATTCACTCCGCCCCCTGCCCTCGGCCAGACGGACCGAGATCAATCGATCAGATGGGCGGCGGATCCGGCGGCAGGGGGAAGGGGATGCCGCGGGCGATGGCGCCGGTGGAGGAGGTGGACGTCGCCGCCGTGCGGTACAAGCCGCTGGTCCTGCAGGCGCCGCACCTCACGGGCTTCCCGCTCCGGGCCTTCGTCTGGCTCCTCGAGTCCCCCCTCTTCGGGCCCCTCGTCACCTCCCTCCTCAAGAAACAGAACAACATGACGCAGGTCCGCCCCTCCCTCCCAAATTTCCCTTTTTTACCCAGTGATTCCCTTGCCTGCCTGCTTCCGTTGCGCTCAGCGCGATTCTGGTGGCCGTGCAGATGCTGCAGCACACGGTGATCCCCGAGCGGCCCATGTTCTACCCGGAGTACCCGCCGCAGGGTATGCTCTCTGTTCTCTGGTCCTATCCTCTGTCTCTGTCTCTGCCCGTTCCTTTGAAATTGTCAATGGCTGTTGTTCATCGCGACAAGCAAGCGAGCAATCGGACAGGACAAAAAGAAACAGACACTAATTGACATTTTATAATAAGCGTTCTACTGTACCTCTTTTGATTGAGTCAAGTTCAGCTGGAACTCTCGCCGAGAAAAGAATTTCTGCTGCTGGAACTGAAAAAGGCACAGAAACATAAATGTTTGCTCAATTCAGTTATAAAGACCGACGCCGTCCACAATTTTGCTCAATTTCCTCTGAAAATAACAACCTGCCCAATTCAGTTATTCAGGTGTCACAGTTTCGAAGTACCCCTGTTTTTGGGCCTCTTAGATCTCTTTTGACTGGAAATAGCAAGAAATTTTCCTACTGCAGATTTTTTTGATTATGTGAAAGTTGTATGTACAAGGTGAAAAGGAAGCTATATATGTTGTTAATTGCTGCTGCTCCTAACCTACCAGAGCCGGAGCAAGGGGTGGTGACCCTGGAGGAAGAGAGGGACCCTGTGGAGAGAGTTGAGGAAGCACTGCAGTGCCTCGCTACGTATGACCCGTCCGGGCGTTTCACATCACCGAGTGAGAAAAATCCCTTTCTCTACTGGAAGATCCGTGACTTTGCGTATGCGTACCGGTCTGGGATCACGACACCATCAGCTGTGAGTACCCCACTGGAATGTAATGAACATTGCTTGCTCTCCTCTCACTTGTGGTGTTAACCTTGACCATTGCGTAGGTTGCGGAGCTTGTCATTGCGGGCGTAGAAGAGTGGAACAACAAGACGCCTCCGATGCCAATGCTGATCCATTTTAACACGGATGACCTCAGGAAGCAAGCTGATGCTTCCACAAAGAGATTTGAGAAAGGTTTACACCCAACCCGGCTTTGCTGCTTTAGTTCATCACTGTTGAAATGAACAGACATCAGATGGAAACTCCATTTACCTTTATCCTGTTTCCTTGATATGTGTTGCTTCTTGTGCCCAGGAAGTCCAATTTCGGTTTTGGATGGGATCTTTTTCGCCGTTAAGGACGACATTGACTGCCTCCCATACCCATCAAAGAGTTAGTTCACTCGACAGTAGTGGCCATTTTTTTACTGTGTCCGAGAAGCACATTCTATATCATGTTCCTCCTTTTGAATTCAGGTGCCACCACATTTTTTGACGAAATCCGCCCTGTGGAGAAAGACGCTGTCGCTGTTTCTCGTTTACGGAAATGTGGAGTGATCTTTATTGGGAAAGCAAATATGCACGAGCTAGGCCTTGGGGTCACTGGAAACAATCCAAACTATGGGTACGGTTAATAATTGAGCAGCTGCTAATTCTGTCCGAAATGCTGACTTACATGGAGTCTAGGGACACATGAGTTTTATTGGAGGTGTTAAAACTTATCATGTTCTCATCTATGTTGACCTGGTGTAACTCGAGTGTTACCAGGTTAAAATTTTGTACTCCCTTTTTTTGACACGCTGCAAACATGAAGGTCTAACAACAACTAGGTCATTCTTTTGCCTTGCCTAAATTCTTGTAAAGGAAAATGGGAACATATTTCTTAGCTATTTCCTAGAAGCAAACTCAGATGAGTAATTGTAAAGCTTGACAACGAATCAGAACTCGGATTTCTAGAAGCAAACTCTAGCAGTATCATCGGAAAACATCACATTATGAAATGGAAATGGAAAATTAATTTGGAATCTGAAGTCATCCTATATTATTTATCTAGTCTACTTATTTTCTGATGCTTGTCACTTTATCTTCATATTTTCATAATTATTTATTGCAGGACAGTAAGAAATCCACATTCAATCGATAGATATACTGGTGGTTCTTCATCTGGTCCAGCTGCACTTGTCTCAGCAGGGTTATGCTCAGGAGCGATCGGAACAGACGGCGGAGGTTTGTACATATAAAGCTGTGACATTCATTGACACTACATTCTTTTCAGTACTACTAGTCTCTAATTGGGACCTTTTCTTTCTTACAGGCTCAGTTCGGATACCATCCTCCCTATGTGGCATTGTTGGTTTGAAGACAACATACGGGCGCACAGATATGACTGGGTAACTAAGAGAAGTTCCTACTTGATATTTACTACTGGCACGTGCTTTGCTACAGATAAAATCATAAAAGTATATATCGGATCAATTCACTGTCACTGTCACTGTCTAAGGCTGCTCTGCACGTCAGCTATGCCTTCACGCTCATCAGAGTCCCACGTAGGCCAGTGTCACTTGATTCACGCCTCTGCATTCTTATTCCTGTGACGCTCCATTTTCGTTAAGTCAGTTTGTGTGGGAGATTCGTGTCTCAGTTAGTTAATTTGTTTTTTAAGAGACTTTTAGCAAGGTGATAGAGTGAACTTCGTGAAACTACAAATATTCTTACAAACTGTCACAAGGCCCCAGTTTTAAGGCTGGACTGTAACTGGCTCACCCAGCCTCTTAGCCTAGTACCTACCTGTAATGGAGGTTTCAGCAAGGGTGTACGGGTTGCAATGTGTTGATCAATATTGTTGCATGTGACGGTTCAACTTTAAATATGGAGTTTGCTATGCGAAAGCTTCTTGCTAGCTATGTGCAATAGATGCATAAATCCATGGTTTTGCATAGTCTGTGCAAAACACCTGTAGTTTTGTGATATTTACGGTTACATTTCTTTCGGGCTTCACAATTTACTTGGATTAGGATAACCTTTTTAAGCCATTTAAGTAAGCACACGCAGCCTTTCTTTAACACTCCATATGTTCTTAAACCAGGGAAACACCAGTTACCGGATTTACTGGTACCCTGTTCAGGATTTTTGTTTAAATTTAATGTACAAATATAAAGAGCACCCGACAAATTCGAAACAAAAATAAGAAGGAACATAGTTCCAATAAAGGGAACCGAGGGACCATATTCTTCTCCAATCTGAGTTTTGCTCAAGTCTCGAATAAACTCAAGGACATATTCAAAAAAATTCTGACCGTCGGCGGGGATGCTTTGTGGATTCCGAACAGCTATGACAACTGAACCTAGCAAGATAGTAATTACGACCCAAGATGGCTTGGTTGCCTTTTGTTTTAATAATAATATAATAGATTGTGAGTACTCATAGTTTTATATCTTATTTGCAGGGTTGTTTGTGATGCTGGGACTGTTGAAGTTGCTTCACCTCTTACATCATCAGTGGAGGATTCTATGCTATTGTAAGCAGTTTGGCTTGCTAAATGAGACCTTGAGGTTGCATGAGTCTGTTTAGCTATCTTTGTTGATAAAGTTGGAAGTTTGTCAACTCTCTTATTTCCCTTAATGATAGAAGTTATATATCTAACTATCTGGTTGGGTGGGTACAATTGAATACTTATCATTTATGAACACTCAACAGTCAATACCCTCTGCTTGTAAGTTATGTATTTACTACTTACAGTCTTACACCATGTCTTACGGCATTTCAGGTATTCTGCACTAGCAGGCTCTAGGCCTACGGACAAACTTACTCTGAGACCTGTAAGATATTTCTTCTTTTAGCACTTCCCATCTGGTAAATACCAGAAGCACTGAATGTCTGTTAAAAAAAACCCTAAAATATCTTTAATATCACTTCTACGTCATTGCACTATACTAATCAGTCCCTTTTCTTAAAGGGAAACAGTACGGATGTCAGTCATTACTGAATTGTTGTAAAAAAAGATTGTGATTGTTTTTTTCTAAAATGAAATGTTAAATTTTAAACTCCAACAGTACGGTAATCACAATACAGCAACAGTCACATGTTAATATTCTCCATTATTACCCAGGATGGATCATAACCTATGATCTAAAGCTGGCATTATTGCATCCTATCATCCTCATAGCTTCTGCATCTCTTTCCTTTTTCCTCTGTACAGTCCCCGCTGTGTGTTCCTAACTTGGTGTCCTCCAAGAACAGAAACATCCTGCAATCAGTGAAAGTGGGAAAATATACAGAGGTACAAATTTTCACGTGAAATATTATTTTTGTACACATGTGCCTTTTCTTAGATAAAATTGGCTTCTGCAGTGGTTTCATGATGTCCCTGATAATGAGGTCTCAAATACATGTGAAGATGCACTTAACCTCCTATGCAGCACCTTCGGATGTCAGGTATAGCCATTTATATCGCAAACATATCTTATTATCACACCTATTTAGGTCTTGTACCTTTGAATGTACAATCTCTTCTGTAGATGAAAGCATTTGATCATTAATCAGATTTTCCATGTGTAAGGTGCTTATGTGATCCCAATAACTGCAACCATAGTTCTGTTGATGGTTACGTCAAAACTATTGTGAAGTGTTAATTAGAAAAATGTTCATCTTGACTATTGTTAACAACTCCTGTAAGTTGTAACTGATTATTGATGAGCATCATTTGGAGCTTCTACGTATCCAATAAGCAGTAGTAGTTAAGCTTATTTTTTCCCCAGCTTCTAAATGATTATGACGAGATGCCTTTTCTGTTAGTGTGGTATCTACTATATAGGAAGAGGATTTGGAGCACCTGGGTGCTCCACCCCCCTATATGAACATTAAGTTCAAAAAATACCGGGAAAACTAAAAAAAAAACCCTGGGATTTTGGGATATGAAACCTGGGTGCCCAATCTACTCCCGTGTGAAGTTTCATGAAAAATGACATCCGTGGTATTCTCAGTAAAAAGACGAAAACATTCTATGTAAAAAGAAAAACCGTTTCGATGGATCATAGGTCGGACTGTATTTCCTTCACCGCGGATGCATTTTCTGGTATTTTTTCATGAAACTTCACACGATAGTAGATTGGGTACCCAAGTTTGATATCCCAAGATTCCAGTTTTTTTTTTTGAATTTTCCTGATTTTTGTAATTTAATATTCATATAGGGCTGTGGAGCACCCAGGAGCTCATGTGTATTTTCCCTACTATGCATATTCTATTGTTTTTCGACATCGCAGCTGACTAGTATTGTTTAATATTTTTCAAGATAGAAGAGATAATCTTACCAGAGCTTGAGGAGATGCGTACAGCCCATCTTGTCTCTATTGGCTCAGAAGCATTCTCCGACATGAATGCTCATTACCAAGCAGGGTACGTACCTATATCAATATTGCTCTTAGCATGAGCTATATATAAAAAAAATCCTTTCAAGACGAGATAGAACTTGAAATTTCTGGTCCCCGAGAGACTGGAAGTATTTTTTTCAGCTAGTCTGTACTACTCTGTAATATCAATCTCACAATACTACTATCTTCCAGGAGGCGAACGGAAATGACGTTAGATACTCGAGCAAGTTTGGCACTTTTTAGGTCATTCACTTCAGCAGATTATGTTGCTTCTCAATCTCTGAGGTGAATATGAGTGTAAATTAGCTGAGGCATTTATGTTTCCATTACAGCACTTCATTCATATGAAGTAGGTTTTTTTGTTCTGCAGTTTTATTTGGTTCCGGGAACCACTTTGAATGTGATTGTAGATAGGAAAGATAAAATAAAACCTATTTAGATTGTAAGATTGTTTCAGCTAACACAGAAAGATGACCAATCAAGCTAATAAGAAAGGAAACATGTCTATTATTATGATCCCACAGGTTTCCACAAGCCTTATACAGTGCATCTTAGTTAGATCGATTCGATAATATCAGTTATTTCTAGTAACAACCTTAGTAAGTACTAAATATAGAAATTCAATTCTGATTTATGATGACATCCTACATATATGTCATATTCTAGTTAGGAATTCTTTCTTCAGCATTATAGTTTGAAAAAAACAGGGGATTAGAGACAAGTAAACAAATAGGACTTGCATTACAGAGCATACCTAATGCCAGGTGATGGGGCATACTTAGAGTGTATTAATTGTGTGGACATTTATGCTAAGTTATAATATTTCAATAGCTACTAGAAGTTGTCCAGCTCCTGTTTCATCATCATTATCTACTAGAAGTGCTGCTGGTTTTCTTTAAAATCTGTCATGGTCTTGATTCGTAGTTTGTCAGATACTGAGTTACTGAAATTTCCTAGATGTGCTGACTGTTGCACAAATCATGGAAATTTAGGTGTTACTATAAATCACATGCCAAATAGTTGTTGTATGACAAATGCAATTAAGTCTGAAATCTGAATTGTGAACTGTCAAGTGTGTATTTCTTTCTCTCACGGCAAATGCTCTGGCAGTTGTGTGCTTACGATATCTGTGGCTTTTATAGGAGAAGGATAATGTACTATCACATGGAAGCTTTCAAGAAGGTTGACGTCATAGCAACCCCTACAACCGGGTAAAAGATCTTGACGTTTATTACAGTCTGTCCATAGATGTTTTATATCATCTTACTCGTTTCTGCTAATGGTGTGTATGCATAATTCCTCATTTGTACTTGTTTTTGTCTTGTCAAAGAGGCTAGTGCATGAGGGAAGTTCTGCTTTCTAGCTTCCAGTAGATGGTTAGTAGTTCTAGGTGACACATATTTTTCTAATAGTTTCAGGGTATATAGGGCATCAGGGCTACACAAGCATGTCAGGTTCTGACTTGAATATGAGATAATATCTGTAAATTACCGAATTGACAATACTAATTCACATTTGGGATTACACGGAGCAGCTGAGATTAACTCTGTTTATCTATGCTCCCTGGAATGCTGCATACCTAATTTTACCTGGTTGCACCAGTTTTCAAGAAATTATGGTGTACCCGTGCTTCTTATCATATGCATTATCTGTTGCTATAACAACTAAAGAGATGTGCTGTTTTTTTTCCAGCATGACCGCGCCAAAAATACCACCAAGTGCTCTGAAAGGAGAGTCTGATTATGTTGTATCAGGTAGATTCTTTTCACTATATTATGTTGAGCATTTCATTAGCTTATGAACACGTGGATTTGCATCTTATCTCAAACTCAACTTTGAACTATGCTAACATCCTGGATAAAACCTGCTGAAATCTTGATGTGAAACAATTCTTAGTTGACACAACAACTGCTGTCATTGTCTTGTCTTGAGAAAGAAGTTTGTAATAAGAAAAATAAAATAGTGACATCTCTACATGTGAAATTTGTAGGGGAGATCGTTGCTTTAAACACGGTTTTCATGCCTTAGCGGCAAAGATACTATAGGACTATGGCTGAGCTATCCTAGCTATTTCCTTATTTAGATCATGGATATCACGCATTTGTGGTGGGAACGCACAAAGCTATAACAGAATATCACAAGCTATTTAGAACCTCGTTGGAATCAGATATACAGGGGGCATTTCTTTCTATTTGGAATCCAATAGCGTAAAGTAGCTATGCAATATGGAAGCACACGAGTTGTGTTTATAGTTTATATGAGTTTAGCAGTTCGCTAAGCAAGCTATATTAATGCCTGTTTTGATGCCAACCTGCCAAGTACAATTGTTGGTACTTTGTTCTACAGAGATCATTTACACCTTTTCTGTTCCTGATTCTCTCTTTATTGCAGCCAAGCTGATGCAATTCATTTTTGCTGGGAACCTTCTTGGCTTGCCTGCCATTACTGTTCCTGTAAGTGTGGTGCCACAACTCATGATGAGTATAAATTGTATCTTCTAGTGAGCAATAATTATAGGAAACATTCAGGATTTTGTTACGATAAAGCTCAAAAATATGCAGGGAAAGTATTAATTGCTAATATGTGCTGCTACTCCTGTCCTGTACTCAGGTTGGCCATGACAAGCAAGGCCTTCCTATCGGCTTGCAATTGATAGGCCGTCCGTGGGGTGAGGCTAGCTTATTGAGGGTGGCTTCGGCAGTAGAGGTACTGCTTGCATTCATCATAAATGTTCTGTATTTTGCGGTTTGCCATCTGAGAATGTGCTCATATTTAATAAGAGTCCATGTGCTTTTTAAGGCTGCATTCTGTATGAACCCGAGTGAATCTCTGAACATTCGCCAATTTTGATCTGTTAGCATTAGGCATCGGGGTGACTTTACTTACACCACTATGTTGTTTACGGGCATTTATTTATATAGCGACATAAGTACACTTAAGCTGCAGATTACTTTGAGTAATTTTTAACGGGAAAATATGCTAAGGCAAATAAAAATGTTAGGGAAGAAATAGTAATTTATGAAATATCGTAAATTTGGCCCAAATTTGGCAAGTCTACAGAATCTGAAAAGCACTATTCAGTGGTATCACCACCATTATGAGTGCGAGCATTATTTTCATCAAGTCCTTTGTATTGTCTTTGTCTCCTTCTGGACCCTCAGCGTGAATTAAAAACGTGACCTTATTTCCCTTGCTTTCAGGAGCTCTGCCTGAAGAGAAGAAATCGGCCATCCACATTTTACGACATCCTGAAGACCTGAAACATCATCAGTATGCAATACTATCAATAGTATGTGAGAGTTTTGTCATTTGTCAGGACTCAGGATGGACACAGCAAACCCTTCTCCAGTTTATAAAAAACTGAGAAAAATAATTTTACCAGAGATATTGTAGCAGCAATAAGTAAGTGAGGCAGTATATAAAAAGTTCGTTTGAACGTTTGGGATATCTCTGCCGGTTTTCTCCTTGTCGTGATTCATGTGTTCGTAATGTTCTTGATCTGGCGCATCTTTGCCTGTTGAGAAGGCGTGACAGATATGTAACTGAGGTATCCACTCCTGACAAATGCGAGTGAATCACGATAGGTCCAAAATGAAGCGGAATATGTGACGCAAAACAAAATCTATACCGCTCATTTTGGGTTTATTAATAGCACTTCCCATTGTTTTGTGGTTCCGTTTGTTGCTGCGAAGAAACTAGAAGGGATGAACTCAAGTAATATCAGGTTCATGCATTTACTTTGCCTCAACATGCCCCTGGTCTTTGTTTCTGCATGTGGAGTACGTAACGTTTCTATGGCAGCGCAATGGCTTTGGTATCTATGCGGTGGACATGGCCGGAGCCTGGTAGGGCTAACCAAAGGTAACTTACCTTGGTGATCCATACGGTACTATTTGTTGAAATATATTGCCCGTCCCTCTTCATCAGTTCAGACTTTTGAATGAACTGGTTTCAATACTATTAATTCTGTTGGTAAAAAAAGCTTTTTTTTGTTTTGTTTTATTTCTTAGTCCTAGAAGAGAAGGTCCAAGACAAAGAAGAGGTGTTGACTTCTTCTCTTTCTGACCGAGAACATTTGAGCACTGACCATAGGCAGGAAGAAAGATGACTCGTTGAGCAATGAAAATCCCTCTTAACCCAGCAAAGAAAAAGGAAAAAAAAGCGACTTCATAGAGCAAGAACAAGGAAGTCAACCTGTGCATGAAGAGCCTTGAACTTTTTCTAGTTCACCAGGAGTTCACATTTTCGTAGAGGCCTTCCAATTCAGCATCAAATATAAATGCGCGTGACTAAAGAACGTTCACCAGATACTACTCCCTCAGTTCTCCCCAACTACAAGTATTATGGTACAGAGGGAGTATGACATAGTCGAATTCGGTTGGATGGCCAGTGCCCCGATCGCTTCCCGCGGACACGTACGATGACATCCGTTTTGGTCAGGGGCGGAGACAGGGCGGCCCCCCTCAATGTATTGCACTGGTATATATACTGCAGACGTATATAGTCTCGTAGGTCCGTAGAAGCCCAAAGTTAACCAATCTCCAGTTGTGTTGCGCTGCAGCCCAAAACAAGGCCATGTTTTATCTTAGGCCAGCACCGTAAGTTGACCTAGCCTCCCATATCCTCTTCAGATCGATTCTGTGCCCGCCGCCGCGCTAGTCGATCGACAGACGCCACAGAACGACAGCGCCGCGGCGCCATGACAGCGATTCCCGCCGTCTCAGCTCGTGTAGATCCTGCCGCGGTGCCGATCGATGCACCACCATGCCATCAAGTACACGAGCCCGGCGATCACTTAATTTATTCCTCCAGCAATCGAGTCTGAAGGTATAGCGCACAATTACTTTTCTTGTATACAACCTCTAGTCTAATTAACGGCTGACTTACAATGTAAGACAATTGATTATAATTTACAAAATAGATTTGCCTTCCTTTTTTCTCTCAAGTAAAAATTAGATGTGTCTTTTAGTCATGGGAGATGGGATATGATTTATGACATTATTTGCTATATTGGAAAATAATAGCTACAAAGTTCACGCAGATGATATCACCATATTGATTGATGAGTTTGATAGTTGTAGAGCTAAATTTAATTCAATAGAAATGAAGAACTTGTGTGTAAAAATTTGCTTAGTTTTGATATCTGTGGTATACTGATATATCATGAATCTTAATCTTCAAAAATTTCTTCTACTTCAATACGGCCGCATTTTGATGTGTGCTCGAGAGAGAAAAAACACATGTACCGTCGTTGTCATCTTCGCCCCCCCTCATGCCCAAATCCTGGCTCCGCCCCTGGTTTTGGTGATCCGCATAGGAGTTACCCTAACGTAGAGTCCGGGGGAATTTTTTTAATTCGGCTGATGTCAGAGATCTTGGGTGGTCCTGGAGGCGAATTTATCGTCTTGTCGCTGAATCGGCGCTACTGCTACGTACGTACCCCGGCCCGGCTGGATCGCTGGCATATCGGAGTCCACCGAATCGCTGGCACATTTACGTGTGCACAGTGCCACAGTCCTAGTACACTTCAGTAATCAGTTGTAAGTACGTACCTCGGCTGGCAAGCCATTATTTTCTCGCCACCTTCCTTCTTCGTCGTCGTCGTCTCTGCCTCTGCCTCGGAGAGAGGGAAACGGAGGAGATGAAGGGGACGCCGCCGCCGCGGGCGATGGCGCCGGTGGAGGAGGTGGACGTCGCCGCCGCGCGGTACGAGCCGCTGGTGCTGCGGGCGCCGCGCCTCTCGGGGTTCCCGCTCAGGGCCTTCGTCTGGCTCCTCGAGTCGCCGCTCCTCGGGCCCCTCGTCACCTCCGTCCTCAAGAAGCAGAACTACATGACGCAGGTCCTCCTCCCTTGTCACTTTCTTATTTTGTTCCAGATTATTCTTTTGTCCAGCAATCCCGTGGCTTGCTCGGCACAATTCTGATCTTGTTGGGGGACGGGCGAGCAGATGCTGCAGCACACGGTGATCCCCGACCGGCCCATGTTCTTCCCGGAGTACCCGCCGCAGGGTACGCACGACGGTCATATCCTCTGTCTCTCTGTGTGTACAAGCAAAAGCAGCCAGGAGAAGAACAAAAACCACTTGTTGAATTTTGTATGCATAGTTGAGATAGATGTTCTACTGTACTTCTTCATTCAGACAAGTTCTAGTGAAACTTTTAGCTATTTTTTTTAATGCTGAAACTGTATAAAGACACAGAAACATAAATGTTTGCTGCACAAGCACAAGCACAACCACACCTGAACAATTCAGCTACTCAGATCTCGCGGCTGATATTTTCAAGCACCAGTCTGTTTTTACATATTTTTTGACCGGAAACAGAACGACAATTTCCTACTGCAGCTTTTCTAATCACGTGAAAGTTATATGCAATGCATTGGTTGAACAAAAGAAAAAAAGCTGTATTTTTGTTAACTGCTGCTGCGCCTATCCTAATTTGATTTGCCAGAGCCGGAGCAAGGGGTTGTGACCCTGGGGGAGGACAGGGACCCTGTGGAGAGAGTGGAGGAAGCGCTGAAGTGCCTCGCTCCGTATGATCCGTCTCGGCGTTTCACATCGGCGGATGAGAAAAATCCCTTCCTCTACTGGAAGATCTGTGACTTTGCGTATGCATACCGGTCCGGGATCACGACACCGTCAGCTGTGAGTAGCTCACTGGAATGTATTGTACAGAACATTGCTTGCTCTCCTTGCATTTGTGGTACGTGTTAACCTTGGCCGTTGGGTAGGTTGCGGAGCATGTAATTGCCGGCGTGGAAGAGTGGAACAATAAGAAGCCTCCGATGCCAATGTTGATCTATTTTGACGCTCATGACCTAAGGAAGCAAGCTGATGCCTCCACAAAGAGATTTGAGCAAGGTTTACCCCCAACCCAACTCTGCTGCTTTAGAACATCTCTAGCCAATCCCTTATAATTTAACTCCTTATATGGGTTTCTTCTTGTGCACAGGAAGCCCGATTTCCGTTTTGGATGGTATCTTTTTCGCCATTAAGGATGACATTGACTGTTTCCCATATCCATCAAAGAGTTAGTTCACTCGACTGAAGTAGCCATTTTTTTTTGCTGTGTCCGAGAAGTACATTCTATATTATGTTCATCTTTTTGAGTTCAGGTGCTACCACATTTTTCGACAAAATCCGTCCTGTGGAGAAAGACGCAGTCTTGGTTGCTCGCTTACGGAAATGTGGAGTGATTTTTATTGGGAAAGCAAATATGCACGAGCTAGGCATTGGGGTCACCGGAAACAATCCAAAATATGGGTATGGTTAATAATTGAGCGGCTGCTAGTTATGTTCGAAATGCTTACTTACATGGAGTCAATGGAGACATGAGTTTTATTGGAGGTGTTGAAACTTAAGTCATGTTTTCATCTATGTTGACTTGGTGGAACTCGAGTGTTGCCAGATTAAATTTCTTTTCTCCTTTTGTTTGAAATGCTGCAAACATGAATGTCCAACAACGTCTAGGTGATTCTTTTGCTTTGCCTAAGTTTTGTAAACCAAAGTTAGTACAAAGTTGAGTCACTTAATTTGGGACGGAGGGAGTATTTGTTAGCTATTTCCTAGAAGCAAACTCAGCTTAATAATAATAAGGCTTGACAAGGAATCAGAACGTTGGAATGCCTATAAACATTATGCTCTAATAGTATCATCAAAAACCATCACATTATGAAAAGGAAATGGAAAACGGATTTGGAATTTGCAGTTATCCAATATTGTTCATCCAGTCTACTTATGTTCTGATGTTTGCTACTTTATCTTCACAATTTCATATTTATTTATTGCAGGACAGTAAGAAATCCTCATTCAATTGATAGATATACTGGTGGTTCTTCATCTGGTCCCGCTGCACTTGTCTCATCAGGGTTATGCTCAGCAGCGATTGGAACAGACTCCGGAGGTTTGTACATATAAAGCCGTGGCATTCTTGTTAGTATTAGTCTCTAGTTACGACCATTTCTTTCTTACAGGTTCAGTTCGAATTCCATCTTCCCTGTGTGGCATTGTTGGTTTGAAGACAACGTATGGGTGTACAAATATGACTGGGTAACTAAGAAAAGTTCCTACTTGATATTTAATACTATCATGTTAAGTCATTGTCATCATCTTACTAGACATCTGAAATAGATGCTTAAATCCAGGGTTTTGAATATTTGTGCGAAATACTTGTAGTTTTGTGATATTTGCGGTTACATGCCTTTTGGGCTTCATAATTTACATGGGATTAGGATAACCTTTTTATGCCACTTAAGTAAGTGTATATGTAGCCCATCGCTAACACTCCACATAATGTTTTTAAACACCAGAGGGGTATGAGTTCCTAAGTGTCGGCCAAGTGCAAGAAAAGGCTCTGGTTCAGGAGAGCCGGGCCAATGAGATGAAAGAATCACATCGGGTGAGCCGGAGCCGGCTTAACACCATCGAGGGGAGCGTCGGCTCAGACGAGGAAACCGATATTTATACTGCTGAGTTTGTTTGGCCGGGTAAAGCCAAACCTTATGTGTGTGATGATCTTAAGCCGGTTCGTAAGAATCGGGAAGATGAGTTTAAATGTACTTTCGACGTAGGCAAGTGTGATAGAATATTTGACGCCTTGTTGAAAAACAAAATTATAAAGATCAATCATGTCATACCACCGCTTGAAGAGACAAGGCGGCGGGCTTATTGCAAATATCATCATTCTTTCTCTCATGCCACTAACGATTGTAATGTTTTTCGTCGACAGGTCCAATCGGCCCTTAATGACGGACGATTATGCTTTGCTAGCATGACAATTGATCAACAGCCGTTCCCAATGAACGCGCTAGACCTGGAGGGAAAAAAGGTACTCATTCGGCCAGAGACGGCCGGATCATCTAACAAAGCTAACGTTGTTGTTGGTGAGCCCAGGGACACGCAAGCCGGCAACATGGTGACTGGGAGGAAGGCGACTATAAGTCGAGAACCCGGCGGCAAGGAGGTTATCAAGATTACCATCAGCAATCCTACGCTCGGGGGGCAACAGGAAGAGCCGCCCAGATCACCGCAAAGGTTTATTAAGCCGAAGAGCCCGGAAGTCGGCCAGTGGCGGGTTAACACAGCTAATGCTAGGTACAAACGCATTAAGCCGACTTTCGACATGTTGATGAGCAAGTATGTCAGACAAGCCGGCTCAAGCACAAGCCGGCCCTATGGAAAGCGTTCAAGGTCGCCGGCAGAGTTCAGTCGGTACGTTAAGCCAGCTGTAGCAAAGACGCCACCTCTGAAAAGCACTTTTGACAAAAGCCGGCTAGGGCCAGTAAGCCGGCTCAAGGAGCATATGCCAAGTCCAGAGAGAGGAAAGGTGTGGCGTGTCAAGCCGCGAGCTGTTAGGGCTGATGGGCCGGAAAACATGTATGGCAGCCCACTTACCATCGGCAGCCAGATACTGAAGATAAAAGAACCGGTTATAGAGCCGGCAAGAGGCAGACCGATACTTGTTATCGGGCCTAACGGCGTGGTGAATGACTATGAAGCTAGCTCCAGTCAGACTGAGCCGCGTGACCCAAAATACACTCAACCAAGATGGTGCCCTGCCGGGTTAACCAAGACGCAGAAGAGAAAACTGCAAAGGTTGAGGAATCAAGAGAAGGCTGCAGAAGAAGCTGAGCGGCTCAGGGATGCAGGTTTTAACAAGGATCGCCCAATGAAACGTTCTCAAGTCTGGGTGCCTAAGCCGGCAGAGTTCATAACCCAAACACCCGGCGTACTGGACTCTACGCTGGAGAAGGGCAAAAAGCCGGTTGAAATACCGGCTGTTACTTATTCATCGTGGGCTGATGAGGTTGAAGCTGCAGACCTAGCAAGAGATAAGCCAGCCGCTGACGAGTCGGTAATGTCACAACTCACCTCAGAGGATTCAGCGGTGAATGAGTCAGGAATGACAGAACCAATGCTGAGAGAGCCGGTAACCATAGACTCAGCCATGGATGACCTGTCTGGCGAGTCAGCGGCTGACGAGGAGCTTCCAAACCTCGTGACAGACGAGCCGCCAGTCCCTGGAGAGTCGGCCATTGATGACCCGCCAGGCGAGTCAGCAGATGATGAAGAGCTTCTGAACTATGAAGGAACGCCGACTCACATGAGCATGGACATTAACATGGTATACTATCTGTCTGATGAGTTTCGTGCCGTTGACGAAACCGGTTCAGTAGCTCAAATTAACTTCGGACCCAAGAACGTCATCTTCGAGAAGCCAGAGGAACCGGTTAAGCATCTCAAGCCTTTGTATATCAAAGGGCACATCAATGGGAAGCCGGTTACCAGGATGATGGTTGATGGCGGTGCTGTGGTCAATCTGATGCCTTATTCAGTCTTCAAAAGGTTACAACTTGATGATAATGACTTAATGAAGACGAACATGGTACTCAACGGGTTCGAAGGCGGAGAAGGAGTGGAAGCTAAAGGAGTTATCAGTTTAGAGCTCACCGTTGGAAACAAGACCTTGGCCACTGCCTTCTTTGTTGCTGAGGTGCAAGGGAATTACAATGTGCTACTAGGACGAGACTGGTTACATGCGAACCAGTGCGTTCCATCTACTCTGCATCAACAGCTGGTTCAATGGGTTGACGATGAAGTGGAAATCGTCCCTGCAGATAACTCGGCCTGCATTGCATTGGCCGAGTCATTAGTTGACTGGCAACACTCCACTGCTACATGTCTTTCGGGGCGCGACTTGTCCGGGTTTGATTTTCTAAGCGCTACCAGAGACGGGTTTGTGCCAGTATCTTTAAAGCCGGTTGGTGAAAACCGGCTTAGACTCAAGTGAATGGATAACAACGATGAGTGGCTCCAAAGCTGGCTTGACAAGTATCGGGCCAACAGGAACGATATGTTTGAAACTATTGAAGAGCCTGGCGACTTGGACAAATTGGGGCAAGGCTTTACGTCGGCTGACCCGCTTGAAGAGGTGGACCTTGGAGACGGCATAGTGCCAAAGCCGACGTTTATAAGCCGGAATTTGGAAGCCGGCTATAAGCAGGAATTAGTCGCCCTGATCAAAGAGTATGCAGACTGCTTCGCATGGGAGTATCATGAGATGCCTGGGTTAAGCCGCCAGCTCGTTGAGCATCGGTTGCCCATCAAAGCCGGCTTTAGACCTTACAAGCAGCCGGCTCGAAAGTTCAATCCACAGATATATGGCCGGGTCAAGGAAGAGATCGGCCGGCTTATCCAAGCAAAGTTCATCCGGCCCTGTAAATATGCTGAGTGGGTTTCAAATATTGTCCCGGTTGAGAAAAAGGGGTCAGGAAAGATAAGGGTATGCATAGACTTCAGAGATTTAAATCGAGCTACACCCAAAGATGAGTATCCTATGCCAATAGCCGATATGCTTATCAACGAAGCCTCAGGACACAAGATTATTAGCTTCTTGGATGGTAACGCAGGGTATAACCAGATATTCATGGCCGAAGAGGACTCGGCTAAGACGGCATTTCGCTGCCCCGGCTTTGTTGGTCTATTTGAGTGGGTAGTGATGACCTTTGGATTAAAGAACGCTGGTGCTACTTATCAAAGAGCGATGAACTTAATATTTCATGACCTTCTTGAAGTCATACTAGAAGTCTACATTGATGACGTGGTGGTTAAGTCGGACGGCGGGTTAAATCATTTGGCCGACTTACGACTGACGTTTGAGAGGATGAGAAAGTATGGGCTCAAGATGAATCCGTTGAAGTGTGCCTTTGGCGTATCAGCTGGGAAGTTTCTGGGTTTCATCATACATGAGCATGGCATAGAGGTTGACCCGGAAAAGGTTAAAGCTATTCAAAAGGTACAGGCGCCGGCTTGCAAAAGAGACATGCAGAAGTTCCTCGGTAAGGTCAATTATTTGAGGCGGTTTATTGCTAACCTGTCCGGGAAAGTCGATGCATTTACTCAGATTCTTCGGCTTAAGAACGATGATGAATTCACTTGGGGGACAGAACAGCAAGAGGCGTTTGAAAGGATAAAGACGTGCTTATCAACCCCTCCGGTTCTAAGAGCGCCGGCTCACGGTCGGCCATGCCGGCTCTACATTGCTGCTGAAGAGAAAGTGATAGGAGCCGCCTTAACCCAAGAAGCCGAAGGGAAAGAGTATGTCATCACATACATAAGCCGCCGTTTGATAGACGCCGAGTCAAGATACAGCTTTGTGGAAAAATTGTGCTTATCCCTTTATTATGCCTGCACTAAGCTACGCCACTACCTCTTATCTAGTGAGTGTAAGGTGGTGGGTCAGACCGATGTTCTCAGACACATGATTCAAAGGCCGATTCTCAGCGGACGAATCGGCAAGTGGGCGTATGGGTTAATTGAGTATGACCTGGCTTATGAACCTCTCAAATCTGTGAAAGGCCAGGTTGTAGCTGATTTCATTGTTGAGCATCGGATTGACCCGGAGCAAGAAGCCGGCTTACACGTTGTGTCGGCTAAGCCATGGCGGCTCTATTTTGACGGCTCAGTTTGCAAGAATGGGCAAGGAGCCGGCGTTGCATACATCTCACCCCACGGTACTGTATTTGAAGCCTCCTGCCGGCTTAACTACTTTTGTACTAACAATCAAGCCGAATATGAAGCACTTCTATTCGGGCTCGAGCTTTTAGTCAATGCAGGGGTTTCTCATATCGAGGCATATGGTGATTCGTTGCTAATTGTTCAACAAGTGGCAGAAGTATTTCAGTGCAACGACGAATCACTCAACATGTACCTTGACAAATGCTTAGACATCATAGCAGGCCTGGATTACTTTTCTATCTCTCACGTGTCTAGGCAGGATAATTGGCTTGCCAATGAGTTAGCACAACAGGCATCAGGCTATCATGTCCACAGAGGCATGTTCTTCATAGCAGAAAAGCCGATGTTGATTGCTGCTAACTTAGAGAAGGCCGGCTCAGGTAAGTCGGCTGGTGAAGGAAAAGCCGTTTCAGGCGAGCCGGCTGACAAGGGAGACGCCGGCTTAGATAAGCCGGCTGATGGAGAAGAAGCCGGCTCAGATGAATCGGCTGCTGAGGAAGGGGCAACCCGGATTTCTGACTGGAGAGCACCTATCGTGAGTTATCTGAAGGATCCGAGTCAGAGAACAGACAGAGCCGTTCGGCGACTTGCTCTCAAGTATACACTAGATAATGGCGACTTATGCCGCCGAACGGCTGATGGTCTCCTGCTGAAGTGCCTGGATGAGGATCAGGCCAGAGTCGCCATGGGAGAGGTACATAACGGTTTATGTGGAACACATCAGTCGGCTCATAAGATGAAGTGGATGCTCCGGCGAGCCGGATTCTATTGGCCGACGATGATCAATGACTGCTTCAAATACTATAAGGGGTGTGAGGCTTGCCAGAAGTTTGGGGACATCCAGCTAGTTCCGGCTTCCAGGCTCAATCCTATCATAAAACCGTGGCCTTTCCGGGGTTGGGCACTTGATTTTATTGGCATGATTCACCCGGCTTCATCAAAAGGGCATCGGTTCGTGTTGGTTGCCGCAGATTATTTTACCAAGTGGTCTGAAGCAGTACCTCTCAGGAACATGACTCACAAGGAGGTAATTCAATTCATTACTGAGCATATTGTTCACAGATTTGGTATTCCACAGACTCTCACTACAGATCAAGGAACTTCCTTCATGGCAAAGGAGGTTAGACAGTTTGCCGAATCACTTGGGATCAAGATGCTCAGTTCATCTCCATATTATGCTCAAGCCAATGGACAGGCCAAATCTAGTAATAAAATCTTGATCAAGTTGATTAAGAAAAAGGTCAAGGATCACCCAAGGCGGTGGCATGAGGTACTATCCGAAGCATTATGGGCTCACCGGGTCTCAAGGCATGGGGCTACCAAGGTTACTCCTTTTGAGTTAGTATATGGGCAAGAGGCCGTCTTACCAGTTGAGGTGAATCTGGCCGCCTTAAGGTTTGCTAAGCAGAACGATTTGTCGGCTGATGACTACTACGGCTTGATGATGTAGCCGACAGACGATTAAAGGCTCTAAGGGACATTGAGAAGGAGAAGTTGCGGGTGGCAAGGACTTACAATAAGAGAGTCCGGCTCAAAGATTTTCAGGTTGGCGACTTAGTGTGGAAGGTTATACTACCAGTCGGCTCCAAAAGCCGGAAATTTGGCAAGTGGTCACCAAGTTGGGAAGGACCGCTGCGAGTCGCCAGAATAACACCCGGCAACTCTTATTTGGTGGAAACTTTGGAGGGCGACTTACTACCTCGAGCTATCAACGGAAAATACTTAAAGAAGTTCCACCCAAGTGTGTGGCAATCCGCCTAAGATCGTGGTTATGGCCGATGAGTACAAACATCGCCCTTAGACCTTATGGCCGATGAGTACAAACATCGCCCTTAGACCACGTGGCCGATGAACGTAAGCATCGTCCTTAGTCAAAAATCCTACATGGAGTATTTTCTAGCACACAAGCTCTGCTAGAAAACAGGGGGGCATATGTTAGCACTCATTTTTGGCAGAAGGCGACTCAAGGCTGATGACCCGCCGCCAGGATGACCCGGTGTGGCGATGACTCGGCTAGTGACAGCTCAAGGATTACTGCTAAAGAGGCGCCATTGTGAAGGAGATGTAGCAGCCCAGAGAGGTGGATTATCAGCTCAACAATTCAATAACCGGCAATAGAATTCAGCTCAAGGTCAAAACCGGCTCATCGTGGATTCGGTTTCACAGTACCGGCGACTCTGAGCCGCCGCTAGCATATTGAGCCGGCGTAGTTCAAAGGCTGTTGATCATGTTATGTCCCAGTTCACAGGGTTATCAAAGGCTGACGAGATTGAGACCCGGCAAGGCGGCTGATCAGCAAAGCGGCGGATTACGAAGCAAAGTGAGCTGGCGTCAACACAGAGGAGCAACGGGTGACTCAGGGAGCCAAAGAGCAACGAGCGACTCAGGGAGCCAGGAGCAAAGGGCGACTCAAGGAGCCAAGAGCAACGGGCGATTCAGGAAGCCAAGAGCAAAGGGCGACTCAAAAAGCCAGGGTCTATAAGCCGGTTCTACAGCTCAGAAGAAGGAAAGCTAACTGCGAGAAGCTGAAGGTGGACTCAAAAGACCAAGGCCGACCCATGCTTTCGGCGACTCACACTGTAAACCGGCCCAATAGAGAGTCCGAGCCCAAGACGGCCCTGGCGGGTGACTTACCTAGTTAGGGTTAGAAACCGACTCTGATTGTAACTTGTAATCCGTGTAGGAGTCTCTTACTTGTACGGGAAGTCCAGCCGCCTCATATATATGTGAGAGGTGATGGCCGATTGAAGCAAGCACACAATCGACATATCAATACAATCTACTTTTTACCCCTTAACCCTTGTTCATGCTTCCGTTATTCGGCGACTTAGCATAAGTTCATCGAATATCGACAACCGAGCCGGGGGCGAGCGAATCGACCCGGTTCAGCCAATCGTCGCCGGCTCCCTCCGACGGGGTCCCTCCCGAAGAACCGGGGCGTCTGGTCCCAAAAGCGCCGGCTTACTATCTTGCGTATCGCGCTGTGAGCCGGCCTCCCGCGGGGCGAGTTGCGGTGCATCACCCCCGGCTCTGCGGGTACACGTTGACGTGTTCGTGTGCGAACACACCCATTCAGAATGTATTTTATGGCCTGCTATAGATGCATGTTCAGTGTCACCCTCATTTGTAAAGACAAAGTAGGAATAACTGGTAGCAGTCTCCTATCCTCCCGCTGATTGCTTCCCTTCAGCTAAAGAAGCTACATTTGCCCTAGGAGCATGTCCAGAATCACTACTCCCATTCTGAATCCTTTCTCTGGCACTAACAAGAGTGTGCTGACATAAGTTTTGAGCAACTCAAAGTCATTCTTCACATGACTAAGCTCTTGCTCATTTTCAGCAGCGTGTTGCCTCTGTCGCGTGGTGTCCAAAATCATATCTTCAACCCATGGCCTCATCTCATTCATTATACCATTCGTGCGCACTGCAAATTTCCCCATCGCCTTGACTTTCACTGACATGGACATGACTTGTATGATATTCCTCCTGATCTCTTCCAACCCAATGCTCACCTTTTCTTTCTCATTTGCAATTTCAGATTTAGCCATAATCACTCTCTTGATAAGAGACTCCATCTCGTCTTCTCCTACTTGTACCACCTCCAATGCTGCCTCCTTCCCCTGTGATCAGCAACCACAACAACACAACCACACCACCACCGAGATCACTCACTTCAACTACTCACTTATCTATGAGAACCTTTCTTGTTATGCGCGCTACCACATCTCAACCACCATCCCAGGATCACTCACTTCAACCACTCATTTATTAGACCCTCTGCTAAGTGCACCAACACTTCAACTTGCTCTAGGTCGAGGCAATCTACAACTCGCCTTCTTCCTCTGCCGTGCAGCCGCAACTCCTCTTTCCCTCAGCAGTAGGACCTCCTTTCTCTCCTCAACTATAGTAGTCGTAACTCCAACATTGACGACTCCACTAGCAGCTATAGGTCCAACAATGCCTCGTGAGCACAACTCGCCACCTGCGGATCCGCATCGGCCATGACACACGCCGTTGTGTTGCCTCTTGATACAAAAGTTGCACATGTCACCTCCAGATGCTAGGCCGCACATGCCTCCAGGAACTGTCGTGCCAACCTTCAAATGTTGCTTCCCTCCATCTGCCACACTGCCTCGAGTCATCACCTTACCCCCCGCCGCCCAGAATGTGCCACCGGACGCAGCTGGCATGCTATCACCCATGTGTACTGCCTTGTCACTTCCCATCGGGCCCTGCCGTCACCAACAACTACACCGCCTCCTGGTTTGATACCATGTTGGGATCGAGAAAGAGAGGTGCACCTAGTCGCTGGGCTCTGGTGTCGACATTTCTAGGCAGACAACCCAGTGCATCTACTTGTCTAGGATGCTAGCCACTGGACAAAATGGACCTAGGTCACATGGGCCAATAAGATGGGCCTCCCATACAACACTAATAATTTAAGGGTATACAACTCTCTACATAAGCATGTCGGTTTTCCCTATCCGGCGCCTTAAGCGCTAGTTATAGGTTATTTTGGCAACTAGCACACACCCCTTCCCCTTTGATATTATTTAAATGGGCTAGCCCAACTAAGACGAGCGAGAAGCTCCCTCCGCTCCTGGTTTTGTGGAGCTTCCCAAGCCAGTTTTGGGAAGCTCAGGAAGCTTCAAGTTGTTTTTTTTGGTTTTCTTGATTGGTTTTATTTAGTTTTTTATTTATCTTTTTTGTTTCCTTTTTTCAATTTTTTTCAAATGCGCGGACTTTTTTTAAATTCAGGAATTTGTCTTAAAATTTTTGTGAACTTCTTTCATGTTTACGTTTTTTTTTGAACTCAGGAACCCTTTTCATTTGTGCGAACTATTTTCAAATTACGAATTTTTCCAAGGCATGGAATTTTCTCAAAGAACTTTTTAAATTTATGAAATTCTTTCATTTTTTGTGAATTTTTTGAATTCACGAATTTTTTCAATACATGAACTTTTTTTGAATTCATAAACTTTTAAACTTTGCCAAATTTCGTGAACTTTTTTCAAATTTCCCAACATTTTAAATTGATGGACATTTTTATATTCACGATAGTTTTTTCAAATTCATGAAATTTTAAAATTGTGTTTTTTAAATCGTGAACTCTTTTGTATTTTGTGAACTTTTTGAAAGGGTTCGAACTTTGTGAGTTTTTTTGGAATTTTATGATTCTTTCAGGTTCACGATTTCTTGAGAAAGTCAACGGTAAACTAGTAACTAGTCACGGTCAGCCAGGTCTACTGGTCAACTGTTGAATGATCAAGTTTTTTTTAGCGTATGTTGACTGATGAACTGATCGAGCGAACAAGCTGTTTAAAAAAAAAAAACTGAGCGAACGAAAGCGACACTCGATTTGTTGGTTTGGCCTATGCGGGATAGGCGTGCGAGCACCAAGCAGCTTAACCAGCGCTGAACGTGCCAATTAGGAGGTCTCGGTGGTTTCTGAGTTAAATGCGAGATACTATGTGTGAATTACTAATTCACATTTGGGATTACACGGAGCAACTGATGTAACTCTGTTTATCTTTGCTCCCGAGAATGCCGCATACCTAATTTTACCAGGTTGCACCAGTTATAACAACTAAGGAGATGCGTTGTTTTTCCCAGCATTACTGCACCAAGAATACCACCAAGTGCTCTGAAAGGAGAGTCTGATTATATTGTATCAGGTAGATTCTTTTCACTATATTATGTTATGCATTTCATTAGCTGTTCAACATGTGGATTTACAACTTATCACAAACTCAGCTTTGAACCATGTTAACATCCTGGATAAAAACTACTGAAATCTTGATTTGGAACAATTGTTATTTGACACAACAACTGTTGTCTTTGTCTTGTATTGAGAAAGAAGTTTGTAATAAGAAAAAAAAAATAACGACAGCTCTATATGTGAAATTTGTAGGGGAGATTGAGGTTATAAACACAATTTTCACACCTTAGCCGCGAAGATCCTAAAAACTATAGCTGAGCTATCACTAGCTATTTCCTTATTTAGATCACGGGTTTCATGGTTTTGAGGTGGGACCGCACAAAGCTATAACGGAATATCACAAGCTATTTAGAACCTTGTTGGAGTCAAATATACAGGGGGCATATCTTCCTTTTTGGAATCTAATACTAGTATAAAGTAGCTATGCAATATATATGTTCACGAGTTCACGAATATAATAGTTTATATGAGTTCAGCAGTATGCAAAGAAAACTATATATATGCCTCTTTTGGTGCCAACTTGCCAAGTACAATTGTTGGTACTTCTACAGAGATCGAATACAGCTTTTTCTGTTTCTTATTCTATCTCTTTATTGCAGCTAAGTTGATGCAATTCATTGTTGCGGGGAATCTTCTTGGCAGAGATTGTGTATGGAATAATAACTTTAGCAATATTGATATACATTCAGAAACGATGGTGTTATTTCCAACATAACGAAAGGCTTACAGATAATTATAGGAAAACAGTCGAAATTTTGGTAGTATAATATAGCTCAAAAACATGCAGGGAAAGTAGTATTATTTTGCTAATATGTGTTGCTACTCCTTTTCGGTACTCAGGTTGGTCATGACAAGCAGGGCCTTCCTATAGGCTTGCAACTGATAGGCCGTCCATGGGGTGAGGCTAGCTTACTGAGGGTGGCTTTGGCAGTAGAGGTACTGTGCACATTCACCATAAAGGTTCTGTATCTGTGGTTTTCCAGCTGAGAATGTGCTCTTATTCAATATGAATCCATGTGCCTTTTAAGCCTGTATGAACCAGAGTGAATCGCTGAACATTCGCCAATTTTCTCCGTTAGGTTTAGGGGTTGGGAAAACTTTATTTACGCCATTATGCCGTCCAGAGGCATTTGTTTCTACTGTGGCGCAAGTACACTGAAGCTATAGATAACTTTGAGTTATTTTAACGGGAAAGATGCTAATGCAAATAAAAAATATTATGAAAGAAATAGTAATTTTTAAATTATGAAATTTCATAAAGTTAGCATGTCCACGGAATCTGGAAAGAACTATTGAGTTGTATCATCATTATGCATGCGAGCATTTTTTCATCAGTCTCTTTTTTTGTACAGTCTTTGCCTGCTTTGGACCTCTGTAAATGAAAAACGTGACATTATCCTCCCCTGCTTTCAGGAGCTCTGCCTGAAGAGAAGGAATCGGCCGTCCACATTTTACGACATCCTGAAGACGTGAAACATCATCAATATGTAATAACGATACGTAAGAGGTTTGTCATTTGTCAGGACTTGGGATACATAGACACGACAACCCCTTCTCCAGGTTGTAGAAACTAAACTGAGAAAATAATTTAACCAGAGATGTTGCAGCAGCAAATAAGTAAGCGAAGTAGTATATAAAGGATTGTTTGGACGCTTGGGATATCTCTATCGGTTTTCTTGTTCTTCTGGACTGAATTGTGATTCATCTGTTCATAAAGTTCTTGATCCGGTTCGTCTCTGTCGGTCGAAAAGCAGAGGCAGAGATGTAACTGAGGCATCCATCACCAAGAAATGTTTATTTCTGGTCTAACAGCGAGATCAACACTGTCCTCATTCTGAGTAAGAACGTTGAGCATTGACCTCAGAGAGAGAATTCAAGGAGCTTGAACAAGTGGGTCAATCTATACAACAGATGCCTTTCGATTCAGCATGAACGAACTGTCCATAATATTCCAGGGAAATTTGCACTTGCACATTAATTAATACTCCAGGGAAAGGGTGCAGAACATTCACCAGATACAACAGCGTAGTACAGTCCTTGAATTTGGTTTATCTATTGCGAGTACAGATTGGGCTTAACAAATTCCAAGATACTCCAGTTGACTGGAATAATCCCTTAATTAGCACTGATTAAGCGCAGCCTGCTGGTACTCTGTACCTGAGAAAAGAGCTGCCCCGGAATGGCACTGTCCGGGTGAACCTGGGGGATGGCATTGTCTATTTTCTTCAGGATGGTTTTGGTTACCGGTGAGGTGAGCGCACTGGTAGCTCGATTCGGGGCGGCTGGGAAATGGCAAGTGTCGTCACGGCGAAAAGTAGGGGGGCTGCCGCCGGCGGCTTGTCACGTCACACCCCGAGGCCCGATCGAGGATCTCCGAAGCTTCGCCGGTTTTCCTCGACTTCGTCCTCGACCTCTCGCAGTCTCTCTACGACCCAAGACCGATCGTTCTCCATCAGGTTATAGTTTTTTCAGGAGGCCTTGGTTAACCTGTGCGAATTAAGGAAAAAGTGTGCGGTTGCTAGCTTCTCGAGGCCTTTTGCCATGTTTATGGACTGAAAGTGACCTCAAATCCTCCATAATGTTGTTTGTTGAAGAAATAATGTAAGTCTGCGGCGCATAACCTTAGTTGTCTTCTGAAACGGTAGCCTCATTCATTATTAAGAATTAAGCAAAAAAGAAAACATCACAAACTTGGCCAGGACAAAGCCAAACTCAACACAAGCCCCAAAAAAGCCAAACTCAACACAAATCTTGGTATGTCAACGGCGGGAATCAAGACTGGATTCAGCTGGCCGGTGTGCACGTCAAGCATGATATTCCAGGCTTCCAGCACCTACTAAACATAAACACAGGGGGAGCTGTGTCAAGGCTGGTGAGTGTCTGAGTGGTGACGCCCACAAGGTCTTTCTTACAACATCTACAACCGGGCTTGGTAAATCCGTTTCTCTAAATGTTCACGGACGCTTCGGGGTGTGACCTCGGGCATCACCGGACGACCCCTCAAATATCCTGCCATGCAGCCACACTCCTTGTATGTAAACCCTCAAATGCATGCAAATCCACACAAGTTCATCATACATATGAATATTACACGTAAATAGCATTAAATTCATAGTTTGAACATATAATTTATTTTAAGCGCACAATTGAAACATTAAGCTTCTTGCTTTTCACCGCGGGACCACGTATGCTCCACAAGATCATTGGATAGCTGCACGTGCACCTGATGATTCTGAAAATTCCGATGCATCTGCAGAAAATTCATAATCTGATCTACATCTTATTGTTCCGAAATAAGGACTTGTTCTCTAGGCTTGTCAAATCATGGGTTCGGTCTGCCCCTTCACGTCGTCCTTGACAATCATATTATGAAAAATGACACAATATGTGATCATCTGCCATAAAGTCTTTGATTCTCACTACACTGCAGCTCCACGAACAATTCCCCAATGAGTCTGGAGCACTCCGAATGCCCTCTCTACATCCTTCCTAGATGCTTCTTCCATTGTTGCAAAGTGACTCTGTTCGTTGCAATGGGGATCAGATACGGTCTTCACTTTCCCATTGGTCGTTGTGGTTTTGTACTTGTAGCAACTAACAACAAAATCCAAGGAGTGTCAGGTTCATATTCTTATGTCTTATGGGAATCGGCTGGTACTCATAAATTCCGTACTTACAAGCATGCCGATGTTCCGGCTGTTTTTCTTTGAAGTGTCTGTCGGGGTGCGGAAAAATACTAGACTTCTATCGATCACGTTTCTTTTGGCAAAGTGATGAGACTAAATCCAAATATAGTTTGACAAAGTGGGATATAATTTGCAGACCGAAGGACCAAGGGGGTTTAGGTATATTTGAGGTTAAGAACAAATGCGTACTCAGTAAATGGCTATACAGACTTTCTGTTGATGATGATGGAGTTTGGATACAGTTGTTATGCAACAAGTATCTACACTCCAAGACACTGGCCCAAGTGACGACACAACCGACAGACTCGCCGTTCTAGAAGGGCATCATGAGGACAAAGGTAGCCTTTTTCAATAGGACCAAATTCAGTGTCGGGAACGTCATTCAACTAGATTCTGAGAAGATACATGGTTAGAGGACACACTGCTGACCATACACTATCCAATCCTATACAACATTGTACAACGAAAAGAGGCTCTCATTGGTACAATCTTAGGTGCAGTTCCCTTAAACATTCAGTTCAGAAGGTCACTTGTAGGAGACAGATGAGATAGATGGTTACATCTTGTGCATAGGTTGATGCAGATTAGCCTATCTGATGAATCAGATACACTCCGCTGGAAACTTTCGGCGTCCGGTGTATTCCCAGTGAAGTCTATGTATACAGACCTGGTAAACACTGGTCCAATCCCAAGGTCTCTCCACATTTGGAAAATTAAGGTTCCCCTCAAGATACTTTTTTTACATGGTTTGTGCAGAAAAAAGTGATACTCACTAAAGATAATCTGGCAAAAAGAGATTGGGTGGTTAGTAAACGATGTTGTTTTTGCGACATGGATGAATCAATCCAACATCTGTTCATTGCTTGTCCTCTGGCTAAGCTACTATGGCGCACGGTGCAGGTAGTTTTTAACGTCAGCCCTCCTGATAACATTGACACCCTGTTTGGGATTTGGCTAAATGAGGTAGAGCCAAAGTTAACGACACATATTCTAGTAGGAGTATATGCAGTACTTTGGGACATATGAAAATGTCGGAATGACGTCATTTTTAACAGGCACGATATCATTATTTTTTAAAGGTTATCTACAGAGCAACTGGCTGGATCCATACGTGGTCGTTACTCAGCTATGCGGAAGTCAAGGAGCATATGGCTTATGGGTGCAACCGATGGGAGACGATAGCACGAAATACCTATAGCCGGTTTGGATGACGGTCAAACTATAGAATAGGTGGTTAGGCATCTAGTTTTATGGTTAGCCAGATGTGGCTTTGCGATCTCCCTTTATTTGTCTTTGGATAAGATTTTATATTACATTGCACACTTTTGTTGAACCTTTTCATTAATAAGATGCCTGCATGCATCATTTCGATGCAGAGGTCGGGGCCTTCCTCCTTTTCAATCAAAATATATATTCTTGATGTTAATTCCTTTTTTGTTTCTCCATGTGTAGATAAACATGGAACTGCAAGCACCATGGCTTTTGTATTTGTGCGATGGACGTGTGCGGAGCCTAATGGGGCTAAAGTGAACCCAGGGCCGGTCCTGAGAGTTCAGGGGCCCGGGGCGAAACAGGGACTCGGGGCCCTTTAATATACCCATCATGTATAATTTTTTATCAACCTTCATGGTATAATCGGGAGTGCTATAACAGAAGGTTTTTATAGCTAGCTAGAGAGTTATAGACATACATACCCCCTCCGGATTGCTCGGTCTCTTCTCAGTACGCATAGCAGCGTGGGGGCTAGTGATGAGGCCTCTTCAAAGCAGCCATGGCACCATTGCAGGCTGTGCGCACAGGAGAGCAATCGCAAGGGTGCACCGTTATAGGAAAGAGGCAGTGCTACTGCACAGCGATGATGCGAGACAAATAATTAAAACATGGCCGGTTGTTTCACAATATGAATACAAGTATGACACATATGTAAATTTGTTCAAAAATACCATGTGAAGCAACAATGCAGGTTTAGCACTCTACAACAAAATCAGATTTAGTACTCAAGGTTTAGGCAATGAACGACCTTCGACAATTGCATCGTTTCTTTTTCTTTCCGTAGTATGACGAACTTGTATCTTGAACCATTGTCACCTAAATCTTTACAAGAAAATGTTGATCAGCAGAAAGAACAGATCAAGAAAGCATATCAGCATAACTCCAGGAGTCTAGTAAAATTGAAAATTGTCGATGGGCACACAACACGGTCATCATTAGGAAATAATCTATGAATTCATATGGTGTTTTTGTTGCTTTAATCAGTACATAACAACAAACTTTTTCCTTTGAAACGATTAATTACACGGCAACGAAGTAGTCGAAAGAATACATGATAGGGAAAGAAAAAACAATGGTTGATATTTGACAAACCTAGATCGATTTCCTTTTTTGGATCCACCGAGTAGAACTTGGGAAATTGGGCCGATGGGATGTGCCCCTATTATCCATCGATTGATTGCCTTTTTGACCAGCTGGGGCGTATTGAAGAAGATTTAAAATACCTATATACAGATTTTGGAGAACTGAAGAAGAAAGAATAGAGTGCTTGCGATCTGTGCGAGGAACCTCCGCTGCCGAATGCCGATGGCAATACGCGAGTGCCCCGTGCATCAGATCGCTAACCTAGATACGTTTTTTTTTCCGAGTAACCAACATGCGATGTGTTAAATTAATTGGGCCAGGCCAGTAGGCTGTAGGCAGAGCACATAGCATCTGGGGGCCCCTTGGCTTTCGGGGGCCCGGGGCAGCCGCCCCCCCTGCCCCCCCCCTCAGGTCCGGGCCTGAGTGAACCTACCTTAGTGATTCATACGTATGCTACTAGTACTAAATTTGTTGGTCAAACAATATTGGGTTTTAGTTTCTTCTTTTGTTCCTTCATCCTAAAAGAGCACGACCAAGACGAAGAAGAGGGGTTGACCTCTTCTCTTTCTGACCAAGAATGTTGAGCATTGACCATACACAGAAAGAAAGAGAATTCAAGGAGAGGAAGTCAACCTATGGTGCATAACCGTGAACTTTTTTTGGGGAACCCTGAGCTTTTCTGCTTCATCAGGAGTTCACTTTTACATATTTATGCCTTCCCATTCAACATCAAATTTATGTTCGTGACCTAAAGAACGTTCACCAAATTCTACAACATATAGTACAACCCTTGATTTTAATCTGAATATGGCTTGCACACTCGGCTAAAACAAATTCGGAGATATTCTAGTAGACTACTGGAATAATCCATTAGCAGTTAGCACTGATTAGGCGCTGCCTGGTACTCCCTCCATAAAGAAATACAAAAGCATTTAGATCGTTATTTTAGTGTTTTAAACACCCTTATATTCCTGTATGGAGGGAGTACTCCGTGCCTAAGAAAAGAGCTGCCCCGAAATGGCAATGTCCGGGTGAACTTAGGAGATTCTAAGAAGTACTACTCCGGGGTAAAACCACGACAAGAATTATGGAACCGAGGGAGTACTAGTATCGCTTATATTTTGTTTATTCAGGATGGTTTTGGCTACCGGCGAGGTGACTGCACCAGCTCGATTTGGGGCGGTCGTCCGAGGGAAAAGTAGGGAGAGGGAGGCTGCCGCGGGTGGCTTGTCAGAGTCACATCACCCCGAGCCATCTACGAAGCTTCTCCAGTTCTCGACCTCTCTACAACCCAGGAGCTCCAAATTAGCAGGATATTCCAACGGTGACACCCACCACCAAGGCTTGTCTTATCCAGCCGCCCTACGTGAGCCCTCTCACCCCTTTGCACAACCCCAAAATGAAGGCACTTTTGCAATGAAAACGACCCCCACCACACGCACCGCAAGGCCAACTTTGTCATTTTTATAGCTGATCGATCATCGATGGTGGCCGCACTGCCACCGCCGCCCTACGTACTGGTACTACTCCAGTGTACTCCTATTTGTCAGCACAAAGTTTCATTTCCTCTTGTCAAACCTCAATGCTGCTGCATCAGCTGCCCTATAAATATTAACCTATCCCTACAGCCTGTGAACCAAAACACCCTCAGCCATAGCTAATTACAAGCCCCCCACAGGCCACAGGGACAGGGAGCACGCCGACTGACACCCACCGTCTCCACGTGATACCGGCCGGGCTGTCAACGCACGCACACATGGACAACCACGGCGATTTGTACCACTACACCGCCGGCTGCATGGGCGCCGCCGCTGATCCCTCCTGCTCCTCCTCCTCCCTCTCGTCCTGGGACTCATTTCCATCCGACTTGAGTAGCGGGGAGATGATGGACACGGAAATGAGGAAGCGGCCCAAGAAGCCAGCAGCCTCGGCGGCGCCGTCGTACATCGGTGTGCGGACGCGGCCGTGGGGACGCTTCGCGGCGGAGATACGGGACTCGACGCGGGGCGGCGCGCGGGTGTGGCTGGGCACCTTTGGCACAGCCGAGGCCGCCGCGATGGCATACGACCAGGCGGCGCTCTCCTCGCGGGGCGTGGCCACGGCGCTCAACTTCCCCCTGGAGCGCGTCCAGGACTCGCTCCATGCCCTTGGCGCCACCAGCACAGGCATGGCCGGCTCGCCCGTTCTGGCGCTCAAACGGCGCCACTCCAAGAGGAGAAGGCGCAGCAAGGCCGAGATAGCGAAAGACGCGGCGACAGGCATGACGAGGAAGAAGAAGACGATGGCCACGCATGAGCGGTTCGTCGTGGAGCTGGAGGACCTCGGCGCCGACTACCTGGACGAGCTTCTGAGGATCACGTGTAATACAGCTTAGTTGGACTAGTACTACCAGCTTAGTTGGACTAGCTAGCTTTGAGGCCCGCGTGACGGCGTGAGGAGCTGCCAAAAGCCCAAAACACGGCCATTTCAAGTTGGAGTAGAGTACATGGGTTTTGTGTACTAGTTTGGTGAATTAATTACACGTGATAAACGCCCAATTTTTTAAAATTAATAGCCCCTTATTAAAAGGCCAAAAGATACAAGGATGATGAACGGACAACGTATACACATTGCACGAACCGAGCAAACAAACTGAAAAAAAATTAAGTTTTTTTTTAGAAAAGGAGGATGACCCCCGGCCTCTGCATCTGGGAGATGCATGCGGCCATTTTATTGATTATTTTCGAAGACCTTACAAAGTAGCACAACAATATGCCTGAATCCGCAATCTTGGCAACATCTGCCGCTACTCCTATCCATATGATGAAGGGGTGCAAGCTGGGCCAAATACCCAGACCTCTCACCTAAGCCTAACATCTAAAGCCGGAGGCCCCGACCAAGCCACATACCGGGTCCGGGGCACAAACCGGTCTGACGCACTCACATGTGTTGCCGTCGCCATCTTCCACTGGTTCATTTTCAGAGCAGATTGAGGTGCCAGCCTTGGCAGGTGCCTCCGCCATCGACGCCACCATGACGCCAAACGACGACCTCCACCTACGCGAGTCCATCTCCAAGCAACGGACGCAGATCCATGCTAGGATAGGGCCGCACCACCGCCGTCGCCCACCACCCACAAGCGTCACTGTCGGTGTCAAAACCGGCGGATCTCGGGTAGGGGGTCCCGAGCTGTGGGTCTTGGATCGATGGGTAACAGGAGACAAGGGAGACGGTGTTTACCCATGTTCGGGCCCTCCTATGGAGGTAAAACCCTACGTCCTGCTTTGTTTGTATTGATGATGGTGTATCGAGTACAGAGTTGATCTACCACGAGATCGTATGTAGTGGTCTAAACCCTAAGAGCTATGCTCGTATGATGATATGATCTATGATGATCTGATTGTCCCTAATGACTAGCCTGGCCTCGGCTTATATAACACACCAGAGGCCTAGGATAACAAGAGTCCTAGTCGGCTACGTCGGTGGAGAGGAGTCCTTGTCTTGATCACCAAGTCTTGTGGAATCTTCCTCGTATGCATCATGGGCTGTCCGAACTGACCCATTAATGAACCGCCCTGGGGGTCCTCGGCCCGACCCATTGGTCGGGAGACGACGTGGTGAGTACCCCCTAGTCCAGGACACCGTCAGTAGCCCCCTGAACCGGTCTTCAAGTTAGGGACGCTCCTCGGTTCTTCCGAACAGTTCTTCGTCTTCGGCCGTCGGTCTTGAAAACTGGTTCAATAAATCTTCCCATCACTGATCTTGAGGATCGCCGAGGTGAATCCGAAGAGTTCACAAGTCGGGCATCCGAGGAGCCCCTTTAAGTTATCGGCCTGTATTAATGCCTCATTATTTTTACGCCACAACTCGGGTTCGAAGTGTTTCCCGTGTGGCGGTATCCTCTTGTGTCCGAGCTCCAACGCCGAACTGTATCCGAGGTGTCTTTCTGAGCCCGAGCTCCAACACTGGTCGGCATCCGAGGTGTCATAGGATACCTCGGTCTCTGAATATTTGAAGTAGTTCATCCGAGCTTAAATATCGGGATAGTCTTTTATGGAGCCAGCCGTTCGCATTCGAGCTTTATGCCGGACTGCTTCCGAAGTGTCTTCGATCTTGAGCTTTATGCCGGAATGCTTCCGAGTTCCAACGCCGGACCGCATCTGAGCTCCAATGATGATCAGCGTCCGAGGTGTTATAAACTACCCCGGTCTTTAAAAGATTGAACGAATTCAGCCGAGCTTAATGCCGGAAATGCCCTCTATGAAGCCAGCCACTTGCGCCCGAGCTTTATGCCGGACTGCTTCCGAGGTGGTGTACCACCCTGACCGCGGGCTGATTTTTTGTGGATATTTTCGATTGATGCAATTTATTCTCTGCCGAGATATATAGCCAGTAGCCCTCAAGGTGCGTGTCGGTCTAAAACCCGAGATGCCCCTGAAGGAAAAAATAATAATCAAAATAAAACCACTAATCCCAGTAGCCCCTGAGACTTAGGTCGATTTGCAAAATCGGCCCGAGGATCAAGTTCTTGCTCGGCGGCACTCGTTAGGGATGTAAACGCGGTACACAGTAGTTTCCGAGACTCGGGTTGGGTGCGGCCGACCAACCTAAGGATCGAATCTCCTCAGAAACCGTATTGCACTTTGAATTTGCTGCATTGAATATGCAATGCAGTAGCCCCCGAGCCTTAATTTGGGCACGGGTGGTCGAATTAAGGATCGATATTTGTTTGACACAAACTTTGTTACGTTTGACACAATTTATGTGTAATGATTCTACGTATCCAAGTACTTTACATCATTAATGCTCAGATACGCATTGTACAAGACTTTGTTGACCGACCATCGGCTTCAACCTCCTTGGCTAGTAGCCGAGGAGTGTTTGTCCTACTTTATAAAGCCTTTATAAGGGCAAAGATTTACGGCAAACAAGGCAATCCGGCCATGCAGTTTTATAAACAAAGGTACGCAAAGAGATATGTTATAAGAAATATCTTCTGGGAAAAATAGTTCATTTATAAGTTCCTTTTCCCAGGATATTATGTTGACCATGATCGTGAAACCTCAACTCCGATCAATGTGGGATGAAAATATTGAGGATTTAGTTCGGGAAATGATCCCGAACTCTGTGGTCTTTAATGAACCAAAATTTTCACTTTCGTCGTTGCCGACCAATTATATTCTTAAGATGGCTAGCTTTCGGCTTCACCCAATCTAGGGTACTAACCCGGATGACCCAGAAGTAACAATCATAGAGGTGATCCCTTTACCCCCTAGCCGAACAATCGGGAACGTAGTGGGTAAGCACAGGAGCCAGGCAACCCAGCTTGGCCAAAATCTTAAGTCAAACTGATGCATATCTATGGCGTTATAACGATCACTATGGAAGGCAGCGTTCGTATATTAAATACAAACGCTGATGATATGTTGGGCTCTCCAGGAATCCCAATGTATCTATGACGAGGTGCCACAAGGAACCCTCAGTATGGTTTATTTTGACTCCGCCGCGACTGTTTATAATCTGAAAGTGACCTATCGTCGGCTTCCACCCCTTTGTAGATGCTACGTAGGGTGTTTCCGTACAAACAAGTCAACCCTTAGCCGACGTCTCGGTGCCCGTAGGCGGTTGTGTTCGTGGAAACGAGGCAATCAGATATTTAGGCTTTATAACTTTCACTTAGTCATAGGAGCATATGTTTGGAGGCAACTTAATAGCTCCCGGTATACGTCGACTCCTCGGATTATTCGAGGTCGAACCACCCACAACTTGGCCTTTTCAAGAAAGAAAGGCTCTTCGTTTTACTCGGATAACCTCGATCGGCTATATTTGGTTGAACACCGCCTGCGGTTCGCTGACCGATTTACGCTTGTTGTGACAGTCAACTTTCGGCTTTCTCCAACTGAGGCACTTAACCAGTTAAACCGGAAGTGACAATCGCAGTGGTTCTCCCTTTACCCCTTAGCCGAACAAAGTGGAAACGTAAGGGGTAAGCACAGGAGCCGGGCAATCCAGCTATAGACCAAAGACACAACTCGAAATCAATGCATATAAATGCGAAATACCGATGACATTTTGCCGAGGACTGCATGGAGTACCTCGGTGTTTGGTGGGTTCGGTGTTAACCACAGACCCCCTTTAATACTGCCGATGCGTGAAATGTATCTGGCATTGTACTACAAGAGTTATGCTCGGAAATACCCAAAAACTTATGCAAAAAACTTTATTTTAGATAAAAGAAAATTGTGCCAATCCAAAATTGGTCTAAAATTTAATTTGTGCTTCGGTCGTGTTTTAACCTGATACATCCGATCTCCGGACTCCAAGCGGGTCAGCCTTTGGCTTCAACCTCCATATCCCGACGGCGGAGTGTTTCTCTGAGGCCTGTTTAGCGAATTAAACTCGAGCGGCTTTAGAAAGAAACCATGCTATCCGGCTATTGACCACACGCTAGTGTCGGAAAAAGGAGTAGTAGAAAAAGACTTTGCAACGACCAATTAAGAAGAAAACACAGTTATTATAAAACGGCTCATACAAATTTAAGAGCCCCCGGTTAAATCGGGTAAATAAATTTTTAACAAACAAAGTTTTTTTTTGTTTAACAAAAAATATAATGTTTGGTTGCACCGAACAAAAAATAAAATTTCAAAGAGAGCTGAGCACGAAAACGACTTAGCTGGTTAATGTGCTCGGTGCGGTTTGGGGTTGTGGTGTGACGAAGATGTAGTCCTCGGCCTGGCAGAGGTCCCAGCCCCCAAGCCCGAGGTAATCGAGCGAAGAGCTCGGGTCAAGAAGTGGCAACGCAACACGGTTGCTGCGGCGAGGCGAAGCCCCCGGTCCAGCCGAGGAGAGTAATTTCGCAGCGTGACAGTGAAGCCCCCAGGTCCGTCGACCATGTCGACGACACAATTTTGTTGATGGAGGCGGGACGACGATGTAGGCACGCCAAGGTGACCGCATGACACAGCCGAAGTCGATTACCTGTGCACACAATATAGTGCAAACCAAGAGTAATAACAAATAAAGGTAATAATATATTAAAAAAATATATTCTACTTAGTTAATTTAAGTGAAGCAAATAAGTAAAGGAATATGGCCTGGGCACCGAGGTGCCTGAGCGAAGAGTTCGGCTTGACGAAGTGGCAACGCTGCACGGTCGATGTGGAGAGGCGACGTCCCTGGTCCAGCTAACATGGCGAAGCTGGTCGGCTGGTGACGCCGAAGTCCCTGGAGCAGGTTGATGAAGAGATGCCAAAGCCCCCGGTCTAGCCGAGGTGACGGATCAGGTCGGCTGGTGACGCCGAAGTCTCATGCCAGCCGAGGTGTTGAAGCAGGTTGACTGGTGACGCCGAAGTCTCACGCCAGCCGAGGTGTCGAAGCTGGTCGGCTGGTGATGCCGAATTCTCATGCCAGCCGAGGTGTCGAAGCAGGTTGACTGGTGACGCCGAAGTCTCATGCCAGCCGAGGTGTCGAAGCTGGTCGGCTGGTGATGCCGAATTCTCATGCCAGCCGAGGTGTTGAAGCTGGTCGGCTGGTGACGCCGAAGTCCCTGGAGCGGGTTGATGAGGAGATGACGAAGCCCCCGGTATAGCCGAGGTGACGGAGCAGATTGGTAAGGTGATGCTAGAGCCCCATGCCAGCCGACGTGTAAAAGCAGGTCGGCGTGGTGGACGTCAGCTTGAAAAAGTAACGGCGCGGCGATGCCGACGCAGGTCGGAATTTTTGACGAGGTCAATGCTGGCTTGATGAAGCAACGGAGCGCCCGACCCGTACAACCCGCGGATGACGAGGTTCTCTTGATGATTATTCGGCCCTCGCGATGCCAAACTCTTGGTCGGTTGACCGAGGTGATGAGAAAATTTCCTTCAAGAAGGACGCCTCACAACCCGTTCATGAAAAAGATGAACACGGGTCGGATTAGTTTTCGCGCAGAAAATAGATCCAAAATTCGTTGTACTCATCGGACGTTTCCCGGAGTTTGGACAGTCGGATCGAGCTGAAAGTGTGAGGGGTGATCGGTATAGGAATTCCGCAGCCGATGAACGATGGGATTTTCTAACGGATATCCGAGCTAGATACTGGACACCTCGTCCTAAACTCATCCAGATTCCCGTCCAGATTCGATAGGGCTCCGGTATATTGGAGATTGCTGGAGATTCCTCCATCGGAACGCGACGAAATTTTGCAGGGTTGTTGTAGATACAATTCCTCACAATTCCACTGAAGCAATCGTCAAAACGACGCTCGAGGAAACGGGGACGACGAGCACAAATTTGCTGTCCAGAAAAAACTGCAATATGCAGACGAGCCATCGATCCTTCTAGCGATCCCACAGCGGAACTCTCAATGAAAGCACCAATGTCGATGTCAAAACCGGCGGATCTCGGGTAGGGGGTCCCGAGCTGTGGGTCTTGGATCGATGGGTAACAGGAGACAAGGGAGACGGTGTTTACCCAGGTTCGGCCCTCCTATGGAGGTAAAACCCTACGTCCTGCTTTGTTTGTATTGATGATGGTGTATCGAGTACAGAGTTGATCTACCACGATATTGTATGTAGTGGTCTAAACCCTAAGAGCTATGCTCGTATGATGATATGATCTATGATGATCTGATTGTCCCTAATGATTAGCCTGGCCTCGGCTTATATAACACACCAGAGGCCTAGGATAACAAGAGTCCTAGTCGGCTACGTCGGTGGAGAGAAGTCCTTGTCTTGATCACCAAGTCTTGTGGAATCTTCCTCGTATGCATCATGGGCTGTGCGAACTGGCCCATTAATGAACTGCCTTGGGGGTCCTCGGCCCGACCCACTGGTCGGGAGACGACGTGGTGAGTACCCCCTAGTCTAGGACACCGTCAGCCACCCAGCCCCAAGGTTCCCAAAGCGGCGCCTTCAAGAAGGGAATGACGCCGTGAGCGCCGCCGCCGCCCAACAAAGTTAGGGCTTTCGCCCGGGAGACCTAGGGGAAGGGGAAGTGAGGGGATCAGTCCATACCGACGCCTCCAAGGAGGGGAACGGCGCCCTCAGGCGTCGCCGTCGACACGGCCGGCCAGGGATTTCGCCCGAACTAGATCCCCGCCACCAGCAGCGCCTCCTGTACAGAACCGGCGACCCAAGGAAGCGTGGCCCGACCAGGCTAGCCCGCACGCCGAACAGGGGAGGAGGGGAGGCGCCAGATCGCACGCACCGGCCACCGCAGAAGCCGCCGCCGGCTGATAATTTATGAAGTATTCATGCCATGTTTACAATAATTCTATATAATTTTGGTATGATTTTATTAGAACTAACCCGGACTGACGCTGTTTTCAGCAGAACTACCATGGTGTCGTTTTTTTGTGCAGAAATAAAAGTTCTCGGAATGGGCTGAAAATTTACGGAGAATATTTTTGGAAAATATAAAAAAATACTGGAGCAAAAAGATACCGGAGAGGAGTCCCGAGGCAGTCACAAGCCTAGGGGGCGCGCCCCCCCCCCTAGGGCGCGCCCCTTGGCTTGTGGGTCCCTCGGGAGTCCCCCTGACTTGATTCCAACGCCAAGTATTCCTATAAATACCAAAACCCCCAGAAAGAAACCTAGATCGGGAGTTCCGCCGCCGCAAGCCTCTGTAGCCACGAAAAACCAATCGGGAGCCCGTTCCGGCACCCTACCGGAGGGGGAAACCATCACCGGAAGTCATCCTCATCATCCCGGCGGTCTCCATGACTAGGAGAGAGTAGTTCACCCTCGGGGCTGAGGGTATGTACCAGTAGCTATGTGTTTGATCTCTCTCTCTCTCGTGTTCTTGAGATGACACAATCTTGATGTACCGCGAGCTTTATTGATATAGATGAATCATATGGAGTTTTCCCCTCTCTATCTTGTTGTGATGAATTGAGTTTTCTCTCTGAAGTTTACTTATCAGATTGAGTCTTTAAGGATTTGAGAACACTTGATGTATGTCTTGCGATGGGATATCCGTGGTGACAATGGGATGTTCTGTTGATCCACTTGATGTATGTTTTGGTGATCAACCTGCGAGTTTCGTGACCTTGGGAATCTATGCATAGGGGTTGGCACACATTTTTGTCTTGACTCTTCGGTAGAAACTTTGGGGCACTCTTTGAAGTTCTTTGTGTTGGATTGAACATGATGAATCTGAAATTGTGTGATGCATATCATATAATCAAGCCCATAGGTACTCGTGGTGACATTGGAGTATCTAGGTGACATTAGGGTTTTGGTTGATGTGTATCTTAAGGTGTTATTTTAGTACGAACTCTAGGGCTGTTCGTGACACTTATAGGGATAGCTCATACGATTGATCGGAAAAGATAACTTTGAGGTGGTTTCGTACCCTATAATAATTTCTTCGTTTGTTCTCCGCTATTTGTGACTTTGGAGTGAACTCTTTGTCGCACGTGAGGGATTTACATATGATTCAACTATGTCAGTATTGTTGAGAGAACTTGCACTAGTGAAAGTATGAACCCTAGGCCTTGTTTTCAAGCATTGCAATACCGTTTTTGCTCACTTTTGTTACTTGCTACCTTGCTGTTTTTATATTTTCAGATTACAAAAAACTTATATCTACCATCCATATTGCACTTGTATCACCATCTCTTCGCCGAACTAGTGCACCTATACAATTTGCCATTGTATTGGGTGTGTTGGGGACACAAGAGATTTCTTGTATTTGATTGCAGGGTTGTTTGAGAGAGACCATCTTCATCCTACACCTCCCATGGATTCATAAACCTTAGGTCATCCACTTGAGGGAAAATTGCTACTATCCTACAAAACTCTGCGCTTGGAGGCCCAACAAAGTCTACAAAAATAAAGTTGCGTAGTAGACATCACCGGCTGCCAATGACCACCGGATCCCGCCGCCCGCGCGGCCGGGACGCCAGATCCACCGCCCGCACGGCTGCTAACCTGCCGTGCCTCGCCAATGGAGCCACCGCTCCAGATCCGGGGCTCCCCACGCAGAGGCAGGGCAGCCGAGGCCCCGCCGCCACCATCCTTGGCGCCCCGGGCTTGCCCGGCGGCTGCCTCAGGCGGCGGCGAGGAAGGGAGGGGGAGGGGGTGAGGCCGGGGGGCGGCTAGGCTTTGTTGGATGATGAGTTCTGGCTGAGATTTTTGCCACGAAAGAAAATCAAGTGCAACTTGAAGATGACGATATATAGAATAAAGAAATACAACTACAAAGGAGCAGCAAACCCACTCTGATGATGATCCCGCCGACGCCTGCTTCAGGGAACCAGAAAGACGCCACACCTTGCTTTGCCGCCAAGTCTAGGTTTTGTGTTGCCTCTTATGTGTAGTGGTTGTGTGTAGTGCTGGCTAAAATCTAAAATTTTCCTTCTACCGGTGAAAAGATATTACATCCCTTTTGCATATTCGAACTCCCGAATCAGGATATCTCAATCGGAATATGGTGCCGTCACCGGTAAGCTTATCAAGCGACTAGAAATGTGTCTTGCATACCCCGAGGGAACAATCCCAGCTTATCAAGCGACTAGAAATGTGTCTTCCTTTAAAATCCTTTTCTAGCAACCGCCTCCTAATTTCATGCACTGGCAGAGCTTGTGGATGAATCATGTTAAAATAGCAGAGGTACATAACCTAGGGCATTGATAGAGTGAGTCACGCATAGATTGCCTGCGGACACATGGGGCCCGCACCCAGCCGTGCCAAAGTAGCTAGGAAGGAATAAGTATGAACACCATATATTTGGGAACATGTCGTAACTACAATATACATTTCATGGTTCACTAGGCGAACACATCCTATCATGCCGAAGACAGAAGACTATCCATCGAAGAAGACCAAAATGAAGTGACAAAATTTAATACATCCAACATTAAGTGGGATTATGTGATAAATCCAAAAATCGATGTCACTCGTTGTATATTTTAAATCCCATCGACGTGGTTTTGTAGTTATGAAGAAACTAGAAAAATACATGTAATATCAGGTTCCATTTCTCATTGTGTAAATAAACCTGAATTTGCAATTTTGTAGCATCGTAAATTGCTTTAGTATGTATGCGATGGAAATTGGCGAAACCTAATAGAACAGGGGTGCGATTCTTTTCACGCCATATCTCTGAATTTGTTGGTCAAACAGTATTCGGTTATAATTCTTTCGTTTATAAATCTCAAAGGAGCACAACAAGACGAAGAATGGCCAGTTTCCTCTCTTTCTGACTAAGAATGTTGAGCATTGACCATGCCTCGAGACAGAATTCATGGAGCAAGAACAAGGAAGTCAATATATGCACTCAACCGAACCCTTATAGTTCACCTAGAGTCGCTTTCTGTATGTAGATGCAGTCCAGTTCAGCATGATAGTATACTAGAAGTGTAACGCGCGCTTTGCTGCGCTGATTGTTTCTATTTGGTCATGTACTTGATTTATTCAAAGCTAGCCGCACGGCCGTCATCAGTCGTCAATCATCACTCTAGTTCAAACTTCTTTAACAAACAGATGAAGAGAGATGACATAATGGTTTAAAAAACATGACATTTTATTTTGAATGGAAATGCCATCAGACTTTTTAACAAAAAGATGACATCAATGTTTTTTTCCGGATAAATAACATTAGAGTTGTCATCACATGTATTCATATAACCAAATGTGTGTGCACGGCATTGATACAGATGCACGACTGCCAGCCATTCAATTTCAACAGCTATGCACAAAAAATATTGTTCCAAAAGATCTTTTCTCTTACAAAGCCTGAGCAGAAATGTGTCGTAGACCTTTTACCAAATGAAATAGTTGTACCATCATTCTACGACATGTCTACTTATGGGATGACCTGCAAATGCAATCTGGGCTCATTAAAATTTAACATATTTCTTGTGATATACTCCTGATGTGGCCCTGAAGCTTAATTCTAAGACAACATAAAGCATCCACTATATTTCATTAACCAGTTTTCAGCGGGTAAAATACACTTGAAACCATGTTTCTAACTCAAAATATAAACCTTCGTATCAAAGAAGACTCAGATTTGAAAATAAAACACTGCACTTATGCATCTTTGAGATAGCCCTTGGTGTTTCCTCTGTTAGCAACGTGGTGACGGTGGAAACATCAATATTATAAAGTGGAAGCATCAACTCATGCAACCCTATAGTCGATGTTGGTTTCAAATAGAACGATATTGTCAGGGATAGTAGCAACAAACCAGACACGAAAACACCATGCATGGTGTGAACACCTAGAACACACGAACTAAAACGGCTCAACCACATGTTTCTCCCAAGGGTGGTCATCATAGTTGCTCCTGCAACTGAAATAGACATTACAAAAATTAGGAACAAGTCAAAACTGTCAGATTTTAAATAGAAAATTCAAACAGCTCATTTTTCTCGTAGAGCACATTAGTAGGACAGACAAATATAAATTGAACCGAGGCAGGAGATGTCATAAATGAATAAGGAACTTAGCATTAAACTGATCATTGGCTAATCAGGGAACATAACAAAGTAATAGACTGATCATTGGCTAATCAGGGGACACATGCATACATAAGCAACCTCAGAGGATCATTATGTGCAGTTAGCATCAGCTGTGGAATTGATGCGACTAATTATAATGTAAACGGAACACAAAGCAAGACAAAATACCCGCTCTAATCAATCAATTACTGTAACACATCATCCATGCATGTGTATGATTCATGTTTGTCCCAGACAAACATATAATGTAAACGCAAGACAAAGCAAAAAAAGGCAGATAGCTTGCATACCTTCTAAGACTTAATCCATCAACTACTATGCATGACAACATGAAGTCAATGCTAGGAAATCTCTTGCCAAACTGAAAAAAATGAGAAGGGAAGAAGCAACCTGCACACTTGTGCTCTACAGGCACTACAGTGAGGTGTTCCTGCTGATAATTATCATGCCAGAACTTCCAAGGCTTTACCGAAATACATGGTTCATCTCTGCTACTCACCAGCCGAGTTGCCGAGGCGCACGAAGCACTGGGAGGAGTGGAAGAGACCGGCAAGGCTAGGTTGTCGAATCTCGAGTAACCGAATCAAGGTTGGTGGCAGAGGCACACACCTTGTTTTCTCGTCACTACGGGCCGCTGCTGGCAGGGACGTCGGCGACAGCCAACAGCCGCAGCGAACGCGCGGACAGAGAAGCACCAGCAACAAGGGCGCCGTGACCAGCCCCCTCGAGACTAACGTAAGGCATGAATTGATTTCCGGAGACCTCCACCATGCATCGAGATGTTTCTTCTCAGAATTATTTCCCACGATCTTGCCTACATATCAATGTTGGTCCTCTCTGTTTTTTCTTCAGTGATGATCCTCTCTATGGCTTTAACACCCACGGTAACCACGGATGAAACAGGGGAGGGGGGAGGAAGCCAACAACAACAAATACTCCAGCACCACCACAATCAAACGGGAAAATAAAGCTCCACCATGCATTCGCTAATGCCACGGTAGCAACACTCCAACTCAACAGAAAAAAACAAAGGGGAACGAAGGCAATACCGCGGTCGGGTAAGACACAGAAGAAGACCGCCAGAAGCTCCTCCTCCCCTCCGACGACTGCGCAGTTCCAATGCGACCCAGAGGCCACAGCGAGGCTGTCGAATTGATCCCCCACTACGGCGGCGCCCACGCAGACGAACAAGCAGCAGGAACAACCACCCGCGCCCGATCACCTCCACCAGCGGCACATACGGAAGCAGATACACCCAGAAGACTCGCCGCCCAGCCCGCCGCAACTCACCAAGCCCCCTCCCTCCCCTAGAAGCACCGACCGAACGCCCAATGGACACGCGGCGTGTGAAGAAGCCCGCAGCTAGCCGCCACGCCGCACACTGCGTCTTGGACCATGGGAAAAGACAACCAAGCCCACACCATCGTCCCACTTCCATAACGGCCCCACAAAATAGTAACGTGCCCACGCCTAGGGGAAGACCTAGTCAAAATCGAATTTCCAATCAGGAATGTTACCCTCAATTGATTCTCAGCCCTCCAATCCTAGGGGATTTAGTGTATGAAAGGATATATATTTTTTGAAACGGAGGCAAAAGTTTTGCCCCATCGATTAATTAAGAAGAAGAGAATTGCCCAGTTAATTTACGGAAAACCGGGCGAAAACCAATACAAACAGAGCACAGACTAACTACTCACGTGGCAAGAAACCCCACAACCACACAGACCCCGCCAGTCTCTCGGAAAACACAACCACAACATAAAACCCGACATTGTTACTACGCCCGACAAGAACACCTCGACACAAGACATTTGGCACCTCTCAACCCACAATGACAACCCAATCCAAGAGGACGGGCCAAGAGATCAAAGGTCATCCATCAAGCAGCCACAAACGTCTTGCATGTGGCGCCACTCTTTCCTTTGCCCACCTTCTTTTGTTTGCCCCTTATTGGCGTCCCCGTCAAGAGACAAGCAATCGACCTGCCCAAACCAGGTCTAGCAGTCTCCACACTGGCGAGCAAGTCACATAGTTCCTTCGCGAAGAGAGCATCTGGGTTTGGAGTAGGCTCCAACACACTTGGTTCAGTGGTCATGTCACTCATAGGTGTCACCTTCTCGATGGTCACAGACGAGGGAAGGGCAACAACATCTGAAACTCCACACTCCATGACACCGAGAGGTAGGCTGCCAGACGCCTCACACCCAATGGACTTAGGAGAGCGAGAGACCGCAACATGCAAATCACCACACTCCTCAGCATGAAGTATTTGGCTAGACTCCTGGGGTGATGTTGGCGATAAAGCCACAATCGAGATCCCGGGAGGGTCAATCTTCAGTTGTTCGACGGACAAAGGCAAAACCGGAGCCCCACACAGGTCTCGAAGCTCACGCATGATCTGCAGCACCGGAGTCACATCCACATCAGTGTCTAGTCCCTCAGAGGCTAACGACGGTGAGCTGGTTCTAGCACGAGGGGAGAAACGACCATGGAGCCCGGCTCCACTCTCGAGCTCGAAGTTGACATCAGGCACAACCAAAGGGCACAACACATGAGCAGTCTGCAACACAGTTGGTGCCAGGGAGAGACCGCCCAGTGCAGCCTCAGCGCGCTCCAAGAATCTCTCCATCCGCAGCATCCAACCCTGCATGGAGTCAACGACATCACGTAGAGGCTGGACCGTCTTCTCAAGCTGGAAGGAAGCCATGCCAAGGAGCTCAGAGCGCAACAGCTCGACCTGCCCCTCCAAGGCAGACTGCACCGGCGTATCTGTCGAGGCCACGGAGCCAGCAGGAGCAGAAACAATTGATGCCCAAGAATCACGACAAGACGTCTTGGAAGGGAGCGGGGCTTCTATCTGGATCTTGCGAGGAGCTGTAGCTTGATGGTTCCCGACAGGGAGGCGAGGCATCGGCGACACAATAGTGCTTCCCAATAAGCTGAGGGGACGCCAGGCATTGCAACACCCACGTGCTCGATGACCATTCTGCAGGCACCGAGAACACCTAAACGGATCTCTGCAATCCGCCGCACGGTGTCCAGGATAAAGGCATCTGCAGCATCTACCGTGAAGGCAAGCTGGGACTGGACGGGGAGCCCATGCATGGGCCGGCGACGTCGGGCGTCGCATGCTACCCCGCGGTAGCACCTCCTTCCAACCTCCGCATGTATCCACCTCAGATGCCAGATCCAACCGAGCAACCGGAATGGAGGATTTGCTAGCCGGCCGTGGCGTCCGCGGGGCCAGCTCATCGTCATCCTCTTCTTCATTGTCAGCAAGGGAGCTCCACAAAACAGGTAAGTCCATACGATATAGTAATACTTCAACGAAAAGGGTGCGAGATACACATCATCACTAAGTTAATCTAGTTAACTGGAATAATCATGAGCTAATTAAATGAAGGATCCAACCGTACCTGAAAAGGAGTTGTCCCTCCCGATATGCCGCGCTTGCTTGTGTCGCTTCAGGATAGTTTTGGTTACCTGTGCTGTGACTAGGCTTGTTTTGGACCGGCGCGGCAGGAAAAATAGTATTAGGACCAAGTGCATGTATGCCAGTCAGATTTTTTTTGAAACTATGACGGTTTTTATCGCAAATTCGGAAACTATACACCCTAATGCATAAAAATCAAAACTATGACCCCGTCGGCCGCTGGTTGGCCGAAGAGGACCTTTTCGGCCAACCATTGGTCGAAGACCTCTCTTTGGTCAACCGTTGGCCGAAGAGTCGCCAGCTGGGCCGAAGTTACTACTTTTTGGTCAACCGTTGGCCGAAGAATAGTAACTTCGGCCTACTGTTGGCCGAAGAGTGCTGAAGTGTTTTTTTATATTAGGTTGAAGTGTTATTTTATATTTAAAAGTGGCTTACAAATCCTGTACAACCATTGCCGTCTTATACATGAAAAAAATGTACTTTCCCACAATCTTTTTCCCTCCATTTTCTTTCCCGCCGTTCTTTCCCACAATTTGTCCCCCCATTTTCTTTTCCGCCATTTTCTTTCCCGCCATTATCTCCCGCCATTTTCTCCCTCCATTCTCTCCCGCCATTCTCTCCCGGCATTCTCTGCTGCCGTTCTCTCCCTCCATTCTCTCCCGCCATTTTCTCCCTCCATTCTCTCCCGTCATTCTCTCCCGCCATTTTTTCCCGCCATTCTCTCCCTTCATTCTCTCCCGCCATTTTCTCTCCCGCCATCTTCTTTCCCGCCATCTTCTCTTCTCAACCTATAAAACCCCCTCCACACTAAGGAGGGTAAGCAGGCCAGTGTAGTCTCGTCAAGATGTCCGGTTATCCTTTCGATCGTAATTGTTTTCACCCTAGTATGTCGAAATGTCTTCTGAGGTTAGCCGCCAATTTCGAGATAGACAATAGGATAGTTCCATGGGACGAACTCCTCAGTAGTGACGCCTTACTGAATGAGTTGGCTCATGCATTAGCTAGGAGTGGGTGGCCTCCTAGGACATTTGAGGAGATACGGAAAGAACTTCTCAGGTTGCATGGAAGATGGCAGAAGCAACTGCATAAGAGTGAATCTTACCTGAAGCTTGCAACAGAACATACACACTGGTGGACAGATGACAGCGAGGATGAAGACGGCATATTCATGCGGAGCACCAAGGCCAAGACCACCGCATCGTCGAAGGGGAAGAGCTCTGTATCGACGAAGGGCAAGAGCTCTGCATCGTCGAAGGGCAAGAGTACCGCATCATCGAAGGGCAAGAGTACCACATCATCGAAGGGCAAGAGTACCGCATCGTCGAAGGGCAAGAGTGCTGCGTCGACGGAGGATGACGATGATGCATTCATGTAGTTTGTAATCTGTATTTTTTAAGTTCAGCCGTACCGTTTAATTCAGATGTACTTGTATCTTAATTATCTGTTGCAGTTTCTTTGCAAATGTAACTGGAATAACAATGCGAATTAATATTAATATGTCTCTCGCATACATAGGTAGATATATGTCTCCTGATCAGATAGAAGCAAGTGCGATAGTAACACATACATGAAGCATGTCTCATACATAGATAATGACTCACACATGAGAAAAGTCTGAAACTAACATAGATAATGACTAATACATAGATAACCATATGACTGCTGGGGAGGACGACGAATCTAGGTCTTCCTCGGGCGAGGACCGGAAGGCGATAAGCGCTGAGGCGGTGGGCGAGTCTCACGGTGACCACGACCGTAGATAACATCGTCTGACACGGTCTGTGTCTCCTGCGTCGCTGCTGGTGGTGGAGTGTGAAACACTGTCTGAGAGAAGTCATAAGTTGCAGCTTCGTCATCATCATCTTCGTAGTCCTCTAATCCACATCCAGCACCACTAAGTATCGGTGACTGCACTGAATGCATGAACTGTTGCGACTGGTTGCCGCCTGCAGTATAGTAAAACATGTAAAATTGATTTGCGAAACTACAATGTTTAAAAGAATGTACAAAGTAGTGTTACCTAATTCCATTTGCTGATGCCAGGACGAGCTCCCTAGTTGTGAAGGAGGTGGCTGATGCCAGGACGAGCTCCCTGGTTGTGAAGGAGGTGGCTCTGAACGCTGCACGGAGTGGCGTGGCTCTGAACGCTGCACAGAGTGGCGTGGCTCTGAACGCTGCACAGAGTGTCGTGGCTCTGAACGCTGCACAGAGGGACGTGGGGGACGATGTGCTGGACGAGGATCTGCAACATCCGAAGATCGTCTACATGTAACAGCTGCGTAAATCCCTCGTAGCTTCTCATCAAAACGCCTCAACCATGAGAGGTGCTCTGGCGGTGGGATAGTATCCCCCCTCTCAACCCGCCGCATTAAAGCGGAAACCTCCTCTCGCGCCTCGACTGTCAAGTCACTCTGTACATGAAGAGTTAACCAATTGTATATGTTCATGTTATGATAAAACTACATGTATGAGAACCATGGCACGTACCGCGTGGTGTCTGGTTCCCACAACAGAGGCAGTTGGGAACATATCGCTGGTCTGAGGGGCGTCCATCTGATCAGGAGCAGCTGATGGAACCAAGTAGATCCTCGTGCTATGTCGGTAACTTCGCAGATACAACCCGAACTTGTGCCAGTCAAAGGGCCGAACCTCATCCCAGATATTTGTCAGCGCGTTATCCCATTCCTGTACGTAAGGGCCAATGGTCTGAAGCCAAACATCAATGGACTTGTTTCCTCCTACGCGGCTTTCCCTGAGATTGACATGCGTTTTACATGCTTAGCTATGTTCGGAATGCAGTGTTGAGAACTACATTACAATTACTTACTTGTGCACGTGTGCTGGTATGTGTGGAATAACTGGAATTTCAGGCTCTTGACATAGACCGAACTGTCTCATCACCCTATGAAGAGCCATCTCCTCAACCGTCACGTCGAACACCACTCTGGCCTTGGTCATCCAATAGTGCTGATCTCTAGTGCACATTCCAGAAATCCCAACTGGATACCTGGATGATATAGCCTGATGCGAGTATGGCTCCCAGATAACTTGATCCTCGTGCAAACTATCAAACTGCGCCGTGAAGGACGGGTAGCAGCCCCTAACCTGGGTATGCGAAAACTGTCTCTGTACATGACAACAAATAAACATTAGTAATACTTTTGCATGGAAATAATTAATCGAATAAATTGTTACGTAATATATAAGTACCTCTCTCCGTGCCCAAACAGATCCCACAGTAGGCAAATCGCCGATAGCAGGCACGTAAGCCCCTGTTATGTCCTCCATCCCAAAAGGTCTATCAACGTATACATAGGGTCGTCCAATAGGGAATCTCTCGTATGACCAGAGCTGCAACAGTAGTGGACACCCAACCAGAGCTGATTTTCTGGACTTCAACGAGCAAGCTTTGCACAGGCCTCTGTACGTAGCTGCTAACACAACAGAACCAAAACTCCTCTGCACAATGTCCCCAGGGCAACGTGCGTCAGCTATCTCTCGTGCAATACCGATGAGTCGCGCATCGACAGTAGTCACGTGGTTCTCCGTGAACATCGTCTTGCCGAACAACCAAAGAATATATGCCTCTAGGGATCGATCAATCTGTGCCTCTGACAACTGAACTCCGGGGTATCCTAACGAGACAATCTGTATAGAAACCATACGATTGTGTAAACTATCTAGTAAGGGCTACTAGGAAAACAAAATATGTTCAGCTCATTGAGAAGGTTACCTGAAACTGGCTCAACCACCTAAAACGAGGCCCGTGAGGATCGTAAGAGAAACGTTTCACTTGCCTCTTGCGTAACTGCATTGGTTCATCTTCCTCATCCAAGTCCGGATGTTCAACCCACTCATCCAATGTACCCTCAACCAGCCGTGCCAAGGGTAGAAGTCCAGCCCAACTTAACCTACAAAATAAAGAGAATGTAGCATACAGTTAGTGGGTATCAAAAATATGTCAAACATGTAAGTCATTATATGTACACATACCTATTAACCCATAAAGGGTGTATCATCCAGTTAGTCCTTGGTATGCGAGTGACCAACACGTCTAATTTCCTGCCCGCTTGCATAAGTGCAGCCCGGTGACATCTTTCAATCTTACCATCAAGCAATGGATACAAAGACATATCTGCAATTAAAACAACAAATCTAACATGCAATTAAAACATAGTCCAGACATATTACAAATTAAAACATAGTCCAGACATATTACAAATTAAAACATAGTCCGACATTTTCTCGCAGTCCGACACATAATAATAAGTAATACCTAGTCCTAACAAATTATATAGCTTGTGAGTTATTTCTTCCTCGTCCTCCCCTTCATCCTCGACTGCCTTGACCACGTCCGCCTCTTGCTCCTGTTGTCGCACTCGTCGATGTGGAAGCACCGTCTTTCTTGAGGTCGGGACAATATTTCATCCTATGCCCATAAGCCGCGCATAGCAAACATTGTCTGGTTGCTCCACCAGCTTCAGATTGGTCCATATCGTTTCTGATGCGTTTGACCTTACGTCTACCCATGTTTGTTCGCCGAAGAGCTGGATCTGGGATGTATACTCTCTCATCGTCGTTTACCTTGTTAAAATTGCCGACGACTCTAAACCCTGTCATCTCACCGGTCCAGACATTGAGTACTGCCTCTTTTGAATAGTATGGGGACACGAAGGAGATGGCGTCCAACTCAATCTGGCCACATGCAGCCAACACATGTGATCAAGGCAGGTGCAACAACTTCGGTTTGTTGCATGTACACTCACACGTTGGATAAAGTTCCGTTCCAATTTTTACCTCGTGCGTCTTCACCTCATTTGCAGAATCAAAACCATCAGTAGGAAGCTGAACCTCATACCACCTTTCCTGATTACCTATGAGTCTGACAGTGTGCTTCTTTGCTTTCTCTATCTTCTTAGCCATGTACTGCATGACACGGCTACAATAAGGTGTGTTCTGATTATCTGCAATATGCTTCTTTGCTAACTCGTGCCTTTCTCTGAAATATCTCAAAGTGCCATGAAATATAGCCTCCATGATAGCTGTGAGTGGCAATGCTCTATTCCCTCTGAGTACAAAGTTATACACCTCTGCAAGGTTGGTTGTCATGTGGCCATACCTAGCTCCATGGGTGTCATGTAGCAAAGACCAATTCATGGGAGGTTCTTTCTCTATCCATTCAGAAAAATTATTTATTGCCCTTCCCTTCTTTCTCTTAGTATTATGAGGGTCAATTGCTGGCAAGTCACAAAGACCTACTGGCTCCTCTAGCTCCGCCATGAGTGTTGCTAATTTAACCTGATCTCCTTCCATTTTCTTCCTGGCACCGACCTGCTTCTTAGTAAACTCATCAAGTTTTGACCAAATAAAATGGTATTTACGCTGCTAGTTCTGCTTGCATAATTTTTTGAACAAGTTCATGAACCGCTTGTTCTTGAACTGTGAGAAAAAATTAGCCCCAAGTGGCGCATGCACCACCGGCTCTGCAAGTCCTTCCAAGGTGTTCGTTCGTCTTCTGTTGGATTCCTTAGTGTCTTCACGGCCTTCAATATATCAACATGTCTGTCATGAATGACACACACGTTTGGTCGGTCCTTCACGATGGCAATTTTCACTTGCCGGAAGAACCATATGAGGGATCACTAGAAGAGTGTCTAGAGGGGGGGGGGGGGTGAATAGACTACAAGCAGGAATTAAAAACCTAACCTTTTCCCAACTTAATAGGTTGACAGATTTTAGCATTCCATGACAAATTAGCAAGTCTAACATCCCTACACATGCATGTCAACAAATATGGCAGCGGAAAGTAAAGACATTAAACATGAAGTAAAGAGTAGAGATATGGAGATCAAATGCAATTGGAGACGCAAGGATTTTTCCCGTGGTTCCGATAGGTGGTGCTATCGTACATCCACGTTTATGGAGTCTTCAACCCACGGAGGGTAACGGTCGCAAGAGTCCACGGAGGGCTCCACCCATAAGGGTCCACGAAGTAGCAACCTTGACTATTCCATAACGGCTTCCGTCCACGAAGGACTAGCCTCACTATGGGTAGATCTTCACGAAGTAGGCGATCTCCTTGCCCTTACAAACTTCTTGGTTCACTCCACAACACGAAGTAGGAGGCTCCCAAGCGACACCTAACCAATCGAGGAGGCACCACCCTCCAAAAGGTAATAGGCTCGGTAATGACGATGAACTCCTTGCTCTTGTGCTTCAAGATGATAGAATCCTCAACACACAATCACTCTCTCACAGATTTGGCTTGGTAGAAGAGATGGGATTGGTGGAAAGCAACTTGGGGAGGCTAGAAATCAAGATCCATATGATTGGAGTGGAAGATCTTGACCTCAACACAAGACTAGGTGGTTCTCTCTCAGAAAACTGGATGGGGCAAGTATGGAATAGTTCTAAGTGCTTCTCTTTCGAGTAGGTGGTGGTGAAGGGGTATATATAGGCATCCCCAAAAATCCAACCGTTACACACAAAATGACCAACTCGGTGACACCGATGTGTTAATCTCGATGGTACCGAAGTGACCAAAAGGTGGCAACTTTTGAATCTCGGTGAGACCGATATAGGAAACTCGGTTTCACCGATAAGATGACCAACGGTCAGATTCCCAATCTCGGTGACGCCGATCCAACATTCTCGGTGGTACCGAAAATGTGAATTTGCGTGACAGAAAGTTGGCAACCTAAACTCGGTGGCACCGGTATGGAATCGGTTGCACCAAAGTGACTAGGGTTTGCCTGAGTCTGTCTAGGGTTTGGAATCGGTGGCACCGGGATTGGAATGTTGGTTGCACCGATTTTGAGTGTTTGGCTTAGGACAGACTTTAGTGGGAGAGCTTGTGGATGTTTTTGGCGACTATCACTTGTGCATGTTTGAGCATATTGTTCACCAGCAAAACCTTACCCCCTTTTAATAGTATTGGCTTTCCTATGGACTCAAAGTGATTTCTCACAAATGTAAAATGTAGAGTCCTCTTGCTTGAAGCTTTGCCAATCTATTTCCTTGCATCTTGGGGTATTTCCACAATCTCCTTTTGCAAATCCTTTTCTCCATGGACTTGTATCTGAATTACACTAGGTAAAGGTATTAGTCCAAGAGACAATGTATGTTGTCATGAATTATCAAAACCACCAAGGGAGCATGTTGTGCTTTCAATCTCCCCCTTTTTGGTAATTGATGACAACATACAATCAAAGCTTCAAATAAAGATATGCATGGATATAATGAAGACTTTGAGAGACACATGACTCAGATTTGCTCCCCCTAAATGTGTGCAGTCCTTTAAAGGATAGTTGCTTTGGAATGCATGGGCACACATATGGATGAAGGTATATAATAAGTCATGTATATCTTGGCTATATGCATCAAATATATATGAATGAGGTGTATCCTTGTTCAAGACTTCACTCTTGCAAACAATATGTGCAAGAAGCAGGAGATCATCTTGATCAAAGGTATGATGCATATACTTACCTTGAGTTCTTGAGCATTCTAGTAGTAGAAACACACTTGAGAAAACAATGTTAAGAGACACAAGAGTATTCTACCAATCAAAGGCAATAGAACTCAAAAGTGCCAAGATATGGAGAACATATAGAAGATAGTAATCATTACGATTGATATGTCTCCAAGATCATTAGAATTTTCTTCCCTTAGATATGAACGGTAGTTCATCCTCTCCCCCTGAATCTCAGCATGTAGATATTGGAATTGGATAGGGTGAGAAAGGTAAACTTCCAAATTTGTCTTCTCCTCCTACATTGATACTGAACATCCTTTCCTTGTTTAAGTAAGTATGAATATTGATATTGGCTCTCCCCCTTGATCATGTCTCCCCCTTCGCATAAGCATGTATCTGTTGGGAGACGTAGTAGTAAATCAAAATTTTTCCTACGTGTTCACCAAGATCTATCTATGGAGAAACCAGCAACGAGTAAGGGGAGAGTGCATCTTCATACCTTTGAAGATCGCAAAGCGGAAGCGTTACAAGAACGCGGTTGGTGGAGTCGTACTCGCAGTGATTCAGATCGCGGTCGATTCCGATCTAAGCGCCGAACAACGGCGCCTCCGCGTTCAACACACGTGCAGCCCGGTGACATCTCCTACACCTTGATCCAGCAAGGAGGAAGGAGAGGTTGAGGGAGAGCTCCGGCAGCACGACGGCGTGGTGGCGGTGGAGCTGCGTGGTACTCCGGCAGGGCTTTGCCAAGCACTACGGAGAACGAGGAGAGGGAGAGGTAGGGGTGCGCCGAGAGAGAGAGAGATGCGTGTGTTGGCAGCCCCAAAACTCACCACTATATATAGGAGGAGGGGAGGGGAGGGGCTGCGCCCTAGGGTTCCCCTTAGGGGGCCGGCGGCAGCCCCAGATCCCATCTGGGCGGCGGCCAGAGGGAGGGAGAGAGGGGGCGCAGCCCTAGGTGGGCCTTAGGGCCCATCTGCTCTAGGGTTTGCCCCCTCCACCCTTGGCTGCGCCTTGGGCTGGGGTGGAAGGCGCACCAGCCCACCTAGGGGCTGGTTCCCTTCCACTTGTGGCCCATGCAGCCCTCTGGGGCCGGTGGTCCCTCCCGGTGGACCCTCGGAACCCTTCCGGTGGTCCCGGTACGTTACCGGTGACGCCCGAAACATTTCCGGTGACCAAAACCTCACTTCCTATATATGAATTTGTACCTCCGGACCATTCCGGAACTCCTTGTGACGTCCGGGATCTCATCCGGGACTCCGAACAACCTTCGGTAACCACGTACACTATTTCCCTATAACCCTAGCGTCATCGAACCTTAAGTGTGTAGACCCTACGGGTTCGGGAGGCACGTAGACATGACCGAGACACCTCTCCGGTCAATAACCAACAGCGGGATCTGGATACCCATGTTGGCTCCCACATGCTCCACGATGATCTCATCGGATGAACCACGATGTCGGGGATTCAATCAATCCCGTATACAATTCCCTTTGTCTACCGGTATGATACTTGCCCGAGATTCGATCGTCGGTATCCCTATACCTTGTTCAATCTCGTTACCGGCAAGTCTCTTTACTCGTTCCGTAACACATCATCCCGTGGCTAACTCCTTAGTCACATTGAGCTCAATATGATGATGTCTTACCGAGTGGGCCCAGAGATACCTCTCCGTCATACGGAGTGACAAATCCCAGTCTCGATTCGTGCCAACCCAACAGACACTTTCGGAGATACCCGTAGTGTACCTTTATAGCCACCCAGTTACGTTGTGACGTTTGGCACACCCAAAGTATTCCTACGGTATCTGGGAGTTGCACAATCTCATGGTCTAAGGAAACGATACTTGACATTGGAAAAGCTTTTGCAGACGAACTACACGATCTTGTGCTATGCTTAGGATTGGGTCTTGTCCATCACATCATTCTCCTAATGATGTGATCCCGTTATCAACGACATCCAATGTCCATGGTCATGAAACCGTGACCATCTATTGATCAACGAGCTAGCCAACTAGAGGCTCACTAGGGACACGTTGTGGTCTATGTATTCACACATGCATTACGGTTTCCGGTTAACACAATTATAGCATGAATAATAGACAATTATCATGAACAAGGAAATACAATAATAACCATTTTATTATTGCCTCTAGGGCATATTTCCAACAGTCTCCCACTTGCACTAGAGTCAATAATCTAGTTACATTGTGATGAATCGAACACCCATAGCATTCTGGTGTTGATCATGTTTTGCTCGTGAGAGAGGTTTAGTCAACGGATCTGCGACATTCAGGTCCGTATTTACTTTACAAATATCTATATCTCCCTCCTGAATGTAATCACGGATGGAGTTGAAGCGGCGCTTGATGTGTCTTGTCTTCTTGTGAAACCTGGGCTCCTTCGAAAGGGCAATAGCTCCAGTGTTGTCACAGAATAGAGTCATCGGGCCCGACGCATTGGGAATTACTCCTAGGTCGGTGATGAACTCCTTCATCCAGACTCCTTCCTTTGCTGCTTCCGAAGCAGCTATATACTCCGCTTCACATGTAGATGCCGCCACGACACTTTGCTTGCTGCTGCACCAGCTGACTGCCCCTCCGTTCAAAATATACACGTATCCGGTTTGTGACTTGGAGTCGTCCGGATCTGTGTCGAAGCTAGCATCAACGTAACCCTTTACGACGAGCTCTTCGGCACCTCCATATACGAGAAACATGTCCTTTGTCCTTTTCAGGTACTTCAGGATATTCTTGACCGCTGTCCAGTGTTCCGCTCCGGGATCACTTTGGTACCTCCCTACCAAACTTATGGCAAGGTTCACATCAGGTCTGGTACACAGCATGGCATACATAATAGAGCCTATGGCTGAAGCATAGGGGATGACACTCATCTTTTCTCTATCCTTTGCCGTGGTCGGGCATTGAGTCGTACTCAATTTCACACCCTGTAACACAGGCAAGAACCCCTTCTTGGACTGATCCATATTGAACTTCTTCAATATCTTTTCAAGGTATGTACTTTGTGAAAGACCTATGAGGCGTTTCGATCTATCTCTATAGATCTTAATACCTAATATGTAAGCAGCTTCTCCAAGGTCCTTCATTGAAAAACATTTGTTCAAGTAGGCCTTTACACTTTCCAAAAATTCTATATCATTTCCCATCAACAATATGTCATCCACATATAATATGAGAAATGCTACAGAGCTCCCACTCACTTTCTTGTAAATACAGGGTTCTCCATAAACCTGCATAAACCCAAACGCTTTAATCACCTCATTAAAGCGAATGTTCCAACTCCGAGATGCTTGCACCAGCCCATAGATGGAGCGCTGGAGCTTGCATACTTTGTTAGCTCCTTCAGGATCGACAAAACCTTCCGGCTGCATCATATACAGTTCTTCCTTAAGGAAGCCATTAAGGAATGCTGTTTTGACGTCCATTTGCCAGATCTCATAATCATAAAATGCGGCAATTGCTAACATGATTCGGACAGACTTCAGCATCGCTACGGGTGAGAAAGTCTCATCGTAGTCAACTCCTTGAACTTGTCGATAACCCTTAGCGACAAGTCGAGCCTTATAGACGGTCACATTACCATCCGCGTCAGTCTTCTTCTTAAAGATCCATTTATTTTCAATGGCTCGCTTATCATTAGGCAAGTCCACCAAAGTCCACACTTTGTTCTCATACATGGATCCTATCTCGGATTTCATGGCTTCAAGCCATTTGTTGGAATCCGGGCCCGCCATTGCTTCTTCATAGTTCGAAGGTTCACTGTTGTCCAACAACATGATCTCCAGGACAGGGTTGCCGTACCACTCTGGTGCGGAACGTGTCCTAGTGGACCTTTGACGTTCAATAGTGACTTGATCTGAAATTTCATGATCATCATCATTAACTTCCTCTCCAGCCGGTGTAGGCTCCACAGAAACAACTTCCTGTGCTGCGCTACCCTCCGGTTCGAGTGGAGGTACAATTACCTCATCAAGTTCTATTTTCCTCGCACTTACTTCTTTCGAGAGAAACTCTTTCTCGAGAAAGGATCCATTCTTGGCAACAAAGACTTTGCCTTCGGATCTGAGGTAGAAGGTATACCCAATAGTCTCTTTGGGATATCCTATGAAGACGCACTTTTCCGCTTTGGGTTCGAGCTTCTCAGGTTGAAGTTTCTTCACATAAGCATCGCATCCCCAAACTTTTAGAAACGACAGCTTAGGTTTCTTCCCAAACCATAATTCATACGGTGTCATCTCAACGGACTTTGACGGTGCCCTATTTAAAGTGAATGCGGCAGTCTCTAATGCATATCCCCAAAATGATAGCGGTAAGTCGGTAAGAGACATCATAGATCGCACCATATCCAATAGAGTGCGATTACGACGTTCAGACACACCATTTCGCTGAGGTGTGCCAGGCGGCGTGAGTTGTGAAACAATTCCACATTTCCTTAGGTGCGTGCCAAACTCGTAACTTAAATATTCTCCGCCACGATCAGATCGTAGGCACTTTATTTTCCTATCACGTTGATTCTCTACCTCACTCTGAAATTCCTTGAACCTTTCAAAGGTTTCAGACTTGTGTTTCATTAAGTAGACATACCCATATCTGCTCAAGTCATCAGTGAGGGTGAGAACATAACGGTAGCCACCACGAGCCTCGACGCTCATTGGACCGCATACATCGGTATGTATTATCTCCAACAAGTCAGTTGCTCGCTCCATTGTTCCAGAGAACGGAGTCTTGGTCATCTTGCCCATGAGGCATGGTTCGCACGTGTCAAATGATTCGAAATCAAGAGACTCCAAAAGTCCATCAGCATGGAGCTTCTTCATGCGTTTGACACCAATATGACCAAGGCGGCAGTGCCACATGTAAGTGGGACTATTGTTATCAACCTTACACTTTTTGGTACTCACACTATGGACATGTGTAACATCACGTTCGAGATTCATCAAAAATAAACCATTGACCAGCGGGGCATGACCATAAAACATTTCTCTCATATAAATAGAACAACCATTATTCTCAGATTTAAATGAGTAGCCATCTCGCATCAAACGAGATCCAGATACAATGTTCATGCTCAAAGCTGGTACTAAATAACAATTATTGAGGTTTAAAACTAATCCCGAAGGTAGATGTAGAGGTAGCGTGCCGACGGCGATCGCATCGACCTTGGAACCATTCCCGACGCGCATCGTCACCTCGTCCTTTGCCAGTCTCCGCTTATTCCGCAGCTCCTGCTTGGAGTTACAAATGTGAGCAACTGCACCGGTATCAAATACCCAGGAGCTACTACGAGCGCTGGTTAGGTACACATCAATAACAAGTATATCACATATACCTTTAACATTGCCGGCCTTCTTATCCACTAAGTACTTGGGGCAGTTCCGCTTCCAGTGACCGGTACCCTTGCAATAAAAGCACTCAGTCTCAGGCTTGGGTCCATTCTTGTTCTTCTTCCCGGCAACTTGCTTACCGGGCGCGGCAACAGCTTTGCCGTCTTTCTTGAAGTTCTTCTTACCCTTGCCTTTCTTGAAACTAGTGGTCTTATTCACCATCAACACTTGATGCTCCTTTTTGATCTCGACCTCTGCTGATTTCAGCATCGAGTACAACTCAGGAATGGACTTCTCCATACCCTGCATGTTGTAGTTCATCACAAAGCTCTTGTAGCTAGGTGGAAGCGACTGGAGGATTCTGTCAATGACCGAGTCATCCGGGAGATTAACTCCCAATTGAGTCAAGCGGTTGTGTAACCCAGACATTTTGAGTATGTGCTCACTGACAGAACTATTCTCCTCCATCTTACAGCTGAAGAACTTGTCGGAGACGTCATATCTCTCGACCCGGGCATGAGCTTGGAAAACCAGTTTCAGCTCTTGGAACATCTCATATGCTCCGTGTTGCTCAAAACGCTTTTGGAGCCCCGGTTCTAAACTGTAAAGCATGCCGCACTGAACCAGGGAGTAATCATCACAGCGTGACTGCCAAGCGTTCGTAACGTCTTGGTCTGCTGGAAAAATGGGTGGGTCACCTAGCGGTGCATCAAGGACATACAATCTCTTGGAAGCTATGAGGATGATCCTCAAGATACGGACCCAGTCCGCATAGCTGCTTCCATCATCTTTCAGCTTGGTTTTCTCTAGGAACGCGTTGAAGTTGAGGGTGACATTAGCATTGGCCATTGGATCTACAATATAGATTGTAAAGACATTTTTTAGACTAAGTTCATGATAATTAAGTTCACATAATCAAATTATTTAATGAACTCCCACTTAGACAGACATCTCTCTAGTCATCCAAGTGATACATGATCCATGTCAACTAGCCCGTGTCCGATCATCACGTGAGACGGACTAGTTATCCATGGTGAACATCTCCATGTTGATCGCATCTGCTATACGACTCATGTTCGACCTTTCGGTCTTCCGTGTTTCGAGGCCATGTCTGTACATGCTAGGCTCGTCAAGTCAACCTAAGTGTTTCGCGTGTGTAAATCTGGCTTACACCCGTTGTATGCGAACGATAGAACCTATCACACCCGATCATCACGTGGTGCTTCGGAACAACGATCCTTAGCAACGGTGCACAGTTAGGGTGAACACTTCTCTTGAAATTTTATTGAGAGATCATCTTATTTACTACCGTCGTTCTAAGCAAATAAGATGTAAACATGATAAACATCACATGCAATCAATATAGTGACATGATATGGCCAATATCATCTTGCTCCTTTGATCTCCATCTTCGGGGCACCATGATCATCACTGTCACCGGCACGACACCATGATCTCCATCATCATGATCTCCATCATTGTGTCTTCATGAAGTTGTCTCGCCAACTATTACTTCTACTACGATGGCTAACGTTTAGCAATAAAGTAAAGTAATTACATGGCGTTTATGATTGACATGCAGGTCATACAATAAAATAAGACAACTCCTATGGCTCCTGCCGGTTGTCATACTCATCGACATGCAAGTCGTGAATCCTATTACAAGAACATGATCAATCTCATACATCACAATGCATCACATCACATCCTTTTGGCCATATCACATCACAAGGCATATGCTGCAAAAACAAGTTAGACGTCCTCTAATTTGTAGTTGCAAGTTTTACGTGGCTGCTATAGGTTTCTCGCAAGAACGTTTCTTACCTACGCCAAAACCACAACGTGATATGCCAATTGCTATTTACCCTTCATAAGGACCCTTTTCATCGAATCCAATCCGACTAAGGTGGGAGAGACAGACACCCGCTAGCCACCTTATGCAACAAGTGCATGTCAGGCGGTGGAACCGGTCTCACGTAAGCGTACGTGTAAAGTTGGTCCGGGCCGCTTCATCCCACAATACCGCCGAATTAAGATAAGACTAGTAACGGCAAGCAAATTAACAAGATCGACGCCCACAACAACTTGTGTTCTACTCGTGCATAGATTCTACGCATAGACCTAGCTCATGATGCCACTGTTGGGAGACGTAGTAGTAAATCAAAATTTTTCCTACGTGTTCACCAAGATCTATCTATGGAGAAACCAGCAACGAGTAAGGGGAGAGTGCATCTTCATACCTTTGAAGATCGCAAAGCGGAAGCGTTACAAGAACGCGGTTGGTGGAGTCGTACTCGCAGCGATTCAGATCGCGGTCGATTCCGATCTAAGCGCCGAACAACGGCGCCTCCGTGTTCAACACACGTGCAGCCCGGTGACGTCTCCTACGCCTTGATCCAGCAAGGAGGAAGGAGAGGTTGAGGGAGAGCTCCGTCAGCACGACGGCGTGGTGGCGGTGGAGCTGTGTGGTACTCCGGCAGGGCTTCGCCAAGCACTACGGAGAACGAGGAGAGGGAGAGGTAGGGCTGCGCCGAGAGAGAGAGAGATGCGTGTGTTGGCAGCCCCAAAACTCACCACTATATATAGGAGGATGGGAGGGGAGGGGCTGCGCCCTAGGGTTCCCCTTAGGGGGCCGGCGGCAGCCCCAGATCCCATCTGGGCGGCGGCCAGAGGGAAGGAGAGAGGGGGCGCAGCCCTAGGTGGGCCTTAGGGCCCATCTGCTCTAGGGTTTGCCCCCTCCACCCTTGGCTGCGCCTTGGGCTGGGGTGGGAGGCGCACCAGCCCACCTAGGGGCTGATTCCCTTCCACTTGTGGCCCATGCAGCCCTCTGGGGCCGGTGGTCCCTCCCGGTGGACCCTCGGAACCCTTCCGGTGGTCCCGGTACGTTACCGGTGACGCCCGAAACATTTTCGGTGACCAAAACCTCACTTCCTATATATGAATCTTTACCTCCGGACCATTCCGGAACTCCTCGTGACGTCCGGGATCTCATCCGGGACTCCGAACAACCTTCGGTAACCACGTACACTATTTCCCTATAACCCTAGCGTCATCGAACCTTAAGTGTGTAGACCCTACGGGTTCGGGAGGCACGTAGACATGACCGAGACACCTCTCCGGTCAATAACCAACAGCGGGATCTGGATACCCATGTTGGCTCCCACATGCTCCACGATGATCTCATCGGATGAACCACGATGTCGGGGATTCAATCAATCCCGTATACAATTCCCTTTGTCTACCGGTATGATACTTGCCCGAGATTCGATCGTCGGTATCCCTATACCTTGTTCAATCTCGTTACCGGCAAGTCTCTTTACTCATTCCGTAACACATCATCCCGTGGCTAACTCCTTAGTCACGTTGAGCTCAATATGATGATGTCTTACCGAGTGGGCCCAGAGATACCTCTCCGTCATACGGAGTGACAAATCCCAGTCTCGATTCGTGCCAACCCAACAGACACTTTCGGAGATACCCGTAGTGTACCTTTATAGCCACCCAGTTACGTTGTGACGTTTGGCACACCCAAAGTATTCCTATGGTATCCGGGAGTTGCACAATCTCATGGTCTAAGGAAACTATACTTGACATTGGAAAAGCTTTAGCAGACGAACTACACGATCTTGTGCTATGCTTAGGATTGGGTCTTGTCCATCACATCATTCTCCTAATGATGTGATCCCGTTATCAACGATATCCAATGTCCATGGTCATGAAACCGTGACCATCTATTGATCAACGAGCTAGCCAACTAGAGGCTCACTAGGGACACGTTGTGGTCTATGTATTCACACATGCATTACGGTTTCCGGTTAACACAATTATAGCATGAATAATAGACAATTATCATGAACAAGGAAATACAATAATAACCATTTTATTATTGCCTCTAGGGCATATTTCCAACAGTATCTCCCCTTTAGCATGAAGCTTTGTTCTTCTCCCCCTTTGGCATTAATTTCCAAAAAGGTCAAAAACAGGGATAGATACAGGGATCATTGACTGAGAAGGGATCCTTGAGAACAAGGGTCACTGAATGTAGGTTTCATGAAAGCTGAGGGAATCATGGAAAATAGTTTCTCTCCTTTTGAAATGATGTAAGACTTTGTTATTCTCCCCCTTCTTCCTTTAAGATAGGAATCCTTGAATAAAGAAATTTTCTCCCTAAGATCAACTTTGTTATTCTCCCTAAACGGGGTCATCGAAGTAACATAAGTATTGCTAGAGAGATCACAAAAAAAGAAACGCAAATAAGAAAAAAAGAAACAAATCGGTGACTCTGAGACAGATACACCGGTGGTACCGAGATTTTGTGGTGCATCTCATCTGCAATGTCGGTAGAACCGAGATGTTTGTATCGGCGGCACCGAGTCAGAAACAGAACGAAGGACCAAGTTTCTGATTTCGGAGAAACAAAAGAAAATAAGGGAATGCAAATGATTTTACAAAGAGATATCAACTAGATAAGATTTAAGTGATTCCGAGAAGTCTTACAAAAAAGAGAGTGAACCACACAAGATTCTTAACTAGATGATGGGCGGTGACTAGGTCACCTATATTAGAGTATATTGACATAGGAGCCAGGCAAGAATACTTGATCATAGGTCATACTCATCGTTAAGCTCAGAATGGGGTTACCATTTTTCGATTAAGCATTTTAATGTCTTCATATCACTTGAGTTGCTTTACCTCATTAGTTGGAGTAAAGCCTTTTTCAAGGACATGAGTACATACCTTTGAGTGATGTTGATGACGTTGTTTGTAGGTGAACTTGTTGAGGATGCTCGAGGTTGATGAAGATCTTCTTGAGTTTTGGAGCAATCCTTCTCGTTTTAGTACACTTGTCATCTACAAGGGTTAGTCATGCAAGGAAGGGTAATAGATATATCCATTTGACATGATACCAAATTGAGAATTATGAATATGGGTCAAGGATATGCTTTGATATCTTCTTCCTTCCATCATCAAGAGGGGATGTGGATACTTGGTCAAGACAAGATTTCTTAGGATTTGAGTTGGTTGCAATCTCATGGAATGAAGTTCTTTCAAGTACCTACAAAAGATTAGCTGCAATACAAGGGAGCATAGAATTCCATGGCATAAGATAACATGTTAGGAATATCATGGAAGTATCAAGAAAGCTCAGGCCCTTGCAAGCATCCGAGTGAGTCTAGCTCAGGTTTGAAGCATCAATGATGTTCAACTCACTCCTCAAGTGACAAAAGGTTTTCTCATCAAGCGGTTTGGTAAAGATATTGGCCAATTGCTTGTTAGTGCGAACATGCTTAAGTTTAATATCTCCTTTGGCAACATGATCACGAATGAAATGATGTCTAACTTGAATATGTTTAGTTCGAGAATGTTGCACGGGATTATGACCAATCTTAATAGCACTTTCGTTGTCACAAAGTAATGGAACATTTCTAATATGGATTCCATAATCTTTAAGAGTTTGTGTCATCCATAGTAATTGTGCACAACAAGATCCAGCAGCAATGTACTCATCTTCGGCAGTAGATAGAGATACCGAGTTTTGTTTCTTGGAGGACCAAGATACAAGAGATCTACCCAAAAATTGACAAGTACCCGAGGTGGATTTTCTATCAACCTTGTCACCGGCATAGTCCGAATCGGAATAGCCAACAAGGTTAAAGGAAGATCCCTCGGGATACCAAATGCCAAAGTTTGGTGTTTGTATCAAATATCTCACAATACGTTTCACGGCCAAAAGATGACACTCTTTAGGTGCAGCTTGATATCTTGCACACATGCAAACACTAAGCATGATATCGGGACGGGAGGCACATAGATATAGCAATGAGCCAATCATAGATCGATAGACCTTTTGATCAACGGGTTCATCCTCTCTGGTAAGATCAACATGTCCACAAGTAGGCATGGGAGTTTTCATACCTTTGCACTCTTGCATGTTGAACTTCTTGATCAAGTCCTTGGTATACTTAGTCTGAGATATGAAAGTTTCTTCTCTTGATTGCTTGATTTGCAAGCCAAGAAAGAATTTCAGCTCACACATCATAGACATCTCATACTTTTCGGACATCAACCTTCCAAATCTTTCACTAAATTGAGGGTTAGTTGAACCAAAGATAATATCATCCACATAGATTTGGCACACAAATAATTCACCATTAACTCTTTTAGTGAACAAGGTTGCATCAATTTTACCGATCTCAAATCCCTTTTCAACAAGAAATTTCGTTAAGCATTTATACCAAGCACGAGGGGCTTGTTTAAGACCATAAAGAGCTTTACGAAGCTTGTAGACATGATTAGGTTTCTTAGGATTTACAAAACCAGGTGGTTGCTTAACATAAACCTCTTCTTCAAGTTCACCATTTAAAAAGGCACTTTTAATGTCCATTTGATAAAGCGTGATATCATGATGATTAGCCTAAGCAAGAAGAATGTGAATAGCTTCAAGTCTAGCGACGGGGGCATAAGTCTCACCGTAGTCCATACCTTCGACTTGCATATATCCTTGGGCTACGAGACGAGCCTTGTTCCGTACAACTTGACCGTCTTCATCTTGCTTGTTTCGAAACACCCATTTGGTTCCGATGATGTTGTGCTCATCCTTGGGCTTCTCCACAAGTGTCCACACTTCGTTCCTTTCGAAGTTGTGAAGCTCTTCATGCATTGCGTTCACCCAATCAGCATCTTCGAGAGCTTGTTCTACCTTCAAGGGCTCAATGCTAGAGATGAAAGAATAATGCTCACAAAAGTTAGCTAGACGAGTTTTAGAGCGAGTGATTCTCCCGGTTTGGATGTCACCAAAGATTTGGTTTAGGGGATGGTTCTTGGTCACTTGAGCTCGAACTCGGGGTAGCTTGGGCTTGTTAGATGGTGGAGCTTCTTCTTCTTCTTCATCATCATCTCCTTCATCTTCGTTGTTGTTGACGATGTTGTTCCCTTGAGGTGGTGGTGAAGGAGGTTGTGGTGGATCTTCATGATGCACTTCCTCCTCTTCATCATCTTGCCGTGTACCGCTTGTGGATGCCTCCATGTCATGTTGTGGTTCACCTTGACGTGAAGTAGGGGCTTCCACTTGAGTTGATGAAGTACTTTCCTTCACCTCCATGGGTCGAATCTTGCCGATGGGCAAATCTTGGATAGCTTCCGAAGGGTCCTTATCACCTACATCATTTGGCAATTGTTCGACTTGCGAACCATTAGATTCATCAAACTTCACATCTACTACCGTCTCTTCAACTTTTCGAGTGAAGTTGTTGTAGACACGGTAAGTGTGAGAGTTCGATCCGTAACCGAGTAGAAATCCTTCATGAGATTTAGGAGCAAATTTAGTACGACGATGCTTATCAAGAATGTAGCACTTTGAGCCGAATACCCGAAAGTATCCAACTTGGGGTTTGTTACCGGTGAGTAGCTCGTATGCCGTTTTACCGAGAAGCTTGTGCAAGTAGAGTCGGTTTGTGGCATGACATGCTGTTTCCACGGCTTCTGCCCAAAAGTGTCTTGGCGTCTTGTATTCGTCAAGCATCGTTCTTGCCATCTCAATGAGCGTCCGGTTCTTCCTCTCAACAACTCCATTTTGTTGAGGCGTGTATGTAGCCGAGAACTCATGTCAGACACCTTCTTCATCAAGGAAGGTATCCACATGGGTGTTCTTGAACTCCGATCCGTTATCGCTTCGAACCTTCTTGATCTTCACTTCAAACTGATTTTGCGCTTTGCGAGCGAAGTTCTTGAAGATCTTCTGAACCTGCGACTTATCATCAAGAAAGAATACCCATGTAAATCTGGAAAAATCATCAACTATAACTAGACCATAGGAATTTCCACCGAGGCTTTTGTAAGCATTGGGACCAAAAAGATCCATATGAAGTAACTCGAGTGGTCTCCTAGTAGTCATGATATTTTTAACGGGATGGCTTCCACCTACTTGCTTTCCGGCTTGACAAGCACTACAAAGCCTATCTTTGTCAAAGATAACATCTTTAACACCAAGTATATGATCACCTTTAATAAGCTTGTCTAAATTACACATGCCAACATGTCCTAATCTTCTATGCCAAAGACAACCTTTAGAAGATTTAGCAATTAAACAAGTGCGAGGTTTGGATCTTTTAGTGAAGTCAACAATGTATAGATCACCTCTACGGAAACCGGTAAAGACCATTTTATGATTATCTTGACGAAACACTTGGCAATCTACTTTCGTGAATAGCACATTAAATCCAAAGTCAGCAAGTCTAGATACGGAAAGAAGATTGTAGCCAAGAGATTCAACAAGCATAACATTTTGGATAGAGCTATCATGGGATATGGCCACCTTACCAAGACCAACTACCTTACCCTTGGAGTTATCTCCAAACGTTACGTACCTTCGCGGTCCATGGTTTGGTGTGATCTCTTCAAACATTTCTCTATTTCCGGTCATATGATCGGTACATCCGCTATCGAGAATCCACTCTTTTCCTCCGGACATATAATCCTTGAAGTTTGCCATGAGACTTAGATTCTTCATGATCTTCTCATACTCGATGTCGAACAGCTCATCTTCATCATAGTAGCCATGTTCCACATTGTCATCATCAAGTGGGAAATCCTCGTCATAAAGAACAAGAGATTCGTTAGGATTGTGATCATGACAATGTTCAAGTTTATGAATGCGAAGGACCTCTATAATGATATTGTTGATAGTAGTGACATCTCCTTTAGCACGCATGAGGTCTCTAAGCTCAAATAGACAATCATCAAACTTAGGATCACTAGGCGTCATTTTGTGGAAGGCAATAGTTTTATGAAGAATTTCATCAAGATTACTCAATGAATGATTTGGATATCGTTTCTCCAAATCATTCCACAAAGTGTAAGCACAAGCAAAATTCTTCATTTGATTAAGCATATTTCTAGGTAAAGCTCTAACAATAAGATTGACAGTTCTAAGATTGCATAGCATATCAATTTCCTCTTCGTGTGTGGGATGTAAAGAATCAATGGGAGGAACATAGGGGCACATAACATATTTGCTCAATTGAAACTCATTAAACAGCTCAAGCATCAAGGTTTTCCATTGACTATAGTACTCTCCATCAAGAATAGGCACTCTACAACTCAAACTCCCTATACTAGACACATCCATCTTCCTCCTCGATGATTAAACCGAAGCAATGGAGACCAAAGCTCTGATACCAATTGAGGGATCACTAGAAGAGTGTCTAGAGGGGGGGGGGGGGGGTGAATAGACTACAAGCAGGAATTAAAAACCTAACCTTTTCCCAAGTTAATAGGTTGGCAGATTTTAGCATTCCATGACAAATTAGCAAGTCTAACAGCCCTACACATGCATGTCAACAAATATGGCAGCGGAAAGTAAAGACATTGCACATGAAGTAAAGAGTAGAGATATGGAGATCAAATGCAATTGGAGACGCAAGGATTTTTCCCGTGGTTCCGATAGGTGGTGCTATCGTACATCCACGTTTATGGAGTCTTCAACCCACGGAGGGTAACGGTCGCGAGAGTCCACGAAGGGCTCCACCCATAAAGGTCCACGAAGTAGCAACCTTGACTATTCAATAACGGCTTCCGTCCACGAAGGACTAGCCTCACTATGGGTAGATCTTCACGAAGTAGGCGATCTCCTTGCCCTTACAAACTTCTTGGTTCACTCCACAACACGAAGTAGGAGGCTCCCAAGCGACACCTAACCAATCTAGGAGGCACCACCCTCCAAAAGGTAATAGGATCGGTAATGACGATGAACTCCTTGTTCTTGTGCTTCAAGATGATAGACTCCTCAACACACAATCACTCTCTCACAGATTTGGCTTGGTAGAAGAGATGGGATTGGTGGAAAGCAACTTGGGGAGGCTAGAAATCAAGATCCATATGGTTGGAGTGGAAGATCTTGACCTCAACACAAGACTAGGTGGTTCTCTCTAAGAAAACTGGATGGGGCAAGTATGGAATAGTTCTGAGTGCTTCTCTTTCGAGTAGGTGGTGGTGAAGGGGTATATATAGGCATCCCCAAAAATCCAACCATTTCACACAAAATGACCAACTCGGTGACACCGATGTGTTAATCTCGGTGGTACCAAAGTGACCAAAAGGTGGCAACTTTTGAATCTCGGTGAGACCGATATAGGAAACTCGGTTGCACCGATAAGATGACCAACGGTCAGATTCCCAATCTCGGTGACGCCGATCCAACATTCTCGGTGGTACCAAAAATGTGAATTTGCGTGACAGAAAGTTGGCAACCTAAACTCGGTGGCACCGGTATGGATTCGGTTGCACCGAAGTGATACTAGGGTTTGGCTGAGTCTGTCTAGGGTTTGGAATCGGTGGCACCGGGATTGGAATGTTGGTTGCACTGATTTTGAGTGTTTGGCTTAGGACAGACTTTAGTGGGAAAGCTTGTGGATGTTTTTGGCGACTATCACTTGTGCACGTTTGAGCATATTGTTCACCAGCAAAACCTTACCCCCTTTTAATAGTATTGGCTTTCCTATGGACTCAAAGTGATTTCTCACAAATGTAAAATGTAGAGTCCTCTTGCTTGAAGCTTTGCCAACCTATTTCCTTGCATCTTGGGGTATTTCCACAATCTCCTTTTGCCAATCCTTTTCTCCATGGACTTGTCTCTAAATTACACTAGTTAAAGGTATTAGTCCAAGATACAATGTATGTTGTCATGAATTATCAAAACCACCAAGGGAGCATGTTGGGCTTTCACCATACCCAGCTAGGAAAGTTCTCACCCTCCACAAATGCCATGGCAAGTGGGATGATTTGATTGTTCCCGTCCACACTAATAGCAGTCAGGATTTGCCCTTTGTACTGACCAGTCAGGAATGTACCATCCACAAACATCACAGGAGGACAATGTCGGAAAGCTTCGATGCACATAGCGAAAGAGAAGAATACTCGTTTCAAAACCTTGAAATCTGGTATACTCTCCAACCTCGTGTGTTGTATGTTAACATAAGTGCCGGGATTCCTCTCCTTCAGTATGTCAAGGAGACGGACAACATTATCATATGAGTCGAAGAACGTCCCAAACCTTTCCTCCATAGCCTTCTGCTTAGCCCTCCAAGCCTTCCCATAAGGAATGTCATAATTCCATCTGACCTTGACTGCTGTCTGGATATGTTTTGCTTCCATATCTTTCTTCTGCACTATCTCAGTATACATGAGTTGCGCAATGAGAGTTGAAGTCAGGTTTGGATGATTCACCAGAAGGTTTTTCCTCACAAAATTATGTGGGACGACATCGATCACAACCCAGTGGATGTTATACTTCGGCACGTGCCCGTGCACCTTCCCAGGACAACATGTTTCAACACATTTCACGGTATAGTTTGTTGGACTTGAAATGTGTGTCCGGAAAACCCTCTGCGTAGACATAGCCCACTTGATCACTGCATACTTCATTTTTTTCTTTGTATCAAACATAGCCCCTATCTGGACTTGGTTCAGGTTATACTGCCATGGAACTTCATGGCCATCGTTGACCGTAAGACCAGTGGATATGTCCTGATTCCATGCAGAAGGAATCGGTACCTCCACTTCTTCCTCGGAATTTTCAGAATCCAGATCCTCCGCCAATCCATCCTCGTCCTCTTCCTCCATCACCCTCAGCATTTCCTCCTCTTCCTCATCAGCAAAACCAGAACTAGCTAATATTATCGACTGACTACTCTGCCCAGTATCATGACCACACACATTGTGTGCCACGTAGTCTGACTCTTTCTCGGGTTGGCTACCATCCACATCCAGTGGCTGTGATCCGGATAAACAAATATCGGTAGCCACTTGACTGCCCTGGCCGGGTCATACCCCCCGTCGACTTGTACGGTATTCTCCTCCTTCGCCACAGGTTGCACTAGGGCATATGGGTGGATTCTTCGGTCTCGGCAATGACTTAACAGCGTCAACCAATGCTGGCTCCTATCTATCGGCATCAACTCCCACTTGACATTTTTACAGGATTTGGTCCACAATGCATGAATACTGACGGAACATACTTCATGATCCAGCCCAAAACTAGTAGTCAACCAGTACTTCAACTGTCTAATGTCCAGTCTGTCCGGGTCTGGCAGTGTCATGACGCCATTTTTATACTCACTAAGATCAACCCCCAACTCATTGTATCGAACATTACCAGGGCCGTAGTAAACAGTCAAATTTATTGATTCAGACATTTTCACCTGTCACACATTTTCATCTTCTCATTAATCACAACAAACAAAATTATTACCCGCTACACTAACTAACCGCTAAAATGACACCACAGACAAATTAACACTAACTAACCGCTGTAGAACTTAGAGAAAAAAACATGACGACATTGTTATACCTTCGACGCATGTATCTCCTTCTTCTTGCACCGGCCACCTCGCGGACTACTTGCACCACCGGACAACACCACCACCTCCTCCCAGGCGCACGTCCTCCTCACCACCACTACCTCCATAGCCGCAGCTCCTCCACCCCACCACCTCCTCACCAGCCACAGCTCCTCCACCCCACCATGGCTCCTCCTCACGCACAAAAAACTAGCCCATAGCAAAAAAAATTACCGTAGGCCGGCGGAGAATGCTATGGTCTATTGTTTCTGCGGATTGGATATGAAAACGGGTGGACAAGAGAAGAGATCGGCGCGGGGTGGTGAGAAACAGAGAGCTACGAGAGAGAGAGCAAGAATGAGCAAGCAGATGAAGAAGAAAGCCGTCGCGGTGGCCTTATCCATGCTTTTCGGCCGATGGGTGGCCGAAGAGCCTTTTCGGCCGCTGGTTGGCCGACGGGCCCCTCTTCGGTCGCCAGGCCACCGACAGCCTGTCTTCGGCCCACTTCTAGGTATCTTCGGCCAACGGTTGACCAAAGAGAGGTCTTCGGCCAATGGTTGGCCGAAAAGGCCCTCTTCGGGCAATCCGCGGCCGACGGGGTCATAGTTTCGATTTTTATGCATTAGGGTGTATAGTTTCCGAATTTGCTATAAAAAACGTCATAGTTTCAAAAAAAAATCTCAGTCAGGGAGAAAAGTAGGGACGGCTTCTGCCTCTAAGCTAGTTGGTCACGTCGTCACGCCAGCCGAGCCATCTTCGAAGCTTCCCTCCGACCCCTGACTTCACTCATTCTCCGTCGTCGTTCGGGCATACAAATCGACCTCAAACATTCAGACAGACGACCTGATAAATGATCGGTCACTAAAAGGTGACATGGACGGACGTCTTAAACCGTTCTGAAATGTTCAGAATGACCGACAATCCTCATATCTAGTTCAAATTAGGACGGATATGAGTCATGCATGAACAGGCGCGTCCGTCATGTCGGACCTAGCCAGTGCTGGCCCATCCGACCCCACATATAATAGTCCATATTCGCTTCCCGAACCAAACCCCAGCAACTCCACCCGCCCCCTTCACTGCACCCCGCCTCGTCCGCCGATCTTTGGCCTCCTCTGGCATGGCGAGTAGCGGATTCGAATCCTACATCTTCAGATCCGTCGACCCCGAGCTCATCCCATGCGAGTCCGGTGAGTAGATGACCGGCCCTGATGGCAGCACTCGGACTCCTTTCGTCGGGAATCCGTTGCATCTGACCAAATGACGCATGGATCCGCTGTGAAGTGTGACATCGCTGCCTCATCGAAGGCGCTGCGGCTGTCTAGTGTCCAAACGCGATGGCGGATGTGCAACCCCTCCGTTGGCGCGCCGAGGCAGAGGTGAACTTTCCATGGACGTCGATTGACGCAAACATGGCGCGACATGCCCGCCGTGCGAGGCAGCGGGTGCGGGAGGCGGCGGCAGGCCTCACGGCTGTGGATATTGGCGAGGCGGTGTCACATTCTCGGAAGCCCCGTATGGTGCACTAGTCCGGGTGCCACAACCGCATCGTAATGGATGTCGCCGGCTTGTCTCAGGACGGATCCATCACCGATCTGACGTTCCCGGCACCGTCAGGGTTCCGGGCTCCGACGAGGAAGAGTAGGGCATGGGAGACGGCGGCACCTTGAGTTCCCTGAGCCGGCTCATGTCACATGTCCTACTCTACCTTGCCCGCGACCGGACCAACACTCTGGAGAGCGCATCCGATCGTCAGATATGGACACGGGGGAGCTGGACGATGTCCTCTTAAGATTAGGTTTACGTTGCATGTAATAGTATGGATTTGATGTTTCTAGTATGAGGTATCCGGTTGTGGGATGGATTATTTCAGACGTGACCGTCACTGTCCGCGGATGCATCCGGACGCGTTTGAGGAGTTGGATTTGCCAAGTCCGGTTGTTGATGCTGTTAGGGATGCATTTGATTATCTGCAACAATGTTTAGAGGTTGCATGAAAAAAAAGAAACATGGTGAGCAGAGCCTGGTTGAGGAGATACATGTCAATATTGACGTTCACTGTTCTTTGGTTATCTGCATATGGGTTGCCTGCATTACGAAAGCAATTTCTTCCTTGTGTCTGGTTGTATACATGCATTGTGATTATGAGTTAACAATTACAATTGAACAGAGATGTTACACTAGGACAGACGCCCACGTGACAAACAACACACGTTTACATGAACAACACACATACGTGACAGCGAACCCACACGATTTGCATGAACAACACACACATGCACACACTCACATGAATACCACATACGTGACAGCAGTCTCACATGTTCGACGCACCACCGTTGTACAATACACTAGAAAGATTAGAGGGGTTAGCGAGATGTACACGTATTTGTCTATGATCGTTAAAATAGAATACGTATAACATGAAAGTCGTGTGAAATGAAGAGTTGAAGCTACTCATCAAAGGGAAATTCAAACAATCGACCGTGCGCTATGTATTTGTTGAAATGCATCCAAAACAACTTTAAACACAAAGACGAACTCGAACATTTACACTCAATAAATGTCAATGTACATCTATTTCATGTATAATTTATTTCGAATCGAAGCACACTTGTGTAGATTAAAAGAGTATGGTGAATGAGATTATAAATCTCGAGTGAACGCGATTAGGAGGATGGCATGCATATTACAGTAGACTAGTCACATTTAGATCTACACATATATGATTTGTGAAACAGAAAACACACAATACAAAAAGCATGCCAAACTGCGAGGTCAAGCTACTCGTCAAAGAGAACTTCAAATGGTCAACCGTGTGCGGCGAATTTATCAAAATTCGTCAAAAAATGATCCAAATATGAACACGAAATTCAACATATACAGTGAACAAAACTATAATTCAATCACCTAAATGGAATCAGAACATCGAGGTGCATCTGTTTCGTGTACAACTTATTTTGATTCGAAGCACGGTTGTGTAGAAGGGATGAAGTAGATTAAGAAGGTGATTAGAGGAAAATACCTGCAAACCACCTACACTAACGTAGCGCCAGAGCCACCCACGAGCTCTTGAGAGCATCGCTCGGGTCTGGCTCACTGGAAACGGTCGACTTGGACGTTCCCACTGATACAAGTCCAGAGGTGGTTTAAGAACTGTGCCGTGTAGGTCCAATATTGTTTATACACAACAACAGCTCAACACCAAAAAACTTTGCATCCAAGGGGCCTGGTTGAGGAATATGTAGGTAACAAGACACATCCTTAGTGTTTTTCCCTTCTGGGAAGTGCTACATCAACGTTGGGGACGCCTACAAAGATTGTCATACATTGGTGTCCTATGTTAGCGTCGCTCTCCCTTGGTGAGACGAGCATCATCTCCATCTTCCATTGCCAGTCCACCACCTCCATGCTCCTCTTCCTGGTCGCCATCGTCCAGAGTCGCCGCCGTCCGGAGTCGCCAGGTAAAGCCCCGTGTGATTGATGGCGGCAGTGGGGTCGTCTTCTTCCTCCACCCCTCTCCTCTTCAAGCTTCTTCAACCCTAGCCAAATATGATGATGTCGGGTGCTGATTCTCCGTACGTGCTAGTTTGCTCGCCGGCCTAGGGCGGGGTGGACGATGCCAAGATGGTCAAGGGCCATCTCGTCCTGCCCATGGACGGTGATCATAGCCTGAAACCGCCCCTGCCTAGATCTGACATAAGATTGGGGTTCCCAACCCATGTGCGGGTGGCCATAGCCGTCACCCCTCATGGTGTTGAATGCCAGACTCGTGGCAAACGGTGGCCACCAAGAAGTCTTCATTATGTTTCAATTCCAATTCCCATTCCATATAAATGAAGTATTATCAGGGTCGACCCATACGCCTAGCAAAAAGGGCAACCGCCTCGGTCTGATAGCAAGAGGCCACCAAAATGCAAAAATTATGCTAGTAATGACCATATTGTTATACGGTATGTACGGAATATGATTGAAACCTAACATAAGACTCACATGGGACAAATTCAAACCACATAGTAATAGTGTATACTTTATGGAACAAACCAATCTCATAGTCGAAGCTGGATTTAAATTGGTTGGTAGTCTGTCAATGAACATCATGCATGTCACAATGAAGTATATGCTAACTAGATTTCTATGTTTGAACTAATTACCAACTTCTTATTTTACGAAGTAATGGAAGCTCTGCTATACACCAAAATAAATTAGTCGCATTCTAGCTGAGCATATCAAACATCAAGTCATATGTGTGCAAAAGTTGCAAGACACATTCTAGATGACGAGAGTCTGCAATTTTTTATGTTCTTCGATCGTTACAATAGTTGTGCTATTTGAAATACAAGTACAAATCTTGCACATGTTGTCAATTTATTATTGAACCCAAGTTGCAAGACACATTTAACACACCCTAGAAGTTTATATAGACTTACCTAATAATACACACTACAAACTACTTTTAATAGTTTTCTTAGATTGTATGCTTTACAAGTCTATATCATGATATTTAATGATATTATTGAACACATACACACATGAAAATATATATTTATATACTATATAGCTAATACAATTTCAAATAATTAATTGAAAGATACATTTTCTTATAGCATACAACAGTTTAGGAGAAACAAAATCTTAATGATATGCATTAAAACTGCAAAACAAATAGAGAACATTATAAGTATTATTTGGCAACATTTGTATTTTGTTAACTATGTGAATTAACAGTGTAGTAATTAAAGATATAATATTGTACGACAAGTTTAATTAAGTACAAATGTTTATTATAAAAATATGTATTATTATTTTTTGTTTAAAAGTTGATAGTGTTAAAGGCCTGCTTGGTCATCCCCAGTTCTGCCATTGTCTTGGGGTTGCTCTCCTATCAAGGCCACTCGACCAAGACAACCGAAATGGCTCATGCCAAGAAGAATTTAGAGGATCTTGAGGGTGAACTCCAGAAGAAAATCTAGTCTCTGTATCAAGAAGGTCAAGCCTATGGACAAAGACAACAAGGTGGGCAGACCCATGGGCAAGCATGGCAATGAGGACAGAGAGAGCAAAGGACAGTGAGGTAGGGTGCTGAACATACGGTGATCTGATTAAGTTAGGTTAAGTTATGTGTATGTATTGATGAAGTCGAACTCATATGTATGTATTGAATGACCTCGTTTTGTGAGTTATTGGTTGGATTGGAGTCAATGATTAATTTATTTACCTTTTTAACTACATTGAATGGATTTTTAGTGCATGTTGCCAAACTATGTTTTGGTTGGTGTGTCAATTAGTTGTGCTATAAATATATTCAAGGAACCTTTGTTTTTTAAATAACCTGGGGTTAGGGAGTTTGATGGAGATGGCAATGAATGTGGCATGAACAATGTTAAAGTTTGCAACATTTAAATTATGCTTAATTATCATTTCTAATTGCTAAACATTTCTGCCTGGAGTTACAAGTGCTCATATGTGCAATATGGAGTAGACTATAACATGCTATTTGGAATTTAATAGTACAAAGGGGCTATGCAACGTGGAAGTACATGAGTGGAGTTCATAGTTTTTATAAGTTTAGATATTCGGTAAGCAAGCTTCATATATGCCTCGTTTGATGCCACAATTACTGGTACTTTATTCTACGTAGATCAAATACAACTTTTTGTTTCTGATTCTGTCTCTTTATTGTAGCTAAGTTGATAAAATTCATTTTTTGCCGGGAACCTTTTTGGGTTGTCTGCCATTATTGTCCCTGTAAGTGGTGTCACAACTCATGTCGATTATTTATTGCATCTTCTAGTTAGCATTATGAAATAATAAATTTTAGGATTATTGATGTACATTCAGAAACAACATTGGTGTTATTTCAAACCGAATAAAAGGTTTACAGATAATTATGCGGAAACATTCAAGATTTTGGCATAATATATCTCAAAAGCATGCAGAGAAAGTATTATCTGCTAATGGGTACTACACCTGTTATGTACTTAGGTTGGTCATGACAAGCAGGGCCTTCCCACATGCTTGCAATAGGCCGTCCATGGGGTAAGGCTAAGCTTACCGAGTGATGAGGATGTCTACCCAGGGTAGGGTCACAGACCTGACATCTGGGGCCCACCAACGGTCCCACATCGGTATCAAAGTTCAGAAATACAAGTGCACTCGGTCAGACCCGAGGAGTCACTCGGACCCACCTAAAGACGCACTCGGATGGATACATCTACACTCGATCGACAAGAACTCAACGGTCCAGGAGACGTAGCGTTGAGTAATATGAAGAGACATCCTCTGGGATTGATCAGACATACGTTACCAGTAACGCATTAGTTAAAGCGGCAGTTTCAGTAACGTAGCTTTAACTAGCATTCAATGCGGCGCTCGGCTAGTGGTGGCGCACTCTATATAAGCCATCACCGGACGCCGTAGCAAGGTTCCGACACTTGTATTCTTATACTCCCACATAAGCAAAACAAAATAGCCCCCGGGCTTGAGACGTAGGGCTTTTACCACTTCCGAGTGGGGCCTGAACTCGTACACATCCGAGTGAAACACCTGAGCCGCAGCTAGACTTCGCCCCTCCATTCGTACCCCTAGTTCTATTGTCAGGGACATTCCCACGACAGTTGGCGCCCACCGTGGGGCTGCGCATCTAGCGAATTTCGGCGCAGGTGGAATTTCCATTTTCCTGTTCATCATGAACACTTTCGACGGCGAGATCCTCTTTGGGTCACTCAGCTTCGTCGTCGACGATTCGGCGTGGCTGCAGGAGGCACCACTGGACGCTGAGGCACTGCCCGCCCGCGGCGCTGTGCACTTTAGCGCGACGTCGTTCGGAGTTCTTCTCCGGCAGCCATCCACGCCTTACCGACCGGTTTCCCCTACACGTCTCGCGGCTTTTCGCCGGCGCTCCGGGCGCTCTAGGCTGCAGCGCTGGATCAAACACGCTGTGGCAGCACAGGCCGGGCGGCAGCAAGCGACTGCACTCGGAGCAGACGAGGCAGTCCACTGTCTTTTATCCTCTTCGGGAGATGACTCCTCCGATGCCGCTGGTCTCGAGAGCAGCGGAGAAGTGGCGGAGGTCTTTATGGCCGGCCCGTCCCAAGACGCTGCACCTCCAGGGTATTCGGCCGGAGGCGCCCGTGATCGGGACGGCGATCATCATGACGCCAGGACCGACGGCTACATACCTCGACCGCTCACTCGGGAGCAGCGGGAGGAAATCAGGTGCATGAACGATGAAGTCCTTCAGACGCCCATTGCGGGGAACACCCCCGAGCAGATAGCCCTTGAGGCCGCTCGCCAAGCCACTCTGGCCGAGTACGAGCGTCTCGAGCGGTTACAATACTCACTCGATGAGCGCGCGGCAAGGGAACTTCCCAGCTCCAGCCGTAGCCGCCGCCAGTTGACGTTCACAAAGGAGCGCCCGTACACCATCCCAACGATGTGCATCCCTTTGATGAACCCGGCCGCGGCCACTCGGATCGCAGATTCGATCCAGCCGTCCAACTCGGCGGTGGGCGAGGGCATTCGGCAGATCCAAGCTCTACTGAAGACCGCCCTACAACAAAATTCAGAGGTATCGCAATCTCATCAGCGCATTCATAATGAATCCACTCGGGCAGATACTGTGTAGTCGGCTCACAGTCCTCTTGCACCGAGGAGATCCGCGAACTCCTCCTCATCCGCGAGGCAAGTATGGAGGACGCGGGCACGACGATCGCGATTTCAATCGGACTCCCCCTCTGAGGGGCGGTCCGCGTGGCCAACGTCCATATGACAGGGGCTATCCACTCGGCAGAAACCGTGAGCGGAGTCCTGTCAGACACAGAGGCTATGACGCCCGATCGGAGATCACTCAGCGAGTGGTCGATCGGAACAGATATGACAGGGACCGAGCGAGCGGATGGGGACTTACCGGTCTCAGATGCTTCAGTAGAAACATCCGAGAGGCGGAAATACCCCCTAATTACCGACTGGCAATCAGGATTGGCAAGTTCAATGGGGAGTCCAAGCCAGAAACTTGGCTGGAGGATTATCGAGTCGCTGTCCAGATCGGCGGCGGCGACGATTTCGTTGCCATGAAGCACCTTGCGCTCATGTTGGAAGGGTCTGCGCGGGCGTGGTTGAATCAGTTGCCTACCAACTGCATTTACTGCTGGGAAGACTTGGCCCGAGTGTTCATCAAAACATTCGAGGGCACATACAAGCGGCCAGGCGGACTGACGGAACTCCAGCACTGTGTTCAGAAGAACAATGAAACTCTCCGAGAGTACATTCAGCGCTGGACCACGTTGCATAACACCGTGGAGAATGTCACCGAGCATCAGGCCGTGTGCGCCTTCAAGGCAGGCACTCGGTATCGGGAGTTAATCTTGAAGTTCGGTCGGTCTGGGGATCTGTCCCTCAGTCGAGCCATGGAGATTGCAAACAAATACGCCAATGGTGAGGAAGAAGACCACCTCCGAAGCGGCAAGGCGAGAGCCGGCAATGCCCCTCAATCGGGAGGCAACGCCGGGAAGAATCAGAAGCGGAAAGCTGATGCCTCCGGCAAGGCAGAAGTCGCAGCCGTCCAAGGGCAAGGGCAAGGCAAGCCGAAGCCCAAGAAAAAGAAGAAAGAGTGGACTCCCAAGAAGAAGTCCGAGTTCAAATCCGACATCGTTGACCAACCGTGCCAGATTCATACCAAGACGGATGAAGAAGGCAACGTTGTGCTTCCGAAGCATACCACTCGGGAATGTCGCCTGCTCAAGCAGGAGATGGGCGCTGAGCCCTCGGGTGAGAAAGTCGATGCCGAGGATGAGGAGGATACCTCCGAGTATCCGAAGGTTGACATAGTCCTCAATGTGATCTTCGCTGATGTGGAGAGCAAGAGGCAGCTAAAGGTAATCAATCAGGAGGTTAATATGGCGGTTCCGACTGCTCCCAAATACCTCAACTGGACGAAGACGCCTGTCACCTTCGACCAGTCCGATCACCCGCCCCACATTGCCACCCCTGGGAGGTAGGCGCTGGTCGTTGATCCAGCGGTGGGCGGTGTCCGACTGCGCAAGGTCCTAATGGACGGAGGCATCGGACTCAATATCATCTATGCCGATACACTCAAGGCTATGGGCATCCCGATGTCCCGATTGAGCAAGAGCAACATGCATTTTCATGGGATCGTCCCTGGAAAGAAGGCAGAGTCACTCGGCCAGATCGCTCAGGACGTAGTGTTTGGTGGCAAGAAGAACTTCCGAAAGGAAAAGCTGACTTTCGAGGTGGTAGACTTCCGCAGTGCATACCACGCCATCCTGGGTAGGCCCGCCTACGCACGTTTCATGGCCAGACCATGTTACGTGTATCTCAAGCTCAAGATGTCAGGGCCTAAGGGTGTGATTACAGTCACTGGTGATCGAAAGGTCGCCGAAGAGTGCCTCCAGCAAGGCACAAAGATAGCCAATGAACAAGTGCTTGCAATCGAGCTTGAAGGGTACAAGAAGGAGGTGGATACGACTGATCTGCTCAGGTCAAAGCGGCCGGCTTCAGAATCGGCCTTCCAGTCAGCCGGCGAGACAAAGCAAGTTCATGTTCATCCGAGTGACCCGAGCGCCGCTCCGACGAACATCTCCACTTCACTCGGAGACAAATAGGAAGCCGAGCTCATCCAGTTCCTCCATGAAAACTGGGACTTCTTCGCATGGAAGCCGTCTGACATGCCTGGTGTACCCAGGGAACTAGCTGAGCACCGACTCCGAACCGATTCCAAGGCCAAGCCAGTCAAAGAGTACTTGCGCCGATCCTCCGTTGAGAAGCCCAAGGCGATTGGTCAAGAGATAGCTCGGCTTCTTGCTGCTGAATTCATTCGTGAGATCTACCACTCCGAGTGGCTTGCGAATGAGGGCTTGGTACCGAAGAAGGACAAGTCCTCCGCATGTGTATTGACTTCAAACATCTCAATCGGGCTTGCCCGAAGGATCATTTTCCTCTACCGCAGATAGATCAGATATTAGACTCTACAGCCGGATGCGAACGTCTGTCGTTCCTGGATGCGTACTCCGGATACCACCAGATCCGAATGTACGGTCCCAATGAAATAAAAACAGCCTTTATCACCCCATTTGGGTGTTTTTGCTATGTCACGATGCCATTCGGTCTGAAGAATGCTGGAGCCACTTTTCAGTGTATGATCCAGAAGTGTTTGCAAGAGCAAATCACTCGGAATGTGGAGGCATATATGGACGATATAGTAGTCAAGTCTTGGAAAGGTTCTGACCTCCTGACTGACCTTGCCGAAACCTTCGCAAACCTACGGCACTTCGGGATCAAACTGAATCCAGCTAAGTGCACATTCGGAGTGCCTGCCGGAAAGTTACTCGGTTTCCTTGTTTCCAAACGAGGAATCGATGCTAACCCAGACAAAATCGGTGCTAAAGTCCGAATGAAGCAGCCAGAGCACTTACATGATGTGCAAAGGTTGACAGGATGCCTTGCAGCCCTGAGCCGATTCATTTCAAGACTCGGAGAGAAGGCACTCCCTCTCTACCGATTGATGAAGAAGTCAGACAAATTCGAGTTAACCAATGAAGCGCAAGCCGCGTTCACAGAGCTCAAAGCATTGCTTTCCACCCAGCCGGTGTTAGCTGCTCCGGGCAGCCAGGAACCTTTACTCCTGTACATTGCAGCGACCAGCCAGGTGGTGAGCACAGTCCTTGCGGTAGAGCGCGAAGAGCCAGAAAAGCATTCAAAGTTCAAAGACCTATATATTATATCTCACAAGTGCTAACCCCTTCAAAGCAAAGGTACCCGCATTACCAAAAGCTGGTCTATGACATTTACCTAACTGCCAAAAAGGTGGTTCATTACTTCCAAGATCACTCGGTCACGGTCGTCAGCAGTGCTCCCCTGGCGGAGATCCTGCACAACAGGGACGCCGCTGGCCGAGTGGCAAAGTGGGCAATTGAGCTCCTTCCACTGGAGATCAAGTTCGAAGCTAAGAAAGCTATCAAATCCCAAGCATTGGTTGATTTTATGTCCGAGTGGATCGAGCAGGAGCAACCAATTCTGAGTGTTCCTGAACATTGGACTATGTTCTTCGATGGATCCAAGATGCTCAATGGCTCGGGGGCTGGCGTGGTTCTTGTCTCTCCCAAAGGAGACCGACTGAACTATGTCCTCCAGATCCATTTCGACTCGTCAAACAATGAGGCCGAGTACGAAGCCCTCCTGTACGGGCTCCGCATGGCTATATCACTCGGCATTCGTCGTTTGATGGTATATGGTGACTCGGACCTTGTCGTCAACCAAGTGATGAAGGAGTGGGACATTTGGAGTCCAGCAATGACCGGATATTGCAACGCAGTCAGGAAGCTGGAGAAGAATTTCGAAGGCTTAGAACTGCATCACATCCCTCGAGCAAAGAATCAGGCTGCAGACGACCTGGCTAAGATTGGGTCCACTCGGCGAGCAGTCCCGAAAGATATATTCCTTGAACATCTTCACGCTCCAACGATCGCAGAAGATCCTTTCACAGAAGAGCCCCCGCAAGCAGTCGGTCCATCTGATCCGACTGAGGTCGAAGTCCCAGCTATAGTGGATCTGGTCCATGAAATGCTGGTAATCACTCGCGAGTGGACTCAACCTTATTTGGCATACATACTCAGGCAAGAACTCCCATAAGACGAAGAAGAAGCCCGTCGGATCGTCCGTCGATCCAAGTCATTCGAAGTTATGGGAGACCAATTGTACAAGAAAAGCACCACATGAGTCATTCAAAAGTGCATCTCCCCAGAGGAAGGGCTGCAAATCTTACATGAAATCCACCCGGGAACTTGTGGCCATCATGCGTCCTCTCAGACTCTGGTCGCTAAAGCTTTCCGAGCGGGTTTTTATTGGCCCCGAGCCAACGAAGCAGCAAGGGACCTTGTAGACCTATGTGTCGGGTGTCAGTTCTACAAGAACAAGTCCCACAAGCCGGCGTCTGCGCTCAAGACAATCCCGATCACTTGGCCGTTTGCAGTATGGGGCCTAGATATGGTCGGCCCCTTTCGGACTGGGTCAAGTGGATTCACACATCTGCTCGTCGCGGTTGATAAATTCACCAAGTGGGTCGAAGCGAAGCCCATCAAGAGTTTGGATGCAGGCACTGCCGTTAGTTTCATTTGGTAGATCATCTTCAGGTTCGGAGTACCACATGATATTATCACGGATAATGGGAAGAACTTTGACTCATAAGAGTTTCGCGAATTCTGTTTCTCTCAAGGCACTCGGGTTAATTACGCCTCAGTGGCTCACCCGCAGTCGAATGGACAGGTAGAGCACGCAAACGGAATGATTCTGCAAGGTTTCAAGCCCCGATTGATGAGAGACCTGAAGTATGCTGCTGGAGCTTGGGTTGAAGAATTGCCTTCTGTCTTATGGGGTATGTTGGGGATATAACCCCGTGGTAAGACCCGCCCAGGCGGGGCTGGGTCACACCAGGCGGCTCGTAAGCCCAAAACCTATAAGGTGGGCCGAAGGATCAAGGCCAGGCTGCGTGGCGGCTTGCCAGACAGGCCAAGACGGAGGCCCAGAGACGGAAGATAGCGTGGTGACCCGGGTGGCCAAGCCGCCCGGTGGCGGCTTACCCAAGATGGTATGGTGGCTTAGAGGCAGAGTAGGACACGTTGTGTGAGTCGGTTTGAGACTCGTGTAACCCGGGGCCTTGACCTCCTATATAAGGGCTAGACCCCGGGGCGGCTTAGACAAGAGACCAAGTAATCGAGAACTAGGTCAAGCAATCCGCTCCCTTGTAATCGATACTCCAGTTAATACAACACAAGCAGGACGTAGGCTTTTACCTCGACTTGAGGGGCCGAACCTGGGTAAACTCGTGTCCTTCGTCCCGATCAACCCCTTTGAGTCCACTGCTATGGCGATGGCCTCGAACCTAAGTCTTTGGACATCTGCCGTGTTAAAACCACGATAGGGTATTCGGACAACCCCGAACCGCTCTACGAAGCGCACGCCTTTCTTCATGGTGTACGGGTCAGAGGCGGTGTTACCGAGTGATCTTCAGCACAATTCCCCCCGAGTGGAACTATATGATAAAGCTGAAGCCGAAGCTGCTCGGCAAGACGGCCTCGACCTTCTGGAGGAAGAGAGAGAGCTGACCCTCATCAGATCGATGCTCTATCAGCAAGATCTGAGGCGTTACCATGACAGACACATCCAAGGCCGAGCCTTTGAGGAAGGAGACCTGGTTCTCCGACTGGATCAACAGAGACCTCACAAGTTAGCGCCTCCGTGGCAGGGGCCGTATGCAATCTCTAAGGTCTTGCATAATGGAGCCTACCGGCTGTACAATATCAAAGCTGAAGTAGAAGAGCCTCGGACTTGGAACGCGGATCTGCTCCGCAAGTTCTACACTTAGAACATAACTATTCTAGTTTGTCATTCCAGTAATGAATCCGAGTGATCTCGACGAATAAAGTTTTATTTCATTATGTCTTGTTGAAATCTGACTGCCACCCCCTGTGGGTGTAAAACACAAAAGACTTAGCTGCAAACCTGATTTTGCCTAAGTATAAACTACTCCGAGTGAGGGTCTCGCCCACACTCGGGGGCTTAGCCGCGGCTCCGTGTCGCCTAAGTTAGAAAACCTTTCGAGTGGGGACATCCTCCACACTCGGTTGTCAAGATGAATAGGACCATAATTGTTCATCTAACAACAAACTACTCCGAGTGAGGGTCTCACCCACACTCGGGGGCTTAGCCGCGGCTCTGTGTCGCCTAAGTTAGAAAACCTTTCGAGTGGGGACATCCTCCACACCCGGTTGTCAAGATGAACAGGACCATAATTGTTCATCTAACAACAAACTACTCCGAGTGAGGGTATCGCCCACACTCGGAGGCTTAGCCGCGGCTCCGTGTCGCCTAAGTTAGAAAACCTTTCGAGTGGGACATTCTCCACACTCGGTTGTCAAGATGAACAGGACCATCATTGTTCATCTAACAACAAACTACTCCGAGTGAGGGTATCGCCCACACTTGGGGGCTTAGCCGCGGCTCCGTGTCGCCTAAGTTAGAAAACCTTTCGAGTGGGACGTCCTCCACACTCGGTTGTCAAGATGAACAGGACCATCATTGTTCATCTAACAACAAACTACTCCGAGTGGGGGTATCGCCCACACTCGGGGGCTTAGCCGCGGCTCCGTGTCTCCTAAGTTAGAAAACCTTTCGAGTGGGGACATTCTCCACACTCGGTTGTCAAGATGAACAGGACCATCATTGTTCATCTAACAACAAACTACTCCAAGTGAGGGTATCACCCACACTCGGGGGCTTAGCCGCGGCTCCGTGTCGCCTAAGTTAGAAAACCTTTCGAGTGGGACATCCTCCACACTCGGTTGCCAAGATTAACATGACCATAATTGTTCATCTAACAACAAACTACCCTGGGTGGGGGTCTCACCCACACTCGGGGACTTAGCAGCGGCTCCGCGTCGCCTAAGTTAGAAACCTTTCGAGTGGGACACCCTCCACACTCGACTGCTAAGATGAACAGGACTATCGTTGTTCATCTAAGAACATATTACTCTGAGTGAGGGTCTCGCCCACGCTCGGGGACTTAGCTGCGATACCTCATCGCCTAAGTTTAAAACATTCGGAAACCAAAGATCGAATAAAGCCAAGACAAATAAAGACTGCATCATTCAAATCGAAAGTACGGATAAAGGTTCAGACGACGGGAGCCTCAGGCTCACTTAAAGTTTTGCGGTTACAGCAACCACTCGGCATTCCGAGGCAAATACTTAAAAGTTTCTGACCGTACAATCACTCCGGCGGGGGCACTGCTTCCAAGAAGGTGTCCAGGTCGATGTTGTCCGCTATCCGAGTGGCAGCCTCCATGAACATCTCCATGAAGTCTTCAATCTTGGCGTGCTTCCTATTAGCCACCTCGAGGGACTTCAGCTTCTTCTCATCCACCCCCTTGCAGTGGATGCGGACCAACGAGAGGGCGATGTCAGCACCAGCCCGGGCTGTTGATTTCCTCCAGTCTTTCACTCAGCTTGGCACTGCCTTGACTCGAGCTAACATTGTTTCCAGATCCTTCGAAGGCTCGTTGTCGGCAAAGACGCCGTGATCAATCGCAGAGATGGCAATGCTAAGCTCCCTAATATACAGGGCAACTTGCTCAACATGCTCTTCCAAGCGAAGCACGCTCATGGCAGCACTGTCCTTGAGTAAATCCTGGGCAGGGTCCAGCTCCTTCTCGATTTTGTCCGTCTCCTCCGCCACATCGTCACAAAATGCTGAATTCGGACAAATGAAGAAAGAGATCAGGGACATACAAATTTCATTCGGCTTAATCAAGTTCCATGAGTGTCACTCGGAAAGGTTACCTTTGAGCTTTTCATTGGCCTCGCCGCTGAACTCCTCAACATACTGCTCCAGCTCAGCTTTTTTGGCAGTAATGTGCTTGAGCTTGGTCTCCCATTCGGTTTGCAACCTCTTTGATTCCACAAGCTCTTCCTTGGATTTCTGAGCAGCGGCCTCCAAAGCATTCTTCTGGTCCTCCAGTTTTCCGACTGACCTCAGTTTCTCCTCGGCCTCCTTGGCTTTTTGGCTGGCTTCCTTCTGAGTGGCCACCAGTTCAGTATCCTTCTTCTCAAGAGCAATCTTCAGCCGTTGGACAAGTTCACGATTTTCTCTACGAAAATCTGATGAAGCATATTCAGTCGGATGGAGAAGGGAAAAGCTATTATTACAGTCGGGCAGGAAGAACATACCTTCAAGTGCCTTTTTCTCCTCCTCCAAGCGGGTGTTCTTGGTCTTCTCGGCCTCAAGGCTAATGCGCAGGTCCAGCACCTCCTTCTCCAGAGTTTTGTAGCGTCTTCCGAGCTCACAAACAGACTGCAAACGAGATTTAAAGCAAAGGATATTGGTCAATATTTTGACTCGAACTCTAAGACTCCCGCCGACTGCTTCAGTCGACGGTAGCCTCGGGGACTACACCCAGTGGGTGCACTCAGCGCACCCCCACTGGAAAATCAAAAACAAAACAGATGGATTGAACACTACATTCATTCGGACTTCAAGACTCCTGCCGACTGTTCCAGTCGACGACAGTCTCGGGGACTACACCCAGTGGGTGCGCTCAGCGCGCCCCCACTGGAACTCAGACACACCCAGCCGGTGTACTCGAACTCGGATACGAATCCTCACAAGACAGAAACATAAATTTTTTGACTACGGAGGGTACTTACAAGAGTACTTACTTGGACATTCTTCTTCAGAGTTGCATCGTACGTTGTCTTCAGTCGGTCGCTCATTATCTCCAGCTGGATCAGCGCCTCTTTGCTTGCTCCCACTTGGTCCTCCTGGACATGGTGTAGTGCAAAGATATTGGGCGCAGAAGGAGTCAACGAGTGAGATGAAGTACCGGTACCGAGTGCTGCCCCGGCTCCCGATCCGACCTCTTGTGTGGGCCCCAAAGTATCGGCAAGCAATGTCTCCTGCATCACAACGTCTGTGTTGGCCGGAGGGTTCGCCGGGTCAACCTTGTCGGTTGCATCAAGGTCGATCACTTCATGCGGCGCTGCAAGTGTTCAAGACACTCGAAGATGAATAAGCATTCAGAAACTTACTTACAATTACCGAGTGAGATTGGGGCTTACCTTTCGAAGACGCAACATCAGCGTTGACCCGCTCTTTCTCCAGAGTTTGAGGATCGGGCGATGCAGTCTAGGTGTCAGCTCTTCAAAAGAAACACTCAGATCATTGATCACTCGGATCAGAATAGACAACAACCATTGGAATGAAAACGATTACGCTAAGGCCACTGGGATGGCCATCTTAATCTTCGGGACGAAGACCGCCTTCCGAGGTTTGGTTGTGGCAACTTTAGGCTGCTTTGCCGTCTTATCAGGAGAAGCGACAAGCTCGCCACGCCCGCGCTTCAAAGTACGGGTTGGAAGGGCAGACCCAGTCGGTTTGGCGGCTTTCGATCCTTTGGGACCACCACCGTGGATTCCCGGGTCATGACGCGATTTGGAATGGGACTCGGGTGCTTTGCCTTCTGAGCGCGACGACTCCACTTTGTCGCCTTCCTCCGAGCCTTCCTCGTCGTCTTCCTCGGCGTCTTCGTCGTCATTCGGCTCTTCATCCTCTCCTGCTTCGGTCTCTCCTGCTTCGGCCGAGTCATCTGGATGGTCGGTGTCGCTAGCAACATCAACCGGACCCCTATCCACGAGTGGCACCTGGATGCTCATTTGCGTGAAGGCCTGTCGAATGGAGAAAAGGATCAGTCGGATTAACTACAACAAATATGCAAATATCACTCGGTTGATAAACCTTCGGAATTTACCTCATTCGCCGGATTCTCTAATGAGAGTGGGGCCACCTGCCTGCTCCCCCTGGGGTTGTCGCGCGCTGGGGTGATCGCCTTGATCTTAGCCTCTACCTCATCCTCCTTGAGCTCCTCCGGGTGAGTTTGAGTGGGATCATCCGGCCCAGAGTATTCCCACATGGGGTGGCCTCTGGCTTGCAGTGGCTGGATCCTCCTCTGGAGGAAAACCTCTAACAGGTCGAGGCCGTTAACGCCTTTTTGCACCAGAGCCACCAACGCTATCACTAAGATATCTACTTTGGTCTTCTACTCTTTGGTCACGGTCAATCGGGGAACTGGCCGAATGCGCTCAGAAGTATATGGGGGAAGTCCCGACTGACCCTCACCGTCTGGGATGTCGTGGCAGTAGAACCAGTTCTCCTGCCACCCCTTTACTGAGTCAGGAAATGTCATCTGCGGGAAGCAAACCTTCCCCCGCAGTTGGATTCCGAGTCCCCCGCACAGCTGGGCCACATTGGTTTTGTCTCTCGACCGAGTGAGTTTTTTCACGGTCATCACTCGGCAAGTGAAAATATGTTTAAACAAACCCCAATGAGGATGACAACCCAAGAAGTTTTCGCACAAGGAAACGAAAGCGGATAGATAGACGACATCATTGGGTGGGAGATGGTGAAGTTGAGCACCGAAGAAACCTAAGAATCTTTGGAAGAAAGGATGGGGCGGGAGAGAGAAACCTCGCTCGAGGTGAGTCACCAGGAGCACGCGCTTGTCTCCCTTCGGTGAGGGCTCATCCTTGCCCGTTCCCGGCAGTCGCCAGCTTCCCTCAGGCATGAGTCCTTGACCCTCCAACTCCAGCATCCGGGCCTTGGTCACCCGCGACGGTAGCCACTCGCCCTGCTTCCATCCGGCCGGCGCTCCGGCGCTAGAGGAGGAAGCGCGTGAGCCCTTCTTCGCCCGCTCAGCCTTCGCGGTCGCGGACGCCGTGCGCATCTTCGCCGATGAGCTCGGAGCCGCTTTCGGCGAGGATAGGAAGAAGGTGGGCAGGTGGACATCGGAGAAGACGAGGGATGAGGGGAAGATGAGATCTGTTCTCACCCCAACAGTACTCCCCGTTATTTATACCGAAGATCCGACGCAATCTCTGGCCGTCAATCCGCGAACGGAGCGAGATCCGTGGTTCTACTGTACAGGACCTCGTGGACGCATGGCGTAATTCCCGACGCGGTTATCGAGGCGTCGTGCCCATTACCCCAAATTATTGGGACACGACCGTTCCGCCGCGCGCCCACACGCAATTTTCGCGATTTCGAACGCGCGGAAGTTTCTCCGTGTTCAAATGAGGCAGGCACCGCACCGCGAGTGCCCTGATGACACCCTCTTTCGAACCGAGTGAATGGTTCACACCAGCTGGTCACTCGGGTTAAACAACAAAATAGTTTTCATCGAAGACATTGATCCTGAATCCATCTTGGTTTGAGGCCGAGTGAGGAACGACATGATTGTCTCTCAAACTTTTCCGAAAGATCGTCGATGCTTCTGAGTGTCGATCACTCGACTAATAAAACCTCATGGATTCGGGGGCTACTGATGAGGATGTCTACCCTGGGTAGGGTCACAGACCTGACATCTGGGGCCCACCAATGGTCCCACATCGGTATCAAAGTTCAGAAATAGAAGTGCACTCGGTCAGACCTAAGGAGTCACTCGGACCCACCTGAAGACGCACTCGGATGGATACATCTACACTCGGTCGACAAGAACTCAACGGTCCAGGAGACGTAGCGTTGAGTAATATGAAGAGACGTCCTCTCGGATTGATTAGACATACGTTACCAGTAACGCATTAGTTAAAGCGGCAGTTTCAGTAACGTAGCTTTAACTAGCATTAAATGCGGCGCTCGGCTGGTGGTGGCGCACTCTATATAAGCCACCACCGGACGCCGTAGCAAGGTTCGGACACATGTATTCTCATACTCCCACATAGGCAAAACAAACCAGCCCCCGGGCTCGAGACGTAGGGATTTTACCACTTCCGAGTGGGGCCTGAACTCGTACACATCCGAGTGAAACACCTAAGCCGCAACTAGACTTCGCCCCTCCATTCGTACCCCTAGTTCTATTGTCAGGGACATTCCCACGACACCGAGGGTGGCTTCAGCATGCAGTAGAGGTGAGTGGTATCACATTCACCATGGATGTTATGTATTTGCGGGTTTTCACCTTTGAATGTGCTATTATTCGATAATAATCCACTTTTTACTAGCAACCATTTTCATAAGAGCATCCACTTTTTCACTCAAAGTAGCGATTTCCTCAACATAATTTACCTTGTTACCAGTTGGAGCTTTTTCGGTATGACATTGAGAATAATTTTTCATGATGTTGTCCAGAAATTTGGTGGCCTCTCCTAATGTCACCTTCACGAAGGTACCACCTGCAGCAGAATCTAGAAGATTTCTAGACACAAAGTTTAGTCCAACATAGAATTTTTGGATAATCATCCACAAGTTCAAACCATGAGTAGGGCAATTTCTAATCATCATTTTCATCCTATCCCAAGCTTGTGCAACATATTCTTGATCATGTTGTTTAAAATTCATGATTTGATTTCTAAGGGAGATGATCTTAGCAGAAGAAAAATACCTGGCAATAAAAGTATCTTTACATGTATCCTATGTTCCAATACTATTACATGGTAAAGATGAAAACCAAGCCTTAGCTTTATCTCGTAGTGAAAAATGAAATAATTTTAATTTGACCACATCATTATCCATATTCTTTTTCTTTTGCACATCACATAATTAAACAAAGGTATTAAGATGAGCAGCGGGATCCTCATTAGGACATCCCGAAAATTGTTCTTTCATCACAAGATTTAACAATGCATCATTAATATCATAAAACTCCGCACTACTGGCGGGTGGTATAGGACTAATAAAATCATTGTTGTTAGTATTTGGGAAGTCACACAACTTAGTAGTATATTAAGACATGGGGACCGAGCAAGGAAAGTAACAAGCAGAACAAGTAAACTAGCAAGCAAAGAAGTAAACTAGCAACTAGCAAAGATAAATATTTTTTATTTTTTATTTTTTATGAAGCAAGCAAAGTATAACATCAAATAAAAAGAAGAACAAGTGAATGATAATTTGTGCGAAAGTACTTGATAGTAGGTCAGTGATACTCCCCGGCAACAGCGCTAGAAATCCTTCCTGATACTTGTGATCTGCGTTGGGTTTTCCACGAAGAGGAGCGGGTGATGCAGCACAGTATAGATAACTATTTCCCTTAGTGAGAACCAATGTTATCAAACCAATAGGATTAGCACGCAACCCCCATCTTCAGCGACTGCACACAAAGAAGCAAACACTTGCACCTAGCTAACGCGGGCAAGAGGGTTGTCAATCCCCTTAGACTCATTATTTGTAAGTAAATAAAGTGTGTAGATGATAGTTGATAATTGTAAATTGCAAAATAAAATTAAAGAAAAATAATGACAGCAAGGTAATGAAAGCATTTGTAAATATATAAGTGGATAGACCCGGGGGCCATAGTTTTCCCTAGTGGCATCTCTCATGTAGTAGGCATACAATGGGTAAACAAATTACTGTTGGGAAATTGATAAAAAAGCGCATAGTTATGCAATATTTATTCACGACAATGATCATGTATATATAGGCATCACATCCATAAGCAAATAGGCCGACTCCTGCCTGCACCTATTACTATTACTCCACGTCGAGAGCGCTTCTATGCTTGCCTTTCTAAGTATTAAGTTCATGAAAAACAGAATAATGCTTGGAGAATGATGACATGATGTAGACAAAGAGAATTCAATCAATATGAATTAACCAATACAAAGATGTGTCCTGTCCCCTACTTTGTCACAGGGATATGAGCACCGCCAGATTGAACCCAGTACAACGCACCCCTCTACTGAAAATATCAATCTAGTTGGGCAAACTATTTCAATAGATCGGAGAGATTGATGAAGCTATAATAATCATGCAAATTAGAATCATAAAAGAATTCAGAGAAAACTCAAATCCTTTTCATGAATAATCTGAACATAAACCCACAATTCATCGGATCCCAACAAACACACCGCACAAAGTGATTACATCGAATAGATCACCGCGAAGATGCGGTGAACTTTGTATTGAAGATTAAGAGAGAGATAGATAGCCATCTAGGTACTAACTACGGACCCGTAGGTATGTAGGGAATTACTCACACATCACCATGAGAGCAGCAAGGTTGATGTAGAGGCCCTCCGTGATCGAACCCCCCTCCGGCAGGGCACCGGAACAAAGGCTCCAGATGGGCACACGACGGAACAGAGACTTGCGGCGGGGAAAAAGTGTTTCGGGAGGCTCTCTAGTGTTTTTGGAAAATATTAGAATTTATAGGCCAGAGAGGGACATCGGGAGGCGCCAGGGGGAGCCACCACACAACAGGGCGCGACCACCTCCCCTGGGCGTGCTCCGATGTGTGGTGCCTCTCTCGTGCGGCTTCCGGTCTCCTCCCGAAGCTTCCAGGTCTTCTTTTGGTTCATAAAAAATCATAAAAAAGTTTCGTGGCAATTGAACTTCGTTTGGTACTGTAACCTGAAAAGCCAAAACATGCAGAAAACAACAACTGGCACTAGGCACTGGGTTAATAGGTTAGTGCTCAAAATAAATATGAATTGGTAAATAAATACCCAAAAAGTATCCTAGAATGATAATATTATAGCATGAAACAATCAAAAATTATAGATACGTTGGTGACGTATCCCTGGCTATTCCCCATTATGGTGGGGTCGTGTTGATATCTCCCCTTTCTCACTAAGGATATATCCAAGGCGGACCCGCAAACCGCCCGCATCCGTCTGGACCGTGTTGTTCGGGCCGCTGAAGCCATCCAATGCGGGCCTGTATCGGTCCGTGGGACGGTCCGGACGTGTTTCCTCCCGCAAAACAAAGACAAACATGGGGGAGCTTTGCGGGAGTGTGGACACTAGACACGTATGACTCCGACACCCCCGGTCCACCCAAAACCCTGTCCAGACCCCGTGCCTCCATCCTCCCTATTTTCTCTACTTTCTTCTTTTTTCTCTTGCCTTCGCCACCGCTCTACCGGCAGCCACACCACACCCCCGCCGGAACTCTACGTCGCCATCACCTCCATCGCTCCAGCAGAGGTCCACCCCGTTTATCCTCGTTCACCATTCAAGCCCTGTCCTCCGACCGCCCCGCCAGGTACCATCCACTACTGCTTTACTCACCATGCCCGGCAACTGTTCGATAAATCGCCGGAGCTAAAAACAGTTTCCCTTCTTCTTTCTAGCAATGGATCAAGAGACTTTGTGAGAGGTGATGACATGTCTTTTCATCATGCACAACATGGTAGTCGATGATGAGGGTGACGATGATGTTGCTGTAACTCTAGAATTTGAGGATATGGATGATCCTAGCCAACTTCCTAAACAGAATCCGGCTATACTTAAAGAGTTTATTTAAATGCATCGACAAATTCGGTATCGAGCAACTCACGAGTAGCTGAAAGAAAATCTGATTGAGCATCAGTGGATGGTTAAAGGGGAAACAATGTTGGGATATAATATTTGAACTTTTTTAAATTTGAATTACTGCTCTGCTGCATCCGGCTATTTAAACGTCTGTATCATGTATGCGGCTATTTGATCATGCAGACTTCAAAAAAATGGGGAAGGCCGGATGTATGCGGCTACAGTTGGATGACAACATCTCAAATCCGTGTTCACGGACTGAACCCCTTGTCCACGGACGGATACAAAATAAAATTTACGGGTTGTCATTGAAGATGTCCTAAGAACGTCGAGTATTGACCCAGAGAAATAATTCAAGGAGCAAGAACAAAGAAGTCAATATATACTACAGATGCCTTTCGGTTCCGCATGAACGAACTATCCAACTTGCACATTATATTACCGTCCAGGACAATTTGGAGCGAACATAATGTGTGAATCTTTTGACACAAGAGTGCCTCTCCTATAATCCCTCTCCAGCACATCAAGAGGGAGGTGGCGCCGTGGGTCGGTCGCGGTCGCCAAGCAATTGGATGCTATAATGCCGCGAGAATAATGGGTTTATTTTTAACATGGGGGTGTTGTAACATAAGCATTTAAACTCTGCTCACTTCTAATTAATATACGAGGCAAACCTTTTGCCTCAGTTTGAAAAAAGAAATCAGGGAAATTGAATTGATAATTTATTTGGAAAAAAGAAAAGGGCGCAGAACGTTCACCAGATACAACAACGTAGTACAGTCCTTGAATTGATAATTTATTTATCTATTGCGAGTACAGATTGGGCTTAACAAATTCGAAGATACTCCAGTTGACTGGAATAATCCCTTAATTAGCACTGATTAAGCGCAGCTTGCTACTCTACCCGAGAAAAGAGCTGCCCCGGAAAGGCACTGTCCGGGTGAGCCTGGGAGATATCATTGTCTATTTTCTCCAGGATGGTTTTAGCTAACCGATGAGGTGACCGCACTGGTAGCTGGTAACTCGATCTGGGGCGGCCGGGAAATGGCAAGTGTCGTCACGGCGAAAAGTAGGGGGGAGCTCGTGCCTTCCGTCCCGTCGGCCTCCCTGCCGCCGCCCCGCGTCCCTTCCGTTCCGTCGGCCTCCCTGCCGCCGCCCCGCGTCCCGGCCGGCGCGCCGCCGCCCCCTCCTGCCGAGATGGCTGCTGGCTGCGGGGCGTGCGTCGTGCTGCCGGTCCCCCCGTCCGCTGCTCCAACCGCTCCGGATGGGGAGATCTTGTCCGGTCCGCCGCAGCAGGCAATGGGCTGCCCCGTCCAGGTGGGTGGCGGGCTCGTGCAGGGGCTGGAGGTGCCCCCGGCCACGCCGGTGCCCGCGCCCGTGAAGCTCCTCGTGTCGGCTGCTCCGACTTCGTCCGTCATCTCCGCGGCTGCGCCGGCTTTCCGCAAGGCCGACCCGACCATTGGTGGTCATATGGCTCCCCCAATGCGTCCGGTCTTGGGGGATTGGCGAGGATGTTTTGACCGGGAGGTGGCGCCGACAGTCCCTGTGACTCCATGCAAGAATACGTTGGCCGACTGGCAGCTTGTCTCGAGAGGACGTCGCTCGGCTCCCGCTGCTTTTCGTCGTCCCGCAGTTAAGGTGTGGCGGCTCCCTCCGGTGTGGATGAGAGACAGGTGTTTCCGGTGCCTCTGTCGTGGTCACCACGCACACTCTTGCAGGGATCCAATGCGATGCACGGAGTGTCTTCGATCCGGCCACATCGCCCGCTTCTGTCGTGTGAGTAGGCACGTTCACCAAACTTCAACGCTTCAAGGTCATGCCCCATCGGCTGCGTCCACCGGTGAAGTCATCACGCCAGATGTGCAGTTCCAGCGTGACTTGGGTGAGCAAGCCGTCTTGGCGCAGGAGGCTGAGATGCTTCACACGGAGCTTCGTGAGTGCCTTGCGCGAGTTGAGAGTGTTTTGGGGAGAGCACAGGTCGCTCTCGCCAAACTGGAGGTGGTGCCGGTTGTGTCTTTATTGTCTAAGATTCAGATTGAGTCTCTATGGACATTTCTCTCCTCATGCTACATCATGTCCATCGCAGATTCCTCAGCTGTTGTCTGCCTCTGGGTGTGTTGTCGTCGACGAGGTCGTGACTCCAGTGCTGCAGATTATGCCTGAGTTGCAGGAGCGCTGTGGCGAGCCCACTTCACCTCTTTCAATGGTGCTTCCGAAGGAGATGGGGCAGGTGATGTCTGTGGGTGACGATGTTGATGAGGTTGGTGCTTTGGTACCTAATTTCGAGGGGCAACCACAGGGTTCGCCTCTCCCATGTGGGCAGCTGGAGCTGGAGGCGCCAGAGTCCATCGTGTCTGTGGTAACTGTGGCTGATGATGTTCTTGCGGTGGTGTCTATGAGGGACACGGTGGTGTCTGTTGGTGCCGAGAATGATGGGGTAGGCACTTTGGCACCTCATTCTAAGGCACCAAAGTTCATCTTTGACCGGGAAGGTATGTTGGCAAGTATTGATGAGGCGGTCTTCAAGAGAAAGCTTTGCGGCTTGCTCGCCTCCTTGGAGGCAGCTAGCCCTGGGTCTGGCAAGACGATTGCTTGCCTCCTAACGAAGAAGACTTCCACGAACAAAATCAAGAATGTGAAGAAGGCTCTCAGGAGCATAGGCAAGAAGGGTGGCGCCATTGGTAGGGCGTCCGCGGCTGTTTAATGGATGATACTCAGTATCTTCGACCACCACGTCCGGTTGGCCCGTCTTCGTGGATAGTGTGGTGGTGTTCGTTGTCTTCAGCTTTGATTTTGTTGGAGGTTTCTTTGCAACGTAGAAGTGGGAGGGATAGTGGTTGTTGCGTGTTATGTATATATGTTTGTTGGGTTGCTCGTTGGGTCATGGAGTTTCTTTCTTAGCGAGTAGTCGACATGTGGTCTATATGTATTGGTTTTTGCCCGGTTTTCCGTTAATTAACTGGGCAATTCTCTTTTTCTTAATTAGGTCACGTCACACCCCAAGGCCCAATCGGGCATCTTCGAAGCTTCCCCGGTTCTCTTTGACCAATTGACCTCGACCTCTCGCCGTCTCCATGACCAAGACCGATCGTACTCCGTCAGGTTAGTTTTTCAGTTGTCTTGGTTGAGTTAAGCTATGAGAATTAAGGAGAAATTTGGGGGTTGCTAGCTTGATCTCCAGCCTTTTGGCCATATGTTTGTTTATGGCTGGACTGAGAGTAACCTCAAATTAAATCCTCCAAGCATAATGTTGTTTGATTGAAGAAATAACGAAGTCTGCCAGAATCGAGGCTGGATTCAGCCGGCCGGTGTGCACGTCCAGCAACTTAGAGTATCTACAACCGGAACTTGTAAATCCGCCCCCTCAAACACCCACGGACACATTGCGAACATTGACTGGTCACGCCTTAAATAATGCATTCTATAACTGGACACCTCAAATCCATATCTCAAATCCATACAAACCTTGCAACTACTACGTCCATGCATTACACACATCGTCCGACTACTCCATCATTACTAACATGCTGTCGGATTACCAAAATTTGGCATGTTTGGCTATTGTGGACATCAGCCACGGCTGCCTTTCCCCTTCTTGGAGCCCTTGCCGTCCTTCTCGCCAAAGTACCGGTTGAAGACGCAGTACAGATCGAGCCATATCTGCTCGTCACCGGAGTTGTCCTCGCCGTTGCTCACCACCTCCTCCTACTTCGATGGCAGACCGGACATTTCACGGACCGCCCGATTCTGCTCTCGGGCGAGGGTGAGCGTGTTCCTCCGCTATCATTTCTTCAAAATGCGGGCGCGGATGACTTCCTCCTCTGCAGCCTGCCGCACCGCCTCATCAGCCGCCTTCGCCACCGCCATCTCCTCTGCGAGAGAGGCCTTGGTGGCCCTTATCCTCTCCTTCCCACGGCGGGCAGCCCGTTCCCGGTGGGACTCGAAGGCTGCCGGACCGGTCATGGGGAAGGAGAGATTTTCCGCACGACGGGACCTCGATGATCCCGCCCCAGAGGAACCGAGCGCCCGTTGAGCGGATGCTAGCGATTCGCGACGGATAGATCCTGCCGTCGGCCGGGCGCTGTCCTCACGGGAGCGACGGAGTGTAACGAGGACCGCCATTGCCTCCACCAATCCGCAGGGGACGACCCCCCAGTCGATGGATCAGGACTGGTCAGAGTTAGGTCCGCATCCCTCCATGTCGAAGAAGGCCGGAGATCATCGGAGGTGAGCTAGGATGGCGGATGGGAGTGGAGGAGAGTGGAGTGAAGTGGCTAGGGTTTGGTTCGGCGAGCGGATGAGGACGAATATATGTGGGGTCGATGGAGGCTAGTGCGGGCCAGGTGGGTGTGCCCAGGCGTCCCCATATCCACCCAATATTTGGGCTGGCTATGAGGGGTGCCGGTTAGTCCGGGCGTTTGAGGCCGGTTTGAGAGGCCCGGCTGGGTCGAATTGTCATGATCGGTCAATGATCGGACGGCCTGTCCGGACGTTTAAGGGGGGTATGAGGGGTCCGGTTGTAGATGCTCTTAGTCAGGGTATTTCGGCAACAATATATAAACATAAACACATAGGATTGAGGAGTGGTGACGCACACGAGGCTTACCACCCCCAAAATCAAGGAAGTCACTTTCATGTGAAAACGACCCTCACCTCACGCACCGTTAGCCCCAACTTGACATTTTTAGAGCGAAAGCTGGTCGATGGTGGCACTGGCACCGTCCTAGATCTCCTATTTGTGAAACCCAACGCTTGCTCTCCTCTATGGACTGAACTTCGGTGCCGTAACTGCAGGTGCCTTTGGGTCTGTGACATGTGGCACTAGTAGGAAAGGGCCCATTTGTCCCGGTTCGTAAGGGCCTTTAGTCCCGGTTCTGGAACCGGGACTAAAGGGTCGGGACTAAAGCCCAATACCTTTAGTCCCGGTTCGCTTACGAACCGGGACAGATGGTGCTCCACGTGGCCGCTGCGGCGAGCCCTGGCTGGAGGGCCTTTAGTCCCGGTTGGTAATACCAACCGGGACCAATAAGCATCCACGCGTCAGCAGCTCAGGAGCTAGGGTTTTTTTTTGAAAGGGGGGGGGGGGGGGTTGGGGGTTTTGGAGGGTTAATTTGGGGGTTTCATATATTGTGTTAGCTAGCTAATAGCTACCTAGAGAGAAGTGACCTCTCTTATCTCCGTGCTAGTTTGGTCGACGCTACGTACTATACGTATAGAGAGAACTCGACACGCTAGGTAGTAAGCAAATGAAGGAACCAGTAAGTACATAAGATCGTCATGAACATATACAGAGAGGAGTGATCGACCTCTCTTTCTCCGGAGAGATTGGTCGAACAACAAGTTTCATAATAACAAGTCATACTAGATCATCATCACCATAGTCATCTAACCAACCATACTTAATTGTTCTTAGCACATGATCATGAGTATTAGCTAGGACCTAACTACCCGGCCTCTCTTAGGTAAAATAGCATAAAACAAGATATGCCCTGACTCTCCATTATGGAGAATGGAGATTATCCTGTCTCCAATTCTTACACGTCGCACAATGTTGCTTCCAAGTAGCTCCCTACGATCGACCATACATTTTTTCCAATCTTTGATTGTCATGTCTTCATCGGTTTTAGAAATCCGGTATGGACAACAGTGATGCATATGATGACCTGGTGGCAGTAAGCTCATAACATCAAGGTGACCTTTCGGAAACATCAGATGATGCACACAATCATTCGGGATTTTCTGTTGAAAAACATAGTAATAACTTCGTAGTTAGCAATGTAGTTTAGTTTTAAAAATAATTTATGCAAAAGATGCACGGATGTCGTAATAGTAAAAAATCTTACCATGCGATCTCCATGGATGTTACCGTAGTTCAACACGTGCACTATTGGCACGTATTGACCATAATGTGTAGGAGTTTGATAATAGGTATTGTAATTCTGAAGATCATTAATAAATGCGATAAGATGATTTTTCTCCTGACAAGTTAATTCTGCGCCATCGGTGTAGTAGGTTCTGTCTACCATCTCCCGTACATTTTTTGAAGAATGGAAATAAGCTGTCAACTATTTTGAAATAAACAATATAAATTACATAATAAATATGTTTAACAAACTCACAAGGAGGCAGAATCGGAATCATAATAAATATGGTTGAGAAACTCACATAATGGTAGAACTGGAGGTGTCTGCACATCGACCCAGATGTCGATATTACCTTCAATTTCATCTTCCGGACGAATATCAAAGGTGATAAGCATATTAGGCTCAAATGCATAAGCCTTGCATAGTGCTTGCCAACTTTTGCATTCAAAAAAGGAGTAGGTGTCTGCATTGTACAATTTTATGGCAAAAGTATAACCATGCTCGGTCCTCAAGTGAACTATCTTTACCTTCATACTTTCTTTAGTATTGAAACCAATCTTATCCAAGACATATCTTCTTGCATGGCAGGGGATACGCTAGTAGAATAGTAAAAAATTAAAATTATAAGTTGAAGCAAAAGAAGCAGAAGTCATGCTTAATTACGAAAAAAGACTTGTCGTTGTGACTTACTGTATCCACTTCGAAGGTCTCATCCAGCACGATGCTGAAGCGCCTACCATCAACTAGGTGAGTCGTGTCGCACAGACCGCGCTCGTCTTCGCAGTATTCGCACATACCGAATTCCCTTTCGCTATCGTCGTCAGACATTTGCTATGTTCATAGTTGAAACATTTAAAATCGATCGAAGGCAACTACCAGGAAACTGATCAACACACAGATCACTATTACTCAAAATATGCAACGGGTTGACTTTAGGTATGTCGAGTCTTTGCTTCCTAAACTCTCATCTCACGTATATGGTGGGCACTCCCTCTGATATTGCGACCGTCGGTGATGGTGGCTCCTCCATTCGTCCCCGAGTGCATTACACCAAAATGTCTAGCACACGGGAACGAAGGAGAAGCGACCCCCACGACAACAGTCGGGATTCTTCCTCTCTCATATATCGACCGTCGGTGATGGTCGCTACTCCTTCTTTCCCTAGTGCATTACAAATATCTAGCACAAGGAAAAGAAGGAGAAGCGACCCCCACGACAACAGTCGGGATTCTTCCTCTCTCATATATATATATATATGGTGGACACTCTCCCTCACTGAAAGACACACAAGGAGCCGAAACAGACCTGAAGTCAACCCGTTCCATATATCGAGCAATGACATAGAAAAAATTCCCTATGTTTTGCCGCAATGACTGGCAAAACACAAGCACTCGATATTAACTAATACATCATCCCGAACAGTCCAGTTAATGCATCATCAAATATTAACTAATACATCTCGAATATTATCATATAAGATCACTAATATAGATCGAATATCCTAGAATCCAAAGTGGAGGACGGTGAACTAGGTTCACTAGCGGTCTCTGAGTCGCCGGCGGTGGACACCCAAAGATAAGGAACCATCACGGGATCATAACTCGGGTGAGATCCCTGAAGAATCTGCCAGGTATTGTCGAACCGGGCGTCCAACGCCGCCATGTAGCGACGGACGTGCTCGTCCTCCTCCCTGACACGGCGACGTACCACCTCCGCGGGGGCCCGCTCCCTCCGCACCGAAAGTGGCCCGCGTGACCGCCACCACAGAAGCTCCGGGTCGACGACGAGACCTGGATTCCTCACCAACCTCCGAGCCCGGGAAGGTAGCACCTCCCAGTGCCAGCCCGGCGGAGCCCAGTCCCGGACATGGCGCCTATCAAGCAGGCTCTCGCGGACCACTCGACGACGAGGATGAGGGCCGGGCATCGTCGACGTCGAGACAAATTCCTATGAGAACGTTTTCTTATCGTTTAATCACTAATTTTTCATAAAACCAATTTTTTTTCTGTAATCTAACATACACATACTAATTTTTTCCTAAGACTCCTAATAATTAAATAAAACATAAAACAACTAAAACATAAACATTCATCATATAAAAAAATCAACATATATTTAACATGCATGCATATATACATCCATCCATTCATCCATCCATACATACACATACATATATGCATGGACATATACACACATATACATGAAAAAAAACATATACATGAACGACGGCGCCACGTCAGCGCCACGTCAGCGTCACCGGAGTTAAGCCGGCGAGGCCCTTCCCGACGGCGGACGACGGGCGACGGGGCGCGACAAGCAGAGCTACGGCTCGCAGAGCGCGGCGGGCGACGGGCGACGGGGCGCGGGCGGACGGCGGGCGGCGGGCGACGGCTCGCAGAGCGCGGCGGACGGCGGACGACGGCGTCGGGGCGCGGGGGGGGGGGGGGGAGAGGAGAGGAGGGGAACGGCGCGGCGGGCGACGGCGTCGGGGCGCGGGGGGGGGGGGGGGGGGGGAGGATGAGAGGAGGGGAACGGCGAGGCGGCTCACAGTGGGTGCGGGGACGGCGTCGGGGGCAGCTCGGCGACGGCGACGACGGCGAGGTGGAGCAGCCTGACGGCGTCGAGGCAGGGCTCGGCGGCGACGGCAACGAGGAGCAGGGCGTCGGGCGGAGAAGAACACGATTTGGAGAAACTGCTAAGTGCGTGGCTTATATACACACACCTTTAGTCCCGGTTGGTGGAACCAACCGGGACCAATGCCGCCCTTTCGTCCCGGTTGGTGCCACCAACCGGGACCAAAGGTCTCTTTTCGTCAGCCCAAAGGGCAGGAAACAGGGACCTTTAGTCCCGATTGGTGCCACAAATCGGGACCAAAGGTCTCTTTTCGTCAGCCCAAAGGGCGGGAAACAGGGACCATTGGTCCCGGTTGGTGGCACCAACCGGGACCAAAGGTGGGCATTGGTCCCGGTTGGTGCCACCAACCGGGACCAACGGGTGGTGCTGCCCGGGGCCAAATGTTTAGTCCCACCTCGCTAGTTGAGAGGGCTCGAGAGTGGTTTATAAGCGCTGCTGTGCACAACCTCTCGAGCTCCTCTCAACAGCAGGCTTACGGGCCTAATTGCACACCCCTGCCTGTGGGCCTTCTATGCCGGCAGCGGGCCCGAAGTAGGCGGCATTTTTTTTATTTTTTTTCTACTTTTTTTGTTTTCTTTTTTGCTTTATTTATTTTTCTTTTGTTTCTACTTACAGTTTTTCAGTGATTCTTTTTGCTTTTAGGTCACAAAAATTATAAACTTTCTGTTAGTGCCATTAGTTTCCAAATTTGAATAGTTTAAATTTGAATTCTTTTAAATTGGTGTGAATAACTAGTTTGTGAATAACTTTACTAAAAAAATAGATTTTTGAGTGATTCTTTTTCCTGCTATTTAATGTTACTGTGTTTTATCATTATATTCAATTTGGTAAGTTTTAGGTTATTTTAAATGTCTGTTTTAATCAAAAACAGATTTGGTTATTTTAGTTTGCCATTAAAGTTTCTAACAAAAAAAATTCTTTATGAAAATTATTTTTGCTATTAATGTTTTGAACAAAAAATACTTTGATAATTTTAGTTGCATATTTTTTATATAATTATAGTTTCAACCCTTTCTGACTTCATTTGGTATTTTTCATGCATTTAATGATTTTTTTGAGCTAAATGACCCAGAAATTGAAAAGCACTACAAATGAACTCTGAAAAGGTTGAAAGTTGGCATGGTATCAATCTTTCACCCACATAGCATGTGCTAAAAAGTTGAGTGGGTTACGGCAAAAACTGGATGCACTTCGTGTACAAAATGTACAGTCTCATTCGAAGTATCGGGGTTTCGGACGGAAACTCATCGGTTACAAAAGGCATTTCATTTTCTTGAACTTATTTGAACTCCAGGCTTTTCGTGTGTTCAAAATGCACCATTCGAAGCCACATCATCAATTTTCAACCCTTTCTGACTTCATTTGGTATTTTTCATGCATTTAATGATTTTTTTGAGCTAAATGACCCTGAAATTGAAAAGCACTACAAATGAACTCTGAAAATGTTGAAAGTTGGCATGGTATCAACCTTTCACCCACATAGCATGTGCTAAAAAGTTGAGTGGGTTACGGCAAAAACTGGATGCACTTCGTGTACAAAACGGACAGTCCCTTTCGAAGTATCGGGGTTTCGGACGGAAACTCATCGGTTACAAAAGGCATTTCATTTTCTTGAACTTATTTGAACTCCAGGCTTTTCGTGTGTTCAAAATGCACCATTCGAAGCCACATCATCAATTTTCAACCCTTTCTGACTTCATTTGGTATTTTTCATGCATTTAATGATTTTTTTGAGCTAAATGACCCTGAAATTGAAAAGCACTACAAATGAACTCTGAAAATGTTGAAAGTTGGCATGGTATCAACCTTTCACCCACATAGCATGTGCTAAAAAGTTGAGTGGGTTATGGCAAAAACTGGAAGCACTTCGTGTACAAAACGGACAGTCTCTTTCGAAGTATCGGGGTTTCGGACGGAAACTCATCGGTTACAAAAGGCATTTCATTTTCTTGAACTTATTTGAACTCCAGGCTTTTCGTGTGTTCAAAATGCACCATTCGAAGCCACATCATCAATTTTCAACCCTTTCTGACTTCATTTGGTATTTTTCATGCATTTAATGATTTTTTGAGCTAAATGACCCTGAAATTGAAAAGCACTACAAATGAACTCTGAAAATGTTGAAAGTTGGCATGGTATCAATCTTTCACCCACATAGCATGTGCTAAAAAGTTGTGTGGGTTACGGCAAAAACTGGAAGCACTTCGTGTACAAAACGAACAGTCTCTTTCGAAGTATCGGGGTTTCGGACGGAAACTCATCGGTTACAAAAGGCATTTCATTTTCTTGAACTTATTTGAACTCCAGGCTTTTCGTGTGTTCAAAATGCACCATTCGAAGCCACATCATCAATTTTCAACCCTTTCTGACTTCATTTGGTATTTTTCATGCATTTAATGATTTTTTTGAGCTAAATGACCCTGAAATTGAAAAGCACTACAAATGAACTCTGACAATGTTGAAAGTTGGCATGGTATCAACCTTTCACCCACATAGCATGTGCTAAAAAGTTGAGTGGGTTACGGCAAAAACTGGATGCAGTTCGTGTACAAAACGGACAGTCCCTTTCGAAGTATCGGGGTCTCGGACGGAAACTCATCGGTTACAAAAGGCATTTCATTTTCTTGAACTTATTTGAACTCCAGGCTTTTCGTGTGTTCAAAATGCACCATTCGAAGCCACATCATCAATTTTCAACCCTTTCTGACTTCATTTGGTATTTTTCATGCATTTAATGATTTTTTTGAGCTGAATGACCCTGAAATTGAAAAGCACTACAAATGAACTCTGAAAATGTTGAAAGTTGGCATGGTATCAACCTTTCACCCACATAGCATGTGCTAAAAAGTTGAGTGGGTTACGGCAAAAACTGGAAGCACTTCGTGTACAAAACGGACAGTCTCTTTCGAAGTATCGGGGTTTCGGACGAAAACTCATCGGTTACAAAAGGCATTTCATTTTCTTGAACTTATTTGAACTCCAGGCTTTTCGTGTGTTCAAAATGCACCATTCGAAGCCACATCATCAATTTTCAACCCTTTCTGACTTCATTTGGTATTTTTCATGCATTTAATGATTTTTTTGAGCTGAATGACCCTGAAATTGAAAAGCACTACAAATGAACTCTGAAAATGTTGAAAGTTGGCATGGTATCAACCTTTCACCCACATAGCATGTGCTAAAAAGTTGAGTGGGTTACGGCAAAAACTGGATGCACTTCGTGTACAAAACGGACAGTCCCTTTCGAAGTATCGAGGTTTCGGACGGAAACTCATCGGTTACAAAAGGCATTTCATTTTCTTGAACTTATTTGAACTCCAGGCTTTTCGTGTGTTCAAAATGCACCATTCGAAGCCACATCATCAATTTTCAACCCTTTCTGACTTCATTTGGTATTTTTCATGCATTTAATGATTTTTTTGAGCTAAATGACCCTGAAATTGAAAAGCACTACAAATGAACTCTGAAAATGTTGAAAGTTGGCATGGTATCAACCTTTCACCCACATAGCATGTGCTAAAAAGTTGAGTGGGTTACGGCAAAAACTGGAAGCACTTCGTGTACAAAACGGACAGTCCCTTTCGAAGTATCGGGGTTTCGGACGGAAACTCATCGGTTACAAAAGGCATTTCATTTTCTTGAACTTATTTGAACTCCAGGCTTTTCGTGTGTTCAAAATGCACCATTCGAAGCCACATCATCAATTTTCAACCCTTTCTGACTTCATTTGGTATTTTTCATGCATTTAATGATTTTTTTGAGCTAAATGACCCTGAAATTGAAAAGCACTACAAATGAACTCTGAAAATGTTGAAAGTTGGCATGGTATCAACCTTTCACCCACATAGCATGTGCTAAAAAGTTGAGTGGATTACGGCAAAAACTGGATGCACTTCGTGTACAAAACGGACAGTCCCTTTCGAAGTATCGAGGTTTCGGACGAAAACTCATCTGTTACAAAAGGCATTTCATTTTCTTGAACTTATTTGAACTCCAGGCTTTTCGTGTGTTCAAAATGCACCATTCGAAGCCACATCATCAATTTTCAACCCTTTCTGACTTCATTTGGTATTTTTCATGCATTTAATGATTTTTTTGAGCTAAATGACCCTGAAATTGAAAAGCACTACAAATGAACTCTGAAAATGTTGAAAGTTGGCATGGTGTGCGTGCTTGCCAACAATGACAACCCACTTTTTTGTTGCATTTTGTTCTCAGCCACAATCAAAATTTAAGAAAAAACTGAATTGAAAAGCACTACAAATATATAATAGATAGAGAGATATGTAATATATATATAATAGTTCAGATATCCATTACAGAAAGTACTCGTCCAAGCGAACACTACTAGCTAGTCTGAATCAGAAGAATATTCCAATGGTGGTGGTGGTGCGAGGTGACGCTGCCCATAGTTCACGGTTCGAATCTTGCGGTACAACTCATATGCAATGTATGCATCTTTTGCTGCATACTCAATGTTGATAGGCTGAAGTGGGGTCCTCTCCCACTCTTTGTGCTGCGCCCGGGGGAATTTGGTCTTCATATCTCCGTAATAGTCGTCGATCAAGGCGACCGCCATAGAAGCCATCGAAGTCCTCTCATACCGAAGCCTGAATATGTCTTGGATATCAATAAGGCAGCCAGCAGGTATCTCAATACCGAAGTTGCGCCTCATCTTCAGCTTGTCATTTCTTACATCAACGCTAGCAAAATGTATGCTGCTGCGTAGGAAGTCCATGAGTGCTGGGCAGTGCTTGTCACTACTGCAACATCAACAAATTAAAATGGAACAAATGTTAGATACTGCGGCAACAAGTATATTTCGGCAGAATTATAATATGCAACTATATAAAGGAAAATTATTTCGCTGCAACAAAAGAGGAAGATGCAGAGTTTTTGCTCCCCGGGCTCATTTGAGCTCGGTGAACAGTAATATCATAAAAAAATTGAAAATTATTTCACTACAACTTAAGAGAAATTGATCTTTGCCATAGGATTCAAAATAGAACATATATATTGCTATATCCTATATATATGCAATTTTCATATCCTATGAATTGATGAAGAAACCCTAAATTAACTATATGACATATATGTTCTCCCACGTTTTGCAACAAGGAAAATTGTTTCACTACAAACTTAAAAGAAATATTGATCTTTCCCATAGGATTCAAAATGGAACATATTTCTATCCTATGCAATTTTCATAATAATCTATAAATTATTAATTGATCAAAGAAAACCCTCAAAACTCACCTTGCCCATTGGAAGATCATGACATGTTTCTTGAAACATAGCTGGATGACGGAAACATCTTCTTGCTTGGCCGTGTACTCGAGATCAAGCCCTATGAACTTGTCTTTCTCATCCGCCACTTGAAGCCATTTCTGCAAAAGGGAAAGAAAATGCGGCACCATGGCGCTGTCGTTCGTGTAGACGACATCGAGATTGGTACTGCCATGTGCGAGCACCTCCCCGTAGCGAGTGATTGGATTCATGGTAGAAGATATGGGGGAAGAAGAGAGGAGAAGATGAGAAATGGGCGAAGTTACTGTAGCCCTCGCCGAGGAACAGTTGCTTTATCCTCCTGTTTCTCGGAGCGCGAAACGTCGTGGGATGCGAGACGTTCGAACCTTTAGTCCCGGTTTGAACCACCAACCGGGACTAAAGGGGCGCGCACCAGGCGAACGGTTACACATTTGGTCCCGGTTCCTTCCACGAACCGGGACCAATGGTTGTGGGCCAGGAGCGAGGCACATTGGTCCCGGTTCGTGTCTGGAACCGGGACCAAAGGTTCCAGACGAACCGGGACCAATGCCCCACGTGGCTCGCCCGGCCGTCTGGCCTCACGAACCGGGACTGTTGCACCCATTAGTCCCGGTTCGTGACTGAACCGGGACTAATGGGCTGGCCCGGCCTGGACCAATGCCCTGTTATGTACTAGTGTGGGCCCAACAGGTGGCTGGCCTACATGTCAGTGGCCCAAAGGCACCTGCAGTTACGGCACCGAAGCAGCGTCCCTCCTCTATATTAACCCATCCACTTGGAGCACACCACAATACCTGACAACCACCGGCTGGCCCCAAGCCCCAACACACATGGACATGGACAACCACGGAGAGATGTACTACTACACCGGCAGCTGCATGGGTGCCGCCACTGATCCCTCCTGCAGCTCCTCCTCCTCCTCCTCGTCCTTGGACTCATTTCCGTCCGACATGAGCAGCGGAGATACGATTGAGGTGGAGACGAGGCAGCCGAAGAAGCCAGCAGTCTCAGCGTTCATCGGGGTGCGCGCGCGGCCGTGGGGTCGGTTCGCGGCGGAGATCCGGGACCCCACACGCGGCGGCACGCGGGTGTGGTTAGGCACGTTTGCCACGGCCGAGGCCGCCGCCATGGCCTACGACCAGGCGGCGCTCTCCTCCCGGGGCACGGCCACGGCGCTCAACTTCCCTCTGGAGCGCGTCCAGGAGTCTCTCCGCGCCCTCGGCGCCACAGGCACAGGCATGGCCGGCTCGCCCGTGCTGGCGCTCAAACGGCTCCACTCCAAGAGACCGAGGCGCAGCAAGGCCGAGTTGGCGAACGACGCGGCGACATGCATTATGAGGAGCAAGGTCATAGCCAAGCAGAAGAAGTTCATCTTGGAGCTGGAGGACCTCGGCGCTGACTACCTGGACGAGCTTCTCAGGATTACTTGTAATACAGCTTACTACTCCCTCCGTTCTTAAATATAAGTCTTTTTGAAGATTTCACTAAGGGATTACATACGGAACAAAATGAATGAATCTAAAGTATGTCCATATGCATCCGTACGTAGTCTTCTAGTAGAACCTCTAGAAAGACTTATATTTAGGAACGGAGGGAGTAGTAAACTAGTAATACTACCAACAGTACGTACGTTGGTTGTGGGCTTGTAGCTAGCTATGAAACCAAAACACAGCTATTTCACGGGTGTACCAGGGTTTTGTGCAGTTTGGTGATCGACTAACTAATTACAGTGTTTCACTAGACGAAACACGATAAACGAAATTAATAAAGCCCCCAAAAGCCGAAAGATACAAGGATGATGAACGAACAAATTAAACACATTACACAAACCAAGCAAACAATCTAAAATAGAGGTGCACCTTGAAGATGACGACACCGTCCATGCTCGATGGAGTAGAAGAAAGAAATAGGATTACAATGGAGCAGCCAACCCACTTCGAGGTTGATCTTTCTCTTGGTGGCTCGTGTCCAATGATCTCGTGCAGCCGGATCGCAGGAGCGCTGCCAAATGTGTCGTCTTATGCACCATTCGCTCCAGCTGGCTCGAGTGTAACCGTTGCGTCTCCAAATACAAAAGCACTGATAGTTACACTAATCAAAGACATTTGTAAAGACTGTAAGCGTAGGGCCAGTTGGTTCACTTCCTGGGCGTTGTGCGCTTGGCCTGGGGCCTCCCTGGGAGCTGCCTGGCTCCTGTTTTTCAAATCCTCGTGACTAGGGAGTCAGCCTGGCCAAAGAACGTGACAGAGCAATTAGCTTGGCAGCTAAACCAGGCAACTTGGTTAGCTTGGCCCAGGCAAACGTTTTTGGACGATCTGGGCTTGCCTGGATCCGCAGCCTGGGTTGTTTAATCACATGGTTCAAGAAACTAGGTGTCAGGTAAGAAAATGAATCGTTGTGTCAAGACAAAAATGACCTTTTAGCGCTCACCAGGCCAGGTCCTGAACCAAACAGGGCACTCCTATCCTCGCCTCATTAGGCAAATTTTTTGAAGTTCTCAGGCACATGCTAGGCAACAATGTATCCCAGGCATGGTGTCGAGGACACCAACCAAACTGGCCCGTAGTCTAGGGAGAGTGATCATCTAGCCTAGCCCCTAGGTGGGGTGCATGCGTTTCTTGGGCGTGGCACGAACGCCGCCCTTTAAACGCTGTAAAACTTTTGTAAATGTTTGCCCCTCTTGGTCTTAATATATTGACGGGAAGAGCTCCTATGGGTTCTCGAAAAACTTCCAGGTTGATCTCGCCGATACTGCTTCAAGGAACCAAGAAGACACCCCACCATCTTTTCCCTCGTCAACCCCTCGTCCAAGCTTGAAGCATGCCTAGGCATGGGTGGCCTACATGTGTGCTATTCGGGCTCGGCCCATACACCAGTTTTTGGCTCACAATGTGAGCCTGGAGGCTCGATAAATGACCAAACACCTAAAACTAGGATTTAAGATAAAAACATCAGCACAATAATGTATCTATATATTCTGAAAATAGTTGAACTAATGATTTCAATAGAAAATGACATTACTTGTATTTTTCGGCTGGGCTAGGCTCGGGTTTGAGATCTTAGGGTAAAGTTCGACCTAGGATTTGACCAGGTCTATCTCAAAGTAGACGATTTCCCTAGAACTAGGGGAGACACATGCCTCATGGTCGCGAGGCAGAACAACTGCGCACAACCACCATGACGCAACGAGCACACCTCGTCATCTACACTACCGTTGCCTACGTACAGACAACCATGCCAAAAGGGATAAAATAGAGGAAGAGGTCGGTGAACAATATGATGCAGAGGGGTTGAACCAAGGCGACAAGCATCAACGAAGAGCCCCACTATTATGTGGCTAGCCTAGGTACTCATCACGCCTGCCATGTTGCTATCCCCGGAAGGGGAACCTTATTACCTCTAGCTAAGAATCGAGGACACCAACCTACCGAAAAACATAAGCATAGCCAAAGGTGAGCACAAAACATAAGAAAAATATAGAGCATGCAGGAGTTGTTGAACATTGATGCCGATATCGTAGTTAGATGCTTAGAACCACATACATGCTTCCCATCTATCCCCATATAGCACCTCCAGAGGGACAACACATTGCCACACGCCAATGTCGTCCAATCCGAGACAAATAATAGGTTTTCACCTGAGGGAGGTTAAGGAAAAAGGACCTCGATGGTGCTCCTAGAGAGGAGAGCACCAAGGCGACCAAAGATTTCCCTTGATCTCAATCTCAGACCACCAAGCGCCGACATATTTGTTGACCGACGACAATTGGTGGCTATATCTATCGATGAGGTGAGCTAGAGGAGGAGAGAGAGCCCCAACCTTTAAACATTGAGAGATGACAAGGCAACCCATGCACGAAGACCCACACCCATCGTGGCCTCATCACTGGCTCCAATAAGGATATTGGTCGGAACCTGTAGAAGCCTCTGCATCTTAGACGCCATCGCCGTTCAGAAACCCCTACGCTTGATCTGTAGAGCAGTCAAAACCTTGTTGGCAGCCTCACGGGCAGACGTGTGGGCTTATTGATGGCTACCTTCACACTACTAGGGAAAAGCCTAGCAGTAGCGCTGGTTTTAGGTATATCAGTAGCGCGGGGCAGCGCGCTACTGATACGGCGCTACAACTAAAGTGTAGCAGTAGTGTGTGCTCGCCCGCGCTACTGCTATACCTGCTTAGCAGTAGCGCTTTTTGTAGAAAGCGTTACTGGTAGTTACTAGCAGCGCACCTCTCTACCCGCGCTACTACTATTATTACGTATTTCTTTTTTGTTTTATGTCGTATATTCATACGCCATTATACAAGTTTTCATACAGTATCATCATAATACATCATTGTCATATAACAACTCCTCATCATCATCATTTTCGTCCATGAGACATCATATAACAACTTGGGTCACTAGTTATAATAACAACTCCTCATCATCATCATCATATAACAACTCATCATCATCATCAACTTGGTCATCAACTTGGTCACTAGGTCACTAGTCATATATAATCAGCACTAACTAATTGTTCTTAATACCTAGGACCTACTCCTGCTGTTCATAGTTGAAACATTTAAAATCGATCGAAGGCAACTACCAGGAAACTGATCAACACACAGATCACTATTACTCAATATGCAACGGGTTGACTTTAGGTCTGTCGAGTCTTTCCTTCCTAAACTCTCATCTCACGTATATGGTGGGCACTCCCTCTGATATTGCGACCGTCGGTGATGGTGGTCCTCCATTCGTTCCCGAGTGCATTACACCAAAATGTCTAGCACACGGGAACGAAGGAGAAGCGACCCCCACGACAACAGTCGGGATTCTTCCTCTCTCATATTTCGACCGTCGGTGATGGTCGCTACTCCTCCTTTCCCTAGTGCATTACAAATATCTAGCACAGGGAAAAGAAGCAGAAGCGACCCCCACGACAACAGTCGGGATTCTTCCTCTCTCATATATATATATATGGTGGACACTCTCCCTCACTGAAAGACACACAAGGAGCCGAAACAGACCTAAAGTCAACCCGTTCCATATATCGAGCAATGACATAGAAAAAATGCCCTATGTTTTGCCGGAATATCATTGAATTCCCGTTCTGGCAACTCACAAGCACTCGATATGTCCTACATTGTAGCACAAGTCATGCTAAAATTCATGAAAAAAATTCGGCATGACCTTTGCTAAAAACAGGACATATCGAGTGCCTGAAATTTGCCGGAACGGAAACGAATCAACATTCCGGCAAAACATAGGCCACTCGGAGGTACATTGCAAACAAGAACACCAAGACATCCTCTATATTCAGAATGCATCATCATCGACATCAATGACATGGTGACTAGCACTAGCATTTTCATCATCGACATTTCTGCATAAACAAAATATAAACAAAATATATTCTATCAACATGTATCTGAGTAGTATTAACAAATATGACATGTTCATTCTAGCAAATGAGTAAATAGTTTTAGGATCACTAGAAACTATCAACTATGTCTAAAAATAATATACTAAAACCCTAGTAATAATTCAGTTAACTAGAAACTATCAACTAAACCCTAGAAACTATCCTAAATCAAAGTGTTATATATGAACAGAGGCTTATATCAACTAAAAACTATCAACTATGTCTAAATTTTTACTAATCAGTTAATCATACTAAATCAAAATTGTTATATATCAACTACAAACTATTAAGTAAATCAAAATGTTGCATATCAACAAGAAAATATCAACTAGCCTACTAAATCAAAATGTAGCAGGGAGGAGGGGTTGTGGATGGAGGAGGGAGGAGGGAGAAGGAGGGGCGACTGAAGGAGGGAGGAGGAAGGCGGATCGAGGAGGGGCCGGCCGGCGGCGAATGGAGGAGTGGAGGGAGGACGGAGGAGGTGGGGCGGGGAGGAAGGAGGAGGGGGAGGATTACCGAGTCCAGGGAGGAGGGGGAGGTGACGGCGGCAGAGGGAGGAGGGGTAGGCGACGACGGCGGCGAGCGGCGGGGGGCAGAGAGGGAGCGACAGTGTGAGGGGGGAGTGAGGGGCCGGGAGTGAGGAAGAGAGAGGGAGCGCACGGGGTGGATAAGGTGGGAATAGCAGCAGCGCGGGTTGGTGCCAAGCGCTACAGCTAAGTAGAATAGCAGCAGCGCAGGTTGAGGAAGGGCGCTACTACTATACCTAGCCTGTCGGGAATGGTGTGGCAATTATAGTAGTAGCGCGTTTTATAAGTGCCACGCTACTGATATGAATTTATTAGTAGCGCTGTTTTTGTACACGTGCTACTGCTAAGTAGCAGCAGCGCCTCCTTTTAAAAAGCGCTACTGGTAAGCTTCTGTGTATAAGATTTTCCCTAGTAGTGTCAGGGTGCCAAGGGGAAAGGTAGCAAGGAAAGGTTGGCAACATGACGAAGCCCTAGATGGCCCTGGTCGCACTTAAGAACCAGGGGGGTCTGGGAGCAGGAGGAGATCAATGTCTAGGGCCTGAGGCGCCTCTTCTTTTTTCCTTCTACTTCTATGGTGATCAGACCTAGAGTTCTGTGTTATACCTTCGTCAAATTCCTTGCAACAGTTTGTCATGTTTCATCGACCGAGGACATGCATACACATGACTATAAGTGTATCGGCTCTAGCCTGTGGCCATGGTCAAGCCATTTAAATAATTGAAATGTGGGTGATAAGATTACACCATCACCAAAAACGACAATGGGCATTAGAATTTTTGTAGTTTTGTAGCTATGAACCGAAAAAGGCTTTCACCCTGTTTTGTATATAAAGCAAAACAGTCGAAATGATACTAGGTGACAACGAGATTGATGGAATAGCAAGTCCATGTTGTTGACATTAATTGACATGTCGTCTTTGTTTGTTCGCACGTAAATTTTGCAGCATTGTAAATTGCTTTAGTATGTACACGATGGTTGTGGGAGGAGCCTAATACGGCGGGGGGTGCAATCTTTAGCAGTCAGTTAGACCTATAGGGGATAAAGCCATAAAGGGTGATTCTTGCCGTATTTTCGAATTTGTTGGTCAAACAGTATTGGTTACATTATTTGTTTGTTCTTCATGTCAAAAGGAGCACGACCAATGTCGGGGGGATGAACCCCGGGTACCCCCAAGACGGCGAGTCGGGTGGGGTGCCCGCCTGCCCTGGCTCGCGCCTGCGGCCGGCTGCGCCGACCAGCCGGCTGCGCCGACCAGCCGGCTGCCCGAAGTCAACTGCGACGTCGCGTCATCTGACCCGACGCGGACAAGATAAGACAGGCCATCCCTGGCCACTATTGCTGATAAAGTGCGCAGTGTTCGCGTCATCAACAGTACCACCATCATCATCTACAGTCTACAGTGCCCCTTGTCCCCTTGTCCCCTGGGCATCTGTCGATAAAAGATCCCAGGGGACTCCTCGCACCAGCATGCTCGCGCTCGCTAGTTCCCTTCCCCCTATTCACTCGATCCCCGCTAGCCATGGCGCACGTGCCTCCTTCCCTCGCTGGCCATGGCGCCACCACCAGCATACTCCCACAAACCACGCGCGCAGCGTAGCCCTGAGCCTATCCATCGTTTTCGGTCAGATCTGGCGCGCGCCCTCACCTGCGAGCACGCCCGTCTCCCCCGTCCCATGGAGGCCTCTGCACCGGCGCCCCGTGCACGGCTGCTCCGGCAAGCCTCCTCCTCTACACCACCGGCCACGAGTGCTCGGGACCAACACCGCCGCGGCTGCGCCCCCACGCCTCCCGCGCGCGTCCTCCGCAACCGCGCCGAGCCGCTCCCCCCGCGCGTCCAGGTGCCCGCGGTCGCGTCCGCGCCGCTGCGCCCTGCCGCGCTGGCCTTCCCGCGCGCCCCGCGGGCCTCGCGCCAGCCCCGCCGTCCCCGTCACGGGCCGCCGGCGCTCGGCCTCCGCCTGCGCCCCTGCGCCCGTGGCCTTCACGCGCGCCCGCACGGCCGCGTGCCCGCGGCCTTCGTCTCCGCCGTCTCCGACGCGCGCCCCACCGCCTCGACCCGCTCCTCCCTCTCCCCTGCCGCGGCCTCCGCCTCCCCGCCCGACCGCGAGGAGGCGCTCGCCCTCTGCTCTGCGCGGCCCCGCTCCTGAGCCCCTCCACCCGCGCCGCCGCGGGTCGCCTCGCTCGGCCGCCCCTGCGCGTCCGTCGTACCGCGCCCGGCTCCCGCGCGCCCGTTGCCACTCCGGCCCGACGTTCCCGCGCCGCAGCCGGCCGCACCTCGCTCCTCCGGCGCTGGCTCCCGCACCGCGGCCGGCTGCGCCTCGCTCCGCCAGCGTCGCCCCGCGCCGCTCCTCAGCTCGCGCGCGCCGGCCGCCCGCCGGCTCTGCCCGCCCCCCGCCGGCCCGGCCGTCTGCCGGCTCCTGCTGCGGCCGGCTGCTCGTGAAAAAAGTGAGGGGCCGGCTGGCCAGACGGCTAAAAGAAAGGAAAAAGGGGAGGGGGCCGGCTGGAAAAAGAAGGCAGAGGCCGGCTGCCCAAAAAAAAAAAGTCGCTGCCGGATGGAAAAAGAAAAAAGAGACCAGCAGCTGCGCCGGCTTCGATGCCCGGCCGGCTGGCGACCCGGCCCGGCCGCCTGCCCGCTTCGACGCCCGGCTGGCTGGCGACCCGGCCCGTCCGCTTCGACGCCCGGCTGGCTGGCGACCCGGCCCGGCCACCTGCCCGCCCCGACGCCCGGCCGGCTGGCGACCCGGCCCGGCTGCCTGTCTGCTTCGACGCCCGGCCGGCTGCGCCACGCCGGCTGGGGAACCGGCCCAGCTGCCTGTCCGTTTCGACGCCTGGCCGGTCGGGCCCGACCGGCTGGGGCGCCTCTCGACTGCCCGGAGGCTCGGGCCGTCTGCCGGCGGACACCTCCGCCCCGTCCGCGTCAAAAGCAATGTGAGCTCCCGTCCGCATATCGTTCCACAGCGCACAAAACGGATAACCCCGAGCGACCCTCGGGGTCTGTCGCTGCATTTCTTCAGCGGCTTTGCTGTTCACCCCGGCGGTCTTGGCCTGGAGGCTTGCCGTTTGGCCCCATTCGTTTTCACCGCAGACGGCTTAGTAGCATGTACGGTATCAAAGGCCCACTCTTCGTCTCAGCTACAGACCGCACCGCGGCTGTCCGGCTAGCAAGAGCAAAAGCTGGAGGTCAGCCCACGCGAAAGACGTTCGGGGAGAAAACATCCTGGGCGACCCGGTCGTTTACTTTATGAGTATCTGCTCGGTCGAATCTGCTCCCAGAGTCCGAGTACTGTACGCTCCACGCCGCGGCCTACTCTTCGCTTCAGCTACAGACCGGCTCCCGGCTATCCGGCTGGCAAGAGCAAAAGCCAAAGAGCGGAGGGGACATGAAAAAGACTGAAGGGGGCTCGGACGAAACCGAGTCGGCACCCCTCTGCACGCAACTTGCGCTGCCAAGGCTAAGTATTCGATATATCTGCACTGCCTAACTTTGTCTTTCGCATGATTATTTCCGTGGGGAACCCTCCCTCCTCGCCCGGAGGCTCGGAGGCTACACCCAGTGGGTGCGCCGGCATGCCCCGCTGGGAAAACGCCACGCCGGTTGCAGGCCCGCCGCCGGCTGCCACCGTCAGCTCCAACATCTGCGGAAACCCTCCGCCCGACTCTCTGAGTCGCCCGGAGGCTCGGAGGCTACACCCAGTGGGTGCGCTGGCGCGCCCCCACTGGAAAGACAGTTGCGCCGGCCACAGGCCTGCGGCCGGCTGCCACGGAGATCCTCGACGCTCCCATCCGCTACATCGACAACAGCAAGAACCCTCCGCCCGACTCTTCCATTCGCCCGGAGGCTCGGAGGCTACTGTCGGGGGGATGAACCCCGGGTACCCCCAAGACGGCGAGTCGGGTGGGGTGCCCGCCTGCCCCGGCTCGCGCCTGCGGCCGGCTGCGCCGACCAGCCGGCTGCCCGAAGTCAACTGCGACGTCGCGTCATCTGACCCGACGCGGACAAGACAAGACAGGCCATCCCTGGCCACTATTGCTGATAAAGTGTGCAGTGTTCGCGTCATCAACAGTACCACCATCATCATCTACAGTCTACAGTGCCCCTTGTCCCCTTGTCCCCTGGGCATCTGTCGATAAAAGATCCCAGGGGACTCCTCGCACCAGCATGCTCGCGGACGCTCGTTCCCGCCTCTTATTCCTATTGTAACCCAGGGGGTTGGTCTATAAAACCCCTCGGGCCTCCCCCATGTAGCGGGGTTCACGGTTTTTACCCAGTCACTCTCCACACAGACGTAGGGAGGCAGCGACGGCAAGCTAGCTCCTTCTTCCTCCTCCGTCCATACAGCTCCAGGAGCACCATTGTAACCTCACCACTGTCTTAACTAGACCAAGCAGGACTAGGGGTATTACCTCCCACGGAGGGCCCTGAACCTGGGTACATCGTGTGTCTGCCACCGCCTGTGCCTAACCCCGCTCCCAGAGCCCGTCGGCGTCCTTCGGCCCCTCTCGATAAGCCTACCCATGGCATCTGCCGTGACGAAACCACGACAACCAAGACTAAGACGGGGGAGTTTCTTCTCCTTCTGACCAAGAACATTGAGATTGACTATACCTAGAGAGAGGATTCATGGAGCAAGAACAAGGAAGTCAATATGTGCGGTCAACCGAACTTTTATAGTTCCCAATGGTCCTTCTTTTTACATACTACTAGATAGATGCCTTCCGGTTGAGCAAGTAGGATATATAAGTCCATAATATACAGGGTGAAATTTGCACTTGCACATAACAACGTAGTAGAGTCCTTGAGTTTAGTTTATCTACATTGGGGGCTTAACAAATTCCAAAGTTATCCTAGTAGACTCCTGGAATTAACAATCCGTCGGCAGCGCATACAAGCCTGGTACTCTGCACCTGAGAAGCGTTGATTCAGGATAGCATTGTCCGGGTAAACCTGGGAGATGGTACTGGCATCATTTGTTTTCTCCGGGGTGGTTTTGGCCACCGGTGACGGTCAAAAGTAGCACAGCCAGAGAAAAGTAGGGAAATAGTGAGCGTCGTCATAGCGAAAAGTAGGGAGGGCTGCCGGCGGCGGCTGTCCACATCACCCCGAGCCGTCTCCGAAACTTCTCTGGTTCTCATCGACCTCGTCCTCTCGCTGTCTAATTTTCAGGAGGTCTTGGTCTAAGTTAATCCACGCGTGGGTGGTTGCTTCCTGGCCGTTGTTGGCCAGATCTGTATAGCTGGAGTGAGAGTGACCTCAGTAAGGTAGTTGTGCGATTCGGTTTCATCTAACTAAGAGCGTCTATAGCCACAGGCCTACCTAATCTAACCCCTCCTCCCTAAACGTTGAGAGACATGTCCGATCACGTCCGCGCATAGTGACTGGTAAGACTGGACGTACCGAGCGGGCTTTTTGGCCCGCTCGTGGACCGGCCCGGACCGGACCGAAATTGGGAGGCCCGATGAAAAAAACAGCCGGTCCGGTCTGTAAAAACAGGCCCGAAAACAGGTCCAGTCCGGTCCTGTTTTGGCCCGGTCCGCTCGGTCGGACCGAATGTTTTTTTTTTTTGCATTTTCTGAATCATATCGGCAAGGCCCAGCCCATCATAGGGGTCCTGTTTATGACCTAAAACGCATGCACGCACGCAGCAGGGGGGTTCGCTAAAAAAAAACGCACGCACGCACGCTCCACGGGAGGTTTCGCCCAAAAAACGCACGCACGCACGCACATGCGCTGCCGCCGCCGCCGTCCAGCGCACAACACCTCGCCGACGCGGCCACCGTCCTCCCGGTGACTAATCACCAAGTCCAGGAGCTCCGCCACCATCAGATCTCCTTCCCCACGCAACGAATCGGCCGGATTCGTCCTGAAGCCGTCGACATCGTGCTCCTTCCTCAACTCCTGCCGCCGTCGTTCGTCGTCGATTATGTCGCCGTCGCTGCTTCCCAAGCCTCCCCGACCCCTCCATGGAGTTTTCCGTCAACCACCCTCCCTTTCCCCTCTGTTCTCCCCTCCCATTAGTGCCCAGAGTCGTCTCTCGCCGCCGCCGTGGTCACCACCTCGCCGCCGCCGCTCCCATGGCCGGTCCTTCGGTCTGGCCCAAGCTTTACCGCTGCCGGTCCGGTGCCTGGAAAGGGGACCGCAGCGCTGCTCGGTCCGGTCCGGGCCGGTCCGCCGGTGGCCGGTCCAAACGACGGCTCGGTCAGGGACCGGACCGGCCCGGACCGTGTCCACCCTGAGTGACTGGTCATCCTTCACTGGTCCGGTTTCATTATCGGATATCTCATTAATAAATCTTAAAATCCAGACAATCACAAGCAACGTAAACTTAACACTACATAAACATCTTGATTTTTTCCTGACAAAAGTTGAATTTTATTGGCTTAACTGAAGCATCAAAAGGATACAAATGCAATGAACACATAGCCTCTACATAACTAGGATGCACACAACAAACACCAACGCACACACATAAAACCCACCAGCAAATAGCAAAGTTACATAAGACCAAAGCTATGAGTATGAGAGAAAAAACAAAGAGATTAGATCCAATCCGCAAACTACATTAATGATCATCTCCGCACCAACCATCTCATGACACCACATGAATAACGAGGTTCTTCAACAGCAACGCCTTCAGGAAGGGGGCGACGATCAATCGCCGCCATCACCGGATCCAACCACTCAAGGTCAGAATCTAGGATTTCACCCTGAAGAACCAGCCTGAGCGTATCCGAGCAATGCCTTCAACAAGGTAACGATGTAAACATCTCAATATGACACATAGCGTCCGGCTACTTCATCATACATGGCATGGGACTATCAAAAATTGGCATGCTCTATTATATCATACATGCCATCGGAGTACCATATTTTGGCATGTTTTATACTCACTCCGTCCTAAAATAAGTGACTCGGCTTTGTACTAGCTTTAATACAAAGTTGAGTCATTTATTTTGGGATGGAGGGAGTACATACTAAAGCAATCGAGAAAGTTCATCCACGGCTGCCCTTGCCCTTACTATGTTTATCGCGGAAGCAACGGTTGTGACACAAAATGGCTCGAGCCGGATGTCCTCATTGTCGGACTTGTCCGACCCGTGGCCTCCTCCTGTCTAGGTAGGGGGGGGGGGGGGGGGGGGCAGTCCGGTCATGGCATGACCGTATGATTTTGCTCCCGGGCAAGGGCACGCATCGTCCCCCTTTGCCGCTTCTTGAGGATGCCGGCACATATGGCTTCCTCGTCCTAGCCGGTGTGCGACTTTGCCTCCGCCGCCTCGGCCACAAGGGCTGTGGTGGCGGCGCACGCCCTCTGTCTCGCATGGCGGGCACGCCTCACAATACCACTGGACGACCCGTTACCCATGTCGGAGTTGATCTTCGAGTCGGAGCCTGGAGCCTCAGGGAGAGGCGTCACCGAAGGGGTTGCGCCGCTACCCAGAATTGTCTCTATGTATAGGTCATTTACGCAGAGGGGTGAGCGTGCTTCGGTGTATGTAGGGTCTGCTTATGTCCCGTGTTTCTCACAAAAACAATTATCATGATTAGGGGCAAAATTCTCTTGCAGAATTGAGAACAGATGTTGCTGATGTAGTCGAACAATGCGTGGCTTGCACACTTCATTCGAAATAGACATGCATGTGTCAGGGAATCGAGGCTGGATTCAGCCGGTACGGTGGCCGGCCACCCGCAAATAGTTAGCGGGATATTCCTGCACCTTCATGGTAGCTGTCAACGATAGGAGGTGACGCCCACAAGGCTTGTCTTACTCAGCCGCCCTACGTCAATCAGTGCCCCCTCCCACATCAGTTGAGGCACAGCCCCAAAACCGAACACACACTTTCCAGAGAAAACGACTCCCCCACGTACGCATTCCCAACTTGTCATTTTTAGAGCTGATCGATCGACGCTGGCAGTGGCACCGTCCTGATGCTCCTATTTGTCAACCCAAATTTTCTTTCTAATTTGTCAGACCCCAGGGCACCATCAGATCTCGCTATATAGCTAGCCCCACAGAGGAGAGGAAGCACACCATGCACCATTTCCACCGGCCGGACCAACACACACATGGAGACCCACGGCAATATGTACCACTGCACCGGCTGCACCGATCCCTCCTGCTCCTCAATCTCATCGCTGGGCTCTTTTCCATCCCACGACTTGAGCAGCAGCGGCGAGATGGTTGAAACAAGGCGGAGGAACCCAGCAGGCTTGGCCGCCGCCGCGGCTCCAGCTCCTTGGAATCATTTCCATGCCGGCTGCCTGGTCGCCGCCGCTGATCCCTCCTGCTCTTCCTCCTCGTTCTCGTCCTTGGACTCATTCCCATCCGACTTAAGCAGCGGTGAGATGATTGAGATTGACACGGAAATAAGGAAGCGGCCCAGGAATCCAGCAGCCTCGGCGGCGCCTTCCTACATCGGCGTGCGGGCGCGGCCGTGGGGACGGTTCGCGGCGGAGATCCGGGACTCCACGCGGGGTGGCGTGCGGGTGTGGCTGGGCACGTTTCACAGCGCCGAGGCCGCGGCCATGGCGTACGACCAGGCGGCCCTGTCCTCGCGCGGCGCCGCCACGGCGCTCAACTTCCCACTGGAACGTGTCCAGGATTCGCTCCGCGACCTTGGAGCCACGGCCACGGTCGGCGGCTCGCCTGTGCTAGCGCTCAAACGGCGCCACTCCAAGAGAAAGAGGCGCAGCAGAGCCGAGATAGCGAACGATGCGGCTGCGGGCATGAGCAGGAAGCAGAAACGGTTCATGGTGGAGCTGGAGGACCTCGGTGCCGACTACCTGGACGAGCTTCTCAGGATCAGCTGTAATACAGCTTACTAGTGAATACGTAGTGGTCAAGAAAAAATACACGAAATTTCTAGAATTTCGTGAAATTTCGATGATTTCGAGTGTGAGTGAAATATGTTTGTTCCGCTAAAAAAATGATATTTCAAAATTGTTCATATAAAGTATTGAGGAATCCGAATTTTGACATGGTCCTTCCCGTAGTGCAGTGGCAGCTGTTCTCTCATGCTTCAAGTATCTCAAATTTTAACATGCTCTCTCTTACCTTATTTTTTTACATCTGAGATAAGAAGGTAAGAGTTAATCAGAGCATTGATTGACGAAATCAACGCCTCAAATCTATTATATGTTGGTATTTGATCTAAGGCCCAACGGGCTGAAAAGAAAAGGAAAATAAAATAAACAAAAGGATAAGTATTAACGTAAAGAAGATGGGCCACTAGCCAACGTTAGTTTCCTATCGTTACAACTAAACGTTAGTTTCCTATCGTTACAACTAAAGCGCCCTGATCGGGAGCGACCCTAACCAACGATGGTTTTGGTCCCCTGTTCGCCAGTGCGAAAACATATTGTGGAGCATAGGCTCATGGACACCCCCTTATCTAGCCATCCAATTCCGCTTCGCGATTTGTGCAGGTGTTTTTCTCTTTTTTTTTCTCCCACATAGAACAACATATGAACTTCTAACTTTTGCAAAACAACAAAACATTCTAACTAGAATGTGAGAAAAAACTTTCAGATTTTTTCGTTCATCACAAATACTAAAAATAAACTTTTTTAATCGAAAAAATCTCAGTTTTTATATTTATGTTGGGCAAAAAAATCTGAAAGTTTTATCGCACATTGTAGTAATAATGTTTTGTTGTTCTGCAAAGTTTGAAGTTCATATGTTGTTTTGGTTTGAAGAAACAAAAAAGAGAAAATTGCATGTACTAAGTTAGTTGTGGAGTACGGATCTCAAAGCATCATTGAAAGGTAAGGATAGGAGGTGCCTGGAAGCCCAGGCTCAAAAAATCCACGTTCTTCACCGGCGCTATATAAAAGATGGGGGCAGCCGGCCACGTACGATCTGACTAGTTCACGTACGTTTTCACCTCTGCCCCACAACCCGAAAACCCTACCGATCTGGGGGAGCGCTGCAGCGACGGGAAGACCATCACCAAGCCCTGCCCCTGTCTCAGGGCAGTGCCGGTGGCGCCCCGAGGGACGCCGCTACCCGGCGCGACCGTCTACCCCGAGCCTGCATCACGCCTGCATCGAGCAGGCACGGGACCTCGCATCGACTACACCAATGGCAGCTTCCATTGGTGGTAAGAATCCATCTCACCTCTCTCTGATATGTTCAATTAGGTGATCTAATGACTAGGCTTATGATCCTATCATGTTTGTCATACGGGATTAGTTCTAACAATGGTATCTTGAGCCATTTAAGCCTAGATTAGATCCCTAATGATCTTCTGGTTACACTAATGTGTTTAATTAAGTCCAGATGGTCACTGTTAAAGGTCAATGATTATTGTTTATAGTCTTTTTTTCCTCTGTTAACGTCAAGGTTTAATACCTAGGGTTAAGTGGTTTCCATTATGATCTAATTTTGGTACGGGATTGGTGCTAGCCAGAAGTTTATGATCATTAATTTGTTTGGTTACTTTAACCATGCCACGTTTCCGCATCAAGATATGTAAATTAGCACTGGTATTAGTCCCTGCTAGCAGTTAGATCGTGATGGATTGACGAAATTAAAGAAAGCCCTGAATTTTTCCCCAATTTTTTGTTCAATCCCTAGAAATGCAAATCCCAAATCAGAGGCAAAATGTTGAAATTGAGGGGGGAACTGGATTCGGTCTTACCAAATGATGCCGCGCCGGTGCTCCTCTTGTGGATCCCGCCGCCGGCGACGTTGTCGCCTCCCCGGACGGCGCGCGGAAAGAAGCAGCCGTCGATGGCTGCGCCCATGGACACGCGCGTCGCAGGGCAGCCCGCGCCCGCACGTTGCCGTTGCATCCAAAAAAAAAACATGTGCCGGCAGCCGCTGGCGAAACCTCCCGAAATGACCGCTGCGGCGTCACCAGAGCCACGCTCGACGGAGGAGCGCGCGGGACGAAGTCCCCTGCACGCTGCTCCGGCGAGCGCAGTTGCCGCGTCGCCAAGTCCAGCATGCTTCGCGCTGCCGTGAAGCTCCCTGCGGGTGCGCCTCGCCGTCGCCGTCGCACTGCACTCACTGGAGTGAGTGGATCGGGAGAGCAGTGGGGGTTCTGATGAATGGGGCTAGGGTTTGACCCATGCCTGATTTTGCTTCGGGGGGGGGGGGGGGGGGGGCAATCGTAGCCGTCCGCTCAATCCGACGGACGAGGCCAACGCGCTGCTTCGGCCTCTTAACGGGCCATTTTCGTGGTTGGGCTTAGGCCCAGGTTGTTTCAGCCCGCAGCAAACGTTCTTTTTTTATGATTATAGCTGCGGGACTGGTAATTTAACAGGCTGTTGTGGGCTTGATGGGCTAAAATTAAAGTTCTGTGCATTTTCTGTTTATTCAGTGTATTTATGTATTATGATTATTATCAAAATGTTTCTTGCACTGTTATAAATAGAAATTGCCAGAAAAATGATTTTAAAAATTATGTTTTAGTTTTCTGGATAAAATGGAACCAACGAGAAATTTTATTTAGAAAGCTCTTATGATATTAATGTTTGTGTCATTTTATGGCATATTTATGTTTATCTCATGGTAATATCAATAAAAGTGTATTAATAATGTTCAAAAGTTGATATTACACATGGGATCGATGTGATCATTTTTGTAATACAGACCAACGTTGTTTTACAATTTTGATTCACCCGGTTTAATTCCTTATTATTTTCTGCCCAACGGTGATATAATTCGGAGTTAATTTTTGTATAAAAATTGATCAACCAATGTAGATTAATTTCCTTACAATTTAATTTTAATCATGATGCTCTTTTCCTTTACTTATGATATTTTGAAATTATGACAGCTCCCGGTCCTCGTGGTTTCGAGAACATCGAGCCACTCACGGGAAACAACTTCCAAACATGGAAGGACTCGTTGCTGTTGCACTTGGGATGGCATGAGGTTGACCTCGCAATGAGGGAAAGTAAACCAGTATAACCTGAAAAAGGTGCCACTGGGTATGCTGAGCTTAAGAAAGCCTATGATGCTAAAGTTGAGAAGTGGGAGAGGTCAAACAGGATGGCGCTCTTAATTATGAACTTCTCCATCTCAACTGAGATTAAAGGGGCTATTCACGCTAAAGAAAATGCCGCCGAATATTTGAAATCGGTGGAAGAACAATTTAAGGGCTCGGAGAAAGTGTATGCAGATGAGCTTTTGCACAAGCTGCTTGCAAAATATGATGGGCACGGAAGTGTGAGGGAGCACATTTTAAGTATGAGCAATGCCGCGGCAAAGCTTAAAACCATGAAGTGTGACTTGAGCGAAGAGCTTCTTGTGCTCCTAGTTTTCAGGTCACTACCCTCACAGTTCAATCCATTCAAGATTAATTATAATTCTCTTGAAACCAAATGGAAACTACCTAAGCTCATTGCACATTGCGTTCAGGAGGAAGAGAGAATGAAGAGTGAACAGAAAGATCAAGCTTTCCATGTTAACTCTGGAAAGAGGAAGCATGAGAACCATGCTCACAATAATCACGTGCCCAACAAAAAGCCATTTGTCAAAAAGAATCCTCCAAAGCCTAAGCAATGCAATGAGGCAAGTTCTTCACGTTCCGCTCCTCCAGCGGGTGCTCCAATAAATCTAACAAATGCCGCTGGAGAAAGACTTTGCAATTTTTGCAAACAGCCAAATCATGTCAAGGCGGATTGTCCAGGTTTTCTTAAGTGGCTGAATAAAACTGGTAAGGATGAGATCACTCTAGTAGATGAATCTCTATATGTTGATTTTTCTGAATCTACTTGGTGGATTGACTCAGGAGCGACTGTTCTTGTCGCTAATTCCTTGCAGGGATTCCATACAAGCCATACCCTAAGAAGGGGTTCAAGAAAACTTAATGTCGCGAATGGGAAGGAGGCTGAAGTTGAAGCCGTGGGCTCCCTCACCTTGAAGTTGCACACCGGTTTCCTACTTCAGCTCAAGGATGTTCTTTATGTACCTACATTGAGTAGGAATTTGATTTCAGTTTCATGTTTAGATGATTTTGGTTTTCATTGCACCTTCGGGAGAAACAATGTTTCTTAAAGTATTGTAATAAGGATGTTGGTCTCGCCGTCCGACGTGGCAAACTTTATATGTTAAATCTTTCCGATTATCCTATATGTGTGAATCTCTGTGAGATGAATATGAATGAATGCAATCATAATAAAAATGGTAGAAGTACCAATCCTTCTTCGAAATTGTGGCATCGTCGCTTGGGCCACACTTCGAGGGGGAGAATGGAACGATTGATTAAAGTAGAAATACTTCCTCCGCTAGATTTCTCCGACGCAGGCAATTGCATTGACTGCATTAAGGGAAAATATGTGAAAACGATTAAGAAAGGAGCAGTAAGAGCCACAAGGGTCCTTGAACTTATTCATACTGATATATGCGGACCTTTTAACGTAAAATCTATGGATGGTTTTGATTCTTTCATTACCTTCACAGATGATTTTTCTCGCTATGGCTACATTTACCCTATACGTGATCGATCCGAAGCTTTGGACACATTTAAGATTTATAAAGCAGAGGTTGAAAATCAACTTGATCTAAAGATCAAAGTAGTACGGTCTAATCGCGAGGGAGAATATTATGGCAGACATGCTCCTTATGGGCAAATTCCAGGACCATTTGCTAAATACCTTGCTGAAAAAGGAATTATTGCCCAATATTCGATGCCCGGTGAACCTCAGCAAAACGGTGTAGCTGAGCGTTGCAACCGCACTCTTATGGATATGGTGCCTAGCATGCTTAGTCATGCAAGCTTACCAGTAAGTATTTGGATGGAGGCAATGAAAACAGCTGCACACATCCTGAATCTTGCTCCAACTAAGTCAGCACCGAGCACACCTTATGAGATATGGACGGGAAAGAAACCGAGCATGAATTACTTGCGTGTGTGGGGCTGCCCAGCTGAAGCTAAAGTATTCAATCCACATATTAAGAAGTTGGACCCAAAGACAGTTAGTTGTTTTTTCATTGGGTACCCTCATAGAGGAAAAGGATACCGCTTTTATTGCCTAGGTCACACCACCATGTTTGTGGAAACCAGGCAAGCGGTGTTTTTTGAGGATAATGAAGTCACTAAGATTAGGGCGATTGATCTTGAGGAGAAGCAGGTGTATGTTCCATCCCCGGTTATCCAAGAGAACTTTATCCCTATGACTAACATGCACGAGACACCTACTGGTGATCCTAAACCTGAAGTGGATCCTCAATCCGACGAGGAGCCTCAACATAATGAAGATCCTCAGCATGATGAGGACCCTCAACCAAATAATGATCCTCAACCTTCTCGGGCAAGAAGAAATACACATAGTAATGAGCCTGTGAGAAGATCACAGCGAGATAAGAAAAAGGCCATCTCCAACGATCATGTCACTTTCATGTGTGAGGATGAAAATGACATAGGGAAGGCACAAGATCCGACCTCATATAAAGAAGCCACTAGAAGTGAAGACTCGTCCAAATGGTTGGTCGCCATGGAAGACGAATTGAAATCTATGAGCTCGAATGATGTTTGGGACTTAGTAGAAGTTCCTGATGGAGCCAAAAGGGTAGGCTGCAAGTGGGTCTACAAAACCAAATATGATTCCAAAGGGAACGTCGAAAGGTTCAAAGCGAGACTTGTACCAAAGGGTTTTACACAGAGAGAAGGGATCGATTATAAGGAGACTTTCTCGCCCGTGTCAGCAAAAGATTCTTTCAGAATTGTCATGGCACTTGTAGCTCATTATGATTTGGAGCTGCATCAAATGGATGTCAAGACGGCATTTTTGATTGGTGATTTAAACGAAGAAGTTTACATGACTCAACCTAAAGGTTTTGTCGTGGAAGGAAAAGAACATATGGCATGTCGTTTAAAGAAATCCATATATGGCTTGAGGCAACCTTCAAGGCAGTGGTACCTAAAGTTCGACATGGTTATTAGAACTTTTGGTTTTAACGAAAATGAAGTGGACAACTGCATATATGTTAAATTTAAAGGCAGTAGGTTCACAATTTTAGTCCTATATGTGGATGATATTCTATTGGCTTGCAGCGATAAAGATATGCTGCATGAGACCAAGAGATTTTTGTCCTCAAATTTTGACATGAAAGATCTCGGTGAAGCCTCGTATGTCCTTGGCATTGAGATTCATCAAGATAGGTCCAACGGAACATTAGGACTATCACAAAAGGCATACTTTGAGAGAGTACTAAAGAAATTCAATATGCATCAGTGCTCTTCCTCACCTGCCCCCATAGTCAAGGGTGATAAGTTTGGGACATTCCAATGTCCAAGGAACCAAAATGAAGCTGATCAGATGAAGTCGGTTCCTTATGCTTCGGCTGTCGGAAGCATCATGTATGCTCAAGTGTGTACACGCCCTGACTTAGCTTTCGTAACCGGGATGCTTGGCAGATTTCAATCTAATCCAGGACCGCATCACTGGAAGGCCGCAAAGAAAGTCTTGCGTTATATGCAAGGTACTAAAAATTTCATGCTTACATATAGAAAGTCCGATAACCTGGAAGTTATTGGTTACTCAGACTCTGATCTTGCCGGGTGTGTGGATAGTAAGAAATCCACGTCAGGTTATATATTCACACTCGCTGGTGGAGCCATGTCGTGGAAAAGCTCCAAACAAAAGATAGTTGCCTCATCTACGATGCAGGCAGAGTTTATAGCATGTTTTGAGGCCACTGGGCAGGCTGTATGGGTAAAGAATTTCCTTCCCGGACTTAAAGTGGTTGACAGCATTTCCAAACCACTGACATTGTACTGCGATAATGAACCCGTAGTTTTCTATGCTAATAACAACAAGTCAAGTGCTGCTGCCAGGCACATTGACCTAAAGTATCGTGTTGTTCAACATAGAATCCAGGATCAAACTATTAATGTTAAGCATATCAGTACGACACGTATGTTTGCGGATCCGCTCACTAAAGGCTTACCACCCAATATATTTCGTGAGCATGTAGTCGGCATGGGATTATTGGAAGCCTCTTGATTCTGGAATTATGGGATCGCTAATATAACCACTCCCCATTAAGTAATATCTATTCTACTTCGAAATAGGATGTGTACTATGAGTATTGCGGTTCAATGGCATTTCATTTGTTGTTGTAACACCTTACTCTGGTATATCATTCCTATGGAGAATGGACAAAAGTTGATGAGCCTAACGATCAAGGGGGAGAATGTTGGTATTTGATCTAAGGCCCAACGGGCTGAAAAGAAAAGGAAAATAAAATAAACAAAAGGATAAGTATTAACGTAAAGAAGATGGGCCACTAGCCAACGTTAGTTTCCCATCGTTACAACTAAAGCGCCCTGATCGGGGGCGACCCTAACCAACGATGGTTTTGGTCCCCTGTTCGCCAGCGCTATATAAAAGATAGGGGGCAGCCGGTCATGTATGATTTGACTAGTTCACGTACGTTTTCACCTCTGCCTCCACAACCCTAAAACCATACCGATCTGGGGGAGCGCCGCAGCGACGGGAAGACCATCACCAAGCCCTGCCCCTGTCTCAGGGCAGTGCCGGTGGCGCCCCGAGGGACGCCGCTACCCGGCGCGACCGTCTACCCCGAGACTGCATCACGCCTGCATCGAGCAGGCACAGGACCTCGCATTGACTACACCAATGGCAGCTTCCATTGGTGGTAAGAATCCATCTCACCTCTCTCCGATCTGTTAAATTAGGTGATCTAATGACTAGGCTTATGATCCTATCATGTTTGTCCTACGGGATTAGTTCTAACATTATATACTCTTACCTCTCATGTGAAAAGAGGGGGTAAGAGGGAGCATGTTAAAACTGCATCTCAAGTATACGGTTGAAACCATCTTGAGTAGTAGCTAGATCAAAAGAAAGCAAAAGCGATTCTAGCTGAGTTTCAAACCTGAATACCTGAGTCAACTAAAATGGATGTAAGGATCGCACCATTCGGCTAGACCAGTGTTCACATAAAAGTTCGAACCACAATAGCTATTTATCCTATTTTTAAATTCAAGTGTATATAATTTGAAATAAAAATTTCATCGTTTACCAAAATACATGTCAGAAGTTACAAATTTTCGGAATTTTTGATGGTTTCAGGGGTGATAAAAAAAGTTCTGCTTTTGAATTTCGAAGCCCGCTCTCAACACAATACCTAACTCGGCTGTAGCTAGCTAGCTAGCTTGATTTCCACCCCACGTGAGGAGCTGCCAAAACACAACCACTCGAAGTTGGAGTGCCTGAGTTTGGGCAACTTGGTAAACTGTCAATCAATCGTCCAGCTAACGTATGTGTGTGAGCATTTACCAGCTTGTTTTCTTAGTTTTCATGAATTTTATCCGTTTCCGCTATCATTTAATGAGTATTGCCAAATGCACATGCATAAGTGCATTCAGAAACTAGGTTTTCACCCGCCTTTATAGATCAAATAACAGCACCAAGACATGAGGTACAAGACAACTATGTGGAAGAACATTGCTAGGTACCTAGAACAACGACATTACCAACTTGAAATGTTCTGTAGCTCAAATAGGTTATCTGATCGACAATTCGTTTTCACAGTTGCATTAGCTTTGTATCGAGGAGGGTTTTAGTACTATGCCCTGCAGGATATGTTCCAACAAGCATTTTAACATTTGGGTTACCACGTGATAATGTAATACATCATATCTTGTAGCAAAAGCGCTAATGTTGAGATCGAAACGGGATCCAAGTTGACCAGCTAAAATCCACGCTTGAAGAAGTCCACAAAGATTATGCTTGCGCGGGCACTGGCTTTGGTCTTGTCGCGGGGCTCCAGTCTTGTTGCGAAGTAGTGTCCCACTTTGCATCAGATCCTTTTAGTTGGCCCTTCGCTACCACCGAGCATCCCCATGGCCTTAGTGCTCTCGAGGGCATTACAAGTCTCTGCTTTGTGGCCAGAAAAACAAATCCTGTGATGTAGGAGTAGAAGGAGAGCGATGACCGGGGGACTAGGGTGCCACTTCTTTTTTCCGTCTAGCTCTTTGTCAAGGAGACCTAGAATTTTGAGTTATATCTTCGTGAAATTCAGTGCGATGGTTTCCTCCCGTTTCGATGCGGTGGGAGGGCATGCATGTGAGGAACTTTGAGTCATATTCCAAGATGCCAACCACGATCAAGCTACATGTGGCCGAAATCACCGCCGCAGCCATCAAAATACTTGAAAAAGGGTATTCACCAGTTAAGATGTTCCTTCTAAGAGACGAATGACTATTAAAATTTCAGATTGAAATATATGACTTAGAATATGGTGTTGGCACGACTAAGCTTATGAAGCGACCCAGAAAGTGTCATGTGTAACCTCAGGGAATGGTCCCCACTTTTTCAATTGTCCAAGGATGGTAGGGGGAGGGCGGGTCGGTGGAAGATCAAGTGGAAAGTTACTAACCCAACAGATTCCTTTTCTACTGAATGTGTCCTAATTTCATGTATGGCTAGGGTGTGGATAGCCCCCCCCCCCCCCCTTGAGTCAACCGAAGAGGGCCCCGGGGGGGGGGGGGGGGGGGGGGGGGGTAGGCACACAGAAGGGCTATGTGTCAATGTGTGCATTTTCCCCCCTCATAGCAATCGGTTAAACTCTAGTGGCTAAGTTATAGGCGCGAATTTTTTAGTTTGTTTGTCGAACAATATTGGGTTATAATGACTTTTGCTGATTCTTCGTGTCAGAAGAGCATGACCTAGACGAAGAAGCTTTGGTTTCTTGTATTGCTGACTAAGACGGTTGAGCATTCACCTTCCAATTCAGCACAGAAGAATGTGTGACTAGCAGTTGTGGCGACACACATTTTTTTGACTGTTTGATTATCATGTAATTCGGAAATTTGTTTGGTCTTTGCATGTGATCTATTCCTTAATTACCTCATATGGGATACATGCGTGCAACTTTTGGTAGAGACTTCATGCCCTACCAACCTCACCTCCCATGCATACTTCCAAATTATACCTTCTGAATCAAAAGTCCAATTTATGTTCCGTTTGCATATTTGTGTTCCTTGTGACGAGGAGTCTAAAACAATGGTATGTTGAATATATTTTTGACAAGTTTTGAAAACTTCACAGAATTTCAACTATTAAAACTTGATAAAAACCAAAGAATTAACTCTACAAGTTTCAAATACTAAAACCTAAACCTACACCCTAAGCCCTAAAAGAAAATGGATCTCGGAAATGTGATCAAAATTTAATACTATGACTATCATGTTTTATATTTGAAACCTAGTAACATTTTGGAAGTTGTCAAAATTAATTAAAGAGTGGTCATGTTTGAAAATCCTTGTCAGAAGTTACACGGATATGCAATGAAACATAATTTTGACTTTGATTTAAAAGATATAATAGATTGAAATTTGAAAGTCAAAACAAAAAACATGGAAGATGAGATGGGTGGAGCATGCAGTCTTTGTCAAAAGCTGTGAAACATTGTCATGCATGGACCCCACATACAGTATTTAATGACTAAAAGCATGACCGAGTTTCTGAATTGTGAGGCAGTCGTGCGGGCAGCTAAGTGCGTGCACCCACACCTGTGTGCCCCTATGAATTTCACTTTGTTATCACCATGCATATATGGTAAAGCAAATGCTAGGTGTTTGCAGAAAAGTGATGACATCAAGGTATTGGAATGTTCTACTTTAAACGCCTGCCTGATTGACAATTCACGTTTCACATATGGTTGTGTATCAATTAGGGTTTTATGCCTTACATAGATATGTTCCAACAAACTTCTTTTAACATCTTTGTTACCATGTGGTAATCGGGCGTTCTATGATGCGATTGTATCAACACGATATTTCAATTCAATGAAATGCCCTTTATCGGAAAAAAATGTGGTAATGCACTAATTCTCATCATGTTTTGTAACGACTAACGAGCTACCACAAAATATTACCACGCACCATGGTGATAACTATTACTAATTACTAGGCTTACCACTCGTCCTCGTAATTTCAAAAAAAGGATGGTACTATTATGGTGGCAAGAATATTTCTGCCTTGAATTGACATGGATGTTTATGAAACAACCATGCACTTTAAATCATCTAAGTTACAACCCTCAATTTTTAAAACCTTGAAACTTTCAACCCCGATTCTCATCAAACCAGTTTCTGGGAAGTTCGACTGGTTTTGAGCGGTTGACCCCTCCAGTCAGCATCCACATCAGCTGTCATGTCACGAGAAAAATATCCTGAATATGTATTATCCTTGTATTTTTAATCTTTTTGGCAAAAAATCTTGAAATTTTCCAAGAATGATCAACATGTAGTGTTCATTTTAGAGAGTCATTCAATCTTTTCTAGACAATTTCATTTTTTGGTAACAATTTGATCAAGGAAGGTCCTGAATATGTATTTTCCTTGTATTTTCTAATATGTTTGGCAAAAAGTTAGAAAATTCCATCGAATGGTCAGCATGATAGTGTTCAATGTACATAATCTTTCATTTTTTTCTGTACAATTTTATCTTCGGGTCAAAAAAGTGGGCTGAGGACATTGGCAGCTTGATGCTAGGGTGTGTGATGGGTGTGTCTTACTAGCACCATCCTGCACTAGTGACACCGTTGTGGTTTTGTAGCTACGAAGAAACTAGAAGATACAAATTCATGGAATATCATGTATATTCATGTTTTTTATGTTAACTGGCACGTTGGCTTTGTTTGTTTTTCATTGTCAATAAATCTGAATGTGATGGACAAGGGTTGAGCCCGATAGGGCTAGGGGTGCAAGTATTTTTAGAAATATGTTAAACCTTTAGGTGGTAAAGGCATGATTCATACGATACTTTTGCAATTTTTGGTCTTTGATCTTCATCTCAAGTAGTAGGAGCAAGACGAAGAATGGGGAATTTCTTCTCTTTGTGACCAAGAACGTTGAGTGTTGACCATACCAAAAGAGAGTATTCGTGGAGCAAGAACAAGAGGAAGTTAACATGTGCACTCAACTTAATATTTCTATTTCCGCAAGAATCCTTTTATTTTACAAACATAGATGCCTTCCAGTTCAGCATGGTAGGATATATATAAGCCAATATGATACCCGTTATGATGAAGGAATGCGGCCTAACAACGTCTGTTCATCGTATTTTGGCACAAGTTCATAGTATTCGGTGGGATTTGATCAGATTTGAGTATGTTTTTCACGATATTCAGTAGCATTGTTTTTTACGATATTCAGTAGCATTGTTTTATGTTACTCCCTGCATTTCAAAAGTAATTCAAGTTCTAGATTTATCTGGAGTCAAAGTTTTTTAAGTTTGGCCAAGTTTGTAGGAAAATATGTTAATATATAGAAAACCAAATAAGTTTCTTTAGATTCTTCGTAAAACCTACTTTTTCATACTATGTATATTCGATGTTGTAGATGTTACCATTTTTTTCTATAAGCTTGGTCGAACTTAAGCAAGAATCTAGAATTTGAATTATTTTGAAACAGAAAAGGAGTAGATTAGAATGTTCACTAGATATATACACCGGTCCTTGATTTTGTCTTATGTGTTGCGAGTAGTACACACTAGGGCTTAACAAACCGGAAATTATACTCCCTCCGTTCCACAATGTAGTGCGCCCGTGCTTTCCGAAATCTAAGTTTGACCATGAATTTGACCAACGAGACCGATTGCGGCGGGGGTAAAAACTATATCACTGAAGAGTGGTATAGTTTTTACCCCCGCCGCAATCGGTCTTCAGTGGTATAGTTTTTACCCCCGCCGCAATCGGTCTCGTTGGTTAAATTCATGGTCAAAGTTCAAGCTCGAAAACCGAGGATGCACTACATTATGAAACGGAGGGAGTATATTCTACTGGTTGACTATGTAATAATCATGAGCTAGCTAGCACTAACGGCATAATGATGCACCACCGGGTTGTCCGGAGATGGCGTGTGCTTGTCACTCATGGATGGGTAGCACTGTCCAGATGAACCTATAAATGAGATATCATAATCTTTTGTTTTTCAGGTTAGTTTTGGCTACGTGTGACTGCACTCGATTTGGACTGGCGCGGCGTCGTACACATCAGGGAGAAAAGTAGGCACGTAGCTGTTAACGTCGTCGCTGAGCCATCTCCGAAGGTTCCCTCTTCGACCCTGAACTCTCGTCCCCCATCGTTTAGCCCAACTTGTGATTATTATTTTGCCAAACCTCAACGCTATACGCTCGGTTCTCCGATCGACGGTGTGCCGGCCGGGCAACACACCGGACGCATGGACCAGCAGCACAGTGACCACGGTGTCATGTACATGTACTCCATGCACTAGTGGAGAACGGGACATTGGTCCAGGCCGGGCCAGCCCATTAGTCCCGATTCAGTCATGAACCGGGACCAATGGGGGCAACAGTCCCGGTTCGTGAGGCCAGGGGGCCGGCCGGGCCTCGTGGGGCATTGGTCCCGGTTCGTCTGGACCCTTTGGTCCCGGTTCCAGATACGAACCGGGACCAGTGTGCCTCGCTCCTGGCCCACAACCATTGGTCCCGGTTCGTGGCTGGAACCGGGACCAAAGGAGGGTCCTTTAGTCCCGGTTCCAGCCACGAACCGGGACCAATGAGATGCCTATATATACCCCCGCACCAGCGAGCAGAGCACTCCACACTGCTCTGTTTTTTTGGCCTGCGAGGGGAGAGCTGTGTGGTGCTCTAGCTCACCTCCTATGCACATGAGGTGTTCGATGAAATGCCCGAGCCACACTTAAGCTTTCTCCTCTCGAAGCTCCTTGTCCAAGCTTCATTTTTCTCAAGATTTGTTTAGGTTTGGCGGTCCGTCCTGTCCCGTCCCCGTCCTCACCGCCGTCGATCGCCGGCGTCCATCTCGGCGCCGGCACCACCGTGGTTAGCCTCTTCTTCTTATCTTCTTTCTAAAAGAAAAAAGTTCTTACTTGTATTATTTAGATAGATACTTGTGTAATTTTCTTACTTTTATTATTGTTTGTTATTATATAGTGCCATGGTCATGGTATCCGCCCACGTCGGCCCTCGTCCGGTCTATGATTCGGATGTGGTATATATTATCTTTTATAACTATTTGTTTTATTTAGTGGTTATGACAATTATGCCGACCAACGTGACATAGATGTGTTTATCTAGGAGGTATGTGAACCGGAAATTCCAACCGACCCTCTTGTCGAGAGGTTAAATTTAGTTGAAAAAGAAAACGAGGATTTGAAAGAAAAATTGAAAAGAATTGAGGAGGAGAAGATGAAATTGGAGTTGCATGTTGCCGATGTCGTCGATGACCACAAGATCAAGATGGATGCAATGCGCTTGAAGATTAGAAAGATAAGAAAATATGCCATTGATAATGAGGCTTGGTATCATTATGCTGTTGGATCAATTGTTACCTTAGTTGCCATTATGATCGCATTTGTTGTTGCATTTAAATGTTTTACATAGTTGTATGTTAGTTTCAATTTATGTTTTAATTAGATGCTCTAGAGAGCTGTATGTTGTTATATGAGAACTATGTGTGAACTTTATGTATTTTTTTTTTAATAATAACATTTGATCACTTATCTATTCACTTCTCTATTCATTTGCCCTCGTCCGGTCTATGATTCGGATGTGGTATATATTATCTTTTATAACTATTTATTTTATTTAGTGTTTATGACAATTATGCCGACCAACGTGACATAGATTTTTTAATCTAGGAGGTATGTGAACCGGAAATTCCAACCGACATAGAAATTCTTGTCGAGAAGTTAAATTTGGTTGAAAAAGAAAACAATTACTTGAAAGAAAAATTACAAAGAGTTGAAGAGGAGAAGATGAAGTTGGAGTTGCATGTTGCCGATGTCGTCGACGATCACAAGATCAAGATGGATGCAATGCGCTTGAAGATTAGAAAGATTAGAAAATATGCCATTCATACTGAGGCTTGGTATCATTATGCCGTTGGATCAATTGGTACCTTAGTTGCGGTTATGATCGCATTTGTTGTTGCATTTAAAATTTCTAGTTTCAATGTATGTTTTAATTAGATGCTCTAGAGAGCTATATGTTGTTCAATAATGAGAACTATGTATGAACGTTATGTATTTATTTTGGTCACTACTGTACTTTGGCTTTAATGTGATGATGAATTTCTATTAATTTGGTCACTTCTCTATTCATGATATGCAGCAGATGAACCGGCAATGGATGTACGGTGACCGACGCACCTCCGAGTATATTGAGGGCCTGCATAATTTTCTCGAAGCGGCTGAGGCAAACAAGCAGAATGGTTTTATGCATTGTCCATGTACTGTCTGTGAGAATACGAAGGCTTTCTCCAACTATAAAACCCTTCACTTCCACCTACTTCAGAAGGGTTTTATGCCACACTATAATGTTTGGACCAAGCACGGAGAAAGAGGGGTTATGATGGAAGACAACGAAGAAGAAGAGGATGACGACAACTACCCGCCCCCTGAATACGGTGATGCTGCAATGGGGGAAGCTGAAGATCAAGAGGAACCAGACGATGTGCCCGATGATGATCTTCGCCGGGTCATTGTTGATGCACAGAGAGAATGCGAAAGTGAAAGGGAGAAGTTGAAGTTCGATCGCATGTTAGAGGATCACAAAAAAGGGTTGTACCCAAATTGCGAAGATGACAACAGAAAGCTCGGTACCACACTGGAATTGCTGCAATGGAAGGCGGACAATGGTGTATCTGACAAGGGATTTAGTTCGCTTCTGAAAATAATGAAGAATAAGCTTCCAAAGGATAACGAATTGCCCGGCAGTACGTACGAAGCAAAGAAGGTTCTATGCCCTCTAGGATTGGAGGTGCAGAAGATACATGCATGCCCTAATGACTGCATCCTCTACCGCGGTGCGTACGAGGATTTGAACGCATGCTCGGTATGCGGTGCCTTGCGGTATAAGATCAGAAGAGATGACCCTGGTGATGTTGAGGGCCAGCGCACCGGGAAGAGGGTTCCTGCCAAGGTGATGTGGTATGCTCCTATAATACCACGGTTGAAACGTCTGTTCAGAAACAAAAAGCATGCCGAGTTGATGCAATGGCACAAAAAAGACCGTAAGAAAGACGGGAAGTTGAGAGCACCCGCTGACGGGTCGTAGTGGAGAAAGATCGAGAGAAAGTGGAGCGACTTTACAGGTGACCCGAGGAACGTATGGTTTGGTTTAAGTGCAGATGGCGTTAATCCTTTTGGGGAGCAGAGCAGCAAGCATAGCACATGGCCTGTGACTCTATGTATGTATAACCTTCCTTCTTGGTTGTGCATGAAGCGTAAGTTCATTATGATGCCAGTGCTCATCCAAGGCCCTAAGCAACCCGGCAATGACATTGATGTGTACCTAAGGCCATTAGTTGATGAACTTTTACAGCTATGGCATGGAAGAGGTGTACGTGTGTGGGATGAGCATGCACAAGAGGAATTTGACCTACGAGCGTTGCTGTTTGTAACCATCAACGATTGGCCTGCTCTCAGTAACCTTTCAGGACAGACAAACAAGGGATACCACGCATGCACACACTGTTTAGATGACACCGACAGTATATATTTGGACAAATGCAGGAAGAATGTGTACCTGGGGCATCGTCGATTTCTTCCGACCAACCATCAATGTCGAAAGAAAGGAAAGCATTTCAAAGGTGAGGCAGATCACCGGAAGAAGCCCGCCCTCCGTACTGGTGATCACATACTTGATATGGTCAATGATTTACAAGTAATATTTGGAAAGGGTCCTGGCGGACTATCTGTTCCGACTGACGATGCAGGACGCGCACCCATGTGGAAGAAGAAATCTATATTTTGGGACCTACCCTATTGGAAAGACCTAGAGGTCCGCTCTGCAATCGACGTGATGCACGTGACGAAGAATCTTTGCGTGAACCTGCAAGGCTTCTTGGGAGTGTATGGGAAGACAAAAGATACACCGGAGGCACGGGAGGAACAGCAACGTGTGCATGAAAAAGACGGCATGCATCCAAAGCAGTATGAAGGTCCTGCCAGCTACGCTCTTACCAAAGAAGAGAAGGAAATCTTCTTTGAATGCCTGCTCAGTATGAAGGTCCCGTCTGGCTTCTTGTCGAATATAAAGGGAATAATAAATATGGCAGAGAAAAAGTTCCAGAACCTAAAGTCTCATGACTGCCAGGTGATTATGACGCAACTGCTTCCGGTTGCATTGAGGGGGCTTCTACCTGAAAACGTTCGATTAGCCATTGTGAAGCTATGTGCATTCCTCAATGCAATCTCTCAGAAGGTGATCGATCCAGAAATCCTGCCAAGGTTAAGGAGTGATTTGGTGCAATGTCTTGTTAGTTTCGAGCTGGTGTTTCCACCGTCCTTCTTCAATATCATGACGCACGTCCTAGTTCATCTAGTCGACGAGATTGTCGTTCTGGGCCCTGTATTTCTACACAATATGTTCCCCTTTGAGAGGTTCATGGGAGTCTTAAAGAAATATGTTCGTAACCGCGCTAGGCCAGAAGCAAGCATCTCCATGGGCAATCAAACAGAGGATGTCATTGGGTTTTGTGTTGACTTCATTCCTGACCTTAAGAAGATTGGTCTCCCTCAATCACGGTATGAGGGGAGACTGACTGGAAAAGGCACGCTAGGAGCGGACTCAATAATATGTAGGGACAGGCATTCTTGGTCTCAAGCACACTACACAGTTCTACAGAATTCTACCTTGGTGATGCCGTATGTCGATGAACACAAGAATATTCTGCGCTCCAAACACCCGGAGCAGTATGACGACTGGATTACATATGAACACATCAGGACTTTCGGCAGTTGGTTGCAAACACGTCTCATGGGTGACAACACTGTTTCTGATGAGTTGTACTCGTTGGCCAGGGGACCATCTTCGACTGTATTGACTTACAAAGGGTACGAGATAAATGGGAATACATTTTACATGATCGCCCAAGATCAAAACAGCACCAACCAAAACAGCGGTGTCCGCTTTGATGCAGCAACCAATAGGGGAAAGGACACATATTATGGTTACATAGTGGACATATGGGAACTTGACTATGGACATGATTTCAAGGTCCCTTTGTTTCAGTGCAAATGGGTCAATCTGTCAGGAGGCGGGGTACAGAAGACCCACAGTACGGAATGACAACAGTGGATCTGAACAATCTTGGGTACACAGACAAACCATTCGCCCTAGCCAATGATGTGGCGCAGGTTTTCTATGTGAAGGACATGTCTACCAAACCGAGAAAAAGAAAAGATAAGGAAGTGAATACATCATACGATGAGCCAAAGCGCCACATAGTTCTTTCAGGAAAAAGAGACATCGTGGGATTGGAGGGCAAGACAGACATGTCTGAAGATTATGAAAAGTTTCATGAAATTCCTCCCTTCAAAGTCAAGGCTGACCCAAGCACCCTCTTAAACGATGAAGATTATCCATGGTTACGGCGCAATAAGCAAAGGACACAAGCGAAGAAAAAGTGAAGACTTTCTCTCCACAACTATATCATTGCAGTTACATGTGAAGAAATGAAATGCCTTTTGTAACAGATGAGTTTTCGTATGAAACCCTAATACTTCGAAAGAGATTGTCCGTTTTGTACACGAAGTGCATCCAGTTTTTGCCGTAACCCTCTCAACTCTTTATAACCTTGGGCGGTGAAGGTCGTACCAATCAGGAAGAAGCACACGGATCGTGTGTTTATTTCAATCGCTTGTGAGCTGTTGGATCAGCACTATAATGACTAGTCCCGGTTCGTGCTAGCAACCGGGACTAAAGAGGCACACGACCCTATATATAACCCACCTCTCGGACATGTTCGACACTTAGTGTGTGTACTCATTCGGATTCAAAACATTCGGATTCCCTGCATACGGTCCAACGGTGCATTTCATATTTCCACCGTTGGGCTGTATGCAGGGGAAACCGTGTGTTTCGTTGATCTATCTAGAAATCCTTAAGTTCATCGACCGAATACAAATCATTCGGATTCCCTGCATACGGTCCGACGGTGCATTTCATATGCGGGCACTCATGAGCCACCGTCGGGCTGTATGCAGGGGAAACCGTGTGTTTTGTTGATCTATCTAGAAATCTTTTCATTTTCCGACGGTATATTTCATTTTTCCAACTCCATTTTTACAGACACACTTAGAAACAAACAAAAGACAAATAAAAAGGATGATGCTCAATTGTCCGTTTTGTACACGAAGTGCATCTAGTTTTTGCCGTAACCCTCTCAACTTTTTATAACATGCTATGTGGGTGAAATGATGATACCATGCCAACTTTCAACCTTTTCAGAGTTCATTTGTAGTGCTTTTCAATTTCAGGGTCATTTAGCTCAAAAAAATCAGTAAATGCATGAAAATTACCAAATGAAGTCAGAAAGGGTTGAAAAATTGATGATGTGGCTTTGAATGGTGCATTTTGAACACACAAAAAGTATGGAGTTCAAATAAGTTCAAAAAAATGAAATCCCTTTGTAACAGATGAGTTTCCGTCCGAAACCGTGATACTTCGAAAGAGATTGTCCATTTTGTACACGAAGTGCATCCAGTTTTTGTCGTAACCCACTCAACTTTTTAGCACATGCTATGTGGGTGAAATGATGATATCATGCCAACTTTCAACCTTTTCAGAGTTCATTTGAAGTGCTTTTTAATTTCTATCAAAATATCGTGGGAGTGGAGTTCAAAAAAGAATCAACAAAAAAGCTTTTATAAACCTCTAGTATTTTTGAAACTATAATTATATAAAAATTATGCAACTAAAATTATCAAAGTATTTTTTGTTCAAAACATTAATAGCAAAAAGAATATAATGATAAAACACACTGGAAATAAATAAAGCAAAAAATTAAACAAAAATAAATAAAGAAAAAAACAAAACAAAAATAATGGAAATTATGCAACTAAAATTATCCAAGTATTTTTTGTTCAAAACATTAATAGCAAAAAGAATATAATGATAAAACATACTGGAAATAAATAAAGCAAAAAATAAAACAAAAATAAATCAAGCAAAAAACAAAACAAAATAATGGAAATTATGCAACTAAAATTATCAAAGTATTTATTTGTTAAAAAGAATGAACTAAAATAACAGTAGAAAAATATTGAAAAAAAATAAAATAAATAAAAAAAAGCAAAAAACAAAACAAAAATACCGAAAAAAATAAAAAAATGACGCCTACTAGGCCACCACGGCATTCAAGCCCGCAGAAGGCCCAATGACGCCTACTAGGCCACCACGTAAGCCTGCGGTAGAGAGGAGCTCGAGACGGTGGGTGCAGCCGCGCTTATAAACCAGTACGAACTGCTCCTCGCTCGGCGAGGTGGGACTAAACTCCCACCGTGCCAGGAACAGGGCTTTAGTCCCGGTTGGTGCCACCAACCGGGACCAATGCCCACCTTTGGTCCCGGTTGGTGGCACCAACCGGGACCAATGCCCACCTTTGGTCCCGGTTGGTACCACCAACCGGGACCTAAGGTCTCTGCTTCCCGCCCTTTGGGCTGCTGAAAAGAGACCTTTGGTCCCGGTTGGTGGCACCAACCGGGACTAATATAAGTAAACACTTAGAAAATTTCAGTTTTCATCTGCCATTCCCCGTCGCCGCCCCGAGCCCGTCGCCGCCCCGTCCCCGTCGCCGCGCCGCTCCTCGTCGCCGTTGCCGCCCGCTCCTCGCCGCCGTTTTCGCGCGCCGCCCCGAGCCACCCCGAGCGAGCTTAGGCATTTTAAACATGGATGAAAACGACATATTCACAATCTATGCATTTTTCTAAGCATTTTTCATATATAAAACATTACGATCCGGTGCACGGTTAATTAGATATTAGCAATTCAAAAACAGGGGGTTTTTCTGCAATTCTATTAATTCGTGGATAATTACAAAATTCGCTAGACAGGAAAAAAAAACACACTAACGGGCTGAATCTGACTAGAGGTCCAACAGTAGCACATGGGCGCATGATAACAAAATAGCGCATAGGGCGATGGGCTGGATCTGGTGCTCACCAAGCCTCATGGGCCGGTCGGTGGGGAGGTGGTGCTGGGCCGGCGGAGCTGGAGGAGAGGCTGGCCCAGCGAGCGCTCGGTCAACGGGGGCGCCGCGCGCGTCGTGCTCCTCGCTCGACCCCGAGCAGGGGGCGGCGATGGCAAAGTGCGCCGGCGACGGGGCGTCTCGGGCTCCAACGGGGCTGGGAACGAGGTGGCGACGACGGGCTTCGTCGGATCTGGCGGACCCCGGCGACGAGGTGGGCGGCGCGACCTCCATGGCGGCGGGGCAAGCTGCGGCAGAGGCGGGCAGCACCTGCGGCCGGGATGGAGAAGCTCCGGCGAGGGGAGGGCGGATCTGGCCTCCGGCGGCCGGATCCGGTCCGGGCCGGCGTTCAACGGCGGCGGGCGGCGTCTTGGGGGCGCCGGCGAAGGGCTACCCGATGGCGCGGCTCGGGGGGGCTCGACCATGGCGCCTGCGGGCTGCGGTGGAGCTCGGGGCTCTGTGGTCGCCCGGACATGTCCGGTAGGTGGGATTTGGGTGATTTTCAGCCTCTAGATCGCGATCCGAGGGCCGAAAATGGGCAGATGGTTGGGGCTGCGGGATCTGGAGGAGGAGGGCTAGCAGGTGGGTTTTTCTAGGGGTGTGGCTGCAATTTGGCAAGGGGGAAACCCTAGGGAGTGAGGGGGCTCTCTCCATGGGGTTTAAATAGGGAAGGCACTAGGGTTGGGGTTGGACCTCGTCCGTCCGATCGCGATCCGATGACCACGAACGGAGGGGGGCTAAGTTGGGCCAGTGGGCTGTGGAGAAGTGGTTGGGCCAAGAAGAGAGGGAGGTTGCGGCCCGTGACATGATTTTTAAATACCGAAAGCGTCCGATAATAAACCGATGCCGCGGGCACGTGCGTGTGTGGCTGGTCTCGAAACGGTCGACGACACGAACGGAGCAAACCGGCAACTACGAACGGATGCAAGTTTTCGAAAACGAGTGACGATGCTATGCAGATGATGCGAATGATGCGATGATAAATGCGACAACCACTCGAACCACACGACGACAATGGAAAAGAAAGGGGAATCTTCTGGAGCGTCGGTCCCGGGCTGTTACAACTCTCCTCCACTTACAAGAGATCTCGCCCCGAGATCTTAGAATGAAAAGGGGAAGAGAAAAAGAAAGGAAGAGGTAAAACTTAGTTGCTTCTCTGACAAACGAGTGAAACCAATGAAACATGAAGGTTGCACCGAGATGAAGAATGACATGAGGAACAAGCAAGAATTCACAAGAAATTTCGGCAGCACTCCGGTAGTATAGAGAGGCAAAATTGATAAGATGGGAGAACTTGAAAAGAGAACACAACACTCTGGTTAAATGAAAAGCCTGGAAAGAACATGATCTTGACAAGCGAGATGATGAGCCGAAGAGAGCAACAATACAATGCCTCCGGAACAAGGAATAAAAGCTCGATCTTTGAAAAAAAACAAGGAATGGAGAAGAAGATGACATTTTCTACCACCATTGAATGTGAAAAACATAGGTTGAACAGAGTTGTTGAAAAACCAACAACGAAAAGAACAGGCTTGTTGTGGGCTTATGGAAAGCATCTCAAAATTATGAGGTGACAACCTGCCACTAACGGAAACAATTGATTTGTTTGAGATCAACAGAGAGATGAAAACTTCTTTCACCGAGAGGATACATTGAGAACTTGGATCATTGATAAACACCATGATAGCAACAATCTTTAGGAAGAGCTTTAGGTGAAATCCAATCGAAGATAACTCTAAGAAAGGAATGATGGATTTAATATCTCATTCTTGATAACTTCTCTTCGAGACTCCTCATGACTCAAGAATGCTAAAACACCATCTCAAAGATAAGGGAGAAGAATTGCACTTGAAATGTAATATAAGAATACTTGAGGACCTCCAACAAAATCTTGAAGAACCACCATGAAGAACCTCCGGAAAGAACTCTGAAACGAAAGGATGATAGAAAGAATTGAAGGATGAAAAATCAACAAGATTGAGGTCTTGCAGAGATTTAGATGAAGCTTCGCGAAGAGATACTTGAGAAACTTGGAACTCCGGAAAAGAAAAGATGAACAACTTAGAATCGAGAATTTGATATCATGACAACTCCGGAAGAATGCTTGAAATCACTTGATGAAACAAGAATAAGAATTATGTTATGCTTATCCTTCATCAAGTTTAATTGATGACAAGCAACGGATTTGGCATACCACTTATTCTTCTTGAGATGATTGAATGGAGATGAAACAAGCTTGAAGAAGTCTTGAACGAACCACCGGCAAGAATTGCAATGAATGAGGATATAATGAATGAATAAGATACATCGGAATGAAGAGATCATGATCCGCCTAATGGAAAACTTGATTGAAGCACCGGAATAATTGAGATACGAACGAAGGGACAACAATTGAGAAGACTTGGAGAACGAAAGCTGAAAGCTGAGAACGAAGAAATCTTCTGAAATGATGGCCTTCGGAGGATCGAGAAATGATAACAAGTCTGAAATGCTCCGGATAGATATGGAAGGAATTCCTCATTATCAAAAACAATTAAGAGGATAGCACGAAGCTGAAACCATGAATCTCTAGGATAACGGAATAAGATTTAAGAGAAACACTCCTTTGGTCTTCATGCTGAGAATGATGGCGAGAAACACCACCAAGAATTACTGAGATACTCCGGAATAATGAATAAGAAAAGGTTGAGCCAATGATGAGAATGATTTAGAAGCGATCTTCGGGAAGGAATATGACTGATGGAATTCATTCTTACGTCATATTGAAAAGAACTTGAGGAGATCTCCGGAAAAGATTAGAAGAGTCAGGTAAGATCCTGGGGAACACCTGTGGGTTATGAGCCCACTGAAGGAAACACCGTTGAAATGATTGCTTAGAAAGAGAGATTGCACCGGTACAAATGAAAACTGATGAGGTGAGAACCTCGAACTAATTTAAGGATCTGAATGGGAACACGAGTCTTCTGAGATGTCTTCAACACTCCGGATATGACAAACAAAGATGACTAAACAAGAGAGGCTTGGATGAGAGTCTCCAACATAGGAGAGCATTTAGCGAATGCAAAGGAAATGACGACACAGGGAGGTTGAATTGAATCCACCGGGAAAGAAAACGAGACGAAGAAATGATGAACTTAAAACTTGAGGAACTTCATGAGAATCACCGGATACATCACGGAAGAGAAGATAGCGGAAGCATCAAGGAAAAGAAAGGCACTTGGATGAGAGTTTAATTGTTGAAGAAAAAGGGCGGGAGGGTGGGAAAAACAAATACAACTTGAGACAGATGAGACGAACTCCAGAAAGGAATATGAGGATTGATCTTGCAAAACTTGGAAGGGATCGAATCATCTAGAAGAGAAGCACACCGGTTGGAAAGAATTGACATGACAACTCCGGTTGAACAAAAGGATTAGCATTTCCATAAAAATGTGAGAACACCATTTAGAAAGATATGAATTCACCACTTGACATCGAAGCAACTCGAATAACCATACTCCAACAAAACAAAGGATGAGGCTCGAGAATTAAGCCGAAACAAATACAAACCCATTTGCATATGTTGGAAGGATAATCCTAGGTAAACTACTTGAATTCCCACCTAAGAATTTCCGAAGTCTTTCTTATTTATGTGATTCGGGTTGCGGACCCAGGAACGTACCCAAGGTAATCAGCTACAACTGCACCCGCAACCTTCCACACCATAATCCAAGAAACTCCGCAAACTCATCTACCTCAGACACTCGTAATCACAACGATACTAAGTATGGCAGTACATCCGAACTCTCTCCACCAGTACTGGGGATGCCGGACTCCTCTCGCCACTACCAGTATTGAAGCAATTTCGAATATCCTCCGTCCTGAGATACTAAGGAAACTGAATGATAACGATGTGCACAAGAATCCCCTGGAGCTCAACTCCCCGGAAGAAATCAAGTCAGACAGGAGGCACCAAGACAGAACTCCGTCACATCGGTATCATATAGATTCCAAAATACCCGCGTGATCCTAAAAAAAATTTGAGCGAGAAGAGGAGTAGAATGAAAATTCCTAAGTCGAATACCTCACCAGAGTCTAGAAGAGGAGTAAAAGAATCCTACTCTCCGATATAACTAGACTCAAAATAGTTTTTTCACTAGACTCGACTCGGCCAAGTTCGATCAATCAAGGGGGCTCCTAGGTCGGTACAGGCTCTGATACCAACTTGTCACGCCCAAGATGCGATCCTATCCTTATTTTGGCACGAGGGCCTCGACAGGGATAGAAGCGCATCTCGTCGTGTTGCAAGAATGGATATCATTACAAGTACATGTACAGAAGAGGTGAGTATATGGAATTGGCTTACACTCGCCACAAGCTACATCAACATCACATCAATACAACAACAAATACAAACATCATACAGAAGAGCAGGGTCCGACTACGGACGAAAACAAACGATAAAATGACATCCATCCTTGCTATCCCAGGCTGCCGCCTGGAACCCATCCTAGATCGATGAAGAAGAAGAAGAAGAACTCCAAATCAGACAAAGCATCGCGCTCAGGTCATATCATCGCATTACCTGTACCTGCAACTGTTGTTGTAGTAATCTGTGAGCCACGGGGACTCAGCAATCTCATTTCCAAGGGTATCAAGACTATTAAAGCTTAATGGGTGAGGTAAGGTTAAGTGGTGAGGCTGCAGCAAGCACTAAGCATTTATTTGGGTGGCTAACTTACGAGTACAAGAATAAAGGGGGATGATTGTCGAATAAACGGTCGTGAACTAGTAATGATCTCTAAAAGATCCTGAACACCTACTTACGTCAAACATAACCCCACCGTGTTCTCTCTCGGATAAGGACTCACGAGAAGAGACAGTCACGGTTACGCACACAATTGGTGTATTTTATTTGAGTTTACTTCAAGTTTGCTATGACCGGGTGTTAAACAAAGTTTCCAAGTTTGCCACATAACCGCGGGCACGGCTTTCTGAAAGATTTAACCCTGCAGGGGTGCTCCTACTCATCCATCACAAACTAACCACACGCAGCGAGAATAACCTCGACAACGAACCTCGTGATCTTCCTAGGCAATTCCACTGGAAAACCGCAACCTCGAGATAGCCCGAAGTATTTTCGGAATTCCTCGCACAAGACGTTCGAGAAAGGTAAAACAAGTCCAGCAAGACCGCCCGACGTGTCGACGAACCCGATAGGAGCCGCGTATCTCGTTCTCAGGACACGACAGATAAGCGAAGCGTACGGTGGCCTGATAGACATCTCCCGAGTTGCCTCGGGTTGGCCCCGCACGGTGCTCTAGTTTGGACCAACACTCATGAGGAGCACTGGCCCGGGTTGTTGATTAAAGATCCTCGGGTTAATTACTCCCTATGCAGGTTTATTAGTTATTAGGCAAATGTAGTACCAATGTTGGGCCTTGCCAGACAAGTTTTATCCTAAAACGAAAGTCAAGGGGGTCCCCATAACAACCCCGAGCATGTTAGGAGCGCTCATTTATGGAACATAACACCGGTTCACAAGTAACTAGGGCGGCAAGAGTGGAACAAAACACCGAGCAAAAGGCCAAGCCTTCCACCCTTTACCAAGTATATATGTGCATTAAATTAAATAGCAATAATATTGTGATATAACAAAAGGATATCCATGTTGCACATGGAAAGAGCTTGCACCTGCAACTAGCAACGCTATAAGAAGGGCTGAGCAAGCAGTAACATAGCCAAACAATGTTTGCTGGGACGTGGAGGGGTTAGAGGCTTTTCATGGCAATTTGGGAGGCTTGACATACAAATGGTAGGTAGCGAGACAGCGATAGAAACGAGACAACTAGCATGGCAATGATAGTAATGGTATCCAGGGAAATGATCATCTTGCCTGAGATCCCGCTTGGAAGAAGAACGAATCCATGAAGAAGACGAGCCAACGTAGACGAACGAATCCTCACACTCCGAAGCGGTTTCGGAACTCTATCGAGAAGAAGCAATCGGAAACAACAATCAACACACGAGAACACCACAACAAATGCATGACATGATGCGCAACAAATATGATGCATGTCCGGTTTAAATATGCAAGGCATGGCAACCACAACAATCAAATACTACACATTAAGTGAAGCTCAATATGCGACGAGTTGCATATTGACGAAACTCCACATTTGAATATTTAGTTCACTCTCGTTTAGGTACACGACAATATTAAATGTTGTTAAACATGGCAAGAGGTGAAGCATAAGTAAACTACACACCTAGGCAAGTTTAAATGAGGCCGGAAACAACATATAGCATTTCCGAAACGACCCCATATGTTAATTTCGAAATTGGTCCAGATCTGAATTAATCAGGTTTTATATTTGTTAAACAGCAAAATAAAGTGAACCATGCAATTCTACACGTCATTCTAGTCGATTTACATATATGGAACATCTCAAACGGAGCTACGGTCTAAAAGATATGACATTCGCAAGATGCATATGACATGAATGCAAAATGCATGGAAAAGACAATCACAAACACTTCAAAACATGAATGCAGCAAGATATTATGAAACTACATGAAATTCTAGTCAAGTTACATATGCAACATGTTCAAAACGGAGCTACGGTTCAACAATAACAAGCAACACAAGTTTTAGATGAAATCTGCCCAAAACAGCAAGATAGCATAATGCACGCATGAAAACAACAAGTTACAATATACTAAAATGCACAAACTAAGCATGGGGCAGTAGCATATAACATACACTTCATTTCAACTTCACATATCATACTCAAAAGAGTCATGGATCACATGGTACGAAGCTCACAACATGGCAACAAAATATGGCAGATTAGGACTTAGTGAAAATAACAAGTTTTTAGCATAGCAGATTTCACGGAGGCATATTGGCAGCAGCAAAACTATATGCTACATGGCATATTATGACATGAAAATTAACAGCATGGTAGTAGACATGATGCATTACAATTCATTACTTTATGGCAACATCAAATTATGCTCAGATTCATGGCAACCATCAACACAACATGGCATATTGAAGAAAACAGATTCTCAGACTTAGTGAAAATTAGGATAGTCATGTGCAGCAGTTTTAACAGATTGACATATTGAGCAACAGAAATAATTATGATGCAAAACCTATTTATGCAAACTAATGGCACAACATGAAAGAGCATAACATGCTTAACAAAAGACTCCTTGGTGGCATCACCAAAAGACTCCTAGAACACTAGCAAATCACATCGCAACACAGCAACAAAATAACAGATTTCCAGACTTAGAAATATTTTGGACCCTCAAAACATCAGATTTTTATAGCATGATGGCAACAAGGAAACAACACCTAAACATGCATTTCTATGACAACCAAAAACACCAGGGCCTAGCACACATGTCCAAGGGCATATCTCATGTTCAAAATTATTTCATATCATGCATGGATTAAATCACACGAAATAGACAAAAGGGCATCATGGCAAAAATAACATGCACAAGAACTTCCTCCAATGACAAAACTAAATGCACAGTTAATTTCTATGGATTTTCCTACCCCGAAAACACATATAATATGCATAGGTTCATGTAGGGAAATATGTCACAATTAATTATGCAAGTTTATGGCCTAATCCCCTTTTAGCAATTATAAATGCAAGTTAAATGCAAATATTACAATGAACCATTTTGTCATGTATGAAAATGCGATGCCGATAACATGAACATTTTTAATATATTGTTGGATTAATTTCAATGCATGGATAAATAAATATGGCAACGCAAAAATGATGGCAATTATGCAAATGATGCAAACAGCGAGCTTAGGCATTTTAAACATGGATGAAAACGACATATTCACAATCTATGCATTTTTCTAGGCATTTTTCATATATAAAACATTACGATCCGGTGCACGGTTAATTAGATATTAGCAATTCAAAAACAGGGGGTTTTTCTGCAATTCTATTAATTCGTGGATAATTACAAAATTCGCTAGACAGGAAAAAAAAACACACTAACGGGCTGAATCTGACTAGAGGTCCAACAGTAGCACATGGGCGCATGATAACAAAATAGCGCATAGGGCGATGGGCTGGATCTGGTGCTCACCAAGCCTCATGGGCCGGTCGGTGGGGAGGTGGTGCTGGGCCGGCGGAGCTGGAGGAGAGGCTGGCCCAGCGAGCGCTCGGTCAACGGGGGCGCCGCGCGCGTCGTGCTCCTCGCTCGACCCCCAGCAGGGGGCGGCGATGGCAAAGTGCGCCGGCGACGGGGCGTCTCGGGCTCCAACGGGGCTGGGAACGAGGTGGCGACGACGGGCTTCGTCGGATCTGGCGGACCCCGGCGACGAGGTGGGCGGCGCGACCTCCATGGCGGCGGGGCAAGCTGCGGCAGAGGCGGGCAGCACCTGCGGCCGGGATGGAGAAGCTCCGGCGAGGGGAGGGCGGATCTGGCCTCCGGCGGTCGGATCCGGTCCGGGCCGGCATTCAACGGCGGCGGGGCGGCGTCTTGGGGGCGCCGGCGAAGGGCTACCCGATGGCGCGGCTTGGGGGGGCTCGACCATGGCGCCTGCGGGCTGCGGTGGAGCTCGGGGCTCTGTGGTCGCCCGGACATGTCCGGTAGGTGGGATTTGGGTGATTTTCAGCCTCTAGATCGCGATCCGAGGGCCGAAAATGGGCAGATGGTTGGGGCTGCGGGATCTGGAGGAGGAGGGCTAGCAGGTGGGTTTTTCTAGGGGTGTGGCTGCAATTTGGCAAGGGGGAAACCCTAGGGAGTGAGGGGGCTCTCTCCATGGGGTTTAAATAGGGAAGGCACTAGGGTTGGGGTTGGACCTCGTCCGTCCGATCGCGATCCGATGACCACGAACGGAGGGGGGCTAAGTTGGGCCAGTGGGCTGTGGAGAAGTGGTTGGGCCAAGAAGAGAGGGAGGTTGCGGCCCGTGACATGATTTTTAAATACCGAAAGCGTCCGATAATAAACTGATGCCGCGGGCACGTGCGTGTGTGGCTGGTCTCGAAACGGTCGACGACACGAACGGAGCAAACCGGCAACTACGAACGGATGCAAGTTTTCGAAAACGAGTGACGATGCTATGCAGATGATGCGAATGATGCGATGATAAATGCGACAACCACTCGAACCACACGACGACAATGGAAAAGAAAGGGGAATCTTCTGGAGCGTCGGTCCCGGGCTGTTACAACTCTCCTCCACTTACAAGAGATCTCGCCCCGAGATCTTAGAATGAAAAGGGGAAGAGAAAAAGAAAGGAAGAGGTAAAACTTAGTTGCTTCTCTGACAAACGAGTGAAACCAATGAAACATGAAGGTTGCACCGAGATGAAGAATGACATGAGGAACAGGCAAGAATTCACAAGAAATTTCGGCAGCACTCCGGTAGTATAGAGAGGCAAAATTGATAAGATGGGAGAACTTGAAAAGAGAACACAACACTCTGGTTAAATGAAAAGCCTGGAAAGAACATGATCTTGACAAGCGAGATGATGAGCCGAAGAGAGCAACAATACAATGCCTCCGGAACAAGGAATAAAAGCTCGATCTTTGAAAAAAAACAAGGAATGGAGAAGAAGATGACATTTTCTACCACCATTGAATGTGAAAAACATAGGTTGAACAGAGTTGTTGAAAAACCAACAACGAAAAGAACAGGCTTGTTGTGGGCTTATGGAAAGCATCTCAAAATTATAAGGTGACAACCTGCCACTAACGGAAACAATTGATTTGTTTGAGATCAACAGAGAGATGAAAACTTCTTTCACCGAGAGGATACATTGAGAACTTGGATCATTGATAAACACCATGATAGCAACAATCTTTAGGAAGAGCTTTAGGTGAAATCCAATCGAAGATAACTCTAAGAAAGGAATGATGGATTTAATATCTCATTCTTGATAACTTCTCTTCGAGACTCCTCATGACTCAAGAATGCTAAAACACCATCTCAAAGATAAGGGAGAAGAATTGCACTTGAAATGTAATATAAGAATACTTGAGGACCTCCAACAAAATCTTGAAGAACCACCATGAAGAACCTCCGGAAAGAACTCTGAAACGAAAGGATGATAGAAAGAATTGAAGGATGCAAAATCAACAAGATTGAGGTCTTGCAGAGATTTAGATGAAGCTTCGCGAAGAGATACTTGAGAAACTTGGAACTCCGGAAAAGAAAAGATGAACAACTTAGAATCGAGAATTTGATATCATGACAACTCCGGAAGAATGCTTGAAATCACTTGATGAAACAAGAATAAGAATTATGTTATGCTTATCCTTCATCAAGTTTAATTGATGACAAGCAACGGATTTGGCATACCACTTATTCTTCTTGAGATGATTGAATGGAGATGAAACAAGCTTGAAGAAGTCTTGAACGAACCACCGGCAAGAATTGCAATGAATGAGGATATAATGAATGAATAAGATACATCGGAATGAAGAGATCATGATCCGCCTAATGGAAAACTTGATTGAAGCACCGGAATAATTGAGATACGAACGAAGGGACAACAATTGAGAAGACTTGGAGAACGAAAGCTGAAAGCTGAGAACGAAGAAATCTTCTGAAATGATGGCCTTCGGAGGATCGAGAAATGATAACAAGTCTGAAATGCTCCGGATAGATATGGAAGGAATTCCTCATTATCAAAAACAATTAAGAGGATAGCACGAAGCTGAAACCATGAATCTCTAGGATAACGGAATAAGATTTAAGAGAAACACTCCTTTGGTCTTCATGCTGAGAATGATGGCGAGAAACACCACCAAGAATTACTGAGATAATCCGGAATAATGAATAAGAAAAGGTTGAGCCAATGATGAGAATGATTTAGAAGCGATCTTCGGGAAGGAATATGACTGATGGAATTCATTCTTACGTCATATTGAAAAGAACTTGAGGAGATCTCCGGAAAAGATTAGAAGAGTCAGGTAAGATCCTGGGGAACACCTGTGGGTTATGAGCCCACTGAAGGAAACACCGTTGAAATGATTGCTTAGAAAGAGAGATTGCACCGGTACAAATGAAAACTGATGAGGTGAGAACCTCGAACTAATTTAAGGATCTGAATGGGAACACGAGTCTTCTGAGATGTCTTCAACACTCCGGATATGACAAACAAAGATGACTAAACAAGAGAGGCTTGGATGAGAGTCTCCAACATAGGAGAGCATTTAGCGAATGCAAAGGAAATGACGACACAGGGAGGTTGAATTGAATCCACCGGGAAAGAAAACGAGACGAAGAAATGATGAACTTAAAACTTGAGGAACTTCATGAGAATCACCGGATACATCACGGAAGAGAAGATAGCGGAAGCATCAAGGAAAAGAAAGGCACTTGGATGAGAGTTTAATTGTTGAAGAAAAAGGGCGGGAGGGTGGGAAAAACAAATACAACTTGAGACAGATGAGACGAACTCCAGAAAGGAATATGAGGATTGATCTTGCAAAACTTGGAAGGGATCGAATCATCTAGAAGAGAAGCACACCGGTTGGAAAGAATTGACATGACAACTCCGGTTGAACAAAAGGATTAGCATTTCCATAAAAATGTGAGAACACCATTTAGAAAGATATGAATTCACCACTTGACATCGAAGCAACTCGAATAACCATACTCCAACAAAACAAAGGATGAGGCTCGAGAATTAAGCCGAAACAAATACAAACCCATTTGCATATGTTGGAAGGATAATCCTAGGTAAACTACTTGAATTCCCACCTAAGAATTTCCGAAGTCTTTCTTATTTATGCGATTCGGGTTGCGGACCCAGGAACGTACCCAAGGTAATCAGCTACAACTGCACCCGCAACCTTCCACACCATAATCCAAGAAACTCCGCAAACTCATCTACCTCAGACACTCGTAATCACAACGATACTAAGTATGGCAGTACATCCGAACTCTCTCCACCAGTACTGGGGATGCCGGACTCCTCTCGCCACTACCAGTATTGAAGCAATTTCGAATATCCTCCGTCCTGAGATACTAAGGAAACTGAATGATAACGATGTGCACAAGAATCCCCTGGAGCTCAACTCCCCGGAAGAAATCAAGTCAGACAGGAGGCACCAAGACAGAACTCCGTCACATCGGTATCATATAGATTCCAAAATACCCGCGTGATCCTAAAAAAAATTTGAGCGAGAAGAGGAGTAGAATGAAAATTCCTAAGTCGAATACCTCACCAGAGTCTAGAAGAGGAGTAAAAGAATCCTACTCTCCGATATAACTAGACTCAAAATAGTTTTTTCACTAGACTCGACTCGGCCAAGTTCGATCAATCAAGGGGGCTCCTAGGTCGGTACAGGCTCTGATACCAACTTGTCACGCCCAAGATGCGATCCTATCCTTATTTTGGCACGAGGGCCTCGACAGGGATAGAAGCGCATCTCGTCGTGTTGCAAGAATGGATATCATTACAAGTACATGTACAGAAGAGGTGAGTATATGGAATTGGCTTACACTCGCCACAAGCTACATCAACATCACATCAATACAACAACAAATACAAACATCATACAGAAGTGCAGGGTCCGACTACGGACGAAAACAAACGATAAAATGACATCCATCCTTGCTATCCCAGGCTGCCGCCTGGAACCCATCCTAGATCGATGAAGAAGAAGAAGAAGAACTCCAAATCAAACAAAGCATCGCGCTCAGGTCATATCATCGCATTACCTGTACCTGCAACTGTTGTTGTAGTAATCTGTGAGCCACGGGGACTCAGCAATCTCATTTCCAAGGGTATCAAGACTATTAAAGCTTAATGGGTGAGGTAAGGTTAAGTGGTGAGGCTGCAGCAAGCACTAAGCATTTATTTGGGTGGCTAACTTACGAGTACAAGAATAAAGGGGGATGATTGTCGAATAAACGGTCGTGAACTAGTAATGATCTCTAAAAGATCCTGAACACCTACTTACGTCAAACATAACCCCACCGTGTTCTCTCTCGGATAAGGACTCACGAGAAGAGACAGTCACGGTTACGCACACAATTGGTGTATTTTATTTGAGTTTACTTCAAGTTTGCTATGACCGGGTGTTAAACAAAGTTTCCAAGTTTGCCACATAACCGCGGGCACGGCTTTCCGAAAGATTTAACCCTGCAGGGGTGCTCCTACTCATCCATCACAAACTAACCACACGCAGCGAGAATAACCTCGACCACGAACCTCGTGATCTTCCTAGGCAATTCCACTGGAAAACCGCAACCTCGAGATAGCCCGAAGTATTTTCAGAATTCCTCGCACAAGACGTTCGAGAAAGGTAAAACAAGTCCAGCAAGACCGCCCGACGTGTCGACGAACCCGATAGGAGCCGCGTATCTCGTTCTCAGGACACGACAGATAAGCGAAGCGTACGGTGGCCTGATAGACATCTCCCGAGTTGCCCCGGGTTGGCCCCGCACGGTGCTCTAGTTTGGACCAACACTCATGAGGAGCACTGGCCCGGGTTGTTGATTAAAGATCCTCGGGTTAATTACTCCCTATGCAGGTTTATTAGTTATTAGGCAAATGTAGTACCAATGTTGGGCCTTGCCAGACAAGTTTTATCCTAAAACGAAAGTCAAGGGGGTCCCCATAACAACCCCGAGCATGTTAGGAGCGCTCATTTATGGAACATAACACCGGTTCACAAGTAACTAGGGCGGCAAGAGTGGAACAAAACACCGAGCAAAAGGCCAAGCCTTCCACCCTTTACCAAGTATATATGTGCATTAAATTAAATAGCAATAATATTGTGATATAACAAAAGGATATCCATGTTGCACATGGAAAGAGCTTGCACCTGCAACTAGCAACGCTATAAGAAGGGCTGAGCAAGCGGTAACATAGCCAAACAATGTTTGCTGGGACGTGGAGGGGTTAGAGGCTTTTCATGGCAATTTGGGAGGCTTGACATACAAATGGTAGGTAGCGAGACAGCAATAGAAACGAGACAACTAGCATGGCAATGATAGTAATGGTATCCAGGGAAATGATCATCTTGCCTGAGATCCCGCTTGGAAGAAGAACGAATCCATGAAGAAGACGAGCCAACGTAGACGAACGAATCCTCACACTCCGAAGCGGTTTCGGAACTCTATCGAGAAGAAGCAATCGGAAACAACAATCAACACACGAGAACACCACAACAAATGCATGACATGATGCGCAACCAATATGATGCATTTCCGGTTTAAATATGCAAGGCATGGCAACCACAACAATCAAATACTACACATTAAGTGAAGCTCAATATGCGACGAGTTGCATATTGACGAAACTCCACATTTGAATATTTAGTTCACTCTCGTTTAGGTACACGACAATATTAAATGTTGTTAAACATGGCAAGAGGTGAAGCATAAGTAAACTACACACCTAGGCAAGTTTAAATGAGGCCGGAAACAACATATAGCATTTCCGAAACGACCCCATATGTTAATTTCGAAATTGGTCCAGATCTGAATTAATCAGGTTTTATATTTGTTAAACAGCAAAATAAAGTGAACCATGCAATTCTACACGTCATTCTAGTCGATTTACATATATGGAACATCTCAAACGGAGCTACGGTCTAAAAGATATGACATTCGCAAGATGCATATGACATGAATGCAAAATGCATGGAAAAGACAATCACAAACACTTCAAAACATGAATGCAGCAAGATATTATGAAACTACATGAAATTCTAGTCAAGTTACATATGCAACATGTTCAAAACGGAGCTACGGTTCAACAATAACAAGCAACACAAGTTTTAGATGAAATCTGCCCAAAACAGCAAGATAGCATAATGCACGCATGAAAACAACAAGTTACAATATACTAAAATGCACAAACTAAGCATGGGGCAGTAGCATATAACATACACTTCATTTCAACTTCACATATCATACTCAAAAGAGTCATGGATCACATGGTACGAAGCTCACAACATGGCAACAAAATATGGCAGATTAGGACTTAGTGAAAATAACAAGTTTTTAGCATAGCAGATTTCACGGAGGCATATTGGCAGCAGCAAAACTATATGCTACATGGCATATTATGACATGAAAATTAACAGCATGGTAGTAGACATGATGCATTACAATTCATTACTTTATGGCAACATCAAATTATGCTCAGATTCATGGCAACCATCAACACAACATGGCATATTGAAGAAAACAGATTCTCAGACTTAGTGAAAATTAGGATAGTCATGTGCAGCAGTTTTAACAGATTGACATATTGAGCAACAGAAATAATTATGATGCAAAACCTATTTATGCAAACTAATGGCACAACATGAAAGAGCATAACATGCTTAACAAAAGACTCCTTGGTGGCATCACCAAAAGACTCCTAGAACACTAGCAAATCACATCGCAACACAGCAACAAAATAACAGATTTCCAGACTTAGAAATATTTTGGACCCTCAAAACATCAGATTTTTATAGCATGATGGCAACAAGGAAACAACACCTAAACATGCATTTCTATGACAACCAAAAACACCAGGGCCTAGCACACATGTCCAAGGGCATATCTCATGTTCAAAATTATTTCATATCATGCATGGATTAAATCACACGAAATAGACAAAAGGGCATCATGGCAAAAATAACATGCACAAGAACTTCCTCCAATGACAAAACTAAATGCACAGTTAATTTCTATGGATTTTCCTACCCCTAAAACACATATAATATGCATAGGTTCATGTAGGGAAATATGTCACAATTAATTATGCAAGTTTATGGCCTAATCCCCTTTTAGCAATTATAAATGCAAGTTAAATGCAAATATTACAATGAACCATTTTGTCATGTATGAAAATGCGATGCCGATAACATGAACATTTTTAATATATTGTTGGATTAATTTCAATGCATGGATAAATAAATATGGCAACGCAAAAATGATGGCAATTATGCAAATGATGCAAACAGCGAGCTTAGGCATTTTAAACATGGATGAAAACGACATATTCACAATCTATGCATTTTTCTAGGCATTTTTCATATATAAAACATTACGATCCGGTGCACGGTTAATTAGATATTAGCAATTCAAAAACAGGGGGTTTTTCTGCAATTCTATTAATTCGTGGATAATTACAAAATTCGCTAGACAGGAAAAAAAAACACACTAACGGGCTGAATCTGACTAGAGGTCCAACAGTAGCACATGGGCGCATGATAACAAAATAGCGCATAGGGCGATGGGCTGGATCTGGTGCTCACCAAGCCTCATGGGCCGGTCGGTGGGGAGGTGGTGCTGGGCCGGCGGAGCTGGAGGAGAGGCTGGCCCAGCGAGCGCTCGGTCAACGGGGGCGCCGCGCGCGTCGTGCTCCTCGCTCGACCCCGAGCAGGGGGTGGCGATGGCAAAGTGCGCCGGCGACGGGGCGTCTCGGGCTCCAACGGGGCTGGGAACGAGGTGGCGACGACGGGCTTCGTCGGATCTGGCGGACCCCGGCGACGAGGTGGGCGGCGCGACCTCCATGGCGGCGGGGCAAGCTGCGGCAGAGGCGGGCAGCACCTGCGGCCGGGATGGAGAAGCTCCGGCGAGGGGAGGGCGGATCTGGCCTCCGGCGGTCGGATCCGGTCCGGGCCGGCGTTCAACGGCGGCGGGCGGCGTCTTGGGGGCGCCGGCGAAGGGCTACCCGATGGCGCGGCTCGGGGGGGCTCGACCATGGCGCCTGCGGGCTGCGGTGGAACTCGGGGCTCTGTGGTCGCCCGGACATGTCCGGTAGGTGGGATTTGGGTGATTTTCAGCCTCTAGATCGCGATCCGAGGGCCGAAAATGGGCAGATGGTTGGGGCTGCGGGATCTGGAGGAGGAGGGCTAGCAGGTGGGTTTTTCTAGGGGTGTGGCTGCAATTTGGCAAGGGGGAAACCCTAGGGAGTGAGGGGGCTCTCTCCATGGGGTTTAAATAGGGAAGGCACTAGGGTTGGGGTTGGACCTCGTCCGTCCGATCGCGATCCGATGACCACGAACGGAGGGGGGCTAAGTTGGGCCAGTGGGCTGTGGAGAAGTGGTTGGGCCAAGAAGAGAGGGAGGTTGCGGCCCGTGACATGATTTTTAAATACCGAAAGCGTCCGATAATAAACTGATGCCGCGGGCACGTGCGTGTGTGGCTGGTCTCGAAACGGTCGACGACACGAACGGAGCAAACCGGCAACTACGAACGGATGCAAGTTTTCGAAAACGAGTGACGATGCTATGCAGATGATGCGAATGATGCGATGATAAATGCGACAACCACTCGAACCACACGACGACAATGGAAAAGAAAGGGGAATCTTCTGGAGTGTCGGTCCCGGGCTGTTACACCGCCCCGTCCACGTCGCCGCGCCGCCCCGTCCCCGTCGCCGCCCCGTCCCCGTCGCCGTGCGCCGCCCCGAGCTGCCCCGTCGCCTCCCCGTCGCCGCGCCGTCCCTGTCGCCGCGCCGTCCCCGTCGCCGCGCCGCCCCGTCCCCGTCGCCGCGCGCCGCCCCGAGCCGCCCCTTCGCCGCCCCGTCCCCGTTGCCTCCCCGTCGCCGCGCCGCCCCGTCGCCGCCCCCCAGTGAGCCCCCCCTTTCCCATGGTCCCTGCTCGGATACGGCGACACGGACACGGACACGGACACGGACACGGATACGGATACGGCGACACGGACACGGACACGGATCGGCGACACGGACACGGATACGGCGACATGGACACGGACACGGACACGGATACGGCGACACGGACACGGATACGGCGACACGGACACACGAAAAATAACGAGAAAGAGATCGCCCCCTCCCCGATAACTTCGACATGAGGGGGGGTCGATATACATTTTTTTTCATGTATGTATGTCGTTGTCGTTGAGTTAAAGAAAGAAAAATATAATGAAAATATGTCATGAGTTAATGAAAATATATAATATATGTATGTGGCTATGTATGTAAAGATGGATAGCATTTTTTTCCATGTGTGTATGTCGTTGTCGATATACCCCCTCCCCGATAACTTCGACATGGGGGGGGGGGGTCGATATACCCCCTTCCCGATAACTTCGACATGAGGGGGGGTCGATATACCCCCTCCCCGATATACCGGGCGACCAACTCTCGAGGCCACCCAAACCCGAGAAAAAAAGCGTTGTCGATATATCCCCCCACCCAAACCCTACAAGTGTTGTCGAGGCCACCCCAAACCGGGCGTCGTACATTCATGAGAGAGGCGGTCCGGACGTCGGACATTCATGTTTGTATATTAATTGCCATGTTGTAATATTTGCAGAAACTATGGATCCAAGAGACTTAGAAAAAGAACAGTTGTTGGGGGACATAATCCACGACGGACGTGATATCTTGTCGTATCTCAACGACACCGATGGTCTGGAAGGAGAGGTTGATGGCTCCGGTGATCGAACAATGGAGGAGGAAGGACATGATCATGATGGCTCCGGTGACCGAATGCCAGAGGAAGAAGGAGACCATGATGACGGCTCCGGTGACCGAACGGAGGAGGGAGCTGTTGCAAAGTCCGGCGAGGTATATATATTAATTAAGCCCGTGCTGACTAGCTAATTGATGCATTCATTGTTTTGGTATGTACATATATTAATTAACTCTTCTTTCTTCTTTTATAGCCCTCCGGATCGAGCCAAACTTCGGTAACGAGACGAGGCCCGAAGAAGAGGTTGCGCAAGGAAGAAAGGTTCACGATCACAGCACTCGCGCACGATGGCCATCCGATTGAACCCAAGCGGACCAAGGACGCATTTTCTGCTCAGTGCGGAGCTATTGTTAGGGACTACATCCCGATCAGCATCAAGCAATGGAATAAGCCTAAGGACGGCGCCCCCGATGGTGATTATGTCACCGATAGACAGAAAGATGATCTTTGGACCGCGCTGAAGGCAAATTTCACCCTACCGCCAGAGGAGGATCCGAATAAGCCAGTTATAGAGCCACTGGTCAAGGCGTGTGCTCTTAAGAAGATGGCAGATCTATTCAGGAGGTGGAAGAATGAGTTGAAATCAAAGTTTGTCGACAAAGGGGAGACTCCAGAATTCACCGGCCGATTTGAGAAGATACGTGATCACTGGCCCGCATTTGTGGCCTACAAGACATCGGACCAGAGTAAGAAAATGTCAGAGACAAACAAGATCAATGCTGCAAAGAAGCAGTATCACCATCACACGGGGTCAGGTGGCTACCTCAAAGCCCGGCCGTTGTGGAACAAAGCTGAGAATGACCTGATTGCTAAAAACGTCATACCACAGACATTGAACTGGCCAGACCGTTCAAGGACTTGGTTCTTCGGGGTTGGGGGAACTTTGGACCCTGAAACAGGGAAGTGCCGTTGGACGAACGAGCAACTTGCGATACCCATGAACAAGCTTCAGGAGTATATCACCGCAGCGCGGGAAGGGACGTTCATTCCCGACAGAGAGAAAGACGAGATGACTGAGGCCCTAGGGAATGCTGAGCACCCTGGACGAACACGAGGCACACCAGGCTCCGTTCCGTGGAAGGTTGGGTTTCCCGACGCAGGCGGTTACAGAAGCCGGGAGAGAAAGAGGAAAGCAGAGCTGAGCGAAATTCAGAAGCTGAATGCAAGACTACAAAAGCTAGAGGAAGCTGAGAGCCAGCGAGCTGCCGGCCAACCATCTCAGCGGCACGAAGCTACCCCAGAAGCTACCCCGCCATCTCAGCGGAGAAGCAGCGTCGCTTCCACGGAGCTCGTTCAGCCTGACTTCACGGCTCCTATCTACCCCGTGCATACTATCACGGAGGCTCAACATTGCGAGATCATGACGAAATGCCGGAACCTCACTTTCAAGGCGGCTGTCGGCTCTGTTGCACCTCCTCAACCCAACGGAACTTTTCACTGCTCACCGATTCCACATGGCTATGCTGTTGTGATGGTGGATGAAGTAATGGAGGGATTTGAGGAGCTCGAGCTTGACCGGTCTACAGGTGAAGGAGAGAATAAGCTGGCTCGGTCTCTGAGGAGTACATGTCTATGGCAAAAGGAGTACATCAAGCTTCCAAACTGGACGCCTCCGCCTCCTCCTCCTCCTCAGGCGAATCAGGACTCTCCGCCTCCTCCTCCTCCTCCTCCTCCGGCGAGTGATCAGGGGACCCCGCCTCCTTCTCCGGCTCCTCCGACGCGTGAGGGCACTCCGCCTCCTCCTTCGCCTACTCCGGCACGTCGGAACAGTACGCCTCCTCCTCAGCCTCGTCAGCAACGGCGAAAGACAGACGCCGCCGCTCCGGCTCCTCCGGCGCGTCAGAGGACTCCGCCTCCTTCTCCGCCTCGTAAGCAACGACGGAAGAGAGACGCCGCCGCTCCGGCGGCTAGCAGTACAAGCACAGGCGGGAGGGAATACAGATACGGTCCATCTCTCAAGCCTCTGGAAAAGTTACCATATGAGAGGACCGAGTCTGAAAACGAGGAGATATGTCAGGCCGAATTGACGGCCCATTTTGCAAAGAAAACTCCACCTCCGAAGGAGAAGCTAGATCCGGTGAAAGTGATGCGCACTATCAATGCCCTGAAGCGACCACCACCGCCTCCGCCGGATTCCAACTATGTCCGGATTATTAAAAAGACATATGAAGAAGCGCGGCGGTCGGGAAGTACTTCTAGTGATGCAAGGTTAGCAGAACGAAGAAGTGGGAAAACAATTCCCCAGCTCGGCGAACAGGAGAAGCAATCGTGCCCCCCGCTCAAGGTGTCTAGCGATATCGTCGCAAATCATCCGGGGATGGTGCCCGGTACCAATCCTGGTCATTACTTGGGGGATGATGTAATTTTTCAAACGGCTGAGGTAACAAAAGAAAAATATGAATACATGCACGGGAAGCCTCTTGTCAAACCTGATCATCCTCCTCTAACAACGATGATGTACAAATTGCATGAGTGGTACATGAAAACCTGGAGGGAGTCTGGGAGAGACACTATGTATATGGCAGTGAAACCAGAGCACGAATTCATTGGACTTACCGTGATGCCTGTTGAATTTGTGGAGTTATTTCAGTTATACAATCAACGGGCCCTCGACAAACAACTCATGACTGCCTACTGTCTGTAAGTATTACTTCTATAGTTAAGTCTCTAGCTCAGCTCGTTCATTGCATGTATATATAATTATCATCACTATATTATGCAGATTGAAGATCGTCGAATGCAAAAAACTAGGAATCTTCGACGTTGGATTCATTAGCCCAGATGCCGTAAATGAATGGACGGTACGAAACTCAATCAAAGAGACCGAGGAGAACTTGCTAAAGTCGTTCCTTATACATCAAAACAAAAGGGAAATACTCTTTCCTTACAACTTCAAGTGAGTGTTGTTGTCTTCTCTGTATACTCGGTTTCGCTTACTCGAGGTTAAGTAATGTAATTGATGAGTTATATATGCGTGCGCAGTTTCCACTTTATTCTGCTATCCATTAAGCTTGACGGGGCATTAGTAACTGTCTTAGACTCGAGACGTAAAGATCCCGAGAATTATGCGGACATGACTGCAATGCTCAAGAAGTAAGTTCAGTCAATACCGGGACCATATCGGCATGCAACTTTTGTTAATTTCCTGATATCAAGTAATCATTTTCTTTGCCTGGCAGGGTTTGGAAGAAGTTCACCCGAAAGGTTCCCGGTCTAAACAAAGAGTTGCGATTTACGCACCCCAAAGCAAGTAGTAGTAGCTAGTTCCGCGCATCTCTTATTCATTCAAATTTTCATCAATATATCATTACCATGCTTGCTTATCAGTTTGATTGAACTCTATTCTCGTAAAGTGCTTGTACCAGAAAGAAGGGACTTCTTTATGTGCATACTACGTATGCGAGTTCATTCGCCACTCGACCTCTGAGCGGGGCTTCTCTGACAAACAATTTGAAGTACGTAAATAATATTCACAATTTTATTTTACATATTACCATCAATTGTGTTGATTTTTATTCATATATATGCATGTATTGACCCCCTTTTTTAAATTAGATCTGGCGGATGCGGGATGAACTCCTACCACATGATCGCATACGAGCAATTCAAGAGGAATTGGCGGGATTCTTTCTTGACCACGTCATACCTAAAGACGGAGAATACCATGCGGATTTGTGATTTGATCTTAGGTAGATGATGTTAGGGATTGTAAAAGATGTTATATTGTATATATGTAGTACCGTCGGATAGATATACGAAAACTTGTTGTTCGACCAATCTCTCGAAGAAAGAAAGGTCGATCACTTCTCTTTGTATATGTTCATGACGATCTTATGTACTTAATGGTTCCTTCATTTGCTTAGCAGCTAGCGTGTCGAGTTCTCTCTATAGTAGCTAGCGTCGACCAAGCACGGAGAAAGAGAGGACACTTCTCTCTATTAGCTAGCTAACACAATATGAAACCCCTAAAAACCCCCTAAACCCCCCCCCCCCCCTCCCTTTAAAAAAAAAACCCCAGCTCCTGCCAGATGCTGACGCGTGGATGCATTTTGGTCCCGGTTGGTGTTACCAACCGGGACTAAAGGTCCTCCTGCCTGGGCTCCCCGCAGCGGTCACGTGGAGGGCCTTTGGTCCCGGTTTGTAAGCAAACCGGGACTAAAGGTTTTGGGCTTTAGTCCCGACCCTTTAGTCCCGGTTTCAGAACCGGGACAAATGGGCTTCTGGAACCGGGACAAATGGTCCTTTTTCTACTAGTCCGACTCATTCCCGTCCGACTTGAGCTTGAGCAGCGGCGAGATGCTTGACGCGGAAAGGAGTCCTCAGCCGCAGAACCCAACAGCCTCTGCGGCGCCTTCATACATCGGCGTGCGCGCGCGGCCGTGGGGGCAGTTCACGGCGGAGATCCGGGACTCAACGCGGGGCGGCGCGCGGCTCTGACTGGGCACCTTCGGCACTGCCGAGGACGCTGCCATGGCCTATGACCAGGCGGCGCTCTCCTCACGGGGCGCGGCCACGGCGCTCAACTTCCCCCTGGAGCGCGTCCAAGAGTCGCTCCGTGCCCTCGGCGCCACCGGCACAGGCGTGGCCGGCTCGCCTGTTCTGGCCCTCAAACGGCGCCATTCCAAGAGAAGAAGGCGCAGCAAGTTTGAGATAGCGAACGACGCGGCGACATGCCGGAGGAGTAACACGGTCGTGGCCGTGGAGCTGGAGGACCTCGGCGCCGAGTACTTGGACGAGCTTCTCATGATTACGTGTAATACAACTTACTAGTGACTATCAACTTGGAAAGCCTGAGTTTGTGCAATTTGGTGAGGCCAACGCTAGCCGCCGGTCGACCGGCCCAATTTCGGCCGGTCGCCGCGCGTACGTTGGATTAAGCGGCTCTGCTGTTAGAGTTAAGCACGATGTACCTTGCACGGCACGTGCATGAGTCCTAGTACGAGTCGTAGTATGATTAGTATTCTACATCAAGTAGGATTAGGAATACTACATCAAACCGGTTAGACGTACGCTAGGCAAGATTCAGCATATATAGATATATGCGTGTACCCAACGTTGTAACACACCAAGAAAAAGAAAAGCAATAAAGAACCAGGCTCAAGACGAGCCTGTTGCAATACATCGATTCCGTGTTTTGTGTCGTTCCGCCGAGAGAGAACCAAGTCGCTACGTTCCGTCGTCGTCCGAAGAGAATCGATCGACTAGAGCTAGCTAGCAAGCAAGGTTCACGAATCAATTAACCTGCTTGCTTGCTTGCTTCGAGCCAGCTTTACACACGTACATGTATTAGCTTCGGTCGTGATTTGATCTAGCGATTCAAAAGCCAACAATTGGTATCTAGAGCCTCGACGATCTACGATCTACGATGGTGGACAGCGACGCTGAGTCGGTCAAGTCCGGCAACGGCGGTCCCAAGGCGATCAAGAACGGCGACAAGGTGAAGAAGAGCGGCAAGTCAGCGACTAGTGGTGGCGGAACGGGCGGCGCCAACGTCCAGGCGCATCGCAACATCCCCATCCAGTACCCGATGCTCACGGACGCCAACTATGGCGTGTGGGCGGTGAAGATGAAGATTATTCTCCGAACTCTTCGAGTGTGGCAGGCAATCACGGACGACGACGTCGACGAGGAGTGCGACGAAGGTGCCATGGCCGCCATAGCCCAGTCCGTACCGGATTCCGTGCTGATGACATTGGCGGAGTTCGAGACGGCAAAGGAGGCGTGGAACGCACTCAAGGAGATGAGGATCGGAGAAGATCGCGTCACCAAGGCTCGGGCACAAGTGCTGAAGCGGCAATTTCACAAGTTGCAGATGGAGGAAACTGAATCGGTGAACGACTATGCCATGCGTCTTACTACTTTGGTGAGAGAGATCCGCACGCTTGGTGCAAAGCTCGATGAGACCGAGATTGTGGAGAAATTTTTTAGTTCGGTGACTGACAAATTCACGTACATCATCGGCACACTCGAGCAGCTTTACGACATCGACGACATGACCATAACGGAGGCTATTGGACGCCTACGGACATGGGAAGAGAATGCTCGTGGCTGTCGAAAAGGCAACGGAGGAGGTAGTGACCAATTCATGTACTCGCGCGCAGATTGGGAGTCCCCAAGTAGCAAAGGAAGACATGATGGCAACGAAGGCTCAAGCAACGCAACACGCGGCGGACAAACCGGAGAAGGCAAAGGAAAAGGCAAACCACAAGGTCGTGGTAAGGCGGACCGATCTAAAGAGCGGAAGCAACGGAACTTGGATATGTCCGAGGTCAAGTGCTATAACTGCAACGAGATGGGTCACTTTGTAAAGGATTGTCCGGAGCCTGACAAACGGGAGATCAAGGCAAATTTGGCGAAGCGGGAAGACGAAGGTCCAGGTCTTCTGATGGCCAAAGTTTGTGATCTCGCTGAAACGGTGGTTGTGAAACCAAGCCGGAAGGTGCTACTTCATGAGAAGAAAGTGACACCGAAGCTATCCGGGGATCACAACGTGTCGTGGTATCTCGACACGGGTGCCAGTAACCACATGACGGGGTGCAAGGAGAAATTCCTCAAGATGGAATATGACGTTGAAGGCTCGGTCAAGTTTGGTGATGGTTCAAATGTGGAGATTTGTGGGCAAGGATCTGTCCTCTTCGAGGGTCTCACAGGCGAACATCGCATACTCACCGGAGTGTACTACATCCCACGGCTTCGCAACAACATCATCTCTATCGGGAAGCTTGACGAGAATGGATGCAAGGTGGATATCGAGAACGGAGTGATGACGATCTTCGACAACCTCCGAAACGTGCTAACTCGTGTTAGTCGTACACGGAACATGCTCTATATCCTCAACCTTGATCAATCTCAACCAGAGTGTTGGCTCGCCAAGAGTGATGATGATTCGTGGTTATGGCATGCGCGATTTGGACACGTTAACTTCCACGCCTTGAAGAAGATGTCAAAGATGGAGATGGTATCCGGGATGCCATTTATCGACCATGTTGATCGAGTATGTGACGGGTGCTTGGTTGGAAAACAGCACCGCAGGCCATTCCCTGCTCAGTCTACCTATCGTGCAAGTGATGCACTCGAGCTGCTCCATGGTGATCTGTGTGGCCCTATCACCCCGGCAACTCACGCAGGAAAGAAGTACTTTTACTTGTGGTAGATGACTACTCGAGATATATGTGGGTCGTCCTCCTACGATCTAAAGATGAGGCGTTTGAAGCATTCAAGAAGCTGAAGGCTGCAACGGAGATGGAACACAAGTTGAAGGTTCGCGCTCTACGGACAGATCGCGGCGGAGAGTTTACGTCGAACGAGTTCAACGACTACTGCGAGAAGATTGGCATAAAAAGGTTCCTCACGGCACCTTATATGCCGCAGCAGAACGGGGTTGTTGAAAGGCGCAATCGAACCGTTGTTGACATGGCAAGGAGTTTACTCAAGAGCAAGAACCTGCCAGGGACTTTTTGGGGAGAAGCTGTCTCGACGGCGGTCTATCTTCTCAACCGGGATCCAACGAAGGCGGTGATTGGCAAGACTCCGTATGAAGCAATTTACGGACGTAAGCCGAATGTGTCTCATCTACGGACGTTCGGGTGCGTGGCACATGTGAAGACGGCGGAGCCGCATCTCTCAAAGCTTGTCGATCGTAGCACCAAGATGGTGTTCATCGGATACGAGAGAAGTTCCGGCACCAAGGCATACCGCTTCTACGATCCACAAACCAAGCGTCTACGGATTTCACGCGACGTCGTGTTTGAAGAAAACAAAGCGTGGAATTGGAGCGCAGCAGCCGACGATGCTCCAAACGGTAACATATTCACAGTTGAGTTTCCTGATGATGATGCAGGGGAATACGTCGAGGTGGTTGGCAAGACGCCCAACCAAGGTGACCACAATGGTAGTGATCATCATGGTGCCGACACCGACGACGGCACACATGGGTCGCAAAGTGATAGCGACAACGACGTGCATGACACGGGCGGAGATCTCGGCGACGACATCGACAACGAGGCGCATAGTGACAACGACAATCAAGATGATGGTCACGGTCATGACGACTACGCCGACGACGCGAATGTCGACGACACGCCTGAGACTCAACCATCTTCGTCAAGTGCATCAACGCCGACACAATTTGTGTCGCCTCCTTCGCAAGCCACAATGGACTCCTCCGGGCCTCGTCGCTACAAGACCCTCAAGAAAGTCTACAAGTATACAAAGCCAGTTACACTGGAGTACTCCGGACTATGTCTGCTCGGAGTTGAGGAGCCGGCAAACTTCGTAGAGGCGAGCAAAAGTCCTAGCTGGACGCACGCCATGGATGAGGAGATGAAGGCGATTGACAGCAATGGCACGTGGACTTTGGTAACCCGACCTCCGAACCAAAAGGCCGTAGGTTTGAAGTGGGTTCACAAGTTAAAGGAGGACACGGAGGGTGCCATTGTGAAGTACAAGGCAAGACTCGTCGCAAAGGGCTACGTACAACGTCAAGGAGTTGACTATGATGAGGTGTTTGCACCAGTTGCTCGACTCGAGTCGGTGAGAGTGCTCCTAGCTTTGGCAGCACAAGAGGATTGGAAAGTTCATCATATGGATGTTAAGTCCGCTTTCCTCAACGACGATCTCACGGAAGAAGCGTACGTGGAACAACCCCTCAGCTACGAGAAGAAAGGCGAAGAAGGAAAAGTTTACAAGCTCAACAAGGCACTTTATGGGTTGAAGCAAGAGCCAAGAGCTTGGAATTCAAAGTTAGACCAAAGTTTGATCTCTCACAGGTTCAAAAGATGTCTCCTCGAGGATCCGACAGACGGTCTATCAAGCACCGAAGATGAGGTGAAGATTGAAGACACGACCAAGGAGAAGTGTTGTCGTCAAACTACGGATGAGCCAACAACAGTGAAGGCAGTCCCTGAAATGCTGCAAGGAACGGCGAAAGTAACGCCGACGATAACACCTAGAAGCAGCAATCGTGTTTGGGATCCAGGTCGTAACGAGGATGTCGTGCTTAAGGGAGTGAATGTTAGAGTTAAGCACGATCTACCTTGCACGGCACGTGCATGAGTCCTAGTACGAGTCGTAGTATGATTAGTATTCTACATCAAGTAGGATTAGGAATACTACATCAAACCGGTTAGATGTACGCTAGGCAAGATTCAGCATATATATATATATGGGTGACTATTTCTAGTTCTACTCGGATACATACATGTATCCTGATCTGATTAGCTCTCCAGGCTGACCCCGCGTCGTCCTCCCTGGACGGCACGGGGCAACCCTAGCCGCCGCGCCGCCGGGAGGCCTTCCTCCGCCAACCCACGCGTCGCCGCCGCCGGAGGGCTCGCCGGCGAAGCCGTGCCGGGCTCCGGGATGGTGGCGGCAGGGCGGATTCGTCCCCATCTAGCAATACGTCGCTTCCCCTTTTCCGCGAGATCCCATCGTGTTGCGGCTCGGGAGGCTCTTTCCGGCGGCGGCGCCCGGTCCGGTGGGTGCTGCGGCGTCCTTGGAAGTCGCCCTCGTCACGGCGCCGTGCGTCCCTCACTTCCCCTCCAACGAGATCCCATCAAGGCAGGGGGCCTCTCCGGCTGATGCGCCATGTCCTATGGTGCTGCGGCGTGCCTCGTCGCCGGTCCCTTGGCCCCTTCCTACACGCGCAACCAATCCATGTTGGTGGTGCTACTGCTATTGGGCAGGCATGTGGACGTGCAAGTTGCGGTCAGGCCAGCCAGGGCTTTCGAGCCTGCCTCCTACAGTGAGTCTCCTCGTCTCTGGGGTTCCTCCCTTCAAGCTACGTGGGCGGCTTCGGTGTGGCAGCATGTCGAGGCAATGGTGGTTGATCAACCCTCTTTGATCTACCCATCGGCAAGTTCCGGGCTTCTCTTTGGAAGGAAAACAAAAAATGGCGTATATGACGCTTTTTGAACACCTTGATTGGAGAGGGGTCGGTCGTGTGCACCCGCAACATCAGCATAACCAGATTCAGGGGTAGCGCGAAGCTTTGTTTTTGTTGACACCTTGGGACATGTCTGCATCAAGATTTTCAAGGGTTCAATACAAGCGGAGAATGCCATGGCGTGATTGGAGGACCTGCAAGTGGCGATGGCGGGGTCTTGGATGCGATGAAGACTTTGCTTCACAGGCGGTTGTCCAGACTTGGCTTGCGGGTATGTTCCCGTCCAAACCGGGCACGAGTTCCAGTGAGCCTGGTGATATGTGACTTGTAGTAGCAGCCTTCGCAAGTGGGGGCGGCAGCATTGGAGGACTTCCTTGTTGGTGGTGCTCCTTTGAGTACCGAGTCGTGATTTTCAGGGTGAAAATCCAAGGTCTGATCTTTATTGGTTGTGCCTGACAGTGGTCTTGTTGAAGTCATTGTTTTGGGAACGCGGTCTTTCTCCGGGGTGAAAACCTACGATCTTTGATCGGGCAACGACAACGCTTGTGCATTGTTTCCTTCTTGTAGGCGTTGCTTTTGGAGAACCTTCTTTGTAGTCCGGGTGTTGTCTTTGGTGGTGGTTAGAGTGCTGCTACTATAGGTGATTGATCACCGTGGCAGGGTTTTTTCTTTTCTTATTTATTTTCTTTTTTGGCTGTGTGCATCCTAGATGTTTTTAGACATCTTGTTGGTGCAGAGGCTGGGTGTAATTGGTATCAACTTGATATTAATATATTCCCCTTTCAAAAAAAAAAAATATATATATATATATATGCGTGTACCCCAACGTTGTAACACACCAAGAAAAAGAAAAGCAATAAAGAACCAGGCTCGAGACGAGCCTGTTGCAATACATCGATTCCGTGTTTTGTGTCGTTCCGCCGAGAGAGAACCATGTCGCTACGTTCCGTCGTCGTCCGAAGAGAATCGATCGACTAGAGCTAGCTAGCAAGCAAGGTTCACGAATCAATTAACCTGCTTGCTTGCTTGCTTCGAGCCAGCTTTACACACGTACGTGTATTAGCTTCGGTCGCGATTTGATCTAGCGATTCAAAAGCCAACATCTGCGTCGTTAGATTTTTTCCGCGTCTTGCTAGTTTTTTCGGTATCTCCCTGCTTTGAACCTTCCATCTAAACGCACGCATATAAAGGTACCCACGCAGCTCGCCGGCACTGGCGGCCACCGGCGACGCCCGCGTCCGTCCACGACCACCCAAGCCGTCCATGTAGCAGATGCACGCCCATGCGCCTACGTGCAAAGCTAACTTGCAAGCAAATAAGCAGCTTAGTCGATCTACGGTAGTCAACTTGAAGCACACATACAAGCAGCTTAATGGATCTACAGTAGCAGATGCACGTGCACACGCTGAACTTGATGACCCGAGCTAGCTTAAACTTAGTCGATCTCGACGGAAATTCTCAAAGTTGCCACCGACGAGCTCTCGTAAACAGGCCTAGACTAGTAGCATCAAAATCTCCCAATTCCAGCAAATCGATTCTCTGGTTAAATCTTTTCGTCTCACCAATTCCAGAAAAAAAAACATGCAGCTTCTTCATCTGGGCCACGCCCTTGGTCGCCTGTCGCAAGCTTTTTTTGTCGCAGGCCGGTCGCCGGTTGAACCTGTTTCCATATAAGGTTGAAGCTTTTTTTGTCAACGGTTGCAACTTTTCTCTGGTTGAGCCATGTCTGGTTAGAGCTTTCTCTCTCGCTGGTTGAAGCTTTTTTCATCTACAGTTGAAGCTTTTTTGTAAAGGGTTGTGACTTTTTTTGTTTGAGCAGCACGTGGTTAAAGCTTTCTCTATCGTCTGGTTAAAGATTTTTTCATCTAAGATTGGAGCATTTTTTTTCAACGGTTGTAACTTTTCGTGATTGGCAGTGCCGGTTGAAGCTTTCTCGAAAGTCGGTGGAAGCTTTTCCATCTAGGGTTGAAGCTTTTTTTACAACAGTTGCAACATAGGGGTATGTGGCGGCTCCAGCCTTGCCTCCGTTCAGTCGTGCACCAACACTCGCCATTGCACCGCTCTATCACCATCACAACATGCGTCTCGGGCGCCATTATAGCTCATGTGTGCCCAGAGGTAGGGGGTTCTTGAGAGACGGAGGAACAAGGAGGCGTTGGCTATGGCCGTTTTCTCCCCTAACGATGGCTCAGCCTAGCAGCAGGCGGTGGCGATTGGTGTGCAACATCCCCGGGTTCATGGAGGTTGAGGAGGGGGAGGGGCAAACACAAAGCAGTGCGTCACGGAAACGACGAAGGAGAAAAACTATGCTTATGGATAAGAAACAAGAAGTTGAAGAAGAAGATAAGGCAGAGAAAAAAAGCAAACAAGTGCCGTTACGATACGGTGGGATCCGACGCTGCACGTGTCGCCGGCCGAAAACTCAGCCGGTCGGCCGGCAGTAAACGTTTTCCTTGTTCAAAGGGCAGCGATAGGCGTCGGTAGACCGGCCCAATTTGGGTCATTCATTGCGCACCCAAACGATCTGCCCATTAACTTCCGTTCGATCGAAGCGTTGCGTTCGTTCTGCGTCCACCTTTCATGCGTACAGGAGGACAAAAAGAAAAAAGTAAACCATACAACAAGTCGCTTCGCACATCTCGCGCGCGGGGAATAACAACCGCCGACATCCGCAGCGATTACCGACCCCATCGTAGCACCGCTCAAAGAAAAAAAGCATCTACATGATTGTTGTGGTGCCATCTCTATTTGCCGCTTCCTCCTCAGAGGTTGCAACATCGTCGGCTGGTCGCGGCCTTCAACTCCGGCCATCGCCGATTACCGTATCCAACGCCTTCCAGTTCCATCTCCTGCCACGGATGGTTCCAGCAAGCCATGGTGCCGGTCGTAGCACGTCGAACTGACGGGTTCCAGCATCTAGCCTTCGAGCTCCGACAAAATAAGCCGCTCGTGGCCGTCCTAGCCGGTTACATCAAATTGTTGAGTCGGTTGTAGCACTGCTTATATTGTTCCAGTAAAAAAACACGCCACAACAAAATCGCAGCACCACTGTGCCGCCAGCCGCAGCTCTCGGCATCACCACTCGCACCCGTTGAAGCTTTCTTCGCGTCGGTTGAAGCTTTTTCCCATGCTGGTTGAAACTTTGTTCCACCGTAGACTCTCGCTGCACATGGTTGCATGAACGACGGATAAAACAAATGTAGCAAAAAAAGTCACTGGTTGTAGCAAAAAACAATGACGGTTGAAACAAAAATCGCTGTCACCGTCGTACCGGGTTGCATCTCTGCCATGAATTTATGTAGCAAATTTCCTCGTTGGTTGTAGCAAAATCCGATGAAAGTTGCAACAAAAATCGTTGTCCTCGCCGTCGCGTCGTAGCTCCACCCTGAATCGATGCAGCAAAAATTGTCGCAAGTTCCAGCACGCTGCGACGTTGGTTTCAGCACGCAATCACCATGGTCGCAGCATGCAGCACCCCCGCTGGCCCTCGAGCTCGCATCGCCATGATGGTGTGGGCATGGCCATGGTCGCCACAGTCACAACATAGCCAACAAATTGATGCAGCTTCATCGGGTTGCGGTTGCAGCTCTTTTCTCCAACCCACCTCGAAGCTTCGGTGAGCAGTTTATGAAGGTAGAGCTTTGAAGACGACCTAGGTGTGCTCTTTTTTTTGAACAAAATAACTGGTTATGCTTCTCGTGCAAAGAAGAAGACAAGAGGAAGGCTGAACGAGCCGCCGTGGTGGGCCAAAGGCACGTGATGGGCCTGGAAAGGAAAAAACAACGAAGCAGACGTGGATCGGGAGATGCTGAGCGGTGGATGGCTACACCATCGAGCGGTGCGTGCGCAACCGGCCGAAGGTTCGGCCGGTCCGCCGGTACGCAACGTTTCCCATTTGGTGAACTGCCAATAGCGTATGCGTGCAAAGATTTACCGGCTTGCTTTCTTAGTCCATGAATTTTATCCATTTCCGGGATGATTTAATGGGTATTGCTAAGTGCACATGTATATGCAGAAGTACATTTTTTAAACATAGTACAATCAAAGCCGCTCACATACACGAGCATACACTCATCCCTATGAACACAAATATGCACACCCTATCCTTATGGGCACCTCCAAGAGACTGATCCAACATAGTATCTTGAATTTTTTTATGAAGTCACCACATACTTTTAGAAACTAGGTTTTTTCGCCCTGCAAGAGGAGGTAAAAGGGAGCATGTTAAAATTGCTCTTGTAAAAAAAATGAGCAAATTGAAATGTGTTATAATAACTAAAATGTTCTGTAGCTCAAATAGTTATCTAATTGACATTCTGTTTCGTAGTTGCATTAGCTTTGTATCATGGGTGGTTTTAAAACTATGCCTTTTTGGATATGTTCCAACAAACATTTTAACATTTTGGTTACCACACTGTAATGTACTAGGTCATATCTTGTAAGAAAATCGTTGAAGCGGATATTGCCACGGGATACAAAATCCTTGCTTGAATAAGTTCACAAAGACGACGCTCTCGCTGGAAATTGTCTTTGACTTGTGGTGGCCATAGACCACCCGTCGGGCTCCGATCACGAGGTAGTGTCCCACTCTGCATCAGATCCTTTAGTTGGTCCTTCACCACCACCAAGCTTTTCCATCACCTCGGTGCTCTGGAAGGCATACGACGCCGCTTTCTTACTTCTAGCTCTATGTCAAGGAGACCTAGAGTTGTTCGTTATATCTTCATGAAATTTCAGTACAATGGTTTCCTCCCGTTTCGATTCACTACGAGGCCATGCATGTGAGGGATTCTAAGAGTCATACTCCAAGCTGCCGACCACGGTCAAGCCATTGCAAAAATTTAATTGTGGGAGATAAGAGCATGCCATCACCTGAAATATCCGCACCAGCCATCAGAATTGTAGGAAAGGGCTGCTTAATTTCTTATGAGAGACGAAGGACAATAAAAATATCAGATCGGGATATCTCACTTCAAATATGATGCCGACACAAGTAACATATGAATCGACTTAAAACTGTGTCATTTGTAACCTAAGGGGAGGATCCCTACTTTTTTTGATTGTCGAAGGATGGTAGGGAGAGGGTGGGTTCGTGAGAGATCAAGTGAAAAGTTACGAATATAATAGATACCTTTTTCTACCGATTGCATCATAATTTCGTATACTCACATGGGGCTTGTTGCTGAGTCGTGTTGAAATTTCCAAGATAGTCCTTGCATCTCCCGTTGTATGCTCGAACACATCCCATACAATCGGCCCGAAGAGCATCAATGAGTAGGCCTTGTAAATACATTAGCAGAGTTTGTTTAGCATTGGAATGACACCTTTCAAAGCACTCTACGGAACGTTTCTCATACACTAATTTGTTGGGGTTGGCACGTACCGACCGAGGAGGCCACAGAAGATGAAGGGGAGTGTCGAGAAAGGCGTGGGTAGCCCGAGCCGTCCGAAGACTGCCTAGGGGGGCCCACAGCTGGTTGTACCAAGGTAGTCGTAGAGAAGGCCTATCGGTGCAAATTAGGTTATGTTTTTTTATTTCCTTTAGCACTTAGTTAAACCCGTACAGGCTAAATTAAAGGCGCGGTTCTTTTATTTTGTTTTGTCGAACAATGTTGGGTACTAATTTTGTTGATTCTTCATGTCAAAAGAGCACAACCAAGACGAAGAAGCCTTAGTTTCTTCTATTTCTGACCAAGACCGTTGAGCATTGACCACATATACATGGCTTCCAATTCAGCATAGAAGAAGACGCCACCAAGGAACAACCATGAGCTTGATATTATCGTATCTGTTGGAGTAGAGCAGGTAGGGCTGAAAAAAGTGCAAGTTACTAAGTATGCTTGACTATGGAATAATCATGATATAGCTAGCAGAGTAGCACAACGCATGATGCAGCAGCCACCCGACCTGAAAAGGAGGAGTTGTCCCTCCCGATATGCCGCGCTCGCTTATGTCGCTTCAGGGCTTGTTCGGTTAATCCCTCCCAGGAGGGGATTGGAGAGGATTGGAGGGGATTAAGGTGGAATTTGACTTGTAGGGGATTTAATCCCTCTCAATCCCCTCCAAACCCCTTCAAATCTGAAGGAACCGAACAAGGTCTCAGGCAGGTATGAGATACCATAGTATCCTTTCTTTTTCAGGGTTGTTTTGGTTACCGGCCGCCTCCCTGTGACTGCATTCGATTTGGACCGGCGCGGCTGGAATATAGCAAGCGTACGTACGTCACGGAGAAAAGTAGGCGGCTGCCGCTAGCTGCTGTTCACATCACCCCAGCCGAGCCACACCTAACATGCATCTCCGAAGCTTCCCTTCGACTCCGACATCTCTCATTCTCCGTCGTTGTTTATTTTCAAGGTATAATAGCATATATGGAAGAGCAATCGCTAGTTACTAGTAATATTAGTTATCACTATGCATATATTACCACGGACACCATGGTGATAACTGATACTAATACTAATCCTGATAGTTAGTATTAGGCCACTTCCAATGTTTGTATCTTACCATGGTTTCATTGGTAAAAAATCTGATGTGGCATCCTATTTAAAGAAAAAACGGAGAGAAACCATATGCTAATCTAGATACAGATCTTCGCATCAAAACCAAGACATTTCATTACATTTCTTTAACAAAAGACATTAAATGAAGGTTGCTTTACAACACTAGTAGTATTATCTAATCATCTATCTAATGTCATTATATATAGCTTAATTGAAGGTTGTTTATATAACACTAAGGGCAGTCCTAGTTTTTTTTAACACGGTACAAACGCAGACGGTCGTACATATGCACATACACTCACCTATATGCAGTGGCGTAGCTGGGATCGGGCTAGGCCCCGGGCAAGCCCCCGGCGGAACATGTAGTACAATACCAAAATTGCTACAGTTAACAAAGAAATCCAGCGCTACGACCCAGGCCATGGCCCTTGTAGCCTGGGTCCTATCTACGCCACTGCCTATATGGATGGACACATGCACACCCTATCCCAATGAGCACCTCCAAAAGACTGAGTCGGCACATCATCTAGAGATTGTCGAAGTCGCCACAGACGTCTTCATAGTCAACGGGAACGTCTAACCCCATTGTACGCACATCATCAGAAGGCCCGAAATAAATCCAAAAAAACGACCACCAATGCGAAGTCTAAGACTTCAATTTTGGTTGATTGGTTCCACCACAAATAACCTAACTATCTGAGTTAGGCTCAGTTCGCAAGGGCAATCCTAGTCATTATATCTTAGTGTTGGCGGAGCAAGCGGGGGGTCATCATGAACGTACTATAATTTGTGAAAGGACAAGAAAGGGAAAAAGAAGATAAAAATGAAAGTGTAACCCACTGACTAGTATAGTGACTAATGTCCTCAATATGACAAAAGTATTATAAAGGCTGCAATCTTAGGAAATCTAAGAAATCACAGGCCTTCAATTCCTTTAAAATGGTTTTAAAGGTCCTTGCATACCATTTTAAAAGCCTCCCTTTTAAGGAGTCTCCTAGCGCTACTTTTAGTAGGTTCAAGATTAATTGGTTTATTATGTTTATTTTACAAAATCGATACCACCCATTTTGTATTTAAAAGCATTTCCACACCATTGTGGTCTTGTAGCTACTAAGACACTAAAAGAGACAAATTCATGGAATATCATATGCCCATATTTTTCTTCTTAGCCAGCATGTCGTCTTGCTTTTACATGTGTTCATAAATCTCAATGTGATGGACATGGGTGGATCCCGATATAATAGGACTAGAGGTGCAAGTTTTTTAGCAGTCTGCCAAACCTTCGGCTGCTAAAAAGGGTTATTCGTGCGATATTTTTGCATTTGTTGGTCAAAGAATATTGAGTTATAGAGAAATGTTTTGGTTCCTCAACTCAAAGGAGTAGGAGCAAGACGAAGAATATAATGGAGAATTTCTTCTATTGTGACCAAGAACTTTGAGCGTCGACCATACACAGAGAAAGAATCCGGGGAGCAAGAACAAGGAAGTCAACACGTGCACTCAACGGAACATTTCTAGCTCTCCAAGAGTTCTGTTTTTTTACATATTTAGATGCCTTCCAATTCAGCATGGTAGGATTTTTAAGCCAATATTATATCAGACATGACGGGGGAGCAGTGCGGCCCGGCTAACAGCATCTATTGGTCGTATTTTGGCACAAGTTCATAAAATTTGGTGTGATTTGATCAGATTTGAGCCAATCTTTTTTTTACGAAATGCAGTAGCACTGCTTTCATTTTGATTAGAAGGAGTAAAACTAAAGGTACATACTAGGAAAAGGAAAATACAACACCAAGATACGTGTCCTATCTGTCCAATGAGCTACCACGTCATCCTAGCAAAGTTCTAACTCGCTGGTTGAGAAAATAAACGAAATGTCATAATTACGCGCGTATAAAAGAACGTTCACTGGATATATATATACACCAGCTGGTCCTTGATTTTATTTTACGTGTTGCGTGTACACACTAGGGCTTAGCAAACCGGATGTTATATTATGGTTGACTCTGCTGGAACAATTAATCATGGGCTAGCCAGCACTAAGAGCATCTCCAACAGACGCGCTATCTAAGCGGCGCGCGGTAGAAAAGCTGCTTTTAGCGCGCGCGGACCCGATTTGGAATCTCCAGCAGCCGCACAAAAAGCGCGCCCACTATAATCGATGTAGCGCGCGGATCAAAAAGGCATCGCGCACTGCGTATTTGGTGTGTCCGGTCGCGCGCGCTGCAAACTCTGGGCTGGTGCATGTGGGACCGCTGGATTGGGACCGCTGGACCGCTGGATTTTGCAGCGCTTGTTGGAGCAAACGTCCTCTAGCGCCCTAAAAAACGCTATTTTGGTGTTGTATAATTTTTTTAGAGCACCGCACTAGTGCGCGTCTGTTGGAGATGCTCTAACGACATAATGATGCAGCCACCTGAACTGAAAATAGCTATCCAGAGATGGCGTGTGTCACGGATGAGTAGCACTGTCCGGATGAACCTACGAGATATCATAATCTGTTCTTTATCAGGATAGTTTTGGCTAACTTCGATCGAGTCTATGACTGCACTCTATTTGGACGGGCGCGGCGTGCGTACGTACGTCAGGTAGAAATGTAGGGGCGTAAGCGGCTGCTGCCCGTAGCCACGTCGTCGCCGAGGCATCTCCGAAGGTTCCCTCTTCGACCCCGACCTCTCGTCGTTTTGCTAGCCCAACTTCTGATTATTGTAGCGGTGGCGGCGTCCTAGGTAGTGCATGGGTTCTGCGATCGACAGTGTGAACGAAGGGCAGCGCCCCGTCTGTTCGCCACAGCTATAAATCCCACCGGAAGCGCCGACTGTGACACCAGACCATCACTTCTACCGGCCGGGCCAACACACCACACGCATGGAGCAGCAGCACAATGACCACGGTGCCATGGGCGCCGCTACTCCCTCCTGCTCCTCCTCTTTCTCCACCTCATCGTCGTTGGACTCATTCCCATTCGACTCGAGCTTGAGCAGCGGCGAGATGCTTGACACGGAAAGGAGTCCTCGGCCAAAGAATCCAGCAGCCTCGGCGGAGCCTTCGTACATCGGCGTGCGCGCGCGGCCATGGGGGCGGTTCGCGGCGGAGATCCGGGACTCGACGCGGGGCGGTGCGAGGGTGTGGCTGGGCACGTTTCACAGCGCCGAGGCCGCCGCGATGGCCTACGACCAGGCGGCGCTCTCCTCGCGGGGCACGGCGACGGCGCTCAACTTCCCCCTGGAGCGCGTCCAGGACTCGCTCCGCGCGCTCGGTGCCACCGTCACGGGCTCTGGCATGGGCATGGGCGGCTTGCCCGTCCTGGCGCTCAAACGGCGCCACTCCTGTAGACGGAGGCGCAGCAAAGCAGAGATATTGCACGATGCGGTGACAGCCAGGATGAAAAAGAAGAACCGGTTCATCGTGGAGCTGGAGGACCTGGGTGCCGACTACCTGGACGAGCTTCTCAGGATTACATGTAATACAGCTTACTAGTATACAGCCATTTCAACTTGGAGTACCTAAGTTTGTGCAGTTCGGTGAATCATCACATGTCAGTCCACGTCTAGCGCCGCGCGTGTGTGAATATTTTACAGCCCCGATTTATTCCCCATGGGTTTTTATCCCTTTCTGACATGATTTACAACTTGATCTTCAACCGGTCGATGCTGGCGATGATGGTGTTTGCAGAGTTCTTTCTCCTCTTTGGAGGATTTGACGACGAGTACTCTTCTTTGCTGGATCATGTCCGTTTGGTTTAGTGATGTCGCGTGAGGCTGTTGGTATGCCGGACCATTTGCTTTGGCTCGGTGGGGTAGTCGTGTCCCGTGTGGGGCAATTTTGGGTGAAAGCTCCCCTTTTGCGTATGAAAGTTTTTTTTTGTGGTCAAAATGTTTTATAGCTCAAAAAGTTTTTTCGGTTCACCATCCGTCTAGGGGGGCGTGGCAATGGTGATGCCGCTTTCTTCTTCCAGTTCTATGTCGAGGAAACATAGAGTTGTGTATTATTTCTTAGTTAAATTCGGTGGAATGGTTTCCTCTCATTTCGATCCGGGGGAGGGCCTACATGCACGGGATTCTAGGTGTCCTGGTCCAATCCGTCGGACACGCTAGCTCAAGCTGCTTCAATAATTTAAATGTGGGTGATAAGAACACGAGACCACCCAAAATCACGGTAGGGGACATCGGATTTGTTGGAAAAGGCTGCTCGACAGTTACATGTTCATTCCAAGAGATGGAGGATGATTCGAATTCCAGAATCGGGATATCTCACTTGGAATATGGGTTGTGTAAGAAGAGGGTCAAATAATGATTAAGTTGAAGTTACTAACTTGACATATTTCTTTGCTAGCGAACGTATCCTAATTTTGCATATATGAAGGGGGAGGGGGGCTTGTTGGTGAGGCGTGGATAGATTGTAGTCGACTAAAATGGGCCTATGAGTGTGTGGGGCCCATACCCAGTCGAGCCAAGGTGACACTCGAAAGGAATAAAGATGAGCGCTGTATATTTGAGATGCTAGCGTAACAATAAGATACGTTTCTAGTGCGCTAGGGGATCTATCATATCGAAGATAGAAGACTTTCCACCGAGGAAGACCAAGATTAAGTGACAAAGTATTAATACACCCAAAAGTTAATGTTTTCACTGTTAATTCCCATGTCGACCTTATTTCTTCATATGTAAATACACCTGACATTGCAATTTTATAGTATCGTAATTGCCGTAGTATGTAAATGATGGACATGGGCGGAGCCTAATAGGGCTTAGGGCCTAGGGGTGCAATCTTCTTGGCTTTCAGCAATCTGTTAGACGCATAGGCTAAAGTGGCAATTTATGTGATATTTTTTAATTTGCTGGTCAAACAATATTGGGTTATAATTTTTTTGGGGGTGCTTAATATTAAAGCATCACGACCAAGATGAAGAATGTGGAATTTCTTCTCATTGTGACTAAGAACTTTGAGCGTTGACTATACCTCGAGAAAGAATTCACTGAGCAAGAATAAGTCAACACGCACAATCAACCGAGCCTTTTATACAAATAAAAGATGCATTCCAATTCAGAATGGTAACCCATATGATATCCGACACAACGCAAGAGCAATGCGGTGCACTAACTGCACACGGTAGGATTTGACATAATTTGATCGAATTGGAGGGAATCTAACATAAGGTGTGCTTCAATGGATACACGTCCTTGATTTTTGCCGCGTCATCCTAACAAATGATTATAACTTGTCGGTTGAGAAAATAATAAAATGTCGACTAATTGAGGAACCTTCACTAGATACACCAGTCATTGATTCTTTTTGGTTTTGTTTTGTCTGTTGTTAGTAGTGCTTAACAAGCTGAAAGATTATTCTTATTCTAGTTGACTGGAATAATCACGAGCTAGTTAGCTAACAAGCAATAAACGCATGATAAGCAGCCACCTGACCTGAAAAGGACTTGTTCAGACTTTATAGATGGCGTGTGTCGCTGATAAGATAGCACTGTCCGGATGGATCTATGAGAAACCATATCCTTTCTCTTTCAGGATAATTTTGGCTACCTGTGACGGCACTCGATTTGGACAGGCGCGGCTGGAAAAATAGCAAGTGCACGTACGTACGTCACGGAGAAAAGTAGGGGGGGGGGGGGGGGGGGGGCTGCTGGCGCTAGCTGGTCACGTCACGCGGAGCCATCTCCGAAGGTTCCCTCTTCAACCCTGACCCCTCATCGCCTCTCATTCTCCCTCGTCTATTTCTCAACGATTGAGACCCAAAAATGTCGCTCGATGGAAAGATAGTCATACAATTGTTGAAAAAATTATAGTTCGCGCTACGCGTTGGTCGGATGATCTTTCCTAAAGATCAGTCGAGTTGTGAGTCGTTGGATCTGTCCCATGTAGCATGCAACATGGACGATGTTGTGGTCGCCTACTGCTACATGAACAACATTGGACTTTCTCATTGCAACATAGATCATGTGGCGGTCGCCATTGCAACATAGACGACGTTGGGGTCGCATGTCTCCCATGTAGCCATCGGAACATCGCAACATGGACGATGTTGTGGTCGCCCATAACCCCCGTCGCAACATAGAGTATGTTGTGGTCGTCATTGCAACATGGATGGCATTGCGGTCGACGCGATTGAATCACCAGCACCTCCACAGCACCGCACGACTCTGCATCATCGATGTTGCGGCCTTCTCCTGCAACATCAAAGGTGTTGCAAGCCGTCGCATCGTGCGGGTGCGACAGTCAGTGGCTGGCCTTGGGAAGCCCGTCGGCGCTTGCAACAGTGTTGTGGTTTGTCGCAACGGTCCCGACGGCACAACTCAAGCTGATGGGTGGTGGTTGTCATGGGAGGCTGCCGCTTTCCTCTTTCTTAGCCAGTGTGACGAATGGAGAGAGGAATGGGAAAAGATGGGGAAGAAACTGAGTGGAGGAGAAAGGTCGGTGAAGAGATAAGATTGGAAGGGAGAGGTGGTTGGGTCCCATAGGGGACATGTGTTGTTCATGGTAGGCAGATAACGCAGATGAGTTTTCGGTCAGGTGAACTGAAGTTTTTCACCCAAACTATTCAAAGCATGCTATGGGAAAATGGTAAACTTACGGAAGAAAATCTTATGGAGGGAACTTACGTGCGGTCATTGTTCACTAACCCCCCCCCCCCCCCCCGGGGGGGGGGATTTCTGAGCGGATCTCCATGTCACTTTTATTGGAATAAGAAACTTCCAATCTATTTATCATCTGTCATGGCAATACATAGAACATCAAAACTAATGACTACAAACATTGGAGCGACCCTAAGGCGCTCCTCCGTTATCGGCCCTCCTTCACTCTATAAGAAGTTTTTGTAGGTCTAGCATTATTGTACACGTCAAGCCACATACTACCAAAGCAGCGACAATATCATCAATAAGAATGTTAAGGCAATGATGAGCTACGTTAAGATTACTAATGCACCAGAAATCAGGAACAAGACCAGCCAGTGTGCATGTCCAGAAAGCAAGGCATCCTGCCTCGACTTCGGCTATAAGGTAGGTTTGATTTTTAGTCCTCGCAGGGGTGGCGCTTCTTCTTTGAGATAGTCTTCCAAGTATATCCCCAAATCTGCCAACCGCGTCTTTTAATGATTTGTGGACCACCACTAGTTTGCTACATCCCCAAATCTAGATGACTTCATTTGGCGTGAGGTGCTTCTCTGCATCCTTCGGAAGATCTAGTACTGAACTAATGTTGCAATTTTCAGAAGTATCGATCATCCTAGCTTGGTGACTTGTAGAGACATTTGCAATGATTTTGACCGTACCTTTGGACTCGTCTATTCAAAGACCCGCCTAATAAGTTAGCCGCTTTCCCCATGGCGAGACTATCTCTCTTCCCTTGTCGTGACCTTGTAATCATCTCAACCTTAAGGGCATCTGATTCGTGGAATTGTAAAAGCGCAAGAATAAAAAAACACAAAAATGAAATGTAACGCCCACCAAAATTCTAGTGGATTTGAGTTTGTTTGATTGTACCTCAGGAAAAATAACAGATTTTTCCAAGAGGTTAGAATAGATTTTCTATGAAATGTAGTATAAATGATTTCTCAGGAAAAAATTCTATAGTATTCAATCCTATGAATTATACAACCAACGTAGAAAAATTCCAAAATGTTCTAATCCTTCAAAATTCCTATGAAAATCATTTGAATCAAAGAGACCCTAAGTGACTAATTTGAGTAAAATATATACATGTGGGGATCCTATGTCCCTGGTGATTTCTCAATAGATTATTATTTTTTGCATTGGTGGTTACATTTCTGGCCACTAAAATCCAAGCAAAACTTGAGTAAGCTTGACAAAAAAAAATGTTGTTTTTTATTTGACTTGAACTAAGGTGTGACCAACATATCTTGATTTTTCTTTGAGAGTGGCTAAAATCCAAGAGCGTTTTCTCTTTCGAATTAGCATGGTTTGAGAGAGAGGGCTTTATGGACCTCATAGCTAGAGAATGGGCTAGGGCCACAAGGGGCAGATCGAATGTGGATAAATGGAAAAATAAGATTTGGCACTTGAGGCAGGTCCTAAGGGGCAGGGCAAAGAATGAAAGCGGAATTTATAAGGTGGAAAAATAAAGGCTTCTGAACCTTATAAACGAGCTAGACGTAAAAGTTGAATCCTCATTGCTAGATGCCAATGATAGGGCATCTAAAATGGAGGCTGAGCAAAAGCTCAAACATCTTCTCAGAGAGGAGGAGTTGAAGTGGGCACTCAGAGCTAAAGGGTGACAGGTAGTTGAAGGGGACGACAACACACAGTTTTTCCATATGATTGCTAATGGAAAACACAGAAAGAAAAAATATTCCAACTTGAGCAAGATGAGAGTACAATTGTAGGACACGAGAACCTAAAATTGTATATCTCTGAATATTGTAAACAACTGTTTGAGGCTCCCGAGGACAATTTTGTGTCGATGGATGAGCAAATGGTCGGAGATATCCCTCAGCTAGGGACAGATGAGAATGAGATTCTATCCGCACCATTCATGGAGAAAGAGGTGTTTGAGGATATTGCACAAATGAAGAATAATAAGGCTCTAGGCCCGGACGAGTTTTCGGCTGAGTTCTATAAAAGATGTTGGCACATTATCAAAGATGACTTACTTCCGATGTTCCATGATTTGTTTAATGGCCACTTGTAGCTTTTCCACCTAAACTTTGGGACTATTACGTTGTTGCCAAAGAAGGAGAGGGCGCTGCTGTCCTATTTGCCTGCTTAATGTGAGTTTCAAGATATTCACTAAGGTTGGGACGAATAGATTGACATGGATTGCACATGCTGTAGTGCAACCAAGTCAGATGGCTTTCATGTCGGGCAGAAACATACTGGAGGGTGTGGTTGTCCTACATTAAACCTTACACGTAATTCACTCGAAGAAACTAGATGGAGTTATCGTCAAGGTGGATTTTGAGAAAGCATATGAAAAAGATAAATGGCCGTTCCTACAGCAAGCTCTACGTATGAAGGGTTTTGACGACTTATGGAGGAAGCATGTTGAATCCTTTGTACAAAAAGGTAGTGTTGGAATTAAGGTTAATGATGACATTGGGCATTATTTCCAAACGCACAAAGGTCTACGGCAGGGAGACCCTATGTCCCCTACCCTATTTAATATAGTAGCAGATATGTTGGCAATTATGATAGGTAGGGCTAAAGAGGAAGGCTAGGTAGGAGGACTAGTATCACACCTAGTGGATGGTGGTGTGTCCATACTACAATACGCAAATGATACTATTCTATTCATGGAACATGATTTAGCAAAGCCCAGAAATATGAAACTGGTTCTTTCCTTGTTCGAACAATTGTCTGGATTGAAAATTAATTTTCGTAAAAGCGAATTGTTCTACTTTGGGAAAGCCAAAGAAGAGCAAAATACGTATAAACAACTGTTCAGGTGTTAACTGGGTAGCCTACCGTTCGGCTATCTAGGCATACCAATTCACCATCGGAAGTTATCTAACAAGGAATGGAAGTGTATTGAGGATCATTTCGAGAGAAAAATTAAGCTGCTGGAAGGGCAAGCTTATATCTTACGGAGGACGGCTAATACTGATTAATTCAGTTCTCACGAGCATGTCGATGTTCCTTCTATCCTTCTTTGAAATACTTGTAGGGGTACGTGATGACCCACAAGTATAAGGGATCAATCGTAGTCCTTTCGATAGGTAAGAGTGTCAAACCCAACGAGGAGCAGAAGGAAATGACAAGGGGTTTTCAGCAAGGTATTCTCTGCAGGCACTGAAATTGTAGGTAATAGATAGTTTGATAGGAAAGTAATTTGTAACGAGCAAGTAACGGTAACGGTAAATAAGGTGCAGCGAGGTAGCCCAATCCTTTTGAGGCAAAGGAGAGGCCAGAACAATCTCTAGTAATAGGCAAAGTGTTCTTGAGGGTACATGGGAATTCATCTAGTCACTTTTATCATGTTGGTTTGATTCGTGTTCGCTACTTTGATGATTTGATATGTGGGTGGACCGGTGCGTGGGTGCTGTTCTTACTTGAACAACCTCCCACTTATGATTAACCCCCTCGCAAGCATCCACAACAACGAGAAAAGTATTAAGATAAAAACTAACCATAGCATTAAATGTTTGGATCCAAATCAGCCCCTTACGAAGTAGCGCATAAACTAGGGTTTAAGCTTCTGTCACTCTAGAAACCCATCATCTAATAACTACTCCACAATGCATCCCCTTAGGCCCATGAATGCTGAAGTGTCATGTAGTCGACGTTCACATGACACCACTAAGGGAATCACAACATACATATCATCAAAATGTCAAACACATATAAATTCACATGATTAGTTGCAACATGACTTCTCCCGTGACCTCAAGAACAAGGGTAACTACTCACAAATAATAAACATGCTCAAGATCAGAGAGGTATTGAATAGCATAATGGATCTGAACATATAATCTTCCACCAAATAAACCATATAGTAATCAACTACGCAAGGTAATCAACACTACTAGTCACCCACAGGTACCAATCTGAGGTTCTGGTACAAAGATTGAACACAAGAGATGAACTAGGGTTTGAGAGGAGATGGTGCTGTTGAAGATGTTGATGAAGATTGGCTTCCCAAAGATGAGAGGGGTGTTGGTGATGACGATAGCTTCGATTTCCCCCTCCGGGAGGGAAGTTCCCCCGGCGGAATCGCTCCGCCGGAGGGCAAAAGTGCTCCTGCCCAAGTTCCGCCTCGAGGCAGTGGTGCTTCATCTCGAAAGTCCTCCTCTAATTTTTTCTAGGTTAATTGTGACTATATACCAGAAGATGGGCACCGGAGGTCGGCCGAGGTGGCCACAACCCATCAGGGCGCGCCCAGGGGGGCTGGCGCGCCCTGGTGGGTTATGCCCACCAGGCAGGCCCCCTCTGGTAGTTTTCTGCTCCAGTATTTTTTATTTAATTCAAAAATAATCTCCGTAAAATTTCAGCTTCATTGGAGTTGTGCAGAATAGGTATCTCTGATGTGCTTTTCTTAGGTCCAGAATTCGAGCTGCCGGTATTCTCCCTCTTTGTGTAAACCTTGCATATTATGAGAGAAAAGGCATTGGAATCACTCCCCAAAGCATTATTATTCAACAAAACATAATAAATAACAGTTGGAAATCATGATGCAAAATGGACGTATCAACTCCCCCAAGCTTAGACCTCGCTTGCCCTCAAGCGAAAACCGATATTGAAAAGCATGTCCACATGATTTGAGAGAGAGGTGTCGATAAAAACAAAATACGGTCATAGTAGCATCATGCTTATTATCATAACAGCAACAAACTCTATCATAAAACTTATTCAATACACTTTTATCATATAACTTATCATGAACAAGTAACAATTCATCACAACATAGAAGTAAGAAGCATAGACCTTATTGAAAACCAACAAACTATGTTCTTAGTCAACTTTGCAACTACAATTCATCATATTTTCAGGAAGGGTCTCATGTAGGAGCCTTTTGGCAAGTCCACATACTCAACCATCATTTAGTCTTCTATGATTGCTAACACTCACGGCATACCCATGAACAAAAAGTTTCAACCGGACACATAGGAAGATAGGGGCTTATAGTTTTGCCTCCCAACGTATTCACCTCAAGGGTGATGTCAACAATAATAACTCATGCCCACCCATATCCAACTGGATATATGTGCCTAGATCTTTCCTCACCACATGATGCTTGCAAAAGAGAAAAAAACTAAAAAGGAATAGGGAAGAATACTTTCACTCTTTGCATAAAAGTAGATACATAAAAGTAAAAGATAGTCCTTTCGCAGAGGGAACCAGAGGTTGTCATGCGCTTTTTGGTTTGTATGCCCAATCCCTTAATGTAAAAGAACGTCACGCTATATTGCCCCCTATGATAGCACCTTTATTATGCAGTCCGTCGCTTTTATTACTTTGTTATCATAAGTTCGTATAACGCTCAATTTTCTATTACACTAATTGATCAAAACACTTTTAGAAGCAATTTTTATTGCCTTTTGCACCGATGACAACTTACTTGAGGGATCTTTCTCGATCCGTAGGTAGGTATGGTGGACTCTCAAAAATGAATTTGGTTTTGGGTTTTTGGATGCACAAGTAGTATCTCTACTTAGTGCGGAATTTTTGGCTAGCAAAGATATTGGGCAAGCACCACATGTTGAAGGATCTATGACAATATAACTTCTATGTGAATATGAACAAACATAAATCATTACGTTGTCTTCCTTGTCCAACATCAACAATTTTGACATATAATATTTGATGGGGGCTCACAATCATAAAAGATGTCCAAGATAGTGTATTTGCATGTGAATCTTCTCTTCCCATATTAATTCTTTCATGAATTGCATCATTGACCAATGCTATGTTTGTCAATCTCCAATAAATTTTACTACTTATACTTTTCCTTATGGGATGTCATCACCCACCATAAGATTAGCATATGATTCTTTTCATTTATTTTTCTTTCTTTTCATTTTGATTGCTACAAGAAAGTTGAGAGGCAAAAACTCAAACTAAACTTTATTATATAACTTTCACACGATTACATAGATAGATAGGCCACGAAACTAACACACGAAAATAGATCATGCTAAACTTTTATTCAACTAAAGCAAAGGGAAACTAAAGATCAAAGTAAAATAGGTAATGGTGAATAAAAGTGATGGTGATATGATACCGGGGCACCTCCCCCAAGCTTCGCTCAAGCCAAGGGGAGTACCCATACCCGTGTGCTCAAGTTTCCTTTGGTGGTGGAGATGAAGTAGGTGGTGGTGATGATGTAGTATGCTTGTCCTCCAGCTTCCAAGGCAAGGGCTCCCCATCATAAGTTTACGCAAGAGTCCCCTGAGTCCTGCAACTAGCAGCTAAACTCATACCTTTAAATCTTGCCTCATATTCAAAGACCTGGTCTTGAAGATCATAAACTTGGCTCTGCAGAAAATTAATTTGATCGTTGAGGGTGGAGATGATGTCCTTCATAGACCGACCATCCACCACCTGATCGCGGGTAAATTCCATGATCATGGAGTGATTGGCACTAAGTCCGCGCTCCACCATCTTCTGGCACTTGAAAACTCCTGTTCCACCGCCTCGAGCCTAGCTTCCACGCTTCCGGTCTTCTTGGGTCCCAGAACATCGTGGATGTGGAGCACCCCCTCACGCATCTCAATGCCTTGAGGGTGCTTCATCACCTCCGGCAAGTACGGGTTGATGACCTTCTCAAAGAACTTGTCCTTGGAGGAGCTTGGTGGAGCCATGGAGATCTAGATCTGACGTGAAAATAGCAAGAAACAAGAACAGAGGATTTTTCTGTGATGCGGTCGTCAAAACAGTCGGGGGTATATATAGAGATTTTTTATTCTTGGAAAACAAGCATATGGAAGGAAAACGAAGTCGGGAAGGCATCCGAGGTGGGCGCGCCCTGGTGTATCGTGCTCACCTCGATCACCTTCCGGTTTATTTCTTTATTTCCAAAATCTTAAAATATTCCAAAACTAACAAAAAATATTTTTGCGGATTTTTCGGAGTCCGTTTACTTACCGTATCACGTACCTCCTATTTTTAAGAATTCTGGAGTGTTCCTGAAGGTTTCTTTTATGTGTTCCTCCGGTGTCATGGTTTGGATAACATTGCTTTCAACGTTAATAGGCGTACCTGAGATATAATGCTTAATTCTTTGTCCATTGACCACCTTCGGGTTAGTACCTTCGGCGTTATTAATCTTGATAGCTCCAGAACGATAAACCTATTCGATAATATAAGGTCCTTCCCATTTGGAGAGAAGCTTACCTGCAAAAAAATCTTAAACAAGAGTTGAACAAAAGAACATAGTCTCCTATTTTGAATTCCCGCTTTTGGATTCTTTTGTCATGCCATCTTTTTACCTTTTCTTTAAATAACTTGGCATTCTCATAGGCTTGGGTTCTCCATTCATCAAGGGAGCTAATATCAAATAGCCTCTTCTCACCGGCAAGTTTGTAATCATAGTTAAGTTCTTTAATTGACCAAAATGCTTTATGTTCTAATTCTAGAGGCAAATGACAAGCTTTTCCATATACAATTTTGTATGGAGACATACCCATAGGATTTTTATAAGCTGTTCCATAGGCCCAAAGTGCATCATCTAATTTCTTAGACCAATTCTTACGAGACCTATTGACAGTTTTTTGTAATATCAATTTTATTTCTCTATTGATAAGTTCAACTTGACCACTAGATTGAGGATGATAGGGTGATGCAATTCTATGGTTAACATCATATTTAGCAAGCATCTTACGGAAAGCACCATGAATAAAGTGTGAACCTCCATCAGTCATTAAATATCTAGGGACTCCAAACCTCGGAAAGATAACCTCTTTAAGCATTTTAATGGAGGTGTGGTGATCAGCACTACTAGTTGCAATAGCTTCTACCCACTTAGTGACATAATCAACAGCAACCAAAATATGAGTGTACCCATTAGAGGAAGGAAAAGGTCCCATATAATCAAAACCCCAAACATCAAACGGTTCAACAAACAAGCGAATAATTCATAGGCATTTCCTGACGCTTACCGATATTACCAATTCTTTGACATTCATCACAAGACAGGACAAACTTACGGGCATCTTTGAAGAGAGTGGGCCAATAAAAACCAGATAGCAATACCTTATGAGAAGTTCTATCTCCCGCATGATGTCCTCCATAAGCTTCGGAATGACATTTCCGTAGGATTTGTTGCTGTTCATGCTCAGGTACACAACGTCTAATAATACCATCTACTCCTTCTTTATAAAGATGTGGGTCATCCCAAAAGTAATGTCTTAAGTCATAAAAGAATTTTTTCTTTTGTTGGTATGTGAAACTAGGTGGTATATATTTAGCGACAATGTAATTAGCATAATCAGCATACCAAGGAGTGTTTTGAGAAACATTTATTGCAGCTAACTGTTCGTCAGGGAAACTATCATCAATAGGTAGTGGGTCATCAAGAATATTTTCTAACCTAGACAAGTTATCAGCTACGGGGTTCTCAGCTCCCTTCCTATAAACAATATGCAAGTCAAATTCTTGGAGCAAGAGAACCCACCTAATGAGTCTAGGTTTAGCATCTTTCTTTTCCATAAGATATTTTATAGCAGCATGGTCGGTGTGAACAGTTACTTTTGAGTCGACAATATAGGATCTAAATTTATCACAAGCAAACACGACCGCTAAAAATTCTTTTTCAGTTGTAGCATAGTTTCGTTGGGCACTGTCTAGAGTTTTACTAGCATAATGGATAACATTCAATTTCTTATCCACTCTTTGTCCTAGAACAGCACCAACAGCGTAATCGCTAGCATCACACATAATTTCAAAAGGTAAGTTCCAATCAGGTGGTTGAACGATAGGTGCGGAGGTTAAGGCTTTCTTGAGTGTTTCAAAAGCTTCCACACAATCATCATCAAAAACAAAAGGAATATCCTTTTGCAAAAGATTAGTAATGTGGCACCCCGATAGAGGGCCGACGCACGCCAGTCCCCAGGATAAGACCTGACGCACGCCAAAGACATGATACAGCAATTTCCAGGCAAAATGGCTTTATTAATTATAATGGAGTATTACAATATTGTTGCTTACAACAATATTACATAACTCCAGGGCTAGCTAAATGGCAGCAGGGGTCTTGGTTCAGGGGCAACGACATCTCTGGCTGGGCTCCATAACGCACAGGACTGGCTTGGTTACGCTCTAGCACGACGGATCTTCTCCTGCAACTGGCCACGTGCAAGGCCAGGTGAGTACTTTGAATGTACTCGCAAGACAACCAAATACATAGCATCCAAACAAGCAGAAGACAAAGCAAGCCCTATGCTATGCATGAATTATTCCTAAGCATGGCATGAATTCTAACAAGGAAAGCATGGAATCAAGCATGGCATATCATGGATCAGACATATAATCTATGGCAAGATCATACTAAGTGCTCAGAATACTTACTGTACCGGATACCAACTTACTCTCTTCCGGGTTGTCACACAACCCTCGAAATACTCACGATCCAACCTGAACTGACTCAGATCCAAACATGTGGTCATCCGACCACTCATCATATAGCCATCCCTTGGCAAACATATCTTATACCCGACATCATCTGATGTCTACCCAAGATAAGTTCATCGTTATTATCATTATTACGGTTGACCACCTACTGAGGTCTGGACGGGCTGTCCATTACCGTGGACTCGGCTATTCGAATAGATTTGACACTCTGCAGAGGTTGCGCACTTTACCCACACCATGAAGCACCTGGCCCTAGCCTCGAGACCACTCGGGTGGACCAGCATTGCTTCAACAAAACCTGCCTGACATGTGACCTTTCATCGTACCACCGGCACTCTTCCTCCCCCGGAGGTCAGCCTTGGGTGGCCCCTGTGTCCTCATGACACCTGCCACCATCGTGGCCAAACTCTGTAGACCCAAACGGGGTTCTACTGTCCCAAACGGGGACCGCGCGCAAAACTCAACAACAACTGGGCTCACAGGGTTACCGCCGCTTACCTGATCAGGGTAGCGCGCCGCGCATAACCCTCCCTCTTTGGAGGTACCGGTGAAAGATCACGCAGTCAGACCCGGTCAGGGCCGTCCCATATCGGCAAATGTGGTTGCACGAGTATGCCCGGACAGGTGACTCAACATCAACCGACTAAGTTTCCTTTATTCAACCCACTCAACATATCCATCATCGAACTATTCCACTGACAATAGTAAGCGCTATCATAGCAAGATCAAAGTACTGATAATCATGGCATGAGATCAACCATAATACTAACATGGCAATGCTATTGACAATATCATTATTATGGCAATATGGAAATAAGACATGGCACTAGATGAATGGAAATGCTAGTGTCTAATACCGATGTCACCACCGGTGCATGCAAGTGCAGCCTAACAGGCGATACAGATAAACACACAGGTGCAAGCAAAGTCATCACGCAAGTCCAGAGCTCATGGAAGAGGTTGGCTTGCCTGGGGGTCGACGAATACGCCGGGAAGAAATGCGATCACCTCGCGGAAGAAATCGCCGGAAAGGGGTCTCTCTCAGAGGGCTCGATCGGAGGGCAAGGGCAAAACGGTTATTTCCACTATGGTAACACATTATGGAAATAATGCTATCGGAACGGGCTCGACGAGACGAAGACGTGGGCGCTGGTTTTACCTGATTCCGAGCTACGGTCGCGAAGATACGGGCGTTCATTTGTTAAGCGCAAAAACAGACAGAATAGTGTCCACTATAGCGTTTAACGGGTGAACATTCACTATTTAAACAGTTCGTCCGGCGGCTGAAGCTGAAAGCGTACTTCCCGAAATACGCTTTCAGAACTATGAAAGCGTACTTTACAAAATACGCCTTCACTTAATCCAGTCAGCGGGCGGGGCCGGTCAACGCCAGAGACGCTGACTAGCGGGGCCCGCGCGACTCCCATCTCTATCCTTCCTGCCCGTCTTCCTCGCGCCCGACAGCAGCAGGGGAGGCGCCAGCCGGCGAGGCTGCCGTTGCTCCGCGGCGAGAGAGGGCCGGCCGACGGGCGCAGGGGCTCCGCCGTTCCTTTCCGCGCTCGGGGTAGCCACAGGGTCGCCGGGGCGGGCTGCAGTGCCGTTGACACTGACCGAGGCATGGTGGTCTACGGGCATCACCGGCGCGGCCGCGGCAGCGCTCCCCCGGAGGGGCTAAGGACGGCGGCGACTCCGCAGGCCACGGAGGAGGTCTCGGACGCAAGGGAAGGAAGGGAAAGAGCTGGGGCGCCGGCTTAACCGAGGGGAGCGGCGGCGGGGCTTCGGCCATTGTAGGGCAGAGAGCTTCCAAGAGCTCGATTGGAGGGGGCTGGGCTCGATGGGGGCTAGAGGGACTCGGGCACGCCTTAAATAGGCTCGGGAGGAGGGTTCTAGGCTACACTCGCCGGCGACCGGAACTTCGAGACGACGGCCGGAGCTTCGGGGCGACGGCAGAAGCGGCTAATGGCTAGGGAACGAAGGGGAGAGGGCTCTGGACGGTTCACGCACACGCGGGGAAACTCAACGACACTCCCGGACAGCCTGGAACGCGCTGGAGATCCGCTACCGACGAGATAACGCACAGAGTGCAGTTTTGGCACGCTCTGCCCGTGGTCACCGCGTGTCCACGGCGATGCCACGACTCACTCGATGCCAAACCATGTCTAGTCTCTTCTCCACGCTACACTGACTTGACCTATGCTCCTGAATGACTCAAGAGAGGACCGAGGTGACTGCACCATGGTCAAACAGTTGCCAACAGCAACCTGTTTGTGCTGTGGTGTGGCCACCACAGTGCTCCTCTTGGCCTGGTCCTTGGCATGGGTCAATCTTCTACTAAGGTCACCCTCTTGACAAAATCTCAGCTAAAACAATCAATTCTAGATGGCACTTCCTTTGTAACTTGGCAGTCTGACCAGATTTGAAAATGAGAGGGCTGGGGTCAAATAGCTAGATGGAACTGAACCAAATTTGGAGGGGACCAATATTTTAGGCATATGGAGTCACTGTAAAAGTTTCATACCATTTGCATTACCATAAATGGTACTTCCTTCACAGTGCTCCAATTTGGACAGAAACTTGGATAATTTTCTGAGGAATATTGGCTAGATGGAATGGGTTAATTTTTGGAGGACATTGGTAATATAGCACAATGCATCACCCTGCAATATTTTAGCCCAAGCAGATCAAGGAATCCTGCACTTCCTTTGCAAATGGAAAATTTGGACAGAATTTACAAATGGAAGTGGTGCTCACAATTTGAATTGGGGAACTTGATATTTTGATGGAATTGATGAATATATGGATATGAGAAGCTCCACAAATTATTTGGGATTTTTCCTAGCTACCAAAATGGTAGTTCCTTTGGAAAGGCCCCAAATTGGAATATTGGCTTTAAATAGGAAAAGGCAATTTCCCTAATTTAATTATGGACAATATTTTTATGACAGCTCAACATAACTACAAAGAATATCTCCACAAGTTTTCATGAACTCTGGAGATAGAGAGATATTTTCCTGGATTTAATTCCTCAGAAAGGCAGAAGAAAGAATTAATTCTAGAGGGAAAATATTGCATATGACTTGGCAATATTTTTGCACCTCTAGGGTTTAGGAGAGAATAAGGATCTCTGGAAATTTTGGGAAGATCATCAGAGCAAGGGAAATGATAGCTCCTTTGTAAACACAAAGGCAGGATTTCCAGTTCCAATATTTCGGAACTAGGGTTTGAATGCGATTCGGGATTGGCCGACGAAAGGTTGACTGGCACAAGAACATGAGAAAGGCACTGAGAGGTTGAGGATAGACTAGGTTCATCTGGTCACTTGCCAAATTCCAGAGGAAAAATTCGGGAGAGAAAAGCTAGGAAGGAATAACAGCACAAAAATCGATAACCCAATTTTTGGGGTGTTACAAGTAAGAAGCCTAGAAATTTTAGAGAAGTCTTTAATGAACCTCCTATAAAAACCAGCATGACCAAGGAAACTGCGAATACCTTTAATATCTTTAGGACATGGCATTTTCTCAATTGCATCAACTTTAGCTTTATCCACCTCAATACCTTGTTCGGATATTTTATGCCCCAAGACAATGCCTTCATTAACCATAAAGTGGCACTTCTCCCAATTCAAGACAAGATTAGTTTGTTCACATCTCTGCAAAACTCGATCAAGGTTGCTTAAGCAATCATCAAAAGAAGTTCCGTAAACGGAAAAATCATCTATGAAAACCTCCACAATCTTTTCACAAAAATCAGAGAATATAGCAGTCATACATGTTTGAAAGGTAGCAGGTGCATTGTATAAACCAAAAGTCATACGTCTATAAGCATAGGTTCCAAAAGGGCAAGTAAAGGTGGTTTTCTCTTGATCGGATTGTGACACAGGTATTTGAGAGAAACCAGAATATCCGTCTAGGAAGCAAAAGTGTGTGTTCTTAGATAATCTTTCTAACATTTGATCAATGAAAGGCAGAGGGTAATGATCCTTCCTAGTAGCTTTATTTAATTTTCTAAAATCAATTACCATTCTATAGCCAGTAACAATTCTTTGTGGAATGAGTTCATTCTTATCATTAGGAACAACGGTAATACCTGCTTTCTTAGGGACACAATGAACGGGACTTACCCATCTACTATCAGCAATAGGATAGATTATACCTGCTTCCAGAAGTTTTAATATTTCAGTTCTTACCACTTCCTTCATCTTAGGATTCAATCGTCGTTGGTGATCAACAACGGGTTTAGCATCAGGTTCCATTTTAATCTTGTGCTGACATAGAGTGGGACTAATGCCCTTAAGATCATCCAGAGTATATCCAATAGCAGCCCGGTGCTTCCTTAGAACTTTTAACAATCTTTCTTCTTCATGTTCTGAAAGGTTAGCACTAATAATAACAGGATATATCTTTTTCTCATCAAGATAAGCATACTTCAAAGTATCAGGCAATTGTTTCAATTCAAACACAGGATCACCTTTAGGTGGAGGAGGACCTCCAAGAGTTTCAATAGGCAAATTGTGTTTCAGGAGAGGTTGTTGTTCAAAGAAAATTTGATCTATTTCATTTTTTTCACGCAAGTGCATATCATTTTCATGGTCAAGCAAATATTGTTCTAATGGATCAGTGGGAGGCACATCAATGGAAGCAAGACCAATTATTTCATCTTTGCTAGGTAACTCTTTATCACGACGTTGTCTACTAAACTTGGAAAAATTAAACTCATGAGACACATTACCAAAACTGACACCGACAGTTTGTTTTTCACAATCTATCATAGCATTGACGGTGCTCAAGAAAGGTCTAGCAAAGATAATGGGACAAAAGTCATCTTGTGGGGAACCAAGAACTAGAAAGTCAATAGGGTATTTCACTTTCCCACACAAGACTTCAACATCTCTAACAATCCCAAGTGGTGTGATGGTGTCTCTATTAGCAAGTTTAATAGTAACATCAATGTCTTCTATTTCAGCAGGTGCTATTTCATCCATAATTTCTTGGTATAAGGTAAAAGGGATAGCACTCACACTAGCACCCAAATCACATAACCCATGATAGCAATGATCTCCTATTTTGACTGAGACAACAGGCAGGCCTTTTATGAGTTTAGCAATTCTAGCAGCTTTATCACAGAAGTAGATAACATGCCCATCAATATTTTCTACCAAGAGATCTTTAACCATAGGAACACTAGGTTCTACTTTAATTTCCTCAGGGGGCTTAGATGTTTTCAGATTACTCTTACGAACCACAGTTGATACCTTAGCATGTTCCTTTATCCTAACAGGGAAATGTGGTTTTTCAATATAACCGGTAGGCACAACTGGATCAACATTGTAAATGATGGTTTCTTCCTTAGCTATAACTGGTTCTTTAATTTCTTCTTTAATAGGGGGGGTGATATTTAAACCACTTCTCCTTAGGGAGATCAACGTGAGTAGCAAATGCTTCACAAAAGAGGCTACTATCTCAGAGTCAAGTCCATATTTAGTGCTAAACTTGTGAAAAGTATCGGTATTCATAAAAGATTTAACACAATCAAATTCAAGCTTTATACCTGACTCATTACCTTCGTCGAGTTCCCAATCTTCAGAGTTGTGTTTAATTCTTTCTAAGAGATCCCACTTGAATTCAATAGTCTTCTTCATATAAGAACCAGCACAAGAAGTATCGAGCATGGATTGATCATTATGAGAAAGCCGAGCATACAAATTCTGAATGATAACTTCTCTCAGAATGTCATGATTGGGGCATGAATATAACATTGACTTAAACCTCCCCCAAGCTAGAGCGATACTTTCTCCTTCACGAGGCCAAAAATTGTATATATAATTCCGATCAAGATGAAACTAGATGCATGGGATAAAACTTTTGGTGGAATTCCAATTGCAAACGATTCCAGTTCCACGATTCAAGATCATCACATAGCCTATACCATGTCAATGCTTTTCCCTCCAAAGATAAAGGGAAAACCTTCTTCTTAACTTCATCTCTGGGTAAACCTGCAAGCTTAAATAATCCACATATTTCATTCACATATAATAGGTGCATATCAGGATGTTCAGTTCCATCTCCTGCATAGGGTTTAGCAAGCAGTTGTTCTACCATACCCGAAGCAATTTCATAACCAATATTTTCAGTAGGTGCAGTAGGTTGAGGGGCAACTAATTGTGGTTCAGGTCGAGGTGAAGATACCCCGAACAAACCCCTCAAAGGATTGTTCTCCATAGTAGCAAGTAGCAATAAATTCCAGCATGTAATATAAGTTTTTCCTTACCGATTTCCACTTACCAAGAGCGCTTCACTCCCCGGCAACGGCGCCAGAAAAGAGTCTTGATGACCCACTCCCCGGCTGCCGACCACGTGGCCAGGTCTTAGTCCCGGTTCGTAGCCAACCGGGACTAAAGGCTTGGACCCTTTAGTCTCTATACTTTAGTCCCGGTTGGGGAACCGGGACTAAAGGCCCTTCCCAACCGGGACTAATGGCATGTTTTCTACTAGTGATCGTAGTCCTTTCGATAAGTAAGAGTGTCGAACCCAACGAGGAGCAGAAGGTAATGACAAGAGGTTTTCAGCAAGGTATTCTCTGCAAGCACTGAAATTGTAGGTAACAGATAGTTTGATAGCAAGGTAATTTGTAACGAGCAAGTAACGGTAACGGTAAATAAGGTGCAGCAAGGTAGCCCAATCCTTTTGAGGCAAAGGATAGGCCAGAACAATCTCTAGTAATAGGCAAAGTGTTCTTGAGGATACACGGGAATTCATCTAGTCACTTTTATCATGTTGGTTTGATTCGTGTTCGCTACTTTGATGATTTGATATGTGGGTGGACCGGTGCGTGGGTGCTATTCTTACTTGAACAACCTCCCACTTATGATTAACCCCCTCGCAAGCATCCGCAACTACAAGAAAAGTATTAAGATAAAATCTAACCATAGCATTAAACGTTTGGATCCAAATCAGCCCCTTACGAAGTAGCGCATAAACTAGGGTTTAAGCTTCTGTCACTCTAGCAACCCATCATCTAATAACTAGTCCACAATGCATCCCCTTAGGCCCATGAGTGGTGAAGTGTCATGTAGTCGACGTTCACATGACACCACTAAGGGAATCACAACATACATATCATCAAAATGTCGAACACATATCAAATTCACATGATTACTTGCAACATGACTTCTCCCGTGACCTCAAGAACAAGGGTAACTACTCACAAATAATAAACATGCTCAAGATCAGAGAGGTATTGAATAGCATAATGGATCTGAACATATAATCTTCCACCAAATAAACCATATAGTAATCAACTACGCAAGGTAATCAACACTACTAGTCACCCACAGGTACCAATCTGGGGTTCCGGTACAAAGATTGAACACAAGAGATGAACTAGGGTTTGAGAGGAGATGGTGCTGTTGAAGATGTTGATGAAGATTGGCCTCCCAAAGATGAGAGGTGTGTTCGTGATGACGATAGCTTCGATTTCCCTCTCTGGGAGGGAAGTTCCCCCGGCGGAATCGCTCCGCCGGAGGGCAAAAGTGCTCCTGCCCAAGTTCCGCCTCGAGGCGGCGACGATTCATTCCGAAAGTCCTCCTCTGAATTTTTCTAGGTTAATTGTGACTATATACCAGAAGATGGGCACCGGAGGTCGGCCGAGGTGGCCACAACCCATCAGGGCGCGCCCTGGTGGGTTGTGCCCACCAAGCAGGCCCCCTCTGGTAGTTTTCTGCTTCAGTATTTTTATTTAATTCAAAAATAATCTCCGTAAAATTTCATCTTAATTGGAGTTGTGCAGAATAGGTATCTCTGATGTGCTTCTCTAAGGTCCAGAATTCTAGCTGCCGGTATTCTCCCTCTTTGTGTAAACCTTGCATATTATGAGAGAAAAGGCATTAGAATCACTCCCCAAAGCATCATTATTCAACAAAACATAATAAATAACAGTAGGAAATCATGATGCAAAATGGACGTATCAGTACGCAAAAGGTTGGACCTCTATAGATCCCGCTTCTTCTGGCAGAGTGATGAGGTTAAGAGAAAGTATAGACTTTCTAGATGGGACATTATTTGTAGGCCCAAAGACCAAGGGGGTCTGGGGATTGAGAATTTAGAGGTAAAGAACATATGTCTGCTCAGTAAATGGTTGTTCAGACTGTCTGTGGAGACTGAAGGCATGTGGCTACAAATTTTACGGAATAGGTACTTACAAGATAAGACCTTGGCCTAGGTCACCGTCAGACCCAACGATTCACCCTTTTGGAAAGGCTTGATGAGAACGAAAGCAGCTTTCTTTCATAGGTCTAAGTTTATCGTTGGAAATGGTGAGTCGACGAGATTCTGGGAGGATACGTGGTTGGGGGAGACGCCATTAGCCACACAATATCCATCTCTCTATAATATTGTGTAGCGTAATTAAGGAGGCTTACGTTGCCACAATATTACAGTTTGTTCCTCTAAATATACAATTTCGAAGGGCTCTAGTGGGTGCTCCATGGGTAGCTTGGCTTCATCTAGTTAGAAGGTTGATGGATGTTCATTTATCAGATGCGTCTGATAGACTTCATTGGAAGTTATCTACGAATGGCATCTTTTCGGTGAAATCGATGTATTTGAACCTTATTGACTCTGGACCGATTCCCAAGTCGATACATATTTGGAAGATAAAAATACCCTTAAGAATCAAAGTCTTCATGTGGTTTGTTCACAAGGAGGTGATTCTCACTAAGGATAATTTGGCTAAACGTAATTGGGAGGGTAATACAAGATGTAGCTTTTGTGATCTCCATGAGACTATCAAACACCTCTTTCTAGACTGTCCGTTAGCAAAACATTTATGGCGATCCATACATATAGCCTTTAATATCACACCTCCAGATAGTATTCGCACGTTATTCGGGATGTGGCTAAATGGAGTTGACATATATACTGCGAGACATATTCGGATAGGAGTATGTGCTTTACTATGGGCTATATGGAATTGCAGAAATGACATGGCTTTTAACAGACAAAATCGTACAAAAAAATTTGCAGGTGTTATACAGGGCAACTTCCTTGATCCGTACGTGGTCGTTACTCACTCCTACGGACACCAGGAAGCCTTTGGTTATTGGGTCTACCCGATGGAAGATGGTAGCTCGGGATATCTACAACCGGTTTGGATGATGGTCCACTAGTAGGATAGGTGGTTAGGCATCTAGTCCTATTTTCGCCGGTTGTGGCAAGTTTTTCCTTTTTTGAGATTATTTCACAGCTTCTTTTGAAGCTTGTATTAGATCGCAAACCTTTTGGTTACTTTCTTTAATGAAGGGGTTGCATGCATTTTTCTGATGCAGAGGCCGAAGGCACACCTTCTTTTCTAAAAAAAAGAGACATGTCACCACATGTACAAATAGCTGGTTACAAAACTTTTGGTCAACTTTCCGGGAAAGCATAAATCGGAGCTGAAACCGCAGACCAATAGGAACTCACCTGCCATTCTGGTATAAGGGCCTCCAAAAACGCATGATTGTAGTTTCATGCCCATTCCAAATCTACACGATACTGTTTGTACCAAAAGTTGTTTGGTCCAAAAGAAATTGTACTCTTACGACACTAGAAAAAAATGATTCACTCCGTGATATTTAAGTGGATGTGAAATTTCTTATTAAATATAGTGCAGACCAATCTTAACGAAAATTTGTGTAGCTTCGATAATACAAATCAAACAACCCATGAAGGAACAAACTACTAAGCATTTTTCATCCATCGTGACTCCAGTATGACAAAAAGGAATTTTCATCAAAGAGGCCGTCAACCAGCACAAGGTGAAGGAATGTAGTCTACCACGATTCTTCGCTCGACTCAGAAAATAAAGTGTTGAGTATGCATAGCTCGGCTGGAAATTTAGCTGAGTTTGAGGAAAGACTTGCTTGTTGGATTTTGCCTCGAGCCCTCGAGGTAGCTTTAATTTTTTTATTTTCGCCAAACGTGACGTTCAAAAGTAATTTAATTGGACCCAGACTTCAATCATGGACTACCCTGCTCCAGCGGTTGTCCACAGTGCAATTGTCACAAGGGTCCGATGTATTTCGTTGGAACCTACTTGAGAATGGACAATTTTCAGTGGATTCCATGTACAAAGCTCTGCTCCAATCCGATGTGCCAGTTGATAATAACAAGAAGATCTGAAAGATGAAGATAGCTCTTAAGAATAAAATATTTGCATGGTATCTTCGTCGCGGAGTCATTCTTACGAAAGATAACCTTATTAAGAGGAATTGGCATGGAAGTACGTAGTGTGTCTTTTGTTAACATGATGAGACAATAAAAAATTTGTTCTTCCAGTATAAATTGGCTCGTTCTATATGGTCAGTCATCAAAATAGCTTCTGGCTTGTATCCTCATTGTAGTGTTGCTAATATATTTGGCAACTGGTTACATGGGATTGAACACAAGTTTAGAACTCTTCTCACGGTGGGAGGGCTCGACGTTATTTCGTCGCTTTGGTTATGTAGAAATGATAAGGTTTTAAACATGAAAAGTACTTCTCTGATGCAGGTTATCTACAGATGTACTGGGAAGCTTCGTTTATGGTCGTCTCTACAACGTGTGGAGAATTGCGACCTGTTTATGGAGGTGTGTACACAATTGAAGGCTATGGTGAGGGATATTTTTTCTCAACATGGGTGGCAGCATGATCTTAGGATTGGCCCCCCTACGACTTAGGCGTTATACAGATGATAGGGGTTTTTGTGTATTGCGTCCCTCTTCGTTTTTTCTGTTTTGTTATGCGAATGGACTGCTTATTGGATGTGTGCATCCCAGTTATGCAGAGGCCGGGTGTAATGCATAAATCTTTAAGAAATAAAGCGTCCCTTATCGATAAAACACAATAGGTTTATTTTTAGGACTAGCAAAACAGCCCGTAAGTTGCAACGGAAGAAAATAAATCATAATCTCTAATGGCAATGACCACATTTTATCACATCGTCGAGATACACTATCACTATCATTTTCATGAAATCGTGAACAAAATTTTTAAAAATTATGAACAGTTTTAAAAACTCGTGAACATATTTAAAATCATGAACACAATTCACAAATATTTTTTAAAATCATGAACATTTTTTAATTCAAGACCATATTATACTATTTACATCTTTTTAAAATGTGAACATTTTTCAAAATATTTTTCTTCATTCGGCGAACATTTCTAGAATCGACGACCAATTTTTTGGAAATTGGTGGACCAATTTTCGAAATTGATAAACATTTTTTAAAATGCATCATCTTTTTTCAATCAGCGAATATTTTATGAATCAGTAAAATATTTTAATTTATGAACAGTTTTTAAGTTTTTAGGATATTTTTACATTCATGAACATTTTATAAATTGGCGAAATTTTGTTCAATTTCATTAACATTTTTTAATACACTAACTTTTAAAAAAAATCATGGATGTTTTATAGTTCCTGGCCAGTTTTTTTGTTTTAAATTTGTGAATATTTTTTAAAAATGACAAACATTTTCTGAATCTATAATGATTTACGAATTATTAATCATTTTATTTTTAAAAATCTTCCTTTTTAATTTTTGAATTTTGTTTTAATTCTCAAATTATTTAAAGTATAAAAAACAATGACAGAAAAGAAAAAACGGGAATTTAAAACGAAATTTAAAAAAGTTCAAACTCTATTGAATATCCAAATTATTTAAAGTATAAAAAACAATGAAGAAAAATAAAAAATAAAAAATAAAAACGAAATTTAAAAGCAGGTTGCCCATACATGGGCTGGCCCAAACAGACGCGCTGTGAAGTCTCCTAGCACGCAGAGCGCAGTATATGAGGTTCCTACTGGGCTGGCCCAGGCTGAGATTCGTCTTGGTGAAACGTTTTTTATTACTTATAGGTGGCATTGGTGGGTAATATTTTGCAACTTTAAGAGCAATTTTGATAATGGACGACCAGAAACAATCTGTGCTTTATTATTAGGTAAAGATTAATAGCACAATAGGTATTCCCGCAAAAACAATAGCGCAATAGGTTTTTTTAGATAGTTTTTTTAGACAAATATATAGCACAATAGGTATGTGGCGTTTGGGCGTTGGCGCTCGAACACCTCGTACATATACTGGTTGAGCACTAGGAAGAAAGTCCGAAGGAGTGGCTCTTTGCGACACATGAAATAATGAGCAAGGAATACTTTATGAGGATGATCGTCACTACTTGGCCTATCTGGAGCGCAAGTTGAAAGGCCATCCATGAGGACATTTTCCAATCATCGGGGACTGTTAATGGCTTCATTACTAGGTACTTGGCTGATCTCCAAGTGCTGTCGGCAACGACATCGAAACCAGTGATTGCAAGAGTGGCCGACAGCACTCTAAGTGATGTCGGTAGCCACCTATGGCGAATAGAATGAAAGTAAACGTCGACGCGGCCATCTCGACGGGAGGGAGATATCGAGCGGTTGGGGTGAAAAGAGAGATGAAGCTGGAAATTTCCTCGGAGCTTCTTCATTTGTTTTTAGGTATATTGCTAATTCGCAAACCCTTGAGGCTTTGGCGGTAAGAGAGGTGCTAGCCCTCTCAGATGATCTATATTTGCGTCGTATCTATGTGGCTTCAGATTGCAAGGTTGTGATAGAAGACATCTAGAAGGAAAACGCATCAAGATACGGAGCAATCATACAGGAGATACTAGAACACTCCTCGTCCTTTGATTTTTGTAATTTTTATCATGAGTTTAGGAGCTCAAACTTTGAGGCCCACAATTTAGCGAAGCATGCACTCTCTCTCGAGGGTGGCCACCATGTCTGGTTAGGTCATCCTAGAGATCTTCCATCCATCCCTGTAAACATTGTGATGATTTATTAAAAGCTTCGCGAGATTGTCTCAAGAAAAACTAATCACTGGTCATGCCTAACAAAATAAATCACTGGTCATGTTTGTGGAAACTTTAAAAAATGTTCAACTTTGAAAAGAAAAATCAGTGAAAACCATGGCAAAAAAAAGGAAAATACCAAAGAAAAACAGAAAATATAAGAAAACCAATGAAGACACCATGAAAACCGGAGAAGAAACAAAGAACCAAAAGAAAAAAATACAAAGAAAAGTCACAGCGAACGAACGTGTGCTGAAAAAATGGGCCGGCCCATTACTGTACATACACAAGAAAGTCCTCGGCGAGACGGAACATAGCCTCCCTATAAGCGAGATATAGATCTCGCAAAGGTTCAGTGGCGACAACCCGTAAAACAAAGTGTCAATGACCACATATGTACATCTACTTTTGGGTGATTCTTAATTGACACATTCTGAGTCAAATAGTCGGTTGTCTGTAAGGGGAGCGAAGCAAGCGATCTGGTTTGGTCATAAAATTTGTCTCGTATCATGGGATAAGTAACTGGTAGCACATGTAGTACGTATGACATCAGGCTGGTTTTAGGTTTTCGAAACGTTCTAGAAGGTTTTGGTCTGGTCTATTTTATTTTTTCCATTTTTTTTCTTTACTGGATTTTTTTATTTCTTGTAGATTCTAAAAAAAATGTTGAAGTTTTTTAAAAAAACACAATTTTTAAAGAAATTTATAAAAATCTTTGAAATTTCCAAATATATTCATGGTTTAAAAAAATCATTTCTTCTAAAAAATATTGCATTTTCAGAAAACTTTTGCAATCTAAAAAATGTTCAACTTTTTTTATGGAAACTTTAAAAATGTTTGTGTTTAATAGGAAATGTGTAAACTTTTCAAAAAATGTTGACGTTTTCCCAAAAAAAGCACTTTAAGAAAAATAGGTTTTTGTCTATTTTTAAACTGCTGAAGGGAAAAATGCTTGGTACGGCACCCGTTTGCTACAGTGTGTTGGCTCGCTTCATTTCATCGCCAGTGGGCCAGCCCAGTCGAGAGCACGCCGACTTTTTTATTTTGTCATTGGGACCCCTACTTTGTCACGTCGCGAATTATTAAATTTCTTGTGATGTAGCCATTGGATTTTCGTGTCTCAACATTCTCCTTTTGTATGTGGGACTTGTCGGTCATGTTCACCATCTTATCCCGGAGCCTTGCTGAATTTGTACTATTGTTATCAATTCTTTGTACCACAGCAAGTGTTTCTTTAGGGTCCTCAATAATGTTTCTGTACGGCGAACTGTGCATAGCTCATATGGTCAGCTTTCTTGTGGTGAAACCAACCCATCGGGGTTTAAGTTCAAGATTTGGCACTGCTGATTGCATTTTTCTGGATCTATTTTAGGCTTTTCGGCGATGTTCGTTAAGTAAAAGAGACATGTTGTCTCGGTATCTCGTAGGTGCTCTTGGGGCTAGGAAGTGTGTGCGTGCATTTATAGGGGTGCGTGTATTTAAATGTATGTGGACATCTACATCTATACCATGTTAAAAAAAAATGTCTGTACGTACTACGCCCAGTGGATGGGTCATGGTGACGAGTATGGCGATTGACAAAACTTTATTGTGTTTGGTTGACTCTGATGGCTTTTAGACACTTGGGTTATGAGAATTTTTACATTTTTGTCGTGGATGTGAGGCACTATTCATAGTTACGTTTTCTTTTTTGACAAGATATAAAATCTAACTATTTTGGTTGTTTTCATACGCTACATAGGACATGGTTTGGATGGTTTTCAAAAAGATTACGTCTGCAAGACCATTATCACATTCATATCATGCCACGTCATCAAATCTCATCATTCTATTTGGGTTACGTGTGCATAGTGCATATGCTATTCTTGACCGACTACAACGCTTCTCTCATTTGGCACTCTTAGGTGCCAAACAAGATCAAGGACATCGCGTGGCTACTATTTCATGACAGGCTCAACACACGCGTCAATATCGTCCACAAACATATCATCACTGGCTCGGTTGTCCATGATGCCAGCTACAGCGTGAAGATGCCGACCACCTCTTCATTTCGTGCCCCTATGCCGAGTGCATTTGGCAGCGCCTCGGCATCATCCCGAGCTCTCTCTCTCCGTCGGTTATCTTTCGGATCCCCCACTCCTCAAGTGACATCGGTCTTTGTTTGGCTGTTCATACTACTCACAATCCTCTGGAAGATTTGGGAAGCGAGGAATGATAAACCATTCAGATCTTTAGATAGTCGCTCTACTTTCTCTCTTAGACTAGCCCTCTCAGATCTTGACCTATGGTCTCACCGGCTCTTGAAGCACGATGACAAGGAGGATGTCTCCTCATGCCGTCTCTTTCTTTCTACACGATGTCCTATGCCCTTGTAATTTTGTAACACAGCTTTATGTGACCCTTTAAGTAATATATTCCGGTGCGGAACTCCTTGATACGTCTCCAACGTATCTATAATTTTTACTTTGTTCCATGTTGTTATATTATCATTCTTGGATGTTTTACAATCATTTTATAACAACTTTATATCATTTTTTGAGACTAACCTATTGACATAGTGCCAAAGTGTCAGTTGCTGTTTTTTCTTATTTTTTACTTCGCGGAATATCAGTACCAAACGGAGTCCAATCGCGACGAAACTTTTTGGAGATTTTTGCTGGACCAGAAGACACCCAGTGGGCCAAAAAAGAGCCAGGAAGGTGGGTTGTGGACAGCACAACCCACCAGGGCGCGCCAGGGGGCCCCCGGCGCGCCCTGATGGGTTGTGCCCTCCATGGGGCCCCTCTGCACCGCCTCTGATGCATATAAATTCTCAATTATTCCGAAAACCCTAAGGGAGTCGACGAAACACAATTCTAGCCGCCGCAAGTTCTAAAACCTCGAGATCCAATCTAAACACCATCACGGAGGGGTTCATCTTCCTCATAGGTGCCTCTCCGATGATGCGTGAGTAGTCCACCATAGACCTACGGGTCCGTAGGCAGTAGCTAGATGGCTTCCTCTCTCTCTCTTATTATTCTCAATACAATGGTCTCTTGGAGATCTATTTGATGTAAACTTTTGCGGTGTGTTTATTGGGATCCGATGAATTTTGAGTTCATGATCAGTTTCTATCCATGAATATTATTTGAGTCTTCTTTGATCTCTTATATGCATGATTACTTATAGCCTCGTATTTCTTCTTTGAATCTTTGGTTTAGTTAGGCCGACTAGATCGATTTTTCTTGCCATGGGAAGAGGTGCTTTGTGATGGGTTCAATCTTGCGGTGTCCTTTCTCAGTGACAGAAGGGGCAGCAAGGCACGCATTTATCGTTGCCATTAAGGATAACAAGATAGGTATATTCCTACATGAATAGATCTTGTCTACATCATGTCATCGTTCTTATTGCATTACTCCGTTTTTCCATGAACTTAATACACTAGATGCATGCTGGATAGCGGTCGATGTGTGGAGTAATAGTGGTAGATGCAGGCAGGAGTCGGTCTACTTATCTTGGACGTGATGCCTATATAATGATCATCGTCTTGGATATCGTCATGATTATTCGATTTTCTATCAATTGCCCAACAATAATTTGTTCACCCACCGTGCGCTATACTCATGAGAGAAGCCACTAATGAATCCTACGGCCCCCGGGTCTACTTTTCCAACATATTGTTTTCCGATCTATCTTTTTGCCTTTTTGTTTTCAGATCTACAAAACCAAAAACCCAAAAATATATTGCTTCACTTTTTATTTGCTCTTATTATTTTGTGTTCTTGAGAGATCTATCTCTCCTATCTATCACTACCTAATCTATCTTTTTACCGTAGAGAGATTGACAACCTCTCTTTCGCGTCGGGTTGCAAGTATTTGTTATTTGTATGCAGGTGCTGCTTATTGGGTGGTGGTGATCCTCCTGCTGGTTCGATAACCTTGGTTTCATAACTGAGGGAAATACTTACCGTCGATGTGCTGCATCATTCCTTCCTCTTTGGGGAAATACCGACGCAGTCTCAAGCCATGTCAAAGGAATTGCTGGCGCCGTTGCCGAGGAGGAAGCGGTCTCTTCTACGTGCCTATCTCAGGCGCCGAGGAGACTCCATCATCATCTACCAGGTTCCTAATTACAAATCTCATATCCTTGCAATTACATTATTTGCCATTTGCCTCTCGTTTTCCTCTCCCCCACTTCACCAATTTGCCGTTTTATTCGCCCTTTTTTCGTTTACTTTTTCTCGCCGGATCTCTTCCTTGCTTGCAATCTTGTTTGCGTAGTCACGATGACTCAAGAAAACACCAAGTTGTGTGATTTTTCCAATACTAATAATAATGATTTTATTAATACTCATATTGCTCCTCCCGCCACTAGTGCGGAGTCTTGTGATATTAATGCCGCTTTGTTGAATCTTGTCATGAAAGATCAATTTGCCGGTAATCCTAATGAGGATGTCGCGTCCCATCTAAACACGTTCGTAGAATTGTGTGATATGCAAAAGAAAAAAGATGTGGACAATGATATAGTGAAGTTGAAATTATTTTCTTTTTCTTTGCGGGATCGTGCAAAAATTTGGTTTTCTTCTTTGCCTCGCAATAGTATTGATTCTTGGAATAAGTGCAAGGATGCTTTTATCACTAAATATTTTCCGCCCGCGAAAATTATTTCCCTTAGGACGCAAATCATGAATTTTAAGCAACTTGAGCATGAACATGTTGCACAATCTTGGGAAAGAATGAAGTTGATGCTAAGAAATTGTCCTACTCATGGTTTAAATCTTTGGATGATCATACAAATTTTTTATGCGGGATTGAATTTTGTCTCTAGAAAACTTTTGGATTCCACCGCGGGTGGTACTTTTATGGAGATTACTTTGGTTGAAGAAATTAGTACTTTGAATGATAAGGTTGATGCTTTGATGAAATTGGTTGCTAATAAAAATGCTTCTATTGATCCCAATGATTTGCCTTTGTCTACCTTGATTGAGCAAAATAGTAATTCCGTAGATGTGAACTTTGTCTCGCGAAACAATTTCAATAACAATGCTTTTACTAAACATATCGTTGATGCCATGATGAAATCTTTTGAAGAAAAGTTGGAATTGGAAATTTCTATTCCTAGAAAATTACATGATGAGTGGGAACCTACCATTAAGGTCAAGATTAAAAATTATGAGTGCTTTGCTTTATGTGATTTGGGTGCTAGTGTTTCCATGATTCCAAAATCTTTATGTGATGTGCTTGGTCTTACCAATATTGAAGAATGATCTCTTAATTTGCACTTGGCGGATTCCAATATTAAAAAGCCTTTGGGAAGAATTCATGATGTTCTTATTCTTGCAAATAGGAATTATGTGCCCACTGATTTTATTGTGCTTGATATTGATTGCAATCCGTCTTGTCCCATTATACTTGGTAGACCGTTTTTACGCACTATAGGTGTCGTGACTGATATGAAAGAAGGCAATATTCATTTTCAATTTCCACTAAGAAAAGGTATGGAACATTTCCCTAGAACAAGAATTAATCCACCATATGAATCAATCATGAGGGCATCCTATGGATCCAAAACCAAGGATGACAATACTTGAATCTATGCGTTATGCCTAGCTAGGGCGTAAAACGATAGCGCTTGTTGGCAGGCAACCCAATGAATAAATTTATTTTGCTTTTTTCCTTTCTGTTTTTGAGTGTTGACACAATTATGCCTCTGTTATGATTGTGTTTTTATGATTTATTTAGTGTTGGTGCCAAGTAGAGCCTTTAGGATGATTCATAAGATGAGTAGAAGTGATGCTAAATCTGAAACAGTAAATGTGCGTCCAGTATATGAATTTTCATTTTTTGCTGGAACGTGATCTTGAGCTGAAATTTTAACACAGTGTTGCTATACAAATTCTTTACGTTTTAATAATTTTTCAGAATTTTTAGAGTTACATAAGTATGGTTAGAGTACAGATTACTACAGACTGTTCTGTTTAAGACAGATTCTGTTTTCGTTGCATTGTGTGCTTGTTTTGATGAATCTATGGGTTATATTGAAGGGTATGAGCCATGGTAAAGTTAAAATACAGTAGGTATAATGCAATAATAAAATATGAATGGGTTTTCAACAGTACCTAAAGTAGTGATTTGCTTTATTATACTAACGAATCTCACGAAGATTTTGTTGAGTTTTGTGTGATTGAAGTTTTCAAGTTTTGGGTGAGGTCACGATGGATGAAGGAATAAGGAGTGATAAGAGCCTAAGCTTGGGGATGATACTGCACCCCCAAGATATATCCAAAGAGTAACAAGCAACTAAGCTTGGGGATGCCCCCGAGTGGCATCCCCTCTTTCTTCTAACAACCATCGGTATTTTACTTGGAGCTATATTTTTATTCGTCACATATCATGAGTTTTGCTTGGAGCGTCTTGTATCTTTGCTTGCTTTGCTATTTAGTTTGTCATTTTTATCCTTGCTGTACACACCTATTTGGGAGAGCCAAAATTATGCTATGATTTGTTAGAATTGCTCTCTATGCTCCACTTAAACTTTTTGAGCTATAGAATTGAGCCAAAATTATGCTGTTATATTATCATTCTTGGATGTTTTACAATCATTTTATAACAACTTTATATCATTTTTGGGGACTAACCTATTGACATAGTGCCAAAGTGCCAGTTGTTGTTTTTGCTTGTTTTTTACTTCGCAGAATATCAGTACCAAACGGAGTCCAATCGCAACGAAACTTTTTGGAGATTTTTTCTAGACCAGAAGACAAGCAAAAACCCACCAGGGTGCGCCAGGGGGCCCCCGGCGCACCCTGATGGGTTGTGCCCTCCACGGGGCCCCTCTGCACCGCCTCTGATGCCTATAAATTCTCAATTATTCTGAAAACCCTAAGGGAGTCGACGAAACACAATTCCAGCCACCGCAAGTTCTAAAACCTCGAGATCCAATCTAAACACCATCACGGAGGGTGACGGGGATATTACCCCGCGATATAACCCGGCAGGAAGTATGACCCGGCCGGAGACTTGGCGACTCACAGGTGACCCGGTCGAGACTTGGCGACTCACTGGTGACCCAGTCTAGACTTGGCGGTTCATTGGTAACCCGGCGGGCGGGTCAGACGAGTGACAAGGCCCAAGGCCCAATGGGCAAGCCGGCGCTAGGCGGCTCGTGGACGGGCTTGGAGGGGTGGCTCACAAGAGAAGGCCCAAAGGAGAGAAAGGATTCTCTCACAAAGGAAACAAGACCCGGATTAGGATTCAAGAGAGACTAGTCCTAATCCTACTCCTAGTAGGACTCTACATGTAAACCTACCCCTTCCACTTATATAAGGAGGGGTAGAGCACCCCTAGAGGGACAAGTAAGACAGACTCAAGTCATTAGAGATAGACAGATTAGAGGCTCTCGAGATTAGAGGTAGCGACTCCGCACCCTTGTAATCGAGATCGTCATCATCATCAATATAGACACAAAGCAGGACGCAGGCTTTTACCTCCATTGGAGGGGCCGAACCTGGGTAAACTCGCGTCTCTCGATTCCGATCAACCTCTCTCAAGCCGCCACATAGTTGCGATGGCCTCACACCTAAGTCCGTTAACCCGGACATCTTGCCGTGACAAATCCACGACAGTTGGCGCCCACCGTGGGGCCCGCGCACGGTGGTGTTGAGTTCTTGGAGGGATCTCTCATAGGGATCGAGAGGTTCGCTATTTTTTCGGTGAAGAAGAGCCGGTTTGGAAAGATCTGCATCAGCGTTAAGTTCATCAACCCAGATTTATATTTCGGGAGATTAAAGGTTCAAGAGAAATTAGGGTTTGGGTTGTGATCTGTTTACTGCTGCAAGTCGCCGAGACCAAGCGGTCAAATTGCCGAAATCATCAAAACAATGGGAAGACACATCTGTTCGTACGAGACAACAGTAGCAATCGTACTACTTCAATTAGTACTCTGCCACGTGATGGTCAGGTTGATCTACAACTCCAAATTTTTTTGGCCCAAACTGCCACATGGGGAAGCGACCAGATCGGGACTGCCTTTGCAAATTCATACAGAAAATATATACACGGCCTCGCTCTGCTGCTCACTTCGGACCGAGCGACCTCAAGTCTCCGCCTCGGTCTCTGTTCTGAGTCGCTGCCGGCCTCTTCGCTCCGCCCGCCACTGGAGCACCTTCGAGCCGCGCTGAGCCGCCCCGGACTCGCCTTGCCGTCGTCGCAGAGTCGCCGCGGCCTCGCGCGCCGTTAAGCCGCCTCCACGTGGAGCCACCGAGCCGCCAGCCACCACCGCGCCTTGAGTCGCCGCGCCGTCCGCCACCACGCCCGCTGCACACCCGCCTCCGCCTCCGAGCGGCCCCTACGGCTCCGTCTCTACCAGCGCCTCTCCGAGCTGGCCCCGACTCGGATGCCTCCGCTGCTGACGGTTCCGTTTCAATCGGGCCTCCACCGACGGCGACACCAGCCGCCTCCGCCCGACTGCTGTGAGCCGCTTTGTCACCTCGCATCGCCTCCGTCAGCCGAGCGGCCAAGCTGCCGTCTTCGAGTCAGTGCATCGCCGCGCGTCTGTGAGCCGCCTCGCGCCGCTGTTTTTGCCTCCCTCCGCGCCGCGCCGCAGCTCTGGTCAGCCGCCGCCGATTCACGACCGCCTCCACCTCGACCCTCCGACAGCCGTCCGCGCCTGCCGTTGCCGAGAGCCGCCGCCGTGTCCACGCCTCGCCAGCCGCCGCGACCTCGCGCCGCCTTGAGCCGCCGCCCCGTCGCCGCGGTCTGACTTTACCGCGCTCTTCTCGAGCCGCCTCCACGCGCCGTTTTTCCGCGCACCTTGCCCCCGGCTCGCGTCGACGCCCGTGACCGGCTCTCAACCACGGCTTCCGCCGCGCCTCCGCGCGTCCGAGCCGGCCTTGTTCCGCCGCGCACGCCTTCCACCACCATGCCCTTGCTCCGAGCCGCCGGCCCCGAGCTGCTGCTTTTGCCGGTCTCCGTCGAGCCGGCCTCGAGCCGCCGCTGCTCGCCTCCATGAGCCGCCCTGGGCATGCCCTCGCCGTCCTGGGTCTCCACTGCGGCCGCGACCCGCCTCACCGCACTTCACTCCGACCTAGCCCGGCCGCATCGCTCTTGCTCCGCCACGCCGACTGCTACCTTTGCAGGGTCCAGTTGCCCGTAGGGGAAAAGAGATGGGGGGGGCCAGCGGCCTCTGTGAAGATGAACTAAAAGTCAAGGTAAAAAAAAAGTGGAGGACCCGACTTGTCAACACGCCGTGGTCCTTCACCACTTCAAGTCGCCCTGACGGACTTCTTTGACGCGACGCCGTCAACGCTGCGCCACTCCAGCCCAGCGCTGTCTCTAAACTGCCGTGACCGAGTCGCCACCTCCGCTGCGGCCTCTTGGGAGTGTTTCAAACGCTATTGAAATTACTGGAGATTATCCAACAGATGCTATGGGTCATCTATCAGTGAAAGACATCAGGTGATATCCATCTAAGTCTATTTTTTACATATATTATTTTTGTCATAGAGCAATTACTTTGGTCTGTATATATATATGCAGGACAACTCTCCACTATAAACGTGGTTTATACGGCGGCTTAACAAACGCCCCGGCGACTCACCGTCCGGGCTGGTTTCCAACGCCACGGGCGACTCACCGTTTGCGCCGGCTTACAACGCCCGCGGCCGTCTCTCACCGATCGCGCCGATTTAACGACACCCCGGTGACTCGCCGTCCGGGCAGGTTTCCAACGCCACGGGCGACTCACCGTCTGTGCCGGCTTACAACGCCGCGGCCGTCTCTCGCAACCGTACCGGCTTACAACGCCGCGGCCGTCTCTCGCAACCACACCGGCTTACAACGCCGCGGCCGTCTCTCGCAACCGCACCGGCTTGCAACGCCGCGACTGACTTCTACGTCTACATCAACACACCGGAGCTATCCATACAAACTGCTCAGCGGGCGCGCGCAAGTCGCTGCCCCTGCGGTCCAATCTACATTGGCATATGTTGGGTAACGCAGCAGAAAACAAAAATTTCCGACCTACGCACCAGCCCAGGATCACTATGGAGACTGCATACAAGGTTTCATCTGTTTCGTTACCGACTCGTAGCGCAGCGGAAGTAGAGTCGATGACGATCGGCGGTGCAGATCCCCGCAGCTAGGATTTACAACCTCCCAACCGCGAGGATGTACTCCCACATCTGCCCCTCGGACAGCCCTCCGGGAGGCGGTCGGACAGTCCCTCGGACGGTGTCGCGGACAGCCCTTCGGGAGGACCTTCGAAACTCGAACGATCACTCGGACAGCCCTTCGGGAGGACCCTCGAAACTAAGACGATCACTTGGACAGCCCTTCGGGAGGCACTCTCGAACTAAGACCGAAACTACGATCTCTCTACAGAGTTGCACACATACGGTGTCATCTATCCGGCAGGGCTTCGCCGTCCAGAACTAGTTCCCACTGGAACCCAGACAGCCTTTCGGCTCTACGAAACTATTTCGCTGGGAGGGAGAGAGAAGCCAGACAAGTCAATGGCATGTGTATGAGAGCAAGCATGAGCTGATTTTGGAGAGCTCTCTCCACCTCTATTTATAGGAGGAGCAAGGGGTAGAGGAAAGACCAAAAGGACCTTCCTAGGATCTTTCCACCACATGCCACATAAGGGTGTGTAGAAGATATCCACCATGAGGTGGAAGGACACCTCAAGGAGGGCCCCCCCATGCCATGGCCGAAATTTGCAGCCCCCTTGGGGAGCTCCACCTCCCTTTCACACACCAAAAGTGGTTTTCTTCTAGAAGAAAAACCCCATTTGCAAATCAGCCCAAAAAGCACTTTCACTATTCACGACGACATTTTTCAGCGTCCGGTCGAACTGAAAATATTTATGTGGGCTTAGAACATTTCTAGTACCCACTAAAATAATTTTCAATGCGATCCGGAACAATTCCGGTTTAGTGATTTTCATCTGCGAAAAGCATCTGAAGCGGTTTCAGCAGCTCCGGAACATTTCCGGTTTTCATCCCGGAAAATTCCAGAAAGTTTCCAGAATGATTCTGGCACCCTCCAAGAATTATCAGGCATGTGCCAAAACCAATTTGACTTTATGGTATCCCCTGAAACAACTTTTCAGTTTTACCGAAACTGTTCCGGTGTTCTCTCTGCGGAACTTTTCCGCTGTCCGAAATTTTTCCGGTGTCCGAAAACTTTTTCGGTGATTTTCTCTCAGACTCCCTGTCTAGTATTCAGCAGATAGATGACCCTTAAGCGTGTGACCCTATAGGTTCGGTGAAGCATAGACATGACCCGGAACCCCTTCCGATCAATGATCAACATCGGAGCCGTGGACACGCATATTGATCCCTATACCCACACGAATGAATATTCGAGTGAACCTCCAGTTGCCGTGTGCTATTCCTGTTGCTTCGTGATATGTTACAAATACCCGAGGTGAGACATGTTGGCATCCCCGCGGATCAACAACTTGTCCACTATGCCAGTTACCTCGTTACCGGTATTGTTCTCTTTTCTCGTTACCGTGTTCCGGCATCCCCGTGATCAAATCACAAAGTGTCTGGCCAGACGATGATGGATACCGTAACACCGAGAGGGCCCAGAGATATCTCTCCATCGTCGGAGGAGCAAATCCCAATCTTGAGCTATCAAGTTACTTGACATACTTTTCCATGAACCCGTAAGCCGCCGTAATAGCCACCCATTTACGGATGACGTTTAACAAACCCCAAAGTTCATGAAGCAAGCATGAAGTAACTCGATACTCTCATGGTCTAAGGAATTATGCAAACGTTAACCATCTTTGTGTTATTAACCATTAACTTATGACGAATGAATCTCATAGCATAACATCAATTCGGGTCGATTCAACACAAATGTTCTTCTAACATTGTGCCCTCAAAATTGCCGGCATAGCCATGCCCATGATCAAGAAAACAGGATCATCATGCAATACTTGAGCCAGTCTTAGAGGCCAGACTAGGAATACATATTACCGTTTATTATTCCACACGTGCATATGAGTCTTCCTCCGAGCCTCGTGGTTATTGTAGACTCGAGAACCATAGCAGTTATAGCATGGAACATAAACCTAATAATGAACAGGGAGATAATCAATAACATATATTATTGCCTCTAGGGCATATCTCCTACAGACTCCCACTTGCACTAGAGTCAATAATCTAGTCAATGCTAATGCACTTTACACCTATGGCATACTGGTGTAAAATATGCTTCGCATGTGGTATAGCCTGATGTCCAACGGATCTGACGACTTCAGCTCCGTGTGTAACTTTGCATATCCTCGCGTTTTCACGCTTTCACAAAATTCATATTTTGTGTGGACTTGGCTTTGCATATGTGTGAATCATTGGTCGAAACCTGATTCCTCAGACTGAGCTATGGAGCAACTATCTGCAATAGTGTCCCATAGACCAAAGCCATCTTGGAACCATACTAAGTTCATGAATGAACTATATGATTCAACAACTTCTTTGTCGCTTCTTAAGCGTCAACATACTTAGCCTTTGTTATAGAACTCGCCACAGTATCTTGTTTGGAACAATTTCCAACTACCGTGCCACCATATTGTGTATTACACAAAACCCTTAACTTAAATCGAAAATTGCATGGAGCATCGAAAATGTTTTAGCATCTTGTCAATATGTATTCATAGCTTAGCCCTATTAGGTAAATCTATCTCCATAGATCATCATGCCTAATATTGAGGCTATTTAGCCTAAGCACTTCATCGAAAAACTATTTTCAAATGAAGTCCTAATTCGTGTCAAGAAATTTATTTTCAATTAACAATGTGTCAAGTACACAAGGTTTTTAGAAATATTATCATGCTCCCACTTACTTTCTTGAATCACAAGCATCTTCGATATCCATTTGATGAAGTCAAACCCCTTTGACCATTCCATCAAAAACGAAGATTCCAACTCCACTTTGCTCTCTTCTGTCCATCGCTGGAACTCTGAAGTTTGCATCCTTACCAGCATCCTCTGGATCGACAAATTACTTTGGACTGTATCACATACAAGTCCTAGGTTTCATTTCCATCAGATGGAAATCCTTTTGTCATCCATGTTTCATATCTCATGATTGAAATATGTATTAATTGCTAGTTCAACCCGAACCGACTTCAAGCATCGCTACGGTGAGACAATCTCATCGTAGTCAACTCCTTGAACTTGTTATGGCAACAAGTCGAGCTTTATGGATAAAACATTTTATCCGTATCAGTTTTTAGTTCCATAAATATTCGTTAGACTCTAAGTCTTCCGAAAGGTGTATCAAGATTTTAATCTCGAATCACTTATATGGAAACTATCTCGGATTGTATTGGCATTTAGCCAATTCCGGAGTCAGGGCCCATCAACGCTTCCTTGTGTATTGTAGGTATACTGTTGTCTAACAACAATATCTTGTTTGCGCACCTGATAGGTTTGCACGAGCTTTGCCTACGTGGTTCAGCTGCAAGTTCGACCGAAGTCCATACATTTTATTGTAGAGACTTCCGTATCAGTCGCAGTAGGAAACTCCGGAATCACTTCCAAGGTTTCTTTCCTTTGATCTGATGACGAAGATACTGGTTATCTCGTCGATTTGCACTGTCCTCCCACTCACCTTTTGAAAGAACTATTCTCTTTAAAAGCATACCGTTTTGCGGCAAAACCCTTTGCCTCGGTATAGTGGTGGGGGAATACCCAATGACTTGGGATAACCTTACAAAGTAGCACTTGTCTGATTTGGAATAGGTTTGTAACCTTTTACACAAGCCCCATATTCCAAATGTTAAGAAAAGATATAACATGGTTGGGCGTACCACACCATGGCGTCATTTCAACAGACCTGATGGAGCTCTTTTCAGTGTAAAAGCCGCAGTCTCTAAAGCATCACTCTATAAAAGGGATAATGGCAAATTTTATTTATGTCATCTTTGATCTTACCATGTCATAAATGGTTCGATTACATCTTCACGGACTTTTCACTTGCAGTGGTGTTCCGGGAGGTGCAAGTTATGAAACCCCTTTCATAACTCATCAGACATTCGCTAAACTTGTAACTCAAATATTCCTTTCTGCAATCGAATTGTAGAAACATAATTTTCTTGTTACAATAACTTCTACTTCATTTTTGAAAACCTTATGAATGAATTCAAAAGATCCAGACTTCGTCTCAACAAGTAAATATCCATATATCTACTTGAGTCATTTCTGAAGATAGATAAATCCACTACTTGCAACAACATTTATTGGACTACACACATCACAATGTATGATCACCAATATGTTCTTTGCTCGTTCCTTATGGCCTGTGAACGGTATTTCAGTCACTTCACTTTTCAGAGGAAAGTTGCAAGTGTCAGATGATTCAAAATCAAACGACTTCAAAATCCATCATAATGGAATTTTCCATGCGGGTTTCTCCAATGTGACCAAATGCAGTGCCACACTTGTGTGGTATTCTTTTAGTCTTGCGACATTTAGCGTCAGTGTTATGGATGTATCATATTTTCCATCAATATTCATAACATACATCCCATCTAGGATGGAAGCATGGCCCTTCATGTTATTCATGATACTGAACAACAATTGTTGTTTTATGAACAACTCTTTTGCAACAAACATTGTGAAATGGGCTAGAGTGTATGAAACTCTAAAATGAATTATGAAAGTAAACCCAGAGGTAATGTATTATTATCAATATTCATAACACACGTCTCATTCATAATGAAAGTATGGCCCTTATGTTATTCATAACACCGAACATCAAAAGTTCTCTTATGAACAACCTTCTTGCAAGATACCTTATGCAAAGGGCTAGAGTGTGAAACTCTAAATGAATTATGAAAATAAATACATAGGTAATACACCGATGGAAGGCATAGTAACATTTACTATGTTCCCTGCGTGTATCTAAACCTCATTCCTGGCTAGTCTTTCAGGCCATAGTAGTTCTTACATCGAGTTGCAACAGAATGCAATCGAGCGGGTATCTTTGTGATTAACTCACAATACCCAAGAATTAGTGATTAACATGTTTAGCCATAATTCCCAAGAACTATATCTTTGACCAGCCTTCTATACATCAAAAACTTGTATGACATTCATACATGAGCTGGATATTCCAGTCTTCTTTCCTTTTGCCTTTATACTTCTAACAGTTTAACTTTCAGTATTTCTCCTACTCTCAGAAGAAGCACCCAACTTAAGAGTGGCGTTAGCCCCGGACTTCCTAGGCGTGAAAGTCTCACTAACACCCTTCGGACACTTCCTTTCTCTTTAAGTTGTTGTTTTATTCACCTTTCATCATATGATAGGCGTTCTCCTGGATCCCTCTCTTATCAGTCTAATGCATAGTAAACTCCTTTACTAACAGTTTGCAAACAAACATTGCTTTGGATATCTCATATCTTTTAGCCTTTGTCTGTCTCTGAAAATGATTTTCAGATTCCATGAATATCACATAACTATCCAAACTTTCGAAGTTCGGGTCTCATGGAAGCAAACATATTGCACTTGACTGAAACGGAATTCTAGCTTTTGGATCGATGGACGAGAGTCACATGATCCATAGCATTAGCGGGAGAATACCGAAAGCATGCGATAGGACAAAGTCCTTCTCGGCACTCTAGAGGACAATCCTCACATTACGTTACCAACCGTAAAGTTTTAACCAGATATTTAACAGCTATTCAATTTTAACACGGAAGGTGGAAATGCGAGCCATTATTCTACAACTATTTTGCAAATCACACTTAGACAGTGTTCAAAATTAATTGCACTGAGAATTAAAAGAAGTTAATTCAACAGTGCGCTCCCACTCAAATCAATATCTCTCATAATTGATTGTGAGTGATACAAGATACGCATTTCAATTCGATGCCATTGACGGGTTCATCACTGATGACGTGAATTTCAATCGGTAGGCCAACTTGCCAATCACATCTCTATGTGACTCTTGTTCATCTTTCGATGCGTGTGTTCCGAGCTCAGGACTGTCCTGCCTGAACGTCAAGACAACCAAGTGATCTTGCTGCGAGGTCTGACCTCACCCGCCTCACACATCCCTAATCGTTCGTACTCATGTGTACATGTCGTATCCCGAAAAGTTAGGTGCCGTGACGGTGCTACACTTGGGAGAACACTAACTACTTGATATTTTTGTGAGAGATCACCCTAATAAAAAGCGACTACCGCGCAATCAAGAAGGGTGCATCATAAGGGATAAACATCTCAGGCAATTCATAATAGCATGATATGGTATAGCCCTTTCTGACGGAGAAGTCTTTCATTTCTTCGTCTTCGGCATTCGCGTTGGTGTTCACCTTCGCGAAGATTGCCACCACCTTGTCGATGCACCAGATAATATTGCTATCTCTATAGCTAATAAAATAAGTGCATTACATAAGGTTGACACGCAGGTCATTAAAGTGCAATCATATGGCTCCAGCCATCATGCCGAATCATGACACGCAAGGTCATGTTAATTACATCATATAGTCATCTCATACATAATCAAATTAATATGAGACTTGCTATACCACATCACATGCACATGCAAACCATCCTGCAAAACCAAGTTAGACGCCTCTAATCGGTTTATGCAAAAATTTATTTTACGTGGCTTCTAAGGTTTCGAAACAAACCGAAGCTACCAACGTCCATCATCAAGCATGATAATACAAGTCGCTAGTTTTAACATTGCGGGGTGTATGAAACATGAGATAATAAAATCTCGAGCCCCATACTGAACTTCGTCATACGCGTGACCCCCGTGCAGATCATATATGCATTGCCCTTTCGTCTGCGAAACATCCATCTTTCTCAACTATGGTGGAACCCAAAGAACTGTTAGCACTTCGTTGATCTGTCAATCAGCATACTCAGGAGCAGCATGAAAGGATCGCGGATTGCCAGAACTTTGTGAGATTCCACCATGCCGTCAAGATCAGGACTACGCAAATTCCAGGGAAGCAACAAGAACATCGGGTAACAGATTTCATCTGCTACCCGCACAAATAATTTTCAGTAATAGATCTCATCTACTACCTAATTATATTGTGCAACACCCATACATCTCTATGTATTCTAGATCGCAACCTGCATCTACGCATAGCCTGGCTCTTGATGCCACTATTGGGTAACGCAGCAGAAAACAAAAATTTCCGACCTACGCACCAGCCCAGGATCACTATGGAGACTGCATACAAGGTTTGATCTGTTTCGTTACCGACTCGTAGCGCAGCGGAAGTAGAGTCGATGACGATCGGCGGTGCAGATCCCCGCAGCTAGGATTTACAACCTCCCAACCGCGAGGATGTACTCCCACATCTGCCCCTTGGACAGCCCTCCGGGAGGCGGTCGGACAGTCCCTCGGATGGTGTCGCGGACAGCCCTTCGGGAGGACCTTCGAAACTCGAACGGTCACTCGGACAGCCCTTCGGGAGGACCCTCGAAACTAAGACGATCACTTGGACAGCCCTTCAGGAGGCACTCTCGAACTAAGACCGAAACTACGATCTCTCTACAGAGTTGCACACATACGGTGTCATCTATCCGGCAGGGCTTCGCCGTCCAGAACTAGTTCCCACCGGAACCCAGACATCCTTTCGGCTCTACGAAACTATTTCGCTGGGAGGGAGAGAGAAGCCAGACAAGTCAATGGCATGTGTATGAGAGCAAGCATGAGCTGATTTTGGAGAGCTCTCTCCACCTCTATTTATAGGAGGAGCAAGGGGTAGAGGAAAGACCAAAAGGACCTTCCTAGGATCTTTCCACCACATCCCACATAAGGGTGTGTAGAAGATATCCACCATGAGGTGGAAGGACACCTCAAGGAGGGCCCCCCCATGCCATGGCCGAAATTTGCAGCCCCCTTGGGGAGCTCCACCTCCCTTTCACACACCAAAAGTGGTTTTCTTCTAGAAGAAAAACCCCATTTGCAAATCAGCCCAAAAAGCACTTTCACTATTCACGACGACATTTTTCAGCGTCCGGTCGAACTGAAAATATTTATGTGGGCTTAGAACATTTCCAGTACCCACTAAAATAATTTTCAATGCGATCCGGAACAATTCCGGTTTAGTGATTTTCATCTGCGAAAAGCATCTGAAGCGGTTTCAGCAGCTCCGGAACATTTCCGGTTTTCATCCCGGAAAATTCCAGAAAGTTTCCAGAATGATTATGGCACCCTCCAAGAATTATCAGGCATGTGCCAAAACCAATTTGACTTTATGGTATCACCTGAAACAACTTTTCAGTTTTACCGAAACTGTTCCGGTGTTCTCTCTGCGGAACTTTTCCGCTGTCCGAAACTTATCCGGTGTCCGAAAACTTTTTCAGTGATTTTCTCTCAGACTCCCTGTCTAGTATTCAGCAGATAGATGACCCTTAAGCGTGTGACCCTATAGGTTCGGTGAAGCATAGACATGACCCGGAACCCCTTCCGATCAATGATCAACATCGGAGCCGTGGACACCCATATTGATCCCTATACCCACACGAATGAATATTCGAGTGAACCTCCAATTGCCGTGTGCTATTCCTGTTGCTTCGTGATATGTTACAAATACCCGAGGTGAGACATGTTGGCATCCCCGCGGATCAACAACTTGTCCACTATGCCAGTTACCTCGTTACCGGTATTGTTCTCTTTTCTCGTTCCCGTGTTCCGGCATCCCCGTGATCAAATCACAAAGTGTCTGGCCAGACGATGATGGATACCGTAACACCGAGAGGGCCCAGAGATATCTCTCCATCGTCGGAGGAGCAAATCCCAATCTTGAGCTATCAAGTTACTTGACATACTTTTCCATGAACCCGTAAGCCGCCGTAATAGCCACCCATTTACGGATGACGTTTAACAAACCCCAAAGTTCATGAAGCAAGCATGAAGTAACTCGATACTCTCATGGTCTAAGGAATTATGCAAACGTTAACCATCTCTGTGTTATTAACCATTAACTTATGACGAATGAATCTCATAGCATAACATCAATTCGGGTCGATTCAACACAAATGTTCTTCTAACATTGTGCCCTCAAAATTGCCGGCATAGCCATGCCCATGATCAGGAAAACAGGATCATCATGCAATACTTGAGCCAGTCTTAGAGGCCAGACTAGGAATACATATTACCGTTTATTATTCCACACGTGCATATGAGTCTTCCTCCGAGCCTCGTGGTTATTGTCGACTCGAGAACCATAGCAGTTATAGCATGGAGCATAAACCTAATAATGAACAGGGTGATAATCAATAACATATATTATTGCCTCTAGGGCATATCTCCCACAGCATACTGGTGCCGTGCTCGCCTGTACGAGCCGCCCAACGGACGCGCGCAAGACGCCGCCCACAGTCTGATCTACATCAACATATCGATGAAGTGCTCGCCTGTACGAGCCGCCCAACGGACGCGCGCAAGACGCCACCCACAATCTGATCTACATCAACATATTGGTGCAGCGTTCGTCTATACGAGCCACCCAAACGGACAGGCGCGCAAGTCGCCGCTACTGCAGTTTGGTTAACTTCAACAACCAGTCGGAATGAACCGTCGACCGGATTATTGAAATAATTCATACGGGATCATCTATAACCCGCCACGGTCAATCTCAACCTTCAGTGGAGATTTTCAAGCCGCCTCTTCGAGTCGTCTTAAGACTCGGGGGACTACAGACATGGCGAGACACATTTTGGTCATTTTCAACGAGAACCCCAGGTCATTGCAAGGAAGTTAACCCGATCTCGGGGGCTACTACATTATTGGCGGAAGGATTAAAAGTTACCCAAGAAGACGAGCCGCCATGATGCACCGTTTAGCTTGGGGGCTTCTGATGTTTCTTCATACAAGATGGCGGCTTACAAGATGCCACTAGTACAAAACAGACCTTTCGTCCCGAGCATTAGTCCCGGTCTGGTCACGAGCCGGTACTAAAGATGGTATTAGTCCCGGTTCGTGCCGGCTCCAACGGCTAGGAGCAGGGCGACCTTTAGTACCGGCTCGTGAGCGATCTTTAGTACCGGTTCGTGTCACGAGCCGGTACTAAAGGGGGCGTGGCAGGCTGTTGGTCAGACTTGGGCCCCGCTTGCACCTTTAGTACCGGCTGGTGATACCAACCGGTACTAAAGGGCAACCTTTAGTACCGGTTGGTGTCACCAGCCGGTACTAAAGACTTCCTACATATACGCTTCGTCCGCAGCGGATCGAAGGGGCTCTCATTTCTCTGTTTTCTCCCCTGTTCTTCTTCTTGCTCGAAGCTCATCCTCCATTTTGCCAAGGATTTGTCAAGATTTAAAGGCACCCCATCTATCCAAGTGTTCATAAAGGTTAGCAACTTTGCTCCTTCATCTCTCATTGCTAGATTAGCTTGTGGTATGCTCAAAGATATGTGATTTGTGGGTTTTAGCTAGGTTTTGGAGGAGTGATCATTATGTGGGAGTTTATTTGTTTTATATGCAATTTGAGCTCAAATTAACTTGTTAGGTTGCATATGTGTAGGTGTGGTTTATTTGGTGCCTTCCCATCCCCGTCCTAACCACCGTCGATCGTCCGCACCGTCTCGTCGCGGCACCGGCCACCTTGGTGAGCCTCTTGTTCTTCTTAAAACCTTTTTGTTAAAAAAATTTACTTGTGTGATTTAGATAGCTGCGTGTACGATTTACTTACTTGTATTATTGTTAGTTATTCTATAGTGTCATGGTTATGGTATCAACCCACGTCAGCCCTCGTCCAGTCTATGATTCAGATGTGGTATGTCGTTATCTTTTATAACTATTTCACACATCATCTAATGTCTATGACAATTAATTATGCCACCAAATTGACGTAGATGTTTTTATCTATAGGAAGTAGTTGAACCAGAAATTCCAACCGACTATGCAATTCTGCTCGAGAAATTAACACAAGCTGAAAAAGAAATTGATCATTTAAAAGAAAATTTGAAAAGAACTGAAGATGAGAAGATGGGATTGGAGTTGCATGTTGCCGATATCGTCGATGATCACAAGAACAAGATGGCTGGAATGCGCTTGAAGCTTAGAAAGATTAGAAAATATGACATTGATAAAGAGGCTTGGTATCATTATGCCGTTGGCTCAATTGTTACTTTAGTTGCGATTATGATCGCATTTGTTGTTGCATTTACATGTTTTAGATAGTTGTATGTTGTTTTATGAGATGTATGTATGAACTATAAGTATCTATTATTTGCAGTAATAACATTTGGTCACTGCTAGCTCTACTTTTGGTTGTAATGTGATGATGAAGTTGTATTAATTTGGTCACTTCGATGTTGTGTAGTGAACATGAGCCGGCAATGGATGTACGATGACCGACTAAGTCCAGGGTTTCTTAATGGCCTGCATGATTTTATTCGTGTGGCTGAGGCAAACAAGCAGAATGGTTTCATGTGTTGTCCATGTCGTGACTGTAAGAATGATAGGAATTACTCTACCTCAAAAACCCTTCACTACCACCTGCTGAAGTCCGGTTTCATGTCCGGCTATAGCTGTTGGACCAAGCACGGAGAAAGAGGGGTTATAATGGAAGACAATGAAGAAGAAGAGGATGATGACAACTATCCTTTCGCCGATACAACAATGGGGGAAGCTGAAGAAGAGGCATCAATGGGGGAAGCTGAAGAAGAGGCATCAGATGAGCCCGCTGATGATTTGGGTCGGGTCATTGCTGATGCAAAGAGAAACTGCGAAAGTGACAAGGAGAGGTTGAAGTTGAAACGCATGTTAGAGGATCACAAGAAATTATTGTATCCAAATTGTGAAGATGACCAGAAAAAGCTGGGTACCACGCTGGAATTGCTGCAATGGAAGGCGAAGAATGGTGTAACTGACAAGGGATTTCAAGAATTGCTGATAATGATAAAGAAGATGCTTCCAAAGGATAACAAATTGCCTGAAAGTACGTACGAAGCAAAGAAGGTTGTCTGCCCTCTAGGATTAGAGGTGCAGAAGATACATGCATGCCCTAATGACTGCATCCTCTACCACAGTGAGGAGTACGAGAATTTGGATGCATACCCGGTATGCGGTGCACTGCGCTATAAGATCCCCCACGATGACCCTGGTGATGTGGAGGGCGAACGCCACAGGAAGAGGGTTCCTGCCAAGGTGATGTGGTATGCTCCTATAATACCACGGTTGAAACGTTTGTTCCAAAACAAAGAGCATGCCAAGTTGTTGCGATGGCACAAAGAAGAACATAAGAAAGACGGGATGTTGAGAGCACCCGCTGATGGGTCGCAGTGGAGAAAAATTGAGAGGGAGTTCGAGGACTTTGCAGCTGACGCAACGAACTTATGGTTTGGTCTTAGTACAGACGGCATGAATCCTTTTGGGGAGCAGAGCTCCAGTCACAGCACCTGGCCCGTGACTCTATGTATCTACAACCTTCCTCCTTGGTTGTGCATGAAGCGGAAGTTCATTATGATGCCAGTGCTCATCCAAGGCCCTAAGCAACCCGGCAATGACATTGATGTATACCTAAGGCCACTAGTTGATGAACTTCTACAGTTGTGGAAAAAACCAGGTGTACGTGTGTGGGATGCGCACACACAGAAGGAAATTGACCTACGAGCGTTGCTGTTTGTAACCATCAATGATTGGCCTGCTCTTAGTAACCTTTCAGGACATACAAACAAGGGATACAATGCATGCACGCACTGTTTAGATGATACTGAAAGTATATATTTGGATAAATGTAAGAAGAATGTGTACCTGGGACATCGTCGATTTCTACTGATCAAGCATATCTTAAGAAAGGCAGGCAACCATTTCAAAGGTGAGCCAGATAACCGGAAGAAGCCTGGCCTCCGTACTGGTGAATATATATTTGATATGGTCAAGGATTTACAGGTAATCTTTGGAAAGGGTCCTGGCGGACAATCTGTTCCGAATGACGCCAACGGACACGCACCCATGTGGAAGAAGAAATCTATATTTTGGGAACTTGAATATTGGAAAGCCCTAGAGGTCCGCAATGCAATCGACGTGATGCACGTGACGAAGAATCTTTGTGTGAACCTGCTAGGCTTCTTGGGCGTGTATGGAAAGACAAAAGATACACCGGAGGCACGGGAGGACAAGCAAAGAATTAACGAAAAAGGCGGCATGCCTCCAAAGCAGTATCAAGGTCCTGCTAGCTACGCTCTTATGAAAGAAGAGAAGGAAATCTTTTTTGAATGCCTGCTCAGTATCAAGGTCCCGTCTGGCTTCTCGTCGAATATAAAGGGAATAATAAATATGGCAGAGAAAAAATTTCAAAATCTAAAGTCTCATGACTGCCACGTGATTATGACGCAATTACTTCTGGTTGCACTTAGGGGGCTTCTACCGGAAAATGTTCGATTAACCATTGTGAAGCTATGCGCATTCCTCAATGCAATTTCTCAGAAGGTAATCGATCCAGAAATCCTACCAAGGTTACAGAATGACCTGGTCCAATGTCTTGTCAGTTTCGAGTTGGTGTTCCCTCCATCCTTCTTCAATATTATGACGCACGTTCTAGTTCACCTAGTCGAAGAGATTAACATTCTGGGTCCTGTATTTCTACACAATATGTTCCCCTTCGAGAGGTTCATGGGAGTCTTAAAGAAATATGTTCATAACCGTGCTAGGCCAGAAGGAAGCATCGCCAAGGGATATGGAACAGAGGAGGTTATTGAGTTTTGTGTTGACTTTGTTCCTGACATTAAGCCGATTGGTCTTCCTGAATCGCGGCATGAGGGGAGACTGGGTGGAAAAGGCACATTAGGAAAGAAAGAAGCAATAAATATGGACGGGCATTCTTTCACTCAAGCACACTACACGGTTCTACAAAATTCCACCTTGGTGACTCCATATATGGTGGAACACAAGGATATTGTACGGTCCAAGAACCCGGAGCAGTCTGACCCCTGGATTGAACGTAAACACATGGAGACTTTTGCCGGTTGGATGCAAACAAAGCTCATCAATGACAATGATGTTCCAGATGAACTGTACAGGTTGGCCAAGACACCAAGTTCGACTGTAACGACTTTCAAAGGGTACGAGATAAATGGGAATACATTTTACACGATCGCCCAAGACAAAAAGAGCACCAACCAAAACAGTGGTGTCCGCTATGATGCAACCAACTTTCAAGACACATATTATGGTTACATAGAGGAGATATGGGAACTTGACTATGGACCTGATCTTAAGGTCCCTTTGTTTCGGTGCAAATGGGTCAAATATACTGGAGGCGGGGTACAGGTAGACCCGCAGTACGGAATGATAACAGTGGATCTCAACAATCTTGGATACACAGACGACTCATTCGTCCTAGCCAATGATGTGGCTCAGGTTTTCTATGTGAAGGACATGTCTAGCAAACCGAGGAGAAAAAAAGATAAGGAAGCGAATACATCATACGATGAGCCAAAGCGCCACATAGTTCTTTCAGGGAAAAGAAACATTGTGGGAGTGGAGGACAAGACAGACATGTCAGAAGATTATGAAAAGTTTCATGAAATCCCTCCCTTCAGAGTGAAGACTGGCCCAAGCATCCTGTTAAATGATGAAGATTCTCCATGGTTACGATGCAATCATAAGCAAGGGACAAACACGCAGAAAAAGTCTTACACCGCGAGATCCCACTCTGGGATGTGACCGGCTTCACCGTCATCACTTTCTATGTGAAGGACATGCATGCATTTTCTAGCATGGTATCTTTGTAACAGTTTGTACACGAAGTGCATCCAGTTTGTACACGAAGTGTAACAGTAACCCTCTCAACTCTTTAGAAGTTGCTATGTGGGTGAAATTATGATGTCATGCCAAGTTACAACCTTTTCAGAGTTCATTTATACTGCTTTTCAAATTCAGGGTCATTTAGCTCAAAATAAATCATTAAATGCATGAAAAATATCAAATGAAGTCAGAAAGGGTTGAAAATTGATGATGTGCCTTTGAATGGTGCATATTGAACACACAAAAAGTATGGAGTTAAAATAAGTTATTAAAAATGAAATCCCTTTGTAATAGATGAGTTTTCGTCCGAAACCCTCATACTTCGAAAGAGATTGTCCAATTTGTACACGAAGTGCATCCAGTTTTTGCCGTAACCCTCTCAACTCTTTAGAAGTTGCTATGTGGGTGAAATTATGATGTCATGCCAAGTTACAACCTTTTCAGAGTTCATTTGTACTGCTTTTCAAATTCATTAAATGCATGAAAAATATCAAATGAAGTCAGAAAGGGTTGAAAATTGATGATGTGCCTTTGAATGGTGCATATTGAACACACAAAAAGTATGGAGTTAAAATAAGTTATTAAAAATGAAATCCCTTTGTAATAGATGAGTTTTCGTCCGAAACCCTCATACTTCGAAAGAGATTGTTCAATTTGTACACGAAGTGCATCCAGTTTTTGCCGTAACCCTCTCAACTCTTTAGAAGTTGCTATGTGGGTGAAATTATGATGTCATGCCAAGTTACAACCTTTTCAGAGTTCATTTGTACTGCTTTTCAAATTCATTAAATGCATGAAAAATATCAAATGAAGTCAGAAAGGGTTGAAAATTAATGATGTGCCTTTGAATGGTGCATATTGAACACACAAAAAGTATGGAGTTAAAATAAGTTATTAAAAATGAAATCCCTTTGTAATAGATGAGTTTTCGTCCGAAACCCTCATACTTCGAAAGAGATTGTTCAATTTGTACACGAAGTGCATCCAGTTTTTGCCGTAACCCTCTCAACTCTTTAGAAGTTGCTATGTGGGTGAAATTATGATGTCATGCCAAGTTACAACCTTTTCAGAGTTCATTTATACTGCTTTTCAAACTCGAGATATGACATTTCAAATACCATTTAATCAAATTGTCTTATACAGCAGTTGAAGTTGTTCAAACATGCATGGAAATGCCATAAACAGATTCTCTATATTTTTCTGATATTTTATCATATATTATTTATTTCCATTGGAGTCATAGATTTTTTTCTATGATTTTTTAAAGTTTAGGGGTTTTCCTGAAAATAATAATGAATATTGAATAAAAAAACCTTTAGTACCGGTGCGAGCCACGCACCGGTACTAAAGGTCCACCGCCCCGCGCATTTTTTGCGGAGGACCTTTAGTACCGGTGCGTGGCTCGCACCGGTACTAAAGGTCCTCCACGTATAAATAGTGGAGGACTCGTCCCGGTGCGAGCCACGCACCGGGAGAAGTTCATTTGCGCGCCGCCAGGCTGCCGGAATCCGCCGTCACCGCCGCGCGCCGCCCCGACGCCGCGCGCCGCCCCGAGCCCGCCGCCCCGACGCCGCCCGCAGCCCCGCCGGCTGCCCCCGCCCCCGCCCCTGCCGCCGGCCTCCCCCGCCCCTGCCGCCGTGAGTCTGCCCTCTTTTTTTTTAAGGTTTAATTTAGATTTTTTTAATTTAGATTTTTTTAATTTAGATTTTTTTAATTTAGATTTTGTTTAGTTTAGGTTTAGTTTAGTTTAGATTTTGTTTAGTTTAGGTTTAATTTAGTTTAGATTTAGATTTTGTTTAGTTTAGGTTTAGTTTAGGTTTAATTTAGTTTAGATTTTGTTTAGTTTAGGTTTAGTTTAGGTTTAATTTAGTTTAGGTTTAGTTTAGTTTTAGGTTTAGTTTAGGTTTAGTTTAGGGCCCCCCGCTAGATTTTGTTTAGGTTTATTTAGATTGTCGGGGGTCGAGGATCGAGGGGAAAAGGAGTCGAGGATCGACCCTGACACGACATCACCGACAACCCGACCCCCGACACGACACCCCGACACGGCACCCCCGACACCCCGACCCCGACACGACACCCCCCGACACCCTGACCCCGACACGACACCCCGACACCCCGACACGGCACCCCCGACCACGACACAGCACCCCGACCCTGACATGACACCCCCGACACCCCCACCCCGACACAACACCCCGACACCCTGACACGGCACCCCCGACCACGACACAGCACCCCTACCCCGACACGACACCACCGACACCCCGACACGACACCCCCGACACCCCGACCCCGACCACGACACAGCACCCCTATTTAGTTAGTTAGTTAGTTAGGTTATCAGGTTAGTTTAGTTAGTTTAGTTAGTTAGGTTAGTTTAGTTAGTTAGTTAGTTAGTTAGGTTCTTAGGTTATTAGGGTATGTGTTAATTTTCTTAGATGCTAAGTGTTATTTAATTTGTTAAGTGTTATTTAATTTGTTAGATGCTAAGTGTTAATTTTGCTAAGTTTTATTTAATTTGTTTTCATAATTAAGTGTTTCTTCTCGACGTCGACGATACCGGTCCCGCATCCTCGTCGTCGAGTCGCCGGAGGAGGTCACTTGCTTGAGCCGAGGGGCCCTGTCAGGGACTGGGCTCCGCCGGGCTGGTACTGGGAGGTGCTGCCTTCCGGGCGGCGCAGCTTGGTGAGGAGCCAGCCCGTCGTCGACCCGGAGGTTCTGTGGTGGCGGCCGCATGGGCCACGGACGATTCGGAGGCTTGAGTCCCCCGCGGAGGTGGTACAGTACCATGTCAGCAAGGAGAACGAGCACGTCCGTCGCTACATGGCAGCTTTGGAGGCCAGGTCCGACAATACCTGGCAGATTCTTCAGGGATCTCACTGGAGCTATGTTCCTGTGATGGTTCCTTCTCTTTGGGTGTCCACCGCCCGCCCCGATATCCGCCGGGCGCTAGGGTTCTAGCTAGATCGATATATTAACTACTATATATGTATTCGATGATGCATTATTAATTAACTATCAGTTATTTTGCTTCTTGAATGCATGCTAATTTGAATACTAATTTGTTTTATCTATATTATTATGGATTAGTTATTAAGCTATGGACAATACCGGTAGAGCTCATGAAGAGGACATCTTCGACATGATACGCTCCTCCGAAAACCCAGCGGACCTTCAGGGTGAATCACATGATGATGACGGCTCACAATATCTGAACGATTATGGTGATGGATGTGAGGCCGAGGAAGAACAACTTATGTTCCAAAATCCGGAACAACTAACAATGTCCGGCGAGGTATATACACATATTAGCCTATGGTGATCATTACAGGTGTATTAATTGATTTGTATATATATATATATATATATATAGGGAAAATACATCCTACCACCGGGTGTAGTTACCCCCTAGCTATCTGTCCTCCACGTGTCCAATCCCCATCCCACTCCAAACATAGCGCTCATTAGGCCATAACAGGGATCGTGGAAACAAAACCCGATCCATTACGTTCCGCTTATAAATAGAGAGTTTGTTGGCCATCGAGTGTTTCTCGGGCGTCAGGATTTTCTTTTTGTCTCTATCCCCAACCAACGTCTGGCCTGCTAGCAACAATACCGCCGGAACGCTCATCGGCGATGAGAGCCACCTAGGCCGCCATTAACTTTTCTATTGGTTTGTCCTCTTGCCTGTTCGTCCACTTGCCACCGCTGTTAACGATCTTTCCTCCATGTTTCAGGATCTAATATGCCGCTTGGACATCAGCGCTGTGGCCGCACTCCTTCATCACGCCGCAGCACTCGACACCGGCCGCGCGTCCGGTTGCCAGCCTCAACGTGCTGGAGCCCTCATGGAGATGCTCCTTTTCTTGTTCAGGAGATCTACACCTATTCAGCTTCGATCGCAACGACACAAACCGGCTGAGATCTCTCGAGTTGGACAGTTTGGTACTCACAGAGTCTTAATCGGCCGGTCGTTGTCACGGCCGGCAACACCGACGGCGAGCAACAACTGCCCAAGACGTGTTCCAAATCCAATGAGTAGAGCGGCATTTTGGGTGGTCAATGCATTCACGTCATACAAGAAGCCGGTGACCTACAAGATCGAAACTTGCTATCTCCATGTTATGCATGATTGACATCACGTATGCATGCATTATGTGCTAGATCGTGTACTGCATAACAAATGCATCTTCGAGAATAGATAAATATACTTGTTCTATTCTCCTGAAGAGTATATTTTACCGAGTATAATTATCTATTCTCCTGAAGATGCATATACTCGGTACCATGAAAAAAAAAAGATAAATATACTCAGTTGCTTAATTTTCTGCACCGTTCAATATGCATATACTTTATACTCTAGTTTTTTTCCAAAATACCTCGAATGAATGAATGACGCAAAAAAAAAAAGAATGAACGATGCAAAGATATAATTCATCCTTACCGGCCGACGGGTGGCGTATATGTACACTCTGTTATGATATACTCCATAATGCATACTATATCTATGAAAAAATCTACATACTATATACTTGTTTCTTGAAAAACTATATACTCCTCGGCCAAAAAAGGAAATACTATATTCTCCAAACTTCTTACAGAAGATACTACTTACAACTTAGAGAAGATAGTTCATTCTTTTATGAAATACCATATACTTCACACTACTTTTTTTCCCCGGAGATCATACTACTTGTTTTAATACTCCATACTACCTTTTTCAAATATACTCCATACTACCTTTCTACATATATACTCAATACTTCCTTTCTTTAAAAAACAACTGCGTATCTGCAGTTCCACACTCAGTATTTCAGGTTATATAAAATATATAGATGGGAAATTCTTTTTCTCAAAAATTGTATATACTACCAGAAAGTTGTAACATATATACCTACATCAAAAATAATACTGCACACTGCGACACTCCACAATTTTTTGGTTTATATTATACGCTACCAAAGTCTATCATAGATACTACATACACCATTCTGAAAATAAACAGTATATATATTTCATATCGCCAAAAAAATTCTTCATACTCCAGTCAAAATTACATATATACATACTCCATACTCTATGCTCTAGTTAATTAGTTCTCCATACTCGAATTAAGATTAAATATGTACACTAAGATATAGAGCGGTGAGTGCGCAGAGAGTTTGGGAATAGCAAGTCGCCGGCCGGTGCATAATATTACTTAGCCAGCCTAGAAAGTAGCAGGTTGTTGCACCCGTACATATTATCTAGGTGATTAATCAATTAATTAAATAGCTAGTTAGTTATACCCTATTGGATCTTCCCATCATATCCACTAACCTGATTGTGGCGTTGCCACGGTGGTTGATGGGACACGTGGAAGACCTACACCTAGGGGGTAACTACACCTGGTAGTAGATAAAATTTGTCCTATATATATAGATAGATATATATTAACAAATCTTTTTTCTTTTAATTATCAGCCCTCCGGATCGAGCCAATCTAGTAGAAAGGTATGAGGCGGTGCCAAAATATTGGACGGCAACGTAAAGCTCAATCTTGATGCTTTCAAACATGATGGCGCACCGACTCACCCTGAAGGCAATGCCAAGACATTTGTGCGTCAATGCGGAGTGGTTGTTAGGGATGGAGTCCCGATCACAATGCAAGAATGGATTCAACCAAACAACCCAAAACCAGGAGTGAATTATGTCGATACAAGAATTAAAAATGCCCTTTGGCGAGATCTCATGGAGCATTTCATCCTACCAGATTCTCTCTCGGAGCGCCAAAGGGACAAAGTCAAGGAGTTTGCTCTCCATAAGATGGTCGACGCGTTCCAGACTTGGAAGAAAAGATTATGGACCGAGTACAACGCTATAGGCCAGAAGGCGCCCGAATTCATAGGAATATACGAGAAGGTAAGGAATCACTGGGACGCATTTATCGAGTACAAGACATCGGAAGCTGCTATGGAGAAGTCGGCAAAGAATAAGATAAATGCGAAGAAAAAAAAGTATCACCATAAACTAGGGACAGGTGGATACAAGTCAGCCATTCCTAAGTGGGATGCATTAGAGAATAAGATGCATGCTGAAGGGATCACTCCAGTAACCTTCAACTGGCCCAAGAGGTGCAGGAATTGGTTTTTTGCGCATGGGGGAAAGTTGGACCCAGCAACAGGGAAGATTATTGCACTGGCCAGTCTGAAGCATGCATCAGATGAGTTGATTGAAGCAATAAAAGCTGCCCAAGAAGGACGGTTTCACCCCGATAGAGAGAACAACGAGCTTACACTCGCCCTCGGGAATCCCGAACACGAGGCGTGGGCGTTGTTCCGTGGTACGAGGGGTTTGCGGGATGGAAGGACAGTTATAAAAGCCGTTCGAGAAAAAAGAAGGTGGAAGCAGACCGACTTTCAAAGTTGGAACAGAACTACGAGCAGCAGCAGCTGCAGATACAGGTACTGACCCAGCAAAGGGAAACTCCGCAGCAGGAGGCAGGGGAACCCGTCCCATCTACACTGCCGAAAAGCAGCGTGGGTTCCACGGGGGCACCGCTGGGTCACACCCCCGTGGATGATATCACCGAGAAGACATCTTGTGAGCTAATCCAGAAAATGAAGAACATACCCGTGCGGGTCGCGACGGGCTATGCTTTACCAAATACACCTAATGTTCTCTGGCATTGCAATCCGGTTCCAGCTGGGTATGCTCGTGTCGCGGTGGACGCAATAGAGCCAGGATATGATGAACTATTGCTTGACATCCCTGGAGGTGAGGGGGAGTCCACACTGGCAGAAGCCGGCCGTGGTCTCATTCTATGGAGTAAGGACTGCATCGTCTTTCCACAAATGGCGCTAAGGCCACCGGCTCCTCCGAGTATCGATGTCCAGCGCGAGGGATCCCAGCCAGAGGCATCGCAGCGCCAGCAGTCCTCCCCACCTCGCCAGCAGTCCTCCCCACCTCGCCAGCAGTCCTCCCCACCTCCCCAGCAGTCCTCCCCACCTCGAAAGGCGTCCCACCTCGCCAGCAGTCCTCCCAACCTCGGGACGGAGCACGACGCGAGTCCATATCGTCGATATCGATCTCCGCCGCGTGAGCCGACTCCACCCCGGCAGCGGTCCCGCCAGCAGGGCTCCCAAAAGAGGAAGGCCACCAGCAGTCCTCTTCGGAGGAAAGCAAAGAAGAAACCCGAGCCTCCGGCCAAAAGGAAGCTGCCTTACGACATGACACCAAAGGAAAACGAAATTGAAAGCGATCGCCAAGTGAAAGCCTTTTTTGCGAAGAAGACCGTGTCGCCAAAGGAGGTAATACCCAAGGAAGTCCAAGAGCACTTTATGGAACACTTTATTGATTGACCCCCGGCATATGTCGAGCGTATGCCGACACACTATGAGCGACAGATTTAGAAGGCAAGTGAGCAGAGAAGTCGGCCCAGCCCAAGGAAGAAGTCGGGAAGTACGGCATCAACGACAGGTGGTACTACTACCGGGAAAACAGTTCCCCAGCTCGGAGAACAATCCAAGCAATCGATCTCTCCGCTCAAGGTGAGTACCAATCCAAGCAAGCAATCGATCCAACCAGTCGACGTGCAAGGCAACCCTATCGACCTCGAAGAAGTAGAGGCTGCAGGTCTCACTCTTGGCCAAATCCTTGGCACCGAGGAATTCCGCGGGTACGGTGCAACTGAGTACGCAATGCAATATGCCATCGGAAAACCACTTGTCACACCCGAGCAGTACAAGGAACTACCAACTGCGACGCGACGGTTGCATGATTGGTACCTGCGTGAAGCAAAGCGAGGGGAGACGGCGGTCATGGTCAAAGTAAGGAAAGAGCATTACGTCAATGCATGTGACATATGTCTTGAATTCTCAGAACTTTTCCAGTTATACCACATGGACTCTATCGACAAAACTCTCATCAGTTGCTATTGTCTGTAAGTGATTTATATCTTTAATAATTTAAGTCTCTAGCTAAGATATCGTTCATTGGCTTATCCTCACTATATATGTTCTTTTCTACGCTATTATGCAGATTGAAGATGTGGGAATTGAAACAAGAGGGAATCGATGACATTGGGTTCATCGACCCAAATACCGTTAATGGTCATGTGGTAAAACATTATGCCAAGGACACAGAAGATCTCTTGGGAAAATTTCTAGAGGCACTAATGAATACCAAATCTACTATAATATTTCCTTACAACATGGGGTGAGTGTTTACTCTCTTGTATACTACAAATTCTATTTTTGCTTACTAGCTCGCTTTCAAGTGTAGTTGATGAGTTATATGCATGTCTGCTTAATTATATAAACTTCTGCGCAGAGACCACTATATCCTCCTAAATATTATCCTCACGGATGGACTTGTTCAAGTGTACGAATCACTAGATACACTAGAACAATCATACGTGGACTTGTATTTTATGATAGAATGGTAATTTCAATCTTTATCGACCTCGCTTTCTTTCATTATTTCCTGATATCAAAAGTAATTATAATAACTCTTTCGTTCTTTTTCTTTGCTGCGTAGTGTTTGGAAAAAGATGATAGAAAAAAACCATCACGGTCGTCAATGGAAACCGAAGCTAAAGTGGAAAAAGATGCAGGTAATTAAGTAGTACTACTAGGTCCGCGCATCTCTTTAATTCTAGTTTCAATACCATTATCATGCTTGATTATTAATTATCTTATTGAATTCTATTCTTTTGCAAAGTGTGCGAAGCAGCCACAGGGGACAAATTTATGTGGATACTTCCTCTGCGAGAACATTCGCATCCAGACCGAAGGCCGTATACGTCGCAGAGGAGCACGTGAAAGACAACTCCAGGTTTGGCAGATGATGTCGAAGCTCTCACCCGAGCAACGCTTTGTAGCACTTCAAGAGGAATTTACGGCATTTCTTCTTCAACATGTCATTGATGTAAACGGAGAGCACTATTACTTACCGCCGCCTCAATAATGCCAGCAAATCAGTACTAGAAAACTGAGATTTCATCCGGAGCACTAGCTAGCTAGTCCCGACCGGGTTTTGGGCCTTGAGTTATAAGTCCAGAATATATATGGATGTGTAATTCCATTTGTATATATACTGTGTATGAGATATTGTATATTATATTACATATATATATGCATCAACTTGTGTAATTAATGTTTACAGTATGTAGCACCGTAAAATAAATTTGAAATGAATGGAAAACACAATAAATAGAGAGGAAAACTAAAACCTAATTAAAAGCGAAAACAAAAAAAAACAGAACACTTTAGTCCACGCAGGCAGAAAGGTCCTCCACCACCAGCCCACGCAGGCAGCCACGTGGTGGGCCTTTAGTACCGGTCCGTGGTCCAACCGGTACTAAAGGTCTGGACCTTTAGTCCCGACCCTTTAGTACCGGTTGGGGAACCGGTACTAAAGGCACATCCCGACCGGGACTACTGATCGACATTCTACTAGTGTGCTGCAACAATGTTGATACTTCAACAAGGTCATTTGGGGGCTTCCAACCCACCGGGTTTAGCTCGCTCACCCTCTTGATCGGCTCTTCAGCCACAATAGTAAACAATACGGCGGCTTACAAGTTGGCGGTCCACATGATGGCGGCTTACAAGACGGTGCACAAGTTGATATCATCGACAAGGTTGTTTGGGGGCTTTCAACCCACCGGGTTAAGCTTCAACCCTCTCGATCAGGCTTTTCAGCCACAGTAAGGCCGGATTATATACCCAAAAAGTTGACTCCGTCAACAAGGTCATTTGGGGGCTTCCAACCCACCGGGTTTAGCTTACACACCCTCTTGATCGGCTCTTCAGCCACCGCAAGTTGGAGTTAAACCTGCCTGTAAGCTGCTGCTGCTCCGCCAGGTGACCCGCCGACCTCTTACCAGTTAATCTCGATTAGAGACCCTGAGCTGTTCAAACATATTTGTCAGTCACTCTCGCTAGAGACCCTGTACTGGTCAAGGTTAAACCGGCGGCTCTTGTCGCGTGAGGGCCGGCTTACGGAAAGCGAGGATAAACTCACCCATCTACTGCCGACTCTCCGCTATGTGGCCCGTTCGTACTCTTAAACAGTTACTCTTTTAAAGACCCTGCACCGTTTAAAGGTTCAAACGACGGATTTACGTCACGTGAGAGGTAACTTATGGGCCCTAAGGGTACTCATGCCCTGCTGTGTCTCTTGCTGGGACGCTGCGCTCATCAATCCTCGCCTGGAAACCGAGTATTGTTATGAGTTCAAGTAGTGAGTCCACCCAGCGGAACCAGCGTCCGTGTCTCTTTCTAGGACGTTGCGCTCAGCAATCCTCGCCTGGAAACCGAGTATTGTTATGAGTTCAAGCAATGAGTCCACCCAGCAGAACCGGCAGATGTGTCTCTTTCTGGTTCGTTGCGCTCTTATCAGTTAATCTCGCCTAGAGACCCTGAGCCGCTCAAAGGAGTTGACGGTCACTCTCGTTAGGGACCCTACACTGATATGAGTTCAAGCATCGAGTCCACCCAGAAGAACCATCATATGAGTTTTTGAAAATAAGAGGAAAGAAAAGCAAGAACATCATACATTGCATCATACATTACATCATGCATTGCATCATACATACATATCATGCCGGTTTTTTCAAACCGGGTCAGAGTAAGATTATGAAGGAAGAAGCAAGGCTATACAAGATTTTAACATCTCCGGGTTGTGCTTTTTCAAGCCGCCCTTACAACAATATAGAATATTATATCTTGTTTATTTTTGCAGGTCTTGTCTCTTAAGATGAGCCGCCCTATCAGATATAATGCCGTGTCATTTAATTGACCGACTATTGGATTTCTTCAACCTGTGCTCTGTAGTATACTACAACACTCATGGATTTCTCAAATATATATTTGCCGGGTTGCACCGTAACCACGAGCAGGGATTTCATTTCAAGGACAAAGGAATTATTCCAGGATATTCATTCCGGGTTATATTACAATCACGGTCAAAGATTCATTCAAATCGGATCAATATCAGTTCAAAGAGAACTTTTGAAGTGCATTATGATGAGTCATATTACTTTCACACAGTCCCGAGTCGCCGCAGGCAGACGACCCGGCACTTGGGGGCTACATTATTCAAGGACAGTTTATGTCAAGTATGCAAGTCCCATGTCGCTGCAAGCACGCACCACGGCACTTGGGGGCTAATGCAAGCTGGTTTTCAAATCATTACATGGTTAACAGATCCTGTTGTCTCAAGGAGATGAGCCGGCTTTTCTATACTTTTCTAAGTCCCAGCCCAGTACTTCTTACTGGCCCGGCACTTGGGGGCTACACCGCTCGGATCAAAATTGCTAAAGTCCCAAGTCGCCGCAGGCGTGCGACCCGGCACTTGGGGGCTACAGTATTCAGCTGTTCAAGCAGATTATAAAGTTCCAAATTGAAAGACCCGGCCCATCACACGCTGATGAGCCGGCCCTTGGGGGCTACACTTGTGAAATACAAGACACTCAGTATATACCTGGCGACTCAGATGACAACCCAGATTTTTCAACATTCAACACCAAGTCCAAAAGTCCCAGGTTGTTGCAAGCAAAACAACCTGGTCCTTGGGCGCTACACCAGCTGAAGCTTTATAAGGTATAAGACAGTTACAAGTCCCAGGCTGTTGCAGGCAAGACAACCCGGCACTTGGGGGCTACACAGACAAAGGTATTATTGCAAAGCACCAAGTCATCATGGATAAACTCGGAGCTTGGGGGCTACAGGTAATATGGATATATCAAAAACTTGAAGAGAATTTTCAAGATGTCAATGCACCAACGATCATGACCCGGCACCATCAATGATTATAACCCGGCGAAGGTGACCCGCCAAGAGCATTGAAGGCCGACTCAACGGTATATGGGTGTTGTATTCCCAATATTTTATTTCAAAGGACATATACCTGCAAGACGATGGTGAAGACGGCTCATTCATAAGGAAAAGAAACCCGGATTTTCAAGGAGCCACTTCATTGAAACAAGACGACCAGGGGAGCGAGCCGGTCCCTTAACATATTTGTTATTCTTATTTCAGGAGCTTACCATGAATAAATTCAAGCTAAGTTGGGGGCTAATGACGGGGATATTACCCCGCGATATAACCCGGTAGGAAGTATGACCCGGCCGGAAACTTGGCGACTCACAGGTGACCCGGTCGAGACTTGGCGACTCACTGGTGACCCGGTCGAGACTTGGCGGTTCATTGGTAACCCGGCGGGCGGGTCAGACGAGTGACAAGGCCCAAGGCCCAACGGGCAAGCCGGCGCTAGGCGGCTCGTGGACGGGCTTGGAGGGGCGGCTCACAAGAGAAGGCCCAAAGGAGAGAAAGGATTCTCTCACAAAGGAAACAAGACCCGGATTAGGATTCAAGAGAGACTAGTCCTAATCCTACTCCTAGTAGGACTCTACATGTAAACCTACCCCTTCCACTTATATAAGGAGGGGTAGAGCACCCCTAGAGGGACAAGTAAGACAGACTCAAGTCATTAGAGATAGACAGATTAGAGGCTCTCGAGATTAGAGGTAGCGACTCCGCACCCTTGTAAACGAGATCGTCATCATCATCAATATAGACACAAAGCAGGACGTAGGCTTTTACCTCCATCGGAGGGGCCGAACCTGGGTAAACTCGCGTCTCTCGATTCCGATCAACCTCTCTCAAGCCGCCACATAGTTGCGATGGCCTCACACCTAAGTCCGTTAACCCGGACATCTTGCCGTGACAAATCCACGACAGAGGGGTTCATCTTTCTCATAGGTGCCTCTCTGATGATGCATGAGTAGTCCACCATAGACCTACGGGTCCGTAGGCAGTAGCTAGATGGCTTCCTCTCTCTCTCTCTTATGATTCTCAATACAATGGTCTCTTGGAGATCTATTTGATGTAAACTTTTGTGGTGTGTTTGTTGGGATCCGATGAATTTTGAAATCATGATCAGTTTCTATCCATGAATATTATTTGAGTCTTCTTTGATCTCTTATATGCATGATTACTTATAGCCTCGTATTTCTTCTTCGAATATTTGGTTTAGTTAGGCCGACTAGATCGATTTTTCTTGCCATGGGAAGAGGTGCCTTGTGATGGGTTCGATCTTGCGGTGTCCTTTCCCAGTGACAGAAGGGGCAGCAAGGCACGCATGTATCGTTGCCATTAAGGATAACAAGATGGGGTCTATTCGTACATGAATAGATCTTGTCTACATCATGTCATCGTTCTTATTGCATTACTCCGTTTTTCCATGAACTTAATACACTAGATGCATGTTGGATAGCGGTCGACGTGTGGAGTAATAGTGGTAGATGCAGGCAGGAGTCGGTCTACTTATCTTGGACATGATGCCTATATAATGATCATCGCCTTGGATATCGTTATGATTATTCGATTTTCTATCAATTGCCCAACAGTAATTTGTTCACCCACCGTGCGCTATACTCATGAGAGAAGCCACTAGTGAATCCTACGGCCCCCGGGTCTACTTTTCCAACATATTATTTTCCGATCTATTTTTTTGTCTTTTTGTTTTCAGATCTACAAAACCAAAAACCCAAAAATATATTGCTGCACTTTTTATTTGCTCTTATTATTTTGTGTTCTTGAGAGATCTATCTCTCCTATCTATCACTACCTAATCTATCTTTTTACCGTAGAGAGATTGACAACCCCTCTTTCGCGTCGGGTTGCAAGTATTTATTATTTGTGTGCAGGTGCAGCTTATTGGGTGGTGGTGATCCTCCTACTGGTTCAATAACCTTGGTTTCATAACTGAGGGAAATACTTACCGTCGATGTGCTGCATCATCCCTTCCTCTTTGGGGAAATACCGACGGAGTCTCAAGCCACGTCACTCCTCCCAGTGATTCTCAAAATAAAATAAAAAATAAAGATCACGGTGCAATGTCAAATCATGGTTTTGGATATTTTCATGAGTTAATCATTGCCTTATCGGAAGCATGCAGAGAAGTGCCTACACGCGCTGACGCAGACAAATGATCATGCCATGTAGAGTCAGACTTTCCATCCGAAAGAAAACAAGTTTTTAGGATAAAGAAACATTTTCTCGACTTGAGAATTTGTGCAAATTAAGGACAGTAAAACTGCACCTAATCCCTGCCCTCTCAGCGATTAGACATTTCTGGCCGTTGGATTTCGTTAAGTGGGAGTTTCTGGCCGTTGGATATCGTTGTTAGTGCAGCGAATCCGCGCAGTCCATTAACATTAGCCCGTCTGTCCTATGGGCTGCTGCTCCAGGGGCCAAAACCAAGGCCTCTGGTGCATTGGGCCTTCCAGCAGCCCATGTCCCGCTGCTGGGCTTCGCAAAACCGACCGGCTGGAGACCATCCGTTCCTAATCCTCCCGATGCAATCCCTCCTGTCTCGTTGACTCAGTGGGCGGACAGAGGAGGGGGCGCCGCACGGGCCGGTGGCACGATCCGCACGGAGGAAGGAGAGCCGCATGCGCCGTTGCGGCGGCCGAGCTGCACAGAGGAGCGCCGGTGCGGCCGGTCCCATCCAGGTATCGATTCGGCTCCATCGGGTGATCCCAACGCGGGGATGCATACCGACGCCTTGTCTGAGTGAAACTGCTCGCTGAGATTTCAGTAATGGAGTTCATCGTTGTCATTCAAGAGAGGAATAAAGAAATCCGTTCCTATAGGCTATTATCTCGCCGGCGGCTGATGGTGAAGGTTAGTTACAATTTTTTTGCGCACACCTCCTCCAATTCGCTCGGCTACATATGCTCTTGTCAGTATGGCTATACTGACGAAGTAGATCAGTAGCGAGGAATACGCAAGACAAGGTCGAAGGCGGGAGCGTGCTAAGCGCGGGAAGGTCAATTGGCTAAGTGGGCCGTGAGTAGAGTGGGTGTTGGGCCTGAGGCCAGAGTAGCCGTGTGGGCTGTGAGTGTGTCGAGCCGGGTGCGCTGTTATAAGCACTGCTCTGCGTGTAAGGGAGGAGCTAAGTTGAAATTGAATCTCGATTACTCTCTTCTCTCTGCTGCGACTCTCTCCTGCCGTCTTCTACCTTCTCGCTGTCCAATTCCCCATTATCAAATGCTGCAAACCCTAGAGTAGGTCCCTAATCCATCGGCGAAACCCGCCGACGGCAAGGACGTGACAATCTGGTATCAGAGGCTTTCGATCCGGGGCGCGTTTTCGTTGCCGCTCAGACGTACCCAGCAAATCTGAGGCGAAGGTTGCAGATCACCTGTGGGTTCGATCGGCGTAATTCCGGACCTGAGGTGGGTTGTCTGAGCGCGATTCGCGATGGCTCCGTTCAAGCCTAGTGCCCAGACGCGGCACCTATCGGCGGAGATGGAGGCGTTCGAGGCACGCATGCTCAAGGAGTTCGCTGCTCTCAGGGCGGAGCAGAGCAAATTGGCGATGGTGGAGGGGATTTCCGCGCGGCTGGAAGCCATGGACGCGAAGTTATCCGAGCAAGCTCTGCTTCTGGATCAGGTTCAGGTGAAAGTCAACCTCTCCTGCGACACGCTGGGCAAGGTGCAGCAGGAGCAAGTTCAGGCGGCTCGGGTGGAGAAGCAGACGGCCACGGAACGCGGTGAGGGGCAGTTCACTGGTGACCGCATGGCGGATGGCTTGTTGGGTGCGGCGCCAGGATCATCAGCACGCACCCACCCTCGAGGCAGTCAGGTACCACCGCATATCACCAATCCCACGCAGTCTGTTCATATACAGTGTGATGAGGCCACGGGAAGGAGAAACTGGATGCCGAAAATGGATTTTCCCAAGTTTGACGGATCAAGGGTGCGAATCTGGCTGGATAACTGTGAATCGTTCTTCCTGCTGTACAATATTCCTGAGAATTTTAAGGTCACTTCGGCTTCTCTGAATTTGGTGGACAATGCAGCACACTGGTTTCAGGCGTTCAAGCAGCAGGGTGTTTGGCCCTCTTGGCGGCAATTTTGTGAGGCAATTTTACTGGAATTCGATGTCAATGTCCATAGAGAATTGATGAAATCTCTCATGTTGTTAAAGCAAAGGGGTACTGTTGAGGAGTACAAGGTGCAATTTCATCAGTTGGTGTACAACATCAGGTTATATGAGCCTGCAATCAGTGATACTTTTTTGGTCACTAGGTTCATCATGGGTCTCAAAGAAGAGCTAAGGTCTGCTGTGGAGTTACAACTGCCAAACACAATTCAAGCTGCTGCTCTGTATGCCGGGGTGCAAGAAGGATTGCTGGCACAACAGAAATTGGTGAAAACTGGTGCTCAGAAAACTACTTATACCAAGACAGACAGCAAACATAATTTTGCACCTGGAGAACTTTGGAAAGCCAAGCAACTTAAAGAGTACAGGAGAGCCAATGGACTATGTTACAGCTGTGGAGAGAAGTATACTCCTGGACATACTTGCAACATAGCTGCAGGTACTAATGCTCAGCTTAAAGTAGCTGAGGTGGTGGATCCTCACTTGATCATTTCTGATGCAGTGTTAGATGCTCTACTGGTGGACTCACAGGAGGAATGTGCTGCTATTTCAGTGCAGGCCATGTCAGGGGCACCTCATCCCAAGACCATTCAGCTGAGAGCTTTAATAGGAAATCAGGTGGTGCTAATTCTGGTGGATTCTGGAAGTACACACACTTTTGTAGATCAGAATTTGCTGTCCAGACTGAAAATCACACCTGAGAAGTTGGAAAATCCTCTGTCAGTCAAAGTGGCAAATGGAGATAAAGTCTCATGTACTGACATAGTTCCCAACTTGACTTGGTGGGTTCAGGGCCATAGTTTTTCTAGCCCTATGAGAGTGTTTCCATTGGGGAGCTATGATATTATTTTGGGCATGGACTGGTTGGAACAGCAAGGGGTCATGCAGTGTCACTGGGCAGAGAAATGGATACAGTTTCAGCACAAGGGCTCTGCAGTCAAACTACAAGGTGTGTTGCCAGGTCCTGTATCTGACCTCAAAGAAGTACCAGCAGAACAACTAGTGAAGTGGGACAAAGGTAATGATATTTGGGCTATTGCTCTCATTCAGCCAGTACTTGAGAAAAGCAAGCAAGTGGTGGAGCAAGTTCTACAACCTGCACCTGTTGGAGTTACTGAAGTGCTAGAACAGTTTGCTGATGTGTTCAGTGAGCCCAAGAATTTACCTCCACCTAGAGCTTTTGATCATGCCATCCATCTGCTACCTGGAGCTGCACCTGTGAACAGCAGACCTTACAGATATTCTCCTTTGAAGAAAGATGAAATAGAAAGACAAGTTAAAGAAATGATAGAAGCTGGGCTGGTTACTCCTAGTATAAGTCCTTTTGCCTCCCCTGTACTGTTGGTCAAGAAAAAAGATGGTTCATGGAGATTTTGTGTGGATTACAGGAAACTGAATGCCATTACTGTAAAGAGCAAATTTCCTATGCCAGTAGTAGATGAGTTACTGGATGAGCTGGCAGGAACTAAGTGGTTTTCTAAATTAGATCTGAGAGCTGGGTATCATCAGATAAGAATGGTACCTGAGGATGAACACAAAACAGCTTTCAAAACTCATCATGGGCACTTCCAGTTTAAGGTAGTGCCCTTTGGTCTAGCCACTGCTCCTGGTACATTTCAATGTGTCATGAATTACATATTTGGTCCTCACAATAGGAAGTTTGTGCTGGTTTTTATGGATGACATTCTGGTATTTAGTGCTACATTAGAAGATCACATACAACATCTTAAGGCTGTATTTCAGATCTTGAGGGAAAATCAGTTTTATGTGAAAGCTAGCAAATGCTCATTTGCTCAACAGTCTATGGAATACCTGGGACACATCATTTCTGACAAAGGGGTAGCAACAGATCCTGCAAAAACTTCTGCAATGGTACAATGGCCAGTGCCCACTACTGTTACTGAGTTGAGGGGTTTCTTGGGACTGACTGGGTATTACAGGAAGTTTGTTCAGAACTATGGGATTTTGGCAAAACCACTCACAAACCTTCTGAAGAAGCAAAGTTTCCAGTGGAATGAGGAAGCACAGACAGCTTTCCTGTTCCTGCAAAAGGCAATGTCAAGTACACCAGTGCTCCAATTACCAGATTTTAACAAAATCTTTTGTGTGGAAACTGATGCATGTGACACTGGTGTGGGGGCTGTGTTGACCCAGGAAGGTCACCCTATTGCTTTGTACAGTAAAGCTTTAGGTGTTAAAAATCAGAAACTGTCTATATATGAAAAGGAATTTCTAGCAATAATGATGGCTATTGATAAGTGGAGACAGTACTTGTCTAGGGGCCCTTTTGTCATAAAAACAGACCATCAGAGTCTGTGTCATTTGGGAGACCAACATCTGACATCTGATTTGCAAAGGAAGGCCATGACAAAACTGGTGGGGCTCCAGTTCACTATTCAGTACAAAAGAGGTGTAGAGAATACTGTAGCAGATGCCCTGTCCAGAGTAGCACATCTGTTTGCTACCACTGCAATTTCTGCTGGTCAACCAATGTGGATTCAGGAAATTCTGAACTCATATACTGTAGACCCTGTTGCACAGGAGATGATTCAGAAACTAGCAATTGATCCCCAGGCACTACCTGGCTTTGTTTTAAAAGACAACATCATCAAGCACAATGAAAGGATATGGGTGGGTGCTAATGCAGGACTGCACACTAAGCTCATTCAAGCATTTCACTCAACTCCAGTAGGAGGGCATTCTGGAATTATGGCCACTTATTATAGAGTGAAACAGCTGTTTAGTTGGCCTAGTCTGAAACTGGATGTGGAAAATTTTGTGAAACAATGTGCCATATGCCAACAGGCTAAACATGAGTTGTGCAAGTCCCCAGGTTTGCTACAACCTCTCCCTATACCAGATGGACCTTGGCAATGCATTAGCATGGATTTTGTGGAAGGTTTGCCTAAGTCAGAAGGGTATAGTGATATTTTAGTGGTGGTGGACAGATTTTCCAAGGTAGGGCACTTTGTACCTCTCAAGCACCCTTTTACTGCTGCAACTGTTGCCAAGGCTTTTCTTCACAATATAGTCAGACTACATAGTTTGCCACTCTTCATTGTATCTGATAGAGACAAGGTGTTTACCAGTGCTTTTTGGAAGGAATTATTTAGGATTTGGGGCACAGAGTTGCAAATGAGCACAGCTTATCACCCCCAGACTGATGGGCAGACTGAGAGAGTGAATCAGTGTCTTGAGATGTATCTTAGGTGTGCAGTTCATGATGCTCCTGCCAAATGGGCCTCCTGGCTTTCCCAAGCTGAATTCTGGTATAATTCCTCCTTCCATTCAGCTATTGGGTGCAGTCCCTTCAAGGCCTTGTATGGCCATGATCCAAAAATTGGCCAACTACCAGTGGCCAACTCTTCTCTGAATTCTGATGTTCAAGCATGGCTGACTGATCAGACTCAGCACACTGCTATGTTGAAGGAACATTTGGCCAGAGCTCAGTTTAAGTATAAGCAATATGCTGACAAGAAAAGATCACCTAGGGAGTTTGTTGAAGGGGAAATGGTTTATTTGCGCCTCCAGCACTATGCACAATCCTCAGTGGTCAATCGTCCTTGTCCCAAACTAGCTCTGAAGTTCTTTGGACCTTACAAGATCATCAACAAGGTGGGAAATGCTGCATACAGACTGGAACTGCCTAAAGGAAGTATGGTTCACCCGGTGTTTCATGTGTCTCAGCTTAAGGCACACATACCAGACCATACCCCTGTGTTCCATACATTGCCAGTGCCGCTGGATCTCTCTGTTCCAGGAGTGGTACCAGAGGAAATATTGGACAGACGCTTGGTGAAAAAAGGGAATACAACTCTGTTGCAGGTACTCATCAAGTGGTCGTCAGTACCAGCGTCTTCAGCAACCTGGGAAGATTATCAAGTGATCAAAGCAAGATATCCTGATGCACCAGTCTGGGGACCAGCTGGTTCTCAAGGGGAGAGCACTGTCAGTATGGCTATACTGACGAAGTAGATCAGTAGCGAGGAATACGCAAGACAAGGTCGAAGGCGGGAGCGTGCTAAGCGCGGGAAGGTCAATTGGCTAAGTGGGCCGTGAGTAGAGTGGGTGTTGGGCCTGAGGCCAGAGTAGCCGTGTGGGCTGTGAGTGTGTCGAGCCGGGTGCGCTGTTATAAGCACTGCTCTGCGTGTAAGGGAGGAGCTAAGTTGAAATTGAATCTCGATTACTCTCTTCTCTCTGCTGCGACTCTCTCCTGCCGTCTTCTACCTTCTCGCTGTCCAATTCCCCATTATCAAATGCTGCAAACCCTAGAGTAGGTCCCTAATCCATCGGCGAAACCCGCCGACGGCAAGGACGTGACAGCTCTGTCCCATGACGCTGGACCTCAGTACCCCACCCTTCAGAAACCAATTAGTAATAGTTCACCGTCTCCGTCGTTCTGCATCTCCGTCAGGCCGCCGTCGCCCGTGCGTGCGAGGTAGAGGAAGCGGAGGGTCCCTTCTCCTCCCTGAACGATGGACGGGCGAGGGGATCTACCTTCTCCTCTCCCTGGCTGCAGGGGTATCTCCCTTCTCCCCTCCATTCCAGGTGTACTCTGCGCCGTCTGTGGTCGCTCCCCCTTTCCTCTCAAAACAACAGTAGCGGCGGAGCAGGAGGACAGATAGGCAGTGCCATCAATTTGTCGAGCAGACGGAGCCACTACTAGGCCGGAATAATCCATGGCGAACACGCGAGGGGGCGATCGTTCTGCAGACATAAGCCGACTGCCGTCTAGACAAGGTACATACCAGTTCGGTTGCTGATTGTGGTCCACAATGTTCCTAAACAACGATAAAGAGAAATAATCAGAAATTGATATCCATGATGATCTTGCTTTCCCTTCCCAGATTTGCTCCCGGTGTTCCTGAATTTTGCATATTACCCGGTCCAATCTGTCATGTGTGTGATCTATTTTTATTTCAATTGATAAGTCGCTTGACATCTCTGTTTTGCAAGATGATTCTATGGCTACATCCTTACTACCATGTGTATGACTGAGCTTCTTTAAGTGAAGTCTGCCATGGTCTGTAATAGAAATATACACCAATGCTCCTGTCTGAACATTACATTTAGATGGTAGCTTATCTAGCATACTTTTTTCATTTGTCAACTGTAGTTCTCTATTCAAATAAAAAGACCCTGGTTGGGTTGAAACCTGAATGAAATAAACAATCAGATTGATGTCTTTTGATTGGTTCTGTGAGTGTCATCTGAACTCGGTATTTACTTATTTTACTGGTACTATTTAACTGATGATTTTTGCTCTTAGATTGAGTTGTATCTGTTGCATTTCTGACAGGCACCTGCATTTTGCACGGCTGGTGGCGGACGGGACGAGGAAGTCTTCTTTGAGTGGAAGAACATGAGGTGTTTTGGCTTCAAGGATCTTATTGCAGGTAACTGAAATGGTTTGCTTGATTATAGTCTATTTGTTTACCTTTTTATCCATCTTCATTGTTAGAATTTGAAGTTAAAACAATACAGTCCTTCTCACAAGCGTGCCTAAACAAGATTTAGTGTTAATCCATGCCTGCTTATGACATATGGAGCCACGTCGTGTACATTAGTGAACTTAAGTAATTGTATATTTCTTGCCATGTACTCTAGAATACTTCAGTATTTATATGATCATAGTTTATTTATGGTTATCATTATAAAAAGCTAATTTGTACCGAGTTCGATAGATCAGTGGTACTGAAAAGCGAGCCCTCTCAGCGATTTGCTTTCCTGGCCGTCCGTTTTCACAATCTGACCGTTTCTGTCCGTCCGATCTGGTGTGTACTGCCATCCCTTCCGCGTGTGTTAAATAATGGCCCAACTGTCCTAATGGGCTGCTACTCTCGAGGCCGAAACGACGCATTGTGATAAACTGGGCTCGCTCTGCTAGCCACCAGCCCATTTATACAACGAACCGTCAAAGTAGATCGCTTGCACCGTGTGCTATATAAAAACGGTCCCAGCGCGCAGCACCCTCACCTAACCTAATTTCTCAACCTCTCCACTGTCCACGCCTCCAGATCCCACCCAGCGGCGGCGCACGGCGACACAACTCCTTCCCATCGCTTCTCTCGTCTCTCCTCTGCTCCCCATCACCTCGACGGTGGGCAACGCCTCCCACGTTTCGGCATCGTCGCAGCCGTCGTTGCTCAGGCGCGACCTTTCCGTGCGCAGTTGCCTCGATATCCTGAGGCTAGCGCGGCACCGCCGTCCTCCTGTGCCTGCTGGCGACCGAGGACCTTGGACCTTGGCCTCTAGCAGCACACAACATCCCGGTTTGGTGGCCTCCCTGTCTCATATCTCCCCTCACTCTCTCCGAAGATTTGATGCTAGCGTGATGTACTGATGTGTGAAACGATGGATCTGATGCTAGCATGGTCTGTGTGCGAGGATGGATCTGATGTGTTAAACCGTGAATGCGCTACAACCTCTAAAGAGTTGCTTGCTTGAATGCCTGATGTGGATGTGTGTGTGCATAATTGATCTGATGTACTCCCTCCGTTCTTTTTTATAAGACGTTTCAGACAGCTGAAATTAAGCTGTTTTGGGTGCTGTCTGAACTGTCTAAAACGTCTTATAAAAGTGAACAGAGGGAGTAAAACAAAGTGAATGGATTGATTAGTTGTGTGCGTTTGTCCCTGTATGTCAAGCGTCATGTCAATCCAACAAATTGTTGATGATAGCTAAGCACTGAACTTGTGCTTTAGTACAAAGTAAATATTCTATTTTTGTATACATTACTTCTGCAAAGAAGAAAATATTGTAATTAAAATGTGATGCAGATGTTTGCGCTGGGCTCGGGCTATGAACTTCTACATGTTTACCTGGTACTTCTATTTTTGAGATGTCATGATGGCAGCCTTTGCAAGAGAGATTTTTCTGGAGCCAAGAGAGGTCACGATCAATCACCACATTCATATCCTAAACTCATACAGTTCAGACCTAAAATTGAACCAACTACAAGTCCATCAGACCTAACAAAAAAATATTTACATACTGTTTTCTTGCAGTCCAACCGGATTCTCTCCTCAATTACACATCATGATATTGTAGTTTTCTTGCAGTCCAACCGGATTCTCTCCTCAATTACACATCATGATATTGTAAAACAAAAGGAGACAAACATGAGACGCAAGAAAGCACAATACCACTTCAAAAGCATTGCAAATAATTATAAACAAACTACTTCATATCCCTAAAAAATTCAGAGCCAGAATAGACTGGCGCAGCAACGCGTGCCATCAACGATCTAGTGCATGTAGAAAAGTGCCCTTTAACATCTGAACTTATCTTGACGGCACGTTTATATTTGGTCTAGTTGGTTTGTGTTAACTCTCTAATTAAGCTGGCCTCAAATTTAATTAATGCATTGGTTAATCTTGTCTGTAAGGGGGGCGATGACACAAATGCCTTGTTTCTTTAATTTGCCTCCGCGAACAGTCTTGACCTCAGCTATGTAGGAAACAAAATGACGGTGACGGATGCACGGTCAAGAAAAAAAAACACAACAATTTCATTCACATGATCAGAGCACCGCCCTGTCAAGGCGGAAGCCGGGGTTCGGTATATAATTTTTTGTAGGTCAAAAAAGTAGTGATCTAAACGCTCTTATATTTTTTTACATAGAGAGTACAAGATATTTAAGAAGGAGATTGTTGGTCTGCTTGCGTGGTCGGCAACGGGGAGGATGTGCGCCTTTTGTTAGAGATGTATAAGTATATAGCCACTATTGCTGCGTAGAGCGCAATGTAGGCTAGCACGGGGAGGAGGATGAATATGACGTTCCTGGACGACTTCCACTTCCTGGTACTTCCTGCCGCGTAGGCCACCAGGAGGCCGAGCATGTCCAGTAAAATGGCCGTGTGGACCGGCCAGAGCGGCCACTTGCGGTTGCTCGTCTGGGACGGCAAGAAACGCCGTAGCCACTCGACGTTGCTCAGCGTGAATGGGAGCAACATGACGATCGCGATGATGGATGCCATGAATGAAGTGGAGTTGCTGTAGAGGAAGATGTCGAACCGGCGCTTGTCGATGTCGTGCATGATGGGGTTGCCGGCGGAGTAGGCAGCGTTGTCCTCTTCCCATAGGCCGCCCGATGGTCTCAGGCCACTCTGGTACGTCACGCTCGCGACCAGGACTCCTAGCAGCATCAGGTACTCCAACTCCTCGTCCTTCTCCTGGTCGGTGCCGTCTAGCCCGCGTGTTCGTCGTCGTCTTATTCTATGTTCATCATTTTGGTGGTTTTTCCTGTAGTTGCGAATGTACCAGAAGATGGCTACTTGCAGGGGTATGGAGGCTGATACCACGATTACCAGTGTCAACACATAGATGGAGGTCTTGAGATGGCGGGAGCTGCCGGCAGCGTAGGCACCCATGAGCGCGAACATGCCCACCGCCATGCACACGTGGAGCGCGTAGCACCGTATTCCCGGCCTGTACAGCTTGCGGTTCACGAGGAGGAGGATGAGAGCCACCGACGCCATGAAGCTCGCCGCGTTGCAGTAGAAGAAGGCCTTGTAGCGGCGGGGGTAGTTGTCGAGGAGGATCGGGTAGCCCGCGCGGTGCCCAAGCTCGTCGTCGTCCTCTTGCCAGAAGCCGCCCGGTGGGGTCAACCCAGCTTGGTACGTAAGCGCCGCGGCCAAGATGGCGATTAGCAGTAGCACCTGACGCTTGTCATCAAGCTGCTCCTTGCTTCGTCGCCCTCCTCCTTCTCCTCCTCTTCCTAATACTACTACCGGAGACGGCGAAGCAGCAGCGGTAGGAGTAGCAGGATCAGGAGCTGCTACCGTACCAGCAGCAGCAGGAGGAGGAGGAGGAGGAGGAGCAGGTTCAGCAGCGACGTTCTCCTTCTCTCCTCCTAACGCAATATGGACGACGACGTAGGAGAGGACAAGGCAAGCCACCGCGACGACATAGATGGACGTGCTTGCATCCCTGGTGCTCCCGGTGGCATAGGCGATGACGAGGCCGATCAAGTCCAGCACCATGGCTGCCACCAACGTGCGGCGCTTCAGCAGGAACTTGCTCTGGACCATCATCACCACCACCAGAGATGTCACGAATGCTGCCGAGTTGCTGTAGAAGAAGACCTGGTACCGAGCGGGATGTGTCGTCAAGAGCACCGGGTGGCCGATCTTATGCCCATTCAGGTCATCTTTCCAGAGGCCGCCTGGTGGATCCAGTCCCGCTTGGTAGGTGATGCTCACCGCGAAGCTAGCAAGTACCATGACGAAAAATCGAGTGTTTTTCAGGTCTGGATCCGCGAGTGCGCTCGCACCTGCATAATGAATGGGTCAATCATCCAATCACATTCAATCAAGTAGTACTATCATGTTAACCTACTCTTCCAAATTGTAGTTGATTAAGCAGAAGATGTGGCTAAACCTGTGGGTGTACTAGACCCCCATATCTATGAAATTTTGTAAAAAATATCTCCCAAAGGAGAAAACATATGGACTTCAAACTTCTCTAGTCAACAATAACATTAGAGTTACAACGAATGAAAAATAAACCAGAGTTTTCTGGTCTCACATAAGTATATAACACAATACTTTTCGATTAAGCTATATTATTTTAAGTATTTATGGTTCATAAGAAAACTTGGAATTTTTTGACATGTTTTAGGTCTAGAGTTTTGTTGATCTGTAAAGTTTGAAGTCCATGTTTTTTGTGTAGTTAATTAGTTCGTAGCACATAGATGTGAATGCATCTTGGATGGTACGAACAACTCAGATAAATGTGCAGTACACACAAGTTAGAAAATACACTTTGAGAATTGTGTTTTTTCTCGGCACTAGCATATATATAAATGCCCGTGTCGTGCAATATAATCCCTCCGTTTTTATTTACTCCGAGTTTTAGTTTTGACCTAAGTCGAACTATATAAAACTTGACCAAGATTACAGAAAATAATCTGGACTTTCGAAGTAACAAATATATATGATGTGAAAATATATTCAATGATGATTCTAATGGTATTGATTTGGTATTGTGGATGTTAATACTTTTTTTGTATAAATTTGGTCAAAATTCATAAAGTTTGAGTTGAGACAAAAAAACTAATATGTGAAGTAAATAAAAACGGAGGGAGTACTAACTATTTTTTGGGTCTGACCCCAATGAGATTTTCTTATGTCTATGGCTGGTCACAATGAAATTTTCTTACGATACTACCTTCACAATGCATAATATAATGGCTTGGTATCATAGTTACCTCATTTATTGTAATGCATGACACATACTAATACTTCGTATATCATTTAATATGATACGGTATCATATCATGATACTCAACGCTCTCTTTACTTGTTTAATTGTGTGCCACCTCAGCAAAAATATCTGGTTGACATGCAGATATTATCTATATATGATACTTTCATTGTGACCGCCTAAGAGAATAATGATTTTGTCTAATCTAATTAATATTGTCTTCATGTCCGCATGAGCCTGACATCACACCAACTGATACATAAGATAATCGCAAGTGACTTATATTTATCAAACTATATTTATCTAAAAGTCATAGAGTGATTATGGTTTGTTATGTCTCACTAAACCGTTCAATGAAGGTATCCTCATCTTTTCTGCACCTGTTGCAGAAATCATAATGTTTGGATTAATGTTTTTTATTGCCTGTGACATGCAAATCCCTCAATCTAAAAGATGCTGCATATAGATAGAGATTGCTCCAAGTCAAACTTTGTAGCTTTTTATTTTGGTTTACATAAAGAAAAAAACAGTAAGTACAATGTCAAATAAATACAGTGTGAAAATATTTTTCATGGAGGATATATGGTGTTTATTTGATACGTAAATGTTGATATTTTTTCCATGATCTTTGTAAATTTTGACTTTGGACAGAGTCTATATATATGCAAACGGCAAAACCGTGGAAGTTATTAGCTTTTGCAGCAAAGAAATAGCAAAACTGGGAGCTGCAATTTCCAAGGCAGGATTCCAGTTTAACACGAGGATTAGCCGATTAGCAAAAGATTAAAAAAAATAAGATGTAGAGCAAGCATACCTCCGGGACTCAAGTTCTGCAACCATCCGGAGAAACTATCACACATGTTCTTGATTGGCCAATAGAAGACATAGTTGAGAGCTAGCTGCAGGACTACGCAGACAGGAACCGCAGCGGCCAGGGAGAGGACCTTGATGGTATTGTCAGTCTCCCTGCAGCTCCCAGCAGCATAGGCCCCCATGAGGCCCAGGAGCGCCACCGCGATGAAGCCGTAGACCGCCACGAACCTCGCTGAGATGGTCCTGCTCAAGTTCTTGTCCAGGAGCAGCAGGATGATGAGCAAGGAAGCAACGAACGCCGTCGTGTTGCAGACGAAGAAGGCCCGGTACCGCCGGAGCGCACTATCTTCCATGATGGGGTCGCCGGCGAGGTGAAGAAGGCGGCCATCCGCCTGCTTCAGGGTGCTGGTCCAGAAGCCGCCGGGCGGGTTCAGCCCGGCGGCGTAGGAGATGGTGACTGCGAAGGTCGCCAGCAGCATCAGCACCTCGATCTTCTCCTTCTCTTGGTACCCTGTGTTTGTGTTTCTGGGGGTGTGGTTGTCGCGGCGGAGGGGCAAACAGAGGTAGCAGACGAAAGCGTACGTGATGTAGGCCAAGACGGGGAAAGCGAGCGCCACGATCCAGATGGTGGCGAAGGTGTCATGGCAGGTCCCGGCTGCATAGGAGCCCATGAGGCCAAGAAGGTCGAGCACCATGACCACCCGCAGCACCACCGACCAGGCCGGGCTGTCCCTGCGCAGCATGACGAGGATGAGGCAGACCACGACAGACGAGGCGAGCGCCGTGCCATTGCAGTAGTAGAAGGCGAGGTACCGGCGGTAGTGGATGTCCCGGAGGATCGGGTCGCCGGCGAGGGGGCCGTGCCCGTCCGCCTGCTGCGTCTGCCAGGCTCCCCCGGGCAGATTGAGCCCGGTGACGTACGTCACCGTCGCCACCAGAGTGGTCAGCAGCAGAAGCTGCTCTTTCAGCTCGTACAATTTTGAGTCTGAAATTGAATCTATGTTGGGCGTCACCATTTGATTTGCTTGTGGCGGCCGGGGTGGAGATGGGTTATGCATGATCTTGCTAGATGCATGCGAGCTCCTTGCATTGCATAGCATATTAGCATTGGGTTATATACATGTAAAACTGTCAAGTTTGGTACATATATATTAGTTGCTTCTAGCTAGTTTGCTTGTGTGACCAGACCACAAGACTTACGATTTTATACACAGTGATGATTAGTACTTTGAAGATTGACCAAAAAATGCAGGCCCGAGGTCATGCACCTAGCCACCTACCCTTTAAGATTATACTACTACCTACTTCTTTAAGATATATACATCGACCAAGAATTTGTCGCTCAAGGTTGGCTTTTTCTGAGTAGGCAACTGACGAGCTGCAAGTTGGCAAGTCGCATTTGCTGGGAATGATAAATGGGAGCTCCTTGCACTGCATACAATATTAGTTGGGTTATATACATGCATGTAAATGTCAACTCTGGTAATAGTACAAACTAGGAGTAGTTCCTTCTAGCTAGTTGTGTGACCAGACCACAACACTTGGCGATTTTATACTACAAATACAATGATGATTAGTACTTTGAAGATTGACCAAAAAATGCAGGCCCGAGGTCCAAGAATTTGTCGCTCAAGGTTGGCTTGTTGGAGTAGGCAACTGATGAGATGCAAGTTGGCAAGTCACATTTGGTGGGAATGATAAACGGGAGCTCTCCTTGCGCTGCATACAATATTAGTTGGGTTATATACATGTAAATGTCAACTCTGGTACTTGGAGGCGTCGCTCCTTCCCCGGGGCGACACGGGCGGTGGATCTGACCTCCTCGACCGTGCCTCATACCCACCCTCCTCCCCTCGCCGCCGCCGGGCAAAGCCTGCGCGGATCCAGCGGCGGCGGGGCCTGCTCTTCTGGTTTGCTTGCGGCGTTCGTGGGTTGGGGTGCTCGCAGCGGCGGCCTTCGGATGACGGCCGGCGTTCGCGGTTCGCGTCGGCTGCGGGGTGGAGGTGTTGCTGAGATGCGGCGGCGGCCTGCTGGTGGATGCTCAGGGCTGGGTGGCGGGTTCGTGCGGGCCCGATCTGGTGTTCGTCGGGCCTGCTGCTGCTCTCATGACGCCGCTGTGGTTGGCCGCGTTCGGCAGCAGGGATGCCCTGCCGGCCTGTGTCGGTCGTCTACCTGCAGGCTAGATGGACTCGGATCTGGTCACAATGGTGACTTTGATGGTCCTGGTCTGCAGTTAACACATCGGCGTGGGGAGTTCTGGGCATGCGAGCGCAAGTGGGCCATGGGGTGAGGCGGCTGCTCGCCAGCGGCTCTGGCTTCTGCGGTGGCGCACTGGCAAGGCGTGGAGGCACTTGGTGCCGCGGTGGTTTGGTCCTAGCATTCTTCGTTCGCCAAGTCGTCTTTCTACTGGACTTCGACCTCTTCGATCTGCCCGCCGACGAGTTTCGTTTTTTCGGTCAGAGATCTATACGGATTGGCGTATGTCGTCCTTGAATATCTGGATCGGAAAGGCTCCGGTCGCGCGCGCTCATATTATCAGCTGGTACGGCTTCAATAGGGCGCGGCATGAAGCTTTGCTTTCTTATCGGAGTCATGGGACATGTCTAAGTCAAGATTCCCATGGCATTGATAGAAGTGGAGAAAGTCATGGCAGTTGCGATTGGAGGTCTTGAAGCATTGGCGAAAAGGTTTATTGGATGCAATGAAGACTGTGTGCTAGGTGTTTGGTGACTTGCAGCGGCGGCCTTGGCAAGCGGGGGCGGCAACACTGGAGGACGACAATTTTGGTGGTGCTCCTCGAGTACCGAGTCTTGATTCCCATGGTGAAAACCCAAGGTCTGGCCTTTATTGGTTGTACCTGGTAATGGTCTTATTGAAGACATTGTTTTTGGGTGAACTCGGACTTTCTCAAGGGTGAAAACCCAAGATCTTCGATCGGGCAACGACAACGTTTATGCATTGTTTCCTTCTTGAAGGCATTGGTTTTGGAGAATCTCTTTTGTTATCCGAGTGTTGTCTTCGGTGGTGGTTAGAGTGCTACTGTTGCTAGTGATTGATCACTGTGGCGGGGCCTTTTTTCTTTCTTTTTTATTTTCTTTTTTGGCTGTGTGTATCCTTGATGTCTTTCGACATCTTGTTGGTACAGAGGCCGGGTGTAATTGATATCTTCGCGATATTAATATATTTCCTTTCTCGAAAAAACTCTGGTAGCGATTTTATACTCCCGTTTTTTCCCCAGTTGGGACACATGATGTGCAACGACGACCTCACTTGTATTGCAGTTTTTCACAAATCACGTTCATCTTCCAATCTCGCGCGCTTCACTCTTTTTTACACAATGATGATTGATATTTCTTTAAAATTGACTAAAGATTGTAGTGCCCGATCGAGGTCATGTGCCAGTCCTTATACAATTGTTGCTCAAGGTTGAATTGTTGGAGTAGGCAACTGATGATGTTAGAATAAGTCCGAAGCACATAGTCGATTATCCGTGGATCAAACAATCACACGAGACATGACACTGAGATTTGTTAACAAGCTTCACTGAATTCGGCTACATCCTAGGGCATGACTACGGCGCTTCTCCCTGTGACACCATCACAATACCGTACACTGGTCACCCGGGCGTCAGCACACGCCGACGGCTCCCCGTACATGCTTGTGCTATCATGTTGTCATAGGTTAAATCTTGTGTCTATCCCTCAAATATATAAGAGATCTAGGATACAAGTGTCCTATATTAGGACACGACTTCATATCCTGTCTAAACACAATGCAACTCAGAGTCCAACCGTAATATATCTTGTACACTATATTCGACATAACTCCAACAAACTCCACCTTGGCGAATATTTTCCATCACCTTGAATTCGTCCATGCGTCAAACTTCCATGTACATTGGACTTGAGCTTACCCCATGAGTATCACTGCTACTCCAAGACTCCGTCTGACTCCACCTGCAACTTGTAGTCCCTTCTTTTCTGGGTCATAGTCAACACTCGAGCAAAATTAAGTTCCTCTGAACTCAAAATCACCGCTCTTTCTTGCCCGTTTGTCTGAAACTTGAAGGAATTTTACCGTTGTTTGTAGTAACCCCGAGTCAAATTCGTAGTCGTCTCACCACATGTATGACCACCAGAGCTTTGGTCCGTCTCCATGTCCTGTGCTAGACGCACGCCTTGCAGCTATTACCGCATTGAGGCTCTGTTGTTCCGGTCGAGTCCCAACGGTCGTGAACCCACACAACTCAACCCCACTGAGAAGTACCAACGATTGTCACCGACCGATGATCAGTTTCATGTTTCCAACAGATCATTGGACTCCAGTCCGAACCATGTGTCACTCATTTTTTTCCTGCTGAATAGGCTTCGACTCTCTATGCACTTACGCCGTAGTCCCTCAATCAGCACCGAGTGAAGTCTTCTGTCATATCTCAACTCCACCTTCAACATGACTCCATGGTAGATGATCAGTCCACCTCGTGTCCCGTTGACTTCAAGCTCTCATGCGTACGCCGTCTTGAATCAACCCGGCACCATAGTCTTGTCGAAGCTACACAAGCCCTCGGGCATGTGCCACGTGTTTCGACGCCTCAGAAGTCGGTCACCATCAGCATCACGCTTCTATGTCGTCGTCGCCGATTCACCACCATCTTCTGTCCAAACGATTTGTGTCGATCCGTCGGACTTTCTAGTCTGGCCCAGCCAAACTTGTCCGACTGCAATCTTGCTCCACCATGTGACATACCATCCCAACACATAATTGTGCATTGCTCAACACCCTGTAGAACATGATCCCTGCATGACACACTTCAGGCATCCAAATCATCTTGCGTAAATTCGCATCCATCACATAATATTTCCATCTTAGCCGGCTTGACTTAGTGCAACGTCTTCAAGCATCTTTGGCATTCCAATAAATGTTCATCATTATCTATCATAACTCAAAGTTTTCAATTCCATTGAAATTTTCCACTTCAAACATAGTACCTGTTGGCGTCATGGTTCTTCGTATGACTGACCGTAAAAAAAATTGAGCTGCTATCAGATGTGATGCCCTGCAGTCCGTGTACGTCTAGCAAAGCCCAAAGTCTCTAGGATCCTTCTCGTGTGCACGTAACAAAATATGAAATATTGCTCCTCACGGGAGATCCGCTACCCATGATACTTAGCCAGATTTTCCGTGGGCGTGTTTGGTTGTCATCTGTGAAGTTGCCTGCATTGCATGTGTTGGTAAGTTTGGCCTGACTGAGTGGAAACAGGGTAAAACCCGATTTTTTTTCAAAATTATGACGTATTTTATAGCAAATTTGAAAACTATAGGGCCGAACGCAAAAAATTCAGAAATATGACCCCGTCGGCCTGCGGTGGGCCGAAGAGTGGCCCGTCGGCCTGCGGTGGGCCGAAGAGAGGCCCGTCGGACTGCAGTAGGCCGAAGAGGGGCCCGTCGGCCTCCAGGCGACCGAAGAGTGCCCGTCGGCCTCCCGTTGGCCGAAGAGTGACAGGGGCTCAAAACGTAATTAAGATGGCCTCAAATGAAAAAGTTATCAACATGAAAAATCTTCGTCTCATTGAAACGGTTGATTTTGATATAAAAATCGTCTTAATCCGAGGTCGTATGCAACCTGTAGAGCCAAAACAAGGTCAAGGGCAGAAGCTGCAGAGTTACTTCGGACAGACCGAATGGATGTCAGAAAATTTGTCACGGGGCACCCGGTGCACTCGGTGAGACCGTGTGGAATATAGAAGAGTACACAAGTTTGGTCACGTTCACTCGGTGAGACCGAACCAAACCACTCGGAGGCTCCGAATGGATCCGAAAAATTGCCAAAGATTTTTGGATAGAATTTTTAGTCCTTTTATTGTACGGGAAGTCCAGCCGGCTCATAAATCGATGTGGGCATTGTTCGTCTGCACCGGGAAGACACATGCGGGCATTGAAGAAATGTCTCTGTTGCGATGGAAGGAATTGAGACCAAAACTTTCGGCGGTGGCGTCATCCACCATGCAAAGTAGAGGCAATGGTCACCTCTCAGGCCCGTCACCGTGTACCCTCGACGCCGAGGGTGATGCACACAAAAACGTCACCGTGTACCCTCGACGCCGGGGGTGATGCATCGTAGCTCACGTCGAAGGAGACCCGGCCGGAAGCGCGGTACGCAAGCAGTCTTCCCGGTGCAGACGAACAATTTTTCGGATCAAAAATCCTAACTTTAACTCGGACAGGAATCTTTGGCAATTTTTCGGATCCATTCGGAGCCTCCGAGTGGTTTGGTTCAGTCTCACCGAGTGAACGTGACCAAACTTGTGTACTCTTCTATATTCCACACGGTCTCACCGAGTGCACCGGGTGCCCCGTGACAAATTTTCTGACATCCATTCGGTCTGTCCGAAGTAACTCTGCAGCTTCTGCCCCTGACCTTGTTTTGGCTCTACAGGTTGCATACGACCTCGGATTAAGACGATTTTTATATCAAAATCAACCGTTTCGACGAGACGAAGATTTTTCATGTTGATAATGTTTTCATTTGAGGCCATCTTAATTACGTTTTGAGCCCCTGACACTCTTCGGCCAACGGGAGGCCGACGGGCGCTCTTCGGTCGCCTGGAGGCCGACGGGCCCCTCTTCAGCCCACCTCAGGCCGACGGGCCCCTCTTCGGCCTACTGCAGGCCGACGGGCCTCTCTTCGGCCCACCGCAGGCCGACGGGCCACTCTTCGGCCCACCGCAGGCCGACGGGGTCATATTTCTGAATTTTTTGCGTTCGACACTATAGTTTTCAAATTTGCTATAAAATACGTCATAGTTTTGAAAAAAAATCGTAAAACCCAACATCTGCACCTTGTTTGGTTGCCCGCATCGAGGCTGCCTGCATTAGGGGATTTGTTGTGGCCGTAGTTTGGTGTCTTGCATTATATCCTCTCATGCAACTAGACGGTGTTTGTTTGCACACACGCTACGAGGTGTTCTAACCTTGTATCCTACGGGGTGAGATTGCCCTTACACACGATCACACCATCCACACCAATGCCACAACATTGCAATGGCGACGAACTGGACGATGATGATGAAATTCTTCACCCCAAAGTGTTGGCCCGCCTTGCCAACTTCAACCTCGCTTGACTGTTTTCGCACGAATTTGGAGTAAGCAGCCTCTATCGTCTACCAACTCTTAAACCCTCTATGGATGTTGTCCTTGTAATTTGACATTTGGTTATTGCATGCTTCCCATGAACTATAAACCCCTGGTACTCTCAAGTGGAACACCACATATCACTTCTCCTGGCATTGCAGAAGAGGAAATAGTTGAAGCAACAAGCAATGGAGCATACAAGTAGCAAGCAATGGAGCACACAAGTGTGAAGCAATGGAGCATAAGAGCAATTGTAAGCATGCATGATCATACGACATAGCAAGTTAAACCTAGCACTACTATGGTGTTATCCTCTCACCACATCCAAAAGAGGTGTACTCCTACCATCGCAAGTTCGCCATTAGTTTGAGGGGTTAGTATATACCACCTCACCAAAATATAAAAACCATCAAATAGATTTCAAGCCCTAGCTACAAAAAATATATGTCGTCATCGTCGTCGTCATCGCCATCGCCGTCCAGGATCATGCACACAATAACCAGCAACAAGCTCTAGTAGTAGTGCTTGCCCAGCAAGCTCCTGAGCGAGAGCACCCTGTGAGCGTATGCCATGGCAACAAACCCAACACCCTGGACCTTGTTGTCCAGCAGATGGCTCAGAGCAGCCATGAGAGCCCCATCGTTGAAGCCACCTTGGTCCATGACAGCGGTGTACAGGTCAGGGTGGACCTCGAGGGACTTACTCTCCTTGATGGAGGTTGCCATCTCCTTCGTGGCCTCAGTCATGCTGGTGAAGACACTGATCTCCCCCTCCATCCACTAGTAGAAAACAGACCTTTTGTCCAAAGCATTAGTCCCGGTCTGGTTTTGAACCGGCACTAATGTGACCATTAGTCCCGGTTCGGGACGGGCATCATTAGTCCCGGTTCGTTCCGGACCTATAGTCCCGGTTCGTAACATGAACCGGGACTAAAGGGGTGGTGGCAGGCTGGTGTCAGCCTGGGGCCCCACGATCACCTTTAGTCCCGGTTCGGGACTATAGGCTCACCTTTAGTCCCGGTTCGTGGCACGAACCGGGACTAAAGATCCCCTATTTGAACCCTCCGGCCAGCCCGAGCACACTCCTCCCTGTTTTTCCCCTTCTTCATCTCCTTTGTTCTTCCCCTTGCTCGAGCTCACCTCCATTTTTGCCAAAATTTGTCAAGATTTGGAGGCACCCCATCCATCCAAGTGTTCACAAAGGTTAGCAACTTTGTCCTTTCATCTCTCATTGCTAGATTAGCTCTTGCAATGCTCTATAAGTATAGTGATTTGTGGGTTTTAGTTTGGGAGTATTTATATGTGGTAGTTTATTTGATTTATACGCAATTTGAGCTCAAATTAACTTCTTACTTTGCATGTGTAGGTGTGGTTTACTTAGTGCCTTCCCGTCCCCGTCCTAACCACCGTCGATCGCCCGCACCGTCCCGTCGCCGGCACCACCTTGGTGAGCCTCTTGTTCTTATCCTTTTTATAAAAAAAATCATGTTTGTAAGATTTAGATAGTTACTTGTATAGTTTTCTTACCTATATGGTTGTTTGTTATACATAGTGGCATGGTTTTGATATCCGTCCCCGTCGGCCCTCGTCCGGTTTATGATTCGGATGTGGTATATACTCTCTTTTATAACTATTTGTTGCATTTCGTGTTTATGACAATTATGCCCATCAAGTTGACATAGATATTTTTATCTAGGAGGTATGTGAACCGGAAATTGCAACCGACATAGATATTCTTGTCAAGAAGTTAAATTTAGTTGAAAAAGAAAACGAGTATTTGAAAGAAAAATTGAAAAGAGTTGAAGAAGAGAAGATGAAACTGGAGTTGTATGTTGCCGATGTCGTTGATGATCACAAGATCAAGATGGATGCAATGCGCTTGAAGATTAGACAATTTAAAAAATATGCCATTGATAGTGAGGCTTGGTATCACTATGCTGTTGGATCAATTGTTACCTTAGTTGCGATCTTGATCGCATTTGTTGTTGCATTTAAATGCTTTAGCTAGAGAGTTTGTATGTTGTTTTATGATAACAAGTGTGTATGAACTTTATGTATGAACTTGTATTAATTTGGTCTTTTCGGTGTTGTGTAATGAAGATGAGCCGGCAATGGATGTACGATGACCGATGCTCTCCCCAGTTCATGAATGGCGTGCATACTTTTCTGGTTGCGGCTGAGGCAAACAAGCGGGCGGATGGTTTTATGTATTGTCCATGTGCTGGCTGTAAGAATGATCGAAATTACTCTAACTCAAGAACCATTCACGTCCACCTGTTTGAGTCCGGTTTCATGTCCGGCTATAACTGTTGGACCAAGCACGGAGAAAGAGGGGTCCTAATGGAAGAGAATGAAGAAGAAGAGGATGACGACAGCTATCCTGGTCATGGGTTCCATGAATACGATGGTACAACAATGGGGGAAGAAGCTGAGCCAGCAATGCGGGAAGGAGCTGAAGAAGAGGCATCAGATGAGCCCGCTGATGATCTTGGTCGGGCCATTGTCGATGCAAAGAGAAACTGCGCAAGTGAAAAGGAGAAGCTGAAGTTGCAGCGCATGTTAGAGGATCACAAGAAATTGTTGTACCCAAATTGCGAAGATGACAAGAAAAAGCTGGGTACCACACTGGAATTGCTGCAATGGAAGGCAGAGAATGGTGTATCTGACAAGGCATTTGAAAAGTTGCTGATAATGTTAAAGAAGAAGCTACCAAAGGACAACGAATTGCCCGACAGTACGTACGAAGCAAAGAAGGCTGTCTGCCCTCTAGGATTAGAGGTGCAGAAGATACATGCATGCCCTAATGACTGCATCCTCTACCGCGGTGAGTACGAGGATTTGAATGCATGCCCGGTATGCTGTGCATTGCGCTATAAGATCGGCCACGATGACCCTGGTGATGTTGAGGGCGAGCGCCCCGGGAAGAAGATTCCTGCCAAGGTGATGTGGTATGCTCCTATAATACCACGGTTGAAACGTTTGTTCCAAAACAAAGAGCATGCCAAGTTGATGCGATGGCACAACGAAGACCGTAAGAAAGACGGGAAGTTGAGAGTACCCGCTGACGGATCGCAGTGGAGAAAAATCGAGAGAAAGTGGAAGGACTTTGCAAAGGACGCAAGGAACGTATGGTTTGGTTTAAGTGCAGATGGCATTAATCCTTTTGGGGAGCAGAACAGCAATCATAGCACATGGCCTGTGACTCTATGTATCTATAACCTTCCTCCTTGGTTGTGCATGAAGCGGAAGTTCATTATGATGCCAGTGCTCATCAAAGGCCCCAAGCAACCCGGCAACGACATTGATGTGTACCTAAGGCCATTAGTTGAAGAACTTTTACAGTTGTGGAATGGAAAAGGTGTACGTGCGTGGGATGAGAAAGAACAGGAGGAATTTGACCTACATGCGTTGCTGTTTGTAACCATCAATGATTGGCCTGCTCTCAGTAACCTTTCAGGACAGACAAACAAGGGATACCACGCATGCACGCACTGTTTAGATGATACCGACAGTATATATTTGGATAGATGTAAGAAGAATGTGTACCTGGGGCATCGTCGATTTCTTCAGAGCAGGCATCCCGTAAGAAAGAAAGGCAAGCATTTCAAAGGTGAGGCAGATCACCGGAAGAAGCCTCGCCACCGTACTGGTGATGATATACTTGATATGGTCAAGGATTTAAAAGTAATCTTTGGAAAGGGTCCTGGCGGACAATCTGTTCCGAATGACGCTGACGGACGCGCACCCATGTGGAAGAAGAAATCTATATTTTGGGACCTACCCTATTGGAAAGACCTAGAGGTCCGCTCTGCAATCGACGTGATGCACGTGACGAAGAATCTTTGCGTGAACCTGCTAGGCTTCTTGGGCGTGTATGGGAAGACAAAAGATACACCGGAGGCACGGGAGGACCAGCAACGTATGCACGGAGAAGACGGCATGGATCCAAAGCAGTTTCAGGGTCATGCCAGCTACGCTCTTACCAAAGAAGAGAAGGAAATCTTCTTCGAATGCCTGCTCAGTATGAAGGTCCCGTCTGGCTTCTCGTCGAATATAAAGGGAATAATAAATATGGCAGAGAAAAAGTTCCAGAACCTAAAGTCTCATGACTGCCACGTGATTATGACGCAACTGCTTCCGGTTGCATTGAGGGGGCTTCTACCGGAAAACGTTCGATTAGCCATTGTGAAGCTATGTGCATTCCTCAATGCAATCTCTCAGAAGGTAATCGATCCAGAAATCCTACCAAGGTTAGAGAATGATTTGGTGCAATGTCTTGTCAGTTTCGAGTTGGTGTTCCCACCATCCTTCTTCAATATCATGACGCACGTCCTAGTTCACCTAGTCGAGGAGATTGCCATTCTGTGTCCTTTATTTCTACACAATATGTTCCCCTTTGAGAGGTTCATGGGAGTCTTAAAGAAATATGTTCATAATCGTGCTACGCCAGAAGGAAGCATCTCCAAGGGCCATGAAACAGAGGAGGTCATTGAGTTTTGTGTTGACTTTATTCCTGACATTAAGCCGATTGGTGTTCCTGAATCGCGGCATGAGGGCAGACTGGGTGGAAAAGGCACGCTAGGAAAGAATTCAGTAATATGCCGGGACGGGCATTCTTTGGCGCAAGCACACTACACAGTTCTACAAAGTTCCGCCTTGGTGGCTCCGTATATCGAGCAACACAAGAATATTCTACGCTCCAAACACCCGGAGCAGTCTGACGACTGGATTACACATGAACAAACGGTGACTTTCGCCGGTTGGTTGCAGACACGTCTCATGCATGACGACACTGTTGCAGATGACCTGTACTTGCTGTCCAAGTTACCATCTTCGACTATATTGACTTTCAAAGGGTACGAGATAAATGGGAATACATTTTACACGATCGCCCAAGATAAAGAGAGCGCCAACCAAAACAGCGGTGTCCGCTTTGATGTAGCAAACACCAATAGGCCAAAGGACACATATTATGGTTACATAGAGGAGATATGGGAACTTGACTATGGACTTGGTTTGAAGGTCCCTTTGTTTCGGTGCAAATGGGTCAATCTGACAGGAGGCGGGCTAAAGGAAGACCCGCAGTACGGAATGACAACAGTGGATCTCAACAATCTTGGGTACGCAGACGAACCATTCGTCCTAGCCAATGATGTGGCGCGGGTTTTCTATGTGAAGGACATGTCTACCAAGCCGAGAAAAAGAAAAGATAAGGAAGCGAATACATCATACGATGAGCCAAAGCGCCACATATTTTTTCAGGGAAAAGAAACATCGTGGGAGTGGAGGACAAGACAGACATGTCAGAAGATTATGAAAAGTTTCATGAAATTGCTCCCTTCAGAGTGAATGTTAACCCGAGCATCAAGTTAAACGATGAAGATTGTCCATGGTTACGACGCAAAGGGACACACGCGAAGAAAAAGTTTTATACCCAAAGATCCCACTCTGGGATGTGACCGGCTTCTCTAGTTAGTTTCCGGACTTATATATCTGGAAAGTCCCACTTCGGACAAACCGGAGGGAATCTTTGTAATAGTAGTGTACTTATGTGTTTTGGCATTTGAAACGCGTCGAAATATTATGTCCAAAGCCACGTCATCAATTTTCAATCCTTTCTGGCTTCATTTGCTATTTTTCATGCATTTACTGATTTTTTTGAGCTAAATGACCCTGAAATTGAAAAGCACTACAAATGAACTCTGAAAAGGTTGAAAGTTGGCATGGTATCATCATTTCACCCACATAGCATGTGCTAAAAAGTTGAGAGGGTTACGGCAAAAGCTGGATGCACTTCGTGTACAAAATGGACAATCTCTTTCGAAGTATCAGGGTTTCAGAAGAAAACTCGTCTGTTACTAAGGCATTTCATTTTTTTAAACTTATTTCAACTCCAGACTTTTTGTGTGTTCAGTATGCACCATTCGAAGCCACGCCATCAATTTTCAACCCTTTCTGACTTCATTTGCTATTTTTTATGCATTTACTGATTTTTTTGAGCTAAATGACCCTGAAATTGAAAAGCACTACAAATGAACTCTGAAAAGGTTGAAAGTTGGCATGGTATCATCATTTCACCCACATAGCATGTGCTAAAAAGTTGAGAGGGTTACGACAAAAACTGGATGCACTTCGTGTACAAAATGGACAATCTCTTTCGAAGTATCAGGGTTTCAGACGAAAACTCGTCTGTTACTAAGGCATTTCATTTTTTTAAACTTATTTCAACTCCAGACTTTTTGTGTGTTCAGTATGCACCATTCGAAGCCACGCCATCAATTTTCAACCCTTTCTGACTTCATTTGCTATTTTTCATGCATTTACTGATTTTTTTGAGCTAAATGACCCTGAAATTGAAAAGCACTACAAATGAACTCTGAAAAGGTTGAAAGTTGGCATGGTATCATCATTTCACCCACATAGCATGTGCTAAAAAGTTGAGAGGGTTACGGCAAAAACTGGATGCACTTCGTGTACAAAATGGACAATCTCTTTCGAAGTATCAGGGTTTCAGACAAAAACTCGTCTGTTACAAAGGCATTTCATTTTTTTAATAACCTAAGAATTACCAAATTGAATATAATGATAAAACACGCTAATATTAAACAGCAGAAAAAAGAATCACTGCAAAATCTATTTTTAAAGTAAAGTTATTCACAAACTAGTGATTCTCACAAATTTCAAATAATTCGAATTTAAACTATTCAAATTTGAAAACTAGTGCCACTAAGAGAAAGTTTATAATTTTTTTGACCTAACGCAAAAAGATTCACTCATTAACTCTAAATAAAGCAAAAAAAACTCAGAAACAAAATAAAATAAATAAAACAGAAATTAAAAAAACTGAAAAGTAAAAAAAAACGCCTACTGGGCCCAACAGGGCTGCACAGGTTCAATAGGCCCACATAGGCCTGCTTAGAGAGGAGCTCGACTGAGCAGCCGTAGCGGGGCTTATAAACCAGTGCGGCTGCCCTTCGTTGGGCGAGGTGGGACTAAACTTTCTGCACCGCGGCTGTGGCAGCACGAGACCTTTAGTCGCGGTTGGTGGCTGCAACCGCGACTAAAGGCCTTTAGTCGCGGTTGCAGCCACCAACCGCAACTAAAGTTCTACGCTTCCCGCCGCTTCGCCTGGCGAAAAATACCTTTAGTCGCGGTTGGTGGCTCCAACCGCGACTAAAGGCTACCTTTAGTCGCGGTTGGAGCCACCAACCGCGACTAAAGGTCGTTGTATATAAGCGGCAGTTTGCAAAATTTCAGATCGTTCTCCATTCTCTCGACGACGCCGAACGAGGACGCCGCCAGGCTGCTGCGCAACGCCGTCGCCTCCCCCGACGCCGGAGATCGTCGCCGCCGCCCCCGATGCCGGCCGCCCGCGCCTCCTCCCCGACGCCGCCCGCGCATCCTCGCCGATCCCCGCCCGCGCGCCCGCCTGCCCCGACACGCGCGTCGTCGCGCCGCCCCTCTCCTCGACCTCGTGCGCCGTCGCCGTCGCCGACGACTCGCCTCGCCTCGCCGGCCGTCGCCCCGCTGTGAGCCCCTGCCGCCATGGCCGCCCCTCCCATCGAGCCCGCACACACACACACATGCATATGAACACACACACACACACACACACACACACACACACACACACACACACACACACACATACACACACACACACACACACACACATTCTTATTTTCTGTTTTTCTGTTTTCTAGTTTTTTTATACTTTTAGTTATAGAAATGTTAGATGAAATGTTAGATATATAAATGTTAGATGAAATGTTAGATATATAAATGTTAGATGAATGTTTTTTAGTTTTTTATACTTTTAGTTATAGCTAGATAAATGTTAGATATAAAAAAGTTAAAGAAATGTTTTTTAGTTTTTTATACTTTTAATTATAGAAATGTTAGATGAAATGTTAGATATATAAATGTTAGATGAATGTTTTTTAGTTTTTTATACTTTTAGTTATAGCTAGATAAATGTTAGATATAAAAAAGTTAAAGAAAAGTTTTTTAGTTTTTTATACTTTTAGTTATAGAAATGTTAGATGAATGTTAGATATATAAATGTTAGATGAATGTTTTTTAGTTTTTTATACTTTTAGTTATAGCTAGATAAATGTTAGATATAAAAAAGTTAAAGAAATGTTTTTTAGTTTTTTATACTTTTAGTTATAGAAATGTTAGATGAATGTTAGATATATAAATGTTAGATGAATATTTTTTAGTTTTTATACTTTTAGTTATAGCTAGATAAATGTTAGATATAAAAACGTTGAGGAATTTTGACATTTGATCCAATGTATAGCAATTAGTATTTGCAAAAGTTGTATATTTTAATGTTGTATTTGCAATAGATTTTCTTAGTCCTTTAAGGGATTTATCAGTAATGCCCCCATTATGGATGTGCACAAGTTGATCCAAATTTTTTCTGATCTCATGCATCTACCCTTCTATATGTCACGTTTTGTCTAGCTAGTGTCAAAGGATTCTTCCTTTGACACTAGCTAGACAAAACGTGACATATAGAAGGGTAGATGAGATCAGGAAAAATATGGACCATTTTCTGCACATCCACAATGGCGCCATTTTGTTAAATCCCTTAAAGGTTAAGAGAATCCGTTATGATTCTGAAGGTTCCTCGTATATAAGAAATCACAATCAAGCATTTAAAAAATGTTAGATTTGCATAGAATTTCTTCTCGGAGTCAACGATGCCCGGCCCGCATCCTCGTCGTCGACTCGTTCGCGACGACGTCCTGCTTCAGAGGGGCAACGTTCAGGACTGGGCTCCGTCGGGCTGGCACTGGGAGGTGCTACCTTCAGGGGCGCGCAGCTTGGTGAGGAACCCGGCCCCGGGTCCCGTCGTCGACCCGGAGCTTCTTTGGTGGCGTTCGCGTGGGCCACTTTCGGTGCGGAGGCAGCCGGCCCCGCCGGAGGTGGTACGTCGCCGTGTCAAGGAGGAGGACGAGCACGTCCGTCGCTACATGGATGCATTGGACGTCAGGTTCTCCAATACCTGGCAGGTTCTTCAGGGATCTCACCCGAGCTATGATCCTGTGATGGTTCCTTTTCTTTGGGTGTCCACCGCCCGCGCCTCAGGAACCGCGAGTGAACTAGATTCTTCGATAATATTCGATCTGTATTAGTTAGTGATAATACTCGAGATGTATTCGAGATTATATTCGATAATATTCGAGACGATTTATTCGAGATTATATTCGATGATGCATATTATATGAATTATTCGAGATGCATATTATGTACTATGATTCAGTTTTTCCTTATTGATTGCATGCATTCTAATTTGAATACTAAATTGTTTTATCTTTCTTCTGGATTAGTTAAATAAAAGCTATGGTGTGGCACCCCGGCTTAGAGAACCGGATTACCAGTATTTCCAGCCCAAGGATCATGTCCTCTGGAAACACACAACATCTTGGAACAGAACTGAACAGACTTTATTGATCGGATTCGGGTACAAACGCATATCTTACAGTGGTGACGAGGCCAAAGGCAACCCCGGAGCTATGACAATATCTACATTATTTATGTCACAAACAGGGCCTCGGAATACTAAGTACTTCTACTGCGTAGCGGAACATAGCGCAACTCCATCCACAGGGACACTGCTGTGGACACATCTTAGTTAGCATAGCCAGCACCTTCAGGACCTCCGTCCTCGGATTCTCCTGCATCTGGCATGATACGCCAGGTGAGTACTTTGAATGTACTCGCAAGCTCACGACAACCAAGTAATGCAGCAAACAATAGCATAGCACATGAATCACTCAGGTAATGCACTTACTGTACTGATCAGCAACTTACTCTTACCCGGGTTGATCCACAACCCTAGAATTACTCATCGAGTACTTCCGATCACAAGACGAGTTCTTCCATCATTAATATCAGTGTTCTGGTTGACCATCTACTGAGGTCTGGACGGGCTGTCCAATACCGTGGACTCGGCTATTCGAATAGATTTGACACTCTGCAGAGGTTGCGCACTTTACCCACACCATGAAGCACCTGGCCCTAACCTCGAGACCACTCGGGTGGACCAGCATTGCTTCAACAAAACCTGCCTGACCCGTGACTCTTTCATCGTACCACCGGCACTTTTCCTCCCCCGGAGGTCAGCCTTGGGTGGCCCTTGTGTCCTCATGACACCTGCCACCGTCGTGGCCAAACTCTGTAGACCCAAACGGGGTTCTACTGTCCCAAACGGGGACGCCGGCACAAACTCATCTATCAACTGGGCTCACAGGGTTATCACCGCTTACCTGATCAGGGTAGCACGCCGTGCATAACCCTCCCTCTTTGGAGGTATCGGTGAAAGATCACGCAGTCAGACCCGGTCAGGGCCGTCCCATACCGGCAAGTGTGGTTGCACGGGTATGCCCGGACAGGTGACTCAAGATCAACCACTAAGTTTACTTGTCAACTAAAGTGGTTCCATATAATTCTTGAGTATTAATTATTATTATGAATTAACTATATCAAATAAACCAACCTATTGTGTATGAAAATGCAATGCTATAGAAATGCATGCATGAAATGGGTATCATGGCTTGCCTTGCTCTATTGGGTGGTTTGGGCACTCTTGATCTTCAAAAGCACCAAATCCTCCTTCTGAAATATTTTCAAATACAATTGCAAATGTCACATAAAGCCATTTTTATCAACCAAATATTATGTGGGCAATGGAAAAATACCAAAGTTGGTCAGAAAATAAAGGAGTGTAATACAAACACACTGCAAAAAGAATCAAATGAATTGGACCTCTAGATAAAAAGATATTCATGGTCAAAGTACTGGTCAAACTGGATAATTAAACAGGAAAAAGAAAATCTCCTAACTGGCCACGTCGAAGGCGTAATCGGCCCGGGCGCCTTCACTTGAAAACGGTTCGGCGCGGCGCGGCCCACTGACGGGTGGGGCCCGTCGATTAAAACAGAAAAGAGAGAGAGAACAGAGAAGAGGGGCGGCTCACCGACGGCGATTGCCGGCGATGGAGAGGATGGAGGGGTCCGGCAAGGGTGGAAATGGATCCGGCGCTCGACGGCGGTCCACCCTGTACCAGCAGCTTCTCCGGAGGTCCTCGGAAGGCGTCGTCTTCTTCCTCTCAGGCGGGAGGGGGCTCCGATGGCGGCGGAGCTCCGATCAGAGCTCGAGACCAGAAGGCCTTCCGGCCTTGGCTCGCTCTTGGAGGTCGATTGGGCGATGGCTGGAGGTGGTGGTGAGCTCGGGGGGAGCTGGTTGCGGCTATTTATAGGAGGGGCGAAGGGCGGCGAGATCTCCCGAAGCGGCGGCGCTGTGGCCACGTCGCCGGAGCAAGGACGCCTCGCTGGCTGTCGGGAGGTGGGCGAGAAGACGGGAGAGAGCAGTAGCATTTAATGCTGGAGGGGATGGCTCAGGAGGAAGACGACGAGCGACACCGCCACTGTGACCGCACGGGCGGCATAGTGCTCGCGGTCGTGGCGGCCGCCGAGGGCTTCTCCGGCGAGGGAGAAGGCTCTGGAGAGGCTGCGTGGCGACTAGGGACGATTTCGGCATGCTCGGACAAGCTGCTGCGGCGCCGGTGACTTGCTCGGACGAGACCCGAGCCTGGCGCGGTTCAGAGCGCGGCGATTGACATGCCATATCTGTGCTCACCACGGTGTTGGATGCCAAGAGGCCACGCACGCCTGGCAAAACCTGTCCAGCGTGTCGACCTTCGTTCCCTCACTTCACCTGTACCCCTAGTTTGGCTTGGTTCACGCAGAGATGAGAGGTAAGATCAACAACAGTTTCTGACAGAGAACTAGAGAGGGCTCTGGAGAGTTGGAGAGCAAGGGATAGGGCCAAAGAGAGTGTCTGGAGTGATCCTTGTTGGAAGGACTCCAAACTGGCCAAATTTGAGGTGGTTTGAAAAAGAATTGGACATAGCTCCTTTGAAAACCATCATTTTGGTACAGAATGCAAATGAGCTTGTGGCACTCAGCTGGTTGCTCTGCAGATGCTGAAACTTGGTGAAGATGGGTCATTTAGTGCATAGAAGATGCCATAAAAAATTTAGAGTCATTAGGCATCTCTAGCTAGCACTTCCTTCACAGAGGTTCCAGAAATGCAGAAACTTAACAGAGTCCTGCTGCTCAAAAATTGCATTGGACCAAATGATGTTTTTGGATATTGGGGCTATGCAGGATGCCAGGAAGCTTGGGGAATTTATTTGGAATTTTCTGAGATAGGAAAAATATAGTTGCTTCACAATGGACAGATTCTGGTCAGAGATAAAATAATTATTCTGGCCAAAATTTTCCATTGGGTAGCAAAATATTTTTGGAGAATATGAAGTATTGAGATGATGAAAAGATTAGGGAAAAGTTTGGGAATTAATTGATCAGCCAAACTATAGGTTGCTTCACAACCCATAGTGATGACCTAAATTCCCAAATTAAGAAAATGCTTTTAAAGAAAAGGTAAAATATTGAAAAATCATCCAAGAAAGACATGGAAATGTTTATCAAGAGGACAAGGGTTTGGAGTTGTTGAAGAAAATTTTAACAAAGCATAGGTCAACTCCACTGAAAAGTTTTTGAAAATCAGCTAAGTTGCAAATAGAGTCCAAATAGTTTTGAAAAGAAAAAGTTGCAAAATTCAGGGTGTCACATATGGACAATACCGGCAGAGAAGGAGAAGAGGCTCTGTTCGACATCATACGCTCCTCCCCGAGCCCACAGCATGAACCTGAAGATGATGACGGCTCGCAATATCTGAATAATTCCGGTGAGGGTTGTATGATATTTGATGAAGACGAACGAATAGATGAAGGCGACGACAACGATGTTGACGAAGAAAATGTTCTTCAAATAACAAAGACCGGCGAGGTATATTTGTTATATAAGCCATCCGGTGATCATTACATGTCTTAATTGATTTGTATGTATTAACGAATCGATCTTTCTTCTTTTAGGCCTCCGGATCGAGCAAATCTTCTACAAGCGACAGGGTAGTTCGAGGCCCGGCCAGAAAGTTGGATCCTGGCGTAAAGTTCAACATCGATTCCATCAAAACATCAACTGGCGAACCGCTTGAACCTAGGAAAAATGCGACCAAGTTCAAGAATCAATGCGGAGTTATTGTCAGGGACCAAATCCCGATCTCCGTTCAAGAATGGAAAAAGCCAGCAAAGGGAGATCGAGCAGGAGTTACTTTTGTCGACGAAAGAGCAAAAGATGTGCTTTGGACATCGCTCATGGAACATTTCACCCTAACAGATAATTTGACAGATGCAGATCTAAAGAAAGTCAGAAACTATGCTCTTAAAAAGATGGCGATCGCATTCGACACCTTCAAGAAAAATGCATGGACTAAGTATGTCAAATCAAAAAAGAAGACTCCAGAATTCACGGGAGCACTGGTGAAGGCAAAAGATCACTGGGACGCTTTCGTGAAGTTCAAGGAATCGGAAGAAGCTAAGGAACGATCGAGAAAAAACAAGATTAATGCTGCGAAAAAGAAGTGGACCATACTCTGGGGCCAGGTGGCTACCAGGTGGCCCTGCCTAAGTGGGATCAATCTGAGCAAAAGATGATTAGTGCAGGGGTCACTCCAGTTACATTGACATGGCCCCCCAGGTGCAGGACATGGTTTTATGCGCATGGGGGGGAAGTTGGACCCAGAGACAGGGCTGGTTATGGTGAAGGCAAGTCTTAAAGAAGCGACAGACGAAATACTTATTGCAATAGAAGAAGCTCGAACGGGGGTGTTCACGCCCAACAGAGAGAAAGACGAGCTTACGCGCGCCCTGAAGAATCATGAACACCCGGGAAGAACACGAGGCAAAGGCGTTGTTCCGTGGTTTGAGGGGTTTGCGGATTGGAACGACGACTATAGAAGCCGTGCGAGAAAGAAGATGCAAGAGGAGCAGAAGAAGAAGGAGGAAGCACTCCGCCTTGAAGGCATAGAATCAAAGCACCTGGAGTTGGAACGATTTGTCAGGCGGCAGCAGGAGCAGATCGACTCACTCAGCCAGGAAAGGGCGTCTCAGCGGCAGCATGAGCAGATCGATCCAGCATTGGATAGCACCGTCCCATCTATGCCGAGAAGCAGCGTGAGTTCCGCCCCGGCCGATATCGATAATGCACTGCTAGCTAGCTACCCTGTGGATGATATCAAAGACAGGACTAACTGTGAGCTACACATGAAAGTGAAGAACTTATCCATGAAGGTGGCGGACGGCTATGCTTTAGCAAATCCCCCTGAAGCAACCTTCCATTGCAATCCCATTCTAGCTGGCTATGCTCGTGTCGGGGTTGATGAAGTGATGTCAGGATATCACGAGCTACAACTTGACATTCTTGGAGGTGACGAGGAGAGAACACTAGGAGAGGCCATACATCGTATCATTCTATGGAAAAAGGATTGCATCGTCTTTCCAAGGCCACCGACTCCTCCTCCTCCAAGTCCGCCGCCGCGTCAGTCGACTCCTCCTCCTCCTCCAAGTCCGGCACGGCGTCAGCCAACTCCTCCTCCTCCAAGTCCGCCGGCACCGCGTCAGCCGACTCCTCCTCCAAGTCCGGCACCACGTCTGCCGTCTCCGCCGACTCAGCGTGCTCCGTTGCCTAAGCAACAGCGGAAGAGAAAGGCCGCAGCTACGACGGCTAGCGGTACAACAGGCAAGAATTTCAAATATGGTCCAAGCCTCAAGCCTCTTCCGAAGTTGTCTTACCACCTGACTGAGGAGGAACTCAACACCGTAGTGGATGCCCAATTGAAGGCCCATTTTGGACCGAAACAGCCCCCGCCGCCAAAGGAGAAAGTACCTGAGCATGTCTCACAACACTTTATTGATATGGCTCGACCGGCTGACAATCAGAAGGACTCCGACTATGTGCGGTCTATCAAGAAGTCATATTTAGCAGGACAAAAGGAGTCGAGCTCGAGCTCGAGCAAAGCAGTTGGCAAAAAAAGCGGGAAAACTGTTCCCTAGCTGGGAATATAGGCAGTGCAATCGATCCCCCCGCTCATTGTACAAACACCTGTGAGTACCGCCGATCGGCTGGTAATAACCGACGATCATAAAAGGCAGGCTAAAGAGGCCGGTGTCACTGTTGAACAACTCCTAGGCCTTGAGGAAATCCCCGGGATTACAGAGGAGGAAGTAAAATACCAATATGTCCGCGACAAACCTCTGGTCAAGCCTGACGATGTCAAGCTTCTACCAACGAGATTGTACAATTTGCATACGTGGTACATGCAAGAAACAACAAATACCAATCAAGAGTCCCTCATGGTGAAAGTCAAGAGAAAGCATTACTTCCATAAAAAAGATTTGTGGATTCATTATTCAGAGTTGTTTCAGTTATTCAATCAAGACGCACTCGACAAATCTATCGTCAGTTGCTATTGTCTATAAGTGATTTCTTTTTGTAATTTAAGTCTCTAGCTAGCTAGCTGTGCTCTCGTTCATTACCTGTAATTATCCTCACTATATTCTTTTCTGTGGTATTATGCAGAATGAAGATGTATGAAATGAAAAAAAACTGGACGCTATGGCATTGGGTTCATTGACCCAAATACGGTTAATCAAGCGATATGGGAAGATGAATATTCGAGAAAAGACACAGAGAGATTCCTGCTAGAGTTTTTGAAGCAACTAAACACCCAACCAGAAATACTACTTCCTTACAACTTCGGATGAGTGTTACTATATCTTGTACTACAAATTCTATTTTTTGCTTACTAGATGTTAATAAGTGTAGTTGATGAGTTATGCACATGCCCGCTTAATTATACAAAACGTGTGCGCATGCAGTTACCACTGGATCTTGTTAATCATTGAAGTTGACAAGGGAAAAGTTGAAGTATTGGACTCACTATATAAGAATCCATCCGAATACGCAACCGTGAGGGGGATGGTCGACAGGTAATTTCAATCATTATCGCACTATGTCGGCCTCTTTACTTCATTTCCTGATATCAACTAGTTAATAACTCCTTTTATTCATTTTCTTTGCCGGCGGGCAGGGCTTGGGTCAAGTTCGTCAAACTGGTCCCAGGCGACTGGGAACAAAAGCTGACATGGGTGCGACCCAAGGTAATTAAGTAGTACTAGCTAGCTACGTCCGTCCATCTCTTTAATTCTAGTTTCAATACCATTATCATGCTTGATTAATTATTACCTGATTGAATTTTATTCTCGTAAAGTGCATGAGGCAGGAGCAGGGGAATAGTTTATGCGCATACTACGTTTGCGAGAACATTCGCATGATCACGTCTGAAAGGAGCAGAAACGAAAGAAATCTTTGGGTACGGTTGCCAGAACACTATCCATAATTTTTTTATCATGATCTAGCTAATATATATACACACAACTAATATATTCATCTTGATCTCCTTCTTATAGCTGACGGAGATGCGGGGCCAGCTCCTACCAACGGCTCGCGTACGAGCAATTCAAGAGGAAATAGCTGGATTTCTGGTCGACCAGGTCATAGATCCCAAAGGAGAATACCATTACAAGATCAAGCAGTAATGCCTGCATATGTAATGATCCGCAAATTGTAGGAGAAATTGTATATACCAAATTGTATATATATATATATATGTATGTGAATGGTCGTCGTACGAGAAATTCGATGATATATATATATGATCGGTTCTACGAGAAATTCTATTTATATATATATGCACAACGTGTACAGTATGTAGTAGCGTAATATATGTTTGAAATGAAAAATAATTAAATGGAAAACACAAAATTAAAAGGAAAAATAAACCATAATTAATTCATAAACCCCTAAAGGATTAAAAGGAAAAATAAACCAAAATTAAAAGAATTAAATACTTTTAGTCCCGGTTGGTGTTACCAACCGGGACTAAAGGTCCCCCAGCCCACGGCGCCGGCAGGTGCCACGTGGTGGGCTTTTAGTGCCGGGCCGTGTTGAACCGGGACTAAAGGGGGGGGGGGGGGGGGCTTTAGTCCCCACCCTTTAGTGCCGGTTGGAGAACCGGCACTAAAGGCCCTTACGAACCGGCACAAAAGGTCTGTTTTCTACTAGTGATCAGGCCGGCCATCTTCCTCGCTCTTCCTATCAACCACAAGGATGTGCTCAAAGGGCTTGTCAGGGCCATCAAGGATTGCCTCTGAGTCCTGGGTGTCTGGGAACTCTGACATGGGCAAACTAAGAGGCTCACCAGAGCCCATGGCATGCTTGTCAGTTGCCAGCCCAAAGAAAAAGATGTGTTGCATTTGGTTGTAGTTCTGGATGGGTGTGTTGAGGAACTCTGTGTCTTTGGGGTGGTCCTAAGAAATAAACATAGCGTTATTAGTTATGAGATGGCATGGGTTGACGGGCTTAAAACAAGGGGGGTGAGCTAACTGCGACGTGACCGGTGTAGTGTTTTGCCTCCAGAACGATCGAGCAAGTGATCTGATCCCATCATGCACCACTAAGGTCTCTGAGATTGGACACTTGGATCCATCTAGCTCTCCACTTCCTGAGGTGGTTGTAGACCTGTGTGGAGGTCACCTCCTGGCCACAGAACTCGAACACCTACTTTGCAACGGTGTTCAGGTGCACACTCCACTAGATATGAGCTCACACATCTTGTTAAGCATGAACGTGGACATGAATGGCTTCCACTTCATACCATCCTTCTTTGCCATTATGGCTGCCGTTTGTACAGTGGCAGTGGCAGTAGTTGGTTCAACGAGCACAACTGGCACAAAAAGAGAACCCATGCCTGAAACCTCGAACACATCTGAATCAGCAGGCATGTGCTCCTCGAGGGGGCTGCGAGTCCTCGGCATAGGACGGAGCAAACTCGCTCTTAAATAGGACAATGGCCTGACTATGATCTTGTGTTTGTGTGGTCATGTCCTACAATTGTAGCACACATTGATAGTAAGCATAGCACACACTACCGGACAATCTACAATATGATTAGCATACATCACAACTAGCTACAAATCCATTGTGTTCAACACTATCAAACCATCCTAGCATGCTACAAAATCCACCACCAACAGCTACCACACCATCACATCTCACAGATCGGCACACGAATAAACCCTAGCATGCTACAACATGCACACGGATCAATCCCTACCACATGCTTGAACATCAAATCCTACCACACGCTCTCAGATCTAGCTACAACAAACACAGAGATGGGGGTGATTGAAATCACAGAGGCCATCATTGTAGCTCGAGGGAGACACAGGAACGGTCGGAGAAGATGAGGACACGAGTCGCTGCCGCCGTGGACCGCCGACCGGAGAAGGAGCGCCGCTTACTTGCTCGTCGGTTCTGATGTGCATTGGATGTAAAGCTCGAAAGGGGGGAGAAGAGTGGTGGGAGTTTCGGCGGTGAGGCGAAGAGGGCAATATAGGGCGACAAAATTGACGGAAGTTAACCTGAAATCCTTCTGTCATTTTTTTTAAGACGCGCGGGAGCACGCTCCATCTTCGTGGTTGCACGAGCTAAGCGTCGCGTTCCCCTCCCCTGGTTCGGCCGAGCATGGCTCGCTAGAAACTGCCTACTCAAGCGTTCCTAGCGGGCATCGCTAGGAGATGCTTTAAAGTTCAAGCTATGCGGGCCAAACAGTGTATGCGGGCAAGCAAACAAGCCGAATTCTTTCTGCGCGTGTCTAGTTGGGCTCTATGCGACCTACCAAACATGCCATGTACTGCTGCGTTGCTGTTCTAGTTGCTGCCACACACACACACCTGATGCAACCTTTGCTAAAGCCTTCCGCTAATTCCGATGGTGTATCACTGATGGATTTTTGTTCTTCGCTCGAATCAATCTGCCTTCTGCGTCTTTTGGTCCAACACAAATCTCACATGGCTACACAAACGTACGCCTCCAGATCAACAACACCTTGTCAGGGGACTCACCACGCGCCACGCCTGGCCCGCTGCTTCTTCTCGGCCACAAGCCACGGCTGCAAGCTAAACCAGCCTGACTGCCATGCCCACAAGCCGTCGCCCCATGCATCTTGCAGAAAAGATTAATCGATGTATGAATTAAATTGAGGCTAGCTTAATTAGAGAGTTAACACAACCCAACCAGACCCAATACAAACACACTGTCAAGATAAATTCATATGTTAAAAGGGCACTTTTTTACATGCATTTGCACAAATTCTCAAGTCAAGAAAATGTTTCTTTGTCCTAAAAAAAATGTTTCCTTTGGGGTAGAAAGTCTTACTCTACATGGCATGATCATTTGTCATTGGACTGTGTCAGCGCATGTACGGTGATTTGACATTGCACCGTGATCTTTATTTTTTATTTTATTTTGATAATCAGCAGGGAGGATTTCCCCCATCTAAATATATTACTTAAAGAGTCACAACAAGCCGTGTTACAAAATTATAGGGCACAGAACATCGTCCAGAGAGAAAGAGACGCCACGAAGAGACAACCTCCCCGTCACCGTGCTTCAAGAGCCAGTGAGATCATAGGTCAAGATCTGAGAGACTAGTCTAAGAGAGAAAGTAGAGCGTCTATCTAAAGACCTAAACAATTTATCATTCCTGGCTTCCCAAATCTTCCAGAGGATTGTGAGTAGCACGAACGGCCAAACAACGGCCGGTGTCACTTGGGAAGTGGGGCATCCCCGAGATAACTGACGAAGAGAGAGCTCGGGATGATGTCGAGGCACTGTCAAATGCGGTCGGTATAGGGGCGCGGAATGAAGAGGTGGTCGGCATCTTCAGGCTCTAGCTGACATCACGGACAGACCGAGTCGGTGATGATATGTTTGTGGACGAGGTTGACGGTGTGTTGAGCCTGTCACGAAATGTAGCCACGCGATGACCTTGATCTTGTTTGGCACCTGAGAGTGCCAAATGAGAGAGGCACTGTAGTCGGTCTCAGGCTCTCTCGAAGAACGACATATGCGCTATGCACACGAAACCCAACTAGAATGATGAAATTGATGGTGTGTCATGATATGGACATGATAATGGTCTTGCTAGCGTAATCTTTTTGAAAACCATCCAAACCATGTCCCATGTAGAGCGTATGAAAACAACCAAAATGGTTGGATTTCATAATTTGTCAAAAAAATAAACGTTACTATGAATAGTGCCTCGCATCAACGAAAAAATGTCAAAATTCTCATAACCCAAGTGTCTATAAGCCCTCATGGTCAACCAAACAGAAGAAAGTTTTGTCAATTGCCATACTCGTCACCATGACCCACCCAACCTGGCGTGTTACGTACGGAAACATTTTTTTTTAACATAGTATAAATGTAGATGTCCATATACATGTAAATACACGTATCCCTATAAAGCACGCACGTACTCCCTAGCCGTAATAGCACATAGGTGATACTGAGACATCACAACATCTTGAGATTGACGAAGTCACCATAGACGCATTTCGTAGTCGATGTTCCCTCCACTTAATGAACATCGTCTAAAATCCTAAAATAGATCTAAAAAAATGCCATCACCAGTGCCAAGTCTTGAACTTAAACCCTGATGGGCTACTTCCACCACAAGAAAGTAGACCGTCTGAGCTACGAACTGCTCGCCCTACAGAAACATTATTGAGGACCCTAAGAAAACACTTGCTATAGCACAAGGAATTGATCACAACAGTATAAATTCGGCGAGGCTCGGGGGTAAGCTGGTGAACATGACCGGCAAGTCTCACATACAAAAGGAGAATGTTGATACACGAAAACCCAATGACAATATCACAAGAAATTTAATAAATTCACGACGTGCCAAAGTAGGGGACCCAATGACAAAATCAAAAAGTCGGCGTGCTCTTGACTGGGCTGGCCCACTGGCGATGAAATGAAGCGAGCCAACACACCGTAGCAAACCGGTAACGCACCAAGCATTTTTTTTTCTTCGGAGGTTTAAAAAGACACAAAAACTAAAAAAAAAATCAAGTGCTTTATTGGGAAAACGTGATTTTTTTTTTGAAAAGTTTAAACATTTCCTGAAAAAAATAAAAAAAACAAAATTCCCATAAAAAGCTGAACATTTTTTAGAATGCTAACATTTTATTTATTTTTTGAAAAAATGATTTTTAAAAAAGCATGAACTTTTTTGAAAATATACAATATTTTTGAACATTTATATAAATTACATTTTTTTAGAAAAAATATGATTTTTGAGAAAAACATTAACATTTTAAAATCTTTTTTAGAATGTATAAAAAAGCAAAAAAGATGAAAATCCAGTAAAGGAAAAAAACACAAAAATGAAATAGACCCAACCAAACCTTCTAGAATGTTTTCAAAACCGGTAAAACAGGCCAGAAAACTACCAGATGTCGTACGTACTACATGTGGTACCAGTTACTTACCCCATGATATGCGTAATGACCAGTGATTGCTTTTTTGTAGGCATGGCCAGTGATTACTGGAAAACGGAACCCCGCAAAAAAGGTTAACACGAACCCACCCAGCCCAACAGAAAAGAGCACGAGCGAGCCCAGCCCAACAGGAATGCGAATTAGGCCCATCCCGCAACCAGATGACAGTCATCGTCGAGTCCAAATCAGGAGGAGGAAGAACCCTAGCTACCCCTCCCCCACCTCGTCGCATCCCCTCTCTCTCGCCGTCGCCGCCTCCTCCTCCTCCGGTCTCCGTCCGCGAGGCAGCCCCCCTCCCTCCCTCCTCCGCGCTCCAGTATTCCTTGCCGGGAGCAGCAACGGTAGTCGCCGCCGTCCCAATCGAGCAGGAGAGAGGGGATCAGGGCAGCGGGAGGCGGAGGAGCAGGAGGTAGGTCCTTGAGCGAGGCACTGCAGAGGGAGGGGAGGAGCAGGATGGTTTCGCTGTCGACGTGGTTCCGCTACGCCGCCCACAAGTTCGAGTACTCCATCTCCCTCTCCTGGAAGGTACCCTCTCCCCCCACCTACCCCCACCTGATTCATCCAATCCCTCGAGTTCAGAGCTGATTCATCCAATCCTAGACCCGAATCCGGTGCAAGAAGAACCTCACTCAAAATCAGTGCATCCTATGACCGAATCATGTACTCTGGTAGTAGATGTAGAGCGGTTTTTATATGCGATTATTTCTTCTCCTGGGTTTACATTTTGATTTCTGTTCGCTCCAATGCAGAAGTACACCGTTGGGCAGATCAACAGCACTGAGATGACCGATGCCATATGGAAGAGCTTCTTCCAGGGCAAGCTCACCTTCCCACTGTGGATCAAAGGGGGCGAAGGCATGGCCCCTGTCGTGGCTCCCACAGGAGGAACCGTCCTCGTCAGAAAGCTCGCCACTTTATCCCCAAAGTAATCTCTTTTTTTTTACAATCTACTCCTATACCATATGCTACTGTGTAGAAGCAGCGCTCTTTGTTTTGCTTTAAGATTTATATTTCTGTTCAATGAACTTCGTAAGCTAGTTCTGCGTAAATGGTTCAAATGAACATAGATAAAATTCTACAGTAGGTATTATCACTGTTTGGATGCTTATCCTTTCTTAAAAGAAACCTTTTTTTTAATCTTTTAGCCTTGTCAAATCTTCTGTTCTACACTGTATGGTGAAAAGTCTATGCTGCCCGGAATCAAAATTAAAACTTTCCTAGTATGGCGTTCAACCTCTATCCAAAGAGTTACTCCCTCTGTAAGAAATATAAGAGAACGCTCTTATATTTCTTTACGGAGGGAGTAACTAGCATTACTCCATATAGTTTGCTGCTGGATGTTCCCCAAACAAATCGAGAACTAACCAGAGCAATAGCTTTAGCTTGCTGTTGGCAGACACGTTAACCTCTTTTTAAGAACCAAAAGCATAAATAGTTTACTAGAGTGAGCGGATATACTTATATCTTAACAAACTACTAGCAAAAATACACGTGCATGTGAAGTGAACGTTTTGCCAATATATAAACCATGTTTTCAATAATATAATGCCACCAGGTGTAAAATTCCCCTCTGAATTTTGTTTTTGCAGCTATATGACTATAGTATAATAGTAAAAGAATAATATGGCAACAATAACATTTCACAACAATGCATCATATGGGGAGGAAAATCGGCAATCATGACGTCATATAATGAAAAATGGGACCATTAATGGTAATTGATATGGTGTTATTACGAGATTAAATGTTTAGTTGAGATATATTTTTAGCTATTCAACTTAATTTTTGAGCTGTTTAGATTGGATGGCTGAGATGTGCATGAATCCCTAACTCATATGTACTCCCTCCATCCCATAATATAAGATGTTTTTGCAAGCTAACATACCTTGCAAAAACGTCTTATATTGTGGGACGGAGTAGTACCTTTTATGTTGGTACAGATATTGCAGTTTTACAAAATGACAAAGTGGTCCTTACTGTGGTACTAATTGTTTTTTCTATATAGAAACCTCTTAAAAGGAAGGTCCAGGCAAGATAAAAATAATAATTATGTGAATTAACATATCGGAGCACAACTCTAACATAGGCTGAAAATTATCTGCGAAAATCACTTCTTACATATTTATAGAGGTGGTAGCCTGTGGCAAATTTTCCATAAATAAACCAGTGTTCACAAATAGTTAACAGTAGTGTATTTTCTTCTTTTTTGCGGGAAAGTAGTGTATTTTCTTGTTTGCCTTGCTGTTGGCTGAAGCAATACAATGTGGTGAATTTATTTGGTACATGAAGTTTGAATCAGTCTGATGCTGTACACAGCTCGTTCATTGGCGACAAAAAGGATTTGACTCAGGAATGGATAAGATATAGGCAGCATTTGGCTCATAAATGTACAGCATTTGGCTCCATTTCTATACAGTCCTAATCTTTATTAACCTGTAAAATATTTGAATGACCGATAGAATAGTTGAACTCCAGTATATACTGAGATCCTGTGCAGAACTGATAACTGGTCTTCCTACTTACCTTATCTCATAAAAACGTTTCATGCTAGTAATAGTAACAACAATTCTAGTCAATCTGGTAACTCTGGTGTTTTAAAGGGACACAACATCAACTTTGTGGGAATTGCACTTCTTGGTTTTTACTTTTCACTGCCAATATTCATCAACTGTTTTTTCTAATGTGATACCTTCGCTTTCCTTGTTATTCAGATGTATCATAATTCTCTGACGTTCCTTTTTTATGATTATCGCGTTTAGATTCAGTATGAGCAGATAATTTTGGATACTATTTTTTGTTAGTGATCTTGTCTTCTGTTTGTTTAGAAAATGTGATAGTTTTATAATTGTGTTAATAATTGTACAAGTCTAATTACCATGCAAATATGTATCATGATGTGACATGTGTTGAGCTGACTGAAACCTGATCTTTCCTTTTAAATCAACCGATTGATCTCAAGAGTAGCACTATCATGTATTGGTGTTAAGTTTGGCATCTTCTATTGCTTAAACCCTTACTGTAATACAAAGGATGAAAGATAATATATATCGGGTTGGTATTAAGCCTTTAATGACATCTTGATATATTGGTGTTGTTTATGCATCAAATTGTCTCAACAGAGAACTCTTTGTCGGGGACATCGTCTTGTTGAAGGACCCAGAGAAATCCGATGATTTAATTGTCCGACGACTGGCTGCCGTGCAAGGCTATGAGATGGTCTCTACCGACGAGAAGGACGAGCCCTTTGTACTTGACAAGGACGAATGCTGGGTCATGGCGGACAACCAAGAACTAAAGGCAAAGGTATGGTACATCAATAAGTACTACAGTAGTAAATAAATGCATTGGCTTGTTTCAACCAGAATATATTTATATCTTAGTCATGTAAGCAATCAATGAGGGCACACCCTCATTGTAGATACATAAAGCGTAGAGCATGACTGAGTATATTGGAATTCAGTAGAGGTCTTTAGGTAATCAATGAGTGTGGTACACCAATTAGTAGAAGTAAATAATTATGTTGGCTTGCTTCGACAAGGTTGTATTTATATTTTAGTTATGGAAACGTGAGATAGGGAGACATTCTCATCGTAGATTCATAGTGTCATGACCTAGTGAATGAGTATATATTGGAATTTGGTAGAGGTCTTTCCACAAGTTTGTGATTATTTTCATGGCAGGAAGCTAGGGACAGCCGCTTATTTGGGCCTGTCCCTATGACTGATATTGTTGGCAGAGTCATATACTCTTTAAGAACTGCCGTCGATCACGGCCCCGTGGACAACAGGTAAGAGGATCCTTGCTCCCGTTGTTAAATTCAGCAAATCATTTCTTATACCTGTACCTTTGGTGTGAGCTGAAATGTTTGTTCCTACTTTGTTTGCCACAGCCGTGTAGCCATGTTCCAGGATTCACCGGTTTTGGCGGTAGAGCTCGACGTGGAAGAGATGGTGAAGAACAATAAAATGTAGATAATGACATCCTGTGGTGTATCATTTCCCTTGTGCGTTTTTGAAATTCGTCGCTTCGAGTAGAAACTGCATGTGGATGATTATTATTCGATGTTCGCTTGTGTTGTGATGAAGTCAATAATATTTCATCATAAGAAATAAGCATACATGTTCGCTGAAAATTTGATCATCCCCATATCTGGGTTATTCTTGTACCATTTGCATTTGTGCTGTTTGATGTGTCTGTGCTTATGTTGCTATTGCTGTTTATCACAGTTTTACATGACATCTTATGATTAAGTTAGATATGTTGTGCATATCAGACCAGTCTCATCACATGCCCGAGGTCAGTTTTTAAAATAAAACAACAACAATAAACCCAGGGATCCAGATCTTGATAACTACTCTGCGCTGTCATCACACTCCAAACATGTACTCCCTCTGTAAACAAATATAAGAGCGTTTAGATCACTACTTCAGTGATCTAAACGCTCTTATATTTGTTTACGGAGGGAGTAATATGATTGAAGATTGTACCTCCAAAAAAAATAAAGCTGCAGAGAGAAATACCAGATCGGACAAAGAATCTTGGAAGTGCATTAGATGTTTGTGTGTGTGTGTGTGTGTGTGTGTGTGGGGGGGGGGGGGGGGGGGGGGGGGGGGGGCGGGGGCGCTAACCTCAACGTCACGTCGCAGTCTCAAACTGGCAATCATTCTTGGCTATATTAATGAATATAATGTTTGAGAACTGATTGCAGATAAACAATTCTATTCTTTCTCTAATGATGTTCACAATATATCTCCCTCTTTAAGAGACACATCAACCGACACATCCAGCTTTTTTTTTTTTTTTTTTGCGGGAAACATCCAGCTTTCTAGTACATGATTCCTATCCCCAATACATCCCGGCTCAATTTGTATCCCTTGAATACATGTATGGTATTTATTTGTGGTTTTTGGACTACAATGGCTATGGCAGGGAGAGTGTCACCGGCGCCAGAGGAGTGATGTCCAGTTTTAGCTCCTCCGATCGCAGGGAATCCATGGTGTGGGTGATGGACGGCCGGCTGCTCGGATCCTGATGCACACACAAGAGCCCGACAAGTAGCACACGCTCCATTTGTTGTCGCCCAGTACTAGACTCGCCGTCTATCAACATGTCATCTGCGGCCTCGAGGATCACATCGTCATGGTACAAACTCCTTACCCATGACGACAACGGAGGCATACCATCAGGACTCGCCGTTGGGTCCTTTCCAGAGACCATCTCTAGTAGGACAATGCCAAAACTGTAGATGTCTGACTGCCTGTTCCGCTGGCTCGTGTTGAGGAACACGGGGTCTATATATCCCCAAGTGCCCTGCACAAGGTCTGTGGTCTTTGACCCAGTTTCTTGATGAACAAATCTTGTCAATCCGAAGTCACCTAACTTGGCACCGTTTGAAGACCCAAGCAACACGTTGCTGGACTTGATATCACCGTGTACAATACACTGTTGGTCTTGCTCGCAATCTACATGGAGGTATTGCAGTGCAGAGCCTAGGTCGAGGATGATGTCGTACCTGTTTGTCAAGGCATGTAACCGTGCGTTATGTTATGTATCAAGAGAAAAACTTTTTGAATTATGTGGATTGCTTACCACATATGTCACGTGGTTATCAAGAGAAAAACTTAGTTTAATGAAGCAATATGTAAATGTTGTCGAGATGGAATTACAATGCATACCTCTTGGACCATGGTAACCAACTCTTGCCCTCGTGTAGGTGTTGATCGAGGCTACCTTGTGGCACAAGCTCGTACACAAGGAAGAGACGTGTGTACCTGTCGTCCCGCCACCAACATATAAACTCAACCAGGTTCCTCTGGCCATCGTAGCACCAGCCTATCAATTCGACGAGGTTCCGGTGCCTCAGCCGACTCGCAATCTTGAGCTCGTCCTCGAACGCCTTCCTCCCCTCGCCGGATGATTTTTGCTTGAATCTTTTTATCGCCACCGGTCTACTTGGACTTGCCAGTTGGCCCTCGTAAACAGAGGCAGAACCTCCTTGCCCGAGCTTGTTTTCCTCTGCGAATTCGTTGGTTGCATGCGCCAGCCTATGATAACCAATATGCCCAAGGCCCCTGGCAAGAGCTTTGTAACGCTTCTTTCTCGTGAATAGCTGCCATCGACGGACGCCAACAAAGATGCAAACAATTGCAATGTCCAATAACTGGTCCAGTTATTATCTCTGCTAGCAGCAGGGTCTTCGGTGCAGGAGGGCGACTCCCGGGGCTCTCCTGCGGCGGATCCAAGGTGGAGTCAAATGACCAGGAAACTATTTGGTGTAGTTCGATCGCCACGCCAGTGGCACCGGAGAAGCCGATGGCCACTAGATTAGGCAAGAACTGCCTGAGGTCAACAGTCGTGTTGACGCGGTACGTCGTGTCGCCGATCTGGAGAAGAGCTGCCAGGATTTTTGTGTCGTTACCGTATGTGATGTTGCAAGTCATTTGGAGGCCGGACGTTAGGTTCCTGCCAGGCACGGTGGCATTGGTGTAGGCCGTGAGACGATGGAGTTGACGTCAATGCCCATGTGGCTGCCACTGGCGTCGAAGCCGTCGTTCAAGTAGGTGTCAAACTCAACGGCCACGGCTCGGTCGTCACCGGTCGCGACCGTGCCGACGCTCTTGTCAAAGAGGCCGAGGTTCCCGCCGCCCATCTCGCGCTCGAACTTGGGAATGCTGGCCGGAGGATAATGCCCGAGGAAGAATGCCAAGCCGTCGCCGGTGTTTGCATTGTTCACCTTGATTTGGAAGGCGAAGGAGGTGGTGAAGCGGGCGAGCTCACCGGTGACGGCGTCCCACAGCGGCACGGGTGTCGCGAGGAACGCTCGGCCTACGCTGTTCCCGATGCTTGGGGTCAGCTGGATCGTCCGAGACTGGGCGTCGTAGTAGGCGTCGCCCTGGAAACTGAGGTCCCGGGCGTCGTAGTCGGGATCGGAGAAGTTGGAGGTGAAAGAAATGGAGGTAGCAAGAGACCATATGGAGGAGCAGCAGAGGAGCATGAACAAGTGTACTCCTGTTTGGTAGGAAAAGCTCACGGCAGCAGCCATTTGCTGCAGCGTCTTGTTTGGAATTGGAAGCTCGTCAACAAGCTCACCCTATATACCCTAGCTTGTAAT